>CAWUFW010003894.1:0-1410000 GCA_963921515.1 Calotriton arnoldi | reverse complement strand
GGCACTGAAGGTATGGTATCCAGAAGTCCTGGGCTTGAGCATTTGTCCTCCGATCAGACTGCCCCTCTGGGAGGATCTTCTGTCGCAGCAGAGTGGTCAGGTTCTCCACCCTGGCCTCCACAACCTCCACCTTTATCCATGGAGATTGAGCGGTGACAGCTGAACAACTTCGACCTTCCTCTAGAGGTGGTTGATGCCATCTTGGCAGTCAGACATCCTTTGATGAAAACAGTATACGCATATTGTTGGGAGAAATTTTTGGTTTGGTGCGGCACTCACCAGGTTGGTCCCGTACAGGCTAAGTTGTCTGATGCTTTATTATTTTTTTTGTCTCTCGTCTGGCAAGGCCTCACTCTGGGCAGAGTTAAAAGTTATCTTTCAGAACTCTTGGCCTCCTTACGGTTGCCTAATCATATCTCTTTATTTAAATCACCTGTTGTGATGTTGTTTTTATGGCCTGCAACATATGTTTCCCCTTCTCCTTCTCCTTTTGTGATGCCCCAATGGGACCTCAACCTAGTACTTACTTATCTCATGTGTACTCCATTTGAGCCACTACATAGTTGTCCTTTACAGCTCCTCACCATCGAAACTGTGTTCCTCATTGCCAGCACCTGTCGTGTAGTTCCTATAGTACCCATGCAGGACCTGCGCGTTTGGATAACATAAGCTGTGGGTTTGGTGGTAGACTGGCTCTGTCACCCCCACCGCGTATGTTAGCCGAATTTGCATTAGCTAGCTCACAGTGCCACTAGAATCTCCTCTTATCGGGGAGAGATTAGTTTCTGGCAACCTTAGATCATGACAACCCAAATTCCTCAGAATCGTGGAAACAATATACTACCTTTCGCTCAGTCACTCGTGCTTACTTATTCGGTCTGTCTCAGAAAGTTACACAGAATAAACAGTCTGGGCGTTTCAATAAATATTTATTGAACAGTTGTTATTCTAGTGTAAAATATATGTGCTGCAGAAACCAGCAAACAATAGCAGAGTTATATTATCAGCAGTACGATAAAAGCAAAGGGATAGAACAGTTCTACCATATTGCAATAATCATGAATACATACATGAATATAAAAAGCATTATGCAAAGTGTGCGTACTCCTACGATGCCTAATTAGATGTACCTGAGTGTACCTAGCATATGTGTAGGTCTAAAAGCCTAAGAGCCAAGAATCCTTCTAGGATTTAGTCGAACCCCCATACCTGAATAGAGAGAGTGTGGGACCCCGTCCTGGCCTCGAGTTGGACACCCTGCAAGGGCTGTGTTGGACCGCTGTCAGCTGGAGCGACTGCATGCAGGAACCTCAGCGTCTCTGGTCAGTGTGTCAGCATGGAAGTCTCGGTTCCCTCTGCCTTACCGGGGTAAGATGTGGTGTATTTATACCCTGAAGCCTCTAGTTGCTTCGTATGGTTTGTATTGGCCCTTGTTAGACTTGAGGAAGACGTCAGGGGTGAACTTTGTACATACATATTATGCAGGTGGTGTATTCCTAGAGAGCCATGCATAATTGATGAGTACAGTGTGGGCCTGTGTTTGGGAAAAACCCTGCTGTATTCAAAACCACAGGATAGATAACGTTCAGCCCTCAGAGCTCGTTGTGTACTAGCGAGGACCAATGTAGGTGAAAGATCATGCCTATATAAGGAATCATGACTATAATAGGACATGTACAGTTATCACCATAATAGGGCATATGCGGTTTTGACCATAATAGGGCAAGTACGAATATGACTGTATTAGGGCAAATATGAATACGTCCATTTTAGGGCATGTATGAACGGGTCTATATTAGGGTCTCTATACGGGACATAACACCCACTCCTCTTCCGAACAGGATGATAATGAACATACTTAAAATCTGGACAATTTAAAAACATTTTAAAAGCAAGTAAAAACATGGTTTTAAAATTGTTAAAAAAAAATGTTATAATTCAGCTATTTCCAATTGCCACTAAAAAAGAAATGTCTATTTTGTTTCTCTATATAAGTTGCGTCACTCAAAGCTAAAAAAGGCCATGCTTTTCTCAAGCGAAAGTGTCAATTTAGGAAATGTTCCAAATTTGCTCGCTTATTATGAAAACGAGTGGAGAAGCCGAATTCTTTCCCAGGACGCGATGAGCCAATTCAAGATTAAGTGTCCTGGCTGGGAAGCACAACATTATCTGTGTGAGCTACTGCAGACGACAAATCCAACGCCTCACAGAGAACGTCAATCGCACATAGATGGAATGTAGCACTGCCAACAGTCGATGCTGCGGCAGCTTGTGCGGCAGTTGTTACCTGGGTGCCTGTGGAGGAGTCACCTAACCCAGCAGGAGCAAACGGCACCTGTGGATTCTCCAGGAATGCATTCATCAGAATTGGAAGACGCTGGGGACAATGCAGAGCATGGGCCTTTAGGGGGTCCAGCATAGCATCCATGTCCGGAGGCGTATCTGATGGAAACGTTAGACAGAGATCCAACGTGAATTCTTCTCCGCAAAACAGGCATCGAAGAACAGGTAAGATGCAGTCTACCCAGACTGGTCGAAAGGATAGAAACCAGGAGGCATTGAGTTCTCGCAGGCAAGAAAGGCCCAGAAGTTGTACCATGCGTTCACGGTATTTCCGCTCCAGGAGCATGTGCGCCATTCCCTCGGGAATTGGGCCGTCCATTGCGCAGCAGTAGTATTATGAATAGGACCCCTGCAACCAGTAATAGGATAAGCGGGAGTCCTCTAAATATGCTTCCCAATACGGAGTGTATAAAATTTGGGATTACTCCGAGGACTGTCTGAAAGGTGCTTAACAGTCCTGACCCTATGGTCTTAAATAGGTGTACAATACCGCTCGTATCAGACATATTGAAAATACGTCCCACCACTTCTGCTAAATGAATGGGGCAGTTTGTACGTATGAGCGCCTGTATCTCAGTCGAGGTCCTTGCAACTTGAAGTTCATAGGTTTCTCGAGCGGAGGTTAAGGGCACGGGTTGCTGTAAAAGCATGGCTTGCAGTCTGCTCAGAGTATCAAATTGTATGAAAGAAACGTTCAGTGAAGGCCATAGCGGCGCCTCCCTGACTGTGTTCAGAGGCGGAAACAATACTTGCATACAGCAAGTAACCCTGGAGTTAACGGTGACCAGATATGCGACGCCCGGAAGCATCCCACAGCAACCTTGACCATTTAGCATCAAATAACTCCCATTCGAGAGCAGCTCGAAAACCGGCGTGATCACTGCAGCTGGGGTCCCAGTCATGTGGCAAGATAGGTTCGCTACTGAACCGCTACAGGCTCCGTGCAGAGAAATATCCTGACACATGAGAGAACCGCTTAAAGCGTTCTTGCAGTTTGTACCACTCAGATACACTTCTCGATCCCCATTCCGGCATCGATATCTATATGGTAACTCCCAAGATTCCTTAATGTACCCCTTACCCATCTTTTCATATTTGCCTGCCTGCCTTTGCTCAAGGCAATATTGAAACTGAAACGTAGTGACCGGCAGAGTGATTTGGCCATGAATTGGTGATTCGGCTACAGTGAATGGTAACCTTTCCAGTTTCTCAATACGCAGCATTGTATATTTGGCTCCCCTTTGTGCCATTTCTGTCTGTTTATCAGTTAGATTGTATTCTGAAAACAGAGACGTGGTGTTTATAAAACGCCAGGGCACATAGCCTGCACGCAGAGATTGCAGCGTCCAGTTTAGCATCATAATAGAACGTAGCTGAGATTGCCCGTGTTGTAACAAGGCCAAATCTTGTTCTAATATGTCGATTGCCGAAGATACAATGTTGCCTAAGGAGTAAATCCTGGAGGTCAAAGTTGTTAACCCATTATCCACTACAGCTAATGCCTTTTCTAAGTTAATACGGTCTATTTCCCGTATTCTTTCTGCGGCCTCCTGTTGCGATATTTTCCAGTTTTCATTATAGTAGGCATAAAGGCCTGCATATATGAAACGTTTCTGACGTGTTTTTTTTGGGCCTAGTAAAAAATCCCTAAGGTCTACATCAGGTGTGAGCAAGGTCAAATGGTGTTTTACTTCTGTGAGTGTTGAGGTCTCTAGCCAATCAAGGCACAACTTCCCAACACTATAGGATGTCACTACCCCCGGGTGTTGTCTCTGTACATTGCGTGTATCTGGCCTATGGATACTAAACCCTTCGGTTGTATTCATAAATCTCTGTTGACAGGTGTTTGTGTCAATGGGCCAAATCAGCCATTTCGTCCAATCAGGATCTGATCTGTTGTACTGGATAATGTCATCTAATCCTACCCCCTGTGTTGTTGAATTCTGCCCCCACCCATCTGTGATGGTGTAGGAAACCCGGGTGAGTTCAGTTCCTTGTTCTTGGATAGTCCAAGACAGGATGTCTGTTGCACAGTGTCATTTAGAAATATCAGCTGCTGTGGAATGAGGCATGCTCTAAAAAGCGCTTCTGTTCCCTGGACTTGCCAGTCCCTAGAACCCCAGATTGATTTTAAATCTATAGTGTCCTTCCATAGGTCGAAACCCTGTGTAGACAACTGGGCCATAAAGGAAGCAGAGTAAATCTGTTTGGTGTTAGTTAACATAATTTTCTGTGCTGATGTTTTTGCCACTTTGTAGTAAAATGACGTCTGGTCAGATGTATTAAACCCTAAAAAGTATGTGAATTTCTGTGCAAAACTTTTCGAACTACCTTTTGGAGGAGTTGGGCAGTGTTCCCACTGGTGGTATTCAAATACATTTCTAGGTGTTATAGATTTATGCAAGAAATGATGACCATATTGTTGGTAACAGTACAATGTACCATAGTCTGAAGTACCTTCTAACATTTCATTGTTCGGAAATGCGGCAGTTTTTTCTAAATCAGACATAATAGCATTTACAGTTTCAGTGTCCCAATCATCAGAAAATGTACTGGAGGTATTGATATCACTTAAAGAAATTTTAAATACATGTTTAAGCTTTAAAAGTTCAGTCGGACCGAATATATCATAATCAATCTTGTCCCATACTAAACCGTCCGGTATAGGAACTGCTGTGATGTTCACTGAAGACAAGTCTCTTGGTTCACGATGTGAAGACTGGTGTGGTTTTAAAATCAAATTGATTCTTTGGGCTGTAGAGCTCTGCTGGAGGTATCGTCCATTAATAAGCATACTAAAAGTTATAATTAAACCTAGCCAGAAAAGAAAAAAGAAAATCCCAGTGATATACCATAGTTCAATCCAAGGTGACACCAGGTAAGTCTTTCTAAAAAAGTTCAAAAAGTCAATGAGTTTCTGTTTGAGGGATTTTTTGGCTGGCGTCGTTTCCGGCTCGCTTGGATCCAGTGAAAACGTATCAAAGTTCATGAAATAGCCAGAAGCAGTTCGATCAATTGTTGGAATTGCATCGGGATTTGTCGAAATTGGATTTTGCTCTTGACGAGGCATGTTGACGTAGATGTCTGTAGTCGGTCTGATTGCAACTTGGTAGTTAAGTTGATTTTCATTTTGAAGATGAATTTCTTGTTGAAGTGGAACGAGTTCCATAGCATTGTTGCTTAGTCCTTCATTCCGTACAGGTGGCTCTTCAAACGTGATGAGTCTTTCTGTTTGAACTTCTTGGATTGTAGCGAGAGGAGGGCGTCTGCTACTGTGGAGTCCACGTGGTTTACTGTTTAGTATCGGCCACATAGTGTGGTTTGATTAAGTCGATTGAGACAAATCTTTTCTCCTTTTTTCCGGCAAGAGGCGGCAGAAGTACAGTTCTTGTGCCTTGGATTGCTAGGACCGGTACAGGCTTTCTGTAGGATGGCCCAAATTCTTTCTTGTCTGCAATCTTTTCTCTGACCAGATCCCCAACTTTTGGGATCCAGACAGGTCTTGCCGTTACTGCCTTGACTTCCTCAGTGGCGGTCTGTTTTTGGAGCACGTTACTTTGTTGTGTTCTGGATTCATTTAGATCCTGTAAAACAGCCAAACGATCATGGATATCAAATGGTTTTTTATCCGCCACTGTGCCTTCACAATCAAGATCAGGTACCCACATTCTTGTCCCAAATAGGACCTCATAAGGAGTGACACCCCCTAGAGAGCTTCTTGGCTGGTTGTTGATAGCTCGTTGGACCCCATAAAGGTGATCGACACATCTACCGCCCTTGCCTAATACCCTAGCTGTTAAAGATTGCTTTAAGTCCCGGTTTTTCCTCTCCACAATGGAATTTCCCTCGGGATGATACGGAGAGGAGTACCGCAATGCTACACCCATTCCTTCCATGGCCTCTTTGTAAGCCCGAGAGCTAAACGCCGGATCACGGTCAGAATGTAACATGCCAACTGCGTATGTGCCGATAAAGACTCGCAAATCTTTTATAACAGTTCGAGCGTCAGCCGAGCGCTGAGGCCAAACCCATAGGAATCTAGAGCAGGAATCCACTGCAACCATGATATATTTCTTGGATTCATCTGATTGTAGGTGTCCGCAGTGGTCCAAATACACACATGCGAGTGGTTTGTCTGATTTCAGTAATGGTGTCTGTGCTGGGCGTGTTACGGTGGAGCCTTTCATCTGCTGGCAGATGTCGCATTTCAAGACATAGTCTTTGGTCTGCTTTGTTAACCCTGGCCACCAGTAGCGCTGTTTCAATAAAGATATAGTCGATGTAACGCCTGTATGCGCAGAACCCAAACCCTCGTGTGCTGCCAGAATTAAGCCTTGCCTACGATCCATATTTGGTATTACTCTATCCCCCACTCCAGGAATCTGAGCATATGGAATGTTTTGTGCATCTAACTTGTAGGAGTACTTGAGTGGAAATTTCTTTGGTACTGCTGTGCTGCCTTTGCGTGAAGCATTGACAGCTACCATAATCTCGCCGTCTATTCTCGTTTTGGAACGAGTAACTGCAGCTACGGCGGCTGTGCGAACAGCCCCCTTTGCGGCTTCATCAGCCAATGAATTCCCTTCAACGTGAACGCCATCACGCTGATGACTCAGTGTATGTATCACGTGAGCCCTTGGTAGTTCGTTTCTCAACTCCACTACCTGTTCCCATAGCATTTTATGCTTAATTGTGCCACCTTTTGCATCTTTGAACCCGTTTTGTTCCCAATGATGTAAATATTCATTGTACGACTGTACACAGTAAAAGGAATCACACACAATAAGTGTGGGGAATTCGTGTTCCGTATTTATAAGTGCCAGTATCAGTGCTTTTAGTTCTGCCAACTGAGCCGTGCAATCTCCTAGAGATTGCGTTTTAGTGCAACTCGGATGGAATTTTCCATCGTGCATGCGACCTTTAACAATTGCACACGCTGCGCTGTAAGCTTGCTTACTCCCTATGGCTGGTTGAGCAGATCCGTCAGTGTAAATAATGTAATTATACTGATCTAGAGGCAAAATCTCATTTGGAAGAGGATATTCTTGTTCGTATTGTAGAAATGCTTGTATTTTTAAACTTGGATCAAATCTGTATTCAACATCCATTGCAGTAAGAGAATTAGCCCATTGTATCCATCTGGGATGTAAGGCTTTCGCATTTGGAATGCTAGCTTTTGTAACAGCTTCTAAAGCTGGTACTGGGGTCACGACAATTATGCGTTTACCCTGAGCCAGAGGTCTTTCTCTTGCTAAAGCGGTCTGCACTGCTGTCAGGATTTTTTCTGTTGAAGTGAAACGCATCTCTGCGTTTGTGTACAGGTGTGATTTGTATGCGATCGGTACTGTTTCGCCTTCATTGAAAGTCAAATAAGTGTACCCGCATTGACCCGCTATGACTCGGATCACTAAGTTGCGTACCTTTACGCGTGTCTGTAAATGTTTAGAAGATATCATGTCTTCCTGTAGTGAACGTAGGATATTTGTATGGTCCTGTGTCCATTGTCTGACTGAAAAATCAGGTTTGATTAAGTCCTAGAAAGGTTTTACTCTTTCTGCGTAATCCAAAATGTATGTTCGACCAAAATTTAGGAATCCCAGAGTTGTTTGCAAATTCTTTAATGATTTTGGATGTTGGAGCAGCGCACACTTTTCTAAAAAGTTAGCTGCTAGGCTTTTCCCTTCACTTGACAGCTCGTATCCTAAAAATAGGACACTGAGGTGGGCAATTTTTGATTTTTTGAAATTGAATTTATAGCCCTCAGAGGCGAATCCCATAATAATGGTGCTCACCCTGGTCAAGTGCCTCTTTAAGTCATCGTCCGTCAGATAAATATCATCCACATAGGACAATGCTTCTTCATCCAAATTTTGGAGTAACTCTGTTACTCTTGCTGAAAATACCCCGGGGCTATTTTTATACCCTTGGGCTAGTCGACAAAATTGTCGCTGGGACCCTAACGCACTGAATGCGGTCAGATACCTGCTCTCAGGCGCTATATTTTGGCAGAAAAATCCATTTTAGATATCAAGTGTTGTTTTGTATTTTTTGCGCACAATATTATTCATTAATGCGGCACTGTGTGCATTTTGAACTTCAAATGTCTTTGTGCAAGTGTTTAAATGTCTGTAATCCAAAACTAAACGATATGTGTTGTCAGGTTTCATTACGGGAAACAAAGGATTGTTCATAGGCGAAGTGCAATTTTCAATCACCCCCTGGTATTCTAGTTGGTCTAGAATCTCCCTGACTTGTTTTTTAGCTTCCTGCTTTATAGGGTATTGCCTTTGAGCATTTGGGGAAACTTTTAAAGGGATCACGTGGTGCAGCAGTTCCCAATCTGTGCGCCGTGGCTCCCCAGTGCGCCATCAAAACTTGCCAGGGGCGCCGCGAATTGAAGCGCACCAGGCACCGTTTGGGAACCACTGCACAATATAATAAAGGGCTAACATTACCCAAAGGTGAGTGCACAGTGCTTTAGACATGCTGGAGTAAAATGCATGTAAAACAACAAAAAGATCTGCTTCCGTACCACAGGCAAGCAGATATCTTTATTTAAAACCGCAGTGCTATAGAATATACAATAGATATAAAAAAATACCCAGCAACTATGAAAAAACTAAAACAGTCGGACCCATATATTTAAATTCACATCCTTTTTTCTTCCGAGTTGCACACTATTTAGACCTGGCGCTTCGGCCTCTTTTCTCTGCCAGCATATCAGGGCATCACTTTCAGACTTAGGAGTCTGGAAACGTGCATGCTTAAAGACCTCAGCTTCTGCTGTCGCTATGCTGCGAACTCAGAAGTGTATCTCCAGAGCAGCATTGGCTGCAGAGTAATTCCGTCTGTGACCTATGATGCCATTGCAGGACCATGGACTTCCAGGAGGGCACCACGGCGCTTGCCTATTCACAGGAGCATTTCAAGAGGCCTGGCAGGGGCTGGACCGGCCCATGGTTTAGGAAGGCTGGGAGCTATTCGAAGACTATGGAATTTCATTCTATCAGCTGTATGACAAACTACGGTTACCCAAGTCTCCTGCTCTTTCACACTGTAACTTCAGTGGTGTCAATCCGTTTAAATAAATAGAATCCATTTAATTGAAGACCAATGTGTTTGAGGTTGATTACTGCCAGTCTTTTGTTTGATTGTTGGCACAACTGCTGAGTGTCACGAAAGTCAGCATTGTTTTACTTTTATTTTGCAAATAATTATGGAAAATAAAATGCAGGCAGTGTTGAAGCTACGAAAACCAATACTTGGCAACATCTAATGCCTGTTTACATCAATATATAAATGCAATATTTACTGGGTCTACGAGTTTGGAAGGAATTGATAAGAACTTTTGAAAGTTCTGGCTAGCCGCTGGAGATAGCTAATAGACCACATATAATCTCTTTGTGGAAGGCATCGAGGTTAGGATGCTGCCTTGGTTATTTTAATGAATTGTAAGCATTTGTTTCAGGGAGAAAAATGGAAGTACTCCCGAGGCTGGACGAACACCCCCCCCTCCGCCACTCCCCCCCTCCTGCCAAAAAAAAGTAAAATAATGGGGAGCCGCAGCCAACGGCAAATAGGTCAAGGGAGCCTCAGGTAGATAAAGTTTGGGAACCACTGACGTGGTGGGTTGAATCCTCATCCCAACCAACATGATTTTTATACAATGCTGGAGCTAGGGCAACCGCCCACTGCTGCGCATATGCATGTTTTAAATGTATGGGAACGAGGTCGGAAAAGGCTGGAAAAATTACAGTTTCTCCCCTAGGGCACTCCATGACGAATGCTGGTGGCCAGTCTTGTTCTGCTAATAGAATGTCATAACCAGATGACAGATTTTTCCAAAAGAGACCTTTAACTTTTCTGGGCTTGTCCCCCTCCATCCGGAGTGTTATCTCATGTAACTTATGTGGGACACTTACCCGAGTATCAGGTGTTTCCACCGTGATATACTCACTCAACTCCGCTGTCACCAGAAATTCCTTCAGGTTCTGGCGAGCTATCGTTACTTCTGCTGCGCTGTCTAGCATCGTCAGAGCCCACTCCCCGTTCAGAAGCTGTGTCCTCAGAATTCTGGGCATGTCTGATCTTGAGACCTGCTACCTTCTTCTTTTTGAACTGAGGTTTTGATTTTTGTTTATCTTCTTTTTTAGGTGCGTAGTCCGCAGCGCGTTGCGTGTCTCTGGACTTTGTACGCTCCTCTTGTCTGTGTTCTGACCGTCCTTCCCTCTCTGAGTTTTTTGATGAACCCTGAAAGGAACGAGTATCAGTATCCTGATACCTGTCAGGTTTTTTAATATTATCCCTATTCCTGAGGTTATACCTCCTTTCAGAGGGCTCCTGTTGAGGAGACCTACCTCTGGATTGAGATCTGCTGTCTTTAGACTTTTGTTGTTTTTTATTTTCCCACTTCTTTTTAGAAGAAGTAGGCGTCTGCTTTGTAGTGTCCTTTTCAGGGCTGCCCACCAGTTGTGGTTTTAATGCTTTCCCACATAGACTGTCTCTGCTTAATTCTGCATATGCAGTTTCAATTATTTTGGGTAGTTCGTGTTGATGATCCTCTGGACTGAACTCCCTTAGGCGTTGGCGGATCGCCACTGAAGCTGCCTCCCCTTTAATATTAGCTAGTATTATGGCTGATACCTGGTCAAAGTTATTTAGTAACTTCATCCCTAAGTTAAGGGCATGTTCTGCTCCGTACTCATTTTGTATCTGTCTCAATACATTAGGTATTACTGCTAAGGACGGGATACCATGTGTTCTGGTATATATGGCAGCAAAGACTGAACCCCAAGAGGTGCAGTACTCTACTTGTGGTGTGATCCCCATGGGCAAGCAGATTGTTAGAATTCTGTGTTTTTCATAGGTGGTAGTATTCGGGAATACTGCCTCAAGCTGAGTTATTTTCTGAGCTATCCAGAATGGTATTTGTTCGCGTTTTGCGGGCATTTTGCCCATTACCGCGTGTAATGTTTGAGGAGTAATTTTATTTCCTGTACCCTGAGTCGGAGTACTGTTTGCTGCACCTGCTGGTGCAGGTTGGATTGTTAAAGTCCTCATGACGAATTGTGTCAGGTTTCTGTAGATTTTAATTAAATCTCTGTGTTGTCGAGTAATTCTGGCTGTGGCATTGTTCCAATGTCAGGATGCGGTGTGTAAGCCGCTAGTATTGGCCATGTGGCCCCGTCTCCTCCGAGCGGGCCTAATCTTACTCTTTGTCGTACGTGGGGTAGGACGCCATTAAACCAGTAAAAATGTTCCTGGTAAGTGAGTGGAATTCCTATGTCCTCAAACGGGGCATATTCCCTTGGTGCATTTCCTGCTATGTAGTAGTGAAATGTCTTTGTTATGGCATTTGCTGCTGGGAATGTATCCCATGAATAGAATACCTCTGTTTTGTTTGATTCGTGTGCCTCAATCACGAAAACTACTATGCCACCCGTGGCTGGTAAGCCATTTTCTAATAGTCTTATGGTGACTGTCCTGAATTTTGGTGCAATCTGTATTGCATTTTCAGGATCTCCTTCTCCTTCTAAAAGGAAGAGGTTAACTCTCTGGTCCCCTGTCTCGGTATCAGACATGTTTAGAGGAAGAAGTGTTCAAAGGGAACTAAGATAAGGTGTTATGCACAATTTTTAGGAACTATATGTCCTTCAAGCTTGATTAACCAACAGCCAATAAATAGTATTTTCGTACTACTCAGCTGCGGGGGATTTTGTGCCCACCCACTCCAGACGTCTCTGGGGTTTTGTGAGTAGGTTCTCTGAGAATAGCACAACTTAACTACTCAGATTCTACTGTTAAATAAGTACCAAACCAACGTTGGGCGCCATGTCGTGTAGTTCCTATAGTACCCATGCAGGACCTGCGCGTTTGGATAACATAAGCTGTGGGTTTGGTGGTAGACTGGCTCTGTGCACCCCCACCGTGTATGTTAGCCGGATTTGCATTAGCTAGCTCACAGTGCCACTAGAATCTCCTCTTATCGGGGAGAAATTAGTTTCTGGCAACCTTAGATCATGACAACCCAAATTCCTCAGAATCGTGGAAACAATATACTACCTATCGCTCAGTCACTCGTGCTTACTTATTCGGTCCGTCTCAGAGAGTTACACAGAATAAACAGTCTGGGCGTTTCAATAAATATTTATTGAACAGTTGTTATTCTAGTGTAAAATATATGTGCTGCAGAAACCAGCAAACAATAGCAGAGATATATTATCAGCAGTACGATAAAAGCAAAGGGATAGAACAGTTCTACCATATTGCAATAATCATGAATACATACATGAATATAAAAAGCATTATGCAAAGTGTGCGTACTCCTACGATGCCTAACTAGATGTACCTGAGTGTACCTAGCATATGTGTAGGTCTAAAAGCCTAAGAGCCACAAATCCTTCTAGGATTTAGTCGAACCCCCTTACCTGAATAGAGAGAGTGTGGGACCCCGTCCTGGTCTCGAGTTGGACACCCCGCAAAGGCTGTGTCGGACCGCTGTCAGCTGGAGCGACTGCATGCAGGAACCTCAGCGTCTCTGGTCAGTGTGTCAGCATGGAAGTCTCGGTTCCCTCTGCCTTACCGGGGTAAGATGTGGTGTATTTATACCCTGAAGACTCTAGTTGCTTCGTATGGTTTGTATTGGCCCTTGTTAGACTTGAGGAAGACGTCAGGGGTGAACTTTGTACATACATATTATGCAGGTGGTGTATTCCTAGAGAGCCATGCATAATTGATGAGTACAGTGTGGGCCTGTGTTTGGGAAAAACCCTGCTGTATTCAAAACCACAGGATAGATAACGTTCAGCCCTCAGAGCTCGTTGTGTACTAGCGAGGACCAATGTAGGTGAAAGATCATGCCTATATAAGGAATCATGACTATAATAGGACATGTACAGTTATGACCATAATACGGCATATGTGGTTTTGACCATAATAGGGCAAGTACGAATATGACCGTATTAGGGCAAATATGAATACGTCCATTTTAGGGCATGTATGAACGGGTCTATATTAGGGCCTCTATACGGGACATACCACACCTTGGCACAGCATGAAAATGAGCTTCATGCTCTGTATGTTCACCCACCTGGACGTTTCCCATGGGGAGCAGGGTCAAGACTGATTTGCATATGCCTGGGTCCAAACTGGGGTGGCATGGTGAGCAAAAGAATGATGGATTTAACCCAGATCTGTGACTGTGGGTGAATGTCTGACAAAGTTCAGCATTCCGTCCATCATCTTTTTGAGCTGCTATAGTCACCCACCATAAATCACCTTCCTCCTCGACAAGCTAGTACTATGTACTAGGGCATCCTGTCTTCCAAAAGTTGTGACGCCATTCCACATTGGTCAAATCATCACCCTGCCCGTGTCTATGCTCCACCTAATCCCTCTGAAGCTCCATTGCTTGGACCCTAAGAGAGCGCTCAGCTTTTACATCAGTCGCACCAAATACCACCGGGTGGACAATCAGGACTTCAGGGGGTTTGCCAGAGTGAAAAAAGACAAGGCTGTGCAGAAGTGTACCATCTCATGCTGGATTGTACTCTGCATTAAGACCTGCTACACACAGGCAGAGAAGCATCCTCCAGAAGGACTGCCTGCCCATTGCACCAGGGTCAAAGCTACTACCACTGTGATAGCATGTGGAGTCCCTGTCATAAACATATGCCAAGCAGCTACATGGGCGTCCCTCCATGCGTTCATGAAACACTATTGTCTGGACTTTCTGGTTTGAGTCCATCCACAGCCCTCCTCCCATTAGGTCCTACTTTGGTATCTGCATCTAGACGTCTTTATCAAAAGATCGTTACTTACCTTTGGTAACACTCTTTCTGGTACAGCCTCTATCTAGCCGCGGATTCCTCACCATCCACCCCATCCTCCCCATTCTGTGCTTGGACTCAACCCAATAAAAATATCCTAAGTCTAGGAATCTGCACACTGTCTACCAATTGGCTTTTGGGGATCATTGTCTAGGGGCACAGACAGTCTCGAAAGCAACTGACGTCAGCGCGCAGGAGTGGCGCTTATATAGGCTCTGCACGTCATTTCCAGAGTGGAATGGCGTCAGTGCAAAGCCGTAAGGCACCTCCTTCTGGCGTACAGAAGGATTGCTGAAAAGTTTCCATATCCAATCTGATGCCTGGAGAATATTCAAAATCTGCATCTAGATAGTGTCTCTACCAGAAAGAGCATTGTCGAAGGTAAGGAACTTGTTTGTCTTAAAGATGAACATTCTTAAATATGTTTTTTCAACTTTCTGTTCTTTCTTCATTGTAACTACAAGCTTGTTTGTTCAGTCATTGATGATGTTTTCCGTTTAGAACCCAAAGCCTATGGTATCACCCACTGACCCGGTCCCCGGTGTTAAAACAGACTGAGATCTTGCAAACCCAACAGCCTCAATAATGTACAAATGTTTCATAATGCGACTGTGAAGATGTAGAAAGTTTATACGGAACCCACAACAGTGCCAGACTGGCAGGATCTGGAGCAATGCTGTAAATGACAGAGTCAGACGCTTGACTGAACTCCAGAACCCCAAAGGTAACATTCTTTAACAGAATACAGGTAGGTACTTTAATGCCAGTCCTACAGGGACCAATTATCTCTTTCATTTTCGATTGCCTGAATGGTCCTTCTTCAGTGATATTTCCTACTTCCTTTCACTACTGTCCAATATGAATCCAACTTATTACTCTAACAGCTGTATCTTCTTGCCTAATCAAACAGTTTCCCCGTGAATATTTCCCTCTCACAAGGTTATTTTTTTCTGACCTCAGAGCTAGTCAAGTAAGGCGACATCTCATATGCCCCCTCATCCAGATCACTGTTGCCATATTATTCCCTGTAGCGCCTGACTGTCTCAGGTTAGCAAGGCAGGGTTACTCAGAGTGTCAAGTGCTTATTCAAGGAGGTGATGCTGTTGAACACTCAGAACACCTTAAAACTCAGACATAGCACTTAATAGCTGAAGGTTGACTCAGACCTTTACTTTAGAAAAATGTACTTATTATACAGATAAATCCAAATATTACACATGAAATTATCATAAACAAGGAAAACCAGAACTCTCTGGCTCCTTCCTAGCCACTGATCTGACCGAAACGCTATTAAAGCACTTAGGCGCTAAGTGCCATAGTTCCTGTTAACCTTGTAGTCTATGGGCAATATTAGCTTATGGGCATATTTACCAGCCCAGTTTCACAGCCATGGAACCCAGGCTCATGCACAAATGACCTATGACTTCAATTGGTAAGAAAGTGCAAGTATGACTGTGAGTTATGAGCTTTAGAATCAGCAGCTGGTTTCACAGTAACAGCGTTTCCCAAACTGTGGACCCTGACCCACTGATGGGCTTTGAGCCAGTTTTTGGTCGGTGGGAAATTCCGAGCAATAAATAAAGATGCCTTTAAAATCTGTGTTTATCTTGTCACACTTGCCGGTGCTTCAAAGACAACGGCTAGATGTCATGGTATAACTTCTGACAAATTGCTGGTTGGTCTTTTAACATGGGGATTGGTGTTTACTTTTCTGTCTCTGGCTGCAAAGTGAGAGGAGTTTTTAAAGTGAATTATGTGACAAGCTTGCTGGAGTACAGGGAGTGTGAAAGGAAAGGCTTAGGAAGTCATTTTTTACAACACACAACAAAATGTAAATACCTGTAAATTAAATGTATGTATTCAATAGCTAGGAAAGCAAAATGAAGCAAATTTGTTTCGATTTCCACACATTATTGTGTGCTAAATAGTTTTAGCAGTAAAACTGTATGTCTGCAAATTTAGTGCCCATTTCAAGGGAAAATGTGCTGTCTGTAAATGACAATGCGCTACCACACTGAGCTTTAGTTACATTAAAAAATCACCCCTCCTCATGTCCATTAAAGGTCGGTGGGTCACGAAAGTTGGGTTGTGGTTCTAAAAAGTTTGGGAAGTATTGATATAAAAGATATGCTTCAAATAAGAGCCGGTTCACATTGCTACACTTCTAAGGGAAATGTATCTTCTCCATGTGTACAACACTGATTTAGGTTTCAGCTCCAGGTGTAGCAATCGTTGAGGTTTCGATGCACCTGACTCAAAATCTCTTAGGCATTAAGTTCTTCCCACCAACTGCTGAAAGTGGCAAGAAAATCAACCCAATACTAGCAACCTGCAACAGTCACTTAAAGGGGTGTTGCCGGTGCTGGGACAAAATCTAGTGCTTGGTTACTGGGGAGCCAACTAGCCCACAGGGTAATCGCACCAACTAGCCCACAGGGTAATCGCACCACGAGGATCGATGGTTCTGGTGTTTGTACCCCAGAATCCCTGCACTGTGGCAAAGGATGTTATCAAATTACCGATATCTTGTGACTTGTCAGTTTGAGTTGGAAGTTTATGGTACCAAGGGTGTCCTGTAGTTCAGGGCAAGGACTCTAACAACATCTCCAGCAAAGACAAAGCCAGAAATAACGGATTGGAGGTTCAAATGTGGATATCCCTGGAACTGCTGAATGGATTTCGATGAGGTTAATGTTTCTGGACCTCCCCTAGACACCTTTCTGAAATCCCAGGCCAGGGGTTCCTTAATGCTCTTGGAGACAACTAAAAAACACACACGGGTTTCTCTGCAGGATGGACAGGGACGAAGGAGACTTGTACTCAGCAGCAGCAGATGGTGACAACTCTTCCTGTGGGCTTCAGCAGCCGGATGGTGTTTGATGATGTACTCAGCGAGCTGGGTGAGACGGTCTTGTGCTCTCGAGGTGGTGCAATTCCACAATGGCTCGTACAGGTCTCCTCGGTACAGCTAGTCTCTGGAATTCCACGATGGCTCATACAAGTCTCCTCGGTACAGCTAGTCTCTGGACTTCCTGAGAGATGGTCACATCTCCTAAAAAGATGCAGTGCAGCATCTTTTCCCTCAGGCAGCAGTCTTCCTTGCTGAAGACATGCATAGCAGCTCTTGGGTTTCTAGGGTCCAAGCTTATGCCCAGCTTGGAAAGGAAGGTAATCACCAGCCGAGTGCCTCTCCTGGAACACGTCTCTGATACAATAGTGTGCGGCTCCATCTGGGAATGTAGAGAAATCCAGGCACAATTTCCTGACCCAGGGCGGCAGATTTATTATCAAAGTTGACCAATCAGCCCTCCTGCAATGTTCAAATACTGGAGGACTCCTCCAATCACAAAAGGCATGGACCCCTCATGACCAGCTCCTGCCAGGGCCATGTACAGCAGGAACCTCTCCTCAGCTGGTTGTAACTGGCATGAGTTTGATTTGTATTGGGTGCCAGACAGCATCATGCATTCTAACAGGTTTGTAAAACAAGGAATCGAGGTGGGGGGGGTGGGGGGAGCAGGGAGCACCATGGCTGAAGTAGTGCAGCAAGTACAAAGGATGAAAGCCTGATACCCCACCCACATGATCACTGTATCCCTTTAAAGGAGGTAGGAGGAGAAGGAATTCAAAAGAGCAGGCGCCTCACACAAAGCCTTACAGCATTTTAGGTTGTCACACACACAAGCACACCCTCCCCAAACTCAACCTTCCCTCACTAACACAGATGTGCACCTACTTTCTATTCGTGTTCCATGCATATGGAAGCAAATGACCCTAATTAAAGGAGTCTTGCAGATCCTTTCAGATTATGGAGTGCATTCGGCATGTGCCCCTGAGGGGAATAGGGAAAAAAGGCTTGGCTGTTCTCTGTAGATCAGACTTCCATCACCCCAGTCCCATGAAGCCCTTCTAGAGGGGGCGCTCACTGAAAGAAGGGTGCTGTTTATTTGTCACCTCTACATCAGAACACATCTCCAGGCTTTAAATCCATCCTTGGTTTGCTTGCAGGATTGTTGAGTTCACTTGGTCAAAACAACAAGAATGTCATGAAACACAGAGGAGACAACCAAAAGCAGGGCAGCATGGCTCTCCAGAGCTCTGAAAGGTATTTTTCATCCCGACAGCTTGTTCATCACCAGCAAAACCGCAATGGTTCATAATGCTTGAAAATAGTCTACTTTTACTCATTCTAATGTATGCATCAGCTGCCTTTTTCCACTATGTCCTCTTTTTTATCATCACAGGCAAGTTTCATTCATGGTTGTCCTCATTCCTCACTAGATATCGCTCTGTTTGTAACGACTGAACCTTCTAAATCCACTCCTTGCTTCATGGGCTGCTTTACATCTCCGTTTTGTCCTAGTCACTATTCATCATCCATGTGGAACTGCAAGGTGGCCACTTGGATGTCACTGGAGCTTGAATTTGTCACTATGCGACAATAGCCACTTCAACCTCAAGGTGTGTTCTGGAAGCATTGTCCTCCTTTTGATTTCCATTGCTGCCATGCAGAACCTGGTGCCTTCTAATGACTTTAAACTAAATCCACACCTCTTCCTAAAATCTCCTCTTCTCGACATTAGTCCAAAAACGACTGGCTCTCCCCGCCCCCCCCCCCTCCCCAAAATGATCGGTCACTCTTGATCTTCCATGAATGTGGATCTCATCTTCAAAACTCATATACACCAAACCTTTGAGACAAATTCTATAAGTCTTGTTTTTTAA
This sequence comes from Calotriton arnoldi, assembly GCA_963921515.1. Lineage (NCBI taxonomy): Eukaryota > Metazoa > Chordata > Amphibia > Caudata > Salamandridae > Calotriton > Calotriton arnoldi. Next base: position 1,391,104 of record CAWUFW010003894.1, on the reverse strand, counting down.
ACTTCAGATTGTACAAAGGATCTCTCTAGATTATCCCTTGAAGTCCGTTTTTCGACCCTCTGCTCACTTCATTGCCAGTCTGAAGAAACTTGACTATGTGTCTGCAACCCTGTCAAGCCATCAAGCCATCTTTCATTTTCAAGATCTTTCACATTACTTTCTGGTCCATTAAATATCAGAAGCTGACTTGCCGAGCCTCTAAACCATGGGTACTCACAAACTTTCTCTCGGGGGCCAAATTTACAGTGTGGTTTGTGGCCGAGGGCCGCACCGGTGGGGGCGGGGTCAGTGGGGGAAGAGGGCGGGGCTAGAACAAAAAAAAACTATGACCATGAGGTTGAACACAGGCCCCTGCAGTGGACGCCTTCGTCCACTGAGCCACCAGACCCAGCATACACACATCTCTCTCTCTATCTATCTCTCTCTCTCTCTCTCGCTCTGTCTCCCTCCCTCTCACTATCTCTCCCTCCCTTTCTCTATCTCTTCCTCCCTCTCTCTCTCCGTCTCCCTCCCTCTCTCTATCTCTCTCTCTCTCTCTCCCCCTCTCTCTCTCTCTCTCTCCCTCCCTCTCTCTCTCTGTCTCCCTCTGTCTCCCTCTGTCTCACTCACTCTGTTTGTCTCCCTCTCTCTCTCTGTCTCCCTCCCTCTCTCTCTCTGTCTCCCTCTCTCTGTCTCCCTCCCTCTCTCTCTCCCTCTGTCTCCCTCCCTCTGTCTCCCTCTGTCTGTCTCTGTCTGTCTCCCTCCCTCTGTCTCCCTCTATCTGTCTCCCTCCCTCTGTCTGTCGCCCTCCTCCCTCTGTCTGTCTCCCTCTGTCTGTCGCCCTCCTCCCTCTCTCTGTCTCCCTCTGTCTGTCTCCCTCTCTCTCTCTCTGTCTCCCTCTCTCTCTCTCTCTGTCTCCCTCCCTCTCTCTCTCTGTCTCCCTCTCTCTGTCTCCCCCCCTCTCTCTCCCTCTGTCTCCCTCCCTCTGTCTGTCTCTGTCTCCCTCCGTCTGTTTCCCTCCCTCTGTCTCCCTCTATCTGTCTCCCTCCCTCTGTCTGTCGCCCTCCTCCCTCTGTCTGTCTCCCTCTGACTGTCACCCTCCTCCCTCTGTCTGTCTCCCTCCCTCTGTCGGTCTCCCTCTGTCTGTTGCCCTCTGTCTCCCTCTCTCTGTCTCCCTCTGTTTCTCTCTCTCTGTCTCCCTCCCTCTGTCTCCCTCTCTCTCCCCCTGTCTCCCTCTGTCTGTCTCCCTCTGTCTGTCTCCCTCTCTCTGTCTCCCTCTCTCTCTGTCTCCCTCTCTCTCTGTCTCCCTCTCTGTCTCCCTCCCTCGCTCTGTCTCCCTCTCTCTGTCTCCCTCCCTCTGTCTCCCTCTGTCTGTCTCCCTCTCTCTGTCTCCCTCCCTCTCTGTCTCCCTCTCTCTGTCTCCCTCTGTCTCTCTCCCTCTGACTGTCTCTGTCTCCCTCCCTCTGTCTCCCTCCCTCTATCTCCCTCTGTCTTTCTCCCTCTGTCTGTCTCCCTCTCCCTCCCTCTGTCTCCCCCTGACTCCCTCCCTCTGTCTCCCTCCCTCTGTCTCCCTCTCTCTCTGTCTCCCTGTCTCCCTCTCTCTGTCTCCCTCTGTCTCCCTCTCTCTCTGTCTCCCTCCCTCTCCCTCCCTCTGTCTCCCTCCCTGTCTCCCACCCTCCTTCTCCCTCCCTCTCTCTCCCTCCCTCTCTCTCCCTCCGTCTCCCTCTCCAACTCTGTCTCTCTGCCTCTCTGTCCCTGTCTCTGTCTGTCTCTATCTCTGTCTGTCTCTGTCTCTATCTGTCTCTGCCTCTATCTGTCTCTGCCTCTATCTGTCTCTGCCTCTATCTGTCCCTGCCTCTATCTCTGTCTCTCTCTCTCGGTCTCTATCGCTGTCTGTCTCTACCTCTATCTGTCTCTGCCTCTATCTGTCTCTGCCTCTGTCAGTCTGTCCCTGTCTCTGCCTCTATCTACCTCTATCTATCTCTGCCTCTATTTGTCTCGGTCTCTATCTGTCAGTCTGTCCCTGTCTCTGTCTGTCTCTGTCTATCTCTGTCTCTATCTCAATCTGTCTCTGTCTCTATCTGTCTCTGTCTCTGTGCCTCGGGCAGTGCACACGTACGTCCCCGTCACCAGCCCAGAGACAGCCCCCCCCCCACTCCCCCCTCTCCCTGTGTAATGTAAAAGCCAGCTCGTTTTCTCTCTGAATTTGCTGCTTCGCGGGGTTTGTGTCCCACCACTGGGCCTGGGGTCAAATCTGTCGCTGGCTTTAATTCTGACTCTCACCCCCGAGCTGTCAGATCAAAGCCCCCCTTTGGCGCCAGTCACCCGTCAGTGTAGGTATGCATGCATCAATTATATATAGCGCCAACCTGGCGGCGAGCATTTGTGCGCTGTGCTGCGAGAGCGGAGACCAGGCCTGAGCTCCCTGGCATAGGCTCAACCCTCTGACTACAGGCTGGCGGGAAACATCACATCACAGGCTCTTAACGCACACCTCACCCGGCTCTCACTCCCTGCTGCCCTCCGTCACCTCACCCGGCTCTCACTCCTGCTACCCTCTGTCACCTCACCCGCTGCTCTCACTCCCTGCTACTCTCTGTCACCTCACCCGGCTCTCACTCCCTGCTACCCTCTGTCACCTCACCCGCTGCTCTCACTCCCTGCTGCCCTCTGTCACCTCACCCGGCTCTCACTCCCTGCTGCCCTCCGTCACCTCACCCGGCTCTCACTCCCTGCTGCCCTCTGTCACCTCACCCGGCTCTCACTCCCTGCTGCCCTCTGGCACCTCACCCGCTGCTCTCACTCCCTGCTGCCCTCTGTCACCTCACCAGGCTCTCACTCCCTGCTGCCCTCCGTCACCTCACCCGGCTCTCACTCCCTGCTGCCCTCCATCACCTCACCCGGCTCTCACTCCCTGCTACACTCTGTCACCTCACCCGCTGCTCTCACTCCCTGCTGCCCTCCGTCACCTCACCCGGCTCTCACTCCCTGCTGCCCTCTGTCACCTCACCCGCTGCTCTCACTCCCTGCTGCCCTCCGTCACCTCACCCGGCTCTCACACCCTGCTGTCCTCTGTCACCTCACCCGGCTCTCACTCCCTGCTGCCCTCCGTCACCTCACCCGGCTCTCATTCCCTGCTACCCTTTGCCACCTCACCCGCTGCTCTCACTCCCTGCTGCCCTCTGTCACCTCACCCGGCTCTCACTCCCTGCTGCCCTCCGTCACCTCACCCGGCTCTCACTCCCTGCTGCCCTCTGTCACCTCACCCGGCTCTCACTCCCTGCTGCCCTCCATCACCTCACCCGGCTCTCACTCCCTGCTGCCCTCTGTCACCTCACCCGGCTCTCATTCCCTGCTTCCCTCTGTCACCTCACCCGCTGCTCTCACTCCCTGCTGCCCTCCGTCACCTCACCCGGCTCTCACACCCTGCTGTCCTCTGTCACCCTCTGTCACCTCACCCCGCGTGTGTGTCAGCCCGGGCTGAGACAGCTTCCCGGGAACACACACAGCTGCACCCGAGTACTTCACAGGCCTTTAAAAGACCATTCACTTGTTAATGAGGCTTTGTTGTATTTCACCTCTTCTTAGCGCCCCTGCATCTCCACTCAGTCAGAGTGGGAGATGCAGGGGCGCTAAGAAGAGGTGAAATACAACAAAGCCTCATTAACAAGTGAATGGTCTTTTAAAGAATCGCCCGGCCCCCATAGAGCAGAGTCTCTCAGAGTCCGCGCTGCTGCAACCGGCAGTGTTTGCTGACACTCTTTAAAAAAAAAAAAACACAGGTACGATGTCTGCAAGGTCCGCGGGCCGCCAAGGAAGGCTTGCCGGGCCGCTGGCGGCCCGCGGGCCGTACTATGAGTACCCGTGCTCTAAACCTTACATCTTGTATGGTCCTCTTCAAAACTGCACTAAAGGTGTCCTTATGATCACCTACCATAAAAATTAAAAACTTCTTCGCAAGCAGTCCTTGATGTAGCTCCAAAAACCTGGAACACTCTTTCATAAGGTCCATCTAGCACCAACTTACTCTCCTGGAGACTTCTGGTGAAAAACTCAACTTTTCTTGCAGGTCATTCCCTCACCCCTTTCAGTTGCCGTTCAGCATCTTGGCTTGTCATATCGGCCCTCTGTTCTCCAGCAGTGGCTGTTGTCTGTAGTTTTTCATAGTCTCTTCCTCTTGGTGTCTGTCTTTCCCTCATTTTTCAATCTCATTTGCACTTGCTTTCCACTCTGTTAATGTTCTGTTCATCGTAAAGCGCTCCGATGCTTTCAAGAGTAGTTGTGTGAACTTATTGATACCCGCATGGGTCATGTTTGCGCTATATAAAACTTTTAAAATAAATATTAAGTAAATAATGTTGCCCAATTATGTGCTGGCGACTGTGGACACTGCAGTTTTTCCATGGGAACTTAATGTCCCTTCAACAGATGTATTTCACTACTGGCTCGCAGCCTATGCAGATTGACTTTCAATCTGGCTGCTTCAAACATGCTTATTCAGAGCAATAGGGTAATGACAGGCAGGGGTGTGGCTTTGTCAGTAAGTTTGGTGGGGTGGGGTGAGCTTCAGATTTTCCCAACAATCACACTGGCATATAATGTTGTAATACATTATAGGACAAGCAGGGTGCATGAAAGGGGCCCCAGGGGCAGTGGATAGGGAGAGGAATGCAGATTGGTAGGACTACTAAATGAGAGAATATAATAAATGGGGTGACCCGTAGGACCACTGGACCCGGGTAAATACTGGTACATAGATAAATGGTCACAGTGGAAAAATGATTAAGAACTCACGTATATACAAATGAATTGAAAATACACTAGATAATTCAAAACGTCACGACAAGGACAGATGATTTCTTGTGATTTTATTAATATCACAGAATCAAAATTAATCAAAACATATGAATATACGATTAATCAAACATTGATAAATTTTGGTGCTCAGAGAGAAAGGAGGAAAAAAGGGGTGGGGGTTTGTGAGTGATCAAGGAGAATTGAGTGATGGTGCAGAGGAACGGAAAGGTAATGTGGTTCATGTACATCCAAGTCTTTAGATCCAATCCGGCCTTTTACTTTGGCAGAACAATCAAATGACAAAACATAACATTATGGGCACAGATAAACATGTCTCTGTCGCCTGTGTTTGATATAAATGACCATATGTCAACGTTTTGACCCCTGTAATCATAAAGGTAGCTTCATCCTTATTGGGGGGTCTTCATCAGGACTCAAGGGAAGGTGAATAGGGGAGAAGGGGCACCATTTGTAGACAGTATGTGTAATAAGGCTGTGTTGTAAAGGTGAGGGCCCGTAGGCTCTTGAAAAAAACACTTTTTTAGAAAAAAAGTGATGGGTGCCACGAGTACACCTAATATCCGACCAGGTTGATTAGTAACCGCCGGTTGTCTGTTTAGGTCTCGCCTGAGCCAGCGCATGCGCTGCTCTGCGAGACATTTAGTAAGTGGGCTTTTCAAAGTGCTACCACACGCTTTTGCTGGCATACAGTGTGCGGTTACGCGCACAGGCACGAGCAGAGGCGCCATCTGGCTTTCCTCTCGCTCGCCCAAGCGCGCGCGCCTCGCTTCAATGCCCCTCCCCCTCCCCCACCACAGAGCGCGTCTCGCGGCCGGCCGTGCGTCTTGCTTGCTTTGATTTATTTGTTTTAGCAGTGCTCCACGGATTCTTGCTTTGTAGAACTAAACTGTCCCATCTGGTATATAGAGCCTGTACCGCGAGACGTCTGCGAGACATTTAGTAAGTGGGCTTTTCAAAGTGCTACCACACGCTTTTGCTGGCATACAGTGTGCGGTTACGCGCACAGGCACGAGCAGAGGCGCCATCTGGCTTTCCTCTCGCTCGCCCAAGCGCGCGCGCCTCGCTTCAATGCCCCTCCCCCTCCCCCACCACAGAGCGCGTCTCGCGGCCGGCCGCGCGTCTTGCTTGCTTTGATTTATTTGTTTTAGCAGTGCTCCACGGATTCTTGCTTTGTAGAACTAAACTGTCCCATCTGGTATATAGAGCCTGTAGCGCGAGACGTCATCACTAAAATAACAGAGCCGCTTAAGTTCACCTACCTCTATTGAGAGCGTAAAACGAATTCCAACAATAAACACCAACCAACACCAACAGCGGGTTCCAAACAGTGTGCAGCCTCCCTTGAAAGTAAACATTACGTCTGCTTGCATTACCTGGAGCCCTACTGCGCGCAGCCCCCCTCTCTTCGCATCCCCCTTATATACAACAGCCGGCATCATAACCCAGCCAGAGACATGGTATAACTAACCCTTTAATCTAGGGCAGACTCACTGCACCCGCCGATTTGTAAAAAGGCGGATCTGTCCACGTGCGAACTACACAGCCAATCATCGGCGCCCTACGACTGGCTGAGTGGCCCAGCGCTCCAATCTTAGGGCGCCTTACATATTATCAGCGTTACACAATCCCAGAAGATTCTGACAATATGTTCTCCTGCGGGATTGAGTTATGCACGACCCGGAAGCCCTAACATTATAAAGAAATGACATCCGTTAAAAGCTCAGCTTGGGGAGACGCATGAAACTGAATTCACAGACAAGCAGCGGACAGCTGGCCACAGTAGGATCGCACCTTATGGTAAATATAAAATGGCAGAATCGGAGTTTGCGGCTCTTTGTACCACCGTGGGCAACAAAATCTGAATTTTTTCGCATTCCATAGTGCAATTCCAACACCGTTAAGTACTGTTGGCATTTTGTTTGGTTTAAAATCTTTAACTCGAACCTAAACGTTAATATTACTTCATATTTAGTCCTGATTCTTAACCGTCTCCTCGCCAGTGGCCTCTATTTTCACTCTGGGCTGAAGCGAGTTTGCTTTAAACTGGGCCAATAGACCACTACTTTACATTTAACACGCAGTTGTTATTAATTTCAGCCATCTGACGTCCAACAGAGCAGGCGTTTCTCCATGTTTGCGATTTGCCCACGTGCGTTGTTTAAAATGTAAAATCCCCAATCAGTAAATAAAGCGCGCATGCTGTAAACATTCACGCCATTAGTTGTTTAAGTACATCTTTAATACATTTCACATGACTTGGTTACAGCACTAGGTCTCTAAAAGGGCCGTGGCCTGTGTAATTAAGGGCGTCGCTTAAACACGTACAGTACATTTCTTTCATCCCCACCCAACAAGTATATTGGGGCGTGCTACCAACTGGCCTAGCGAGGTAAAACCATGCCCTTTTTTTCAGAAGAAGTTAATTATTGAACAAAAGTTACCACAGTGACTGCCCCATCAGTTTTTTTTTTTGCTGTTGTTAGGGCTGGGTTAGGGATTTTTGTTCTGGCTGCATGTCCTCACCACTCACCGGCCTGTGTTTATTAGGGCGCCATCCTTTAAGGTGACATCATATATCCATCCAGACAAAAGGCAACACATCTCACTCAATCTGCATTACTCTGCACACGGCTGTCTACGATCCCGCTGCCGACATACATCTTTAATATATGTGCACATTCCTGAAATGATTGCACGCACACCCAGCCTGGTAAACATATTAATGCTAATGAATGCATGCAGACCTATGCACATTACGGAGTAATGATACAACAAGCGTGGCATGCATTGCTATTGAAATATGTGCACATGTTCTGCTATGTGCAGTTGCCTAGCGCCTACTTCTCATGTATAAGGCCTCGAAGGGCATTTGGATTTTTAGCGCTCCTCGGCGTTCTGATAATCGTTATTGTGAAACATAAGTAACAAGCAGTGGCATAGCCAATAGGTCTCGCCTTTGGGACCTTATAAGTGTTTAGCCATGCAACAGGTGATGTTGCACCAAGGATATTGTGCTGCATAACTAAATACTTATAAGGTCCCAAAAGCGAGACCTATTGGCTATGCCAATGCTTGTTTTTCATAGTCTCTTCCTCTTGGTGTCTGTCTTTCCCTCATTTTTCTATCTCATTTGCACTTGCTTTCCACTCTGTTAATGTTCTGTTCATCGTAAAGCACTCCGATGCTTTCAGGAGTAGTTGTGTGAACTTATTGATACCCGCATGGGTCATGTTTGCGCTATATAAAACTTTTAAAATAAATAAATATTAAGTAAATAGTGTTGCCCAATTATGTGCTGGCGACTGTGGACACTGCAGTTTTTCCATGGGAACTTAATGTCCCTTCAACAGATGTATTTCACTACTGGCTCGCAGCCTATGCAGATTGACTTTCAATCTGGCTGCTTCAAACATGCTTATTCAGAGCAATAGGGTAATGACAGGCAGGGGTGTGGCTTGGTCAGTAAGTTTGGCGGGGTGGGGTGAGCTTCAGATTTTCCCAACAATCACACTGGCATATAATGTTGTAATACATTATAGGACAAGCAGGGTGCATGAGAGGGGCCCCAGGGGCAGTGGATAGGGAGAGGAATGCGGATTGGTAGGAGTACTAAATGAGAGAAAACACAATATTTTGTAAAATAACCGGCATTTTCAGGGACTTTCAAAACGGGGAGAGAGAGAGAATTGTGCATTTTTGTCTGTGTGAATATAAAACTTCCTGGTGAAATCCGACAGACAGCTCTCCATACCCGACTGAAAGCAAGTGTACCCAACTATTTCTCAGAACACACATTTATTGCGGGGTTTAACAGCCCGAACACCCCCCACTGAAGATACGCCTCTGATGACAGTAATGTTAGGTATTCTGACCAGCGCACATTTTTATAAAACGAATTTAGAAACTTCTAATATCACAATGTATCACATATTTACTGTTAATGGAATTTCGAAAGTGTGATTGGGAAGGAAATGCAAACAAGCGTGGGAAAAGTGAGTAGTCATGTTTATTTCACGAGCTACTCCCCTATTATTTGCATGAAATACAAATTAACAATAACAAAACCCCAGCGGTAACACCTCTGAATTACGTTTCACCTTAATTTCTGCTTCACCTATTACCACATCATGTTAAATCCGTTCCGGAGACAACTACCGTGATGTAACATTTTTACTACGTTATTCACATTTATTTGCACATGACGATAAATCCGTGATTCTCACAGTGCAGTGACCTTTTACTGTTAGTTATTTGCAAGAAACGCCAAATGCACGTGTATTATAGGATAGTAATATTTTTATCTTAGGTCGTTGTCCATTTTTTGCACAAAACCCTAAATACATTGGTAACGCGGTGATGGTCCGTTATTACCACATCATGGTATTATCACTCCTGGGTTTAGTGCGCGCCCATAAACGAAGTCGCAACTGTCAAGTGTTTTATATGCAGTAACGCCGGTATTAAGGGCTCGGTATTTCATATGGCCGTCCTGTTGCACTTCTGTTTACAGGGCCTCTTAAGAGTGACTTTTCCAGGCCTAGCTTTTCAATCCGCGCATGACCCTCTCTATGGACACCCAGGATGCCGGGGCGGTGGAGACAACCGAGCGTGATACATTTTAAACAAAGACATGTTGAATCATGGACCGCACAGGGGCACTTGGAATTGCTTATTTGAAAAATAAACGGAAACGACAGGCGCTAGAAATCATCTCAGATGCGGCACGTACGTCTACGTTGTGTTCGCAGATGCGCAGTCGCGGTGTTCTGGGGGTGGGAGTCTGTCCTGTGTCGTCAACGCCGAATTGTGCGTGCTATTTTGCGTGCTCAGAATGATCTAAATTAGCCGTTGGAATGTGCTGGAAGCCGAAGTGGCTAGGCCGGAGGCCGTCAACTGGTGACTGTCCGGGCAGGAATAGCTCTACGTGGTGTTAGGAGATTGTGAGTCACCTCCACGCTTTAGGGACCCTAGGTCTGGAGGTGACAGGAAAGTATGTCATTGAGCCAGCTCAGACCTTGGCATCCAGGCCGCCACCTCGTGTTACGCGATGGATAGGCGCCTGGGCGAGGATAGGCTGGCATGGGTAGCGTTCTTAGTGTGAGTGGGTTGGGACAGATAGCGGAGTGGAACCTTGCCTCTGTCTCATGGGTTATTTTAGGCCTTGTTATCTACTTGTCGTCATGCTTCCTCATGCAGATCCAGTAACTCCCCTAAGCTGCAGTGATACAAGTGCCCCTAATCAGTAAGACTAGCCCTAATAATAAGAACAACACAAATGCCAATACTGATGTCTTTTCATATGATCATTCACTCATGAGATCACACACACATTATGATCCACAGCAACATATTTCTTTTTTTAGATCAACACTTTCTTCAAAAATATAATTTCAAACTCATTTTTTAAACATCATTTAGAAAAACATATCAATACACAAGGAAGACATCAACAACATATACAAAAATTAGAAATGACAAATTAATCACTTTGTACAAAAATCACATCACAATTACAATTATACACAAAACACTATTGAAACAGCCTAAGTTCTGTTGTGAGTTATTTTTTGAATTGCCAAACTGGGGCATTGACACTACTTTCACGTGGGGCCTTCATCCATATGGAGCCATTTTATTTAGTTATTTGACCAGGAGTCTTCAACCCTTTCTATAGTGAGAGCTACTTGAGCTTAAGGAAAATCCTCCCGAGCTACCAGCAAATTTTATTGCTGTAAAATAGTGACCACATCTGTTTGCATTACACTAGTGACCACCCTAAGCAGGATTATCAGTGGTGACCACCCAGTTCTTTCAGGCAACCAACAGCTTTAAATGTGTTTTGGAAATGCAACCTTTAGTCTCCATCAGACTATCAGTTTCTGAAAACACATTATTCTATCAAATACCACTTTCTATTTTGGCCAAGCAAACTCAATTTTACATAAGGGAAATCTTTTCTGAAATAATATAATTTTTTCTTTCAAAGTGCCGTAAGTACACAGAACTCAAACATTGGCTTAGCATCCTCATCACATACTGACATACAAATCCCTCACATGGACAGATTATTCCACAGATGCCTAGGTGTTACAAACTTAGGCCATGGACTTAAAAAGAGAAGTAGTTATGACCATCCAGGAAGCGGTACAAATTGTACTGCTGTGGCCAATGGATGTAATCATATTCCTGTTGAAAAAGGACCAAATTTCCGTAGCAACTGTCACCTAATAAGAGAAAAGGTCCGTATTAATGATGAAAGCTCTCTTTACAGTCAATTGATTGTCCACTTGACAGCGCACATAAGTAGTGCAGTGCCAGGTAGCATGATACTAGATGTGATAAATCAATCATCAGGTAAGCTGTAGCGACCTGTATCTATGGTTCGAATCTGTGCATAGTAACACGCCTAAGAGTAAATCAAAGGCACTAGGTGTAAAAGATAGATGCTATTTTGAGTTCCCCGTATACAAGTAAGTCAGGTCCATTACAGTGTGCGCAAAGCTAGTTGCATGATAGTAGTCATAGTAGGTGAAGCGTAAATATAGATAATGCGGGCTGTAAAATGTGTTAGAATCAGTATAAACTGCTGTTCCTACTACAAAATTATAGAAATCGAGGGTGTGGTAACTAAGGGGTTGCTACCATTAAGAGCAACCCATGACAGAAAAACAAATCTGTGCCAGATGGACGCAATATGTCAATCTTAATTGATAACTATAACAACCCATACATCAACACCATGATAGTGTTGGAGTGATGCCGGGGTGGCGCACATGGGGGACCTGTTTGAGGAGGGGATGTTCTTAACCTTTCAGGATTTCAGAGACAAATATGCCATACAGATGGGCCACTTCCTGATGTACAATGTAGTTTATCTGGCGATTACTCAGCACTTAGGACAGGGCTGCTCCGAGGAACCTCTGAGAGGTCCACTGCATGTGGCTCTGTCATACAGGGATGTGCGCAGGCTCATTACGGTCCATTACAGTATGCTGATGCCTGCCCATTACAAGTTGGACACTAGGGTGCATGAGCGCTGGACTTAAGATCTCCAGTTACTGCTGACAGACAAGAAATGGATTACAACAGGTCAATGGGGTGTCGCGTAACCAGCAATTCTGTTTCATGCAGTTCAACTACCTGCATCAGGTGTACCTCATGCCGGGGCGTATAACGCACACGTACCCTGCTGCCTCATCGGCGTCTCCCAAGTGTGGATACTTGGAGGCAGGGTTTCTCTACATGTTCTGGGAATGTCCAGTGATTGGGCGGGCATGGGAGGCGGTCACAGAGGCCACCTCTGCAGTGATTGATGGGGAGGTTCTGACTACACCAGAGTCCTGCTTGTTGGGCATTTGCACACGGGCTAAGGGATGTAAATACCTGAACAGATTTATTGATCTGCAGTTTGTGCTATTTAAGCGCCAAACTGCAATTCTGTGGAAGTCACAGGTGGCCCCGGAGATACTGTGTTGGCTTAGCACCCTACTGAAATGGACACGTGCTGAGGCGGATGTGATGGCAGAGGCCAGGAGATGAGGGGGGATGGGTCCAGGGTAATGATCTGGGGTATACATCTTGGGAAACTGAAAGCGGAGGCCGACTTGTGATTGCCATGAAGACACTGTGCTTTCCCCTCTTGTTGGACATGTTTTCCGCGGTCAGGGTCCTAATAAAGTCGGAACAATGGCCCTTGGGATGGACCCCGGCAGGGATGCTGGGGGCTCCTGCGATGCTCAGGTGTGGAGTGACAGGCAATAGCCCTAACATATAAGGCGTGGCATGGGGGGGCCTTGGCCGTCCTGCATGCATTGACGGCTGGCGCTGCAGCTTGGGCACGCATGCACTAGCATCCGGACTAGAGGCCTCTAGGGCCTTGCACTTCTGGCTGCCAGGTGCCAACAGACGAAATGTGACTCTGTACTCTGTCCCCCCCAAAGTAGATTCCCAGGATGGCCTGCGTGCCATTGCTCTGCACCTTGATGTTGGGTCTCCTACTGTATAGTGACTGTGTATTCATTCTCCACTACTGTAGCTCCACTGTATTTGCTCCTGGGGCTGGACTGGGTTCGGGTCGGTTGACTGATATGGGTGTCTGTTTGATGGTTTTGAAAGCAATAAAGATATGGGGAAAAAAACGATAACAACCCATGATTGGTTTCAGGTAAGTATTTGAATCTGTGTCTGTAACATAATACGTCACAAGGCACAGTGTGACATCAGAAAGCCTATCTAAAAGAACAGTGTTAGTGAGTCAGGTACTTAACTATGCATTAAAGCAGTTGTCATTATTATAATAGTGTGTAGATATATATATATATATATATATATGAATGTGTAGTAATAGGAACCAACATGGTGCAAAGGAGACCAGGCAATATAAAGAGAACCTTACAAATCCAGTTATATGACTGCATACCTGGGGAGTGAGATCCTGCTATAGTAGTGTGTTGTCCTGTCATTCATGTCTATAGCATCAGCGTTTGCTGTAAGTGCCATGACGAATAACAGTGTGGTATAGTCCTATATTGCCATTGAACGGTTTTGGTGACATCATAAATAATGAGACTGAAGGCCGAGTGCTTTTTAAACGTCCCCAGTCACCCTCAGTGATAATAACAGACCATATTACAAATGTTACCTATGTATTTCTATATTACATGGTTATTTTGCTGTTATCTTGAAAATGGAAATCTTTGTTGAAGTCAGTTAGCATAGTCCTGGACTAATACGGATTGATTGTAGGAGGGAGAAAAAGAAAAATACTTAACTGTAGTTAATGTAGAACTTTTGTAAAAATGCTCTGCTTTCTTAAAAACAGTGTGGGCCCACTTCACAAAGATTTTACTGTGACATACTCTAGGAATATGCCACGAGTACTCTTTAAAATATGGGTTTAAGAAATTGGAGTATTAGTTGGGGTGAGTGGTGAGAACCCATCTCAAACAACAAAAATAATAATCACAATCCTTGTCAGGGTGAACCACTAAAGTCACTAAATTAACCTAAACTCAACCTCCTGGTAGCTATGACACAGAGCAGCCAACTTAACTTGGAGGCAATGTTTAAAGTATTCATGTAGTACACAAACAGCAATAAAAAATCCCAAAACAATCTAGAATGATAGAGAATATTTTGATAAATAAAATGACATCAAATCAACAAAAATCAAATTAGTCAAACCAGAGTTATGTTTAAAAATAGCGACAAAAAGCATTAAGTGTCATCTGTGGACAACCGGTTGCACTGGACCAGGACTAAGGTAAGATTTGAGGTCGACTGAGATGGAGCGTGGGTCGGATACAAGAACCAGGTTTGCCCCGGTGATAAAGCTGCATTATCACTAATAAACTTTTTGGGAGGTAGAAAGTCTTTCAGCAGGGCCAGACAGTCGACTGGATCCGAGGAAGGGCTTGATGACAAAGGGGAGCTGCTGTGCGAGGTCCCCGAGTCGATCAGAGACTCGTGTGCATTGGTTCAAGTGAAGCCACTGATCGGGTGCTGCTCAGCGTCGAGTACCAGGAAGCCATCGATCAGGTAGTGCTCGGCGTCAAATCCGATGAAGCAGTCGATCGGGTGCTGCTTGTTGTTGAATCTGGTGAAGCGGTCGACGAAGGTTGTTTATCGCCGAATCTGGTGCAGCTTTCAGTTAGGCACACAGCCGCAGCCGAGGGTCCAGGACCTAGGGGACAGTACATGGTGGTCAGGCTCACTCCCACAAGGGCAGGAGAGGGGACCAGGTCAGGTCCTGTTGGGTGTGGTCAGCTGGGAAGCAGGAATTGGCCTCTTGAAGCTTGTTGTGTCCCTGTTTCTAAAGCCTTCTCACCCTTGGAGTCACTTTTGGGGTCCTGGGTACAAGTGAAGCAAGTCCAGTCCTCTCAGTTCTCCAGACAGTAAGGCAGTCCTCTTCTGAAACTTCCACAGGTCCAGCAGTGTTCGGGGGAGGGTCCTGGGGATGCCACATTTATGCCCAGTGTCAGCTTGTTGGTGGTTGAAACGCCTGGCCTTTCCCTGACCAATAGTAATAGTTGCCAGGGATGTCCTTACCCACCTTTGCAGCACTTCTTGTGGGTTTTACTGCAAACAATTCCACAGTGTCTCTCTCTTTCTAAACCCAACATGCAGAACCTTTCTTCCAAGAGGGTGTGGCCTGGGAAATGAGCAACCTCTCATCTCGGCTCACTTCATTGCTACTTCAGAGAAGCAGTGGTCACTCAAATTTCGGGGGCAAGCTCCTCTCCCACTGGGCCTGGTAGCTGACTGGCTACGGGGGCAAAGGAAGGGCCAGACTCATGTGTTAGCTACACCTGTCTATGACAGAGTAGGCACCTTTGAAGTTAATCAAGTTACTGGGCACAGCCCCCTAGGCCCTCCTGTCAAGGGAAGGACAACCCCCGCCCCCCAACACTCAGGACAATTTGTCCCTGTCCTGGGAGTTCACACCTCACCACAGGGAAGCCATCATTTGCCAGGTAAAAGTTGGAATACTCACAGAAAGGCATTTAAAAGCTTTAGCATTTTGTCCAATAGATAGATAAACCCGATTTCACCATTAAGTTGGAATTTGAATAACTGTTAAAATGAGTCATCGCATTTTATTTTTAGCTGATTCCAACCTGAAATAATCATTATAAGGTGTTATAATGTAATCCAGTGTTTTCCTATTGGGCAGCTAACTTTGCCACAGTGAAAAGTGTACATTAATTTGACATGTCCATCTTTTAAATACCATGCACCCTGAACTGTTGGGCAATAAGGCCTACCTTAGGGGTGACTTATACACATGTAAAAGGAAGGCTTAACCCTGCCAAAAGGGTGATTTTGACAGGCCGAATTGGCAGCTTAAGAAGTGCACAGCCAGGCTGCAGTGCCAGGCCTGGAGACATGCTTTACAGTGTTACTGTAGTGGGTGTCACAATGAGTGCTGCAGCTCGCTAGTAACATTTAATTTACACGGAGTACCATATACTAGGGACTTAGAAGTAAATTAACTATGACAGTCAGGTGTATGTTCATTGCAGCGTGTTTCAAGGGAGAGCACAGCATTTTACTACTGGTTGACAGGCGTAAAATACGCAGAGTCTTAAAGCCAACAAAAACAGTTCAGGCAAAAATCTGAGGGAATACCATGCAAAATATGGTCATTTCCAACAGTGAGTTTTTATACCACTGCATGTTGTACAATAGAAATGCCCACGCTGGCACTTACACCAAACCAAACAGCACACTTGTTTAGTAACGTTCTACTTTCATGCCAACTTTGGTGTAAATCCATTCAGCTGTAGCTGAGAACAAACTTTCCTATGGGAGCTAAAATTGGAAATCACACATTTTTTTACCCTCTCTTACCCTTTTAACTTAGTCCTCGTGGGCGTATCTTTACGAAACTGGGCATGATGAAACTTAACTGACTAAGTGCACTGATTGCCATGTTTCATGCACAACCGTCCACAGGGTCAAAAGTTATAAGCAAAACATTTAAATCAAAAAATGGTTTTTCAATGGAAAGTGCGGCTGAGCCATAACTGGCACTATGTTATCTATCTATCTATCTATCTATCTATCTATCTATCTATCTATCTATCTATCTATCTATCTATCTATCTATCTATCTATCTATCTATCTATTCATCTATCTAGATGTCTGTCTGTCTAGCTGTCTGTCTGTCCAGGTGTGCATATACAGATACACAGATGCATAGAGTGTAGTGTGCTATTTACTACCATTGTTGAGTGTGGGAATGGCTCAGGCAAGGCAAAGCCTTTAGTGGATTTGATTCCCTCAACAGTGTATTGAATAGCATCTTGCATGATTCGGACCTGCCTGCATGGTTTATGTCATACTTGAGGAAACCCCGTGGAAGACAGAAGGTTGGAGAGCCACCCCACCCGTGGATACTGTGGTACCCAAGTTACCTATCCCAGGGGAGCCAGGTGCATAGGTGTGAAGTGGCTTCGGAAACCGCTGTCGAACCCAATGGAGGACTTCTGGAAAGTGCCACTGATGGAAGAGGAGAAAGTGTCCATGGGAATCCAAAGGTGGATTCTTGATGAAGAGTACCTGAAAGCAGAAGGGACAGAGTCTGGGTCACTTGAGAGTGACCAGGGGCTCGGTAGACGAATGCCCACCGATGTCGGGTGCTTCAGGATAGATGTCGATGACCTTGACTCTGCAGCTGTGGGGACAAGGCGACGCTGAAGACGACCAGGAGCCGGATACGAGCTGTCCCACAAAGGATGTTCGAGTGCTGAGGGGTCGGTGTCTGGCAGGAGCACCAACACGCCTTGGCAAAAGCAACCCACGCAGGAAGTCAAGAAGTTGCAGGAAGAGGACCAGCAAGGTCCAGGAGACTCACCACAAGCAGGGGAGTCAGGTCAAGCCCAGAGCAATCAGGGGAGCCCAAAGAAGACATAGTTGACCCTCCACAGGACCCACAGGTCGAAGACACTGGAGTAGCAGGAGCACCTCATGCAGCTTTACAAAACAACAGGCCACGGAGCACACAGTGCAATGTAGTTGAAGATCTTTGCAGGAGAAGTTGCCAGAGGTTGGGGCTACTTGGAGCCCAATGCACTTGCTGCAGAATTGCCAACAAGCATTTGCACTTGCAAAAGTACGCAGTGCACAGGGGTTCGGGTATTGCAGCCCCCACGAGGGATTCTGGCCTCAAACTGGGTGAGAGGGCAGCTCTGGCCTCGAGGGACATAGAAACCCACCTTCTGTGTTGTTGAACCCTTCAGAGTCCGTAGGAGCTCGGGATCAGCAGACCGGTCAGCAGTGTTGCGGTTCCTGTAAATGCAGGGGAGTGACTCCTTCACTCCAAGGGAGATTATCTTCAAGTGTCTTGGATGCTCCACAGGTCCTGCACAGATCCTGTATGGTGCACAGGCACAGACGAGGCAGCAGACAGAAAGGGAGACGAAGTCAGGCCCAAACGAAGTCCAGCGAAGTCCAGAGTGCCCAGACGGTAGAAGTGAAGTGGTTTCAGTTCTGAATCTTGTCCACGACGAATCTAGGGACCTACACCCAGGTAAGCCCTTAAGTACCCTCAGGAAAGGGTTGGGAAGATTCAGGGGACCCTCCCAGGGGAGAGTCTGGACAGGGGGTAGGTTACTCCCATGTCCGCTGTCCAGTTTCGCACCAGAGTGGGAGCCAACGGCTCCCAGGACTGGTTTGAACTGGACAATGCACAGGGACGCCAAATGTGCCCCTCATGCAGACTTTCAGGTGCTGGCAAGCGCACCGACCCAGCCCTAATACACTAAATCCTGTCTGGGAGGTGGTCGCACCTCCCTGTGACAGGATGCCTATTGTTCTGCCTTCCCTTGCTCGAGCTTGGCTCAGCAGCAGGAGGGCAGAAATGTGTCTCTGGTCGACATCAACCAGTTTGTGCTGTCCGGGACTAGAAGGCTGGTACCGGGAACACTGAGAGCCTAACGGAGGGCTCTCCCGGTGGGTGGAATCATATCTGCCACACCAGTAACGGTGTGGGGGTATGATTCCAACATGTTTGACACCAAACATGATAGGGTTCATTGCAGCCATTTTCGAGATGGTAATCGCGCGGTCACGTAATGCCCCTCTATATTAGTATATGGCTGCTTCACTGGCAACCCGGGAGAATGGACTCCGTAGGCTGCAGGGGTGTCCTGCTCATGCAGGGGCACCCTCTCACTTAGAACCAAGCACCCTGCCCTCAGGATTGTAAAGGCCTGCTATAGGGGTGACTTATAGGTTTTAAGTGCAGTGACCCTTAGATATAGTAAACCTATATCTTTCATAAGTGGTGCATGCACCAACTTACACAGGCTGCAATGGCAGGCCTGTAGTTCCATTTTGCATGGTTTCTCATGGGTGGCATAATGCATGCTTCAGCCCATGGGAGACATCTGGGGTACCTATGCTCTGGGTACATGGGTACCATATACTAGGGACTGATGAGGGTTCCCCAGTATCCAATCTGGGATTGTACCTAGGTACTAACACAACAGTTTAGGGAGAAAGCAGATAGACTAGGATCCTGATTAGCAAGATCCCAGTCAGACTAGTCAAAAACAGTGTCATATCAAGCAAAAAGTGGGGGTAACCATAAGAAGCAGATCCTACTTTCCTACAGAGTACTTATAAACACATGTATTTAACCTGTACAAGGATAGGTGTATGGCAGAAATATTGATAACAAAAATATTGTTTGACATAAAGATTCTGTCCTAAATATTGTTTACGATAGCTTCATTGGATATACATTTTCCAGTATTAACTGCAATGGATAATATTTTTGGAATTGATATTTAGGACGCCAGGTTTTTGACCGATGATGTTTTGGAAAATATGTTCAGTTATCAAAATAAAAAGAATTCAAAGGGCAGTAGGTGTTAAATCCATGCATTGAGACAAATTCCTGAAGTAAGTCGCTGTTAGCAGTAGCAGAGAAGGTTTCCTCACTCTGGTCATTGCAACCTGCTTTTTCTGAAACAGTAAGCACTGTGTTTTTTCATTCCAGTAATTCTGTGCTAAAGTAATAACATGTGAATAGACCTTTGCACTGTAGTAATAAATAGGTGAGTGGTCATTTATTAGTACACTTGGTTTAAATTACATGTTATTGGGCCATACCATGGCCAGTGTCATGGCATAAATACATATAAAAAGCGTAAAAAACGAAAGGGAAAGGGATGACTAGTATAAGTTTACTAAAGTTAAACGTTGACAGGGATGTAAAAATGCCAGACCACAAAAACCACAAAGGCAGGAAATCCCCACGTTATTGTTGTACCATATGCTTAGCTTCTGCCCCAATACTCATTTAACCTTAACACTATCCCTCACCATCATATGTGGAAAATGAAGTCAAAGCGAGACTCAATAAAAATATGAAAGAGTTTGGATGATGTTATTACTAAGTATCTGTAGTGAGATTGAAATGGTGATTGTGAAGTGGTATTTTCGGGTATGAAGGTATTTCTACTTTGGGTTTGGGACTGAGAAGATACTAGTTGATGTCTAGAACCGGGAGTCTTCTAAATTCTTTCAACTCCATGAGTTTATGGTCATGAGCTGTAATCATATGTTTAGCAAGGTACTTATATAGGGTTATAGAACAGTATTTTTTATGTTCTGTTTATAAAGGTGTTTTTCTCTGAAATGTGATGTGCATATTTTTCTTATATTATTATGGATTATGTAATGAGTTATTCCGGTTCCGGTTCAGTGTTGGAGCTCGCGTCCAGCTGGCAAAGCCTTGCCGTGTCGTTCCTGTGTCCGCAGCTGTCTCCGGCTGCTGCTGCCGCCAGTTCTAGCCCTTTCTGCGGAGGTGGCCCGGTGCAGTGAGTTGGAGGAGACCAGGTGCTGCTTGCGGAGGGCCCGCACGGCAGCTGCGCTATTCCGTTAGTTTTAGTCCCCGAAGGTAGAGACCGGGTTCAGCTTGTGGCTTGGGGAGGGGCTGGAGTCAGTGCCGGCAGAGTTGTCGGTAGAGGCAGGCGGTGAGGTGAGGGGATTGGACCCCGAGCCGGCCTGGAACCTGCAAGCTGTTGGTCAGCAATTCCTCCGGACCCTTCTCCTTCCATAGTGACGTGTCCAGCCTGTACGCAGATGGTTTTTCAATCGTACCAGGAGGACTAGAGGCTGAAGGGGGAGTAAAGGAGCCTCTGAAGGCTGGTGCGAGGACCTTGTGGGAGGCATCTTGGAGGACAACTGTTGGAGGTAACTCTTCAACTATCTATAATCTCGCATACTTGTCCTATTGATTGCTGATTATTGCTCCCCGTTACCCAGAATCCTGTATCCTGCAGCTTAATACTCGCTGTTTTGAGGCTTGAGTAATCAGGGGGTGGCCTCGAGGATGTTCTAGGAACCTTCTTAGGCTGTGCAGGTGGTGAGTGGAGGTTGTCTATACACGGAAGTGGCCCCATTAGGACCAGGTGCGGCTTGTGAACAGACTTGCCCCCCTTCTCAACCCTAAGTCTTGCTGGGGACAATTGGTGAGACCCCAGGTTTACCAGTCGAGGTCCTGTGACCTGGATCTTAGTTTAAATTTGTGTATACGGAATCCTGGGAGAATGGAATAGAGCAGCGGGAGTCGAGAGCATTGGAAACACCACCTAGTAGCCTGTTGGAGAGAGTTATTCACATGTGAAGCAGCGAGGGGGTAAGACCCTGAAGGAGTGAAATACTGAGACGGTCTCGACCCCTAAGGTTAGTTACAATAGGGGGATTAATAATAATACAGTTCATCAAAATCTCAGGATGGCATTAAAAAAATTAAGGAGCCGCACAATATGCATGAAAAGATTAGGAACAGCACAATCCCTGAGGAAAACCAAATGAGATCAGCACATATAGGAGCCCTATCAGGATCTCATACAATCACAGAATTTTTCCACCACCACCACCATTGGCAGTTACAAAGGCAAACGGAATAAAGACAGAAGAAAAAGGAAAACAAATTGCAGCAGAGGACGAAGGGGAAAATGAGGCTAAAAAACAGGTGATCCAGATAGAATTTAACAAAGGGAAAAATCAATTAAACACCCCAACTATGAAAGATTCAATCCGACAGTCCCACCGACCTCTATAAAAGGAAACCACAATCAAGACTTTACACTTCCTGATATAAATATAAGTCAATATCTGCAAATAAACGAAGTTAAGTGCTCTAAAGAGACACTGGATCTATTTAATAGTACCCCAAGTAATCCATCTAACACAGAAGATAATCTATCTCATTCTCCAGATTTCCCACTTCTGTCCCCTGTTCACTCCAATAACAAACAAGAAATTCTATCTGATGCCTTTAATATCCTCCAAAAGATACTTGAATCAATTCTCTTATTGCTTGAAAAATCTACAACAGACATAGATCATCTTTTGGAAATGCAGTCGACAGTACTACAATACCTAGTGGACCATCAAATTAACCTCCCAGGTGGAAGGCCGCAGACCAAGTTAGGAACAAGGGTGGTGCCAGAGCCTTTAAAAACTCAAGGCATCGAGAAAAAAAAGTTTTAAACGGAAAAACAAGTGTTGACCTCCAAGTAGATAAGCCCATTGGAAGGGGAAAAAAGAAAAAAAAAGGGGAAAAAAAGGGAGAGACAGTGTACTCCCTGCGGAAATTATTTAAACAAACAACAGCTAATGAATAGCAATCAATAACAACAATTCAAAACTCAGTGGAAAAAACCCTACCTAGCTATCCGATTTTTAATTTTAAAAAGAAGCCACCACAACCAGACAAAATTATAACAGGTCCACTAACAGCGAAGAGGTCAAATGAGGAGTCAGAACAAAAGATAAATCCATTAAAGAACTCCTCTATCAGTATGAAATTAAGGACCACTAGGAGAAAGAACAGGGGCAGCCGAAGAATTGCAAAGAAAAAAATCGAGTAAATTAAAATTTATAGGACTCGAAAGCTCTACTAGAGCCGAAATAAATGATGAGAAGATTAATGGGGATCAAGAAACATCTATGTCTGTGAATACCCAGAATCAAGCCCTAAGAGTCTTAATGGCCAGTCAAGATCCCCTGGCGGAATGAAATCCCCTGGCACCAGAATTTAAAAGCACTAGCTTAACTAAGAGTCATTATTGTTCACAGCACATACGATATGTAGATACAAGCTCAGAGGCAATAGACCAAACTGACCATCAAAATTCTTTTAACACACTTGAGATAACTGATCTCTTTGCCACAGCTCATGATCCTTTGAATCAACAGAAGATTTTAAAGTTATTACAAAGTTTATCTTCTCTACAGTCACTTACATCTTCAGAGATAAAGTTCGTAACTTTTCTTGATAATCTTGATACCACCTCTGTCCGGGTGCAATTCTGGTCTATTGTGATTGTCTATGTGGGGATGTCTATGTCTATGTGGGGATATTTATAGAGCGCACTGCTACTCCAAGGAGTGTCCTGGCGCTAAATCCTTAAGGAAAGTGAAAAATTGCATAAAAAGGGGTTCGATGTAATAGGTGTAAGAAATAAATCCTTGACAGTCTCACGTTGTCCATACATGAGAAAGTTTAAGGTTCATTATCAGGCTACTAACACAACAACTTTAAAAGGAGAGTGCAATTTGGGACTGTCAGATAAACTAACAATGAGCTTCGAGGATGGAGGTAGACAGATATGGAACCACGATGTAAACCACATAAGTAACAGCCAAAACGACACCGTATGGTCGTAGCTACCAAGCAACATGAATGGAAACAAACACAATAAGATTGCCAAGCTTCCTTTTTAGCAATAATCCAACTATAGTCTTGTGAAACAGCTGGTCTAGACTTCAACAAATTATCTTGGTTGCTAGGCAATCAGCCTTCAATAGTATGCCTCCAGGAAACTTGGTTAGTCGACAATTATGACCAGAACACCTATTTTGTCTTTAATACTCCGGCCATAAGGTCAAGGCAAGGGCATGCAAAGAGAGGCCTGGGTATCCTGTTATCAGAAGAACTAAGATGGGACTTAGAAATGATCCACCTTACCGGCCCCAATGTACAGTGTCTTAAGCTAAAGTACATAGACAAAAATGCCCGCGCTAAACCACTATTCTTGTTTAACATTTATGTTCCTCCAGGCCTCGAACATAATATAGTGCTTTCAAATATATTTGATCAAATAGACATCATACTAGGTTCTAGTAAAAATGCGCAAGTACTTTTAATGGGCGATTTTAATGCAAAAATTTCCACTTTTCTTCTGAACACATATCGGAACTCCGAGCTCGAAGAATCCTGCTTTATCCCGGCTTCTGTCCTCCCAGACCCTATTAGGGCCGATAAGAGCGGGAGAATGTTACTGGAACAAATTAATGGAATCAACTGGATAAATTTGAATGGGAGAATGGAAGGAGACGTGCCAGGGTCTTTTGACGGAAAGGGCCAACAGGGCTATCTATATTGGACTATGTCATCAGTAGCTATGACTTATTCAACAAGTTTCACAGTTTCTCTACACAATTTGTCCAAAGTAGCGACCATGCAATACTCCTCCTGGAAACAGACCTTTGTTTACAGCCATTATCTACATGGTCACTATCATATGGAAGGGGAGAGGTATCAATCCAACAAAAGCAAGGCCGATTACTTTGGAACAGCCAGAAGCTAATTAACAAATAAATTAATAGGATAATAGAGTCCCAGTTGCTTAAACAAACCAACAAAAGAGCTAATCCACTTCCCTATTTCAAAAGCACTCTTATCTCGGTATCTAGTACCCCGCAGAGGAAGCCTCCCCTTATCAAAAATAGCCCCTAAGAAAAGAAAGGCTTTATAGTGAATACTCTCTCCAGAAAATTAAATAAGCTAATCAGACTCCAATTTATTAAATTCTTGCTGGCTAGGAAGGCCGAAATTTCCACTCTAAAGAAAAGAAGGAAAAGGCTCTGCATGAAAGACAACAGAACAAAAATGGACAGAAATTGGGTAGATCTTTAAGAAGCAGTGCGCCAGAAAAACACCAAGGCCTTCTGGGGTATAAATCAGAAGCTAGTGGGAACAAAAAAAACTCCGACAGCAACACCCGTCCCACAAAAAGAATGGGTTGCTTATCTGTTCAAACTGTATGGAAACAACCTGACGACTATTGACATTGGAAAATCTCTCATGGTTGGAACCTCCAGTGAGATCGATCAGCAGATAAAGTCACCTACAGAAAAGCAAATCGCCTTATATATAAGGAAAGCCAGAGACACAGCAGCAATGGGACCAGATAGGATCCCGGTGAAGGCTTTAAAGGAAAACATCGAAGGATGGAGCAAACTCCTGGCCCCTCTTTTTATGTACTGCTATCAAACTGGCCATATTCCAAGTTCTTGGTTGGGCAGCATTGTGGTCCCTCTCCTGAAAAAAGGGTCCCGCCTTTTCCTGAGTAATTATCCCCAAATTGTCCTCCTGGATGCAACAGGAAAGATCTTTGCAGTTAGCGTCTTGGACCACCTGAATGATTGGGCCACATCCAAGGAGTACTTCCCATGGTCCAAGCAGATTTCCGTTGAAATCACTCTGTGAGTGATAATATCGATATTCTGCAAACAATTATCGATAAATATGTAGTTAGCAAAGCCCAGGTAGTCTATAGTCTATTTGCCGACATTTCTACAGCTTTCGATAAGGTGGATAGGCCTTCCCTGTGGATAAAACTTCTGAAATTGGGAGTCCCGGCAACCTTATTAAGGATGATAGTAGCTCTTCATACATCAACATGGTGTAAAGTGCAGATGGGAGGGGACATGGGTCTAACCAACGAGATTCCCACACAGAATGGCCTTAAGCAGGGATGTCTACTTGCTCCCCTTCTTTTCTCATTATTCCTTAGCGACCTGCCGGATTGTTTTCAGGAGGTAAATAATTTCCCCCCCAAATAGCAACTCAAAAAAATTATCTTTTAATGTACGCAGACGACGTGGTCATTTTTGACCTCACTCCAATCGGTCTTCAGCGTAACATGGAGGCACTTTTTAATTACACAGAGAAATATTTTTTAGGAATAAACATCTCAAAAACAAAAATAGTACCGTTTAGGGTAGGAAAAATGCTAAACCCTTCACCTGGAAGTTAGGAGGAATACCAGTAGAAGTAGTCTACTTATACTTATTTGGGAAGAGTTTTCACTCAGTCTACTGGAACTGCTTCGCATTTCCAATGGACTGAACTAAAAGTGGTAGCCCATCTTAGCGCAATAAAAAAGTTTTATTCATCCTCTCGGAGGCGATATTTTTCAGCCCTCCTAGAAATTCATCGTACAAAGATTACCCCTATATTAATCTATGGATTAGAGTATATTTCTATAAAAAAATATATTTTTTTAAATCTCTAAGAAGGAAAACTCTTACGTACGATCACTACTACAAGTCAAGCTACACCTGTACATGCACTTCGACTAGAATTAGGGGTAGTGAGTGCATTTACAAGAGCCCTGGCAAACCTTGTCAGATGGGCTTATAACCTATTACATGCACCTGAAGGTACATTGAGAGCACTTTTATGTTATGAAACTTTTAAGGTTGACTCAGGGAAAATATATTTAAAGAAAATCTAGAGATTGCTTTGGAGCACTTCCAATGTTCTACGAAACTTTTGCAAACTTGGTCTCCAGCAATCCTGAAGATCTTTTTGAAAAATCTACCCCGAGATTGAGCTTTGATATGGATAAGCTCTATTGCCAACAGTTATCTCACTATAAGCTTTCTCTAGCCAGTGTGGGGTATAAAGTGACTCCAAAATATCTGAGATTCTCACTAGACCATAAGGTTAAGTGTTGCATTTTGATGTTACGATTGAGGACATTACCACTAAAAGATTTAACAAAAAACTGGGACAGCATACTCGATAAATCCGGCCACTGTGATCTTTGTAGTGGAGGTATTCAAGATTTTATACATGTCCTATTCGTTTGTCCCAACAATTATTTGGTTGATGCACGCACTCGATTTTTAAAACTTATTTGCCCTAAATATATTATCTCTAGAACTAGGGATCTGATCGAGTTAATAAGAGCTCCCCCAGATGAATTTGTATGTTATAAAGTTTTTACATTTTTTAAATCGTTTCTTCTGTTGTTTTAGAGATGTTCAAACTGTGAATAATCATTTTTTCTGTATATATTGCTTTTTTATATTGTGGCACTATGGATCTGAATAACTTGCATACCTTTTATTATCATATTGTGCATCTTTGAAGAGGTCTATATCAATAAAATGTAATTTGAATTTGAATTAATTTGTTATTATAATTGTCAAATCATGTTTGATGTCGGAAAAAGGGTGTGGTGGGTGTGAAAGTGAACATTAAGAGATTATGGCAATAGTTGGAGTCAAGTTGTTTTTTGCTAATATAGCAGAGTTGGACCTTCTTTGTGCACCTTCTTACTGGTAATCCACCTCCGGCGACTCCTTCTCCAAAGCTTACATCCATCCACCAGCATGGGATTGCCAGGGCTCATCTGCCTGAAGTCCAGGGTTGCTTGAAGGGGAGATGGCTCCCTTCACACTGGATTGGCACCAATGGGACATGATCATCCGACGCCCTCTTGACCCCCAGCTGACTACCAGACCTTCCAATCTTGACACAACAACTCTTGCAACAGCTTGTATGATGCAAAGTGGTGCCACCTGGTCCTCCAGTTTCACTTCTTACACTGTGTAACCATCCCACGGCAGGAGAACTGAGGGCTAGCCTGCCTGCGAGTGCTTGAATCCTGCTGCTATGAGAGTGGAGCCGTCCCACCAAACACCAGCACAGCCTATTTGGAAGAGTCTCCCCAGGCTCAAGGGGACCCTGTGACCCGGGGATCTACTGATCCAAGTGCACTGGGGAGGTAGTGGCTCATTGTGTGCAGGATCCACAACGTCCATGACAAGTCCATAAATCATGTCAGAGTTCAGGAGGCAGCAGCCATGTTTTCCTCCGCAAGCAACCTTTTAACTAGACCGCAAAGAGGGAAGCACTATGTATGTTGAGCTCTCACTTATCTCGCGCAGGAACAGCCGCCTTAGGTGAAGGCATTCCCATATTCTTTAGGCCAGGACGAAATTTCCCTTACACTGGGGTAATCGCCCGTAATTTTGCTCATACTTGCCTCGCGAAATCCCTGAAATTACGCTATCACTCCGTTTGCTGCAAAAATGTATCGCAAGCACATGGAGACAATGACCAGAACACAAGTGGCTTCTATTTGCAGTACTTGTGTCTTTTGCGTTTTTTTGCGCAAAATGCTTCCTCTGATCTAAAATCGACACAAGGATGCATTTTGCGCTACAATATTGCACCAAATGTCAAAATGTTCCTTAATTATGCAAACACAAATTACGTGAATTTCTCATACTACTAGTATCTACTCCTTGCTGCTCACGGAAAACTTTAATTTTAATTAAAAAGTCCAGTTTGTTCTGCTGATAACAGGATCATTGAAACTGAAAAGCAAAGTAGACCCCCCTCCAGCTCCAGAAGGACCTTAATGATGGATTGGTTGAGAAAGCACTTATATAGTGCACACCGTCTGAACTATACCTGAGTGTTTATGAGGAAGTGTGAGAAGTTGGCCTGGCATATGCTGTCCACTAGTTCTAGTGGGCACCTTGCACCAGTCCAAACGACCTTTATTGATGATAGGTTTAAAGACAACCTTTATTGAAAGCTATCCTAGTGGTAGCTATGGAGAGCAGCCTTCAGGCTAAGTCTTGAAGGAGTGTTAAGCTGTTTGTTTTACCAGTCTATAATCTCATGAATGACCAAATGAAAGGAGAACCACACCAGGTATATATATAAAATATATGTATTTATTACTAAACACTACCTAATAGTCTCTTTATGAGGCTAGAGGTCAAAGTACACAAGTTACAAGTCAAATAGCACAGTAAATTTGCACAATATACGATTAGCCCTAGGGGTGTACCAAACCATATATTAAGAAAGTGGTATAAGAACCACGACTTAAGTAGACACAAGGCCTAGAGCCTGTAGAATCGCTGGGACCCCAAGGAACCACCCAAGGTAGTGACACAGGGGACCCACGGGGGCCGTGTGCAGTGTGTGAACACAGCCGCGAGCTCCGTTAACGTCTATGGGAAAGTTGCGGTTAGAGTTTTAAAGTTTAAGGACACTTAGAAATGGACTAGGACCAAACCCTCTTGGACTTAGACAGTTCTAGGGTCAACACCCACGGGAGCACCGGAGTACTCGAGTTACCTCACCCAGGGAAGCCGGGTGCATAGGTGTCAAATGGTGTCGGGTCGCGTCGTCGATTTCAATGGCAGCCTGCAGAGAAGTGCTGCTGCCGGGAAGATGCGAAGTGTCCGAAGAGATCCAAGCCTGGATCGGAGATGAGAAGAACCTGAAAGCAGAGGGGACAGAGTCTGGGTCACTTGCCAGTGACCAGGGGCACGATAGTCGAATGCCCACCGATGTCGGGTGTTTCAGGTGAAAGAGGTGAAGCTTGACTCTTCAGCCACGAGGCCTCGGAGGCGTCGACGACAACCAGGAGCTGGATTCGAGCTGTCCCACGAAGGATGTCGAGTGCTGCAGCGTTGGTGTCCGGATTGAACACAACAAGCCTTGGCAACAGCAACCCACGCAGAACGGAAAAAGATGCTTCGGTGCAGACTAGCAAGGTCTGAGGGACTCACCACGCGGTGGGGAGTCAGGGCACGTATGGAGCAACCAGGAAAGCCCAAGGAAAATCAGAGTTGCCTTCACAGGAACCCACCAGTTGACGGACCAGGGATCGCGAAGGAACCTCGAGCGGAAATGCAAGAAGCGGGCCCACGGAACACTCGTGGAGTGTAGGCTCACAATCTTCGGTGCAAATGGTGCTCGGGGCCTGGGCTACAAGTAACCCAAAGCAGGACTTCAAGAGACGTCGAGAAGTCAATGCACTAGCAAATGTGCACGGTGTCCAGGAGTTCCGGTTCCACGTCACTCGTGAGGGCTGCGGGTCTCAGCTTTGCTGGGGACTCGGGTCGGCCTCGGAGAAGTCTGGAAATTCTCTTCCTGGGCTGCAATTACTTCGGAGTCCGGCGGGAGCTTCGGAGATGCAGACCGGCAATTGCTTCGTTGGTGCCTGCCAAGCAGGGGAGTCACTCCTTGACCCCAAGGGAGATTTCTTCAGTCCTCTAGTCTTGAGTAGAGCGTCAAAGTTCCAGGATTCAGTTGCAGAGTTTCGTCCAGGCATATCTAAAGTCCTGTTGCCAGGGGTTCCTATCTTATACCCAAGGAAGGGGTTGGACTAACTCTGGGGACCCACCTATGGGAGGGTTTGGAAAGAGGGGTGGCTACACCAATTTCCTTTGTCCAGTTTCACGCCAGAGCAGGGGCTGGCAGCCCCTGCAACCGGTTTGAACTGGGGTATGCACGAGGACACCAAATGTGCCCCCAGTGCAGGACTTCAAAGCACTCTTGGAGTGCACCCACCCAGCCCCAATTCACTAAGGCCTGTCTGGGAGGTGGTAACACCTCCCTGTGACAGGAAACCTATTGTCCAGGCCTCCCCTGCCGGAGTTTCGGTCAGCAGCAGGAGGCCAGACTCGTGTCTGTGGCTGCAGCATCCATTTTGTGATGCCAGGGCTCTGTTTAGTTGGTACCGGGTATACCGGTGCTGTCATGTCTCTCCCTCTAGAAGGGTGGGATCATACTCCCACACCAGTTACTGGTGTGGGGGTATGATTCCAAGGTGTTTGACACCAAACACGACATGTTTCCGTGCAGCCATCCCAAAGTTAGCATTTACCGTTGAGTTATAATGCACTTAAGAGTATATGGTCAGGCTGCACCACAGACAACCCCGGAGAGGAGATTCCGAAGGCTGCAGAGGGGCTCTGCTCATGCATGGGCACCCTCTCACATAAAACTAAGCACCCTGCCTTCAGGATTGATAAGGCCTGCCATAGGGGTGACTGATAGGTTTATATGTGCAGTGATAGGGTGAGATATAGTGAACCTATATCTCTGTAAGGGGTGCATGCACCACCTCACTCAGGCTGCTGTAGCAGTCCTGTGGTGTCATTTTGGAAGGCTGCCCAGGGGTGGCATAATACATGCTTCAGCAGCTGGTAGGCCTCTGGGGTACCTATGCCCTGGGTACATAGTATACCATATACTAGGGACTTATAAGGGTACCCCAGAATCCAATCTGAAGTGTACGTAAGGTACATGGAATCAATTTAGAGAGGAAGCAGCTAGGCTGGGGTCCTGGATAGCAGGGCCCCAGCCAGACTAAAGTCGAAAACCAGTGAAACATCAGCAAAAAGTGGGGGTAACCATAAGAGGCAGATCCTACTCTCCTACAGGAAGCGTTAAACAGCCTGAATTACCTAAAGAAACTGAAGAGGGCAAATATATGCAATGGGCTTAATTCATAAAAACTAAAGAGTACAAATATACACTATGCTAGCAAGTATAAATAATTACATACCAAAATGTATATATAGTGGCAACTGCAAGGTGTACACCCTATGAGACTTTAATACTACATCTAGCATCTCTACCTATCCAAGCACCCAGTAGATCAAAGTCACTTCTGCACACTTCCCATAGGCTCCCCTCTCTGCTGTCTCCATGCTGTTAATGAGCGTCCCCTTAGCATCCAGCACCACAGCACCATGATGACCCAGACCTTTGACACTAGGTGTATGAGAACCCTACTTTTATGCACTGGTCCAGAAAGCTTGTTCACCCTTAAAGATCCTGCAACCTTCGTATCAGATGTGTACTCAAGTCTAGATACCAAAAACACAAATACTGGCCTCCATTTCTCCACGCACAGCTCGAGAGCTTGACAAGTTACATTCCAGTCAATAAGCAAGATCTCTGAGTTTCAAGTCCCAACCAGACTTGATGTTGCCATTCCCCGTTGCACCCAGAGGAAGCTCACCATAATAATATTTAACTGTGGAACAATCTTGATTCAGTCCAGTGACAGGAATCTGTTGGCCTTTGAGGAGATCTTCCAGCATCTCAAAATTATTATTAAAGGCAGGGCTGCTCCAAAACCCACCCACTCACAGCAACAATTCATCTCCATGCTCAGAAGATTCCACCACCCACCTGTTATTGCCTCCACCACAAATCCACTCGTCTCCCTAATCTCCTCGCTGCAATATTTCTCCCATTCCTGTGAAGCTGTCTACTGGCGGGAACTGTGAAAGACCATCTCCAAATATGCTACCCTCTTATTTAAACTACAGCCTCCTGCCATACCATACAGCATTAACCACCTAAAGCCAAGGACCATCTCCTGTCGCCACCCAACACAATAGATAACTCATACCACTTTGATCCTCTACACCTTTACATGAAATTCAGCCTTATTAATATTATTAAGCCTTGAAACATGCACTGAACCCCCCACAATCTCATTTCCAACTACTATTGTCATGTAGTTGGCCTCACTGAAACTTATTTCGGAGATGACTCCATATCTACACTCAACATGCTCCCTCCACCCCTGTGCCATAAAAAAATCCTAAAAAACTGAGGGGGCAAGAGAGGGGCAGGTGAGTACT
The DNA here is from genome assembly GCA_963921515.1 of Calotriton arnoldi. Taxonomy (NCBI): domain Eukaryota; kingdom Metazoa; phylum Chordata; class Amphibia; order Caudata; family Salamandridae; genus Calotriton; species Calotriton arnoldi. The sequence continues at coordinate 1,359,306 of CAWUFW010003894.1, read as the reverse complement.
ACCATACGCTAATAAGGTAACCTACACCAACACCCCCAACATGTCTAATTTATACTTTGATTGCCTTGCTGCCATTTGCTACGTCAATCCCAAGAGCTTTTTTGTTGTGGCACTGTCTAATTGCCTCCGGCCATGCCTCAGACTTCATTGAGACATTTCATGAAATGATACTCTGTCTTCAGAGTAAAGGCTTGATGTTGGGAGACATCCACCTACTGGTTGACAGGCGTGATTCAAGACTTGCAGCAGCACTCCTCAAGAACATGTAGGCCGTAAGGTTCTCTCAGGTGGTGTGTGGTCCAACACACACAGCAGTGAACACTTTTGAACTCATGTTCACTTTTAACCTCAAAACATTAAATCTAGTCGTGCAACCACAGGTATGGACAGATCCTTCTTTCTATTCCACTGACATGAGCAACATAGTTTACAATCCTACCGCTCTTAATAACAGGTCCATTACTGCTATCTGTCTAAGGGACTTCGGAAACATTACCAATGAAAACTATGACTCTACTTATAATACTGTGATGATCAAGCAGTATGACCCAACTGACTCAAATTCAAGATAGACAACATATTACTTAACATAGCTTGCACCCTCGATATCCGCCCTCCAGCCAAACAGCAGAAACTCAAGATAGACAACATATTACTTAACATAGCTTGCACCCTCGATATCCGCCCTCCAGCCAAACTGCAGAAATTAAAGTAAGATATTAAAGATTACACTTTGGGGCCGATTCCGATCTCGGCCGGTAGGGCTCCGAATCGGATTCGGCCTTACCGGATCCGATTCGGAGCCCTGTTTCCCGACCGATTCGTACGTGCGTCCGGGCGAGCGAGTACGATGCGAGCGCGTGCGAATTCCCCGACCGACTCGTACGCCCGTCCCAACCGCACCGACCGACTCGCACGGATGCGCCTCGCACCGCGCAATGGAGACGTTCACCGGCCGGGCAAGTACGTTGCACGCCGCGAGCAGTCCGACCGACTCGCGCCGTCCGGCTCGAAGAAGCAGTCGGAGCCGCACTTTGGGGGTCCGTGTCGGACCCCCCTGTACGCGTAGCCGCGCGAGTCGCACACAGGGGGGACCCATGGGTCCCCCCTACCTGTGCATGTACGGCGCGAGTCGCTTCGCCGCGTACGCGCTGTAGGGGGCGCCCTTGTTCGCCTCGCACCCATTGAGTCAATGGGAGCCCGCGTACGAGTTGTACGACAGGCTCCCATTGACTTCAATGGGAGTCCGACCGAATCGAGTCCGATGGCATACGTGCGCATCGTACTCGTTCGGTCGGGCTGCTAGGGTCCGATTCGGTCGGAAATCTCTCCGGGTCCGGCTCGGTCGGATAGATTTCCGGCCCGAATCGGAATCGGCCCCTAAGTCGTTTAGCATTGAACGAGCTGAACTGAAATGCAGCTAAAACCTGGAATGCCTAAGGCACAGTGCCAAGTCCAAAGAAGATAAAACCCCTTACAAGATACACAGCAAAAGCTACTACTGAGCAATTAAGAGAGCCAAACAGACTTATGGTCCGAATGCATTAATAAAGCAGTCAAACCAAGCCAATTTTCAATATTTACCATGAATTATCCAAATCCAGGCATTCTAAAGGCAACCTGTGTAAATCCAACCAACACTAAAGATTTACTACAGTTCCTCAAATCTAAAATTGCCAAAATGTCAATCGGCAACACTCCATAACTGCCTCTTTTCCCACTTTTCATTGCTACAATCTGGCTTCTCCTCATTCAGACGTCTGGAGTCCTCAGAGCTCATAAGCCTGGCTACCAACATAAAATGATCAGACTTGCCAATGGCCCCCGGCTTAGCCGCTTGCTTCAAGCAAATCATTTCATCCCTCTTAATAGAGACAATTTACTTGATAAACTCTTTCCTGAACATGGGAGTCTTTCCCAGCCCTCTGAGCAAGCCATTATCACCCCTCCTTAAAACAAAAGCAGATGCTAACACCGTAAGAAACGACTGTCCATTTCCAACCTCCCATTCTCAGTAAGATCATGGAAAAGAAGGCTTTGTAAAGGAGGATAGGCCCTTGTCGGTAATCAGTCCAGTAGCCAGTAGTGTAGATTATGTAGGTATATTCAGTTACAGGTAAGATGGTACAGCCCCACAGGGAACAGCATCCTGCTGCTCAGCCCCACTCATTCCAACTGACCACTCATCCAAGCTGATGGCACATGAGCAGCAAACTGAGGTATCTCAAATATTGATCGTTTTCAACATTAGCACAGATGTTCACCGCACTATAGTGAGTCAAGCATGGTGGTCAGTCTGTGGACCTACTCATCTTTTGCGTTAGTGTGTTTGCTTCCCTCGAGCCTGCCTTCTGGATTTTCCTTTCACGTCGTGGGTCGGAGATGGACTCATTCTGGTGCTATTTGCGCTGTAGGCTCAGGTGAGAGGTCGCTCACCAAATTTTTGACTGTATTGACTTGTATATGTCTAATGCCATGCAATTGTTGTGCATACTGTCATGAAGGTTTCCAGTTTTTTTGTGTACCACGCTTAGGGGCTATTGTCTGTGGTAGTGAGTGATACATGTGAGCGGTATGTGAGTGACTGGTAGACTTTTTATTAGTGCATGTGTTTATGAAGTAACCAGGGCGAAGATTTATTTTTTTGTCACACAGTAGTTAGTAGAACACTCTGACACATTCATCCTTTATTGTGTCTCGCTACTATCTTCACAATGCCATGCAGATTTTGGTGCATATTGTCTTAATATATGAGTGTCGCATGTGTGTCAGTATTTTAGTGAGTGTTGCACTTTTGTTGGGTGCGTGATCTTATCTACGTTTGGCATGTGTATTATGCCGTGTGTCGCATGGTATGGTTTCCTGTGCGTGGTAGTGTTGTTGTTAAGTCTTATGTGGTGACTGTGTGTGGCTAGTGGGTTGTAAATACCCATTGCATGATCGTCTGGATAATACCCCGATTGACGTTTTCCTTTTATTAGGAATGCCTATGGTTGTATGATACCATAGTGTGCTGTAGTGGGAACATTTGCGTTCCTTGTCCAGCCAGATGTGTGCTGTAGTGGGAGCATGTGCGTTCCTTTGTCCAGCGAGATGTGTGCTGTAGTGGTGACATTTGCGTTCCTTTGTTCAGCGAGATGTGTGCTGTAGTAGGAACATGTGCGTTCCTTTGTCCAGCGAGATGTGTGCTGCAGTGGGAACATGTGCGTTCCTTTGTCCCGTAAACAGCATCCTGCTGCTCAGCCCCACTCATTCCAACTGACCACTCATCCAAACCATGCACTCATGAACATTCTATTGCATCACACTCACACAGGCTGAGCAGCAAGGAACAAGGAGACCACAGGATATAACAGAAGGTAACAGATGTTTCCCAGAGTGTATGATTAAATTGGCTTCTCCATCACCATCAGTCAGGATTTAAACCCTCTAGGGACAATGATTCAGCCCTAGCCAATTTAAGACAGATATTCCTCCTTTACATGAGTGAAGACAAGAAACCATCCTTCATACTTCTCAACCTCTCTGTGGTCTATAACATGGTTAACCACACAATACAGTTGGAAAGCCTAGAACAAGCCAGCGAAATATCTAGGTCTGCCATTCTCGAATTAGGGGCCATGTGTACAAAAGGTTTTAGCAGTCGCAAACAGAGAATCAGGTTGTTCCGGACTGCTAAATAGCCTTTTGGCATGTACTAACCCTATTTTGCGACTCGGTAACCTATTACTGAATCACAAAATAGGGTTTGCGAGTCAGTATTAGGAAGGGGCATGTTAAGGGTGCCCCTTCCCAATAGCGAGTCGCAGGGGATGTATGAATATTTTGCAACCAGAATGGAGTCACAAAATATTCGCAGTTTGCCTGGTGGTACCCAGTCGCACATGGGCTCCCCTTTGCGAATATGAGCACAAACAGTTTTTAGGAGCAGGCAATAAAAATGAAAAGAAACCTTTTCATTTTTGTTTTTTAAAGGCATCCCATTTTCCTTTAAGGAAAATGTGTTAATTTTTTTTTTTAAAGTGCTTTATTGAAAAAGCAATCACAGACATAGTGGTCTGCTGGCCCCAGCAGGCCACCACCCCTGTATTTTTAGCGATTCCCAATGGGTCGCAAATTGTGACCTGCCTCATGAATATTGATGAGGCAGGTCCATTTGCGACCCACTGGGAATCGCAAACAGTGTCAAACATACTGTTGTACATTGCATTTTGCGACTTCCTAATTGTGATTCACAAAAAGATGCAATTAGGAACTCGCAAAATGTAGCGATCATACATGTGGTCCTTGATCTTTTCTTTTCAATTGCACCCAAAAAGTTAGAATCAGGTCAGTTGAGTCATCCATGTGCCTTTTGCGCTGTATAGCATCACACAAGGATACACTCTCTCTTACCTTCTGTTTAACAATTACTTTTGTCCCTTGGGCCAGCTACACAAAGCAGCCACTCGACCAACACCATATTAATTTCCAAATGCCTGCATTCGACCCTCAAGCAAGATAGAACACAAGCACAGGTGCACCACACATTAATTACAGAATGTAAAAGTACAGAAATATAATCTATATACAATACAAATATTATTCAAAATTTCTTTTTATTCAAAATTTTCTTTTTAAAAACGTAATCATATGCATCAAATTTTCACAGTGATGCATATGATTACGTTTTTAAAAAGAAAATTTGGAATAAAAAGAAATTTTGAATAATATTTGTATTGTATATAGATTATATTTCTGTACTTTTACATTTTGTAATTAATGTGTGGTGCACCTGTGCTTGTGTTCTATATTGCTATGATCCCATGAGGATTTGCATTGTGACGGTGGGTGCGTTTCAGTGTGCACACAAACCCCAAGAAGAACAGAGGGGTAATAATACTAGAGGGATAGCAGCTCAGGTGCTGTATTTTTTGAGGGTTCCACTGTCAGATTTTGGTTCAAGACCCTCAAGCAAGACCATCATTGTGATATTCCCACCAGCATCACCTAATGCTTGGATTATGTACTCCATTGGATGAAGAAAAGCGGCCTTTGTATTAATGGTGACAAAACTGATATCCTTGTAATGGGACAATCTGAGCTTGTAATGGGACAATCTGACACTCAACCTTTAGATTGGCCCCAAGGTTCTCCAAACTTTGACTCCCTCCCCCTGTTTACCCACTCAAAAAGCCAGGAACCAAGGGATACTTTTTGACTATGAATTCTTGTTCACCACCTGTCAAATGCTTCTTGCATAATGGAACACTAAACGATTGAAATAGGGAAGTATTTGTTCAGATAGGTACATAGAAAGACATTACATCACACCCCTCCTTAGAAAAGTCCTCTAGGTTCCTTTCAGATTCTTAACAGAGTCATATAGGGCCAGATGTACGTAGCTTTTTTGAGCTCGCAAACGGCCCAATTCGTAGAATCAAGACATTTGCGACCGCAAAAAAAGCATTTTTATATGTACAGAACCTTATTTTGCGATTCATTAACCTATTACCTAATCACAAAATGGGTGTGCGATTCGGTATTAGGAAGGGGCGCGTTTAGGGCGTCCCTTTCCTAATAGCGACTCGCATTGGTATGTGTGAATGTTTTGTGACCGAAATGCGGTCACAAAACATTCGTATTTTACTGCCTATTTCAAGTAGGTGACAACCCATTTGCAAACAGGAAGGGGTCCCCAAGGGACCCCTTCCCCTTATTGAATGGTTGTAAAAACGTTTTTTAAGAGCAGGCACTGGTTTCACGGACCACGGCCTACTCTTACAAAATAAAAAAAAACTTTACATTTTTGTTTTTGAAACACATCCAGTTTTCCTTTAAGGAAAACGGGCTGCATTTTAAAAAAACATTGCTTTATTTAAAAGCAATCACAGACATGGTGGTCTGCTGTACCCAGCAGGCCACCATCCCTGTGATTTTAGCGATTCCCAATGGGCCGCTGATTGCGACATACCTCATGAATATTGAAGAGGTAGGTCTATTTGCGACCCACTGGGAATCGCAAATAGTGTAAAACACATTTTAGTATATCAGAATCGCAAAAATTCGCTATTAGGTCATTGCAAACATAAAGGTATGTGCATCTGGCCCCAAGTTCTTTCTTCTAGGGCCTTACTCTTGTTTCTGGTAATGATGGTAGCCCCACTCCTGTGAGAGATACAGAGAGAGAGAGGAACATCTTTTATCTGCAATCTCTATTTTCTCTTTTTTCCCTTTCAACAGCAGGCCCCCCCAATGCGGGGGAAGGGGGGGTGTTGCTGAATAGAAGAAGGAAAATGTCCCTGACATGCATGGAGTTTTCCATTTTCCTGCCAGAGTACTGTCATGACTGGCATAGCTGTTTCTGGGCAGGACAAACGAGTGGGGGTAGCCCCTGCGTAACAAGGGCAGGGCCACAAACATTTTGACCCAGCGGCTGTGTGGCAGAGGCAGGACACCAGGTCAAAGGTGCCCAACAGCGGAGCAGGAACAAGTGATTCTTCCACCTCCAAATGGTGCGGGGGAATCACTGATTTGGCCGGCTGGAGGACCGCCAATTTAAAGCAATATTCCCTTCCGCCAGGCCCATCTTAACAGCATTATAGGCCACGGGGGAAAGCAGTGCACTGGGCCTTGCCTACACAACCACTCACAGGAATAAAAATATTTGTCAAATTTCTGTTTATTGAGAAAACCTTTTGTCCATCTCCATACAATCAAGGCAAGTCGCCAAATAGATAATCCCGCAAGACTCCACCTGCTAAATCGTACTCAGTGTCGTACAATGCTGGAATTATCGCAATCTGTTGCTTAACTCAAGCCAATGTCGCATCGAAATGACCTTTTTTTACAACTGTCCAAACCCCCTTCCCTCCCCCCCCGTGTTGGAGAAGCAATACCCATCTAGTCCCTTCTTTCTGCTCTACCCTGGCATGTGGAGTGGTTTCTTCTCATACCGCCTCTAGGTTGTTCCCTTCCTTCTGTTGGTGAGTGTAGTCTGCGATCTCCCCTCGCCGGGTCCTAAAACTGAAATAATTGTAGACCTCTCAGCGTGGGTGGGCACACTGCCAGCGGGAGCACCTTTGTAAGATACAACACCAAGGGGCCCCATTTGTACTCAAAATTCTTATACTCATCTCCGAAGATATCTGACATCTGCTCCATCATGAGTATTCTCCACAGGCGCGAATGCCATTGTGCCAATACAGGTGCCTCTTTCTTCTTCTAATTGGCCGCTATGGCCTTCTTGGCTGCCCCTATACATGCCCACATGATTGCTTTATCTGCCCTGGTTTGATGCTCTAGAGAGGTGTCCCTTAGTCCCAGGAGAGTCGCGTCTATAGTACTCGGCACAGGATACCCCAGAATGTCTTTCATTTGGGCCAAAATCTCCTCACAAAATGGTTTAATGGTTGGGCAGTCCCACCAGATATGGCGGAAGTCCCCCAGTAGGCCTCATCCCCTCCAGCAGAGGTCCGAGGACAGGGGACATATCTTTTTGAGTTTAGTAGGGAAAAGGTACCAATCGAATAATGTTTTGTAGTGAGCCTCCCTTAGTTCAAGGGAGTGGTTGTACTTGGCGATATCGGACCATAGGGGTTTCCATTCCCCCTCCATCACCTCCCTTCCCAGGGTCTGCTCCCAGGCGTGCATGTACCGTGGCGCATTTGTTGTGGAAACCAGGAGAGTATATAGATAGGAAATAGTGCCCCTCGAGGTACCCGTCTTCCTAACGAAAGTTTGGATTGGTGTCAAAGCTCTAGTTGCCGCCTCCCTAACTGGTCGGTGGAGTGCCCAGTGCTTAAGTTGAAGATAATGAAAGTGTTCAGTGGGTGGGATCTGAAAGTCTCACTGGCAATTTTCAAAGGTAAGAATGTCGTGGTTGTGAAAGAGGTCTGAAAGGACCAGGCAACCCCTCTCCCTCCAGGCGTCAAATGGGCCTGCCTTCAGTGCCGGCGGAAAGTCTGGGTTGAAATGTATAGGCGTGTATGGGGAAGGAAAAGAGGTCTATCCCAAGCTCCGAGTCACTTCATCCCATGTCTTGAGAGTAGTCCGGGTGGGGGTGCGTAAGTAGGCGTTAGGGGGTCTGTCTTTTTTGGGCTTCCAAAGGACGTCCCAAATTGTCCTACCCACAATGGCGCGATCCATGTGGAGCGAATGTTTACCTGACTCTCTCATTGACCATTCCGTCACCACTCTCAGTTGAGCTGCCTTATAATATAGCCCGATGTCTGGGAGCGCCGCTCCCCCCTCGGCTCTTGGCCTCCTCAAAACATAAAAGGGTAGCCGAGCTCTACCATCTTGCCAGATGTAGCGCAATATCATGGAGCGGACCCCTGATAAAAAGTCTTTTTCCAGGTCTATCGGTAGCGCTTGGAACAGGTATAACAGTTTGGGGAGAAGGGTCAGTTTGACTGCGTGTATCCGTCCTAGCCAAGATATAAACAATGGTTTCCATCGCTTTAGGTCCTGTTGTATCTGAGTGAGTAAGGGGGGTAAATTCGCCTTGAACAACCCCTCTAAATGTGGTGTGATCTGGATCCCCAAATATGTTAGAGTGTGTTTGGCCCATGTGAATGGGGACTCTCCCTGGATCAGCATCTTCTCCCCCTCCGGCAACGTAAGGTTTAACACCGATGACTTAGACAGATTGACTCGAAAGCTGGCTACCGCCTCAAAATTCTGCAGCTCCTCCTGCAATGCCCGCAGTGATGTTCTGGGGGATGTGAGAGTCAACAAGACGTCGTCCGCAAATAGCGAGACCTTGTGCTCCTCTCCCCCGAATCTAATCCCCCGGAAGTCCGGAGTTGCTCTGAGACGAGCCGCCACCGGCTCAATGCTCAGAGCAAACAGCAGGGGGGATAAAGGGCATCCCTGCCGTGTGCCTTGGCCCAGTTCAAAGAAGCTCGAGCTTACTCCATTGACCAGGACTCTAGAGCGTGGGCTCATGTAGTTAGCTTTAATCATGTTTAAAAACTTGTCGTCAAAGCGTTCCAGAGTGAGAAACAGAAAGTGCCAGTTCACTCTATCAAAGGCCTTTTCTGCATCCAACCCCACTACTATCGCTGGGATTTTAAACTTGGTTGCCTTTACTATAAGATGCAGTGTCCTGCGGATATTATCATGCGTCTGTCTCCCCTTTATGAAACCGGATTGGTCTGGGTGGATAATATTGGGCATTAAGTTCTCTAAGCGTGACGCCAAGATGGCCGAATAGAGTTTGGCATCCAAATTCAGGAGGGTGATCGGTCTATACGAGGCGCATTGTTGTGGATTCTTCCCGGGCTTTGGTATCACCGAGATCAGTGCCTCTGCCATAGATGGTGTCACCTCGTGTCCCGTCGCTATGTTATTAAATAAGGCCGTTAGGTGGGGTATTCGTTTCGGCGCATAAGTCTTATAAAAAAGTGCCGTCAGTCCGTCTGTCCCTGGTGACTTGTGAGGCTTTAATGCCTTGATCGCTTGTCTCACCTCGTCCTCAGAAATTGGGGCATCTAACTGGTCTTTCCAAGTGTCGGAGAGCTTTGGGAGCGCTAGTGTGGCCAAGTAATCTTTCTGGGCCATAGTGTCAGGGGGGGTTGCCCTATATAGGGCTTGATAGAAGGTACCAAAAATATTAGCCTTACCCAGATCATCTAATTCGGTCTCCCCATCGCCATTGCTTATTCCCCCAATATAATCCCGCACCCTCTTTTCCCTAAGTTGTCGCGCCAGGTGGGTGCCTACTTTGTTTCCCTGTGCGTATGCATTGTGGCGTAATTGCAGGAGTGTGAAATCAGCTCTGTTTGTATGTATTGCGCCGAGTTTCCCTTTTAGTGCACTCATCTGGTGTTTTAGACTATGCGTGGGGTTCTTTTTATAGTCGCTTTCTGCCTGCGTCAGGGCCGCCTCTAATTCCACCCTTTCCTTTGCTCTTTCTTTATTCAGTGCCGAGACCAACGCAATGCATTTCCCCCGTAATACCGCTTTGAAAGCGTCCCAGTTATTTTGGGGTGACGTGTCCCCGGGGTCATTTGTCTGAAAATATTCCTTAATCGCAACCCGCAACTCGTCCCGTAGTAATCTGTCCCGTGTCAGTGCGGCGGGGAAATACCATCTGGGGAACCCCTGCATTGTCCTCCCCCAGTGTAGGCCCACCGTGACAGGGCTGTGATCTGATAGAGAGATGGGAAGGATCTTAGCCCCCTGTAGAAATCCCTGTAACTCCTGGGACATGAAAATGTAATCTAGTCTAGAGTATGTTTGATGGGCATGTGAAAAATATGTATAGTCTTTTGCAGTTGGGTTGAGGGATCTCCATGCGTCAAAAAGCCCCAGATCGTGGAATGCATGTTTTAAAGATTTAGGGAAGCTCCCTCCTGTAGACCTATGCAAGTGGGTACTATCGTCTGTGGGATGCCAAGTGAGATTAAAGTCCCCCATCAGAATTATTTGGCCTTCGGCAAAGCTCCCCACCATAGTCAGTAGAGAAATCACAAATGCTGCTTGACCCATATTGGGGACATACGCCGAGACAAAGGTAACAGTTCTCCCCCTGAGCTTCCCCTTAACCATTACCACCCTGCCCTCCTTGTCCGTCTTTATCCCTTCTGGTTGGAATTTAATGCTGTTGTGGAACATTAATGCCACCACGTTATGTTTGGTTTTGGTGGACGATCTGTATAGCAGCGAGTAGTTTTTGTGCCTTATCCTCAGTTCTTAGGATCTCTTAAGATGTGTCTCCTGAAGAGCCAAAACATCAAACTGGTGGTCTACTAGGTATTTCCAAATCTTTTGGCGTTTAAGCGGGGAATTCAGGCCCTTCACATTCCATGAAGTAATGGCTATCATTGCATTGGGCAACCTTCCCTCCTTGCTTGTTGTATTCCCTGGAATCCCCCTGTCATCTGACCCCGTAGGCTAGCCTTTTCTTGCCTCATTTCCTTTCCACTCTAACATCCTACATTACAGCACTGCAGTGTCACACGCTTCTCTCTGTCCCTGCTTCTCCACCACCCCCCCTAAAACAAACCCCCCATTTGAAATACTAACACAACAATTAGAAAAAATAAACCTGAGTAGCGAGACCACAAGGTGTCCCGCTGTAACTTCACTCCAGGTTGTGGGCGTTTAGCTGGGGTCTCGGCCCAAGCCCATCACCCCGCTGTCCTTATAGCTCTTGCAACGTAGCAGTAATACAGTCATTGTTCAAATCATTCTGCATTCTCCGTTGGGACCTCTTAGAGGTGTGTAGAAAAATTAATTCCGTCCCAGGTCCAATCTGAAATCGTGTCCCGGTTGATACGAATCGCCCTACTGGCTTCTTTTGACCTCAAAATCCTATCCTTTAGCCCTGCCTTTGGCTAGTCCGGCCTCCTTTCATCTTCTTGGGTCAGGTCTTGGTTTGGGGTCCTTTCGTAATCGATTTCCAGTGTGATGCTTTCTATCTAGGAGAGTCACTCGTTCCCGTCTGTGAGTTGGTGGCTTCTTCCTCCGGAACTGATAGTCCCAAAATCTCTAGGCCTTCCCCAAGCTCTGTGACATGGCGCTGTTTGTTTTGAAATTCGAAGGCCAGCCCGAATGGATAAGTCCATCGATATCTCACTAGATCAGCTCGCAGCTTTTCTGTAAGTGGTCTAAAAGATTGACGTCTTTGGAGGGTCGCCTGCGCCAGGTCTTGAAAGAGGGAACATTTAAAGGCTTTCGCAGGAGATTGATCATTTCTTTCTGGACTCCTGTAGTATGGCTTCTTTGACCTTAAACGAATGGAGCTTGACCAAAATGTCCCGAGTCCGACGTCTTTCACCAGGAGCTGCTGGGCCAACCCGGTGTGCTCTTTCTATTTTGATCTTCATTTGCTTCGGCCCGAGGATCTCAGCAAAGTGGCCCTCGATAAAAGCCTCCAGATCGGGCCCCTCTTCCCCCTCCTCCAGGTCCCTAATGCGTATATTGTCTCTCCTGGACCTGTTTTCCAGGTCTTCATTCTTTAATAGGGCCAGGTGGAGTTGTAATTGTAGGAGCTGTACCTTGTCGCTCGTGTCTGTTACTCTTTTGTCAAGATCCTGGGTGTGGGCCTCCGTCTCCATCACTCGTGTCCCTATAGAATCTACATCCTGTTGCAGTGAGGTCATTCTCTCTGAAAGGTCTGCTTTCAGCTGGTCCATGGAGGCCTGGAGGTCGCCTTTTAGTTCTGTGTGCAACTCCATCTTAAAGTCTTTCAGGGATGCCAGTAGGTCCTCCTTGGTCAGCGCCATGCTGGATTCGGCACTCTCTCTTTCCTGCGCTTGTTTCTTCTCTGCGGTCGCAAAGTAGCTCGATACTTTAGATGTCGACTTTTTGGGTGGCATAGATGCGGTCTCTGCCGTACCCGAGGGAGTCATCAGCTTCCCTGCTCATTAATTGTGCTCAGGCTCTGCTTCTGTGCTTTGCTGCGTGACCTTGTCTGCGACCCCGGTGCTTATCTAGGGCCCTCTCATTGAGGCAGAATGAGTGACTTCTCCTAGTGGTTGTCCTTAGTGGCGGTCATCTTAGGGTCAGGCATGGATTTGTACTCCTGGCGTCTCTATGCGGTGGACCCTCACTCCTAGACCTCCTATGCGTTTGCTGAGTGGCCCGCCGGCGACTGTTGTACCCTCAAGCTTCTCTCAGGGCATCCCCTATGTTGTCCTCTTAGTGGGGCCTGTCGTCCGCCATCTTTAAGTCAGGCGGGACGAGGGGGGGTGGGGGGGTCATCTCTCTGCCTTCCGAGCTGCACTTGTGCTTCCCAGTGCCCCCTTTCACTGATTGTGGGGGCAGAGAAAATGTTAGCTTTGCTGGGGGCCCTCTGCTCACCTCTCCTCCTGCGCCGCGTTCCGGAATTATGCTAGTGTTGGCATTTGTCCTCTTTGGATCACCTGGCACCCGCTCTCGCTGCAGCTCACCTCTCCGTGGGTGCAGACCGGATTGCTCATCTTCTGCCTGGGGGTTGATGTCGGAAACTCCTTCTCCGTTCCTCCCGACTGCCCTTCCGAGTTCTCGTCTCAGCATTCACAGTGGGACGGCGCCATTTTGACTCGCGCCTCCTCCTCACTTGCTCCGGCGAATTTCTTCCATTCATGCGCCCAAACGTGGTTCTCGCTGGGCTACTTCGACTCGCCGGATATTCAGGGACCTATACCGGTAGTTTCCTGCTACGTTGGGGCTCAGAAATTGCCCCCGACAGCGAACTGGTGACGGAGCCGGCACGGATCACGTCCGTTCGGCCATCTTGCTCGGCCACGCCCCAGGAATAAAAATATTTAACCAGGGCAATTGCCTAGCGAGCCCACGCGTTAACTAGGCACTGCCTTCCATCATAGTCTAAAGGAGCCCCTCATTTGTGGTTTACCAAAGGATCTTCTCACTGATCAAGGGTCACAATCTACGAACATTGGACAACAGCAGCTCTCCTCCAGTAGGACTCCAGCCTTCCCTGTTTTTTTCTATTCATATGAATGCTTGTTGTCTGTTCTTCCATTGCTCTAAAGTAACTGAAAGGCAACACACAGCTCTCTATAAAATTCCTAATAAACAAATAAGGTGAGGTAGCATATTAACTTGGACATTTCCAGTCTTTTTCGTTTTTATGGTGCAGCAGCTATTTCCCCACTGTTAACCTTAAGTCCCCTCTCTAATGTTACCTTTTTTTTTAGGTAATTATATTGGTTTTACTGCTTTCATAATGTTTAAGGTGAACATTGTTGTGAATATTCCACGTTTGCTATTACGAACAGGGCGCTATCACTATCACTTCAAATTTTATGTGGGAAGAATGAGAAGTGTAGAGCCTGACCGGTGATTGTGTGCCCTGTTAGCAATTGCATGCATGGCTCCGGGCAGTTTTCACGTGTCCCTCCTTGCTGGAAAACGATGCAGCCTAGGGAGGTCTGGGGGAAGGTGACAACTTCTGGCGATTCCGCCTTAGTCACTGATGAGAGAATTCTGTTTCTACATCCTTGTCAACGGGCAAAGAGGGTATATTTCTGGTCCTGTCCTGAAAGGGTGGGTGGGAGTATATTGCTTTTAAACTCGTCATGGGCAATGGCAGATGGTGCCCTATTTCTCTTGCCCCTCTCACGCCGAGTACCAGTAGGTATCTTTCTCAAAAGGTTGATGGGCTATATGTCTTTCTATCCGCCTACTGCATAGACAGTAGAAGGGTATATTATTTTTTCATACCACTGTCTTGCCCAAGGATGGAGGTGGTGTGTCTGCCACTGTCTTGCCTCAAAACGAGGGGTGGTGGATATATTTGTGTATCCCGCATTGGCAAAGGACACAGGACTATTTTTCCCTCTCGCCTAGCCCATGGTGGGTGGGAGTATATTCACCCGCCTTACCAAAGGGCGGGGTGTAGATTTTTTCACATCCTCACTTTGCCAAAGGAGGAAGTTGGTATGTAGCTCCGTCTCCTTGTACAGGAAGTTATATGTCCGTCCTCCACCGCCTTGGCCAAGGGGGTGGTGGTGTATTTCTCCATTCTGCCTTGACTAGGTGCAGGTGATACATTGTTTCACACCTGTCTTGCTCAAGAGCTGGAGTGGGTTGTAGCTTCAGCTTTGGCAAAGGTCAGGGGAGTTATATTTCCCGCACTCCATTCCATGGGTTTGGACTGGTGGTATATTTCCTCCCCTTTCCCCTCACAATGCACAAGTGCACTGTGGAACATTATTCGCCCCTCTGCTTTACACATAGTGGAGGTGGTGTGTAGCCCCTCCACCCTCCTCACCCTAGTTTGGTAGGGATAGATTATTTTACACCCTCCCACCTTACCCCCGGGTGAGAATGGTGTGTAATCTCAGTCTCGACCAAGGGAGGGTGAGAGTATGTTTCTCATCACCCCCATTTCTTGCCTAAGGGGGGGAGTGGTTATTACCTCCATACCAGCTCAAGTGGGTGTCATTTTCTTGCCTACCCCTTCTTGCCTAATGGCGTTTGGATGTATATTCCTCCCCAACCAACTTGCCTAAGGGTGAAGTGTGCTTATTATTTATTTCCATACTGACCAAGTGCGTGGCTATTTCCTCACCTCCCTCCCTCCATCTTGCGCAGAATTTGAGAACATCGGGAAAGATTTTAAAAATAAATTGGCATGGGGTAGGTGTTGTTAAACACCCCCTCTTGTAGGAAAGGAAAATAATCTCTGCATGGCTCAGGAGAGCCTGCACATTGTGGTCTGCATTCACCATAGCAAGTTATGGATGGGTTTTGAGTTTTAGGCCTCAGGGCAGTTGAGAACAGTGTGTGTGTGCTGAGGGACCGTTGTGACATGGTGTTGGGATGGGAATGGCCCCTACATGGTTTACAGTCGTGATCGCCATCCTTGAGCGCCAGACTGTCTTATATCTAGTATCCTGGTTTTTGATTTTGGCCCTAGTCTCACACTAATCTACTGTGTGAAGAGGCTTAGGCCTGTCTCTTGACATGAGTGAGGTCCTGGATCTGTACTTTGACCTAGAAGGGCACGTCAAGTGTGCCCTCATTGTATAGTTAGTGTTCTACTGTCATTTTTATGGGCTTAGTACATAGAGCGGTAGTGGCAGCGTACAGTTTTTTGTGAATCCATAGTTGTGACCAGACCTTTTTATCTGTGTCACTTGAGTGGAGGCCTACTGGTCCACCCGTGTTAAGTTCTGCTTCTGTGTGCATACCCAGATGCTAGTGCTTACATTCCAAGTGTAAATTGTGCATGTTTCTGTATGTGGCCTGCGCGATATATGCACAGTGTGTATGAGTGAGCCAGATTAACAGAGGCCTGCTGGATCCATTTTGGACACCCCAAGTCTGCCCCTTCTGCACAGGGTAGAGGTGAGGTTGTTTTCCCTGACAGTGGAAGTCTATTGCTGACATTCCTGAAACTGGAGGGAGGAGACCTACACACTGAAGTGTGTAAAGAGGAGACAATACTCCTTTAGAAATATGATTAGGCCTTTTGCTGAGAGAGACTGTTGATTAGTTTTCCTGAAGCACTGCCATTTGGTAAAGGGGGTATGGGTGAAGGGTGTGATTACAAACTCTGTTGTTCAAGGTGAACATCACTCTTGGATGAAACCAGCCTCTTGTATTTCCCCTGGCCACTCTTCGGTGTGGCTGATGACAGCCAGGTGTAAAAATCTCACACCTCCTTGTGCCTCTGTTGTGGGTGCCCAGGCTGGAGCCTATCCTGCTGTGAGAAGCATCACTCTACACTAAGGCTGTGTCTGGAGAGCAGCCGGGATAGGTCAGCTGAAAGGAGAAACACTCAAACCCGGTTCTGAAAGAGCCAACAGTATATCTCCATCTCCTGTCTGCTTTGACTATATCAAAGTTGGACCCACTGCCCGACTTATTGTTCCACTTCCAAGTACTCAGAAGGCTGCTTGCAACCAGAGCTGGTCTCTGCCTGACTGCCAGCCTGCTCTCCTTTCTGGAAGAGATGATTACTGAAACACCTAGATGCCAGCTTGCCTGCTGAGAGGGAAAGAGACTGCCAACCCTGAAGGAGTATTTACTGTCCAGGAGGATCGAGGTGCAGCGTGATCCCACTGAGGTCATTCTGCTGAAGCAGAGGACTTTGGAGAGCGATCTGTGTGCCTTGGTGTCTGCATGCCACAGACCCTCCAGTGCGATCCCTGGCAGAAATCGTGAAGCTGCAGAATGACCTGAACCTCTGACCCAACCTATGAAGTTGTGGCATGAACTGAGTTGCTGAACCAGATCTGTGAAGCTGCATGTAATCTGAGCTGCTGAGACCGGTCTGTGAAGTTGTGGCATGATCTAAGCCTCTGTGCCTGAATTTTGAATGACAGTATGGCCATAAAAACCAGCGCACCTGCACCGCGTCACAGCGTGACCCAGAGCTGCTGTCCTACCTGAGACCATCACTGGCGTAACGAAACTTGAGGGGGCCTCCCTGCAAGGCACGTGGAGGGGCCCCCTCCGGGCTCAATCAGGAGCTCTGCAGCCAGACTGCTGTGCTGAGGAGGACCCCTGGAGCTTGGGGGGCCCCCCCGCACTGCGGGGGCCTGTGTTACGCCCCGTCCTCAGCGTGCCTGAAGCTGTTGACCACCATCTAACAAGTTAGGCTTGTGCGAGGCCTCACCATCTGCTTGAGCCCGGCTCTGCGGGACTGGATCTATCCAGACCCGAAAAGCCCAAATATTGTTGCACAAAGCACCTGTAGGAAGATCCTTCACTCCCCTGAGCACCTGTCTCCGACCGCAGCCCCATCACCCCGACGCAACCACTGCAGTGGCTGAGAGGAACGTCTGGCTCGCATTCAGCCTGGAAGAGGATGTCAGTGAGCATCGGAGGAGCCCAGCAGCCACCTGAGAAACTCTGGGTCATTGAGGGACTAGAAGAGCCTCGTTGGGTGAGGACCAATGAACTGAGTTAAAAAGAGTACAGGGGTAAGCTGCCCCTGAGCCTAATCATGCTAGTATCAGATCCTGGGAGGAATCCTACAGGACCATAAACGTGGGACTGGGGGAAATAGTGGGAAGAGGTTCCAACCTGATGTGGCACCAGGAAACGAAATTTCATGTTTTACATTTTCCTATGTGTAGTATTTAGTTTTAATGCGCATTAAAGTACTTGTTTTCCTTGAACGTCAAGCAATGTGGTGGACGATCATTTATTATGCTAATATGTGCTTGTTGAGTGCTGAGCTCGAGCATCTTGACAACTGGGTGCTGAAAACTTGTGATTGGCATCACAGGCACCACGATAATCAAGTACCACCCCTTATGGGCTCGGTGCTGTGTAAGAATCTCATTCACATTTGGCAGACTCTTCGATCTGCGCCTGGGTCAAGGCTGGACTGGTTGTACCGGGCATCGGGCCTTTTCCCGTGAGGCTGGAAGGGTGGTGGGCCTGTTTTGTTACTGGGGGCCGTTTTTGTAGCAGTACAGCCGTTTTGAAAGCACCTGCTGCAGAGTTCCTTGTATATCCTGTATCATTCAGGCAACAATCTAGGGGAGAGGATGTGGTCTGACGGCTAGATTGCCGACTTTGGAGCTGGGAAACCAAGGTTCGAGCCTCGGGGTCGCGTCCACATTCGTGATTCTGGTCAAATCACTTTAATCTCCCCGTGCCTACCCTAAACAAGCATTGGCATAGCCAATAGCTCTCGCTTTTGGGACCTTATAAGTATTTATTTAAGCAGCATAATATCCTTTGTGCAATATTATCAACTGTTGCATGGCTAAAAACTTTTAAGGTTCTAAAGGCAAGACATATTGGCAATGGCAATTTTTTTTTTTATGGGGGGCATAAATAACAGGAGGGTGAAGGTTAGTAAGTAAGTTAGTTAGTTAGTGAGAGTGACAGAGTTATGTAATTAGTGATAGAGTGAGTTAGTTAGTCAGTGAGAGAGTGAGTTAGTTAGTGTGAGAGAGTGTGAGAGTTATGTAGTAAGTTAGTTAGTGAGAGTAAGTCAGTGAGAGTGAGAGTTAGTTAGTGAGAGTGAGAGATTGTGAGTTAGTGAGATTGAGAGAGTCAGTTAGTTAGTGATAGTGATAGAGTTAGTGAGTGTGTGAGAGTGATTGAGAGTTTGTTAGTGAGAGTGTGAGTTAGTTTGTGAGTGAGAGTGTGAGTGAGTGAGTTAGTTAGTGAGAGAGAGTGTTTGAAGGATCTTGTTTTGGATAATTTAATCCTAACTTGGCTTTATTGTCTATTTAAATAAGTTTTTTAGCAGTTAGGCTTATCCTTGATTTAATTTGTAAAGCGTTTGCACGTCATGGTACTGCATTCAAAAAGGTGCCCGCGAGAGATTTTTCAAATTGCAAATGGCACGCTAAGCACGAAAACATGTATAATTTGGAGACGAGGCTGGCTTTAAAGAGAAAGCAGGTCATGGTACTGCAATTAGAAAGGTGCCTGCGAGAGATTTTTTTGTTTATACCTCCTGTGGATGAAAGGCTGAGTTAGCCCCACTAAGCTTTGAATCTGATTCCTGCGGGTTGCACACAGATATTTCAGGTAGCCATTCAACACAATGAGCAGGATCGTCGGCTTCTCATTGTTTCCTACATTGCTTATAGGCAAAAAAATAGTTGGTGAGGATGAAAAATAAACGTTTTGTTCCCTAAAGCGCTCGTTTTAAAGACGTCCTTTAACACATGTTAACTTGTGCTTCAAACATGTATAATTTGGAGACGAGGCTGGCTTTAAAGAGAAAGCACGTCATGGTACTGCAATCAAAAAGGTACCTGCGAGAGATATTTCAAATTGCAAATGGCACGCTAAGCACGAAAACATGTATAATTTGGAGACGAGGCTGGTTTTAAAGAGAAAGCACGTCATGGTACTGCAATCAAAAAGGTGCCCGCGAGAGATATTTCAAATTGCAAATGGCACGCTAAGCACGAAAACATGTATAATTTGGAGACGAGGCTGGCTTTAAAGAGAAAGCACGTCATGGTATTGCAATTAGAAAGGTGCCTGCGAGAGATTTTTTTGTTTATACCTCCTGTGGATGAAAGGCTGAGTTAGCCCCACTAAGCTTTGAATCTGATTCCTGCGGGTTGCACACAGATATTTCTGGTAGCCATTCAACACGATGAGCAGGATCGTCGGCTTCTGATTGTTTCCTACATTGCTTATAGGCAAAAAAATAGTTGGTGAGGATGAAAAATGAACGTTTTGTTCCCTAAAGCGCTCGTTTTAAAGACGTCCTTTAACACATGTTGACTTGTTGGTCAAACATGTATAATTTGGAGACGAGGCTGGCTTTAAAGAGAAAGCACGTCATGGTACTGCAATCAAAAAGGTGCCCGCGAGAGATATTTCAAATTGCAAATGGCACGCTAAGCACGAAAACATGTATAATTTGGAGACGAGGCTGGCTTTAAAGAGAAAGCCCGTCATGGTACTGCAATTATAAAGGTACCCGCAAGAGATATTTCAAATTGCAAAAGGCACGCTAAGCACGAAAACATGTATAATTTGGAGACGAGGCTGGCTTTAAAGAGAAAGCCCGTCATGGTACTGCAATTAGAAAGGTGCCTGCGAGAGATTTTTTTGTTTATACCTCCTGTGGGTGAAAGGCTGAGTTAGCCCCACTAAGCTTTGAATCTGATTCCTGCGGGTTGCACACAGATATTTCTGGTAGCCATTCAACACGATGAGCAGGATCGTCGGCTTCTGATTGTTTCCTACATTGCTTATAGGCTAAAAAATAGTTGGCGAGGATGAAAAATGAACGTTTTGTTCCCTAAAGCGCTCGTTTTAAAGACGTCCTTTAACACATGTTGACTTGTTGGTCAAACATGTATAATTTGGAGACGAGGCTGGCTTTAAAGAGAAAGCACGTCATGGTACTGCAATCAAAAAGGTGCCCGCGAGAGATATTTCAAATTGCAAATGGCACGCTAAGCACGAAAACATGTATAATTTGGAGACGAGGCTGGCTTTAAAGAGAAAGCCCGTCATGGTACTGCAATTATAAAGGTACCCGCGAGAGATATTTCAAATTGCAAAAGGTACGCTAAGCACGAAAACATGTATAATTTGGAGACGAGGCTGGCTTTAAAGAGAAAGCCCGTCATGGTACTGCAATCAGAAAGGAGCCCGCTACAGAGGCGCTTAATGACCCATGACAACAGAGGAAAGGCAGATGGGGGCTAAAGCCAGATGGCGGCTATGCGCGTAACTGTGCGCGTAACCGCAAGCTTTAGGCCACAAGCAAAAGCTTGTGGTGAGCTTTTTAAAGCCCCCTTACTAAAAGTCTCGCCAGAGCAGCGCATGCGCTGGCTCAGGCGAGACCTAAAAATGAATGTGTCCTTGTGTAACGTAACCGGTGCTCATGTAAAGCGCTCCAATACCTTCGGGTCGAGTTCGCGCTATATAAATCTGCAACAAAAAAAAAACAATATAGGTGTCAAGATAACTCTGGTGATTAATGTACCTGCTAGAGAGAGATCAGAGTTTTGAGTAGTGGCAGTTTTGACACATCTAAAGTAGCGCAGGGGGTTAATATGCCTGCTGCAAAGGATGTATACCTTGCAGATCACAGAACATTATTTTATATGCATAGTTTAGTGGGCTAGTGGTTTTGTCACAGAGATTTACTGACCGGTTCATAAGTTACAGTCATTATCTAGCACAGTGAGCTATGAAGTGTCAGCAAAGAGCTGCATGCAAACTACATGGTACAGATTAGATAGTTATTTTTTTCCCTGGATTGTTCATTAACCTAATGTCGCTAAAAAGGGTTTGGTTTGGTAGAAATAAATTCTTATTAGTAAAGCCAACCCTAACCACTGTGTTACGTTCTGAATCCTGAGTTTAGGCTTCTCCAGCCCACGCACTTTTAAAAAATGCCTACCAGTATGGGTTACATGAATCCTACAGCTTGTAGCCCCCTTTGTCTTATGTAACATTTTCTGCACACTGATTTACACACGTATGATTCATTGTCTCTGTATTTATATATGTTGTAAAGTGCTCCGACACCCTACACTAGTATGAGAAACGCTATAAAACAAATTAAATACATGCGAGAGAGGGGATATGGAGAGATGCAAGGCATTGTTGGAAGGTGATACTGAGGGAATCATTGAATACAATTGGATATATAATGAAATATGTGTTGTAGAATGCGTCATTTTTTACCAAATTTTCTTGGGGAGAGAAACCCTCCTTGTTGTGGTCAGGTTCTCTAGCTGCACTCATTATGCACCATACAGGGGCTGGCCTGACAAAATGGTCCAGGGCTGCTTTGGGTTCCATCCGACCCTGGCCAGGGCCACCCTGCTGCTCTGAGGGTCAAGTGCTAAACCAGTGTACTTTGTGTTAGTTCTTGGCAGTACACCAGTGGCAATTGGCTTTGTTAAAATTTGAACACAGTAACCCCTCACTGCCCTGGGACTCCCATACCCAGCCTTGCCCAATGGTGAAAAGGTATTAAAGGCCTTAAGGCCCCCCGCCTTCTCCAGGGGCAGGAGGTATATTGAAAAGTACCACCCCAAGCCTTGCTCAAGGGCAGGTGGTGAATATTTTCCCGTTTACATAATCTCACCTTGCTCAAGGGCAAGAGGGCTTGATTATTTTTTTTTTAATCTTTCTCGATGTTTGCAAACATGAGTTTTAAAAAAATCATGACAGCCTAATGGCAAGTGGGTGAACAGAGCACTGGGCCAGCTATGAACCGCCTTGCTCCTCTGTGCCCCTCAGCATTTGGCAGGACATAGAGGAGCAGAGAAGCCTTCAGCTCCTCTTTCCTTTTAAAGTCCGCCCTAGACTTTGGGCAAATGCCCCCCTTGCATGTTGGGGGCACAGAAAGCACCAACAACCGGAGACAGGGAAGGTGGTATAGTAAATGTCCTCCCCAAGTCCTTGGAGAATGCAGGGGTGGTAAGCACACCTCGGGTAAGAGGAGAACAAGTGCCGATTGGGTGACGGGGGCCCCATCACTATCCAAGGCCTAAGACCAGGTGAAGAGGGTGTGATGGCACTGGAACATAATTTCAATTAGCTTCCCAGTGTCAGGTAAAACATTGACATCCCACCTCTAGGCTAGGTGGGATGGTAATGGCTCAAAATGACAGCTCCCTGGCTTCAAGTAAAGGCTGGAGTGGTAATAAAACAAAGCCCCAGTTCTTGGCAGAAGTGGGGAGTGTTTTAGGAGATTTGTCTAGGATCTGTGCAAGGCTGGGTATGGTTGTTTTACACCCTGACCTCATATACCTTGGTGAATCTGTAAGCCCTGCCTGAATGTCCTAGCCAAGCCAGGGAATTGGGGGTATAGACTCTTTTTAGGACTTGCCTACATATAGGAGAAAGCCTGTTGTGGACATGCCAAAACTTACAGTAGGCTTAAAGCCCGCCCATTGCTGACCATTGGTTGGCTTTACTGTCACTCTTGTGTGCTTGCTCCTTATTGGATGGCTTGCCTTCATCTTGTGTTTGTCCCTCCCCTGGAGCATAGCCTCTTTACCATTCTATCGATTGGCTGACTTCTATCCTTACATGGTGGGGCGGGGGTGGATGGGCATTGGGGTACTAAGGGTGGATATCAGAACTCTCACTCGCATGTAGATTCCACAACCCTCCAGAATGCCAATACGAGGTCTTTATTCACAGGTGCTTCAATGTTACAGAAACATTACTTCATGGCCTGTACAAACAAGGTTTAGATTCCTTACAAAGTCGTTGTTAGTTTTCTCTCCAGATATGATACCCTTTCTTTATCGAGATCGCTCACTTCTATCGTCTCAGTACCAGCCCCCACTCTCAAGCGTAACCTGTCCAGATCCGTTGATTGTGGCAAGTACCATCACCGTGAGCCGGGCTAATAGAAATACAACTGACAGCTGTGTGTGCGAAGGCTTGCTGATCTAAATACTACAGATGCCGGATACAAACCTGTTGATAATCTTAATGGGGTAACCCAGTAACGTGCAGAACCTGGGGATGAGTACGTTATGCGATCAGTGATTCTGCCACATTAATACATTTCCTTCTATGTCCCCCTTGAAGGTGGGACGATCAACAATAATATACAAACGCACAACACTGATATTTGCAACAAAAACAAAATCAACTTAAGAGTGTGTCTGAAACAAATCATATATTTTCAGAAAATGACATAACTAGACACATATCAAAACCTACACAACAAACATAAGTGCTTATCTACAATGGTGACATATAAAAGGGAATAGACAGTGACTGTACATATATCAACGATACCAACAAACAAACCAAATACATGTAACATCAATTCTTTCTAGGTAGCGTTATATAAAGAATATCACAAGCCCTAGCCAGACCTCCTTTTTTGTATGGTTCTGGTTGGACACTAATGCTTAGTAATGATTATTATTAATAGTTATGTCATTTTCTGAAAATATATGATTTGTTTCAGACACACTCAAGTTGATTTTCTTTTTGTTGCAAATATCAGTGTTGTGCGTTTGTATATTATTGTTGATCATCCCACCTTCAAGGGAGACATAGAATGAAATGTATTAATGTGGCAGAACCACTGTTCGCATAACGGATACAAACCTGTGGCACTGCGTGGTTATGAATATTATGTGCACTGATTAATATATGTGCAACACTGGTTGGTAACAGGGTCTCTACCTGCTATACCCCGCATGGCAGGAGCTCTATTAAATTACGACAACTATGTTTTTCTTCTTCCCTCATCCTTAAGAGGCCTGAATAGTTCGGCCGAAACGCGTTAACCTTTTGGAATGGAAGAGTCCAACTAAATATCACAGTGAGCATATTACTTGAATACACACCATTTATGTTTGTGGGCTCTGTTGTTCTCTCGTGATTATATTGATATTGGACGACCTTCCGTATGGGCTGCCATGGACTACTGAATTTTGCAGCCATATATATTTAAAAATTGATTGTGTAGTAACAAGAAAATCTTTCTGTATATTATACATGTTGGGCCCGGTTCACAAAAGTAATCTGAGACAAAATCCTAATTTATGACTTTCGGTATTCACAAATTGCATTTAGGAGTAGTAAAGTTAGGAATCCTAACTTTACTACTCCTAAATACCCTTTGTGAATACTGAAAGTCATAAAGTTAGGTTTTTGTCCCAGTTAAACTTAAGTTTTGGTCTTCTTAAGACCAAAACTTAACTGAGACAAAATCCTAACTTTACGACTTTCGGTATTCACAAAGGGCATTTAGAAGTAGTAAAGTTAGGATTCCTAACTTTACTACTCCTAAATGCCATTTGTGAATACCGAAAGTCGTAAAGTTAGGATTTTGTCTCAGATTACTTTTGTGAATCGGGCCCGTTGTGTTGTTTTGTTGATGTATCTAAATATTTGCTTGCCCAATAAACAATATTGGAGACTTGGAATTGGTGTCTGCTTGTGAGTTTGGAATTAAACCAATACAGGTGGTTGGGATAATGATACCTAGCAATAGAGAGTAATTAATGTCTTCTCTATGATAATGTTTTTTTTAAATTAATTACCACACATTATTTTGTTTATACAAGCTTTACCTTTGCCCAGATGTGGTGGGATTAAGGGCAAACCCCTAGATTTTATGAGCACCCAGTCTCGAGCGGGGCAGGTCAGCACAGAAGCACCATGGAACGCCCCGCCACTGTGCTAAACGGAACTCTATGGCGTTAGGTATGAACCTTACCTGTAGAGTCGCGGCTCGGGAATGTATTATATAAACTGTGATGTGTAAAGCGTAAAGGCCCAGAGCATTCTTGTAAGGGGGCATGGTTAATGCCCGGTTACATTATATTGCAACTTTCTGTGTATGGGCATTCCCATAAAGTCCCTTGAATGCGACCCTACACTTTTGGTGTTAATGGCTTGTTAAATTCTTTGAAATATGGTTATGTAGAATTTTAACATAATAAATTTGAATTTTGCCAGAGTCAACAGGGCGCACTATGTGCTCTTCTTGTTTTGGCACCAAGGGGTTCTTGCACCAACTGGTTTCATATGCAGACAGTCGTCAGAGGGCACACAGAGGGTACCTTAGGCCACTGTCAGCAATCAGTATTTTTTTTATTGAAATAGAAATCGATTACGGTGGGGGAATCATTTTAACATTGCCGAAAATTGTTTCTTTTCATTTTCTTTCCTATAGTTTTGGCTGTTGTTTTTGCTTTTCATTATCAGGCATACTTTCAGCGAACTGCGAAAGCAAATTTTTTTTTAAAGAAATGGAGTAGAGGTTTTAAAGGAAACCTTTGAGACCAGGACAAGGCGAAGAGCGAGTAAACTTTGCACACAAAGTAGTTTTGTGAGATATATGAGCTATAAGCTGCATGCTGCAACATCTTAATTGATAACGAGTCTTATGTTTTTGTTTTGTGCAATAAATTGCATATTGATGCAGTACTATCAAAAGTACTGTGAGGATTTTCTCTAGAGCAGAGCTACTAAAGGACCTCTTGCACCCACCCAGGTGAAGTGAGGTGTCTCAGCCATCATTTAGCAGGAATAAGTAGCAGAAACCCTCCCCAACCAGGTACAGGTAAAAACGACTTGTGCCCTATGACTTTGGACCAGCTACCAGCAGGCATCAGTCTTGGCAACGCCTGGACATGGAAAAGGAGTGCCACTTTGGGTAAACCCTCAAGTCATATACTCTGATGGGTAAATAAGTGTCCCATTTAGTGAGCTGCTGCCAGAAGACCAGGGAAACGAGTTTCTTGAGCAGGGAAATAAAATGTGCTCCTTCAGTCAGAAATGGTGAAATCGGGAGCAGGGCGGCACAGAGTTTCTGCATCAGGCACTTTCAACCCTACAGCTGGTCTCAGGTCCAGGGACCAAACTTTCTGGTCCTGAGTCTTATTCTTAGTACTTTTGTTCTGGATCCTTGGTTCTCTGCCCCAGAACGTGCGGAACTGTGTTGTGGGTCTTCAGCTCTCAAGTTCTGTGTCTGATTTTCCGAGTTCTCAGTCTGCTGTTCTCCGTTCCCACTCCAGGGATCGAAGCGTTGGGTCTGTAGTTTCATGGTCCTGTGTCTGGGATCCTATGGTAATAAAGTCTGGCTCTGCACTTCCTGGTGTTGAATCCAGGATCTAAGTTTTGGCTCAGAGTTAGGTCTTCATGAGTCTTACTGTCTCAGTTTTGGGTGAGCGGTTATCAGTTCATGAGTCCAATAATCTGCGTTCGGAGTCAGCTGTACTCCATCGTGCAAATGAGTTCTGGGTCTGGTGTACGTGGATCCTGAGTTTTATATTCTGGGTCTGCAGTTCCGTCGTCCTGAGTTTGAGGATTTCAGTTGTCGATCCATAACTCTCTGGCCTCGACTTGGAGTCTCTGAGATCAGGGTCTGTGACAATAAGAACCTGAGTTCTAGGTCCAACGTTCTCTGGTCCTTAGCTCTGTCATCCTAGTTCTGCGTTTGTAATGA
Source organism: Calotriton arnoldi (assembly GCA_963921515.1). Taxonomy (NCBI): domain Eukaryota; kingdom Metazoa; phylum Chordata; class Amphibia; order Caudata; family Salamandridae; genus Calotriton; species Calotriton arnoldi. The sequence continues at coordinate 1,332,491 of CAWUFW010003894.1, read as the reverse complement.
TTAGGTTCTGAGTCTTACTATCCAAGTTATGAGCCTGCAGCTCCCTGGTCCTTAGTCTTATGATGCGAGCTCTGGGTTCGCCTGTTCTTGAACAGGGCCTTATTTTATGCCCTGACTGCGGCTGTCCGCGGCCCCCGCAGGGGGCCACCTCAGCAGGGCGGCCCTTTAGTGCCATTTCGGCACCGCCCAGCCGCTCTAGTCTCTGGAGGGGTTCTTGGAGCCCTCTAGCTTGGTCACCTCAGTGACGTCCTTCCGGTGCGCCGAGGTGGGGGGGGAGGGCATATATGCCTCCCCAGCCCCTCCTGGCATCCTCTGTTGCACCAGCCACGCCGTCTCCCACCCCACCTCTTACCCGGCGTACAGGCTGGTGGACAAGCTACTCAGAATGTTTTAATGTTTTCTTTTGTGTTGCAGGCGGAGTTACAGGGCGATCTGGAAGCAGACCGGTACAGTAAGGGTACCTCTGCGGCAGACCGGTACAGTAAGGGTACCTCTGCGCGGCACAGTAGGGGTGCCAGAGCCAAAGACCAGGAGCCTCAGGGCAGGTTCCGGGAAAACCGCGACGGCGCCCCGTTAGTCCTTCGGGCGGTTGGGGGCCTGACCAACCGGGGGTTTGCCCTGCTACGCTCCGCCCTGAAAAGGGCGTGAGTAGAACAGACCAACGTGTCACGTGATCCGGAAGAGGATCATCAAAGGTAGCACTGACTGGGTGTCCCACAGTGCTGGCTCACCAGGCGGGCGGGGGCAGCATAGGTTGGTACAGCTGCCCGCCCTTGGATCGCCCGTAAGATAACCCACATATTGCATACTCCTGTATGGAATAAACCTGCAGCAATATTTTCCCACTACAAAGTTGTCTCGTGTATTTATTCATTCTTGCATGCTCAGACTGGGGGTGGGAGAAGTTGCCGGTAATGGCACTATCTGAAGGTCTCTGGTCCTGAGTGCATTTATCGGGGCTATGGGTTTACCTCCGCTAGTCCCGAGTTTGATTATCTGCGATAATCAGAATCCCGATTCTTGATCCTAAACTCGAAAATTTGTTTGAGTTCTGGTTTCGCGGTCCTAAGTCCCGTTTTCTGGGTCTGTGGGTTCCAGATCCCATTTCCTAGGCTCTAAGTCTATGGTTGTCGTGACAGAAGTATTCTTTCCTCAGTTCCCTGGCCTGCAATCTCATATTAAGTTCTGAGTTTGCAGTTCTCTTCTCTGCTATTATTAGCCTCGTGTTTGCAGCACTGTTTACGATCCGTTCTTAAAGTGATACAGCCAAATAAACAGGACAGTATTTCAACAACAGAAAAATTTGGAAAAAACACAGATGTACCGTCTGTTCAGAACAGCTTTGAATTTATGATCCAATTTGAGCCCCTGTTTCCCACGCAGTTTCCGCTTTCTCAGCTGCGTTAGCGATCCGGTTTGCATCATAGGCATTAGCCTATATATTCCCGATGTAAATGGACGCGCGCAGCTGACAGCGGTAGGATTTAGTGTTTCCTGCCCTGCTACTAGGTTTTTAATACTTTTTAAATTGTATATGTGTGGCTGAATTACTCTGTGCTTTTTAACAATTTCTCCTACCTACGCGCACTTGCACTTTACTTGATTCTGCTTGGCTACACCTCCTTAGCTGCTCCGATTCGCATCTCGCTTTTCCTCCAGTCCTGGTCCGCCGCAGCTGATACGCCGATTGTGCGGAGGGCTGGGGCTACTACCGGGCTCCTCACTTCTGCCCACGCAGTTTCCGCTCCCTCAGCTGCGTTAGCGATCCAGTTTGCATCATAGGCATTAGCGCATATATTCCAGATGCAAACGGACGCACGCAGCTGACAGCAGTAGGATTTAGTGTTTCCTGCCCTGCTACTAGGTTTTTAATACTTTTTAAATTGTATATGTGTGGCTGAATTACTCTGTGCTTTTTAACAATTTCTCCTACCTACGCGCACTTGCACTTTACTTGATTCTGCTTGGCTACACCTCCTTAGCTGCTCCGATTCGCATCTCACTTTTCCTCCAGTCCTGGTCCGCCGCAGCTGATACGCCGATTGTGCGGAGGGCTGGGGCTACTATCGGGCTCCTCACTTCCGCCCACGCAGTTTCCACTTCCTCAGCTGCGTTAGTGATCCAGTTTGCATCATAGGCATTAGCCTATATATTCCCAATGCAAACGGACGCGTACAGCAGGCGCGCCAAAGGCAAACCCGTCTGCGCCCGGAGGCGTCCGCCGCCGGCCATACTGCCCAGTTCCCCTCCGGTGAGTTTCTTCCACTATATTACAATAGGGAAAAACTGCTTAGCCTTAGGCGGCTACCATTATGTCAGTGTACACCGGCTGGTCCGAGCTTGAAGGTAGACTTTCAATGCAATAAGTGCAACTGGTCTCTCCTCCAGCCCAGGAAACTCGCACCCAAGATCCTCCCACGCAACAATAAGTATAAAAACAATAAGAAAACAGAGGACTTAAAGGCCACCCTTTTAAATTGTCAATCTATGCAAAAGCATGAACCACACATTTATGGCCTACTTTTAGACGAACAGCCTGATCTTTTATTTCTCACTGAGACCTTGCTGTCTGAAGCCTCCAACCCTACCATCACCTCGGCCATCCCTACGGGTTATAAAATCCTTAGGAGGGACCGACCGAGTGGGAAGGGGGTGGTGTCGCCATAATTTACAATCAAAAACTAGACTGCTCTCCCATCCCGATGGAAAACATCGAGGGCGCAGAGTCCTTAGGCTTCCGCTGTACCTTATCCCCCATCATAGCATAGCTGGTTTTCTGATTTACAGACCTCCCAGTGCAATTGGAAATTTTATTACTACGCTTAATACAGCCACCACCTCCCTGGCCTTAAAATACAACAACTGCCTTATTCTGGGAGATTTCAATATACATATGGGCAATGGAAAAGACCCTCAAACAATTTCCTTGTTGGAGACGCTGCAGGCATGCAACATGTTTCCATCTATTTCTTCGGCCACCCATGAGAAGGGCCATACCCTAGACCAAATCTTTCACAACTTTGACATATCAGTAAGCCTACCTCTTCCCATTATCTGGTCTGACCACCTCCTATTAAAATTCGTCATTCCCAACTCTGCCACAGCCCCTCGGGCTAACGCAGGGCAGAGGGTCGCTAATTACAGGACGTTCCATAAAATATCCATCCCGATGTTAGCAGATGCCCTCGGTCGTTCCTCACTGGAGCTGTCTGGCGGCCCCGACTCGGACACCCTCTCAATAGATTCATGTCTCCGAACCAACATTGATGCAGCGGTACCGGTTGTTTCCCGCTCCTCAAAGAGTTCGGCCCCACCAGCTCCATGGTTTAACGATTCCCTCAGATCTTGCAAAAGAAATTTTAGAAAAAGGAAACGGAAATGGAGTAAATCCTATCTACCTGAGGACAGGAAGGTGTATAAAGACAACTTAAAAGCTAATTATATTCTCGTGAAGGCAGCCAAGAAAAACTTCTTTTAAACCAAGATAGAAAATGCCAAAAATAAGAGTAAGGAAATCTTTAGCATAGTTAAATCCTTTACCGCCCTGAAAGCCGGCACAAAGGAAGGGCCATGCACGGAAGAATGGTCTAAGCAAATAGCTCAATTCTTCCACAAAAAGATCTCCGTGATCCAACAAGCCTTCACTAACATCTCAGAGGAAGAACAGACCTTCTACCTTCGGTTCTAATAGCACATTTCACCTCTTGGATCCTCCATCTTTACTAGCTTTCCCTGAGTTTCAGCTTGAAGAGTCACTGACCCTTCTCCAAAGCATTAAGTCTGGCTCTCCTACCGACCCATGTCCAGCGAATATCCTGAGCCTATTAGCTCCCACCATAAACCCCATGGTAAACCAGCTCTTTAATGCTTCCCTCTCCTCAGGCAACATGCCGAAATTATGGAAGATGGCTAAGATTCTTCCACTGATAAAAAAGGCTAACGCCAAACCGATGGATCCTGCCAACTACAGGCCAATATCCCTTCTTCCGGCCCTCTCCAAAGTATTAGAGAAGCATGTAAACAAGGCCCTCCAAAAACACATTGAAGATGGGAAGCTCCTTCATGAGTCCCAATTTGGTTTTAGGGCTAACTACAGTAAGGAGTCCGCTCTGCTAAGCTGGACCAGGGAGGCAAGGCTGTTCTGATACTGCTCGATCTGTCGGCGGCCTTCGATACGGTCCCACATGAGAGGCTTCTGGAGAGACTTGCTAACATCGGCCTGGGGGGACCGCCTTAACATGGATGTCATCCTTCTTGGCAAATAGATCTCAGGACATCTGGCTCGCCCCTTTCTCATCCCCAGTTCCGGTCATGAATGTAGGTGTCCCTTAGGGCTCCATTCTCAGTCCTACCCTTTTTAATATATATCAATCCCCCTTGCATTTCTGGTAGAGGAAGAGGGCGCCAAAATTGTTTCCTATGCTGATGACACTCAGCTAATTTTTACGTGTGAAAAAGGAACCGACTTTGACGGGCAATGATTAGGTCTTGCCTCCCAAAGGTTTTTAACTGGCTTAAGATCAATCAGCTGAAGTGCAATCCTGACAAAACTGAAGTTGTTTTCTTTGGTAATCCAGAAACGCCTGACTGGAGCTCTTGGTGGCCAAAAGATCTGCCGCCCCCGTCGCGGAAAAGGAGAAAGTCAAAAACTTAGGAATTGTAGACAAGACACTCTCCATGCGCTTTCAAATCTAAAATCGAACTGGCGCTTGCTTTGGCATACTCCGGATGCTAAAAAAATTGCTGCCACTGTTACCGCTTGAGAGCAGAAAGATCGTGGTGCAGGCTCTGGTGACATCAAAGCTTGACTATGTCAACAGGTTGTACCTCGGTCTTCCCAAATCCCTTATCCAGCGCCTACAAGTGGTACAAAACGCGGCGGCCAGAGCCATCCTGAGACCTAAACCCAGATCTAGTATGACCCCTATTCTTAAGTCTCTACACTGGCTCCGCATAAAAGAACGGATTGACTTCAAAGCGATGACCATCTTCTTTAAAGCTTTCCCCGGCGTAGGAGCCGGCTACCTAAATAAGCGCGCTAATCGCTACACAACATCTAGACCCCTAAAATCTTCCAATGCCAACCTGGCCATCGTGCCTAAAATATGCCGTGCCCGCACTGGAGGCAGATCCCTCGGCTTTCTAGGTACAAAATTGTGGTATCGCCTCCCTGAGTCTCTGAGACTAACCACAGACCTACTCTCTTTCAGGAAGAACTTAAAAACCTGGCTTTTTAATAACGGATGGGTCTTTACGCACGTTTTCCTCCCGCTGTCACGCGCCAGGACACTCTAGTCAGAGTAGCTGCGCGCTTTATTAAATACACTATTTCATTTCATTAGGTCCCTGACAGTGCAAAGGAACACTCATTCAAATTCTAAGGGCCTTATTTATGAGGCCTTGCTTCACTTTCATGCCGCTGGTGCGTCACTTTTGTGACGCACCGGCAGCGTATAAAATGTGCCATGTTGCGCCCTATTTACAAAGTGACGCATCTAGGCAGATGCGTCGCTTTGTAAACCCCTGCACCACATTATACCTGCGCCAGGTATAATGTACGCAGGGATGGGTGTTGCCCCGCAAAAAGCCTCGTGTAAGTGGCGCATTGAAATCTATGAGAACTCAGTGCGCCACTTCTAGGACACCATTGCGTCAATATCTTACGCCTGCCTCACAGCAGGTGGAAGACTGATGCAGGCCCTTTCACATGGGGCTTGCCCCATGTGAAAGGACACATTGCTGGAGTTGCGTCTAGTTTCAGACACACCCCAGCAATGCATCACTTTTGCGCCTACAGATACGTCAGAAATACTGACGTATCTGTAACTCCCTACGGCATGATGCGTCATACAGTAAATATGACGCATCCATCTTGTCGCAAGGAGGGCGCATTACAGAAGTGATGCATCCCTGTTTTCTACACAGCGATGCATCACTTCTCATAAATAAGGCCCTAAATGTATTTACATCTAATATTCAGGGATAGTTATGTGTGTTTTCAATATTATAACACAGCAGCAGCAGCTCACTAATATTACTGCAAACAATCTCTGTGACACCCTCCCATTTCTTGTATGTTAGGCCTTGTTTTGATCTAAAAGAAACTTTTTTTATATATATTGCATGAAACATAAACACAACATTTCTCTGCAAAATGGCTGTACTAGACTCTTACACATCAGGTACATAAACAATAAATTAAAGGAAAACAGTATTTAAAACAATCTGTTTAAGAAATATTCAAGGTCATTAGGGCAAAACTCTGGAGAACAAAGCTGACTCTGTCAGGGGGCCCCCTGGAAGGCTGGGGCCCTGGGCCAGAGCCCACTTTGCCCATGCATTAAAACGTCTCTGTCGCGACCTGTGATGAGGCAGCGCACCCCCTGCTGGGACTGCTTGTCCTCCATCTTGCTTGAGATGTCTATCTTCAGGGGCAAGTGCGAAGGCGGTGACGAAGCGTGTCACGTGTCTCTGCGGTGTGAAGACCCACGGGTGTCACGGAGGGCCAGCGGTACAGTCACAGGCCCTAACCCTCACTGCAGCTGCCCGTGTCCCGCTCAGCGCCTCCTCGGATTCCACCTCCTCCCCAGGCTATATCTGGGACTGGAACCCGCAGAACAACGTTCCTCTACCTCTCGCCTTTGAAACGCTTTTGCGGCTGATTCTGGGTGTCATTGGCTGGGCTTTCACCTTTGTGGTGCAGCGCCATGCCGCCCTAGTCTGCACCTTGGATATTGCCCGGCTCCCTGCCAAATCTAGCAATAAAAGGTCTCTTTCACTCCTTTTGGGAGTACCCCTTCTGGTGGTGCATGAAAAGAACATGAAATTGGTAGCTCAGTCGCACATAGTAAAGAAATAATTTAGCACGAGCAGCCATTATAATTACCCCCCCAAAAAATGACACAATACATTTTTTTTTAAAGAAAGCTAAGCCCTAAAAGCATATCAAACAGAACCGGGATATAAAGGGACACCTAAAAGGTATATGAGTTTACTTTTCTTATATTTCTACTTGTGGTGTCCAAAAGTTACTATAAAGTTTAAAAGCTTTTAACCCTCCCCAGCTACCTTAAATTGTCCACGGCGTTCCTGTTAAGTGTAAACAGTAAAAGTAACCCTTGTTCTGTACTTTAAGAAGTTAACGTTATAGCCAAGCGCCTTAGAATGGATCCTGGTCAACCACTAGTTTAAGCTGACTAAGGCGTGCCCAAGGCAGAAGAAGAAAGTGGGAACCCAAAAAGACTTTTCTGTGATGAAACTGTGTCACAAAGACAGCCAGGCAACTAAAGAAACAGTGGCTGTGCCGTGCTACATCCTGGCTGGCTACAGACTTTCCTGACTAAACCGCCTGTTTCTCCAGCATTGAATCTTTCGTAGTTTCACATGCTTGAATATTCCCCATTGCCAGGTTGGGAAACATCAGTAGCCAATGTTAACACAGCAGTGTACGCATCCACTCAAATAACATTGAAATAGTCATAGACTATCCGTAGTCTGTCTAACTTGTTTTAGGACCTGAATGCTGGCCAGGGAGGAGGAGAGACTCAGAGCTCAAAATCCCCAAAGAGTTTCCAAATGTCAGATTTTCTAACATAATGCAACCACATTGGGAATTCAGACCTCTGCTCTTTCTTCTGAAAGCTGATGCTTTTTACTTGTATCTGAGGCAAGTTTTTTTCTCCACTATTGAATCTTTCCTGGATTCATATGCTTGAATCATCCCGTTGTCAAGCTGAGAGTTCCACGGTAACCACAGAGAGAAGCGCAATGTTAAACATAGACAGGAAAGCTTCAAAATACTCACAGAAGTAGCTTATTCACACCATTTTAAATTGATCCAAACGTCAGCCTATCAGCATACAGCACCGTCTTCAGCCTTCTCACACAGGTCAACCTGGCTTGGATTTCTACCACATGTCGAATGTGAAGGGAGTCCCCGAAGCTCTGCTCTCTCAGTCACAAATAAGTTGGTTATTTTTGCTTATTTCTTCATTTCTGAGACTATCCACATCTAAGACCTTCTTAACCCGACAAGACTTGATTATTGCTGAACCTTTTAAAAAGGTATTTTTAGACCATGTGTACATGTGGCAGAAAAAGGCTTTACTCTGAAGACCTTTACAGGAACAGTTTATATCCTGACCACAAGGCAAAGGACTGCGAAATATGTTGCATCTTTTCCACAAAATCTCTTGAAGATCGACATGGTAGATTTTTATTATGGCTCCAAAAATCGAAACCAAGGAGAAACTCACGTTTCTAAGGAGGAATATGAGGGCGCTTCAAATGCCTCAGGTATAGTGCAAAAAAGGTGTCATTCGGAATCTGACAAAAACTGAGGTCACTCCTAAGGTAGTCATAGAGATTGAAAAATTTCCTTCCAAAACAGCCCACAACCCGTCTACTGAGACACCTACACCAAAGAAGAGAATATCAGAGGAAGCAGACTCATGTCGACATTGCTGTTGGTGAGACCATATTTGGCGAAGACCGTATTGTCAACGGAGAAGCTTTCAGTCCAGTCGTCACCTGTGACTGCAGGTCAAACCTCGTCGATGACAACACCGATGAAGTCACTGTCAACTATAATGACTTCGGCCACAACGATGGCAAGACCTTCAACGACAGGACCATTGGCGACACCATCAACGACAGCTTCAACGACTAAGCCATGTACAAAATTAACCAAGAAAACTCCGTCAACACCATTGATGACAATAACAACGTCAACAACAACACTGTCAACGACAACACAGTTAACAAAACCAATCCACAGAAAACACCAAAATCATCAAGAATCACCTTGATATCGGAGAAGAGCATTTCAGTGTCACTTGTCAGTATGCATACAGTCTTTGCAATCAGACTACCCAAACAACCGAATAGTCCATGATCCAGGTTTCTGTATCTCTAGTAAGAGGTCCACGGCTTGCGCTCACAGATTATTATAAGCTCTTCCTTGATTCAGTGACGTCCGAGCTGACAAAACAACCTGCAGGATATGGGACTCCATCTCAATCAAGACCACATATAAGATAACTCCATGCTCTCCTATGCGTGGGCTTTTAATTCATGGTCCTTTGACCCCTCTAACTCAGCACTCTCCTTTAGCAACTCAATTTATGACACCAATGGTGGACGATGACCCATAGTCTGATGATGATCAGAAAGAATGTCAGCTACTCCTAGCCACTCTCCAATCTACTGCTTTGGAACAGGATGATTACGTAACACCCATTTCAGAGGATATCAACCCTCCCGCTGCAGATTCTCCTCCAGATGACATGGGATGCTTTCACATTCTCATCAACAGGGCATCTAAGAGATTCGATTTGCCAACACCAACGAAAGAAAATGACTGTTTTCTTTATGATTTTAAAGAACCAGCAAGAGAAACGGTAGGGGCCATATCAATAATCATTCAAATTTGATCAGAAGGCCTAAAAGTGATGAAGACTCCAGCCACAGACGCTGTGGTGATTCCCAGGCTCAACAAAAAGTATAAAGCGCCTGAAAATACCTCAGAATATTTTGTTGGTCTCCCTGGTGTAGAATCAGTAGTACTGCAGGCAGGTCAACAAAGATCCAGACACCCGACATCTACATGTGCAGCGCACCATATTGAGGGGGCAGAAGACTAGACAACATTGGTAAAAGGTTCTCTGCAAGAGCGGCAACGTCCATCAGAGATGCAAATGCACAAGCTACTCTGGCCCGATATGACCATCAGATGTGGTCAGACATTTGTCCATATCTTCACCATCTAAGGGACGGCAAGAATGCAGAGAGAAAAGCAATACTAAAAGAGGGAGAAAAGACATTCTCTGCAATCATTGACAAGGTAATGGATAGTGCAATGAGTGGATTCAGTCAGTTGGCAGGTGCATCAGGATTGTATTGGCAGGGCTGTTTTCTTTCCACCTCATTTAGATTGCAGTTGCAAAGCAAGATCGTATGACTGATCGTATCCCAAATTTGACACGATTTCCGCTGCCATTCGGAAATTGCATTGGCTTCCATCTGAAAAACAAATTCTGTTCAAGGCCCTATGTATTGTTCATAGGGCACTTCACAACTCAGGTCCAGAAGGAATCAAACATCTCTTCCATCGCTACGTCCCTACTAGACAGCTGCGTTCTGCCAACAAAATTTGGCTGGTAGTGCCCAGGAGGAGAAGGTGGGGAGGAAGAGTCTTTGCTGTGGCCTCATCTAAACTCTGGAACACCCTGCCTATATCGATTTCCTGCCTAGAGTCACATCTCCTCTTCCGTAAATCTTTAAAGACCGTGCTGGATTGGAGCAGGGCCACTGCGTCCGCGCATTTTCTGATCCCATGCCTTAAGAACATTGGTTTTAACAATCTACATCGGTGTTGCAGTAATGTGGGGCAGCAACATAGTAGGTGTACCAATGATTCTGCTCTATAATTGCACAGCCTGCATCTGACTATGTTGCTCAGCTGTCCAGTCTTTCAAATCAAACACAGACACAGCTAGAGCTTTATGAATCTTTCAACAAATGTGACCTGAGCCCCTTTGTGAATCCTGTGGAAGAGATCAATACTCTTACAGAGAAGATTACCAACAATATAGGTAGCAGCCATATTAGCCTTCTCAGCAGATATACTGCCAAGGTTATGCACAACGACACATGGCGCCTCCACCAGTGTCATATCACAAACAGGCTTCTCCTAGAAATACTGGAAATCAGTCACAGGGCCATGAGGGCTCAAAGTGACAGTGACACTACAAAGGTGATGATCATGAAGAATCCAGACATCCCTGTAGGAGGGAAAATCACGTCTCGTCACAAACAGTGGGCCTCTATGCCAACGGATCGCTGGGTATTGGATCTCATGTAATTTGGTCACTCACTGGGGTTTATCCAGAAACCATCACCTACACCACCACCCAGCAAATCCCATCAAGATCTTCATCTGTTACGAGCCAACATTCTTACTATGAACAAGACAGGGGTGATAGAACAAGTGGAGTGCATAGTATCTCTGGACTTACAGGATGCACATTTTCATGTACTAATCCATCCCAGTCAGTCGAAATAGCTGACATTCGAAGTGGCCGGTCATCACTATCAATTTAAAGTCCTCCTGTTTGTCCTCAAAACATCAACAAAAATTGCATGACTGCAGTAGTCGCAAATCTGAGAGAGCAAAGCCATCAAATCTTCTCATATTTAGATGATCAGCTAGTCAAAGGAAATTTTCCTAAGTTCAAATCACTGTCTACCTGAGACTGTCTACAGCTCATCAACAATATGGTATGGGCCTTACTTTAAACAAGGACAAATCATCTCTAGTTCCTCACAGAAAAATACAATTTCTAGGAGCCATACTAGGCACTGATGTAAACAAGGCCTTTCCATTCATGGAGAGAATAATTTGTCTTACTGTGTTGGTCAAACACCTGCAAAAAGAAAGTTCAGCCATCGACCAGCTCTTCAAGTCATTTTTTAAGAATGATGTTGTCCTGCATCCTTTGATCCCACGTTTCCGCATTCACATGAGGCAGTTTCTGAAAGAGCTCGACAAACAGTGGTTACAAACCAAAGAATTATTCAACGACTGTATAAAGGTGATAGGCCAAATGAAAGAAGCCTCACCTTGGTTGACACAAAACAAAAATATCAATGTTTGATAGTCTTTTTTCCATAACTGCATCCACTTCATCATGACAACAGACACCTCCTTAGAAGGTTGCAGTGTGCACTTGGAGGAGCTAGCAGTCAGTGGCAAGTGATCGCCTAAGGAGGCTCAATTCCATATCAATGTCCTAAAATTAAGAGCCATTTCACTGGCCTAGGCTTCTTTATTCCAGGTATTAAAAATCCACATTGTTGATGCTTACAGAGAACAACACGAGTATGCACCATGTCAACAAACAAGGAGGAGCAAATTCCCACAAACTGTCAAAAGAGGTAGTGCACAAATGGGACTGGGCCATACGGAAACATATCCAAATAACAGTGGAGCACCTTAACCAAATCCTGAGACAACAATCTCAACAAAACATGAATTGGAGTTGAACCGAACACATTGGACCACATCTTTCACTGCTGGGACAAACTGAATCTGTATTTGTTCACAACCATTCTGAACCAGAACTGCCAATATTACACCAGCTGGCATTCCTATCCTGGGTTGTGGGGGAATGCATTTTTAATTAGCTGGTCAGGAATTAATTCATGAGCTTTTCCTCAGCTTTTCCTAATTCTGAGAGTCTTGACAAAGATGAGGAGAGAGCGCTGTTGCTTCGTCCTGATTGTGCCATGGTGGCCCAGACAGTACTGGTTCACAGAGCTGCTTCCCCTCTCAGAGGAGCCTCGAATTCTACTGAAATTGTCGCTGGATCTACCCACTCGCTGCAACGACCAGGTTCTACACCCAAACCCAGGCTCGCTGAGCTTGGCAGCTTGGCTCTTGAATTCAATTAATTTCACTCCTAACCATCGCATATGATTGCAGAGACATACCAGCTAAAGACAGACCTGCATCTACAAATAAGACTTATGGAGCAAAATGGAAGAGATATGGTTTTTGGTTTGCCGAACATAGTTTGCACCCAATAGCACCAGATCTGGTTTAGGTCATTCACCAGTCAAAGTCCATCTGATTGCCATTTCACTTTTCAGAAGGACGCTGAACCAGCCTTCCCTTTGGTGTAATAGACTTATTAAGGAATTCCTTAAAGGTTTCTTTAGAGTCTTTCCTCCGAATAGACCTTCTTCTAATCCACGACAACTTAACACAGTTCTATCCAAATTCATTAGAAATCCCTTTGAACCAACCCTCGTCAGAACTGAAAATTCTTTCTTGGAAGATGGTGCTTATATTGACTCTAACCTCTGCAAGAAGGGTTAACGAAATTCAAGCCTTTACAATCAACAGCCCTTTCTGCACTTTAGAGGTAACATAGTGAACCAATAGTCTTAAAAACTTACAGCCAGATGTACGACCATTCAGTTTAGCGAGTCACAAATTGCGTTGAATTGCGACTCGCAATTTGCGACTCTCTAAAGTAAATGTGCCACAGTGTCACAGACACTGTTTGCGATTCCCAATAGGGTCGCAAATTGCATGCCTCATCAATATTCATGAGGCAAGCGCAAATTGCGACCCCATTGGGAATGGCTAGCACTCCCAGGGATGATGGCCTGCTGGGGTCAGCAGACCACCATGTCTGTGACTGCTTTTTAAATAAAGCAGTTTGTTTTAAAAATGCAGCCCATTTTCCTTAAAAGAAAACGGGATGCATTTAAAAAAGAAAAATGAAACTTTTGAGTTTCATTTGTTAAGAAAATATTTTTGCAAACACTCACAAAGGAGAAGGGGTCCCCTGGGGACCCCTTCTCGTTTGCAAGTGGTTTACCACCTACTTGAAGTAGGTGGTAAACTGCGAGTGTTTTGCGACTGCAAATGCGGTCGCAAAACAATGGTACATGCCATTTGGACTCGCTATTAGGAAGGGACGCCCTTGGCACGCCCCTTCCTAATAGCGAGTCGCAAACGCTATTTTGCGAGTCAGTGACTCGCAAAAAAGCATTTGTACATACCACCACCGTGTTTTGCGGTCGCAAACAGGTTGATTTCCCTTTTGCGACCGCAAAAAACGGTTGTACATCTGGCCCTTACTTTTATACTCCAAGTAATGGAGCTGAAAGAGATGTGAAAAGATGCCTAAAGTTTTAAATTGAGAAGTCCAAATCTTTCTGAGGTACTAATCAGCTTTTAGTGGCTACGGAAAGGACAATCTCTTTCAAAACAGAATATAGCTCTCTGGGTGTCTGCAACCACAGTCTTTTGTTATAATAAAACTGGCCATCCTGTACAATAAATATGACTGAGCATGCCACAAGAAGTGTGTCTGCATCCACAAGCTTGTTTGCAGGAGTTCCCTTGGTGGACATTTGCAGGATGGCAGCCTGGAAGAACAGACACACCTTTACATAGCATTACTGTCTAGATTCGACCATACACAGAGATGTAGCTGTGGGACAAGCAGTCCTGTGTCATTTATCCCAATAAGGTAAGCTATTTTCTTTTCATGATATCCCACCATACTCTAATAGCTGTATATTGTGAGTTTTCTGCTTGCTACTCTGATTCAAGCATGCAAATCTATATAAGAGCCAATACTGTGGAAAGCAAAAGTTACTTACTTGTAGTTCTTCAGTATTGGCATTTTTCATAGATGCACATGCAAACCACCCTCCTGCCCATTCGAGGAGGGTGAGCCACTGAAAGCTCAAGCCTTGCTCTGGCTCAGGTCGAGGTTCTCTTGGAACCTCGATCTCAGAACAAGCCGAGCTTTCATGTGATTTCTGCATGCCGCCCCCTGCTGTACCCAGGATGTGGCATTAGGGCCAGAGTTGCTGACTTTGGAACTGGGAAACCAGGTTCGAGTTGCGGTGTCAGTTTAACCCCCCCAAAAAAAGTGAAGTTGTGAAGTGTAACTGGTTCTCCTGTAAAGTCCTCCAATACCTTTGGGTTGAGTTTGCGCTAAATAAAAACTGCAGCAGAAAAACGCACAAAGAGGGAAAAACAAAGCATTAACATAAAAGGGAGAGACAAATATATACCAATATAGTTGCTCATTATTTCAAAGTGAAACCGGAAGACTTGGATGAATTGCGGCTTTCCCACTTAAATTGGGTGATCTTAGGCACATATTTTATTTAACCAAAACACCTTTTTCTTCATAATCGCACAAGAAAGCCCTTTCAAACAAAGCTGCATTGTCAAGGTGGGCAGTCAGGCACCGGGCGATAGGCTAGTGTTGGAAAGCCACTAGTTGGCCCGTTTTTTGGGGCAGTGAGGTGGGGTCTGTCTCTTTCCTTTCAACCATCTTTAGCGGCGCGTCAGAGCCTGATCAGTCTCACAGGAGCCTGCGGCATCGGGCAGGTGGGCCTCGGTCCTGGTGCTGGTGAGCAGGGCCATCTTAACAGCATTATAGGCCCCCGGGCAAAGCAGTGTACTGGGCCCTGCCTACACAACCACTCACAGGAATAAAAATGTTTAACGGAAAATCACTGTTCAATTCTGATCTGCATGGGGCCCCTATGCTCGTGGGGCCCCCAGGCAACTGCCCAGCGTGCCCATGCGTTAAGACGGCACTGCTGGTGAGGGTCACCTGAGCTGGCAGCCAAAGCCAAGCTGCAGAACCACTGCCTGCAATCTCACACGTCTCCAGAATTCACCCCTGGAACAATTTTATCAAGTCTCTCTACTCCAGCCGGTGGCCGTCTCATTTCAATGTACATCTTTCCAACTTTTTAAAAGTGTAAGTTCCCGCAACCCTTTTTTTCAGACCATCTTCTGAGAAGCTACAGCATCATCCATGTTCACAGTTTTATAGGTCCATGAAAGTAGAAACTGTACTTGCTGCCTGGCCCTATTTTAATGTTTTGTTTTGGTTTTTAACCAGCAGAGCAACTATTTGCAGTGTTCAGCACATGGTGGTAAGAGAAAAAGCGACTATCTAGTTGAAATAGAATTTCAAGTAGAATGCACTTCCAGGCCTTGCACACTTTTTGGGCAGGCTGCCACTGCCTTGCTGGCTCTTGTCTCACACCCCACCACACCCCCAAACATAGAGACCCCAAGAACTGTCAATGTGAACTGCAACAGCGCACTGCAATACAGAGGTTTTCTCCTGACAGGGCACTGCGCTAGCTGCACCTTTCACGGACATACTGCTGCTCCTTTGTAACCAGGAGGTTGGCAGAGATGGCCTGGACGAGCACTTGTGTTGTCGAGACCTCCCTTGTAATGAACCACCAGCGCCACAGGTAGAGTTGTATACTGCTTTATTCAGAGAGGGAGAGCCGGCACATCGCTTGATACCAGCCCGCCTTGCATACACGTCACGCCTATCCCACAAGGCCACGCAGGAAGTGACGTGGTGCTCGAATAACTAGAGTGCGACACCACACATCTCCCCCCTTAACAACAATACAAAAGATAACTGAACAATACATCTGCGTACTGCATGAGTATACACGTTGGATCAACGAGGGAACAACGATGTGACTCTTTTTACAACAGGCTGACAGCTGGGCGGAGTAGATAGGGCGCGGGAGAGAGGGGGAGAGAGAGAGAGAGAGAGAGAGAGAGATGACAGCCATGAGGTGAGAAGGAATGAAGGGGGAAGGAAGTGGATTACATATCATACTCGCTGTATTTCCTGGGTAACACCACTGTCCTGCCAGTGCGGGTACGCGTGAGAGGGACCTGTGGTACGTGTGCTTCCCCTGAGCGGGAATTGCTTTCCTTTGTGCTCCCTTACGGGCCCTTATCGTGTGAGGAGGAAGCCCCTTGCGTGATGTCTGGGTTGCCCGTGTCATTGGTTACCTGAGGTGGAGTGTGCTGTGTGGAGTCAGAGTTGTTCCTTTCTGCCCTGGTACCTGCATCACCCCCTGTCCCCCTCATCGTGCTGTTCCTCTGTGTACCTGAGGTGACGCCTCCTTCCTCATAGTCCGACTCCCCTCCACTACATCCAGTGCTAGTGGTAGCGTTGTCCTTGTCCCACCCGATGACTTTGTTGCATTTGGCCATTCTGCTTTGGGACCACACCTTGCCATCGCTCAGCAAGGCGGAGCGTGAGTAAAGTTCTCTGATTTGTAGAGGCTTGCTGAACTTGCTGTCGCCTTTCTTCCCCAGGTTGCCCAGTTTTACCCGGACCCAATCTCCCGTTGCTAAGGAGACCTCTTGTACTCTATGCCTCCTATCATAGTTGGCTTTGTAAGTTTTCTGTGCTTTCTCTAAGTTGCTTCTGACCACCGCTGGTGACCATTTGCTTTGTAGTTGCAGGTTCATCTAAACGTGGTTGTCTCTGGTGAAAGGTTCCCTTCCTCTGAGTATTTTGAACGGGTTGTATCCTGTTAGGGTGGGTGTTATTCGATATGCCCACACCGTGTTCTTGATTTCCGTTTCCCAGTTCTTGCCTGCGCTAATGGCCGCTTGAACGGAACCCATAATCATTCTGTTGAATCGTTCCACTAGACCATTACCTGCGGGGTGATACACTGGCGTGTGTTTTGCCATGACTCCATTCCTCCTGAGGAAAGCCGTCCACTTCTCCGAAGTGAACTGGGGACCATTATCACATGTAATCACTTTCGGAATGCCTTCCCTTAAGAACGCGTTGGTGAGAAAAGAAATGACCGCATCTGTGTCCACCTTCTCGCAGACTTCTACCTCTGGCCACTTGGAGTATCTGTCAACCAGGACGATAACATATTTGGGTATCCCCCAAGAATCTAGTACAGGGCCCAAAATGTCAACTGACAATTCCTCCCAGGGGTTGTTTGGCGTGAGTAACTCACCCATAGGGGGTCGTAGCATGGTCAGTGATTTGTCTGCGTTGGCGTAATGCTCACATGCTCTGACATACCTCTCCACGGAGGTGTCGATGGCTGGCCACCAGTACGACTGTTTCACTCTCTTCTTTAACTTCACGATCCCCAGGTGTCCTTCGTGCGTTATGCTGAGGATGCGGTCCACTAACTCTCGCGGGGGGACTCCTCTTAACAAAAAGATGGTGCCATCGCTGATGGACAGTTCGTCGCGTACCTCCCAATATTTTCTGAGGTCGTCTCTCAAGTGCCTCTTCTCGGGCCATCCTCGTGTAACACACATTTTCACTTGTGATAGTATTGAATCCTTGTCGTAGGCTGTCTCCCAATCCTGAGCACTGATAATGTCCTCTTGGTCTGTTGTGAATGCCACGCTGTATTCGTCCCACTCGCTGTGGGTTGGTGCCCCCTCCCAGGCAGCAGAACGACTAAGATAATCCGCCACCTTGTTCTTATTTCCTGGCAGGTATTCTACGTCGTAGACAAAATCCAAGAGTCTGAGTGTCATCTTGGCGATGCGTGGAGTAGCCGTGGCGTTACCACTGGACGTGAGAACCTTTATCAATGGTTTATGGTCCGTCCTGAGTGTGAACCGGGAACCCCAGAGGTATTGACGAAATCTTTCCATGGCCCAAATGGACGCCAACATTTCTTTTTCGATGACGCTGAACTTCTCCTCATTAGGGGCGAGGGAATGTGAGGCAAACCCTATGGTGGTTTCCGTGCCGTCCGTGGAACATTGGGACAGGACAGCCCCTAAACCTTTGTCGCTGGCATTGGTTGTCAATATGCTGGGAGCTGAGTCGTCAAAGCCTTGCAGGGGAATGGCATCGCAAATATCTTTCTTGATGCTCTCGAATTCCTTATCAGACTCCGACGTCCAGCTGAAACTGTTTTTTTCCTTCAATATTTGGCACATGCTGTGTGTTTTCGTGGCGAAGTTTCTGACAAACTTGCTGTAAAATTCAGCTAACCCCAGAAAGGAGCGGACCTCATCCTTGTTACGTGGCGTGGGTGCAGACATGATGGCTTCAACGTTCGCCTTCTTGGGAGAAATCCCTTTGTCGCTGATCTCGTGCCCTAAATATGTGACGTGTGTAGGCCGAATCTGCATTTCTCCAGTTCCGCCGTGAGACCATTCACTGCCAATTTCCGTAGCACTGTTCTAAGTTTGTCGTCGTGCTCTGCTTTGTTCTTCCCCATGACGAGTATGTCGTCCTGGAAATATAAGACACCGCTGAGATCCTTGAATAGCCTGTGCATAAGTTTTTGAAATACGGCAGCGGCGGAGGCCAGGCCGAATGGCATTCGCCGAAATCTGTAGCAGCCGAATGGGGTGATGAAGGAGGTCAGTTTCCTGCATGAGGGCTGAAGCGATATTTGATGATACGCCACTGTGAGGTCTATCGCAGAAAACCATTTGACTCCCTTGGTCTGGGCCAACAGTTCGTTGATTCTTGGCAGCGGGAATTTGTCCACAACTATGTTCTTGTTCAATTCTCTGAGGTCTATGCAGAGGCGCACCTTGCCACTTGGTTTCCGTGCTACGACCAAGGGCGCCAACCACTCTGCACTCTCGATGGGCTCTATGATGCCGTTGTCTTCCAGGCGCTGCAATTCAAGCTGCACCGCTTCCCTACAGTTGAAGGGAATATTCCGAACTTTATGGCTGACTGGCACTGCGCCATCTTTTAGCAGTATCTTATGCATGAATTTCGAAAGTTTCCCTATGGCCCCGCCGAAGACTTCGGGAAATTCTTCTTGCCACGGGGATCCTTCAGACAGGGATGAGTCACTCGTCATGAGTACTTGTGTTTCTCCGCTGGGGTTGAGTTGGATGCCTAAAGCCCCTTGGTCGGCCCATCCAAGGACAGAAGGCCCCTTTTCAGCAACGTACAATTTGCCGATAGTTTCTCGCCCCTTGAAGTCGAACTTAAGCTGTCTGAACCCGACCATGGGGATTTTCTCTCCCGTGAAGGTGACGGGGTGTACGTTGGTGGGGTGTAGGTGATTCCCTACCGTGGTGGCAAAGTCCCTTTCCCAGATATCTCTTTGGATTATAGTGTACGGGGACCCTGAATCTGCTACCATAGAAATCTGTACACCCCCAATGGTCAACATGCAGGAGGGTTTTTTCTGGCTGTTACAATCAATGCCCATAACCTGGTCCTCAATACATAGAATACAGTCATCGTCACCACCCTCCCCATGTTCTACATCCGATTCATACATGACACATTTAACTGTAGAATTGCTGGGTTTCCGTCTGCAGACCTTACCAAAGTGTCCCACCAGCCCACAAAATGAACATTTTACATGGAAGGCAGGGCATCTCTTATCATGGGAAAAGTTCCCTACTACGCAGTGCGACAGAAGGGCGCGAGATGAGTGCTCTGACCTATACTTGCATCTCTTATCATGCGCCATTTGAGACTGACTGCCACATCTGTAGCAACTACCTTTTTTGTCACTAGGATGTCTGATGGGCCTGGCATGCTTATTTATGGGCCTCCTACTTTGCTTGTGCCCTGCACCTTGGGTGGGCTTGTCATTGGAACCTTGTTTGTCGCTCACTTTGCACTCTGTGGGCCTACTGTCACTCTCCTTCTTAGCTGCCGCAGCACAGCGTTTGGACAGTTCTGCCTTTTTGACGATCGCTATGATTTCACTCAGGGGTGCCTCCCCGCAAACCCATAATTTCTCCCGTACACTAGTGTTCACTGTGTGCATTATGATCTGATCTCGCACAAATTCGTCATGGAGGTGGCCAAATTTGCAATTCACTGCTAGTTTTTTCAGCGCTGCTACATAGTCTTCTACTGTTTCTGTGTCATTTTGTTTCCGCTGAAACAAATTGTATCTGTCTATGGCAGTGCAAATAACTGGTTGATAATGGCAATCTAAATCGTCTAAGGCATGCTGGAACACGTCCGTGTCCTCTGTGTCTCTTGTTTTCTTTACCATACCCTCGTAGACTCTCAACCCTTCCGGACCCAGATTGTGCAATAGAATTTTCTTCCTGCGTTTACTGGAGAAATCCTCCCCTTCATCCTCCAGGGCGGACAAGTAATTGAGGAAGTAGCACTTCCAGTCGGCCCACTTCATGGCCGGCTCCCCTGGCTTCGGGAGGAAGGGAACTGGGTTGGTCAGGGAGAAGGTTTGTGCGCACATCGTGATTGACAGGCAGCAGTGGATTGGTGAAGACTGCTCACTTGAGAAGGGGGTGCTTTATATCCAGCCCCTGTATCCCTGGAATGCTTGTCCTAGGAGTGAAGAGGTGTGCGTTGCACCGCAGGGCTATGCACTCAGGACACGCAGCAGGGATAGCCTGGAGGTCGACAGCCGAAAGGATGGCTGCTGTGGACACGTGCCTTTGTGCTGCTCGGTGGCCTACTGATGGCATAGATTGCCGGGGTGCTGGACGGGCAGGATGCGTGTCCTCACTCTCGCGCGTCTGAGATGGCCGACATTTATGGTTTCGAAGATGGCCGCCGACGCGTAGTGCGCCTTATCCGGCGCGAGGAATTGGCGCGCACTTCAAACTTGCTGGGAGCTGTCGCCGGGGATTATGCAGTGGACGCGGTGCCGCGCTTGGAGGAGTTGTCACGTAGGAACCCCAACTGTTCACAGCTGCGCTGCTGCTCTCCCTCTCCGACTGACCTTTGTGGTGGTGATCGTGGCTGCAGCTGCATCTCGTAATGAACTGCAGGCACGGTGCTGGTCACAGGCTCTCGGTGCTTTGCAGGCTGAAAGCGGAGGTTCGTCCGACTCGTCGCCAGTTTGTGGTTTCGAGACCTCCCTTGTAATGAACCACCAGCGCCACAGGTAGAGTTGTATACTGCTTTATTCAGAGAGGGAGAGCCAGCACATCGCTTGATACCAGCCCGCCTTGCATACACGTCACGCCTATCCCACAAGGCCACGCAGGAAGTGACGTGGTGCTCGAATAACTAGAGTGCGACACCACAGCACTGCTGGTTTAGACCCTATGGAGTCAATCCTGAGGCTTATGTCACCTCCATTGGACCCTTAATGCTGTTGGATGCGCCTTTATTGGCTGCTGTACCTGCTTCACCCAATCAGTGCATGGAATACAAATACACTGAGGATAGCGAGCCACTGTTGGACACAATACCAGCACAGTGATGATACAGAGTCCCCGGTTGGCTCAATATCAGATGACTGGTGATAGTAAGCCACGGAAGAGCACAGCATCAATCCACTGAACACACTGAGCCACTGCTGGGCACTAAATCAACCCTATGCTAGTAATGAGCCACTGGTGGGCACAATGCCGATGCTGATGATTGTTAGCCGCTGCAGCCACTGATGGACACAGTACTAATTTCCCTTTGATACAGAGCCTCTGGGCTCCTCAATACCGATCCACTGATGATAGAGTCACTGGTGGGCACAAGGCTAATCCACTGTTGTTACAGCAGGAACTACCAACCTAAAATAATCTGACCCCAGGAAGAGAGAATGCCCACCATCAACATTAAACGAATACAAAACCTCAGAGTGATCATGGGCCCTGACCATCCCTTGATTCCTCGAGTACGTCGTGTCAAGAAGTGCCTTTTACGCCTTGCAAGCTCTTCTACAACTCTTCCCTCCTCTAGAGTCTTACCTTAGACACTACAGACCATGCTCACCCTTGGCTGGCCTCAAGTGGATGATACAAATTGTCGTTTAACTTGGGCCTCACCCTTTCTACTCCAAAAAGTGCAAGTGATCTAAAACTCGACAGGAAAATATTTCCTTCACCTTCCACCCACTATGGAACCCATCACACCAAAGCTCAAAGCTGACTGCCTGTGGTCAGACTGTCTGCCTTCAAAGCACTTTGTATTGCCCACAAAGCCACCCAGAGCCAAGGCCTCAGCTGCAAAAATCAAGAATGGTAGGCATGTGTGCAACAACATCATTCCACTCCAGAAAACAGGCACAACTATGCAATCATGGATTCAGGTTGACTGCATTCAGCTAATCATCACGCAGTACACCAAAACACTTGGCACTTAGGCCACGCGCACCCTCATAGCCCATACCTTTTCAACCAGACACAAGCATAAACTCTTGTAAAGCCCATGTTCTATCCCTCACTCATCTTCTCTCGGTTACTTACCTAGGCGCTGCAATCTAACTTGACAAGCTGCATGGGGAATGCCTATGATCCCAAATGTCCCCAGAATAAGGGAGATGTACAGTGGGGTGAGGGCAGCTGATGTTAAGAAAGTCCCCTGATATTAACCAAGCAGTGTCTCGTGAAAGGAGGCAACACCCAAATGTGGGACACTTTTTTGGGTGTGCCCGGGCCTATTTCTGATCCCAAACTCTGCTTTATAATACGTGAGTTCAGAATGGCAGCTGTACAAAAATCTATTGTGTTTAATTTAGTAGACATATTGTTGCTCATTAATAATCAGGGGCGGACTGGGATCGCAAACCAGCCCTGGCAATTACGTCCCCCCACACCCCTGCGGGGGTGGGGGTGGGGGAGTGGGAGGGGTGGCTGGCGGGAATACTGCTGCTGCGCTTTTGTTACAAGGGGTGGATTTTGCTGCACTGCTGCAAAACCGGCCTCCAGTAACAAAAACAGCCCCCACCTTTCCGGCACATTGGGGAAACGCCCAATGCCCGCTCTGGCCAGTCCGGCCCTGTTAATAATCTGAGCCACATACAGAGTTTGCATAACAAATGTCTTGTCTCTTAGTTCACTAACAGTACTGTCACCAGTGTGGGGACGGGGGCAGGAATGGTTCTAAGATCATGTTTAAAAACTATCACTTTTAATAAGTACTTCTCAGTGCAGTGCTACAATGTGATGTGTTAATGTAAAAACGTCCATATGTTAGAGAAATACACTTTCTTTAAATTTTGAAGCGATATTAACATATTTTATGCAATGTTTGTTGTAAGATTTACATAGTGAACATTTTCAGGGCTTGACTCTTGCACGGGGTCTAAGAGCTAAGCACGTCCCTTGTCTCAGCTCTGGCTCGTCTCTCCCTGTTAATTTGTTGGCTTGCCCACCCCCACTCGCCATCTCACAACATCCTATGTTTTAAATTTCTTCAACAATTGTTCTATGAAGTCTGCACGACGGTGACCTGGATGAAAAGGGTGAAGATGATGCTGCATGCTGATTGGCTGAAGTTCGGAACTTTTTAAAATGAGGTGAATAGACTACTTCTGTGATTTCTGTCTATGTTTTGCATTGCACTGCTATCTATGGTTTCTGTGGGACTTCCAGGTCAATGACAGGGATGATTCAAGCATGTCAATCCATGAAAGATACCAATATTGGAGAACTACAGTTGCAGGTGGGTAATTTTTCTTTCTCTGCGATCCACCTCACCCCAATGCAGAGGTAAGTCATTTCTGGCCATTTCATACCTGGTTGGCTGAACCCAAAGAACCCCCTGAAAGCTGACACAATTTCAAGATTACTCTTCAGGTCATGTGTCTCATGTGGACAAAGAAGATCTACATGGAAAATCCTCAAAAAATGTATTTATTGCCTTAATAAATCTAACTTGAGCTGAGGACTGTGAAATTCGTCAAATGTTCAGCTCTAAAACACTCATTGACAAAGGATAGTCTTCTTGGAGCCATGAAAGCTACTTATCCCAGTACTGGACCTGCGAATGGTGCAACTGGGCCGACATATGTCAAGGCACAAAAGTGAAAATTGCAATTAGTCATAGCCTCATCCACTGAGACACGTGTGTCTCTGACCTCAAAACCCTCTGTGCTTTCTTCTAAGATGCAGAGCTCTGTTCAATGGCAGGCCCTTGGAGAAGGCTGAGATTCTTAGGCATCTTGGCTGTATTTCTTTAGCTGTGTCCTCAACCTCTTCATCACTTCCCTAAGGGTCAAGTGCTAAATGAGGTGCACTTGGTTTTGGGGCCAGCAGTAAGCTAAAGCCCCAGAACCCTACTGGTAAAAGGCTCTTATTGATGCCGTCTGAGCCAGGTAACCCCTTACTTCCTTAGGACTCTTGAAAAAGTTCCCACACAGCAGAGCCCTCACCAAAGATCGTGGACGACCCTTCCTCTCAAGAGGAATAAGAATCCAGCAATGACTAGAATAGTGAAGTTTACTTGGACAATGACTCTGGCCATCAACACCTTCACACATTTCGTTCTCAGAAATATGACATTCACTTTGTGACCAGGGAGCACCAATGATGAGAATGATCCCTCACACTCCGTCAGGACTTATCCAAACCAACCGTTTTTCACAGCAAACTTTGGTTCAAGTACTTGTCCATCTCCTGAACACTTTAAGCATATAATGCAGGAGCTTTGCAAACGTTTGCCTCCATCTGAAAATTTCTTGCCATCCCTCTCAAGTGCCACGCATGTAGGGTTAAACTAACGCATTTGATCATTTTGTTTGCATTACTGTAATGCCCCGAATTTATCAAACTAACACATCTACTTGTAAGCTTCGAGTGGACACTCTTCAATGCCTTTTTGTGACATCAGGCTTTCTCCAGCAAGGACCAGGCATTCACAACTGGAGCCAGTGATCGAGGTGCTGTCATGGTTATATGTGAATTTAGTGCTGATGACTTGAACAGAGTCCTGACCATTCTGGGGCTGCAGCCTCTCACCTCTGCCACAAGGCATTGTTCCCAGCAGGACCCCAGGGGCAGCCTACAAATCAGAAAAGCAGCTGCATTAAGTAAAAATACTTTTCACTCAGAAAGCCAGCGGTGAGAGTGTGACAAGGAAAGGTATGGTGAGGTTGTAGTGGAGGCTGGTTGAGGCGAGGTGGCGGCTGTCAAGAGAGAAGGGTTCAGATTTAGTATTTGCATCAGGTCACAAGAACTTCAGAAAGGGTAGGGCTTCCAAATGGCAAGTGCATGCTGTTAACCTGCCCAAGTTAAAACAGTCCAGTTACACGTGATTGGATGCATAGCCAACAAACTCGTGGGAATTGTAGTGTGTTACATGGTGTGGTAGTGCGACCTCACCATGTAACACACTCACAAAAACTTCTTGGGTCCAGTCAGGCTCATTTGTAAAACCTCTAGCTCAACCCTGGGTAGCTGTGGCTTCCAGCAACAAGGCTTAAACAAACAAACTAGTGTAAAGCATTTAGACACACTAAACAACGAAATGAAAGTTACACAACATGAAAAAAATGAGACACCAATTTGCAAAGATAGATTATATTTTTGTGAATTTTCAGACACCAAGATTAGCAAAATCCACTGGAGGATTCCGGAGATATAGATTTTAAAGAAAAACGTAAATCTCCTCTTTTTAGTCCATATCGCAAACAAGCATTGGTAGCAGTAACATTTGAAAACTTTCTATAACTTTTTAAAAGTTGCGTTCGACTACTCCAGCCCAAACTGGACAACCAATTCCAACAGGGAGAAGGTCGGGGGGGCAACAAGGAGTATTAGGACAGTTACCTAGTCACCAAAGTAGTCTCAAATCCAGTTCCAAGCTTTATGCATGGACCGCCATAGGCTTTAATGGAGTGGTCCTGATGCTGAGGATACATGATGCTATAGGATGCTGTGTGTGCGGTGCAGTCAACAAAGATCTTCCTGGGATTGTTCCTCGTTCCACAGTCCAGGTGGGGCGACTTTGGCCACAGCGAGCGATGTCCTTCGAAGTCCTCTGTGGTCCAGAAGAAGTACAAATTACGCTGGGCTACTGGTCTCCAGTCACAGCAGGTCCAGTTGTTTCCTTTGGTGAGGGTTAGTGTCCATCTTTGGCGACCAATCTGCACTGTGACGACTCTCCTGGGTGTGACATACTCAAGTGCAACTTTTGAGTATCTAGGAGTGGCCTTCTTGGCTGCACGTCGGCGATCAGAAGCAATGCGATAAATGTGGCTATTGACTGGCTAGAACAAGCAACTTTAGCTTTTATGGCACTGGTGCTGGAACAGGGAGTCAGCCAACTGACTCTTGAAGTTCACCTTTTCTTTTTGGGTCTGTGGAGCGACTTTTCCATGAGCTGTGGCTTCGAGAAGCAAGGCTGAAACAAAGGAACTAGTGTAAAGCATTTAGACACACCAAACAACGAAATAAGAAAGTTACACAACACAAAAGAAATCAGGCACAGACTTCTCTTTGCTAGCCAAGGGAGTAACAGGTGCAGCCCAAAGGTTGGTGCAGTCTGTACTGCCAGGTCCAGGGTCAGCAGGGCAGTCCTTCTTTGGTCTTCTCTCTAATCTAGATATGATCTGAGGTCAGGCTGCTATGAGTGCCATATTTATGCCCAGAAAGTACCCTCTGCAAATGAAGCAGTCACTGCGCAATGGGCTACCAGGTTCCTTCCCGCAATATGACAACTTCCAGCTATGTGTGGCATCTTAGCTATTCCAGAGTGCACTATTCTGTCCACTCCTAAAATATCTGAACCCCTCGCTTGGTGTGGGGAGCATGGCAGCCCATCCTAAAGGTGTGGCTACCTAAGGACTACAGGGCCACAGAAAAACAAGGTTTGTCAACGTTTAACTTTGTGGTTGCCAATGGGGCTACTAGCCTGTCCACAGTAAAAACAACAATTTGAGGCATAAACTATTAGTACGTAAGAAAATATATGTCCTACTTAATAATATGCAGCACTCTGCCTTAGAGATCGATAGGCCTTTCTTAGTGGTGATTTACATATGTACCATTAAGTGAGGTTTGGGCATTGCCTTAAATTTAAATGGCAAAGTCGAACTAGCAGTTTTAAAACTGCTCTTCCAGTCTGCAGTTGCACGCTGGGAGCCATGTTGTGCTTTATCACAATCAGGGTGGCACAATCAGTGCTGCAGCCCTGTGTGGACACTTTAACGTACATGCCCTAGGCACCCTCGGTATCATATACTAGGGACTTATTAATAAGTTACCTTATGCCAATTGGGGATAGTCAATTCAACATATACTTTGTAAAGGGCTAGAACACTGGCACTGAGGTCTGGTTAGCAGGTTTCAGTGCACTCTCAGTCAAAAAACCAGCACCATCAGTCCAACACTTTGGGGGGTGATCATGCAAAAAAAGGCATTTCCTTACATAGGTAAAAGACCCTGAAGTGTAATCGGAGCCTGTTAAGGCTCCATCCCTCTTTTCCACAGTAAAAAGCGACTATGACTGTTTCATGTGCAGTCAGAATT
The DNA here is from genome assembly GCA_963921515.1 of Calotriton arnoldi. Taxonomy (NCBI): domain Eukaryota; kingdom Metazoa; phylum Chordata; class Amphibia; order Caudata; family Salamandridae; genus Calotriton; species Calotriton arnoldi. Next base: position 1,304,989 of record CAWUFW010003894.1, on the reverse strand, counting down.
ACATTTAGATTGAAGAATTACACAGAGACAAGCAGGTTATGTCATGTGGCTAGGGGATAAATCACACATCCTGCTGAATAGCGCAAAAAAGAACAGTGATTTTTGGTTTACTGCACCTTAGCCCTTTGACGTGGCCCTTTGATGCGGCCCAGTGTTTGAATGGGAGCTACAGAGAATGTGAGGCATGCTCCAAACAGGTTGACACCAGAAACGACTTCTCATATTTCCAGGTCAGTTTTCTACTAGGTTAATCAGCTAAGATAGCAAAAGGGCACCTGCACGCCATGTTTCCTGGGATCCCATTTAACAAATGATCGTGTTGTGCAAAATGTAGTGTTGAATTACTGCAGCGTTGTCATTTGAACTAAATTACCAGATGACAATGTTTAATGCTGACATGATTGTTTGGTGAGCTGAAATCTCCCTGCTGACAGATGCAGTATTACTGATGTTGTGATTTTGTCTTCCAGCAAGGCAGAGTCAGCCTTCCATCTTTCCAAAGTTGGCAAATTCTGTACCATGAATTTGGCAATAATAAATAGCATGTATTATTTTCAGCGCTTAAAAAAGATATATGTATGCTTTATGGCTATTACTGTTTTAAAAACAAAATGAAAGGGTTTGAGGCATCTCATTTTCTTGAAGCTGTGCAGTCACATTCAGTTTAATACTAGCTACACCTTATGCTTCTGCTGAGAGTTTGAAACCACTTTCTGGCTCAGATGGAACAGGTGGTGATCCAAGCATTGAATTTGTGTGTTTCTACCTCCACCCCTCACCCAGGCCCTAATTTAGAGCAACATGCTGTTTTGTTCAGGCTCTAAATACACAGCATTAGCTAATTGAGGTCACTGGTATACACATTCACTTTCAGTGCCTGAGTTGGAAAGGTAACATTCTCTCTCTCTCTCTGTCCCCTTCTCTCCCGCCTGCCCTCTTTCACCCTATCCCCGGGAAGTTTCTGGGGCATGGTTCACAACAGCAGGAAGTCACTGATGGCTGATGGTCACCTAACATCAGACTGGGTCTGAAATACATTTTTAGCATTGGACCCAGAGGTACAGAGTGGGAAGAAATGGCAAGCGACCTGGGTTGTATTCGAAAAAGGGATAGATCACTGACTTTGCATAAGCGGTTAATGCATGTTGCAGTTGTTTTATGGAAGTTTATATACTACTGCACGCCAAAAGGGAGGAATTTGTAATATTTATCCCACTATATGAATGTAACTTGTTTTCTCACTACAAAGTGTCACTCAAAGTATCACTCATAAGGCATTGAAGTGTCACACATAAATGCACTGAAAACATGGAAATGTCACACATAAGCAAAAGGAAACACTGTAGCTATGGGCTTAGCCGGAGCGAGCATGGGCAATGGGTTTGCATTGGGTTACTCTTGTATTAAAATTGTAATTGTACTTGTAATTGCATTTATATAGCGCTTACTACCCCTGACGAGGCATCAAAGCGCTTTTTCGGCAAGTATCACGCAACTCCAGATCCAAAAGAGGATTAGTAGTGAGTTAGTATAGGGAGATATGGAATTAATTTGAGCGGCGGACATGTGAGTTTGCTGTTTGAATTGAAAAAGGATAGTGGAGGGATAGAAGAAGGAAGGGTTTGCATTTATATAGCGCTTGCTACCCCTGATGAGGTGTTGATGCGCTTTTCAGCAGGTAGCACGCTACTCCGGAACCCAAACAGGATTAGTGGGGAATTAGTATAGGGAAATATGAAATTAATTTGAGCGGTGGACATATTAGATCTGAGCTTCTGCACATGTATGTGCAAGACAAGGATATTTTGGAACGGTTTGTGAATTTTGACATTGCTTTTAGAGCGCAAGCTTTAAATGATGTCTCCAAGGTAGCCACTTTAATGAGTCACTTGTCCTTAAAGGGACAACAATCATTGGGAGAATGCCTATTGCTGATCAATAGAATTATGAGCTCATGGAAGGAGCTCTCATCCGATCGTTTGGGCTGAAGCCCGATCTATACTTACAGAGATTAAAAGAAAGCAAGAGAGCGGAGGGTGTACCATATGAAAATTGGATTCATGGTGTGTTGAGTGATTGGAATGAGTGGGTGAGAGGGATGGAGGCCAAGGATTTTCATACCCTTAACCAGTTGATGGTGACAGAGCAAGTCAAGAAGGAATACTCTACCCCACTTAAGCAATACCAGTCAGACTTGACAGAAAGTGATCCAGAGAAGCTTACAATGTTGGCTGACAAGTAGTTAGCTAACATGGTCAATAAATGGCTGGAGCTGCATGTCCCTGAGCCAAATGGAGGAAGGAACTCTCAACAGACTGGTTCCAAACCAGAGGGTAAGGGCTCCAAGCAGAAAGAGAACTGGGTTCCAAGTCAGGAACGCAAAGAGAAGGAAGAAAAGGAAGATTCTTCCAATCCCAAAGTGATTACGTGTTACAGGTGTCACAGGGAGAGGCTTTAGAGAAAGACTGTCAGACTAAAGACCCCTGGGCCAACTGCCACATCATAACAGGTGTGTTGGATGTGGGTAAAGTGACCCGAGGGGGCTCTGTTGAACTCAACCTAGTAGCAATGGACATTTGCAAAAGGGACCAAGATGCCCTTAAACACATCTGTCCAAATGCCGCTGGGTTTGTGTTAGAAGCTAGTATCATTGGGAAGAAGGAACCTGCCCTGGGGGATACAGGAGCTCGTAGAACTGTGGTTGAGAGGGAGCATCTCAAATTCAAAGTGATTTTCCCAGGTGCCAATAGCACAGGCTTAGTAGCCAGTGGGGGTGACATAGAGTACCTACTTTCCTAAGCTCAGGCAGAAATCAATGGTAAATTGGCCATGCTTTATGTAACGGTGAGAGAGAAACAAGTTGTTGGATGTCTCTTGGGCATTGATCTGATTGCCCGAGGCTTAGTACCAGGGCTAGAAGCCTACATGGCTTCGGCCACATCAATGTGTACACTAGAGCACAGGCTGCATGCTGCAAGGGTACACCTTCCCCTTCGTGGTTCACTTACCACCTCCTTTGAGATGGCGGTAACTGGTCAGTGGTTTGTGACTGCAATTAGCGATCGCAGTCGCAAATCACTGATACATCCTTACCGAAACTCACTTAAGAGGAGATGGCCCTTTTAACTCCCTTCGGTATGGTAGTTAAACCCATTTTGCAAGTCGAAAAGGCTTTACCGGCGTGCAAAATAGCCTTTATATATACCCAAAATCCAAATTGTAGTAGCAAACACTGTGAATTTGAAAATTGCAGGGTTGGCATTCGTAAAATGGCTTTGAAAATCTGGCCCTAGGTCTCCAAGGCAGGAGAAGGCAGGTGCCCAGGCAGAGTGTTTGAGCTGCCTGCTGGGGCCTGTCTTTTGTCAAGGCTCAGGAGCAGAGGCCACCTGTAACAGTTGTAGAATCCAGAAGGGTCTTTTGGCAAATAGTGCACAAAAGGGAGTCCAATGATTCAAAAGGCTGTGGGCCTTCCTTCTGCATTATGGCCTGGAGTCCTAACTTTTGTATGTGAAAAGCCAGAGAAACTGACTATATTGTTAGGGGGTATTCCCTCCTTAATGAAGCCTTTGGTATGATTTTGACTCTGGTTATTAGTAAGGTCCCCTTTTAGGATGACTTAAAATGTTATTCCCACCTGCAGCTTGTTTACTATGTGGTATACTATTGTGCCAACTGTACATTTTGTATGCATATATAATTTTCCGCCTAGCCATTAAGCTGAGTGTGCAATAAAGTATTTTTTTCTTTATAACAACATATGCACTGCCTGGCAATGATTTATCGAATGTTATTTAATGTTTTACTGAGCTGCGGGGTTCCAACCCACATCACCTCCCTCAGGGACCCCACAGACCCTCCAGGCCTCTCTAGCATCCTCCAGTCTGCAGCTCGCCAAGGGTCTCTGGACCCATGCTCAAAGTCCTTCAGTGGCGCCCCCTACCCGTCATTGGAGGCACCCCAAGGAACCTGTCCGCCAAGATCAAGGCACTGGGCTGGCTCCATGCCACCCGCAGCAACAACATAAGCAAACTAAAGATCACAAGATGCAGAAAGGGAAAAAAACAAATGAGCCAGCCTTTCTCCTGCTAGGCCCCGAGAGCTGCGTCCTGTTGGGAATTCGCCAGGCCGCCGCTAACAGTCGCTTCAAAAAGAGGCCCAGGTCCTTGATACTCAACGGCAGCCGATCAACCGCGAACTACAAATTAAGCTTCATATTGAAGGCTGCTTAGCCTGTGTCCAGCGTAGGCAAGGATGCGAGCCAGGAAGACCCGAGTACTCAAGGTGAGGCTGGCACCCTTGCAGACAGGGGTCAGGCCGGTACAGGCATACGTTGACCCCCTCCCACCTCTCCACGTTTCCCTCTCAGACTCGTTATCTTTTCTTTTAAACAAAAGTGGTATGCAGTTCCTATTGAGAGTTGCAGGTCATTATGTTTGTTCGAAAGTGCACGAAATAGTGTCCAATTAAAAGGCAGGAGGATGGTTTCCTCCTATCGGAAAAAGACCCTCACACACCCAGCCAGCTAGGTGTCTTGCTTCATCATCGGGTCTGCTCCTTATCGGGTCGGCCGTGCAATACCCGATCGGCACCCGAGATGGGGCCTTCTTGGCGGAGATCTTTATTCCTTTGCGCCGTTGGGTGTAGTGCATGTGAGGGCCCTATATCAGTGTAGGTGTAGTGTTAAGGGATGTGAAGTAAAACAGGAAATAGTGGTCCACTCAAGATAATTTTAATGACAATGTGGTCACTAACCTGGTTAAAAAGAGGGAAGTGCGCAAACCAGCTCTAAGGTTGCGGGATTATGCGCTAGTGGTTCGGGTCAACATGTTTCTTGCCTATTTATCAATTTGATGGCAATTCCTCAGGACCTAAGTGAGATCTACCTACACTTTTGGTGGTGGTCCGAGCTACGTGTCAAAGAAGTCGTGACCACCCATACAGCACCCTAAAAAGTGGTACCTGTAGATCAACATAGCCTGCAACAAGAAAAATTCATAAAAGTTACTAGATCATAGTATAACATTTTTATATACAATGATGTAGGTGCACCAGATATCCTAAGGTGCAGTAAACACATGCTTCACACACAAGTGATTGTGATCATGCGTCAGAAATGAAACAGTTACATTAAAAACCAGCATTGCAACACAGCAGCAGTGATAAAAAGGTGCCTTGAAAATCGGGCACAGTAGTGTAACTCACCCTATTTAGGTCACTAAGCACGGCATCGTGTACCGGCAGGTGTAGACACTAAAGGTGTAGTGTCCTAGTAAATAGCAAAATTCAGGAGAGTAAAAATATGGACATACAGGCACTGTTTCCAGTAAACAGATATCAGAACAGTGGTAAGATCACAACAATGATGGCCCCCATGGTGAATGTCATCACACACAAAGCTCCTGCATTTATAAAGGAACCAGCGTAAAACCGATCCAATGTAAGAGCAAACATGCCCCAGGCAACCCCCTACAGCACGAACCGTTAGCCCCCGGGAGGCCAACGGGAGGTTGGTATCCGGTTGCCACAGGCCAGCGCCGAGGATGAAATACCCGAGGCACGCCCCCAAACAGAAGAAAAGTGCCCACAAATATTGGTCACCGTTCGTCAAGGCGCCGTTCCAACACACAGGGGTAGTATGATTCACAAGTAACTGCTCGTGGTTACTTAATAATATCTATTTTAGCCCACGCGATCCTGACTGAAGACGCGTCAAGGGCTGGCGGTCTCGTGTACTCCTCATAAACCCGCAGGAGGGTAATGCAACCTATAACGGACGTGAGAAGTTACCTAAAAATAGAAGGTGCCCTGTGTGGGTCAGATCCCCCTGGCATAACCCGTTTACTTGCAATACTCACAGCGAGAATACCAGTGGATAGACGGTCGTCCTACCCCTCACTCTGCCGGCCCGGGTGATACCGTGTTCCAGCCGACCTGGTTAGTTATACCGCCGGTCGGCCATACGTGAGGCGGGACTTCCGGTCCGTGCAATGGAAAAAGGCTAGAGTGCTGCCCGTGGTATCGGGCGCCATATTGGAATGATCACCACTGTCGATACTGTGCGTTGAGATGAGCAGGTCAACCGTGACTATGGGTGCCATACTTGAATACTCACAACTTGTGGTATTGCTTAATTAATTAGTGGCAACTATTAAAAAGCAAAGCTCAATCTATTCCACGGATCGAGAGTAACATGGTGATTAACATAGAATTTACTACATGTGACCAATATACAGTAGTTAATGTATATTAATGGGTCTTGTTAAATATGTTTTACCAAAGAAACAGAAAGATGGTATACAACGTATGTTAGTGTTAGAAAATTATTTACCACAATTCTAGCTCGTGAAGGCATAGAGATGGTCATGTGTGGTTTATAAGGAAAAAACTTTGAGCGCCATGTTGGAACCTCACTTATATGGTGGTGGTGATAACCCCAACGCAGTATGGTTATGGCAGAGTCTAAGCTATCCCACAAGTATGGGATGCCACTCTGGTACAGGAAACAATTACTGTAATATGACCAGTGTGCACTATAGGTAATTGAATACTGGATACTCCTAAGTTCGTGACCAAAAAAGGGATGGAATGGTAGCTAGATACATATATATGCTATTAGTGATGTATCTACCATCATTCATGGACTGGACAGTCATAATAATGATCATGGTTACACAGATAGCGATGGCTAGAGGAATACCATAGGGGAGTAGATTAGGTCAGTAAACTCCAAGGTATGTCCTCATTCAATCCTTCTTTGTCAGAGGCTAGCCTCAGGACCCATCGTTGTTCGATGCGGAACAAGGAGTTTTTGGTCATCCCTGGGTGGGCTTCAAGTATGCCCCAGTTGAAAGAGTCAGGAAGATGTTTATGTTGTTCAAAATGTGTAGTCATTTTGGTATTGGTCTTATGGCACCTAAAGTTGCTCCTGTGTTCCATTATCCGGACTTTCACCGGTCTCGTTGTCATTCCTATATATAGGAGTCCACACGGACAACTCAATATATAGATGCAGTTGGGAGTGTTACAATTCGTATGTCTGTTCATCTTCCATTTGACTCCATTCGGGAAAGTCAGTTCTTTTGAGATTTTAGTGAGAGGACATACTGAGCAGGACCCGCAAGGAAAATGTCCCATTATAGGCGGTAGATCCCAAAGTGTTCTTTGTACTCTGCTCTGGAGAATTCTAGGTCTCGTATGTGTGAGCATGTCCTTTAAGTTACTTGTCCGTTTGAATGCAAACCTAGGAACAGGCAGGGTCAATGTCCCTGTATTGAGAATACTCCAATGTTTCTTGATGATGTTTCTCATACGGTTGGAGTCAGAAGTATAGGTGGTCACACAGGTAATGGCATTATCCGGTTCTCTAGGTTTATTTTCTAGTAAACTGTCCCGATTATTGTTTTTTGCCCTTTTGCAAGCAAGTGTGACCGTGTGCCTAGGGTACTCCCTCCGACAAAGATCTTTTGTCAGGGTGTTGGACTCTTTCTGGTAGTCTCTTAATGAACTACAGTTCCTCCTAATGCGGAGGAACTGTCCAAAAGGAAGATTCTGTTTAAGGGCCCTGGGATGGTGACTGCTAAATAGCAGTAAGCTATTTCTATCTGTAGGTTTGCGATAGAGTGTGGTAGTAATGCCATTATTCTCCAGTTTGATCAAAAGGTCAAGGAAGGGGATCTCGGTCTCAGAAATAGTGTTTGTAAATTTCAGGAAAGGGTTGAGTGTATTAATCCAGGCACAGAATTCATCGCATTTCGTGCGTTCTCCTTTCCACAAGATCAGGATATCATCGATGAACCTCTTCCACATCAGCACATTAGTCTCGTATGGATTACTGGAGTTATGAATCTCTCTATCTTCAAATGCTGACATGTACATACATGCCAGACTCGGCGCAAATGTACTGCCCATAGAGGTGCCCTGCGTTTGATGGTAAAGTTGTGTATTGTACTGAAAGAAATTTTCCGTAAGGGCTAAGGTAGCACACTCTAATATGAAGGCCACCGGAGTAGGAGAAGTCCAGTTGCCATGGTTTAGTGCATCCTCAATAACTTCCAGGGTCGCCCTTTGTGGGATGTTAGTATAGAGGGCCTCAACATCCAGGGTAATCAGTAGGTCTACCTCTTCTGGATGTTGGACCCCCTCAAGCAACTTAAGTACATCTGTAGTGTCCTTGATGAAGGACGAAGTAGCTCTCACCATCGGTTGCAAGAAATGGTCACAGAAACGTGAAAGGGGTTCCAAGATGGAACCGATCCCTGACACAATGGGTCGTCCGGGGACCGGGGTGACCCCCTTGTGAATTTTGGGCAGGATGTAGAAGTATGGGATCTTAGGTTCTTTTGTGATTAAGAAATCAGCTTCCTTTCTGGTGATCCATCCCTCGGTCTCAGCTGAGAACACCATGGAGGAAATCATCCTGCTAAGTCGTGGTGTAGGGTCCTCTCCCAAGGGAGTATAGTATCTACGGTTGCTAAGTTGTCTGCAACATTCCGCGTCATACTCGACCGAGGACATAATAACCGTAGCTCCGCCCTTGTCTGCCTGTTTGATTGTAATGCTAACATCATCCGCCAGGGCCCTGACGGCTGAAGTTTCGCTTGAGGACATGTTGTGGTAAGGTGCGGGGGTGGTCATGCTGTTTAAATCTTTCAATACAGCTTGTTCAAATGTCAAAACCTCATTTGGAACCATGCTACTATTAGGTGTAAACGTGGATGGTTTGTGTAACCCAGAGTCGTCTCCCTGTAGCAGTGGTTTATGTTGAAAGAAGGCATGTAGGCGTATCTTGCGAAAGAAGCCTTGGACCTCGCAGATATCACGAAATTTATCTATCTTAGGGGTAGGGACAAAACCTAACCCTTTTTGTAGGACCTTCTCTTCTGTGGGTGAAAGGGCCCTCGGGGAGAGGTTAATGATTAATCTCTCTTCCCCCGTGTCTGGCTCCTGGTCTCCACTGTATGTGCTGGTTGTTCCTGCCATCGTACTCTTTTTGCCCTCTTTGCGCCCTCTTCCTCTGCCCCAGCCTCTGTCTAAAAAAGGGGGGTCAGTCCTTTGTTGATAGAAGGGTGGAGGGCCTTGATGGTACATTGGATATTGCCAAAATGGTGGTCCTGAGTAAGGTGGCATATTGTAGGGTTGATACACAGGACGTTCGAAAGGTCTTGCATTTCTGGAGTTCCAGCTACCATTGCTGGAGTCACTGTTAGATGAGGAACCTCTTCTAGTGAGGTTGGAGCTCTCATCTGACGAGTAACCTGACCCTGGAGCAGTATAGTCTGCTTTAAGATACGGGTAACTCTTCTCAGTGGAGAATTTTTGAATGTCTTTTTGGAGCTTTGCGATTTTTTGTTTCATCAGGTATTCCCTGTTTTCCGCAATTTCTGCATTGATCTCAGCTAATCTCGTTTTAAATGCAGTGGTTTGGACAATAACTTTGATTGCACCTTCCGCTGTCTGAATTCTTATCAGTAAAGCGTCTGCGATCCTTTTCGCAGTATTAATTATAAGGATGAGCCAGTCCCTAGTGCACTTCCATGCCACTAAGGACCACTCTTTCTTAAAGACTGCATCTTCCAAAAATAAGCGTGGGAAGTTGTTAACGATAAGACCGTTTGGGGCTATATTAGCCCTTAGATACTCGGTCATCATGGCCCCATGTAGTGTAACCTTAAGCCACTCGTGTTTCATAGTGGAAAGAGAAGTCCAGTCTTCAGACTGGCTGCCAGACGCTGAACTTCCGTCAGGTCCCAGTAGTGATGGTGCTCTTAAAATTTCTGCTGCTGCTTCGTTGCCAAAGCTAAGTCCCTGGTAGTCCTCCATGTTGTAAGTAGGGGATAATAGTAGACTGATAAGAGATATTACGGGATGAGTTATTCCCAATATCTCTAATATGGGCCAGGAGCACCAATTGGAACTTCCTGGTAACCTTACGTGATTATTCCCGCGGGTAGCAACCCGTGCATACAATGTTACCAAAGAGAGGGAACCTAGGGCCTTTATCTAGGTCCAGCATACAGGCCCATAACTGAGTTTAAACAAAAGTGGTATGCAGTTCCTATTGAGAGTTGCAGGTCATTATGTTTGTTCGAAAGTGCACGAAATAGTGTCCAATCAAAAGGCAGGAGGATGGTTTCCTCCTATCGGAAAAAGACCCTCACACACCCAGCCAGCTAGGTGTCTTGCTTCATCATCGGGTCTGCTCCTTATCGGGTCGGCAGTGCAATACCCGATCGGCACCCGAGATGGGGCCTTCTTGGCGGAGATCTTTATTCCTTTGCGCCGTTGGGTGTAGTGCATGTGAGGGCCCTATATCAGTGTAGGTGTAGTGTTAAGGGATGTGAAGTAAAACAGGAAATAGTGGTCCACTCAAGATAATTTTAATGACAATGTGGTCACTAACCTGGTTAAAAAGAGGGAAGTGCGCAAACCAGCTCTAAGGTTGCGGGATTATGCGCTAGTGGTTCGGGTCAACATGTTTCTTGCCTATTTATCAATTTGATGGCAATTCCTCAGGACCTAAGTGAGATCTACCTACACTTTTTGGTGGTGGTCCGAGCTACGTGTCAAAGAAGTCGTGACCACCCATACAGCACCCTAAAAAGTGGTACCTGTAGATCAACATAGCCTGCAACAAGAAAAATTCATAAAAGTTACTAGATCATAGTATAACATTTTTATATACAATGATGTAGGTGCACCAGATATCCTAAGGTGCAGTAAACACATGCTTCACACACAAGTGATTGTGATCATGCGTCAGAAATGAAACAGTTACATTAAAAACCAGCATTGCAACACAGCAGCAGTGATAAAAAGGTGCCTTGAAAATCGGGCACAGTAGTGTAACTCACCCTATTTAGGTCACTAAGCACGGCATTGTGTACCGGCAGGTGTAGACACTAAAGGTGTAGTGTCCTAGTAAATAGCAAAATTCAGGAGAGTAAAAATATGGACATACAGGCACTGTTTCCAGTAAACAGATATCAGAACAGTGGTAAGATCACAACAATGATGGCCCCCATGGTGAATGTCATCACACACAAAGCTCCTGCATTTATAAAGGAACCAGCGTAAAACCGATCCAATGTAAGAGCAAACATGCCCCAGGCAACCCCCTACAGCACGAACCGTTAGCCCCCGGGAGGCCAACGGGAGGTTGGTATCCGGTTGCCACAGGCCAGCGCCGAGGATGAAATACCCGAGGCACGCCCCCAAACAGAAGAAAAGTGCCCACAAATATTGGTCACCGTTCGTCAAGGCGCCGTTCCAACACACAGGGGTAGTATGATTCACAAGTAACTGCTCGTGGTTACTTAATAATATCTATTTTAGCCCACGCGATCCTGACTGAAGACGCGTCAAGGGCTGGCGGTCTCGTGTACTCCTCATAAACCCGCAGGAGGGTAATGCAACCTATAACGGACGTGAGAAGTTACCTAAAAATAGAAGGTGCCCTGTGTGGGTCAGATCCCCCTGGCATAACCCGTTTACTTGCAATACTCACAGCGAGAATACCAGTGGATAGACGGTCGTCCTACCCCTCACTCTGCCGGCCCGGGTGATACCGTGTTCCAGCCGACCTGGTTAGTTATACCGCCGGTCGGCCATACGTGAGGCGGGACTTCCGGTCCGTGCAATGGAAAAAGGCTAGAGTGCTGCCCGTGGTATCGGGCGCCATATTGGAATGATCACCACTGTCGATACTGTGCGTTGAGATGAGCAGGTCAACCGTGACTATGGGTGCCATACTTGAATACTCACAACTTGTGGTATTGCTTAATTAATTAGTGGCAACTATTAAAAAGCAAAGCTCAATCTATTCCACGGATCGAGAGTAACATGGTGATTAACATAGAATTTACTACATGTGACCAATATACAGTAGTTAATGTATATTAATGGGTCTTGTTAAATATGTTTTACCAAAGAAACAGAAAGATGGTATACAACGTATGTTAGTGTTAGAAAATTATTTACCACAATTCTAGCTCGTGAAGGCATAGAGATGGTCATGTGTGGTTTATAAGGAAAAAACTTTGAGCGCCATGTTGGAACCTCACTTATATGGTGGTGGTGATAACCCCAACGCAGTATGGTTATGGCAGAGTCTAAGCTATCCCACAAGTATGGGATGCCACTCTGGTACAGGAAACAATTACTGTAATATGACCAGTGTGCACTATAGGTAATTGAATACTGGATACTCCTAAGTTCGTGACCAAAAAGGGATGGAATGGTAGCTAGATACATATATATGCTATTAGTGATGTATCTACCATCATTCATGGACTGGACAGTCATAATAATGATCATGGTTACACAGATAGCGATGGCTAGAGGAATACCATAGGGGAGTAGATTAGGTCAGTAAACTCCAAGGTATGTCCTCATTCAATCCTTCTTTGTCAGAGGCTAGCCTCAGGACCCATCGTTGTTCGATGCGGAACAAGGAGTTTTTGGTCATCCCTGGGTGGGCTTCAAGTATGCCCCAGTTGAAAGAGTCAGGAAGATGTTTATGTTGTTCAAAATGTGTAGTCATTTTGGTATTGGTCTTATGGCACCTAAAGTTGCTCCTGTGTTCCATTATCCGGACTTTCACCGGTCTCGTTGTCATTCCTATATATAGGAGTCCACACGGACAACTCAATATATAGATGCAGTTGGGAGTGTTACAATTCGTATGTCTGTTCATCTTCCATTTGACTCCATTCGGGAAAGTCAGTTCTTTTGAGATTTTAGTGAGAGGACATACTGAGCAGGACCCGCAAGGAAAATGTCCCATTATAGGCGGTAGATCCCAAAGTGTTCTTTGTACTCTGCTCTGGAGAATTCTAGGTCTCGTATGTGTGAGCATGTCCTTTAAGTTACTTGTCCGTTTGAATGCAAACCTAGGAACAGGCAGGGTCAATGTCCCTGTATTGAGAATACTCCAATGTTTCTTGATGATGTTTCTCATACGGTTGGAGTCAGAAGTATAGGTGGTCACACAGGTAATGGCATTATCCGGTTCTCTAGGTTTATTTTCTAGTAAACTGTCCCGATTATTGTTTTTTGCCCTTTTGCAAGCAAGTGTGACCGTGTGCCTAGGGTACTCCCTCCGACAAAGATCTTTTGTCAGGGTGTTGGACTCTTTCTGGTAGTCTCTTAATGAACTACAGTTCCTCCTAATGCGGAGGAACTGTCCAAAAGGAAGATTCTGTTTAAGGGCCCTGGGATGGTGACTGCTAAATAGCAGTAAGCTATTTCTATCTGTAGGTTTGCGATAGAGTGTGGTAGTAATGCCATTATTCTCCAGTTTGATCAAAAGGTCAAGGAAGGGGATCTCGGTCTCAGAAATAGTGTTTGTAAATTTCAGGAAAGGGTTGAGTGTATTAATCCAGGCACAGAATTCATCGCATTTCGTGCGTTCTCCTTTCCACAAGATCAGGATATCATCGATGAACCTCTTCCACATCAGCACATTAGTCTCGTATGGATTACTGGAGTTATGAATCTCTCTATCTTCAAATGCTGACATGTACATACATGCCAGACTCGGCGCAAAATGTACTGCCCATAGAGGTGCCCTGCGTTTGATGGTAAAGTTGTGTATTGTACTGAAAGAAATTTTCCGTAAGGGCTAAGGTAGCACACTCTAATATGAAGGCCACCGGAGTAGGAGAAGTCCAGTTGCCATGGTTTAGTGCATCCTCAATAACTTCCAGGGTCGCCCTTTGTGGGATGTTAGTATAGAGGGCCTCAACATCCAGGGTAATCAGTAGGTCTACCTCTTCTGGATGTTGGACCCCTCAAGCAACTTAAGTACATCTGTAGTGTCCTTGATGAAGGACGAAGTAGCTCTCACCATCGGTTGCAAGAAATGGTCACAGAAACGTGAAAGGGGTTCCAAGATGGAACCGATCCCTGACACAATGGGTCGTCCGGGGACCGGGTGACCCCCTTGTGAATTTTGGGCAGGATGTAGAAGTATGGGATCTTAGGTTCTTTTGTGATTAAGAAATCAGCTTCCTTTCTGGTGATCCATCCCTCGGTCTCAGCTGAGAACACCATGGAGGAAATCATCCTGCTAAGTCGTGGTGTAGGGTCCTCTCCCAAGGGAGTATAGTATCTACGGTTGCTAAGTTGTCTGCAACATTCCGCGTCATACTCGACCGAGGACATAATAACCGTAGCTCCGCCCTTGTCTGCCTGTTTGATTGTAATGCTAACATCATCCGCCAGGGCCCTGACGGCTGAAGTTTCGCTTGAGGACATGTTGTGGTAAGGTGCGGGGGTGGTCATGCTGTTTAAATCTTTCAATACAGCTTGTTCAAATGTCAAAACCTCATTTGGAACCATGCTACTATTAGGTGTAAACGTGGATGGTTTGTGTAACCCAGAGTCGTCTCCCTGTAGCAGTGGTTTATGTTGAAAGAAGGCATGTAGGCGTATCTTGCGAAAGAAGCCTTGGACCTCGCAGATATCACGAAATTTATCTATCTTAGGGGTAGGGACAAAACCTAACCCTTTTTGTAGGACCTTCTCTTCTGTGGGTGAAAGGGCCCTCGGGGAGAGGTTAATGATTAATCTCTCTTCCCCCGTGTCTGGCTCCTGGTCTCCACTGTATGTGCTGGTTGTTCCTGCCATCGTACTCTTTTTGCCCTCTTTGCGCCCTCTTCCTCTGCCCCAGCCTCTGTCTAAAAAAGGGGGTCAGTCCTTTGTTGATAGAAGGGTGGAGGGCCTTGATGGTACATTGGATATTGCCAAAATGGTGGTCCTGAGTAAGGTGGCATATTGTAGGGTTGATACACAGGACGTTCGAAAGGTCTTGCATTTCTGGAGTTCCAGCTACCATTGCTGGAGTCACTGTTAGATGAGGAACCTCTTCTAGTGAGGTTGGAGCTCTCATCTGACGAGTAACCTGACCCTGGAGCAGTATAGTCTGCTTTAAGATACGGGTAACTCTTCTCAGTGGAGAATTTTTGAATGTCTTTTTGGAGCTTTGCGATTTTTTGTTTCATCAGGTATTCCCTGTTTTCCGCAATTTCTGCATTGATCTCAGCTAATCTCGTTTTAAATGCAGTGGTTTGGACAATAACTTTGATTGCACCTTCCGCTGTCTGAATTCTTATCAGTAAAGCGTCTGCGATCCTTTTCGCAGTATTAATTATAAGGATGAGCCAGTCCCTAGTGCACTTCCATGCCACTAAGGACCACTCTTTCTTAAAGACTGCATCTTCCAAAAATAAGCGTGGGAAGTTGTTAACGATAAGACCGTTTGGGGCTATATTAGCCCTTAGATACTCGGTCATCATGGCCCCATGTAGTGTAACCTTAAGCCACTCGTGTTTCATAGTGGAAAGAGAAGTCCAGTCTTCAGACTGGCTGCCAGACGCTGAACTTCCGTCAGGTCCCAGTAGATGACAGCGGAAGGTGCAATCAAAGCAATGGTAGCTGGAACTCCAGAAATGCAAGACCTTTCGAACGTCCTGTGTATCAACCCTACAATATGCCACCTTACTCAGGACCACCATTTTGGCAATATCCAATGTACCATCAAGGCCCTCCACCCTTCTATCAACAAAGGACTGACCCCCCTTTTTTAGACAGAGGCTGGGGCAGAGGAAGAGGGCGCAAAAGAGGGCAAAAAAGAGTACGATGGCAGGAACAACCAACACATACAGTGGAGACCAGGAGCCAGACACGGGGGAAGAGAGATTAATCATTAACCTCTCCCCGAGGGCCCTTTCACCCACAGAAGAGAAGGTCCTACAAAAAGGGTTAGGTTTTGTCCCTACCCCTAAGATAGATAAATTTCGTGATATCTGCGAGGTCCAAGGCTTCTTTCGCAAGATACGCCTACATGCCTTCTTTCAACATAAACCACTGCTACAGGGAGACGACTCTGGGTTACACAAACCATCCACGTTTACACCTAATAGTAGCATGGTTCCAAATGAGGTTTTGACATTTGAACAAGCTGTATTGAAAGATTTAAACAGCATGACCACCCCCGCACCTTACCACAACATGTCCTCAAGCGAAACTTCAGCCGTCAGGGCCCTGGCGGATGATGTTAGCATTACAATCAAACAGGCAGACAAGGGCGGAGCTACGGTTATTATGTCCTCGGTCGAGTATGACGCGGAATGTTGCAGACAACTTAGCAACCGTAGATACTATACTCCCTTGGGAGAGGACCCTACACCACGACTTAGCAGGATGATTTCCTCCATGGTGTTCTCAGCTGAGACCGAGGGATGGATCACCAGAAAGGAAGCTGATTTCTTAATCACAAAAGAACCTAAAATCCCATACTTCTACATCCTGCCCAAAATTCACAAGGGGGTCACCTCGGTCCCCGGACGACCCATTGTGTCAGGGATCGGTTCCATCTTGGAACCCCTTTCACGTTTCTGTGACCATTTCTTGCAACCGATGGTGAGAGCTACTTCGTCCTTCATCAAGGACACTACAGATGTACTTAAGTTGCTTGAGGGGGTCCAACATCCAGAAGAGGTAGACCTACTGATTACCCTGGATGTTGAGGCCCTCTATACTAACATCCCACAAAGGGCGACCCTGGAAGTTATTGAGGATGCACTAAACCATGGCAACTGGACTTCTCCTACTCCGGTGGCCTTCATATTAGAGTGTGCTACCTTAGCCCTTACGGAAAATTTCTTTCAGTACAATACACAACTTTACCATCAAACGCAGGGCACCTCTATGGGCAGTACATTTGCGCCGAGTCTGGCATGTATGTACATGTCAGCATTTGAAGATAGAGAGATTCATAACTCCAGTAATCCATACGAGACTAATGTGCTGATGTGGAAGAGGTTCATCGATGATATCCTGATCTTGTGGAAAGGAGAACGCACGAAATGCGATGAATTCTGTGCCTGGATTAATACACTCAACCCTTTCCTGAAATTTACAAACACTATTTCTGAGACCGAGATCCCCTTCCTTGACCTTTTGATCAAACTGGAGAATAATGGCATTACTACCACACTCTATCGCAAACCTACAGATAGAAATAGCTTACTGCTATTTAGCAGTCACCATCCCAGGGCCCTTAAACAGAATCTTCCTTTGGACAGTTCCTCCGCATTAGGAGGAACTGTAGTTCATTAAGAGACTACCAGAAAGAGTCCAACACCCTGACAAAAGATCTTTGTCGGAGGGAGTACCCTAGGCACACGGTCACACTTGCTTGCAAAAGGGCAAAAAACAATAATCGGGACAGTTTACTAGAAAATAAACCTGGAGAACCGGATAATGCCATTACCTGTGTGACCACCTATACTTCTGACTCCAACCGTATGAGAAACATCATCAAGAAACATTGGAGTATTCTCAATACAGGGACATTGACCCTGCCTGTTCCTAGGTTTGCATTCAAACGGACAAGTAACTTAAAGGACATGCTCACACATACGAGACCTAGAATTCTCCAGAGCAGAGTACAAAGAACACTTTGGGATCTACCGCCTATAATGGGACATTTTCCTTGCGGGTCCTGCTCAGTATGTCCTCTCACTAAAATCTCAAAAGAACTGACTTTCCCGAATGGAGTCAAATGGAAGATGAACAGACATACGAATTGTAACACTCCCAACTGCATCTATATATTGAGTTGTCCGTGTGGACTCCTATATATAGGAATGACAACGAGACCGGTGAAAGTCCGGATAATGGAACACAGGAGCAACTTTAGGTGCCATAAGACCAATACCAAAATGACTACACATTTTGAACAACATAAACATCTTCCTGACTCTTTCAACTGGGGCATACTTGAAGCCCACCCAGGGATGACCAAAAACTCCTTGTTCCGCATCGAACAACGATGGGTCCTGAGGCTAGCCTCTGACAAAGAAGGATTGAATGAGGACATACCTTGGAGTTTACTGACCTAATCTACTCCCCTATGGTATTCCTCTAGCCATCGCTATCTGTGTAACCATGATCATTATTATGACTGTCCAGTCCATGAATGATGGTAGATACATCACTAATAGCATATATATGTATCTAGCTACCATTCCATCCCTTTTTGGTCACGAACTTAGGAGTATCCAGTATTCAATTACCTATAGTGCACACTGGTCATATTACAGTAATTGTTTCCTGTACCAGAGTGGCATCCCATACTTGTGGGATAGCTTAGACTCTGCCATAACCATACTGCGTTGGGGTTATCACCACCACCATATAAGTGAGGTTCCAACATGGCGCTCAAAGTTTTTTCCTTATAAACCACACATGACCATCTCTATGCCTTCACGAGCTAGAATTGTGGTAAATAATTTTCTAACACTAACATACGTTGTATACCATCTTTCTGTTTCTTTGGTAAAACATATTTAACAAGACCCATTAATATACATTAACTACTGTATATTGGTCACATGTAGTAAATTCTATGTTAATCACCATGTTACTCTCGATCCGTGGAATAGATTGAGCTTTGCTTTTTAATAGTTGCCACTAATTAATTAAGCAATACCACAAGTTGTGAGTATTCAAGTATGGCACCCATAGTCACGGTTGACCTGCTCATCTCAACGCACAGTATCGACAGTGGTGATCATTCCAATATGGCGCCCGATACCACGGGCAGCACTCTAGCCTTTTTCCATTGCACGGACCGGAAGTCCCGCCTCACGTATGGCCGACCGGCGGTATAACTAACCAGGTCGGCTGGAACACGGTATCACCCGGGCCGGCAGAGTGAGGGGTAGGACGACCGTCTATCCACTGGTATTCTCGCTGTGAGTATTGCAAGTAAACGGGTTATGCCAGGGGGATCTGACCCACACAGGGCACCTTCTATTTTTAGGTAACTTCTCACGTCCGTTATAGGTTGCATTACCCTCCTGCGGGTTTATGAGGAGTACACGAGACCGCCAGCCCTTGACGCGTCTTCAGTCAGGATCGCGTGGGCTAAAATAGATATTATTAAGTAACCACGAGCAGTTACTTGTGAATCATACTACCCCTGTGTGTTGGAACGGCGCCTTGACGAACGGTGACCAATATTTGTGGGCACTTTTCTTCTGTTTGGGGCGTGCCTCGGGTATTTCATCCTCGGCGCTGGCCTGTGGCAACCGGATACCAACCTCCCGTTGGCCTCCCGGGGGCTAACGGTTCGTGCTGTAGGGGGTTGCCTGGGGCATGTTTGCTCTTACATTGGATCGGTTTTACGCTGGTTCCTTTATAAATGCAGGAGCTTTGTGTGTGATGACATTCACCATGGGGGCCATCATTGTTGTGATCTTACCACTGTTCTGATATCTGTTTACTGGAAACAGTGCCTGTATGTCCATATTTTTACTCTCCTGAATTTTGCTATTTACTAGGACACTACACCTTTAGTGTCTACACCTGCCGGTACACGATGCCGTGCTTAGTGACCTAAATAGGGTGAGTTACACTACTGTGCCCGATTTTCAAGGCACCTTTTATCACTGCTGCTGTGTTGCAATGCTGGTTTTTAATGTAACTGTTTCATTTCTGACGCATGATCACAATCACTTGTGTGTGAAGCATGTGTTTACTGCACCTTAGGATATCTGGTGCACCTACATCATTGTATATAAAAATGTTATACTATGATCTAGTAACTTTTATGAATTTTTCTTGTTGCAGGCTATGTTGATCTACAGGTACCACTTTTTAGGGTGCTGTATGGGTGGTCACGACTTCTTTGACACGTAGCTCGGACCACCACCAAAAAGTGTAGGTAGATCTCACTTAGGTCCTGAGGAATTGCCATCAAATTGATAAATAGGCAAGAAACATGTTGACCCGAACCACTAGCGCATAATCCCGCAACCTTAGAGCTGGTTTGCGCACTTCCTCTTTTTAACCAGGTTAGTGACCACATTGTCATTAAAATTATCTTGAGTGGACCACTATTTCCTGTTTTACTTCACATCCCTTAACACTACACCTACACTGATATAGGGCCCTCACATGCACTACACCCAACGGCGCAAAGGAATAAAGATCTCCGCCAAGAAGGCCCCATCTCGGGTGCCGATCGGGTATTGCACTGCCGACCCGATAAGGAGCAGACCCGATGATGAAGCAAGACACCTAGCTGGCTGGGTGTGTGAGGGTCTTTTTCCGATAGGAGGAAACCATCCTCCTGCCTTTTGATTGGACACTATTTCGTGCACTTTCGAACAAACATAATGACCTGCAACTCTCAATAGGAACTGCATACCACTTTTGTTTAAACTCAGTTATGGGCCTGTATGCTGGACCTAGATAAAGGCCCTAGGTTCCCTCTCTTTGGTAACATCGTTATCTTTTCTCCCTGACAGAAACTTGTATGTCTCTCAGCTCTTATCTCAGCCTCTCTCCCCCGGTGTCTCTCTTTCGCTACCTCTCCGCTCTCTTCTCGTCTTTATTTACTCATGCCCACCTCTATGTCCCTCTCTCTCGCTTCGCCCTTAATCCCGTGTAATCTCGACCGTTTTTTGCCACTCTTGTCACGCCTCGTAGTTGCCGGACAAATAGTAGAACGAACGAGTTAAGTGATAAGCTGTGTGTGAGTCGCGGGTTCAATTCCCGCTGGTGTTGACTGCGCTCTTCTCCAGTCAGAGGTCAATAAAATCAGTACTGACTTCTATTGATGAAGAATAAATGTATATAAAAATAGTACTATGGTGGACTGCGTTTTAGATTAAAGCTATTTATAAAAACATTATTTTTCGGCCAGTCACCATCAGACCCTCGACCTCTTTTGTCTCACTTCTCTTTACCCCCTTTCCTTCTGACCCCCCCCCCCCCCGCGCCCCCTCAGTTTTCTCTTTTTCTTACTTCCTTCTGCCTCCTCTCATCCTCCTGTCCCACCACCCGTCTCTCTCTCCGTGTCCTCTCCCACCCTCTGCCCTCCCCCCGTCCTTCCACCTGCTCCCTCCCCCCCTCGCTGTCTTCTGTGGTGGGCGTGGGATTCCGGTGGCAGTCTGCTCTCCCTCTGCCTTCTGAGCTCCAGTGTGTGCCAGACCCAGCCTGGCAGAGGAACCGGTCGGGGGCTCCCCTTCTGCCCGAAGCGTGTCACAGCCTGCCGTAGGGCAGCTCGGACCTCCGCTGGGTCTGAGCACAAGGAGCGCCACCGCCACTCGCCGGACGGACGCACGCCGGGCAAGCACTGGGCGGAGACCGCCGCTGTCACTGCAAGCCGGTGTCCCCAGGAGCGAGCGCCCCGCGCCATTGGGAACAGAGGGGCCGGCGTCACCAAGGACGGTGTCTCTAGAAAGAGAGTTTCAGGTGCCACTGGGAACATAGAGGCACCGCTGTCACCAGGAACAGAGGGGACGGTGTCACCAGGACCACCACTACCGGTCTTCTCAGGATAGAGGCGCCGCTGTCACCAGGAACAGAGGGGCCGGTGTCACCAGGAACACCAGTACCGGTCTTCTCAGGATAGAGGCGCCGCTGTCACCAGGAGCAGAGGGGCCGGTGTCACCAGGACCACCAGTACCGGTATTCTCAGGATAGAGGCGCCGCCGTCACCAGGAGCAGAGGGGCAGGTGTCACCAGGAACACCAGTACCGGTATTCTCGGGATAGAGGCGCCGCTGTCACAAGGAACAGAGGGGACGGTGTCACCAGGACCACCAGGACCGGTATTCTCGGGATAGAGGCGCCGCTGTCACCAGGAACAGAGGGGCCGGTGTCACCAGGAACACCAGTACCGGTATTCTCAGGATAGAGGCGCCGCTGTCACCAGGAACAGAGGGGACGGTGTCACTAAGACCACCAGGACCGGTATTCTCGGGATAGAGGCGCCGCTGTCACCAGGAACAGAGGGGCCGGTGTCACCAGGAACACCATTACCGGTATCCTCAGGATAGAGGCGCCGCTGTCACCAGGACGAGAGTCACCGGGAGCAGCAACCGTGGTTCTCTCAGTCAGGAAGGGAGCCGTCTCTATTCCAAGTAAAATAGGCGCGAGCCTCACCGGGACTAGGGGAAATACTTGAATTACACGAGGGAGTGATTACTTGAGGAACAGACGAATCGGGTTCACGGGGAAAGAGACCCGTGGTTTTCACGAGGAATACGAAACGTCGATTTCACGGAAAATTGATAGAACTATTTTCAGAACCTTTTGGTACCAAAAGGACATCGCTGCACTGGTTTCACAAGGGAAAATACACTGGTTTTACGAGGAATATATTCACTGGGATTTTAAAAGAGGACTAGAAGACCTGATTTCACGAGGGAAACTACGCACTGAAATCACGAGCAAATAGACGCACGGATTTTGACTTAGAAATAGAAGCACAATTTTCACAAGGGAATAGGCACACTGATTGATTCCACGTGGAAAGAAAGGAGCTGGTTTTCATTTGTAAAACAGACTGATAGTTCTCGGTAACGGTTAGACGCACTGGATTTCAAGAGGAAATAAACGCACTGGTTTCACTTGGAAATGAACGCACAAGGAAACATATGCACTGGTTCCAGGAAGAACCGAGTCACTGGTTCAAATCACTTGCTCAGGTCCTGAGGCACTTGCTTTCCTGGTTTTGGCCAGTGGTGCTTAATTTCCAAGGCCCAGGCACCCTTATTTCTCTCTTTTCTGCAGGGGAGTGTTCACTGTTTTCCGCTGGAGTAGAGTCCAGGATTGGAGGCACTGGGTACAGCGGGAGTCTAAGTATAGCGTCTACACTGGTTCCTGCAGGAGCTGTGTTCTTTTCACTGTTTCTGAAGAAGGACCTATCCTTCTCACAGAAGTTCTGAAGTATGCCTGCCTCCTCACTGCATCCCAGGGCATGGCTCCTAGTCTCATGTCTCTGCCTGCAACAGCTGTCTCTGCTTGTAGCCTTCAACTTGGACACCACTGGGACTATCTCCAAGGATGGGCCTCCGGGCAGTCTCTTCGGATTCTCCGTCGCCCTGCACCGGCAGCTCCGCCCGGACCCCTTCAGCTGGTGAGTACACCCTGTCTGACTGCCTTCCTTGTCTGCGCCGCAATGACATGGCACATGCGCAGCCCTAGAGGCCCCCTTTACTGTGCGCACGATGGGCCTGCCCTAGTCTCTGACACACGTGCAATCCGAGGAGCCCGGCCCTCCCTATACTGTGCGCACGATGGTCCTGCCCTAGTCTCTGACACACGTGTAATCCGAGGCCCCCCCCCCCCCTATACTGTGCGCACGATGGTCCTGCCCTAGTCTCTGACACACGTGCAATCCGAGGGGCCCTCCCTATACTGTGCGCATGATTGGCCTGTCCTAGTTCCTGCCAGGCAGATACACGTGCATCGGGGGGTGAGGCAGGCCCCTACATCCCCTGCTGCGCTGGGAAGGGGCGGTGAATGCTCTAGAGTCCCCCAACCCATTAAGGCGGCCCCCAACCTTTTAGAGGGGCCCAATTCAGTATGAGGCCAATGAATGTGAAACAGGCAGGAATGTGCAGACCGAACCGCGCCTCCTTTCCCACTTGCATTGACCAGTTCCAGCCGCGCGCACGTGCTGCCCTAGAGCTCCCCCCCCACATCACACCGCGCCGTCACAGGTGCAAGTATCTGTCCCAGTGAGTCAGGCACAAGTGCACCCCGAGAGGCCCACCCTAGTCCCAGTGAGCCAGGCACAAGTGCACCCCGAGAGGCCCACCCTGTCCCAGTGAGCCCGGCACAAGTGCACCCCGAGAGGCCCACCCTGTTCAGTGTGCATGAGCCTGTCCTGGTCCCAGTGAGCCCGGCACAGGTGCACTCCGAGAGGCCCACCCTGTCCAGCGCTCATGGACCTGTCCTAGCCCCAGTGAGCCCGGCACAAGTGAACCCCGAGAGGCCCACCCTGTCCCAGTGAGCCCGGCACAGGTGCACTCCGAGAGGCCCACCCTGTTCAGTGTGCATGGACCTGTCCTAGTCCCGGCCAGCCAGGAGTCGACAGTGCAGTCAGCGCAGACCCATCCCCGCCCAGCCCTTTCCTGCCGCATGACAAGCGGCTGCCAGAGCTCCTCGGTACAGTGCGTGGTGTGGGGAGGATGCTGCGCGTGCGGCAGGGGAAGAGGGGTTAGGCGCCTGCAGATCTGTTTTAGTTACAGGGTGCTGTGCTGGTTGATATCCGGGCACAGCGAGCTGTGGTTTGAGAGTATTAACCATATCCTGATTGGGCCCGTCGCACCGCGGGCCCCGTGCCACTGCACCTGCTGCACTCTTGATAGCTACGCCCCCGCCTAGAGTGGAGGTGAAAGTAGAGTCGGAGGCTGTCAGTGGGGTACAAAGGACCCGACTCCGGTGGAGGGAGCTTGGCGTCTTGCAGTGTGATTGGGAGAGGGGGCAGGTCTCGCCAGAAAAGGGCCCATGTTTGCCAGTGAGGGCGGAATCAGGCCCTGGCGGGGGCGGAATCGGATGCCCAGGGCCCGCCACAGAGAAGATTCACGCTCTGAGAAGGAGATAGACACCAGGGCCTAACACTGGGGCTGGGAGGTAGAGGGGAACAAGGACCCGACAGGTCACTGGGGCCAGCGTCTTTCAGAGACAGGTTGCGTGGGGCTGGGCCCCGGCAAGCAGAGAGAATCCAGGCTTGACACAAAGACTGAGCTAAGGGCCTGGCATGGGGAGTGCGGCGAGCCTGGCGGGGTGGGGGAGGGCGGTTAGGGACCTCACAGCGGCAGAGGATGCAGGCCTGACTGGTGGAGGTAGGCGAGGGGCTGGCGAGTAGACAGAATCTAGACAATATACAGGGGGGTGGACAAGGCCCTGAATGGAAAGATAGGGCCCTCGCAGTGGGCGATGATGGAGGCCTGACTGGGAGACGCAGGGTGTGATCTGACACAAAGGGATGAAGGCCTAACGGAGGATGAGACCTGACAGACAGTCTGACACAAGATGTGGTCACACTCAGAGGTAGGGTTACATGATTGACAGGAGAAAGGCACCAGGATCTCACAAAAGGAGAGGCTGGGGCCTGTCCGTGGTGTGTGGGTGTGTGGGTGTAGGGCGTAGCTAATATATTGAAGAACCGGGCCTGGCAGGTGGAGAACCATCACGGGGTGCCAGGATTTACGGCAGATTCTGCTGGCTGTGGGGAACCCATTGCAGTTTCAATTATACCGATGGACCAGGATTTTGAGTTCGGGGTCTGGAATTGCTCGGTAGGACTTCTGTACTTTTATCGACTCTCCAGTGGCAACTGGGGTCGAAGCGTCAAGTCCTAACCCAAAGGAGGTGGTGAGAAGGTTGGCTCTAGGTACCAAAGTAAAGCTCCCTCATTTAAAAGGCCTCTGTCCAGCCAGAGGTATGGTTCAGAAAGCGAATGTGCCAATTGTGCTCAGGTTAATACAATATAAATGATGCTTTATAGTGAAAGGTTTTCTAGAGGTGGCCCAGGCAGGTTTCCTATAAGATGGCATAAGTTAAAGATGCGATTGTTTTCTCTACAGTGATTGGTTGGGACAATGTTAGCCTTCAGCCATGTTTCAAGAAGCTTACATCTCTGAGCCTTTCCATAAATCAGAGCTGCTTCTGATGTGGTAAGGCAAGGATCAAAAAAACACACCGTCAACATAGCGAGATATAAACTAAGGCCCATTTTCCCATAGACATAGAATGGGAAAAACCTTTACTTACATAAGTCCCTCAGTACCTTGAAATGCAGCACTGGTTGCATCAGGGTAGGAACGGAGGATGGTTTGAGCACACTGCAGTCTAGGTTTTCTCCTGCCCACTGGTACCAGAGAGCTCGGTATACCCCACAGCCAAGGTTCGGGGCCAAGGACAAGCAAATATTTACCATTTCTCTTATTCTGCATACCCAGTTGTGGTGGTCCCCCAAGGTTATTGTAACAAAGTGAAATCTATGGTAACTGGGTACCAAAAATGGCTTCTTAGTAGGCCCGAGCAAAATTTTTGCTACGCCAATGTAATCTGGTGTAAATTCTGACAATCTGCATCATGCTTGTTATACATAATTTCTGCAATTACAACATTACGCTATGTCATGTTGCCTGCTTTCTGATTGGAGACTTATATAGCTCAGTACTTCGCGCTCAACTAAATTCGTAATCTATTTCGGAACCTTGCATCCAGTTTCAAGCAGGTGTGTGAGTGTATATAGGATTTTTGCTTTATTACCGTTTAGTCCATTTGTGGGACAAGTAGGAGCTGCACAATTGTTTTCGAATATGATGGGGCCCACGCTACAGAAAACATGAAACAAAGACATAGCTTTCCCATTTGCAGTAAAGGTTTTGCAGCACCCTGGTCCCTGCGGCCACCTTTGCCTGTGAATCCCCCATGGTCAGGGACAGAGAGCGCGAGTAAGCTGTGTTGTAGTCAGGTCACTCGCGGTCAGGGCATTCTCGCACCCAAGGGTCTCCCATGTCACTGCGGCCTCCCAGGCTGCAGGTGCTGGGAACCTGTATGTGCAAAGTATGGTCTGCTTACTGTCTACCTACAAGGACCTACGGTTGCTGGTCCATAGCGCCTCAGGGCACAGGGTGCACACACAACCTTCAGAAGAGGAGGGCGTTTCCTTGGAGACTGGAGGAGGGTGGTTATGGGGTAGTTTGTGCAGGGTGGTTATGCCTGTCCAGCAGATCACCTATGCTTACCATGGTGAGCTTCGTCAGCCCTTGACAGGCATTTTCCTCAGGTTTTGGCGCAATGGGGTACTTCGTAGTAGTGTAAGTGTGTGGTACTGTTGCTTCTCCTCACTATCCCAATGTGCCAGATCTTGTTGCAAGCACATGTTAGCCAAGACTTCCTTAGTTTCCTTGACTCACCGCTGTTCAATTTGTTCACAAAACTGCAGGATGTGCTAAGAGGCGTCACTCTTACGCATATGGTGGTATAAAAACAGGATTTGGTTATTAGGGAATTACATGGATTTTATCCTTCCGGGGCACTGAGCAAGGCTGTGCCTCAACATGCAGGAAAGGCTACCACCAGCCCTGCAGACACTCACCAGGTAGTCGAGGACTGATACTTGGCAATAATCTGGATTTTGTTAAAGGCACAGATGGTAGCGTCAGGCATTACTCATTCTGATGCCTCTTCACTGCAGTGCAACACTGGAAGAGCAGCAGAACCTAGACCGGAATTCCCATCTCCACATAGGCACTCTGCTGTCCTCAATCGTCCTTCTGAATTTTCTGAAGATACTTTCATTCTTCAACTGAGAGGAACTTGCAACACTTCCTAATCTCAGAATAACCTAGTTTTCATTGACCACATGACTTCCCTGGCAACAAGGCTATGCGACCAAACATTAAACAAAATCACTCAATGCACAGCAGGAAACCCTCCCATCATCTTTGCCAACCAAATAATTAAAGTAGCATTTTACATCTATCACTTATGCTTTGAATTTAAAAGTTATTGCCTCCTCACAATCCCCTTACTGAAAGAAAACGACTCATTTGCTCCACAGGTAGGCCACTGTGAGAGGTAATGCTCCCCCTGTCTTAACAGTAAAGCTCAGATTCTCTGGAGCCACCCTTCAAAAAGTTGAAATGCTTGGCACATTCGACCACCCGACCGCTTTCATGATTTCATGTGACCATGCACAAAACTCTTACTGCTGATTGCCTCACGAGTCAAGTGAAAATCAAAGCCCACATCTGCCCCTGCTTTTTGCGTCTTTGTATTCAATTACCCCTCCACTGTTGATGAAAAAACAGTTTTAGAAGGATGCTTAAAAGAGATTCAATGCTGCTCCTCCCTTGGAAGATGAAAAACTTCTGTTATCTGCTCATACTCCTTTAAACAACTTTGCAGTTAACTTCGGATAGTGTTGAAAAATAATACTAAAAATAGATCTTCAATGTGTTTTCCTCCTTTTAACCACAAAGGTGTCCATCCCCGCATATATTATAAAACGTGGACCTTTCCTCCAACTCCCTTGTATGAGAATTTATCAAAAACAAATTGAAGAGGGTCAAGAGGACCTCCAGCTTCATGGAAAGTTGTTTAAAGCAGAGGACAGAAGTTGCTACCCAGTTCAATACCAAGGCATCCTCTTCTTGTCATCCCACACTGTAGCAAACCATGTTTCTGTGATATCTGAGGAGGAATTACCTTCATAATTCACTGTGCCGACAGATCGTTGTCCATCAAGTGATGTTCAGCTGCAACTGCTGATCAATAGCAATTCATTAGTCTGTAACCAGACCTTGTTGTTTACAAATCAAAGGAAAAATGGCCACACTTCCGGATCTTGCCTCCATGAGAGCCAAGTCCTTTTCCAGTCATCAACATGACCCGGTTTCCCAAGCTACAGAGTGTTGTTTCAAGCTCTCCAAAGCCAAGACTCCTTGCGTAGACCTTGAGCTTCACACAGAAGGTCTCTGAACGAGCTAGATCTCCAGGCCAGATGGCTCAGCGCCCCTCGATTCCCTGAAGAAGCACCCTTCCTCAGGGACCACGGAAGTAACTCTGGAAGGCCCGGAAGTAAAATGGACTCATCTATTACCGTGTGCAGAAAAAGATGTGCAAACCTTAGCTGAGAAACCAAAAATGTGAGGTGAGGTTCAACATTTGCCTCCAGACTTTATAAAGTACCTAGAGATTCAGCAGAAAAGGTGGACATGTATGCATCCTTACCCAAGACCATTCCTGCGGAAACACAAATAAAATGCTTGCCTTAGATCCAGTCCCCAGCTGGCATACCGTGGAAGCCAGGCTTTCATATGAGAAGCAGAGATCCATATCAAAAGGGCCCCAAATCGCTTTCAGTGCAGTGAACATTTGTGTGCCCACGCCAGCCATTTTAATCCCACGTGTTCCAAGAATTCTAATGGCTACCAGAATGGCCAAACATGGTAAATATTCTGTCCTATTATTCTGACTCACACAAAAGTGCTACAATTCATATTGGTGGCCTACTTTCAGATAAGCAGTATGATTTGTCAGTTTTGCATTCAGTACACTACCTATCTGACTTGTGAGTTGGGTGCACTAGCACACTACGTACATGATTTGTGTGTGTTTTACACTTGTAAACTGCTGATGTGATTTGAAAGGTTTTTTGTTTGTAAATGAGTGATCTGGGAAGCATTGTTTTATCGTTGTACATTCTTCCGCACGCACATGTCATGGCGCCTCTGGTTCCACACATAAGATTGTGACCTACCGGGTTTCTCCATTGCTGTTCTGCCCGATCCAAACTTTGCACACCTCATGAGTGTGAATGCACAAGTGCGGCCTTTTTATCCATGTGCACCAAGTTCTGTTGTTCCTGTTGAACCTGTGCTGAACACTGGAGCGGGGGGGGCTATTCCCCCTCCGTGATTCACGACGCATTGCAAGCGCAAGTTCATTAATAACGCGCTGAAAGCCAAATATGATTATGCAACATCAAAATGTTTTTTAAACAGTACTTTGATTTAATAAACTTACTTACCTCCTACAAACCCTAACCTGACATTTCTGCTAAATGAAGTGAACATTAAATCCTGATTAATATTGTACCAATAACAGTCATTAAATACTCATAAACTACCCACAAAATTCCAAACCGAACGTAAAAAATTACATAAGGTATTGAGACTGCAAGAGTACCTATCTGTCCAATCCAATCCAATAAGCTTTATTCGATTTCTACAAAGGAAATCACAAAAGCAAATGCAAACAAATAATCTTTACAGACTAAAACAGTTATGTATTGAAAACAATTAAATAAGCAATTGACATGAAAGTTAAAAAAACTTTAGCAGCAGCTGATTAAAAATCATCATAGTGTACAATTAAAATTACATCAATAACATTTCATAAACTAATAGTTTTTCTGCATCTGATTACATTCTTTAAAAAAATTACCACAGATTGCATAGCATATTCATTATCTAAAAGCTGAAGGGATATAAATGCTGGGCGGCCTTGCCTAAGACCAAACAGCTTTAAAATCGGCAAAATCCACATCTTTCTCTGTACTTCATCAAATTTACAAAAAAGCACTGCATGAAATGTTGTTTGCTGCAACACTTCATCACATGGACATTTACAAAGTGAGTTTGACCAGTCGTTGGTTACCGGAAATCTTGTTAATCGATGGAAAATACCAAGCCTAAAACGAGTTAGAACAAATCTAAAACCTATCTGTCTAAGGTGAAGCGTTAAAAACAGGGAGTCGAGGAGAGTGGTGTGTTTATGTGTTGATGAACACTCTAGTTCCTCGCTCTACCATTCTTTGTATGCTGTGCCTTTCTGGAGTGATACTGAAATGACTTACTGTTTAATGCTAGCCTCTGGTCTTGTTAACAAAATGGCTGACTGGTGAAGAGGCATTTGCGGCCTGACAGTGAAAGGGGACCCAGGCTAGGGAATAAGGCTCTTGTGGGAATTGGAAAATGAAACAGGAAAGATTTTGTATTCTATCATTTCTTTTGCTCCTTAGATCTTTCCTACTAAGGCCCCACATTATTTTATTGTTGGTCTAGTGATTAGCTACTCTATTGTGGATGAGTCAAGGAGTGTGCGTTGAGGTGCTGTCTATGAGTATGGTGTTTTGGTGTCACACGTGAGGCTCCGAGGTGTGCTCCAGACTTGCTGCCAGGGTAGGTAGCTGCGCTTCATGCATGATGTGCTATGCAAAAAGAGTGTGTTGAATAGGTTTGCAGGTTGTATTTACAAATCAGTATGGCTTATCATATGAAGTCATCGGAATCATGATTTGGAAAACAGTCAGGTCTTTACTATGTTTCCAAATTCTTCGTAACTGCTTATGATTCTCATATTGTTCCAGAGCTAGCATTTCTGTGCAGAAAAAGAGCTCCTAGTCGTGTGCGTGTCTGCAGTCGCGGCCGACATGACTCGTGGGTGTGGGGGGTCCGCGCGAGGAGGGGGGCGCGCGGGGAGGGGGGGTTAATTTTAAAAAAAAAATGTTTACTAACCTCCGGTCCCGCATCGCGTCTCCTCTCTCTGCTCCTCACAGGAAGCAGGCAGCCTCCCTCTTCTCCCCTAAGCCAATCACAACGCTGCAATGGTAGCGTTGTGATTGGCTGGGACGCCGACCGCACAGGCGTCTATGGGGAGGCCGTTTTCTCCATGCTGGCTGCATGCAGCCTACATGGAGAAAACGGGAGAGTGCCTAGGACTGGTTTGGTTGGCCCTGGGGCCGACCAAACAGTCAGTGCCCTCAGAGTGGGCAAGCCACTCCTCCCCGGCCTGGAGCAGGACCACCCCCCCACCAAACCCTTCTGCTTTCTCGCAATGCGAGAAGCAGAAACATAAAATGGTATTCATAATACCATTTTATGTTTCTGCTTCTCGCACTGCGAGAAAGCTGTGGGGCGACGCTCCTCCACCCACGTGGAGGAGCCCCCCCGCGTGTCTGTCAACATGGAGCAATGTTAGCCGCGGAGGCATTCTGGATCTGAGGTTTACCCTTCCGACTGTACAATTTGCAAACAAAGGTTTTCCCTGTCCCTTGGACTGCCTGCTGAACGTCGCAGAGGGCTTTGGAGAAGTTTCTTCTACGGTTGGTGATTTGTGTAAGGCCTTTAGGCTGAGGTGATGTGGTAGTCTATATTTGTTGTGCATTTTTGATTTGGTGTCTAAACAGTTCAGTGAGGATCCTTTTAGCGTATTTAAGACGTAGCAGCACTTAAGCAATTGAAGCCTGTATCTTCCGGGAAAGCCCTAAATAAGGAAAGAAACCCTGTCACATAGAAAGAGTGTCTGCTCACTTTGTTGGCTTAGGTTTAAAGTGAGAAGTTAGTGTGATCACAACAAGGTTCATCACTGCCGTCAAACGGGGTGAAGGCAGTTCTACCTCGTGAGGCTGCGAGGATGTATGGGCTCATTTTTGACAGGACACAGTCGCGAGTATTTTTGTTTTGGAGGAGTTATGTTCAAGATGGTTCTCTGGCACCCAGTGGTCTACTGCCATGATGCATTCATTGAAGTCATAGGTCTTAAAGCCAGAGAATATTTCCATTTTTGAGATGAGATATGGCGCACACACGCCCTTTGGTGGCCAAGCCCAGGCCCCAGCTGCTAGGCCTGGCCTACGGGCAGATTTAGGCCTCGCCCAGCTTGCTCGGGCAGCACATCAAGGAGACTGCATTGGCTGTCTTCACTCTTTGGATGCCAGAATATGTGCTTGGATTGCACAGACTTCCTAGCAGTGGGCATACATCCCAAACACTGTACGGATGTGGCTCTCCTTACTAGCAGCTGGTTGAAGCCTGCAAAATGCGGAGGGTGTGGGTGAAAAGAGCCCTTTTGTAAATGGAGGGCATCAAGATGAATGGGACTTTTGTAGGCCTCGGCTCTTCCAAGGTGAGGACTAGACAGAAGCCGGTCACGCATCTGAGCATGGAAAGGATTACGTTGCAGGTATATGGTTAACACGGGGCAAGGCCACAAGGCCACAAGACCTGCTGTTATTGTTAATTATCATCTGTATAGTGCTGATCTGCTAATAGTAAGGCATTACAACGCTTTTCAGTAGGCCAGGGTATGACTTTTCAAACGTCGCCATCATAGACCTGAGTCAGATTTGGTTTTATGGAGGGGTGCAGTCAGAAGCCTGAGGAAATCCGGGTAATTGAGATATAATGTTTTCCCTTTGTTTGTGACCACGGAGGGTAGAACCAAAGTGCTTTCACATTTCTTTGATTGGCATGGCTGTTCATTGTCCGGCATATGTTTGTGTGGTAATCAGCGGATGGCAGTCAGTACAGCTTGATGCCTTACCAGCCAGTTAACTGCATACTTGAGGTTTGTTAGGTGTACTTTCAGAGTTCTACTGCGGTATCTCTTGTTGTACATGTTTATGAGGAACATAGTCTGTCGTCGGTACTTGTGAACTGCATGGCTTCACCAGCGCTCTGACCATACGGTCTGACAGTGGCACAGGAGAGAAGGAGCTCTTCTGTGGCAGATATATGCCTCCCATGCATAAAATACAAGCCCAGTGAAACCTGGGACCACTCTCCTTTCTCTCGCTGTCTCACAGCCTGCGTGCATGTCTCAACGGAGCTCACAAGTTTCCTAGGGCTATGTATGAGTAGCTCGTCCATTACAGGTTCTCAGGGCCATGTATGAGTAGCTCTTCCATTACAGGTTCCGAGGGCCATGTATGAGTAGCTCCTCCATTACAGGTTCCTAGGGCCATGCATGAGTAGCTCCTCCATTACAGGTTCCTAGGGCCATGCATGAGTAGCTCCTCCATTACAGGTTCCCAGGGCCATGTATGAGTAGCTCCTCCATTACAGGTTCCCAGGGCCATGTATGAGTAGCTCTTCCATTACAGGTTCCGAGGGCCATGCATGAGTAGCTCCTCCATTACAGGTTCCGAGGGCCATGCATGAGTAGCTCCTCCATTACAGGTTCCGAGGGCAATGTATGAGTAGCTCCTCCATTACAGGTTCCGAGGGCCATGTATGAGTAGATCCTCCATTACAGGTTCCCAGGGCCATGTATGAGTAGCTCCTCCATTTCAGGTTCCGAGGGCCATGCATGAGTAGCTCCTCCATTACAGGTTCCCAGGGCCATGCATGAGTAGCTCCTCCATTACAGGTTCCCAGGGCCATGCATGAGTAGCTCCTCCATTACAGGTTCCCAGGGCCATGCATGAGGAGCTCCTCCATTACAGGTTCCGAGGGCCATGTAGGAGTAGCTCCTCCATTACAGGTTCCCAGGGCCATGTAGGAGTAGCTCCTCCATTACAGGTTCCGAGGGCCATGTATGAGTAGCTCCTCCATTACAGGTTCCGAGGGCCATGTATGAGTAGCTCCTCCATTACAGGTTCCGAGGGCCATGCATGAGTAGCTCCTCCATTACAGGTTCCTAGGGCCATGTAGGAGTAGCTCCTCCATTACAGGTTCCCAGGGCCATGTATGAGTAGCTCCTCCATTACAGGTTCCGAGGGCCATGCATGAGTAGCTCCTCCATTACAGGTTCCGAGGGCCATGTTGGAGTAGCTCCTCCATTACAGGTTCCCAGGGCCATGTATGAGTAGCTCCTCCATTACAGGTTCCGAGGGCCATGTATGAGTAGCTCCTCCATTACAGGTTCCGAGGGCCATGTATGAGTAGCTCCTCCATTACAGGTTCCCAGGGCCATGTATGAGTAGCTCCTCCATTACAGGTTCCGAGGGCCATGTATGAGTAGCTCCTCCATTACAGGTTCCGAGGGCCATTTATGAGTAGCTCCTCCATTACAGGTTCCCAGGGCCATGTATGAGTAGCTACTCCATTACAGGTTCCTAGGGCCATGTATGAGTAGCTCCTCCATTACAGGTTCCGAGGGCCATTTATGAGTAGCTCCTCCATTACAGGTTCCGAGGGCCATGTATGAGTAGCTCCTCCATTACAGGTTCCGAGGGCCATGTATGAGTAGCTCCTCCATTACAGGTTCCGAGGGCCATGTATGAGTAGCTCCTCCATCTCAGGTTCCGAGGGCCATGCATGAGTAGCTCCTCCATTACAGGTTCCCAGGGCCATGTATGAGTAGCTCCTCCATTACAGGTTCCCAGGGCCATGTATGAGTAGCTCTTCCATTACAGGTTCCGAGGGCCATGCATGAGTAGCTCCTCCATTACAGGTTCCGAGGGCCATGCATGAGTAGCTCCTCCATTACAGGTTCCGAGGGCAATGTATGAGTAGCTCCTCCATTACAGGTTCCGAGGGCAATGTATGAGTAGCTCCTCCATTACAGGTTCCGAGGGCCATGTATGAGTAGATCCTCCATTACAGGTTCCCAGGGCCATGTATGAGTAGCTCCTCCATTACAGGTTCCGAGGGCCATGCATGAGTAGCTCCTCCATTACAGGTTCCCAGGGCCATGCATGAGTAGCTCCTCCATTACAGGTTCCCAGGGCCATGCATGAGTAGCTCCTCCATTACAGGTTCCCAGGGCCATGCATGAGTAGCTCCTCCATTACAGGTTCCGAGGGCCATGTAGGAGTAGCTCCTCCATTACAGGTTCCCAGGGCCATGTATGAGTAGCTCCTCCATTGCAGGTTCCGAGGGCCATGTATGAGTAGCTCCTCCATTACAGGTTCCGAGGGCCATGCATGAGTAGCTCCTCCATTACAGGTTCCGAGGGCTATGCATGAGTAGCTCCTCCATTACAGGTTCCTAGGGCCATGTAGGAGTAGCTCCTCCATTACAGGTTCCCAGGACCATGTATGAGTAGCTCCTCCATTACAGGTTCCGAGGGCCATGCATGAGTAGCTCCTCCATTACAGGTTCCGAGGGCCATGTAGGAGTAGCTCCTCCATTACAGGTTCCCAGGGCCATGTATGAGTAGCTCCTCCATTACAGGTTCCGAGGGCCATGTATGAGTAGCTCCTCCATTACAGGTTCCGAGGGCCATGTATGAGTAGCTCCTCCATTACAGGTTCCCAGGGCCATGTATGAGTAGCTCCTCCATTACAGGTTCCGAGGGCCATGTATGAGTAGCTCCTCCATTACAGGTTCCGAGGGCCATTTATGAGTAGCTCCTCCATTACAGGTTCCCAGGGCCATGAATGAGTAGCTACTCCATTACAGGTTCCTAGGGCCATGTATGAGTAGCTCCTCCATTACAGGTTCCCAGGGCCATGTATGAGTAGCTCCTCCATTACAGGTTCCCAGGGCCATGTATGAGTAGCTCCTCCATTACAGGTTCCTAGGGCCATGCATGAGTAGCTCCTCCATCTCAGGTTCTGAGGGCCATGTATGAGTAGCTCCTCCATTACAGGTTCCGAGGGCCATGTATGAGTAGCTCCTCCATTACAGGTTCCTAGGGCCATGTATGAGTAGCTCCTCCATCTCAGGTTCCGAGGGCCATGTATGAGTAGCTCCTCCATCTCAGGTTCCCAGGGCCATGTATGAGTAGCTCCTCCATTACAGGTTCCGAGGGCCATGTATGAGTAGCTCCTCCATTACAGGTTCCCAGGGCCATGTATGAGTAGCTGCTCAATTACAGGGTCCGAGGGCCATGTATGAGTAGCTCCTCCATTACAGGTTCCGAGGGCCATGTATGAGTAGCTCCTCCATTACAGGTTCCGAGGGCCATGTATGAGTAGCTCCTCCATTACAGGTTCCGAGGGCCATGTATGAGTGGCTCTTCCATTACAGGTTCCGAGGGCCATGTATGAGTAGCTCCTCCATTACAGGTTCCCAGGGCCATGTATGAGTAGCTCCTCCATTACAGGTTCCCAGGGCCATGTATGAGTAGCTCCTCCATTACAGGTTCCCTGGGCCATGTATGAGTAGCTCCTCCATTACAGGTTCCTAGGGCCATGTATGAGTAGCTCCTCCATTACTGGTTCCCAGGGCCATGTATGAGTAGCTCCTCCATCTCAGGTTCCGAAGGGCCATGTATGAGTAGCTCCTCCATCTCAGGTTCCGAGGGCCATGTATGAGTAGCTCCTCCATTACAGGTTCCTAGGCCCATGTATGAGTAGCTCCTCCATTACAGGTTCCTAGGGCCATGTATGAGTAGCTCCTCCATTACAGGTTCCCAGGGCCATGTATGAGTAGCTCCTCCATTACAGGTTCTCAGGGCCATGTATGAGTAGCTCCTCAATTACAGGTTCTGAGGGCCATGTATGAGTAGCTCCTCCATTACAGGTTCCAAGGGCCATGTATGAGTAGCTCCTCCATTACAGGTTCCGAGGGCCATGTAAGAGTAGCTCCTCCATTACAGGTTCCGAGGGCCATGTATGAGTAGCTCTTCGATTACAGGTTCCGAGGGCCATGTATGAGTAGCTCCTCCATTACAGGTTCCGAGGGCCATGTATGAGTAGCTCCTCCATTACAGGTTCCGAGGGTCATGTATGAGTAGCTCCTCCATTACAGGTTCCGAGGGCCATGTATGAGTAGCTCCTCCATTACAGGTTCCTAGGGCCATGTATGAGTAGCTCCTCCATTACAGGTTCCCAGGGCCATGTATGAGTAGCTCCTCCATTACAGGTTCCGAGGGCCATGTATGAGTAGCTCCTCCATTACAGGTTACGAGGGCCATTTATGTGTAGCTCCTCCATTACAGGTTCCCAGGGCCATGTATGAGTAGCTACTCCATTACAGGTTCCTAGGGCCATGTATGAGTAGCTCCTCCATTACAGGTTCCGAGGGCCATTTATGAGTAGCTCCTCCATTACAGGTTCCGAGGGCCATGTATGAGTAGCTCCTCCATTACAGGTTCCGAGGGCCATGTATGAGTAGCTCCTCCATTACAGGTTCTGAGGGCCATGTATGAGTAGTTTCTCCATTACAGGTTCCGAGGGCCATCTATGAGTAGCTCCTCCATTACAGGTTGCTAGGGCCATGTATGAGTAGCTCCTCCATTACAGGTTCCGAGGGCCATGTATGAGTAGCTCCTCCATTACAGGTTCCGAGGGCCATCTATGAGTAGCTCCTCCATTACAGGTTCCTAGGGCCATGTATGAGTAGCTCCTCCATTACAGGTTCCGAGGGCCATGTATGAGTAGCTCCTCCATTACAGGTTCTGAGGGCCATGTATGAGTAGCTCCTCCATTACAGGTTCCGAGGGCCATGCATGAGTAGCTCCTCCATTACAGGTTCCTAGGGCCATGCATGAGTAGCTCCTCCATTACAGGTTCCGAGGGCCATGCATGAGTAGCTCCTCCATTACAGGTTCTGAGGGCAATGTATGAGTAGCTCCTCCATTACAGGTTCCGAGGGCCATGTATGAGTAGATCCTCCATTACAGGTTCCCAGGGCCATGTATGAGTAGCTCCTCCATTACAGGTTCTCAGGGCCATGTATGAGTAGCTCTTCCATTACAGGTTCCGAGGGCCATGTATGAGTAGCTCCTCCATTACAGGTTCCTAGGGCCATGCATGAGTAGCTCCTCCATTACAGGTTCCGAGGGCCATGCATGAGTAGCTCCTCCATTACAGGTTCCCAGGGCCATGTATGAGTAGCTCCTCCATTACAGGTTCCCAGGGCCATGCATGAGTAGCTCTTCCATTACAGGTTCCGAGGGCCATGCATGAGTAGCTCCTCCATTACAGGTTCCGAGGGCCATGCATGAGTAGCTCCTCCATTACAGGTTCCGAGGGCAATGTATGAGTAGCTCCTCCATTACAGGTTCCGAGGGCCATGTATGAGTAGCTCTTCCATTACAGGTTCCGAGGGCCATGCATGAGTAGCTCGTCCATTACAGGTTCCGAGGGCCATGCATGAATAGCTCCTCCATTACAGGTTCCGAGGGCAATGTATGAGTAGCTCCTCCATTACAGGTTCCGAGGGCCATGTATGAGTAGCTCCTCCATTACAGGTTCCGAGGGCCATGTAGGAGTAGCTCCTCCATTACAGGTTCCCAGGGCCATGTATGAGTAGCTCCTACATTACAGGTTCCGAGGGCCATGTATGAGTAGCTCCTCCATTACAGGTTCGTAGGGCCATGCATGAGTAGCTCCTCCATTACAGGTTCCTAGGGCCATGCATGAGTAGCTCCTCCATTACAGGTTCCGAGGGCCATGCATGAGTAGCTCCTCCATTACAGGTTCCCAGGGCCATGTATGAGTAGCTCCTCCATTACAGGTTCCCAGGGCCATGTATGAGTAGCTCTTCCATTACAGGTTCCGAGGGCCATGCATGAGTAGCTCCTCCATTACAGGTTCCGAGGGCCATGCATGAGTAGCTCCTCCATTACAGGTTCCGAGGGCAATGTATGAGTAGCTCCTCCATTACAGGTTCCGAGGGCCATGTATGAGTAGATCCTCCATTACAGGTTCCCAGGGCCATGTATGAGTAGCTCCTCCATTACAGGTTCCGAGGGCCATGCATGAGTAGCTCCTCCATTACAGGTTCCCAGGGCCATGCATGAGTAGCTCCTCCATTACAGGTTCCCAGGGCCATGTATGAGTAGCTTCTCCATTACAGGTTCCCAGGGCCATGTATGAGTAGCTCCTCCATTACAGGTCCCCAGGGCCATGTATGAGTAGCTCCTCCATTACAGGTTCCGAGGGCCATGCATGAGTAGCTCCTCCATTACAGGTTCCCAGGGCCATGTATGAGTAGCTCCTCCATTACAGGTTCCGAGGGCCATGTATGAGTAGCTCCTCCATTACAGGTTCCCAGGGCCATGCATGAGTAGCTCCTCCATGACAGGTTCCGAGGGCCATGTATGAGTAGCTCCTCCATCTCAGGTTCCGAGGTCCATGTATGAGTAGCTCCTCCATTACAGGTTCCTAGGGCCATGTATGAGTAGCTCCTCCATTACAGGTTCCCAGGGCCATGTATGAGTTGCTTCTCCATTACAGGTTCCTAGGGCCATGTATGAGTGGCTCCTCCATTACAGGTTCCAAGGGCCATGTATGAGTAGCTCCTCCATTACAGGTTCCGAGGGCCATGTATGAGTAGGATCACTGACAGAATATCGAGGAGCAAAATATCGACCTGCCAAAATATCGAGGAAAAAATATAGAATGCCAGAATATCGAATTCCTATCTACAAACAGGTAAGTACAAAAATATCGAATCCAAAATATCGTTGTAAAAAATATAGTTAGTCAAAATATCGAATTTTTTAAATGTCTTAAAAGTAATGTAAAATTAATAAAATAATAAATATAATTAACTAAAACATACTTAAAAATACTTAAATAACCTTAATATTAATAAATAATTAATGTAAGTTAAAAAAAATAAACATGCATTTTTATTTTTTAATACATATATATATTAATGTAATATTAATAACAAATATTCAATATTTTTAGCGTAGGATAGCGGGAGGGTAAAATGTAATATTCCCACTCCTGTGAGTGCAACAGTAGGGAAAGCGTTGGATAGCGGGAGGGTAAAAATTACTATTCCCACTCCAGTGAGTGCAACAGTAGGGAAAGCGTTGGATAGCGGGAGGGTAAAAATTACTATTCCCACTACAGTGAGTGCAACAGTAAGGAAAGCGTTGGATAGCGGGAGGGTAAAAATTACTATTCCCACTCCAGTGAGTGCAACAGTAGGGAAAGCGTTGGATAGCGGGTAGGTAAAAATTACTATTCCCACTCCAGTGAGTGCAACAGTAGGGAAAGCGTTGGATAGCGGGAGGGTAAAAATTACTATTCCCACTCCAGTGAGTGTAACAGTAGGGAAAGCGTTGGATAGCGGGTAGGTAAAAATTACTATTCCCACTCCAGTGAGTGCAACAGTAGGGAAAGCGTCGGATAGTGTAGGGGTAAAAATTACTATTCCCACTGCAGTGAGTGCAACAGTAGGGAAAGCGTTGGATAGCGTACGGGTAAAAATTACTATTCCCACTCCAGTGAGTGCAACAGTAGGGAAAGCGTTGGATAGCGTAGGGGTAAACATTACTATTTCCACTCCAGTGACTGCAACAGTAGGGAAAGCGTTGGATAGCATAGGGGTAAAAATTACTATTCCCACTCCAGAGAGTGCAACAGTAGGGAAAGTGTTGGATAGCGGGAGGGTAAAAATTACTATTCCCCCTCCAGTGAGTGCAACAGTAGGGAAAGTAATGATTTAATAATTAAATATATATAAATTAATTATCAATACCAATAAAAATGTATTAAAAATTAATTCCCAATGACAAATTATTTAATATTTAATTAATTATAAATACCAATAAGTATTAGTTATTAAAAATTAATTACCTATTAATAATTAATTAACCACACATTATTTTTCAATACCAAAAATTAATAAGTAATACAAAATGTTTACCAATTAATAATTAACAGTAAATTAATTATCAATACACAGAAATATTTTCAATAATTATTTAATTACAATTAAATTACTTCCCACCCTATTCCCCTATAAACCCACAACCCGCTCCGAATAATAAATTAATACAATTATCAATTAATCAATTAATAAAAATTAATTAGCAATTAATACAAATTAATTACCAATTAATAAAAATTAATTACCAAATAAGAATTAATTAACAATAAATTAATAATCAATACCAATAAATAAAAATAAATAATTACTGAATTAAAATTAAATTACTTCCCACCCTATTCCCCTATAAACCCACAACCCGCTCTGAATAATAAATTAATACAATTAATATAATTATCAATAAAAAAATTAATAACAATTAATTACCAATTAATAAAAATTAATTACCAATTAATAATTAATTAAAAATGAATTATTTATCAATACCAATAAATAAAATTAAATAATTACTTAATTACAATTAAATTACTTCCCACCCTATTCCCCTATAAACCCACAACCCGCTACAGAACTAAAACGCAAAATTAAATTAAAAATAATTAATAATTCCTAAAAATTAATATTTAATTTACTATAATTAAATTACTTCCCACCCTATTCCCCTATAAACCCACAACCCGCTACGGAATTAAATTACGCAAAAATTAAATAACATAAAATTCATTACTTTAAAAAAATTTAAACATACATTACAAAAATAATACATACTTTTAACACATATACTAACACTTAAAACACTATAAAAAATATCGATATTTTTAACAACTATATTATGACTGTCGATATTATGACAATCAATATTTCTTACCTGAATTTCGATATTCTGCACCACTATATTTTGGCAATTCGATATTCTGTCCATTCTATATAAAAAACTCGATATTTTGGCAATTCGATATTAAAAATTCGATATTATGTCTGTTCACCGTATGAGTAGCTCCTCCATCTCAGGTTCCGAGGTCCATGTATGAGTAGCTCCTCCATTACAGGTTCCTAGGGCCATGTATGAGTAGCTTCTCCATTACAGGTTTTTAGGGCCATGTATGAGTAGCTCTTCCATTACAGGTTCCCAGGGCCATGTATGAGTAGCTCCTCCATTACAGGTTCCCCGGGCCATGTATGAGTAGCTCCTCCATTACAGGTGCCGAGGGCCATGTATGAGTAGCTCCACCATTACAGGTTCAGAGGGCCATGTATGAGTAGCTCCTCCATTACAGGTTCCGAGGGCCATGTATGAGTAGCTCCTCCATTACAGGTTCCGAGGGCCATGTATGAGTAGCTCCTCCATTACAGGTTCCTAGGGCCATGTATGAGTAGCTCCTCCATTACAGGTTCCCAGGGCCATGTATGAGTAGCTCCTCCATTACAGGTTCCCAGGGCCATGTATGAGTAGCTCCTCCACTACAGGTTCCCAGGGCCATGTATGAGTAGCTCCTCCATTACAGGTTCCGAGGGCCATGTACGAGTAGCTCCTCCATTACAGGTTCCGAGGGCCATGCATGAGTAGCTCCTCTACTACAGGCTTTCTCTTTCCATTCTGAGGCTTGTAGTCCTGTTCTTATGATGGAATTAAAAGAACTAAGAGTCTTAGAACTAACAAAAAACCTAGAATGGCTAAGCATCTGAAACATAGAAATAGGAATTGTGTGGGTCTTGTCTCAAAGCCTCTCGCCGGGTTGTGTTAGAATGGGTATGCGGGGACCAGGGATCCTTCCCTGCGACCTCCTCTGCTTGATGTGGCTGAGCTCTCTGAGGATGAAAGCCTGAGTGGGTGAGGCCTCAGTATGGCAGGTGCGTAGGCTGTAAAGGCTTTGCTCTGGCTTTTGAAACTCTGCTTTGCCAGTGCCCAGCTTGCTTAAAAGCACTTATTGGGGTTGCCACAAACACCCACATGTCCTAAGGCTTTTGTTCTTTCAAGGAAAGAGTCAGAGCTGTGTTAATGGTGCATAGCTGCCCCAACACAGTCTTTGTTCTTATGCCAGGCCCCTGCTTCAAAGTGACTGGGCCTCGCCTGTCTTGGAACAAATAGTGCAGACACTACTAATTAATTAATTGATAGGATTTGACTTGGATATTCTAATAGTTCTCTTCAATGCCTCCGTTGACTCAATCACATTCTTGGACACTTGGAATCATGCCACCATCATGTCCTGGTCAAGAAACCATCCACTGACCCAGCCACGCTCTCGAACTACAGACCCATCTTCCTCCTACCATACCCGTCCAAGGTCTTAGAGAAAATATTCAA
The DNA here is from genome assembly GCA_963921515.1 of Calotriton arnoldi. Lineage (NCBI taxonomy): Eukaryota > Metazoa > Chordata > Amphibia > Caudata > Salamandridae > Calotriton > Calotriton arnoldi. The sequence continues at coordinate 1,262,120 of CAWUFW010003894.1, read as the reverse complement.
CTGATGCCTAACCGACCACCTCAGCAACCTCCAGCTCCTCAACGAAACAAAGTCTGGATTCAGGCCCAACCAGAGCACAGAAACTGCACTCATCGCCGCAGAGACAACATCCATGTGATCCGTGACAGAAGAGACACGGCAGCCCTCATTCTCCTGGACTCTCTGCAGTATTTGACACAGCTTTACACCTCATTCTCATCAGCACATACACGTGATTGGCATACAAGGACCTGCTCTACGCTGGATCTGCTCCTTCTTAAAGGATAGAACACAAACTGTCAGCCTGGCACCTTATCACTCAGAAGCCCTCAAACTCATCTGCGAGTGCCTCAAGGTTCATCGCTCAGCTCCACCCTCTTCAACACATACCTGATCCCTTTGGCTAGCATCATCCTCGCATACGACATCAACATCCTCTCCTATGCCGACAACATGCAACCCATGCTCTTCCTCTTGGACAAGACAACCAACACAAGAAACAAGTACACCACCTGCGTGACGGAAGTTGCTAACTGGATGAAAGCCATCTGTCTGAAGCTCAACACTGACATGACAGAAGTAGTGATCTTCTGCAAGAACATCTCACCATGGGATTTCAACTAGTGGCCGGCCTACTGAACCTGGACCCACACCCAGCACCAATGCTAGGAACCTTGAAATCATCATCAACAGCAAACTGAGCAAGACCGCACAAGTCAACGCCGTCACTGCATCCTGCTTCGACACCCTGAAGATGCTGAGGAAGATCTTCAAATGACTCCAAAGCAACACCAGAAAGATGTCACTCACTCCCAAGTCACCAGCAAATTGGACTATGGGAACAACCTCTATGCTAGGATCACCAAGCAACTCATCAGAAGGCTATAAAGCATCCAGAACACATCAGCCAGACTCCTCTTCAACCTCCCACACAGAACTGAACTTACATCACACCACACCTCAAGGAGCTCCACTGGCTCCCGATACACAAACATGCTCATTTCAAACTCCTAGACACACATTCAAGGCACTACTCAACTTAAACCCCATCTACCTGAACAGTTGCATCTCCTTCCACCAACTACCCAGACACCTACGCACTGTAGGACTCATACTCGCATACATCCTACACATAAACAGAAACAGATCAGGAGGACGGGCTTTCTCTTACATCACTCCTAAACCATGGCTCAACGTCTGCCTCCACATAAGAGCCTCCTCTCTCCTTGAATTCATCAAGAAGCTGAAGACCTGGCTTTTCAATTAACCAACCTTCCCTAGGCAGGTCTAGGCACACACACCTTCTCAGCTCAAGGACACCCTTGTGGGTGATTGTGCACTTAACAAATACACATAACATATGGATCAAGAACTGGTTAAATGACTTTAGTCAGGTGGCAAGGAAATCAGTTTCCCCCAAAAGTCTTTGGGGGATTCAGTCCATGACAGATTTTCAAGCATTGCCACTGACATGAAGTTGCTCCGTGGAGCTAACTCATGATGTTGGAGCTTGTCAAAGGCCATTAAAAATTGGTTTGGCTCACCCCTACAGACACTGTTCCACACTTAGAGCGTAATTTAGACTCCCATAAACAAACCGCCAGCCCCCAAAGTTAGTGTAGCCTATGTTGTGGTAGTGGACCATGGCCTGGTAGAGGATTGTCCACCCTATTGAGAGATCTCTGCCCTATTGAGAGATCCCCCGCCTGCCTTGTGGGGTTCTCTGTACTGTGAAGGGAGCTGCTGTTGCGTTGTCTCCCTTTACAGCTACTGCAAGTTTGCCGACTGGGCACCATTTTTAAAACACTGCCCAGCAGATTTTTGGGGGGGAGAAATTAGGCTCTCAAAATGGAAGTTCATTTTTCAGTAGGAAAAAGACATGGCACTAATGTTCAGGGAGATTCCTCCCTGCACACCAGGGCCATTCTAAATTCTCACTACCCATGTCTGCTATGCTGTGCTTGGGGGAAACAGGCAGAGACAATGTGACAATAGCCCCATCCTCTATGGTGCAGGATCACGGTCACTGTGACCTGGCAAATCTTTGGAGAACCTTCTGCTAGGTCAGAGGTTTACACAGCTGGAGCTAGCTGAGGCTCTGCAGGTGTAAACCTGGTGCTTTCCTTGGCTCAAAATTGAGTGGGGTCAGGACAGGTGGTCTGTTGAAGTGCCGTCTTCGTACCGCTCTGTCAAACTCTAAATCAGACTTAAATTTAATTCTGCGGGTGGAAATGTTGTCCTGCAGGGGTCTAAGTGCTGAAGATTCAGCTTTCATTTGATTAGACTAGTGAGGAATCCTTGTCAGGACTGAGAGTTCTCTTTTTTTATTTTTTTTTATTTTGTCCTCATATCACCATGGCTTCTGCAAACTCAAGCGACTTACAGTTCAGTGAAACTGTAACATTTCAGCTGCATTGTTGCTTTCATAGGCTTTTCTCCGCAAGCACCCTTTTACCGGAGTGTCTTCAAGCCCTAAATTTGGAAAGTGTAAGTCGCACTGCAGGCCGCCCACAAAATGTTCTCTGTCGGTCCAGGGGGGTCTGATCAATGCTTGATTATCAGGCTAACCTCTCTCTATGAAAATGAGCTCCATTTAGAGTAATTGCACATATGTTCATTCCCTCTGGTTATTCCGAAAATCTGGCATGGATCTGGCCTCCTGGAAATACGTTGGTCACAATTTTGCTGTCGGGTCGTCCCTCACACTTACTGAGGCCTGTATCATCAACAGCACACTTTGTGTTTTGATTTATTTATCGTGTAAAAGAATTGCCACATTTTCCGGCTTTATCTTGTCAGTCGCTAGTTAATTAAGCCCCTCATCTATCCCTGTCTCAGAGATACATTTAAGTCAGTCAGTTCCTGAGGATATATTAGTTTCTGAGGAGACTTGGTAGCATTCGAAAGGCAGCGGTGAGAGGGGAGTCTTCATATCTAGGCAACAGCAGGAAGCCAGGACTTGTATAGTCTGCGATCTGGAAGCAGGGCTTTAAGTGGGATGAAAAAAAATTGGAGGGGTGTCTCTCAAAGGGGCGTGGCCTATGTAACTAAGGGCGTGGCTTAAAAACACCTAAGCTAGACCTGTGCTTAGCATAGTGTGCCGCCCGACTGGTATTTTGCTGTTTCTGTCATTGCATCCAGATATATATTAGAGCACGTAACATTATACCAACAACAAGCCAGGACTATTGGCTTTGTCAATGATTGTTAGTTGCATAAAATAAATAAGCAACAACTATGGCTTTGTTGTATATAATATCGAAAAATCTTCAGTTCTGAAATGATGAGACTATGAAAGACCTACAACGAGTCTCATCGAAGTTACAACAAAGGCAGTTAATGTTAGGTAAATTTGTAGAGCGCAGTTACCCGAAGGTGTCCTGGCGCTAGCTCAAATAATTGGGCAGAAAGACGGAAAAGAGTGAGGGCCTAGTTATTAAACAGCCAAGTTTTCAATTCTTTCCTGAAGGCGAGCAGATTGGGGGCAGAGCAAATGAAATAAGGAAGCTCGTTCCAAGCCTTGGCCGTGCAATTGATGAAGCTTCTACCACGCCAGTATGTTTTCTTAAATTTGGGAACATCCAGGGTTTTAGCTCCCAATGAGCAGAGTGTCCTGTTGGGTGCAAACCAAGTAAACTTCTGCCTAAGGTGAAAAGGGCCGGTATTGTGTAAAGCCTTGAAGGCTGTACACAGAGCTTTGATTTTGTTCTGATGCTTTTTGACATTCAGTATTAACTGATCAGAATTTGGGAATACCTGACAGAAGTCTGGCTGCAGCATTTCGTAGCACTTGCAGTTTGTTGAGATGTTGCTGCCGCATGTTAAGATACAGCCCATTACAGTAGCCCAGCTTTGACAGGACAAGAGAAGTCATGACTGTTTTTTGAGACTCATAAGGGATAGAATGCAAGTTTTTTTTAAATAATCCTCAGTGTGAAAAAGGTAGAAGCCATCATTGAGTTTACCTTGTCACCAAAGGTCAGCCTGTTATTCATTTCGACACCCAGGTTTTGGCAGTGAAGAGTGGTGCTGCTGCAGAGTTAAGATTTTTTTTCCACTCTGAGGGTGCGGGCAAGAATGGCGAGCCCGATAAAGACCCGTCTCAGCACCTCTTTTTTAGTACTGCCGGTGCTGAGCACCGGCAGGACCCGGCCCACGTAAAGCTGTGTGTGGAAGGTCTTGAGTAAAATCAGCATTTAATTCACCAAGCCTCTACAATGTTTAGTAAAGTAAGTCTCCTCCAGTACACATGCTCAGTTCCGTAGTAAACAAGAAAGTGGCCATCTTGGGGTGGGCTTTTACAAATCATCTTTAAACTTTACCAGTTTGATATGGCTTCAGGATTGTACGTCCAGCCAGTGCTTTAAATAGAAGGAAAAAGGTAGCATGGCCGAAAAAGGGGTATGGCTTGAGAAGTCTTTACTGGAGGCATTGCTTATTTAATTAATACATGTGAAATACCATCCTGTGTTGGACAGATGCACGAATAGAGTCTCGTTGGACAAAGCATAATCAAAACCAGCAGGATATTTTGCTTAACAGTTTTTATAAAACTTTTAACCAGGGCCAAGCGCAATAGAAAACTTGAGACGGTAAGTTTGAAGTAGGTGGCAATATATACAAGCTATTCGGTTGAAATTGAATAATTCTTTGGGCCCTGGATTACCAGGGACTTTGGTTAACAATGCATTGCAGCACTGCATGTGACAGGCGGGAAGGCAGGCTTTTTCCCCCTTCAGCCGGTGAACGACAGAAATACAGAGGCCCAATGTCCAGTGTTTGGCTTTGCAGGGGCCCGGCCTCGGCAGGCCCTGCTCAACTTAGAGCACTGCCTTCCCCAGCATTGCTGCAGGGATTACCAGGGCCATGGGCGGCCCCTCCCCAGCTCCGTAGAGTAAACAAGTGGCACTGGCTGGAACACAGTAAAGCTTTGAAACGAGCCCTCCTACAAAAACGGCCCTCTCTCGCACGAAACAACACGTGTACAAGTGGCCCTTGTAACTGGCTCGAAGCCCCAGCCTCATTGGATAATTAACCTTTGGGGAAAAGAGGTGTTTCTGGTGTTTGCTCTTTCTTCCTGATAGGCCCCTGGGTACGGGCTCCCGAACGCGGCTTATTCCGCTTTTTCAAAGCAAGTACTGTAACATTGTATGTTGCAGCACATAGCATACGTCTTAAACACGCGCAGTATGTAATGCAAGAAACGAAGGACTGTCTGCCTGGGCAGTTGTGGGATGTCCCCTCTCCTGGGGAATCAGAACGCGCCCGGATCTATGCATTGCTGCGTACACAGCAGTGAGGGTCCCGGGTGGTCCTGGCACACGGTGCAGTCATGAGCAAAATTATTCATTGTTAGGGCAAAGGTCACAGTGGGCTCCATACAGTCGCTGGAGTGTCGTATGCGCATGTGCGTAGGGTTGTCTGTTTGCCATATACACACAACGTCACACAAAAAAAACACATATTACAATCTGTTTGGTGCCTATGGCGGCCCTGTGGGATCACAGTGTGGCATGTGCCTGTCAGTGTAGTATGTCTCTGGTTTCGGTGTGTCTGTGCGCGCTTGTGTTTGTGAGTGGTGGGACTGTAGACCTCTGCAGGATACTAGTGTGATGTGTGCCTTGGAGCGGAGTGGTGTCTGGATCTTTGTGTGTGTAGTGTCTGTGGTGAGCCCTATAGGATACAAGTGTGGCATGCTTGTAAGTGTAATGCCTGTGAGTAGTGTTTGCCCATGTGTAGTATCCCTGGTGGCACCTGGCGGTTCTATACATTGTCTTTGCCCCCGCCCCCTCCTTATGTGGTCAGTGTGTCGTATGTCTGTGACTGGTATGGTAGTGTGTGCCTCTCGTCTCCCTTTGTGTAGTGTGTGATGACCCCTTCTGTTTACAGTGTACGGTGTATATGTGTGTGCATATTCGTGACTGGTTGATGTTTACGACGGGCCTTCCGCTACACATGAACATGTGTCCCAACGTTTTTAGTTACTAGACCTAGAAACACTTTTTTTTGGTCAAAATCTGCAGATTATTCAGCAGATGATATATTACGTGGCAAAGGCGGCAAATCCATAATTATGCGATAAATGCTGTGGCCGCAGAATTGCATCATTCCAGTGGTCCTGTCTATAGTACGTCGTCTTGTTGTGTCAGTGTGTATTCTGTTTGTTGAACCCCTGTGTGATCTTCATGTGGTGTGTGTCTCTGCCTGCAGTCAGTGTGTGTGTGCTTTCCCATGTGTCCCTGTGTAGAGGCTTTGCTGAGAACATGTAAGCAAGGTGTGGTATGTGTCTATAGTTTGTGTCTTTTTAGATTGTGTCAACTGTGTTATCAACATGCTGTGTACGTCTGTGACTCGAGTCTCTTTTTTTGTGTGTGTGTGTGTGTGGTCTGTGTTTGCCTGGTTGTGTGTCTGCATGTAACTACACAAGTTGAGGAGCACAATGTTTAGAAGCATCAGAATTCAACTTCCGAGAGTTATATAATATTCAAAACATGTTTTATACTGTTTATATTCATGAGACAGCAAAACCAATACTTTTTGTTATAAAATGGAGGCTTTCACATCCTGATTAATTCTTTGTTGTCTTTATTCTAAAAGTCTTCAAGTGATTAGACAAAACAGGGTGACATGTCCAAAGAAACAGCCTACGCGTTTCGTCCCTATTCACACGGGACTTCTTCAGGGCAAAAATTTATACTGAGGTGATCCTAACTTCAAAAACAACATAGGTTTTCAGTTCTTCACACAGGGCCTATGTCAAATATCGCGTTCTCATGTGTTTCCACTGCGCAATCATCACATGATAAAAAACTGGAGTAGCCATCTATTCTCCTCACAGTTTCTTATTCACTCTCACACTTTCTTTATAATTCCACAATCAGGCAGTCCATATAGTTCATGTGTCGGTTTCCGTCAGGCCTAAATTTGAATGGCCCCTTCTTGCGCAAGTATGCGCTAGAGGAAGCGAACAATGCCCCCTATTCCTCACGGGGAGCAGCCGTCTGTAGCATCACGGTCCGTGAGGAATAGAGGGCATTGTACGCTTCCTCTAGCGCATACTTGCGCAGGAAGGGGCCATTCAAATTTAGGCCTGACGGAAACCGACACATGAACTATATGGACTGCCTGATTGTGGAATTATAAATAAAGTGTGAGAGTGAATAAGAAACTGCGAGGAGAATAGATGGCTACTCCGGTTTTTTAACATGTGATGATTGCACAGTGGAAACACGTGAGAACGCGATATTTGACATAGGCCCTGTGTGTAGAACTCAATACCTATGTTGTTTTTGAAGTTAGGATCACCTCAGTATAAATTTATGCCCTGAAGAAGTCCTGTGTGAATAGGGACGAAACGCGTAGGCTGTTTGTTTGGACATGTCACCCTGTTTTGTCTAATCACTTGAAGACTTTTTGAATAAAGACAACAAAGAATTAATCAGGATGTGAAAGCCTTCATTTTATAACAAAAAGTATTGATTTTGCTGTTTCATGAATATAAACAGTATAAAACATGTTTTGAATATTATATAACTCTCGGAAGTTGAATTCTGATGCTTCTAAACATTGTGCTCCTCAACTTGCGTAGTTACATGTATTGTTAAAATCAGGTTTCTTTACGGTTGACCTGAAGAGTGAGCATAATTCAGATGCTTAGGACAAACAGTGTGCAAGCGAATCTTAAGCCATAACCGTTTTGCTGCATTTGTATTGTGTGTCTGCATGTAGTGTTGTTGTTGACTCCCTGTGCGATCAATGTGCGGTGTATATGTGTGACTTGAGACTCTTTGGGGCACATTTACAAAGAAGTGGCAGAGTGCGGCATTAGCCACCTTGGCTGAACGCCACACTCCGCCACTTTCAAAACGCAGGGTTGCACCGTATTTGCAAGGATACGGTGCAGCCCTGCGTTTCCCCCTGAGCTGGCGCTAATTTTAGCTGCCTAGCGCAAACGCAGACACCCTTGCACCATAGTGCAAGGGTGCCTGCATTGTAGGGGAAGATTGTTTATCTGCAGGAAGGTGTCCCTTCCTACACATAAACAATCTGACTTGGCAGTTTGAAACTTCTATGTGTGCTGCTTAATGCAGTACACATAGAAGTAGCAAAACATCATTTTTTTAAATTGATTGTTTATGTGCAGGAAGGGTCACCCTTCCTGCACATAGGAAATCAATGGCCTTTTGCTGGTTCTATGTGTGCTGCACAATGCAGCACACATAGAAACAGCAAAAACGAGGAGAAATGTTTCATTTCTCCTCGTTGCGCCTGGTCTTCCCTGGTCTTAATTTTGGTGCTGCCCCATATTTACCCTTGCCCTTGTAAATATGGAGCAGCGTCAAAATGAATGGGTGTTGCTGTGAAACGCCCACCACAACACCCATTTCCCTCTCCTTTCACACTAAGTATATCGTGAAAGGGGCCTTATTTACAAGGCAGCGTTAAGTCACGTTAAGTGGCTTAACGCTGCCCTGTAAATAAGGCGAAGCCCTGTAAATATGCCCATCTGTGTGTGTGAATGAGTGTACGCATGGGGCTATTTAACACATGGTGGGCACCGTACCAGTCCTCACAGTGTTGTGCACCCTGAGGAAACCAGACAAACACCATCTCTGCTAGGATCATCACGCTATGTGAGGACTGGTCTAGTCTGCTTGTTTTTTGTGTATTGTGTTTATTGAATCCCTCCCTGTGTGATTAAAGTGTGCCTGTAGTGTGTGTAAGTCTCCTGCCTGGTAGTGTGTCAGTGTGTGGTATCTCTTGCCCCCCGTAGGGGCGTAATTTGTGTGGGGGGTGCCCACCAATGCAGCGTGCCTATCTCCCTCGCCTCCTCTGTGCCCTGTATGTGCACGTGGGTAGAGCCTCCGTTACACCCACGCCAGACCTGCACGCGCCTCACGGTGCCGTTATTGGGTAAATAAAGACCCAGTGTTCCTGACTGGGACTTCTCTTTCTTTTCCTGCCGTAGGGTGACGTTCTTACACTTGGCGCCGGGCCTGTGTTTCCTACACTTGGCACCAGGCCCCTAGTTTCCTTTCGGGATGGGCTGCTCCACACTAAATATTTGTGCCCAAATGAGTTTTAGAAAACATCGTCCTTGGTGGCGTCTGGAAGGAATCCTCGGGCAGAACGGGCTTGGCCCATGCACTCCACTGCTAGCCTTTTAGGATTTGTGGGCCCCTTCTTACTGATATTACAGTGACCCGCAGTGCCCTCCCCCAGTACGGTTGTATGTCTGCCCTTGATCACGGACAGACATTTCCCAGGCCTTTGGTTTTACTTAAGCCTCTCAGTTGAGTTGACCCCAACCAGTGCTTTTGGCAGACAGAAAGCTGGACGAGTTCTAGATGGAAGCAGGAATGGCGGCAGATTCGAAATACTACCCTTCACTCCCTCATGTCTCTTGCAGTTTTCTATTCCTCTAGAATTGAAACCCACAGGACTGAAGGCAAAGTCCACCCGATAAGTAAAAGTCCAGTGCCTCAGCAGTGACTGCGATTCCAAGCCCACCACATAGAAGGCCCAGAACACATCCTACATGTCTGAAGTCAAGTGCCTGGCTTTCTGTCTGGATAGGAGGCTATCCCTAAAGCCACAAGTCATCACAGATCTCCAGGCTTCACACTCTATCACCTAAGCCTCTTTCTCAGCTCAGGAAAATGCTACCAAGATCTCATCTAGTGGTTGTCGAAAGCGGGATTACAGAAACATAGCTCTCGTGCTTAATTTGAGCCGGTGCTCAGCACCGGCACTTAATTGGTTTCCGGTGCTCCACACCAGCACCTAATTGTCAACGCCATACTTAGAAAAGTCTACCACATGGTGGCGCTGCTCATCTAATTTAGAGATGAGCAGAACAACGGTTGTTTAGGAATACAATATATATTAGAATTACTAATACCTGCCTCCCCAGCCATTCCTTTAGCTTTGGGCACCTGGAATAATCTGAACTGTCGTATTTACATGCGAGAGAGTTGGTTAGTAGTTGTTTTGGCAGCGATGACGAGGGCGATGGGTGGTGCAAGCTGCAGTGGCCTCCTGGTCAGAGCCCTGGCACTTAATATGCTACAAATTAAGCACTGCATAGCTCATGTAGGCCTCCCAGAGGACCTCCCCCTTGGCAAACTTTAAAAGATTCAGCATGGCACACCTTATCTCTGGGCAGGAAATACATCTTGCACAGAAAACTTTAGGAGTGCCTAGTTGCCATATGATAGAATACATGAGTACAACCCCACAAATCTAAGAAATAAGACAGATGCACCTCCTACTCACAAGAGTAGAGCGACCAGAATTTTGAAAAAAAACCCCTGAGACTTTTCACAAACATAGAAGAGGGACTTACTTACCTTTTGTATCGACCTTGAGGCACACAATGACTTACATGACAGCACACATTCGATCCTGTTCTGATTTCAAAGGTTTTAAAAACATTTGAAAACTTGGCTATTTTGACCTGCTGCTTTGTCCTGACTTTGCTGCGTGCCAAGATACACCCTTCCGGAGCGAGTCATCATGCTATATCAAATGCCTCTAACATAACATAACACTACTATTGAAAAACAGACTAACTGCACTGGGGTATTAAGTGGAATTTGATTCCACCCTTACACACACAGTATTTTCTGTGTTAAATTGCTTTATGCTAAAGCTGCTGAATAATTATGCACTGGAACACATAAAAACGTGCCTCCCTCTGTGTCTATTTGATCCTCTCTGAAAACCGGGACATTTGCTAAATTTATTGAAATTGGCCAGGATAGATGGTAAAATAAACAGCACCGTCCTGGCAAATTCTGGATGTCCGGTTGCCCTAAGAGCTGCTCCAGTTAAGTGGGCAACCCTAGTTTTAGATGCCTCTCCATTCCCATAATCTACCTCCAGACAGGAAACTGAAAGCATAAATGTTCCTGTAGTGTCACAATAGGTCGCCCTATTGGCCTATCTGTGCCTAGAGGCTTATGCTGTTTGTGGAGCGCACCTTACAGATGCTGAAAGTGCACTAACCCAATACAACCACTGGGGAATGGAACCCTGTTGGAACCGGCACTTTCTGGTTGGCTGAAGGGATGCCCCCAGCCAGGCAGAACCTACCGCTCCGTCAACGGCGTGTGATTACACTTGCTGTATAACCTGTGCTCACCCTAGGGTAGCTTGGCACTGAGCAGTCAGGCTTATCTCAAAGACAATGTGTAAAGCAAAGGCACAACAGTCACTCGCAATAAATAAACTGAGCGTTACACAAGCGACTTCACACAGGATGCATGTAAATAACGTTTGTATTCAACACACAATCATTATAACATAAACTTCTGGTACTTTTGGGCATAAAACACATTTGGAAATATTACTAGCAGTACTAGGCCCACTCATATTGTTATGATATCAATAGTAAGCACACTGTGGACAATTCCTAATCTACCCCCCCACACAGAGAGAAAGAGAAAGCATTCTTATGTGGTGCAACACGCTGTCCACCCCAGGCCCACCCTAGCAATCCTAATAATATAATCCCACACAGTTATAGGGCACACCTCGGGTCACAACAATATAAAAAATATGAACATACAAGAAACTAGAACACTTTTTAGCAGCACCGTGGGCCGGAGCCACCCTGGTAAACCCAATGTCAAATGTATTGTGCTTTTGGCATGAAATCAATGTATAAAGCAGCACCCCCAGCCAGTGTTGTGAATCACAGGTGGTCCGCAGACTATCACTCTCACTCACACACACTCACTCCGCACCGCTACACAGTGCGACAGGTATCAGCCCAGTCCATACGGAACGCTCTCGCACACATACGCATCAGCACCCTAATGCAGTGCTACTGGTACCCAGCAGGTCAATGGATAACACCCTGTAGACTCCGTAGCCCGAGCCTCCTTCGACCCTCTAGTTCAACCCGATTGTTCTATGCCCCCAGATGGAAGATAACCAGCCCCTTCTCCCGGATACTAGGTCGCTAGTGGCTAAAGTCAGACTTAGGGTGGGTCCTCGGGAAGCAGGTGGGGATATGTAGCAAGTTTTAATTAGGAGGCAGATGTAAACAAGAGGAGTTTAGCACCCACTCTGGAGGTTCACCCACAGGTCTCAAAACACAATGGAGTCACGCAGTCTCTTGACCCACTTCCGACTGTCTCAGAAGCGTTCCTTCAACCCAGTCAATCTCTCTCGCTACTACCTGGTGCCAAGATGTCTTCGTGAGGGGCCAGATGCTGAGAGGGCAGTTGGTCCGCCGTGATGGGGGTCAAAGAGGAACAACCGATGAATGGGGAGTAACGCAGGGAGCCTCTCGGTAGGAGGAGGCATCCTGTCCAGTACGCATTGATCAGGGTAATTTCCAGGCAATCCGGGCACAGAGTCTGGTGCACGTTGGTATGGGTCGCACCTGACACTTCATGTCTCAAACACGAAGAATTGCAAATTCCGTACCCTCCCTGGAAATGAGGCACAATGACCAGTGCACATTGAGATGGGTTGCACCAGGCATTCTGGTCGCACACAACGAAGAGTAGCAAATTCCCTACCTCCCTGGAAATGAGACACAACGTCTGGTGCACGATGATACAGGTTGCACCAGACCAGTCCGGTCACACACACAGGCACAAGTTCAGCAGAGCCACATGAGGTAGAATGAGGCATTATTACGGGTGCACCCCCACCTCCGAGGGTCGCATCCTGTGAATTGGACACCGCACGCAATGAGAATGCAGTCAGAGTGACACACAAGAGAGATGCAGTACGATTGACAAAACAAGCCACGCAGGGTCCTGCAACTGGTGAATCTGCTCACCACCAACAAGACACTTATGAGTGTCAGGGTCCCTGCGCTACAGGAATCACACACCTTAGAGGTGGGCAAGTTTTCTGGGGCTCCGCACTAGACAATCCAGTCTCCAGGCACAAGTCTTAGTTCCGCGCTCACACTGCGCTACCCGTTGGGATTCAGTAGCCAATGTGGGCACTTGAGAGGACACCGCTCTCCACATATCACAGGTAGATGGTCCTTGAGATCTCCAGGAGAACAGGAGGCCTGCCCTAGGAGAGCACACTTCAGTGCGCCACACTTCAGCAGGTCTTCAGCCCAGGCGAGCCACTATTCAGAAGGTGCATGCGGTCCCCTTCAATGGCAGTAATCCTCCACATGCACAACAGAGTCCTCTGGCAGTGTACACCACGCAGTCTGGGTTCTCCGGTCCCGCTTCCTCACAAGCGTATCTCACCCCTTGCTGAAGGATGGAATCAGTAGTTATACCGTTGTGTGTCTTTGAAGTTAGGGGTAGTTTAAGGGGTTTTCCTTTGAACCACAGATGTCTTCCCCTAAATTGTAGGCCCGTCTGCCATGGGGCCATGGAATGCAGATCTTAATCATTAGTGGGGCCATCCATGATCTGGCCCCTGGAGGCAAAATGTCAAAACCTCCCTCTCCAATTTATCCTATTCGGCCCTCAAATGGCATAGGTCTGTCGTTCTAGTGGTATGCCCATGGTTTATGACTGTCGCTGGGGAATGCATAGATGTGCTCCCTCGACCCCTGGTGTCCCCTGGAGCAAGGCACCACGGCACACAAGACTGTTAGAGCATAGAAATGTCCATATTCTATAAGTGACATTTCTAAGCCAGTTATGCTAAAAAAAACTTTGGTTTGGCATGGTGAATCCATTGATACCAAACATCATGAGGCTGTTCCACTGCAATCCACTATTGCAGCCCGAAGTAATGTCAACCACATCCCCATGTTAACCTATGGGAAGAGCAAGCCTCATAGGTTGTGAAAACACACACAGATATTCCTCAGTACCTGGGCGCACCTGTGCATGTGCACACACAGACCTGCAATGGCAGGTTGGACACATAGTCACCAGCAACAGGGGTGCAAGTGGAGCCGCCCGAGTCTGCAAAGGCAGACTGGACAAGGGTTTACTAATACAGGTGTCAGTGCGAACGCACAGGCCTACGATGGCAGACTGTGCATGCAATCACAGGCACCATAAGCGCGGGTGTGCACATACAGCAGCCTGCAATGGCAGGCTGCTAATGAGTTTAATCATGATAGATTCCAGTACGCACACACCAGTCTGCGATGACATGTCAGGCACATGGGCTTACCTAGGCCCTAGTACGTTAGGTGCGAGTGCGTGCACACCACCCTGCCTGGGCCAGTCGGATATGGGTTGAACCCCTTACAGGTGCAATTGCTCACACCTGGCCTGCAACAGCAGACCGGGCACCTTGCTACTAGCACCGTGGGCGCAAAAGCGCAGACACAGGCCTGCACCCTGGTGTTAGAACACCGGGTATGCAGGTATGCACTCACCGGCCCAAGATGATAGGCCGGGCACCTATCCAAAATGCCATAGGTGCCAGGGCGCATCCTCAAGCCTGCGAAGGCAGGCTGGACATGTATGTGAAACAGCATAAGGGCCAGTGCGCACACCCAGGCCTGTAATAGCAGACTGGGTGCGTAGTTAACACCCCTCAGGTGCAAGTACGCACTCCCGGGTCTGTATTGGTAGACTGGCCATTGTTTCAGAACACAGTGTCTGCGCCTCTTCCTAGCCTGTGTAGGAAGGCATGCACACTTCCACACTGCTTTGACTGTGAGGACGTGCTCCGGGCCCTGAGGCCTCACAAGAGAATCAGCGACACCCCAGGAGTATCCCATGCAAAGAGCCGAACTCCAATGCAGGAGAATCCCCACGTGTGGGGTTCCTCACTACCTGGGCAGGGAACATCCATAAGTAGCCGCTTGGCCTTCAGCCTACCACCCCACCTGCATCCGTCAGGGCTTCCCTGGGGGGGGGGGGCGCCCTCATGGTGTGATACAACCCTCAGGGTTGGCTGAGGCGTAAGTAATGCCAACCTAGGCAGGGGTGCAATGGCCCCCCACAGGCCTGCAGTGGCTGGCCCGATACATGGTTGACAGGCTATCCATAGGGTGGCACACTCAGTGCAACATCACACTACTAGCCAGTGCTGTACCCACCCTGGGTATGTAGTGTACCTGTTTACAGGGTGCACAGAGGTATGATACCTAAACCCATCATGTACGCACCCCCTGCCTAGGCGGGCACATGCACCTTCCCTCTGCAGTACAGAGGTAATGTGCCCAGATTCCTACGGTCATGTGCAGAGAGTCAGAAAAGACTAGTAGGAAAAAGCGAAACATTTTGGGGTAAATTCCCCTAAGAAAGGCCATGTCCAACAAACCTTTACTCGAGAAGATGTGTTTTTCTTCTGACAGCTGCAGGCAGGTATGGTACCCTGTAAACCCCATTAATACAGAGGACGCCTAGAGGTAGGAACAAGTAGCCGCCTGTGTGCGAAGGAAGTGTGAGAGGCAGGGGAGGAGATCTGCGGGTTCTGGCAGGACTGGGGAATTTCAAACTGTCTATACATTCATTAGAGACCACAGAAGACAAAACTCATTGTCTACTTCAGAGGAAGGAGCAAGCCAAGATGGTTATGCGTGATGAAGACAGTGGCGCATCATCACCACACTAGCCCCAGCACTCTGCTGCTCACTGATGGTTCTGCTGGCCCCATGCCTACTTGGCATGTTCAAGGCACTGCCTTCGTGCACCGAGATGAATGAGAGGGGGGACTGCTGAGACTCCCAAGCAGGGGAGAGGTCACAGAGCTGGTGCTGATTTACATTTAGGCTGCAAGCAGGGCCGGCTTTTGGCATGGGCGAACTGGGCCCAGGGAGCTAAATTTCAAAGGGGCTAGGAAGCTGTCTGCATTAACGTCATGCAAAGAGCAGATCCCTTGAATTTGGCTCCAGTGATTCAGAATAAGCTCTTTTAAGCATTTTTTTCTTCGCCTCCGGTGCTGTTTAACCCGCTTCCGTTCCCTCCCATCTACCCTTCACTCCATGCTTCGAGGCACCAATAGCCTATCAGCCTTACAAACAACCTGGCACCACAGCGTGAGTGAAGCAGATGAGTTAAGGCCGGTGTCGAGATATACATGTTCAGAAGCCACAAACTATTTTGATGTAATAATCAGCCAGTGACTGACCTGTGAAGACAAAATGGCCCCCTGCTACTTCATTTTATTCCTATGCAGCAGCGATGGCGCCAACTATCTTTCCCGCCCAGGGCAGTATCCAAGCAAGGGCCGGTTCTTGGACGTGTGCACTGTAGGGGTGCATGGAGGCCAGGTGCTGCAGTCCGCTTCTGAGACTGAGGTTGTTGGAGTGTGGCTTGACCACCGGCAGCACAGCAAGGTCGTGTACGGCCCTCCAGTTAACAGTCCATCTACACGCGCCTTTGTAGATGTCGAGGGGCTAAAAATGATTCGATAACTGGAAGCCTTGGGGGTGATGACATGTCCACCAGATCTATCTCCTAGAAGGTGGGGTCTGTACCCGAAGGGCTATGAGGGCATTTAGAAGTGGGTTATTTAGGCTGTTTACGTAGAGGAATGGGCCTGTGCCATTAGGGCTGTGTTCGGCATCGAGTTTCTGAAGGAGGAGGAATTGGTTAGGGTCCCGAAGAGTGAGGAGGGGTACACGAGGAGACAAGCCTTGAGGAATCCTCGGAAAAGGGATTGGCCAGAGTACTGAAGGCTTAGGGAGCAGCACCAGAAGGCAGAGTGTTCGCGAAATAATAAATAATAAATTATAACAAAAAGGACGTCTGGAGGGATTGGAAAGAATAAAAGAGGGTTGGGTCGTGTTACGGGGTGGGGAGTGGCGCATAGAAGAGGGGTCCCCAGAAACTGCCCTTCTGGCTCCTCTCTTCACTCCCCTCCCAGGCCTGTTCTTAAAATCTGGGTGTTTTACGCGGCCAAACCCTGCAGGAGCTGAGCCATTATCGTGCCCCGGGATAGGCTTAGAGCAGGCCTCACATCCGAGGACATAGGTCACATGGAAGGCCTCAGACCTCGTCAATAAACACTGTTGGAACAGGTGCAGAGGCCGCCCTGGGAACAGAGGAGGCGGGGCAGAAGCCGGAAGACGATCCTCTCGCGGGGGCCACATGCCTATGAGAGAGAGGGCTGCAGTGTCAGGCAGACTATGTGTGGGCATCCAAACTCTAGTGTGTGCGCGCGCGCGCGCGCTCTACCCATAACATAGCATGTACAACACATACATAAAAACCTGAAAACATTATTAACAACCATTGTCAAAGCCACTAGGTCTGTCTTGCATTTTGAGTCTTGACTAAAATATTTTAATAAAGATACCATGCTGCAGTGAAAAAAAGCATAACAAAAAAAAATTGCTTTCTGTATACAACGCATCAATGAGATAAAGAATTTAATGTGTGATGATTCCGGGTACTTTTGAGATGTAAAATAGACCTTCATGCAGTGCAGTGTAAGCTCTCCATTGGAGAAGAAATGAAACAACTAAAAGCCAGTAGCACGCAGCGAGCAGGTAATTTTTGTGTGGGTTGGAGAAAAAGCCCTTTCTATGTATATGTTAAATAATTGGTAATAATAGCCATTGCACATAACTGCACTGACTAGCCAGGCTAAAAATATCCTGCCAGCTATATTTTTAACAAACACTGACAAAGCCAATAAATAGATCTCACTTTTGGGACTTATTGGCTTTATCAATGTTTTTAGCCATGCTTTGCAGCTTCCTTGAGGCTGTGCAGCTTGGCTAAAGAATTAAAAAATAAGCCTTTGACACTGCCAGCCATGTCATTTTGTAGACAAGTGCACCATGTATGTGCACACTGACAAAATTCCAAATTGGATCTGTAACCAAAAAGAAACAAAAAATGTGCAAAAGTATTTTGTTTTTTATAAAGTGGGTGGAGGGAGAGGAGGTACACGGGAGAGCAGAAGCAATAGGGACAGAAGCAGCATGGGGGTAGAAGGGGAAGAAACAACATTTGGAGGCACTGGGTCGGGCTGAAGCAACACGGAGGTGCAGGTGGGTGAAAGCAACATGGAGGGCGTCGGTGGGGGAAGCAACACAGAGGGAGTAGGTTAGGGAAAGAGAAGACACAGAGAGCAAAGTGAAACAAGGGGAAAAGCAAACAGGCGAAGAAGCAATGTGGAGCAAGTGGGGAGAAGTGCACGGGTGAGAAAGCAACAGAGGGGGGAAGCACACAAGAGCAAGCGCAACATGGAGGTGGGGAGAGGAGACGCACATAGGTCACAGAGCAACACGGATTGCAAGGAGGGGGAGTACATGATGGAGGCAGCTTGAAAATACATGCACTCCTACTTGACCCAAAAGAAAAAAGTAGTGTTTGAAAAGCAAGCAGCGGAAGCGTAGAAGCCAGCCAATCAAAAGAGATGGTAAAGAAGCTATGCTCTATGGCAGAGACAAACACACGATTGACAAGCTAGGACACCGCTAAGAAAACAGGCAAATGAGAGTGACAGGAAAGCCAATCAATGGTAAGCAAGGGCTGGCTCCAAGCCCCTCTATGTTCTTGGTAAGCCCACAATATGTTTTGCAGCAGACATCACATGTGCTGTCTAGTAGGTGGGACCTAAAAAGTAGGAGGCAAAGTAGTTTGGAGTAAAAGATGCTTAATAGTAACCTGGAATTCAGCAAGAATGTTGGCCTGGAGCTTGATCCTAAGCTCCTACTGACATGGTTCACAGTTGCACCAACACATCCCCAATATTCCTTAATGCTGCATATATGCCCAACTTGTTGAACATGGAGCTAGGGATTGCCCTTAAACTTTTACCACTGAACTTTACCGATGTGGCTCCTATAACTGCCAACCTCATAATTGCTAAGTGGTGCAGCAAGTAATTCCAGCTGCCAGCAAAGTCATGAAACACACAAAAGGTGATGGGAAGAATGCTTCCAATTTGTCTAACCACTGGCAATTGCTTGGGGTAGCATCCCAACCCATCATTCTTTGGCTCACCATGCCACCTCAGTTTGGACCCAGCCATATGCAAATCATTCTTGACCCTGCTCCTCATGGGAACAGTCCAGCCCGAACTGCCAAGCCAGGTCCTCCCTGAACCGGAACACAAGCAACCCAGGACAATGGATTTAGGCCCAGATCTCTGTAGTGGGGGTGAATGATTGACATTGTTTAGCATTCCGTCCATCAATTGTTCTTTTTGCATTTGTCGCCCTAAGTAGGACGGGTATGCCCAGACGTGGGTCCGGGTTTCACCATACCACTGGAGTCAAGCTAGCCTGGCTGATGAGGGGTGATACCCCAAAACCGGTCCCAGGATGTTTGTTTCTGGTCTACGGAGGACCTGGCCTGGCGGTTTGGGCTGGACTGTTCCAATGGGGAGCAGGATCAAAACTGTTTTGCATATGGCTAGGTACAAACTGGAATGGCATGGTGAGCAAAAAGGATATATTTAGTCCAGATCTCTGTACCATGGGTGAATGTTTGACATTGTTCAGCATTCCATCCATCAATTGTTCTTTTTGCATTTGTCGCCAAGAAAGTCAGACAGCCATCGGGGAGTACTATGCATTTCACCGACTGAAGAACTTGAATTGACACGAAAGAAATTTATGAAAATGTAACATCTGAATGTATTGTAACATATCATACTGCATCTTTCCGTTAAATGACGAACTGTATATTACGATTTTATACATGGCAAATGTTTTAATTTCAATAAAAACATTTAAACCAAAAAAAAAAGAAAGTCAGACAGCAAGGCAGGATACATTATGAGTAGCTATGCAATATGGTACAATACTGCTGTTGAAGGAATCTGGTGATATCGAGTGGTTTGAAATGTTACCAGAATTCTGAGATTGCAATTTAGAACCATCTTACACATGTTACTCCTTCAAGGGTTTGCACCGATGCAGTGCTACAAAAAGTAACGAAACCCCAGGCAAAATCTTGAATTGGGATTTACTTTCCAGTACAAATCTTGAATTGTGCCGGAAAGTAGCCTTAAAGTAATACAAAGTAGTGATTTGAGATATTTGCTTCAAGGGGCATTCCCATTCAACCACTGATGGATTTTGTCTCAAATCCTATCTACTGAAAAAGGTAGACAGGGGTTTGTGCCAAAAAGTTAAACCTTCTCGAGGCAGGCGTAACATCTGAGAAAAAATGTCTTTTTTCAGAACGATCTAAAAGTGCTCTGTACCATACACACCTTCAAAGTTGGAAAAATTTTAAACTATGTCTAAGCAGACCATTTTGTACTGGAAGGGCACCCAAACATATGAGGGAGAGAGATAGAGAAAAAAAAAATGCTAATACACATTGCAGTGTGATGCCCTAAGTTAGACGGGGTCCCGTGCTCGCTGTGCCAGGGGATTAAGCTGCACTTTACTGATGAAACCCAAACCGGTCAGGGGTTATTTGTGTTCCCATTCTGGGAAGGCCTGACAGATCAAGCTGGACAGTTCCTTCTAGGGAATGAGCAACTTTGATTTGCTTGTGGCTAGTCCTTGTCTGGAATGGCAAAGGACCCAAAAACTGTAAACTTTAATACATCCTGAGCATTGCAACTGGCTGATACTTCTGCAAGAATATCACCCATTCACTTTGTTTTTCAGTGTGACATGTATACAAAAGAACATGTCACTCACAGAAAAGCTTGCAATGCTCTTCTATGACTGTCTTCAATCCCACACTCTTCACCACCTTTGGAAGGAAAGGCAGGATGTTTGGGCTCCTAACTGCCATCGGCCTCTACCACCCTCCCTGCTCTGGTGGTCAGGTGTTGTGCCTGCCAGTAGCAAACACATGTGTGTAAACTCCCTACCCTCAGCGCGGGGGGTTGTGGGGAGGGCATGGTGACTTCACTGTGCTGCCAGTGTCAACCGTACATAGGAAATATGGCCACCAGTACATGCATATGTGCGTGGTCCATCTCACCTTCAGAAGTCTCCCAATGTCCCTCCTCCCCAGAGAAGTGTCGTTGGTTGGGTGTTTATGAGAGGCTCAGTCCTGGAATAGCAAGGAATGCTGCCTGTCAAGCTGAGTTTCACTGGCAGAGCTCTGTGTGAGTCACTGTACTGGTTTAGCATGGGTACTGAACATCAAGAGTGAGGTGCACGGACAGAGCTGTCTTTGAATGCCAGTACTTGGGTGCGAGGGGGTACTGCAAGTCAGAGGTGAGTTGCTTTGATACAGCGATGTGTGAGTCCCAGTGGAGTTGGGTACGCCACTGAAAGCTGGAGCCAGGCTCGAGCCAGGTGCCTGTCTCTGGCTCAACTCAAGGTAGAACTGGACCCTCTAGCTTAAAATGAGCAGAGCTTTCATGGAAGGCATGTGGCTTAGTGGTTACAAAGGCCGACCATGTAAGAAGGGGAATCAAGCTTGAATCCCGGCCTTGGCTGCACCTTCTATGGATCCTAGGCAAATCATCATAACAAAAAGGTATAACATAGTCTGTGTGTGTTGTGAAGCACACAAGTGCCCTTTACAAGGTTCGCACTATGATAAACTCACAAGTATAAAATGTGGATTCTGCCTGTCACCCGTTCTCTAATCTCTTCTTCCAAAAATTAAGGTCGAAGCAATACTTTGTTGTCGGAATGAGATGCCCATCTAGAGTCTGAATTGCATAGTGTGAAACTGGAAAATCTGAGATCAATCCCAGCTTCTATGCTTGACCAAATTGTGTGATCTTAAGCAAATACTTTGTCACTGAGGCCCCCTTCTGCTCATTATCATGCCAGAGGACCTTCAAATATATGAGTTCAGGATGTGCGCTGTACAAAAACCTCTCTTGTGTTTGATTAAATACAAAATTATGTTCTTGTGTTTGATTTAATACAAAATGATGTTGCTCTGTGTATAATAAGAATCTAGGCCACATGTAGGGTACGCAAAACAACTGAATTGCCTCTTGGTTCACTAATAACATTATCATCACAGATGGGGGCGGGAATGTTTCCCAGTTTCTGTTTTAAAACTTTTCATAAATACTTTTCAATGTAGAGCTATAATCTGATTTAGTAAGGTGAAACGCTTCTGCGTGTTAGAGAGATATCTTTTTTTTAATTTTGAAGACACATTATTGTAGCAAACACAATAGACCTGGCTTGGCAGTTCAGGCTGGACTGTTCCCATGAGGAGCAGGGTCATGGCTGATTTGCATTTGGCTGGGTCCAAACTTGGGTGGCATGGTGAGCAAAATAATGATGGATTAAACCCAGATCTGTGACTGGGGGTGAGTGGTTGAAAAGTTTCAGCGCTCCGTCCATCATCTTGTTGTGTTTGACACATTATTGTATTCTAACATGATGTGCGTTGTATGATTTACTTGCCAAATATTTTCAGGGCTCGGCTCGTGCATGTCCTCTTAGAGCCAGTGCTGACCCCTGGCTTGGCTCTGGCTCGGCTCTCCCTGTTAATTTGTTGGCTCAGCCACCTCTAAGTATCAGTGCATAAGAGGCAAGCAGTACTGCAGGTCAGGGGAGAGGTGCATTGGCCGAACAGTGTGAGTAGCCATAATGGAGCACCTGGGAGTACTAACATCAGGGCGCAAAGACGCAGCTCTTTGAGGAACATGACATCACAGTGCATTAACAACTCATCAATCATTGACATTAAGCTGTGTTTTATCTGGCCTGTAGTGCTCCCTGCTGCCTTATGGTTAGATTGGCGATATAGAAATACCACATAAATGCCTACATGCAGGACAGCGATGCATTGACAGAGCTGTGAGTGTACAAGATTACAGATGCATGAGAAGCAGTACAGGATTAGTTAATCACCACCCGGTACTCCGTTTATAACCCCCCTTCCCCAATGCACCCCATTCTCAGCAGGGTCAACCTTTGTCAGGGAAGCGCCCTGGGCAGAAAGAAATGTGGCGCCCTCACTGCTGCTGGGGAATACAATAAGGCATGACGGAGCCCCTTTTGTGTTCAGAGGACCGACCCTGTCTAATGACATCAGAGCTGTAGCTGGCCTCTGATCACAAACATCTCTGCACCTCCCCCAACTCATTGAGTCTCTCAGGTTAGCACCTCATTCTGGTGCCAAGCTGTTTGTGGGGTTAAATAGTGAGTGGGTGGCAGCAGGGGGTGAGAGGGAGTTGGAAGGGCATGGGTTGTTAAAAACAGCTCCTGCAGAACCAGAGCGAGGTGAAAGGGACTCTGCTGTCTGCATGACCTTAGTGTAGACATCTCCTTACGCCCCTCAGAAAATTGGCGCCCTGGGCCTGGGACCAGCTCGCCCCTGCCAAAAGCCGACCCAGATTTTCAGGCTGCAGGGGACTCTCTCTGCCCTGTCTGCGAAGAGGTTAATGAAGAGCATTTCTATTTATAGGGCCTGCGGCCCCCAGCCCTCTCCGTGCTCGGAATCCCTAATAGCCGTTTAGCCTCGGGCTGGAGAGGATAGCTGCAGCCCATGAAATATTAATATCTTGTTATCGCTGCCTCTGCGTCCCGTCGCAGGCCCCGCCCACGGCAGCCGCGCGCCGGGCTCTCCGGCTCGCGAAGATTAAATGCTGCAGAGAGCTTCAGGATATGAATTTCACCTTCACCGGCTCGTGCCTCTATTTTTAAGAAGCGACGTTCCTGTCAGGGACGTGCTTTGGACACGTTCTGCTGCTCACGCACTGGGCCGCACAGCAGTGCTTACTTTGTTGAAAGGCCACTGCAGCCTGCACCATGCATTGCGCCGCCAGCG
Organism: Calotriton arnoldi; assembly: GCA_963921515.1. Taxonomy (NCBI): domain Eukaryota; kingdom Metazoa; phylum Chordata; class Amphibia; order Caudata; family Salamandridae; genus Calotriton; species Calotriton arnoldi. The sequence continues at coordinate 1,238,580 of CAWUFW010003894.1, read as the reverse complement.
CTGCCAATGACAGTACCAACATAGCACCTAACCCTCTTTAAGGCCACAGAAAGCTGTAAGAATGGCGTGAGAGGCTCGTATTATTAATTTTCAATGCGATTTGATTTGATAAACATAGTTTGTTGTGCTGATCTCAACATTAAACACACAGTGCCACTGTCACTAGAGCCAGTGTTGACAATTAAGTGCCGGTGCCGAGCACTGGAAGCCACCAGCTCAAACTAAGCACTGCCTGGCAGCCTTTTCTCAGAGGATTTCACTCAAGAATGAAAACTGGTAGTGCACATTTCGAGCACAGAATTGTTTTTTTTTATAGTTTTATATAGCTGAACGCAACCCGAAGGTATGAGAACCAGTTACTTTACACAAGGACGCATTCATGTTTTCTTGTAGGCACGGGGAGATTAAGTGATTTGCCCAGAATCACAGAATGTGAGCCGACGCCAAGACTCAAACCTGGTTCCCCAGCTGCAAAGGCGACAGCTCAGGCTGTTACTCCACATCCTCTCCCCTTTGCTGTGAGCCACGTCCTACAGACCTGTTGGGGCATATTCTCAAGGAGCTATCGCCGAGTTATCGGCACTGTATCGCAGCCAAAGTCGCGATAAATTTACCGCCCCATTCACAAGCTGGTGCTAACATCCCATAACACCAGTTTTCCTGCGAAAGCACTCCCAAAAAACATCGCCACAGATGACCCCGGCAACTAACGCTAATGAGATGCAGAGTAGGCGTTCCCGTGCAAAAAGCCGTGACAACACCACTCCACAACATTCTCAACGACCAGCCCGATCTGCGATAAGACCACAAAACATGCGATAAGGCGCGTTAGCAGCAGAAAATTAACACCTGCTCTGACCTGGTGTAAAGTCGGACGACAACCTGCACCAGACAAGGGAGCACAGCCCATAGCCACACATGAAGAACAACAGATGCCCTGGAGCAACCCATCATGCAGCCCAGAGCCCCAATAGGCCAATAACACCCACCGCCCACCCCCAGGACCCCACCACCCCGACCACCCCCCCGGGCCTTACCCCGGGCACCCCCCACAACCCCCCCAAAGATATTGCACATCAACTCCACGAAACCATGAACCAAACAAATCGCCTGAAGTCGCACAAGCACAACACCCAACATACATGTGTGTTCGGAAAAGAGGGAAATCATACATCCATGTCATAATATCCAAATAACACATTTATTACAGAACATAACAAAAACTGAAAATCAGAAGAGGCATGGCGGGTCGTCCCACGACATCCAGTAAGTCACAGCCTGCAAAACAGAAATCTGTATAAGAAGGAGTGCCATGCGCCCATCAAATTATAGAGAGAGAGCGAAAGAGAGAGGGAAAGAGGAAGAGAGAGAGGGAGAGAGAGGGAGAGAGGGAGAGAGAGAGGGAGAGAGGGAGAGAGAGAGAGGGAGAGAGAGTGCCGACACTGCAGACCTATGCCCCACTGCTCACCTGCTGCCACTGGTGTGTCTCCAACCACGTGCCGGGATTCACAGCAGTCCCCCAGGTCCCTCATCTGAAACAGTTTCCAGAGACATGGATGTCGGAGTCCATACAGTTGCACACGCCACCATCGCTTGCCCGCCCCTGCGCACACAGGCAGCTGCACCCCAGCCCCTCCCGCCGTCCAGCGCTGAATGCCCGCCCCTGCGCAACCAGGCCTCACTGCTCACCTTCCGCCATCGGCGTGTCTCCAAGAGGGCCCACCACGTTCCAGAGGGATCTCCAAGCCCGGGGCGCGTGACCATGGCACCCTCCACATCATGCAGCCCCGTGCCGTGGGCCACCAGGTCACACACATGTTGCTGGGTCTTGATTTCGCAATGGCAGAGACCACATCTGTGGACACGGCATCATCGCAGGCTGCACACCCGCTCAGCGCTTGAGGTGCCACTAACTCTGTGAACCGCAACGCAACGCCACGTGGCGGGAGGCACGCCCTGCCCTTGCCCAGGCCCACACTGCGGGCCAGCAGGTCTCACACAAACCCATGCCAGTCCGGACCGCCAGGACGGCGCATCATCGCAGGCTGCACACCCGCTCAGCATTTCAGGTGCCCCTATCTCACTGCACCGCAAGACACTGTCCCGTGGCAGGGTGCCTGTGCCTGCCGCAGTGTATCCGGTGCCACCAATTGTGTGCCCCACTAGCCATGGACCCTTAATGATTGTGTCCCGTGGTGCGGACGCCATCATGTCACCCCCGGCACTGGGCAATGTGAGGTGGCAGGGCCCTAGGCCCTCATGCGTAGATGGGAACTACACGGAGACACCCAGTTGTAGAGTTGAAATGGCGTCCAGCACGTGCACCAGGCCCTATTTATTGGCAGGGTCACATGTCCTGTGACGCCTGTGCTGGATGGGTGTGGTGTGGGTTTACACCAGCCATGAGGGAGTGGCTGTGGCATGCTGACAACTAGACCTGTGAGCTGCAGATCCCTGCAGTGAAGACCTGGGACATGTAGCGTTGTCGTCCCCCCCTGTGTGCGTAAGCGGAGTGGGCTGCCCTGGCGTATGCCAGTCCAGCGTAAGGGTGTGAACAATGACCCCGGGGCTCTGGGCGCGGTTCCGTCCTGGGCTGGACAAGGAAGTGACTAATGGATGTGTCTCTGTTGTAGTGTCGGCAACCCCCGGCCCGTAACGGAAATGTGCCACCCTGTGACAGAAGTCCCACAACATGTGCAACATGGACGTAAGGGGGAATCACTGACCCTACATTCATCCATACTTCCACACTTGAAAGATCATAGACATGACACACCAGTGTGAATATGAATGTTTTTTGCACATTCAAGGGAGTGTTGCAGCTGGAGCAGTACAGGGCCATGCCAACCCCACTCCACATTGTCGGTCCGTGCAGGGCCAGCCAGAGTCCTTCAGGGAGTGACCGGTACAGCAGGAGAGGAGGAGTTCAGTCCGCAGTCTGATAGCTGTGTCATTGGTGACCAAACAGAATATGGCAGTCCATGTCGAGGTCCGAGGTGAGTGTGGCAGAGTGCATCGGGGGACAGTGGAAGGTGATGATGCAGAGGGCAGCACCAAGCAGAAACAGGCCACATGGCGGAGATGCATGCTACTGCGTCCTTCTGACCACGAAGTCAGATTCATCCGCATCCTCGTCCGCTGCTGTTGCCTGTCCCTCACATGTGGGTGGTGGTGTTATGTCTGCCGCACTGGGTGGACCTGACACATCAGGGGCCGGAGATGTGGATGGGGTGTAGCAGCAGCATGCATCAGCGCCAGGCCTTGTGGCAGCAATGCCATGAGGGTGTTCCCTGTGGCATGGAGGGACCCAGCTAGATCTCGCTGGTGTGCAGCCGTGGCAGCCGCTCTTTCCGCCTGCGTCCGCTCCATGTTCTCCATGATCCTCCGCATGTGTCCCAACTCCCAAGCGAGATCGCTGGAGGCACTCGGACTAGACAGTCGTTCCTGTCGCAGAGTAAGGACTCTAGCGATGTCAGCCATGGTTCGTTGGAGAGCATGGAGCGGACTGTGGGTGTCCGTTAGGGACTGTGAGTGTTCCCTGATGGGACTTAGACACCCACGTATGGCGTCTAGTCTGGTTGCCATGCGGTCGAACCCCACCTGCACCTGTTCAGCCAGCTTCTCCTGGCACCCCAACACACGGCGTTGGAAGGCCATGTGTTCGTCGTGGGGGTCCTGGGAGGCGGCCGTGGTGGTGGGTGCTGCCTGCTGTGTGTACTGTGCAGGGGGTGGGTTCTCCTCGTGGCAGCTGGGCTGCCCTGCTCCTGGAAGTGGGCTGCGGAGGCTGTCCACGAGCTGTTGGAGGGCGTCGGAGTCGAAGGTTTGGTGGTCCTCTTCGTCATCAGAGAAGAGAGGTTCGGACTGCTCTGCAGGAGGTGTTGGATTTCCCCCTGCAATGTGGAGGGGAGATGCAGTTTAACAACGTGTTCACATGTATGTTGCCGCATTGTACAGGTTCACATACAGACTGCATGACAGTGTACATTGTGACTGTTTGGGGGGTGCTGCCTATTTGATGGGGGACAGTGGCCATTCTGACTACATCACGGATGTGTGTTTGTACTTGTACATTGTCAACTCACATTTCCCTGCAATGCCAAATGTGATTGTCCAGTTACTACGCACATGCGGCACCAGTTGTGTCCTCTGTTCTGTTGTGGACATGTTGCGGTTTGTACCACGTCGTTGTCAATGTTGATGTGCTCTGCATGTAATGTATGTGTGCCGCATTTTGGGTGATTCGCCCCTGCAGCTCTGATTTCGCTGCCCTTATCCCTTACATGCGGTGTGCCTCTGGGTTCTGTGCTTATGCAGTGCTGAGGTGTTGCATACCTGTGTGCATTGGTCTCTTGGTGGGAGTTGTGGGTCTGGGGCATGGTTTGTCCGCAGATGTGGTCTGCTTAATTGTGCATGTGTGCCATTGTGCCCATCTCCCCCTGTCCCCCCAGTCCCTGGTGGTTACTCACCCTGTTGCTGTTGTGTCTGGTCATGTTGAGCAGTGTCCGGTCCCCCCACTCCTGCCCCCGTCTCCCCACTGATGACTGTGGAGACCATTTCCTCCATCTCGTCCAGCTCCTCCTGTGTCGCTGGGCTCCCACCTCCAGTCTGCATTGCTGCCTTCAGGTTGTTTGCGAGTTTCAGCTTGGTTTTGCGCTTCACATCATTCCAGCGCCTCTTGATCTCGTCCATTGTCCTCTTCAGCACTCCGACTGCATTCACCTTGTCCACGATGGACTGCCATATTCCATTCTTAGTTGCCAGTGACACAGTGGAGGTGACGAACAGTAGTTGATGGTGTTCTATCACCTCCGTGATCAGGATCCTGTTTTCCTGTGGACTGAACCGCTTCTTCCGACTCTTCTTGTCCTTGCCCTTCCCTGACCCAGAGGTCCCAGGCTGGTCCTCCGTGGGGCTTGTGGGGTTCTGGTTGTCCTCTGTGTTTGCTCCGGGTGCCTCCATTGTGCTTCGCTGTTGTTTGTCTTTTGGTTGTGTTTTTTTTTTCTGTTTTTATGGTGCATTTTCCCGCATGACGCGTGGGAATTGCAGGCCTGTGGCTGGTTTTCGTAGATTTTTGTATCGCGATTGGCGTCATCGCTACTATTTTCGTGTTGGGGTTTCCCGTTTTTGCGGCGTCGCATTGCTTTTAACGCATTCATTTGTCGCGTTCTCGTGTGTCTATCGCATGGTACCGCCGTGTTGGGAATACCACGTTAACACAGCGTTATTTTCCCGCGATGGACTGCGATGTGCAGAGTTGCGTTAAGCTACACTTGCGGTGGTTATCACACGTTCTTGTGAATATGCCCCCTGTTGTGTTAAAGTTGGCATTGCCAGGCGCCATAGTACTTTTCCCAAAGATGCTCACCAATCATGGACTCATTGATTTGGTGAGATCAATTTGCAATCTGCTTTTCATAATTTCTTCCATCATTACATGGCTTGTCTTGCTCAGTTTTGGAATCTACTGCTGTGCTGGCTCGTCTTTGGGAATCCAATAGCATTTCCTTTTTTTTTTAAAGCTTCGAGAGTCTGTCCTTTCACTGGGGTCTTTGGTTTCCGAGACTGGAAAATGTTGCTCCTGTGCCAAAGCTGTTGATCCTTTTGTGTAGCAGGCAGAAGATACAGGCCTTTTGCAGAAATGTAATCTCTACAGCCTTTCTCCAGCCATGGTCAGGCACAAACGCAGCATCGCTAACGTAATGGTTAAATACATTCATAGCATCATCCATATATTGATGAAGGAAGGCCCTTTCGCTCATCGTCGACTGTTCTTATTCCCGTATCTATCGCCATGACAATAAGATCGACGTGGCCTGTGGCATAATTTAGAACAATAGGGTCCTCCTGCTGAAAGTGATGAGGGCTCCTCATATCCCACAAATAATCATTTGCTTTGGGCTGAATGGGGGCCCCCTCAAGAGCCTGATGCCCCCGAAGGCTTTGGGCCCCACTGTGCTGCAGGAGCTGCAGGGGCCTGTGTTCCGCCCTTGGGCCTGACCAACCCTCCGCATTAAGCAACCTTCGAGATGTATAGTCATCGCACTGGTCAAGGCATTAATCTCCACCTCTTGCTCCTTCGATCACCAGGTGGCGTTGAGAAAAGCCCTCGTCATGTCTCGCTTTGACTACTGTAATATCACCTACACTGGTCTCCAGAAGAAACTCATTGCCACAGGTCAGAAGTTATTGACAAGACAACCAGAATGTGTGTTAACCTCTGGAAATCTCAAGTCATCCTGAAACCTCTCTGCTGGCTTCAGTAGGAGCCTCAATTAAAGTCAAGGCTCTCTGCACATTGTACAAAGCCGAATGTTGCAAAGACTCAGAGTGCAGGCAGAAATAGGCTCTGGACTGCAAACCAACCAGAAATCACCATGCTGTCAACAAACACTGAAGAGGGTGAAACAGAGTAGCACAGCCCTCGGAGCACAAGTCCCAACACTATGGGATGCCCTCAACTCTTACATGAGATCTGAACAAACTGCAAACCATCCTGTAAACTCCTGAACACAGAAATATCTAGAATCACTTTCTAATCAAGCAGCATAGAGTTCAGGGGTGCAATTGAAGATATCAGACACAGTTTCATACCTTTATGGTTGGACTCTAACTTCTCTTCTCTCTTTCTTCATGCTGTATATGTTTGATACCTCACAGCGCTCTGAAGTAACCTCTCCCCCTGTGGGGAGAGGTTGTGGCCTTACCGGCAGAGCTACCGACTTTAAAGCTGGAGAACCAGGTTCGAGCGTCGGCTCAGCTGCCCGTGATTCTGGGCAAATCACTTAATCTCCCTGTGCCTACCAAAAATTGCTCCAATACCTTTCGGGTCGAGTTCGCGCTATATAAATCTGCAAAAAATAATTTTTAAAAAAGGTAACACGCGGCGCTTTGTATAAACTTCTAATGCACGGTTGTTTTTTGTTGTCTGCTTTATATAGTGCCAATATGCTGTCTTTCAGCCACTTTGGAGCCCTCTAGATGCTTCACGTGCACAGCTGCCATTGCTGTTGCCTCCTACTTCTCTGAAGGGCTTGCAGGACAGAGCTCGTGTGAGCTAGTGGAGGGCACACACATGTCAGACATGCTTCACATGGGAAGCGTTTGCTGTTGTGGATGAAGGCAGGAGGTGTTCTCTGATAGTGCCAGGCTGAACTTGCCGCTCCTGCTTAAGAGTAATGTCCAAAGAAGAGGATAGAACAGTGGTCGCGGAGAGGTGCAGGGCTGCAGCTGTCCTCAGCAGTGCAACCCACAGTGTATGGTTTGTCTTTCATACATCCAGATTTTGCTATCGCTCTTCCACCAGCTCTTCCTTCCTTCCAAGTTCTGCAGGTGCAACTAGCCCTATAACCATCTCATTCCTTCTCTCTCACCCCATTTCTCAATTCTTATCCCCCCCCCCCCCCGTCCCTCACCACTTTCCTCTCTGCCGTAATTATCTCCATCATCTTCTGTGCAAGGCAATCTAGAGTCAGGTCCCACTTTCCTGCCTCTCCGATTCCCAGTTTGGAGCACCCCGATGTATTATTCAAGAGATGTCTCGGAGCCTGTCAGCCTGCGGGGAGCAGACCCAAGTGTGGCTTGTGGAGTGGGGGTTACCATGGGCATAACACAGGTCCCTACCCTTGAGGGAGCGCCCATTCAGCCCAAGGCCAATGAATATTTGTGAGATATAGGAGGCTCAAGGGGGCCCTCATCACATTCTGAAAGGGGGCCTCATTATTTTGTGCTTTGTCACTGGGTGTCACAGAGACATTTTAAGTTAGCATGGATGAAATGTGCAATTGGCCAGAGCCACCACGTTCCAAGTGAACGCTGTCTGTGTCTTACTTCTGTCTGTATCTCTGTCTCAACCTTTAACGTATAAATCATTATTGTTTGGCATTATGGGCTTGAATTAGTAGCATATGAGTAATAAAATTCAAAGTTGTTTCAAGCAGGGGCACCCAGAATATTTCTTGCCTGAGGCCCCCAAGAAGTTTGAAATGACAATGGAGCGTCGGGCTTTCACTAATCTGTAACTTCCAAGCAGTAGCGTAGCGGGGGGGAGTTTTGGAGGCAGCGGCCTACCCCCTCTCTTACCTGTGACCGTCGTGGGGCAGCCGTCACAGGAATAGCCACCCCCACCGCTCTTACATGCGGCCGCCGGGAGGCAAACGCAGGGACCGCCACGGGCAGTACAACGTCTAGCTCTGCCACTGCTTCCGGGGAAAGCCAGCCAGAGGGAGACGAGAGGCCACCCCTCAAGCTGCCTTTCAATGCACCTAGCCCACCTACTGCTGAGTCTAACCAGGGCCCCCCAAAGATCCCTAATTCACCTTTGGGAGCCGGTTCTCTGCAGGCGTAGTTTGGTTAACCTGTGATTCCTTATTACACATCTGTATGTAAAGTTAATACAGCAAAAATGCCCAGCTGCAGACCTTTCCTTGAAAAAAGATAACTGTTTAGTTTAATTATTTACTGGTAAGGGGGCGACAGAGAGCTAAAGAGAGGGTCCTGCAGACACGTAATTTTGTGGCTTCTAGAAGTCTCCGCAGTTGGACTTCTCTGCTGGGTCCACAGACAGGGACAGAGAGAATGAAGGGAGCACTTGTGGGGGCAAATTTGGGCTCAAAGTTCTTTTATGGACTCCTTGGATAGGCCCAGAAAGAGCATGGCAGAGCCAAGCTGTCACTTGGAATTGGTTTCCTGCAGTGCTTAATTTGTAAAATAAGTGCCAGGGCCCTGACCAGGAGGCCACTGCAGCTTGCACCACCCATTGCCCTTGTCATCGCTGCCAATGACGGTGCCAAAACAACTACTAACCATCTCTCTCGCCTGCAAGTGCGACAGTTCAGATTATTCCGGGTCCGCAAAGCTAAAGGAATGGCTGGGGAGACAGGAATAGTGGGCCTTATTTACGGGCTTTTGCCGTAGGGCCGCGCTGCAGGCCTCCCTGCTGCGCTGCCCTACGGCAAAAGGAAAGGGCAGGAATGCGCTGTATCTATATGAAACGGCACATTCCTGTCCTTTTCCCCTGCGCCGGAGCACAATGGGCTGCCGTGCGCCAACGCAGGCACCTTTGCACCATGGTGCAAGGGTGCCTGCGTTGCGGGGATGATTGATTTTGTGCAGGAAGCGACTCTTCCTGCACAAAATCAATCCATTCAGGCGCTTTCCTTTTTCTATGTGTGCTGCAGAATACAGCACACATAGAAAAATGAAAGCACGAGGAGAAATGTTTTCATTTCTCTTCGTTGCGCCTCCCTAACGCCACCCCTGGGGTGGAGTTAGGTTCTGACGCATTCCCAGGTTTACAATGCCTCGTAAATCTGGGAATGTGTCAGGTTCCATGGGTGTTGCGTGGGAACACCCACAGCAACACCCATGGAACGCCCCTTTCACGCAGTTTTCTGCATGAAAGGGGCACATATTTATAAGGCCATGAAAAGCCACGTAAAGTGGCTTTATGTGGCCTTATAAATATGCGGTGGCACATTGCGTCACCGGAACTTAAAAAAAGTGACGTTCCGGGGGCGCAAAAGTGCCGATAGAGCCTCATAAATGAGGCCAAGTATTTTTAATGTATATTGTATTCATAAACAACAATTGTTCTGCTCATCTCTAAATTAGATGCGCAGCACCACCATGTGGCAAAGTGTCATAAGTGTGGTGATGACAATTAAGTGACGGTGCCGAGCACCGGAAACCAATTAAGTGTCGTGCAGAGCACCGGAAACCACCGGCTCAAATTAAGCACTGGTTCCCTGTTGCCAGATAGCGCTTCACCACCTGGGACAGGAGACGGATGGTTCGGGGCAGCAGGAGGGAGTGTTTGGCGGGCAATAGGAACCAACTTTGGGGGAAGGCAGCAGCCAGCTCTACTGGATTCACAATCTTAGGACAGGCAGGCTAGTGCAACAACAAATTCTGATCCCTAGCAGTGTGATCCTGCTCGCCTGTCAGAGCGGGTACCCAGGAGCCCATAGGTCTGCAAAGGGCCTTGCGGGTCGTACAAAGAGTTTGTGTGCCGGTTGTGGCTCAGCATGATAGTGTAGCATTCTATACCTCTATTAACCTAATGTTGCTACCTTTAATTTTTATAATCCTGATTGTATATGGAACTTGTTAGTGTGTAAATTCCATCATGTGTACCTTTTGTAACTTACTTAGTTCTATTGTAAAGCGTTCTGACACTGTATTAAATAAACAAATAAGTAGCAGGAGAGGTGTCTGCCCTCACACAGTACCCGCCCATTTAAAACACTGCACACAGTTGCACCCATCTAAGGGGAGGACATCCCCTGTGCATCTCCATCGACTCTAGCTTCCACTGAAAAAACAGCTAGTGTTTCCTTCAGCCCACAGCTGCCGCCCAAGTCTTGTGTCAGAAAACCAAATATTATAGGATGCCTGAGCCTAACACCTCCCTGTATGGGTACAGCAATCACCTACCAGCCTGGCCTCGGTTTCGAATCCCAGCTGTGTATTCCTGGGGCAGGTAGGGCTATTTATAGTGAAAGTGCCATCAGGCGGCTTCTTGCGGTAGACCTGAGTACTGCATGGGGGCTTTTCCTGGAGCGTCTTTTGTCGAAAGCAAGACAGCTAGTGCTTAATGTGAGCCGGTGGTTTCCGATGCTCGGCACCGGCATGTAATTTTCAACACCGTGGCTTATCACAGGTCACCATGTGGTGGCTCTTTTTGTCTAATTTTGATGTGAGAACAACAACAGGGAGTTTAATAATTCAACCTACATTAAAATTAGTAATACCCACCACCCACCGCATTCTTGTAGCTTTGGGTGGCCTGAGTTGTCACACTTGTAGGAGCGTGATGCAGCGTCGGATTGGCAACGTGGGCACTCGGGCAATGCCCGAGGGGCCGGTGTCCAGTTCCAGCTGTGGGCTGCTTTTTTGAGCAGTCTGCGGGGCGATTTGACGGTTTCTGCGTTGTTCGGATGCCGCCAGCGGCCCAGTGGGTGCCTGAGTGGCCTTTCTGGAGATAGATGGGCGTCCATTACCTCCCTTTATCAACGGGCAGAGGTGTCACTCCCTTCTCTCGCTGGGGCCGGCCCATTAACATATGCATATTGTGCGGGGCAGGGGGCCGGAGCAAAAGTGGCCTCACTTGTATTCAGGTGTGTTTCACCAGTGTGAGCTAATCCGTGCATTTTTTTACCCCCCCCCCTTTTTTTTTTTATAAAACTTCGCCGAAGCAGTGTTTTGCAAAGACAATATGCTAATGTGGCCCACTTTTTTAAGCGTGCCCGGGACGACTTTTAATCCCAATCCAACCCTGGCGTGATGGTTAGTAGTTGTGTTGGTACTGTCATTGGCAGCGCTGGCAGAGGCAATGAATGGTGCAAGCTGCAATGGCCTCCTGAGAAGGGCCCTGGCACTTACATTTTTATAAAAAATTAAGCACTGAAGACTGCACTTTTGTCTGGAGTCGTACGGTCTATTGCCTATATTTATTATGGCTTTCCGTTCCACTGTAAGGGGTTTCCACACAAGGTATTTATAGCATGTTTAGAATCCATATACGATCTTGCCAACCGACTTGTTGCTGCCACTGTGTACTTTGGGTTTACTTCACGGGGAGTTTCCCGCAGGAACTGCTCTGAATCACAAGAAAATCTGGAACTGTCTCCCGCCAAAACAAGCATTGGCATAGCCAATAGGTCTCGCCTTTGGGACCTTATAAGTGTTTAGCCATGCAACAGTTGCATAACTAAATACTTGTAAGGTCCCAAAAGCGAGACATATTGGCTATGCCAATGCTTGTTGTTTTTTGCCTTATTGTCTTGCACACCTTGCTTGGCTTTCCCCAGATGGCACTGTATTGTTTCGTGGCATTTTTGTCTTTATCAATAAAAAGATTTAGACGTAAACTGCAATCCATGTTGTAAAGTAGCTAGCACCACTGTGCAACATGTTTTAAAAATGAATGAGTCTTTGTGTAATTTAAGTGGTGCTTATGTAAAGCACTCCAATACCTTCGAGATCGAGTTTGCGCTACATAAATGCTGCAAAAAAGGTAATTAAATAAAAATCAAAGTGCCTGAAAGGACATGAGAGTGGGTGTGACAAGGAAGGTCGCGAAAGCAAGAAAGAGGATGTGGTGGGTTAAAAGGAAGGGGTCATTCAAAACAACAGAAGGGGGTGGTGGGTCACTGAGTGTCCCTGTGAAATGTAAGTGGTGCTCACGTGAAGCTCTCCAATACCTTCGGGTCATGTTTGCGCTACATAAATGCACCAACATAATAAATAAATACGAATAAAAGCCCCTGAATGGCAATGTGGTGCAGGGTGCAGCGTTTTTTTAAAACTGTAAGCCATAATGTACGGCAGATAACGCCGCTGTGCAACATGTTTTAAAAATGAAAGTGTTCCTGTGTAATGTGAGTGGTGCTTATGTAAAGCACTTCAATACCTTTTAGATCGAAGTTGTGCTACAAAAATGTGGCAAAAAATGTATTAAATAAAAATCAAAGTGTCTGGAAGGCCATAAGGGAGGAGGGTGGGTGTCACGAGGGAGGTTGCGAGAGCAGGGAGGAGGACATAGTGGGTTAAAAGGGAGGGGGTCGTTCAAAACAACAAAGGGGGTGGTGAATCGCTGAGTGTCCCTGTGAATTGTAAGGGTACTCATGTAAAGCACTTCAATACCTTCGGGTCATGTCTGCGCAACATAAATGCGCCAACATATTAAAAAAATACGACTAAAAGCCCCTGAATGGCAATGTGGTGCAGGGTGCAGCATTTTTTTTAAACTGTAAGCCAACTTGTACAGCAGCTAACGCCGCTGTGCAACATGCTTTCAAAATGAAAGTGTTCCTGTGTAAGGTAAGTGGTGCTCATGTAAAGGACTCCAATACCATCGGAATCGAGTTTGCGCTACATAATTGCAGCAAAAAAATGTGAGAAAATAAAAGTCAAAGTGCCTGTATGGAAATGAAAAGGACTTGAGAGAGGAGGGTGGCCATGAGGCTAGTCGCGGGAGCTTAGAGGAGGACATGATGGGTTAAAAGCAAGGGGGAGGGGGGGGGAGGAAGGTCGTTCAAAACAACATCGGTGGGTGAAAAGCACTCCAATACTCTCGGCTCATGTTTGCTCTACATAAAAGACCCAACATAATGAATAAATACAAAGAAAAGCCTCCTGAATGGCAATACGGTGCAGGGAGAAGACAAACACATGCACTCGTATGGAGGGCTCATTCGGAAATGTAAACAAGCATTGGCCGCGCGGCCGCGAAAGTGAAAGTAATCGCGAGCGATGAAAGCCGCTGCGAGTGTAAGGGTGGGAAGCCAGATGGCGAGGGAAGCCAGATGGCGCCTAATGAAGCTGACGAAAAGGGAGGGGGAGAAGGGAGGGGGAGTGCGAGCAGAGGAGCCTGATTACAGCAACCCAGATGGCAGCTGTGCACGTGCACGCGATCGTGAACGCAAGCTGGATGCCAGCAAAATCCTGTGGGTAGCACTCTGAAAAGCCACCTACTAAATGTCTCGCAGCGCATGCGCTGGCTCAGGCGAGACCTAAAAACGAATGCACTATTGACAAGACGATGACCCAAGGCGCATGCGCCACGGCCTGGCCATTTTCTATTCCAGGAAGAAAGAGACCGTCTATACCGCAATATTTAGGCAGTCGAAGTGAACTCGGAGGATTCGCAACATCATTCTGTTTGAAATGTGTCAGCTCTTTCTACAGAGGGTCCATCTGGTGGAAGGCGAGGGGAGGTCGATTGAGGGGGCGGGGTTTATACCCGGACAGAATTTGGAGGCGTTTCTACAGAATGTGCTTCATGCAGAAATACTTGGACACCCTGGACGGGGCCATGAAGTCCATCTGCTGAATGAATGGATGTTTAAAATACTGCACAAGATAGCACTAGTCTTCATTGTTGTCACATGGCCCTGAGGATCTCCCTTTCACTAACTATTTCGGATTAGCAACTTTTGAACTGTGAGATGTAGATCCGGGTTTATACATCTTTGTTTTTTTATTTACTGTGTCTTATTTGTAAATAATTAAAGAGCCTTTTCCTTGTTGTTTCTGGGATGTACAGCTGGGTCCCAGGAGGACTGGATATATGCCAGGTTTTCAGACTAGTATCCACATTAAATATATTTTCATAATATGAATCTATCCTGTGTTTACCCTTACACCATGGCATGGATCTGCGTGCATGCTGGACAATTCTTTTACAGTGAATTCTCTTTTGACAGATCGTCTTGTATTTAGTGTTGCTCTGTTTCTAGCTCCACCCACCTTTTCCTGCAGCGCTGTGTGACCTTGGGGCCACTGCTATCAGAGGTGAACCGAAGACGCTTAGGAACCTGATTTCTCATGATACATGGATCTTGCCTGCGGCCTGACCCCCCCCCCCTAAAGTAATCAAGATTCAAGGATTACTGTAAAGACTGTGATTAACGATCAGTCGCCCTGCTCGATAGCCCAGGTTAATGACGAGCCACCGGGCTAATGGCTGCAGAGCCGCGCCAGGCCAGCCCTTGTACAGGGCCCGAAGAGTCCCCTCGGCGCCCTTTATCTGCCGCCACCTGCTAACGGATCGAGGGTCGACCTCGAAGCAGGTTCGAGTCTGGGCAGGGACGCTCAACATCCCGTGATTCTGGGCAAATACCTTAATCTCCCCGTGCCTAACAAAATGAATGTGTCCGTGTTCATGTAAAGCGCTCTGATACCTTCGGGTCGAGTTCGCGCCATATAAAATCAAAGAAAAAAAAAGAGGCATCCTCTGCTTTCTTCGGGGGTGTTTTCATTGGCGGTCCTGTCGAATATGAACTCCTGTTTTCTCAGAAACTATTTTGGAGCCGGGTGTTTACTCTGACCGCTTGTGTGCCTAGCACTACAGTGCCTGTCTGAAATAACTGATGAATTTATAACTGATGAACTTCAAAGAGTGTCCAATTACAAGGATTTATTGCACGAGACCCTGCCGGTCTGGAAGGAAATATAAACACATGGTAATGAAAATATGTGTGAGACCGTCCAAGTAAAAGGCAGCTTTTTGTCATCACTGTTGTTGCAAAATACCTAAAGTGTGGCAGTAAGGGGTGTGTTGCACAGTCTGCCTGTGGGAATGTGTGATGCGTGTTATGTCTCTGATTGGATGCGTGCTACACAAGTTATACCTATTGGCTTGTTTACTATGTACCCAGGGGATTGTCTGTCTATTCCACGCATAGCCGTGTGATGCAGAAAGTGCCTGTGTGTGTATTTTCAATATATACGTGCCAAATGTTTGTGCCACCCTTGCTAGCCCTGGCAATCAAGTGTGGCACGTGTGCGTGAGACCTCCCTGACGCCTGTGCCACATATACTAGATATGCCTGTCACCTGCGCCACATTCATTAGGCTGTTAGTGACGGTGCCATATGCACTAGACCTTACTGCTTTTTTTCACACTAACTATACAAGCCTGTTGACGGTGCCATCCTGACTGGATCTGCCTGCCACCCCTGCTGCGATTATGCCTCTGTTCCTACATCTGCCTAACTTCAGTGCCTCACTATTTAGCCCTGACTGCTCCCGTTGCTGTGCTTGCTAGACCGCCTGTCGCACTTGCCATGATTGTTAGGCCAGCAGGCTGGCTCTGTCACGCCTGCTAGGCCTGCCTATCTACACTGAGACACTTTCTTGACCTCGCTCCTGGCTCGCTACTTCACCTGGGCCTGTCTGCTGACTGTGCCACACTCCTAGGCTTGTCTGCCAGCTGTATCATGCTTGTTAGGCCTACACACAGTCCCCCCATCACTGTTTCTGCTTGTTAGCGGGGCTCCATTGAGTGCGCCCTGCTGTGGCAGGCAGGTTCTCTAGGCCTACCTGCTGGGTGTGTTGCCCTGCCTGCATGTCTGCTGGCCGTACCATACTTGGCAGACATCTTTCTATATGTAACTCTTTGCCTAGGCTGGCAGTCGGGGTGAGCGATTGCTTGTTAGGTTCCCCTGCTACCTTGGCACGATTCTTGCGTGTTCCTTCTCCGTGTGGCACTCAGGAGGCCTGCAAAACCCACAGGCCAAGCTCCTTAGGCTAGCTGGCCCTTTCACAGGCATTAGGCCTGCCTGCTCTTGGTACCTTTTCCTGTAGGCCAGGTTTCAAGCTGCTCCACTCTCATGGGGTCTATCTTCCCACTGTGCTACACTCACTAGGTGTGCCCCTCTTAAGTGTGCCATGCTCACTGTTCCTCACCTTGGCACATTCCATATACCTGCCAGTGGAGGAACCCCACTCCCTAGGTCTGCCTGCTTTGCTACTCTCGCAAGTTCTGCTTTTCTACTGGGCAACATTTATTGGCCCTATGAGACACTCGTGCCATGCTTGCTCGGCCTTTCTTCTGTGCCTGCTCCTGCTGTGCCACTTCCACCGCTCAGCCAGCCTGGTGTGCTCCACTCTCGCGAGTTTTGCGGACTGGGTCACTCTCCATAGGCGTGCCTGCTGGCTGAGCCTCTCTACTTCCCAGGCCTGTTTACTGTGGCGCTTTATCTGACCCACAGTGGCAGGGCCTGCCTGCAGGCTCCACCCCATTCACCGCGCTTTGCAACTCCCTGCGCCACACTCGCTACCCCCCACTTCGCTCGTGCCATGCCTGCCGCCCGCTTTGCCGGTTTCCACACCAAGTCTCCTGGCAGGAAGACTGGAATCCAAGGTTTGTGCCAGGCTTTTGTGGCACTGCCGGGGTCTGGCAGGCACAGGGGCGGGAGAGAATAGGGCTTTTGTTCTCGGAGGTGCCTCTGCAGCGCTGGTGGGTTTTGGGGGGCAGGTGTGCTCTTGTGCTCGCCAGCCCGTCTTCCTTTAATTATCACACACAGGTGACAATGGGCTGTTGTTGTCTGCAGAAGTACTGGCGCAACTCACGTGCGACATCCGGGCCAATTCCGTGCGTCCCGGAGGTGGCAGCGCGTACAATATAGACAGCCCCGGGCTATCGTGCCTGGCAGGTCGTTCTGTGCTGTGCCTGCTGGGCCGCAGGGAAGGGGCAGGGTGTTCGCTGCACTTGGCACAGGCTTCTCTATTCAGGTTTCCACACATCAGAGCAGCTGTGAAGGTATGAAAGAGGGCACTGCTGGGGAGCCAGTGTTACAGGGAAGTAACATACCTAGGTAAGGCACGCCTAACTCGTGCTCGCTTTCTCAATGGGCAGTCCTAGATGCCCTGGGCACATCAGTCGTCTGGGATGAGTGGCATTGCACGCGATCTCTGGGCAGTTCTGCTGTGTGGGATGGCGGACACTGCGGGCACTCTTCCTCCCTTGGAATAAGCGAAAGGGACATCCCGTACCCCAGCAGTTGTGGCTTGTGGGCGCCCTAGGATCAGCAGGCCCCTGTAATGCAGGGGGGGGGGGCTCTTCTCTCTCCCCAGCGGGTGAGGGAGCCCTTAACTCCTTTTACCTCTGGAGTGAGCCAGAGAAGGGCATTTTGTTCCCTTCCTGACGAGGTGTGGGTGCCCTCGGCTCCTTTTAGTAAAATGGAGGGGCTTGCCCCTCCGGCCCCACAAGAAGTGTGGACGCCCTGAGCTCCTCGGGCCTTTAATGTGAGAGGGATGTGGCGTTGCGCACCCTCTCCTTGGCCGGTTCGGACGCCTCCATCTTCTCACGCCTGGGGAGGGAGTGGAGGGCTGTGGCGTTGCGCACCCTCTCCTTGGCCGGTATGGACGTATGGACGCCTCCATCTTCTCACGCCTGTGGAGGGAGTGGAGGGAGCACTGGGATCTCTAACCCCAGCTGATGTGGAGGTCCTTGGTTCATTTGACCCCTGCACTGAGGAGGAAAGAGACATTTTGCTCTGTTCCTCCGGCAGGTGCGCATGCCCTCCGGTTTTCAGACCCCTGAAGGGAGGGTAGGGGGCTGTGCACCCCTGTACAGGCACCGGTGCCCCGGCCTCCGCGGGCCACTGTAATAAAGGGAAGTGGCCACTGTGCTCCCTCGCTCTCTCTCTGGCAGGTTGGATGCCCTCATTGCCCTGGGGTGCTCAGACCCTTGGTGTAAAGAAAGGAGTCATGGCGCCTCCCCTTCTTCGCACGCGCAACATTCCTTGAACCCTTCATCTTTCAGTTCGGCCCTGAGGCCACCCCTATCTCTCGGTCTCTGCTCTGCAGAGGTGTGTGTGCGTGTGTGTGTGTGTGCGTGCGTGGGGGGGGGGGGAGAGGGTGAAGTCAGGGATACTCAAGCCCATGAATCGCGGAGAGTGGACAGAACATTGTTTCTCCTTCCATGGAAAGACCCGAGATGGCCCGTGGTCCTGCGGAGAAGATGTCAGAGGCACGTTTGCCAGGACTCCTTTTTAGGACATGCACGACCCGCTGAGGCATTTCCAGTGAATTCCTGTTTATTTTTACCATCTCTAAGTGCGTCTCAAAGCATATCCCTCCATAATGCAGTCCCCAAGTACAATCCTTTAGAGCACACCCCTCCACAGCACAGACGCGCACAGCTCAGCACCATGCACAGAGTGCCGCTCTTCACACCCACACAGCATGGCGTGCTTGAACACAACCCTTCACAGCACAGCCAAGAGCACGGCTTGGATCAGCATAGCCCCATGTGGCCCAACCCTGCACCACCGGCACCACCCATAATAGAGCGTGGCTTCAAAACAACACAGCCCTTCACAGTAGCACAATCCCATAGCAGTCAGTATCCGGACTCAGTTTAGGATTCTCGCGCCCAGCCCCTCAGCACCGCCTTCAACACAGGAACTCCACAGAGCGAGGCTACCTCAAGCACAGCCCTCCACAGCATCGCTCCACTGCCCAGACCTCCACAGCACAGCCCTCCACAGCATCGCTCCACTGCCCAGACCTCCACAGCACAGCCCCACCGCTCTATCCCTGACAGCAGAGCCCTCACAGCCCAACATCGAACTCCACAGCATACGCCTCTAGCTTCACAGCACAGCTTTACAACTCTACAGCACAATAGCAGCGCAGAAGTGCACATCCCGCAAAGCACTGTATTGTAGTTGCAGGTGTATGGCACTTTATACCACTCACATAGAGCATTAGCAGAAAGGGAGTATGGTTCAACGTAGGTTATACTTCTTGGCAAGGGTATTGGTTTTTAGTTCGAAGCCTACCAGACAGCGGAAATACTTTTTGGGGACAATCAGAAAGCTTCCTTGGGATTACATTCTGCTCATTGCTTACCATTGACATTGTGTTTTGTAACTCGCAGTTGCTTGCTTTCTATTTGCTGGCTTTATTTGTTTTAGGCTGTCCATCTTCTGTTATTCCCTCCCATGAAGCACAGCCTGCTTACCTGGCTCCTTGTATTCTTCCACGAGTGCTCGCTTTCTATAAACATTCCTTTACATTTTGTTCTTATCTTGTCACGTTCGCTGTTCTTTCAAAGACAGAGCTCTGTCTTCCGAGGAGCTTGGTGTTTACTTTTCTTTCCTTGACTTCAAAGTGAGAGGGTTTATGTGACAATCTTCCTTGGGTTATTAAAGGAAAGTTTTTTTCTAGCCTGCAACAAAATTTAGATGCCTGCCTGTAAATGAACTGTGCAGATATTTCAGAATATATCAGAATTAGCGAAGTACGAATGAAGCACATTTTCTTGTAATTTTGAAATGTGGTGGAAACAAATATTTGAATACAGACTAACAAATCAATACACTACGTGATGCCATTTCCACGCATTATCGTTTGTGCGCTGTATAGTTTTATCAGTAAATCTCTATATCTGTGCAAATGTAATGGCCATTTCAATTGAAAATATGTTGTCTGTATTGGTAGTGAGCTACCACACCATGCATACTCCACACTACACCACTCCACTCTACAGCACTCCACTCTACAGCACTCTACTCCACTCTATGCCACTCTGCGCCCCTCCACTCTATGCCTCACTAATCCATTCTATGACACTCCACTCTATGACACTCCATGCCACTTTCGTCTACGCCACTCCACGCCACTCTATGACACACCTCTTCACTCTACAATAATCTACTCTACAACACGCCATTCCACTCTATAACACGCCACTCCACTTTACGATACGCCACACCACTCTACGCCACTTCACTCAACAGCATGCACCTCCACTCTACGACACGCAACTCTACGACATGCCACTCCACTCCACTCTACGACACACCACTCTACTCTATGACACACCACTCCACTCTACGACACTCTACTCCACACTATGCCATACCACTCTACTTTACGACACGCCACTCTACGCCCCTCCACTCTAATACGTGACACTCTGACACTCTACTCTGCGCCACTCCACTCTTTGACACTTTATTCCAATTTATGCTACGCCATTCCACTCTACGACACTTTATTCCACTCTGCGCCCTTCACTCTGCACCCCCACTCTATCCCACTCCACTCCACTCTGTGTCACTCCACTCTACTCCACTATATGACACTGTACTCCACTCTTCGCTGTTCCACTCTACAACACTCTACTCCTCTCTATGCCACTCCACTCTACAACACTCTATTCCACTCTACACAACTCCCTCCATGCCACTACACTCCACCTTACTCCACTCTACTCTACAACACACTACTTCACTCTACGCCACTCCACTCTATGACACTCTACTCTACGTCACTCCATGTCGCTCTACAACACTCTACTCCACTCTATGGCACTCCAAGACACTACTCCACTCAGTGCCACTGCACTATATGACACTCTACTCTATTCTAAGCCACTCCACTCTTAAGACAATCTACTCCACTCTACGCAACTACCTCTATGCCAGTCAAATTCACTTTAGTCCACTGTACACAACTCTACTCTACACTCTACTCCACGCTACGCCACTCCACTCTACAGCACTCTATGCCACTCCACTCTGTGACACTCTACGCCACTCCATGACACTCTGGTCCAATCTATGCCCCTCCACTCTAAGACCTTCCACTCTACTTCACTCTGACACTCTACTTCCTCCACGACACTCTACTCCACTCTATGCCACTCCACTCTGTGAGAATCTACTCCACTCTGCCCCACTCTACTCTGTGCCACTCTACTCCACTCTACACCCCTCTGCTCTATGCCCCTCCACTCTACCCCACTCTAAGACACTCTACTCCACGCCACTCTACTCTATGCCGCTCTACTCCACTATACACAACTCCATCTATGCTACACCACAAAACATAACTCCACTGTACACCACTCTACTCTACGACACTCTACTCCACTCTGCCACTCCACTTTACAACACTCTACTCCAATCTACACCCTTCCCCTCTAAACCCCTCCACTCTACTTCACTATGACACTCTACTCCCTCCACGAGACTCTACTACACTATATACCACCCCACTCTACGATGCTCTATGCCACTCCACTTTGCGACATTTTACTCCACTCTGCGTCACTCTACTCTATGCCACTCTACTCCACTCTATGCCCCTCCGCCCCTCCACTCTACTCTACTTCCTCCACAACACTCTACTCCACTCTACACCTTTCCACTCTACTTCCTCCACAACACTCTACTCCACTTTTTGCCACTCCGCTCTGCGACACTCTTCTCCACACTATGCCACTCGACTGTACAACAATCTACTCCACTCTACGTCACTCTACTCTATGCCATTACTCCACTGTACACAACTTCCTCTATGGCACTCCACTCTACACCCTTCCACTCTATAACACTCTGCTCCCTTCACGCCACTGTACATCATTCCACAACACTTTATGCCACTCCACTCTATGACACTCCACGCCACTCCACACTATGATACTCCACTCTATGCAACTGCACTGTATGCCACTCCACTCTACACCACTCCACTCTATGACACTCTGCACCACTCCGCTCTATGACATTCAAGGCTACTCCACTCAACTAATGTTTAGCCATGCTGAACTGCAGCCACGCTGGTGTACAACATGGCTAAAACACAGTGGGAAAGCCAGTAGTATTCCATAGGGGAGACCTCTTTGCTTTGCCAATGCTTGTTTCTGTAGCCGCTGTGCTGTAGCGCATAGTGTGGTACTAAGATGAGGGATAGAATGTTTGAGGTTTTTTTATTATTGCTGTATCTGGTTGGACGGCTGTGGGTTCTGAATGTGTCCGGTATGGGAAGTGCTTGGTGGAGTGTGTGATGAGGTTTGGATTGCACTTCCTGCGTCACTGTGATTGTTTAGCTGTGCTTGTGTCTGAAGTACAGTGAGAGCGAGTGTGCCGGTGAACGTACCTGCCATCCTTGTGGGGGCGAATAGTCGAGGTCCGTGGTCTGAAGTCATCTGATGTCTCCATGTGAAGGAGATTGGACTTCTTTATTGGTCGGATTGATCCAGCACCATACGTTGGAAAGAGCCAGGCCCTTCTTTACTGAAGTTGAAGTGATCTGGGATAGCTCTTGTCCTTCTCAGAAGGAAATTCTATGATTTTGCTGCTCAGAGGATGAGGTCCTACCATTACATTCCTTCTTCTACGAGGGTAACCATGAGCTGTGGTTGGCTTTTAGGGCAGAGGTTGCTGTTCTGTGAATATCTTTGGAGCTTATCTTGCATGAAGGATTAGCCGTTGCCAGGCTGGCAGTGAACAATGCAGAGAGCCTTTCCACCAAGAAATACAGGCTTTTATTGGCAGAGCCTTCCATAGGGTATTATTTTGTGACCAAAAATTCAGAATGTTTTAGTGAGACTTCAATTTAGGTTTAGTCCTCAGCAGGGGCAGCTCATCCTCAGGAGTGAAGGAGCGTCGCCCCACCTGCTGCAAGCGCAGCAGGCAAACTCAAACAAATAAAATGGAATGTCAATGCCATTTTATTTATTTGCCACCGAATCGGCTCTCGCTGTGTACAGTGCGAGGGTGGGTGTGGGGCTGAATCCTGCAAATGCAGGATGACAGCACTGGTCTACAGTGTGCGTGGGATTGGTCGGCCGTCGTGCGACAGCCTGGGGATTGCTGGCACAGGCCCCCAGCCTCAACATGATTGCTGGGTGAGCCTGCTCCCACCAATCCTGGAGCTGCTTTTATAGCATGAGAGCAGCTCCAGGAGTGGTTTGAGTTGTGTTTCACAAGCAGGAAGGAAGTCCTTCCTTTTCCTGTTCATGGACAGCAAAGAGAAGTGCCGCACCGGTTGTATTCCCGCTCCCGAATTTATGGTAAGTCGTGCAACTTTGGGCCCTACCATTTTTTATTTAACCTAGCTGTCACTGGTTCTCAGACCTCCACAGCAGAAAGTTCATTGCATAAGCCCAGCGCACTACCATCCACAGCACCCCCCCCTCAACTCCTTATAACCCTATAGAATGTACTACCGAGTAAAAATTGGCTGTGAAATTGCTGTTTAGCCTTGATCCTAGACAAAGCTGAACCTTCTATGTGCTCAGCCTGGGTAGTTTTGCCCAGTCCATGAATTTGCCCTAGTCCCAGTGCATGTTTTGCACATCACTATCCCAAGGAATATCTTATCGATCTCTTGGTCTCACAAATACCAGTGGTTACTACCTGCCTATTCATGAGGCCTCACACCCACCAGTGTACATGACTTCCTCATTGCATGGCGTCACAATCACCCCTTCGTGCCCATCCACAATTTGCTGACACAGCACCCACTCCTCGAGAAGGTTTGTCTTTTCAGTAGCCTTTTACTCCTATTGCATGCAGCCACCATCAGCATGACTTACCTATGCCTTGTCCCATAACTCATTCTTTGCATGCCTAGTTCTTGCAGGAACCTCACATTCATCATTAGGCATGGCATGCTTTGCCTGCCCATAGCTATTCACACGTCCCTGGGTATGCCTTGCCAATCCATTGGCCCTGCACCCACCCCTTAGCATGCCTAGGCCTCATGCCCACCCATTAATACTGCTTGTCATTCCACATTGCGCCCATCATTGCGCCTATCAGTGGGCATGGTATAACTACCTTGTGTCCTTGCACTTACCGCTGGACTCAGCTACTCATTTTAAGGCCCCTCAACAATCCCTTGGCATGGCCCATTCATCCTCACCCACACCCATGGTTCATCCTTTGATTTAAACCCACTGCTGGGCATAGTTTGCCCATCGTGTAACTTCATACCCACCCTCGACAAGGCTGCTCATCTTATGGGCCTACAGTCACCAGCAGTCACAGCTTGCCCTTCCCTTAGATTCCCACCTCACCAGTGGGCATACTTTGCCCATCTCATAGCCTCAATCCCATCTCTCAGCATGGCTTATACATACCATGGGTCTACACCCACACCATTGGAATGGCATGGGTATTCCACATTCTCTCACCCATCTGTGAGCACACCATGTCCATCGCATGCCCTCCACCCACGCCTCAGTTTGGCTTGTCTGTCCCATGTCCTTCCTCACACACCCGACTTGTTATACCCAACCCTTGACCCTAGCCCATCATGTGCACCCTCCTACCGCCCCGCTGATGCTTCCTTCCATTCATATTAGTGTTTCGGTGCGAGTGATGGATCCATAATTGAGTGCTGATGATTTGTACCCAGATTTCAGCTGCTGGCAATGGCTGGCACTTGGCACCATTTTCTAGGTTTCGCCTTGCGAAATCTCTTGTAACGGAAAAATAAAATTCTTAAAAAGGGGTTAGAGCCCGCCCATTACTTACCTTTACTCACCATTGGTTGGCTCCCACGTCACTCTCGTTTCCTTTCTTCCTGTTGATCAGCGCCTCCTCCTGCCTCCAGCTTCCTGTCTTCGTCCTTGTTGTGGCGCTTGTACTTCCGGTGGCCAGTGTCCTTCCACTGGCCCCACACTTGTAACATACTTTATTTTTTTTTACTTTCCAGCGTCTGCATTCTGTACATTGCTTGCCCGTCACTACCACCACCTCACTTCCGTCACTGCATGCTTCTTCCCCGCATGCCACTTCCCCGTTTGTTGCTGGCCTGTCCCATCCACCACCTCGCTCCCGTCACTGCATGCCCTTTCATCACCCCCATCGGTAGTTGCCTCCCTTCTACCTCGTTTTATAGAGAAAAGTTGACTGGAAGGACTTGGAGCGCTTTACATGAGCACCAGTTACATTACACAAGGACACATTAATTTTTACAGGCACAAGTATATAAGTGATATGCCCAGAATCATATAATGTTGAGCCGGCGTAGAGACTCGAACCCAGTTTCCCAGCTCAAAAGTCAGCTGCTCTGGCAGTAAGGCAACAGCCTCTCTATGCTCAGTGTCCCAGCTAGCTTCTCTTTGATATGCTGGTAACTGCAGTGGGCATTTGTTCAAGAATACAAATGGCATATTATGTATAGCAGTGCTTGAAATGGAAAAATAGAAGTGCAGGTACGTTTTTAACTTGCTTGTACGTGCATAGCTTAAAGTTAAAAGCGCTATGAAGCGGTCGGGCCATGTCATATCGCTTTTATTTTATTTTTACTTTAAGCTATGTTGCACAACAGTTCGCACCGCTGTGCAACATTAAAAAAAAGAAATTGACAAAGCCAATAGATCTCGCATAGGCGAAACCTATTGGCTTTGCCGATGCTTATCTTGTTTCCGCACTTGACTTAAGGATGCCGTTCCCTTCCCCGCCCCGAGTCCTTCACAGCTGCTCGGAAACTGGGAATGCGTGGGAACTGCCAAGACGCTGTGTGGTTAAGACACAGCCCTCCTCTCACCCCCTCAGCGGCCTTTGGCTCAGAGCACGTGGACCCTCGTGGGCTAGGCCCACTTTTGAGAGGGAGGGGTGCCAATTGCGTTACGAAACTAGAGGGGGGCCCCTGAAAAGTACACACAGCTCCCCCTCCCCCCCCCCCACGCTCCTGACACCCAGCTTGGAGCTCTCAGGCCAGGGGCCTGCCAGTGCCGGAGGGGGCCCCGTAGCTCTGCGCCCCCCGGACCACGGGGGCTTTTGATACGTCACTGGGGCTCGACTGTCTGAGGCTGCTTTACCCGCATGTGAAAGACTCACTTCTGAGAAAGAGACACCTAGAAACTCACTGCCATCTGGAACTCCAGGTGCTGGAAGAGTTGTTCTGCTAAAGAGGCAGCTGGACACCACTCACTATTGCAGAAGCAGCCTTCTGCACTAGAGGAGGGGGCTATCAATAAAGCTGGTTGGATTTGCCCAACTCAACCCATTTTAATCATCCCTTGGCCCTACAATCTGCAGGCAACAAGTGTTTGTGATGTACCAACAGTGCAATGGACTCTAATGCAAGCAAAAAAAGATCTCGTTGCCCCCAGTTGGGTAGTAGAAACAGCAATTATTTTGGTGAGATGGGCCCCTCACATCCATGGGCTCCGGTGCACTGCACCTGCTGCACTATTGATTGATACGTCTCTGGTTTAGTGGGTGACCTCCGACGTACTGGTCCCACTAAACAACCCACACCGCTCTGGAAAAGTGTGTCTGGGAGTACCACTGTGTATCCTCCTACGGAGTACACTCATTGAGGAAGCGTTCCACTACGTGGCAGAGGGTTTGACTTCCCTGTTTACACACTATCACATTGTTAAGAGACTCCCCATTATTGACCAGGCCACAAGGTGTTGCAGCATTTTTGTGTTGTTAGACGTTGGCTATCTGGGAGTGTAGACTACACCACCCAAAATGCATTCTCTCTTCCCTCTCAACCGCTGTTTAAAACAAACTTTTGCGATCTTCACTTTTTGCAATGGACTCACTTTTGAAGTTCACCATCTTCACTTTTTGCAATGGACTCACTTTTGAAGTTGACCATCTTCACTTTTTGCAATGGACTCACTTTTGAAGTTAACCATCTTCACTTTTTGCAATGGACTCACTTTTGAAGTTGACCATCTTCACTTTTTGCAATGGACTCACTTTTGAAGTTAACCATCTTCACTTTTTGCAATGGACTCACTTTTGAAGTTGACCATCTTCACTTTTTGCAATGGACTCACTTTTGAAGTTGACCAACTTTTCAGTTGGGCTGTCGTCAGCAGAATATTGCAAAAGTATGTATCTCACTTCGGCAGAAAGCACACTACTGGTGAACACTGACTTCTGGAGAAGGCCTCCCTCTGTAAGGCTAATTTTTTTAGCATGTCTCACATCAAAGTAAGAATTTGCGTCGGCAGAAGTCTCTGTTCTACAAACAACGCTCTTTTCCTTAAGATTCACTTCTCATGATGACTCCCTTCTAAGTGATACTCACATCGGCCGGAGACTCACTTGTGTGCCAACATCATCTCTTCAGAAGATTCATTTCTACCAAACACGTGTGTGCCCACCACTCACTTCTGCATCCAACTGACAACTGAGAAAAACTCACTCCTGCTGATGACTCACTTCTGAGTATTACATCGTCCGGAGACTCGCTTGTGTGGCAGCATCATCTCTTCAGAAGATTCATTTCTGCCTAACAGGTGTGCCTGTCTCTGACTTCTACTTCTGATTGACTCCAGAGAAAGACTCACTTATGACGATGACTCACTTCTAAGTAGTACTCACACCAACCGGAGACTCACCTGTATGTCCTTCACCATATCTTTAGATGATTCCTTTCTGCCAAACACTTGTGCCCACCACTCAGCTCTGCATCTGCTTGGCTCCAGAGAAAGACTCACTCCTGACGATGACTCACTTCTCAGTATTAATCACTTCGGTCAGACACTCGCTTTGGTGGCAGGATCACTTCTACGAATGACTCAGTTCCGCACAACACTTACTGTGTGAGGCTTACTTCACCTTGACACTCGCTGCGAAGATATTGGTGCCTTCTCCAATCATCTGTACTCTGGGAGCTTCCCCGAGCAGCAAAGAACACGCACTGGACCGTGAAAATGAGATAGGTCTATCCCAGGTGGTTTCCTAGGACATGCCGAAGTAGCCTCCATTTGTGTGTTGGCACAGCGATGAGAGGAGGCTCTGTTTGCTTCCAAGGTGCAACAACATATTGTGCAATATAGTGCTAATACAATAAAGATCCCACTGGACGGTTTAAGAGAATTTGAACTGAGTTCATGCATGACACTGAAATGTGGTGTATGTCTGGTTTGTACTCTATGATTGTTGGGCTTTCGGCTCCTGCAAGGGCCATGCAGCTTTTAGGGCTCAAAGTCCACAGGCTGAAAAAAGCTATATTATCAAAGGAGCAAAGTTACCTGAGCCTGCGTGCTGGTCTGCTGTGTGCGGGTCAGCTGGGGAGCCGTGCAGCACTCTTCTTTTTTCCGAGGAGCCTCTGGACTTCGCTGGGTCTCCCGCTGCTGCCGCTGGTGCCGGAGTTGCGGCAGTCACACTCTGGTGGGACTCGGTCTCCCAAAGTGCAACCTTGCTAATCACCCACAGCTGCTGAGGGCGGAGGCGCTCCCATCGCGCTACAAAGCGCTGCCTCGCACCCTGCTGCGCGGGACGCGCGTGGGACGCGCCGGGCGAAGCCCGGGCCAAGGGCGGGCCCGTCAGAGCCCGAATGAGACCGGGCTGGGCCATTCCCTTTGGTCTTGTAGTAAGATCACCCTGCCTTTTCTGGACTCATGTAGGAACTGCTCTATAAGGTGGGTGTCCTCATCGTGCAATTGATCCACATATTGCCAGAACAAACTACTCAATATCATAGAGTTTTACAATTTGTTTTAATTTCGCCTCTTGTGTAACCCCAAAGCAGAATATATTACATTGTGACTGAATTTTTGTTCCCTCTCCAAATTGATTATCCAAACTGACCCACAAGGAGCCCCCGCTGGGCAAATTAAAATGGGGAGGCACATTTGCTCAGGGAAAAAAGCGGTAGTAGCCGCACAATCACCTACAAGCCACCAGCCTACCTCGATCGACAAGATGCTTCAGAGGGCTATAGGGGTGGTTTCAAATGAGATCGAACTGACTGAAAGACGCTTATCTATAACACCAGATTTAGCCCTACCCACCTTTAATACCGAATTGCAATCCGTTCTGCCAGCCATTAATCCAGACCCCCCAAGGGCCCAAGTTAGAACACGCGCAATAGTACATGACGTGCAAACCCTGGATTTGGTCACTGGGGATACCTCTCTGGACTCTCGAAAAAGAGGGAATGTTAAAACTGCCGTAAAAGCTGGGAAAACTCGGAAGAAGGGGGACAAGGATCGCGCAGAAGATGGGGTACCAGGAAATGTAGGGCTGGGGGGGCATGTGAATGAAGGCACAGAAAAACCACAGTGGGTGTCAAATTTGGTCAGGGACCTGCACTGGAAATAAGAAATATAATCAAGGAGGAGTTGACCACTCTGACCACCAAGGTAGATAATCTCGCATCCTTACTAGATGACTTCATTGGTAAGGCAGGTCCTAGGGAGAAAGACCCCCACCAACAGACCAAGCCCCTAGCCCATCAAGTCCATCTAAGAAATGGCCATGCTCTAGCAACCACCTGTAATTCGATTCCACAAGCCCAGAGCATTAGGGAAGAAGTAGTGGCTCACTTAAATACATCAAATAAACCGACTAATAGCATCATTAGCCTGGAAAGCCAGGAATCAAGTCGGAGGTGGGAGACTGGTAGACAGCAAAGATCCCCAGCAGAAGATTCCCAAGCGGGAACAAATATGCAAAACTTGGGTTCAAAGTGCAGAACTAGAGAGGGGCAAGATCTGCGAAATGTGTCCGCAGAGGGAAGTTCAGACTTACCATGCATCAACCTCCCCCCGACTCTACACCATATGTTATAATTCTAACAAATGTGCCAGAACTCAAAAAGGGGCAAAGGGAATCGCATTATGAGCTAAAAAATAAATGTATCTTTTGGCTGTCTAAACAACTTCAATTCTCCTATAAGGATGCGAGTGAGATTTTATTTACCCATAGGGTGAGGTGGGTGGGCCAAAGAGCAAAAGATTTAGATGGTGATACCATTGTGATCAATTTTAGAAACCCACAGGTTGTCAGGACACTCCTAATGCGAATCCATTACAGGCACGAAGGGGACATTAGGCCCCTTCCACTGGGGTATTTTTACCCCCCAAGACTGGCTCCAGTCAATAATCCATGGACAGTCAGTGGAGAAGGGCCCAGATGCCAATATGAGCAAAATCACATCAGGAGGCTAGAGCATATGAATCAACCACTTTTTAACCTTCCACTTGCAAATAGATACGCACCCTTGGATTCCGTTGACTGACTAGAATCAATACAGAAATTAAATTCGGAATCAAGGGAAATAGAACAGATAGCAAGGAGGGCTGAGGGAGTAGAAGCTACCTTTAGTGAGGAAATGGAGAGGCCCCTCTAAATCACATTGCATCAGGTACATCTCCATCGATAGCACAAACCTCCATGGGCCACCAGCAGCTGATTCCAGTTTTTACAACTATTAACACTGATAACAAACCCAAGTTCCATGTTTTATCCTGGAACATTGCTGGCTTGATTTCCAAACAGGGCAACCCGGAGTGGGGGTCCCTTATTGATGCACATGACATCTGCATGTTCCAGGAGACCTGGGCTAGAGAGGACACCCATAGACTGGGTTACGCGACTTTTTGTTTGGCAGCCACGAGTGGGGGAAGGGGAAGACCCGCAGGAGGGCTTTGTGTCTGGGTTGCTGTGCACTTGGGATGCACTGCAAAACAGATTGACACATCCTTACGCGACATACTTTGTGTCATTCTGAGCTTCCCCACCAAGACTAGAATAGCCTTAATCAATGTTTACTCCCCGTCCGGTTACCTATGGCCAGGAGTCATCAACTCTTGAGCATTTGTCAAGTTTCTTACACACCATCACTGATGGCAACCTGGTGGTACTTGCCGGCGATTTTAATTGCCAGTATGAGCCACTGAAGGACTTAATTGGGGGTGACATTGATGAGGAAGACCAGCACTGGTCAATCCCAGAAGTGAATGCCCGACCGACCCGAGCCTGGACCCCCTTGGTGCTTCAAATGAACACTCTGACATTGACCCATTCTTTTAGGGCTTGTAATGGTCGAACTAAATCTGATTCCCCAGCAAACCACACTTATAATAGACCCGGAAGTTCTTCCATTTTAGACTACATCTTGATGGATATTAAATCTTGGGGTTGGGTGATCGATTTTAAGGTTATACCTAGATATGACAGCGACCACAATGCCCTGGTCTTAGAGCTGATATCACCTTGCTCTAAGGGTGTCCAAGTAGGTAATCATCATATAAATGGGCCCAGGTTAACCCTGACTGGTTGTAGGAGGCAAGTGAAATGGGGGGCCATTTGTAATTCCCAGGATAAGTTGGCCTCCCTTTATAAAATTGTCACTCCATACCTTGAGGTTGCCAATCAATTTAGATATGCAACAGTTCCTAGTACAGTTATAGCAGAAATTGGGAGAAACCATAAAGACCTAGTGTGTGACCTGGCAAGCTTCTTTTTTCCTGTTGTAAAATCCAAACAAAAGGTGTCTATGGGCCACTCTTGGTACAATGGCAACTGCCGAAGGGCTAAGCAATCACTGATCCTAGCAATTAAAGCAAAGGACAAATTAATGCTAAAAGACAAGCGAATAGCCTATAGAAATACAATAAATGTTGCAAAAAAACAGTGGGAGGGTGACAAATGGGAAAGTATGAGGGTGGCTTTATGTTCAAGGGACATGCGAACCTTTTGGAACCTAGTAAACACCGGTTGCAAAGAGGGCAAATCGGCAATAGAGCCAAATCTTGGGGCAGAAATCTGGAGGTCCCACTTCAAATTGCTATATGCAAGGGGAGAGGAAGAAGTATGCCAAGCTATGGGCATACCAACCTGCTTTCAGCAGTCTTCCCCCAATGCCCCAGAAATTTCTTTAAAAGAGATAATGTCCGCATTGAACAGAGTGGCTCCCGCCAAAGCGCCAGGCTTAGATAAGATCCCAGGCGATGTTTTTAGGAACGAACCTACCATTTGGGCCCCATACTTCTGGAGCCTATTTAATGCTATTTTTCAAGGGATGCCAATTCCAACGACCTGGTTGGGGGCAGAGATTATTCCGATTTATAAGAAGGGCTCTCCACTTCTCCCCGCTAATTATCGCCCAATTAGTCTCATAGATGTTGCGCAAAAAATATATGCACGAGTACTTTTGGATCGATTAGAGAGGTGGATGGAGGAGCATTCCATACTTATCAGGCCGGCTTTAGAGCAAGGATGTCCACAATAGATCAGATTTTAAGGCTGCAAATCCTCTATTGGAAGACAGTGCTTCTGGAGGGCGGCAGCCTTTATCTGATCTTTGTGGACCTAAAATCTACATTCGACCTGGTCCCCAGGGACAAATTATGGTCCATTTTATTAAGTATGGGGGTCCCTCCGTACCTTTGTCATCAGATGAAGCGGCTCCACGAATCTAACTATGCACAAGTCAGATATGGGAAAAATGGTGAGCTCACAGATCCTATAGTTATAGACAGAGGGGTAAGGCAGGGGTGTGTCTTGGCCCCAACCCTCTTCTGTCTATTTATTAACGGTCTTGTGGATGACTTGATTGGCGGGAGGGATGTAGATGCCCCCCGGTTGGCGAAACGCAGGGTCCCGGCCCGGATGTTCGCCGATGACACTTTGCTTCTATCCAAATCCCCGATGGGAATTCAGCGGGCCCTAGATATTTTCCAGTCATTTTGCAAAAGTAGGGGTTTGGAGATAAACTCTTCAAAGACCAAATACATGGTTTTTAATGCAGGCGACTCCACACGTCCTAATCCCTGCTTAGATGGGAAACCACTGGAAAAAGTTACAGTTTTCGATTATTTAGGATTAACCCTCACTGATAAAATGCAGTGGCACGCACAAATTAGGAAGGCTAGCTTAAGATTAGCCCAAACCTCGGGGGACTGACTAAGATGTTCAAGAAAAACACCCATAAAATGGTCAGCCCGGTTATGGAAATTTATAAGATACAAGCAAGGGGGCGGCCCTTTATGGGGCAGAAATCTGGGGCCATCAATCACCGGATTCCCTCTCTAAGAACGAAAAATTCTTTTTTAGACAAATCTTAGGCCTCCCGAAAAGTACACCACTGACGCCACTCCGTATGGACCTTGGGGTTGGTCCAATTGCTGAGGAAGTTGCCCTCAGGCCCCTTCTTCACTGGAGACGTTTATGGTGCACACCAGAATTAGTGGCTTTTAAGGATGAGATGAAGGAAGTTATGAATCTGCAGGGGGCGGGCAAAATTCCATGGTTAGCCTAAATCAAAAACACATTAGTTGCTTTAAGGATGGGTGATCTATGGACCAACGCTGAAGTATCTTGCCCGACAATTCCCAGGAAGGCTCTTTCAAAGCTTTTTAGAGAATTTAAGATAAACCAGATTAAGGGGAATTCCACTACTGGTATACTGACTGTACAATTTTTAGAAGTCAAGGACCAATACAGGTTAGAACCTGTTCTTGACGTTATTCAGCCACCCCTAGCCCAAAAACTTTATTTGCAATTTAGGCACGGCGTACTACCACTCCGTGCCTTTGCAAATAATTGGGAGGGTGCACAGTCTAAGGGGTGTCCGGTATGTGAGAGCATCTCTGAATCGGACCAACATGTATTGTTTGTTTGTCCGGTATATAAGAAGATCAGGCACCGATGGCTGCAACAGGTCTGCCGGAATCTCGGGACAACTCACTGTGGGGAGGCATACAGGATATTAAAATATGATACCAGCCTCCCTATTGTGTATTCAGTTTCCCGATATTTATTTTCTATGTGGTGTGTTCGTTCAACTGTACTAAAATCTAGTCTGGCCTAATTGGATCCTTTTAAACTTTTAAGTAACTTTTATCCTTTTTTATTATATGAAATGAGTAGCTTTTAAAGTTTTATTGAGACCTTTTAATATTGCACTGTCCAGTATCTTACTTCATTCTGTATAACAAAACTGTATGAAAAGTGTTGCATTTTCTTTATGTACTTTTATGGCCAGATTGGCCGAAATAAAGATATTTTGAATTGAATTGAATTGAAACGCATCTCCATTGCTGGATAAAGCTTTCTGTTGGGGATTTTAGAAAAGAGCCTTGGGAAAATGGCTTGTTAGACTTGGCATCTTTTGGTGTGTTTCCCCTGACTTTTTGCTTTCTGACCTCCTGGTTTTGACCCTGTTTTTGCTGGTGTAATGATTCTGCGCACTTTCCTCACTGCTGTCCAGTGGGAAAGTGCAAGTGCTCCTGTATAAAATGTGTTATGGATTGGTGTTTCCATGATTGGCCTATTTGGTTTATGTGTCAGTCCCTTGTAAAGTGCACTGAGAGTGCCAGGGCCTATAGATCAAATGCTGTTGGTGGGCTGCAGCACTGGATTGTGCTTCCCACGCAAACAGCCCGTAAAGTGTAACTCGGGCCTGCCATTGCAGAGCCTGTGCGCAGCCTGGGGCTGCCATGTCGACTTGGCTAGTGCGCACACTTGCAAGTCCCTAAACCTTCCCTTTTCTACATGTTAGTCACCCCTAAGGTAGGCCCAAGGTACCCCTGTGGGCAGGGTGCGTGGTATGCGAAAGGTAGGACATGCCCTGGTGTGTGTGGCATGTCCTGATAGTGAATTACAGCCTAGTTCGTTTTTCACTATTGCAAGGCTATCTGTTCCCCATAGGCCAGAACGGGCAGTTTTGATTATTACGGCGTATAATCCTAACTGACCCCGGGAACATGGTAGAAATTCGACTTTAGTATGCCTGGACTCAGAATGATAAAATGCATCTTTTAGTGAAGTTGGTTTTAACATTCTGCGTTTGAAAATACCACTTTTAGAAAGCGGGTATTTTCTTGTCTAACCATCCAAGCCTGCCTCTGCGAGGTTGTGTATTCCTTGTCTGGAGTGTGAGTGACAGGGGCTGGGGGATGCCAGGAGACATGGTGAGTCAGCACAGGGCTGAATAGCAAGATCTACATATAGATGGGTGGGAGGAGATGCACCTGGGACCTGAATAGGGCTGGGCCTTCCCTCCACAATGCTGGCTCCACCCCCTGTGGGGCGTCTGATGTCCCTGGCCTGCACTACGAAAGGAAAGAAGGAGACTTGTCAACAAAGTGCTCCGGAACTGACCAGAACTGGCTGGGACTAGGCAAAGGCCTCTCTGCCTTCAGAGAACAAAGGAATTTGGGATATAAATATTGGGGCCCTGACCCCATGAATTTAGATCTCGCTGGAATCAAGGAACCTGTCAAGAAGAAGAGCTGGAGAGCTGCTAGGAGGAGTACTGCCCCTTTGCTGAGTTATTGCCTTGTTGGGTTGGCCTGCAGTTGCTGCTTCTGTCTTGGGCAGTGAAAGGACTGGACTGAACTTTCTACAAACTTGTGCTGAGTATCTCCAAGGGCCTGAAACTGAGCTGGCCTCCTGTTAAGAAGTCTCAGGGACTGCAAAGACTTCACAAGCCTCTGGGTACTGCTTCTGGAACGCTGTTTCAGTTGCCACAGAGGAAGGGAACCGCAACCGACTCCGTCAACCGACTCCATCACTGGCCCGGTGTCCTGTTTGCACCGCAGACCGCATCGCCCCGCTTCGCACCGCAACCCTGGTCTCACCAACGACGACGTCCGACGCCGTCAACATCGAGCCGCTGTTTGCATCGTGACCTGTGGGCACCGCAGTTCGCATCGCATCGCTTCACTGTACCGGCCGGACCAGACCGACGCTGTCGCTGCATCTGGCTCAACAATCGGGACCGCATCGAAGTTGGGGCACCGCTCGCACACTTGCGACGCACCGCTCCGACTCGAACCGCTGTCCGACGCCAGCTCCCGCACTCCGGCTTGGTCGCCTGCATCGCAACCTGCCAACACCGCATCGAGCACCGTCTCACCCTGCATCGCACGCCTTGGTCTCACCGACTCCGTCTGCACGACTGTCATCGAGCCGCTGCCCGCACCGCATTGAGAGGACACCGCACCTTGCATCGCTCCGTCTTGCACCGCAACCGCGACGAACGCCGACCGGCTCGTACACTCCGTACCAGCCACAACGAGAAAGGTACTGTGACCGAGTCTGTTCACGACTCTGCTGGCCCGTAGAGACGCGGTCGGCTGGAACTGTTAGACTCTGTGTATTTCAGCATCGCGGTAGACCCGGACAGGGCTACCGACTCGCACGAACTTTGCTTTTGTGTTATTCCTGCAAAGAAGAAGTTACCTTATCAAGCATTCATTTTTAAAGTATTTGTATTGTGGATTTTTTATCGTATTTGGTCTTGTCTTGAGTATATAAAAATATTGGTTATTTTTCTAAACTGGTGTGGTGTCCTTTTGTAGTGCTTACACTGTAGTACTGTTGGTTATGTGCAAATGCTTTACACACGGCCTCTGAATTAAGCCTGACTGCTCGTGCCAAGCTACCACGAGGGTGAGCAGGGGTTACTTCACGAGTGTGACACCCTTACCCTGACTAGGAAGAAAGGTCCCTACTTGGACAGAGGTGCAAGCCCTTGCCAACTAGAGACCCCCATTTCTAACATTGGTTGTCAGCGGTGAGGATAGGACTTGTGTTTGCACTTGACTTTCAGTGATTGGTGTGCACTACAACCATATCGCAGACCATTACGTACCACATACTGTCTCTTTTTCTTTTGGCCTATTTTTGATCTTGCCAGTTTTTAACTCACTACTTTCATCATGCCTGAATCAACTGCATCATCCGTTGCATCTCTGGAAGTTATCTTTGAGGAGGATAGGTTGGAATCCTACACCGTAAAGGAGCTACGAGCGATTTGTAAAAACCTGAAAGTCCAAATTAAAGGCCTCACAAGGAAGGAGGAGCTACAGAAGGCGCTGAGGGCCTGGGTAGCAGCCAGACATGCCAGTGGGCAGCCTGGTAATCTCAGTGAGGAGGTGGAGGAGCCTATTTCCAGGGTGGATGTGCTTTTGGGTGAGGGGGAACCCGCCAGGTCAGGCAGCAGCAGTCTGTCCCCAGAGGAGCTGGAGGACAGGCGGGAGGCAAGGCAGTTTGAGCTACAGAAGCTCAGGCTGGAGAGTGAGCGGGAGGAGAAGAGATTGGCCATGGAGGAGAAGAAGATGCTCTTAGAGCATGAGAGAGAACTGAAGGAGCTAGAACTTAGGAGTAAGTCAGGCTCAGATGGTGGCAGCAATTCGTCCAGAAAGGCAGACAGGATTGTGCACATTCCCAAGAATGTAGGCAAGGAGTTCAAGAAGGGGGATGACATACAAAGGTGGTTTCAGGGTTATGAGGCAGCCATACACATGAATGGGGTCCCTGAGGAAAATTGGGGGCAGGATTGTGGCCACTTTTCCCTGAAGAAGCAAGGGATGCTCTGATAGCTTTGGGTAAGGGGTATCACCTCACCTATGCTGACATGAAGGATGCCCTTCTCACTAAGTATGGTCTTACTCCTGAAAAGTACAGGGATCAGTTCAGGTCCAGTAAGAAGTGTGATGCCAACACTTGGTTGGAATGTGTGGATGTGTTCTGCAGGTCGCTGGATGGTTGGGTGAAGGGCAGTAGTGTAACAGATTTTCAGGGGCTCTACAACTTGATTGCGTGGGAGCACTTGTCTAGTCTATGTTTTGCAGATCTGCGCCAGCACCTAGTGGATAGTAAGCTAACTGACCCCAGGAAGCTTGCTATGGAAGCGGACCGCTGGGTGAGTACCAGGGTCCACAAGAAAGCGTTTGGGGGAGACTCAGCCAAAGGTGGGCAGGGTCCCCAGCAGAAAGGTGGGGGGACAAGGGTAAAGCACAGGAGTTCTCTAAAGGGCCCCAAACTAGTACCCAGGGTAAAGGTTCCCAGCCCCCCGGTGATAAGAAGAAAGCAGTGGTCTCTTCAGGGAAGCCTGCTGAGACCGGCCCCCGCAAGTGTTATGCATGTGACCAGGTAGGTCACTTTAAGGGGGACCCCAAGTGCCCAAAGGGGACACAGCCACCCACCGGTGGACAGTCCAAAGTGTTGGCTAGTGTAGCGCTTGG
This sequence comes from Calotriton arnoldi, assembly GCA_963921515.1. Taxonomy (NCBI): domain Eukaryota; kingdom Metazoa; phylum Chordata; class Amphibia; order Caudata; family Salamandridae; genus Calotriton; species Calotriton arnoldi. Next base: position 1,200,821 of record CAWUFW010003894.1, on the reverse strand, counting down.
GGAGGAGGGGTGCCCACAGGAGGGTGGGGATCCCGCAGAAATGACCCTTGTCTCACTAGGGGACAGTGAGATGGTCCCAGGAAACCAGGTGCCCCCTAACACAAAGAAATATAGCACCTGGGTGACCATCAATGGGAACAGGGTAGAGGCTCTCAGAGATACTGGAGCCAGTGTGACCTCAGTCCGGTGTCACCTGGTCTCTGAGAAGCAAGTAGTCCCAGGGGCATTCCACCAAGTAGTTGCTGTAGACAACTCTGAGCGCCAGTGTATGGTGGCGCAGGTTCCCTTTGAATGGGGGGGGTCTCAGGTCCCTTGAGGGTGGTTGTGAGCCCTACCATGCCTGTAGATTGTCTGCTAGGTAACGACCTGGAGCAGTCCTTATGGAAGGATGTTGAGCTCAGGTCTCACTTGGAGATGCTTGGGTTGCCAGAGTGGGCATGCGTGTCTACTCGGTCAATGGCAGCCAGAAAGGGTGATCAAGAGGACTTGGAGCCTGAAACAGTGGCCCAAGTCCCTGCCAAGAGAAAGGGCAGGGGCGCGGGAAACCGGCCCCCGAAGTTCCCACGGACCGGGAGGAGGCGGACCTCGAGGGGACGCCCCGGTGCCTACAGGGGAGCAGGTAGCCGAACTGGGAGACATCTCTGAGCTGACCCATTGGCAGCAAGAAGGGGGTCCCACCAGGGAGGAGTTCTGCAGGGAGCAGAACGAGTGCCCTACTCTGGAGGGTCTGCGGCGGCAGGCTGCAGACCAGGCAGCTGGTAATCAGTCCGGGTCACATCTGATCTACTGGGAGAGTGGTCTCCTATACAGTGAGCCTAAGGTTGCTAAGCCTGGGTCAGCCCGTGTGCTGGTGGTACCCCAGCGCTTCAGGACCTTCCTACTGGGTCTGGCTCATGACGTGCCTTTGGCAGGACATTTGGGGCAGGACAAGACCTTTGACAGGCTTGTCACCCACTTCTTTGGCCCCAAATGCGAAGGCAGTCAGATGCACACTGTAGGTCTTGCCAAACTTGCCAGGCAAGTGGTAAGAGTGGGAGGAAGGTCAAAGCTCCTCTCCAACCTTTTCCTGTTGTTGGTACACCCTTTGAAAGGGTAGGGATGGATATTGTGGGGCCACTGGATCCCAAGACAGCCGTGGGCAACAGGTACATCCTGGTCTTGGTGGACCATGCCACCCGGTACCAGGAGGCAATCCCTCTCAGGACAACGACGGCACCAGTGGTGGGCCGGGCGTTAATGGGGATCTTTTCCCGTGTGGGATTCCCCAGAGAGGTGGTTTCTGATAGGGGGACCAATTTCATATCAAAGTATATGACATCCCTGTGGAAGGAGTGTGGTGTAACCTACAAGTTCACCACTCCTTACCACCCACAAGGAAACGGTCTGGTGGAGAGATTCAACCAGACCTTGAAAGGCATGATCAAGGGTCTAACAGAACCCATGAGGCGTAAGTGGGACGTCCTCTTGCCATGCCTACTCTTTGCATACAGGGAGGTGCCTCAGAAGTCTCTTGGGTACAGCCCCTTTGAGCTCCTGTATGGCCACCCTGTCAGAGGACCTCTGAGTTTGGTAAAGGAAGGCTGGGAGGCAGCTCCCAGGAAAACTCCCCAGGATGTGTTTAGCTACATGCTGGCCTTTAGAAACCAAACTGCCCGCTTCAGGAAACTCGCTCAGGCGAACCTAGAAGCAAGCCAGGAAGAAATGAAGAGATGGTATGACCAGAATGCCACTCTGGTCGAATTTAAATCCTGGGCAAAAAGTGTGGGTCATGGCCCCAGTGGCACCTTGTGCCTTGCAGGACAAGTGGACTGGGCCATATGAGGTGGTGGAGCGCAAAAGTGACGTCACCTACCTGGTGGATTTGCAAGCTCCAAGGAACCCTTTGAGGGTCCTTCACGTGAACCGCCTCAAGCCCCACTTCGAGAGGTCCGAAGTGAGTATGCTCTTGGCGACAGATGATGGGGTGGAAGAGGAGAGTGAGCCTCTCCCTGACCTCCTGTCTACCAAGGAGCACGATGGGTCAGTAGAAGGTGTGATCCTCTCCCCTACTCTGACTCAGGAGCAGCAGGGGGACTGTCACCAGTTGTTGGGACAGTTCGCCCCACTGTTCTCTCTGACTCCCGGTGTTACTCACTGGTGTACCCATGACGTGGACACTGGTGACAGCCCTCCTGTGAAGCACAAGATTTACAGGTTGACTGACCGGGTCATAGCCAGCATCAAGGAGGAGGTCTCTAAGATGTTGGCGTTGGTCTTGGTCCCAAAGGCTGCTGCGCCCGGTGCCACTCCAGAACTCCGGTTTTGTGTGGACTACCGTGGGGCCCGGTTCCTCAGCACGTTTGATTTGACGGCTGGGTACTGGCAGATTGCCTTAACCGATGGGGCCAAGGAGAGATCAGCATTCTCAACCCCAGAAGGTCATTACCAATTCCGGGTGATGCCCTTTGGGTTGAAGAATGCCCCTGCCACCTTTCAGAGGTTGGTCAATCAGGTGTTGGCTGGACTGGAGGATTTCAGTGCCGCCTACCTGGATGACATTGCTGTGTTCAGTTCCAGCTGGGAAGAACATTTACAGCACCTTGAGAAAGTGTTGAGGGCTCTGCAAGGTGCAGGCCTCACAATCAAGGCCAGTAAGTGCCAGATCGGGCAGGGTTCTGTGGTGTACTTGGGACACCAGGTAGGAAGCGGCCAGGTGGCGCCCCTACAACCCAAGATTGACACCATTCTGGCTTGGGAGCCCCCCAAGACCCAGACAGAGGTGAGAGCCTTCTTAGGTCTCACCGGCTACTACAGTTGATTTGTTAAGGGCTATGGCACCATCGTTGCCCCCTTAACAGAGCTGACTTCTAAGAAGCAGCCCAGGAAAGTGATCTGGACTGAGTCCTGCCAGAAAGCTTTTGATGCCCTGAAGGCAGCCATGTGCACGGCGCCCGTGCTCAAGGCACCTGACTTCTCCAAGGAATTCGTCGTGCAGACTGAAGCTTCAGAGCATGGTGTGGGAGCGGTGCTCTCACAACTGAACGAAGAGGGCCTGGATCAGCCTGTAGTCTTCCTTAGCAGGAGACTACTCCCCAGGGAACAGAGGTGGAGTGCCATAGAAAGGGAAGCTTTTGCTGTGGTCTGGGCGCTGAAGAAGTTGAGACCATACCTGTTTGGGACTCACTTCCGGGTTCAGACAGACCACAGGCCCCTCAGATGGTTGATGCAAATGAGGGGTGAGAATCCAAAACTGCTGAGGTGGTCCATCTCCCTACAGGGAATGGACTTTACGGTGGAACACCGTCCTGGTACAGAACACGCCAACGCAGATGGTCTGTCCAGGTTCTTCCGCCTTAGTGAAGAGAACTCCAATGGGGTTGGGTAGTTCTCCCTACTTTCAGCTGGAGGGTACATGTGTTAGACTTGGCATCTTTTGGCGTGTTTCCCCTGACTTTTGCTTTCTGACCTCCTGGTTTTGACCCTGTTTTTGCTGGTGTAATGATTCTGCGCACTTTCCTCACTGCTGTCCAGTGGGAAAGTGCAAGTGCTCCTGTATAAAATGTGTTATGGATTGGTGTTTCCATGATTGGCCTATTTGGTTTATGTGTCAGTCCCTTGTAAAGTGCACTGAGAGTGCCAGGGCCTATAGATCAAATGCTGTTGGTGGGCTGCAGCACTGGATTGTGCCGCCCACGCAAACAGCCCGTAAAGTGTAACTCGGGCCTGCCATTGCAGAGCCTGTGCGCAGCCTGGGGCTGCCATGTCGACTGGGCGAGTGCGCACACTTGCAAGTCCCTAAACCTTCCCTTTTCTACATGTTAGTCACCCCTAAGGTAGGCCCAAGGTACCCCTGTGGGCAGGGTGCGTTGTATGCGAAAGGTAGGACATGCCCTGGTGTGTGTGGCATGTCCTGATAGTGAATTACAGCCTAGTTCGTTTTTCACTATTGCAAGGCTATCTGTTCCCCATAGGTTAGAACGGGCAGTTTTGATTATTACGGTGTATAATCCTAACTGACCCCGGGAACATGGTAGAAATTCGAGTTTAGTATGCCTGGACTCAGAATGATAAAATGCATCTTTTAGTGAAGTTGGTTTTAACATTCTGCGTTTGAAAATACCACTTTTAGAAAGCGGGTATTTTCTTGTCTAACCATCCAAGCCTGCCTCTGCGAGGTTGTGTATTCCTTGTCTGGAGTGTGAGTGACAGGGGCTGGGGGATGCCAGGAGACAGGGTGAGTCAGCACAGGGCTGAATAGCAAGATCTACATGTAGATGGGTGGGAGGAGATGCACCTGGGACCTGAATAGGGCTGGGCCTTCCCTCCACAATGCTGGCTCCACCCCCTGTGGGGCGTCTGATGTCCCTGGCCTGCACGACGAAAGGAAAGAAGGAGACTTGTCAACAAAGTGCTCCGGAAGTGACCAGAACTGGCTGGGACTAGGCAAAGGCCTCTCTGCCTTCAGAGAACAAAGAAATTTGGGATATAAATATTGGGGCCCTGACCCCATGAATTTAGATCTCGCTGGAATCAAGGAACCTGTCAAGAAGAAGAGCTGGAGAGCTGCTAGGAGGAGTACTGCCCCTTTGCTGAGTTATTGCCTTGTTGGGTTGGACTGCAGTTGCTGCTTCTGTCTTGGGCAGTGAAAGACTGGACTGAACTTTCTACAAACTTGTGCTGAGTATCTCCAAGGGCCTGAAACCGAGCTGGCCTCCTGTTAAGAAGTCTCAGGGACTGCAAAGACTTCACAAGCCTCTGGGTACCGCTTCTGGAACGCTGTTTCAGTTGCCACAGAGGAAGGGAACCGCAACCGACTCCATCACTTGCCCGGTGTCCGGTTTGCACCGCAGACCGCATCGCCCCGCTTCGCACCGCAACCCTGGTCTCACCAACGACGACGTCCGACGCCGTCAACATCGAGCCGCTGTTTGCATCGTGACCTGTGTGCACCGCAGTTCGCATTGCATCGCTTCACTGTACCGGCCGGACCAGACCGACGCTGTCGCTGCATCTGGCTCAACAATCGGGACCGCATCGAAGTTGGGGCACCGCTCGCACGCTTGCGACGCACCGCTCCGACTCGAACCGCTGTCCGACGCCAGCTCCCGCACTCCGGCTTGGTCGCCTGCATCGCAACCTGCCAGCACCGCATCGAGCACCGTCTCACCCTGCATCGCACGCCTTGGTCTCACCGACTCCGTCTGCACGACTGTCATCGAGCCGCTGCCCGCACCGCATCGAGAGGACACCGCACCTTGCATCGCTCCGTCTTGCACCGCAACCGCGACGAACGCCGACCGGCTCGTACACTCCGTACCAGCCACAACGAGAAAGGTACTGTGACCGAGTCTGTTCACGACTCTGCTGGCCCGTAGCGACGCGGTCGGCTGGAACTGTTAGACTCTGTGTATTTCAGCATCGCGGTAGACCCGGACGGGGCTACCGACTCGCACGAACTTTGCTTTTGTGTTATTCCTGCAAAGAAGAAGTTACCTTATCAAGCATTTATTTTTAAAGTATTTGTATTGTGGATTTTTTATCGTATTTGGTCTTGTCTTGAGTATATAAAAATATTGGTTATTTTTCTAAACTGGTGTGGTGTCCTTTTGTAGTGCTTACACTGTATTACTGTTGGTTATGTGCAAATGCTTTACACACGGCCTCTGAATTAAGCCTGACTGCTCGTGCCAAGCTACCACGAGGATGAGCAGGGGTTACTTCACGAGTGTGACACCCTTACCCTGACTAGGAAGAAGGGTCCCTACTTGGACAGAGGTGCAAGCCCTTGCCAACTAGAGACCCCCATTTCTAACATGGCTTGATGGACTTCAAAAACAGCAAGATGATGGAATGAATGCTAGAGTTAATCTTAGCCACTGGCAACTGCCCAGGGCCGCACTCCAGACAATAGCTTTGGACTCACTGCGCCATTCTAGACAAAGACCCACCTTATGCAAATCAGTATTGTTTCTGCTCCAATAGGAACAGCCCAGTCCAAACAACCAGGGTAGGTCCCCTCTAGATGGGAAGAACTCACAGGCCAGTTTCGACCTGATTAGGTCTCATCAGTGATATATAAGCATAGCTTGAGTCCTATGGCACAGCATGCACGGGACCCACGTCTGAGCATACCAGTCGCTCTTAGGACGTTTACTGCAGAAACAACAAGATGATGAAGGAAAGCCTTGAATTAAGCTCAGCCACTGGTAATCACTTTAAACAACATTCCAGTCCATCGTTTTTTGCCCACTGTGCCATTCTAGACAGGTGGCAGGCTTCTTCAACTAGGAGGCAACCTCTACAGAGGGGCTTTTTAGCAGTCCGAGACCTATTGCTGGTCCGTCTAGAATGTAAAGCGTGCACTTAGTTTCAGTGGCAGACTACAGTGTACTTGGTTAGTTCGGTTTTTTTGTAGAAAATACACTTGCATTTGCCAGAACAAAAAAAACCTCATACATTTGAGAGAAAATGTGATTGAAACGCGTTTCATGGTCTCTCATTCACCCGCTCTTTACCCTGGACAGTTTGGGAAGTGTATGTCCCTCCTGCATCCACACATTTTCTGGAGAATCACAGGGTGGCCCGCATTACTCAACGGCCGCATCCTCAACAGTAATGGAAGGCTCCAGATCATGATCCCAAACCGCTTTCCCAGGTGTCCCTTATCCGATGAGATGGTATACACCCTCACTCAGTACTGCTGGATTTCCCAGTGCAGAAATCAAGAGAAAGTCTGACCTAGGCCGGAGAATTGACCCTTTATGCCACACCAGGTTAGGAAGGAGGACAGGAATCTTGCTTTCTTGACAGGTCAGGAAGTATTTGTGTTGCCCCCTCCACAAGAGTGGGGATAGAAGGGCGCCTAGTATGGTGGGAGATCCCAGAGTAACAAGTAACGATGCGTCCTTGCCACTCCCAGTCACAAAAACAATTCTTTGGGGTGGTGAGCAACACATTCAAGCCATTCCTGGCTTTAAGGCGTAGGTCGACACAGAGGAACAGGGTCAGGACTGATTTGCATATGGCTGGGTCCATTTGGGGTGGCATACTGAGCAAAAGAACGATGGATTAAACCCAGATCTGTGACTGGGGGGTGAGTAGTTGAAAAGTTTCAGCGCTCCGTCCATCATCTTGTTGTGTTTGCTGTGTCAGCACAGGGAGCAGACCTGCAACTCATCAGGCAGTCCGAAGCAGTGATCTGGAAGTTCAGCAGTGTTGGTGTACGCGCCAGTCCATGTAGGCAAACTCACTACTCTCTTAATATGCTAGCATCCACCAACACATACTAGCTAGCGGATGTGACACTCAGCAGTCTAATATGTGCACAGATGCACCATCTTCAGCAGTCGCACAAATTGTAATTGTACTTATATAGCGCTTACTACCCCTGATGAGGCGTTGAAGCAAATGCTTCTCCAATGACAACAGGATCCGCTTTGGCACCTCGAAGAGTAACAATAAAGAGGTTTGCAATGCATATGTGGATAGAAGGACCTAGCAAATGCCGCATAACCCTCATTTTAACAGACACTTCTTCTCTCCTTTGTGTATAGTCATTAAAGACTCACTTTGGCTGATGACTTGTTTTGTAAGACTCACTTCTACAGGAGCAATACTTACTTCTCGGCACGACTCGCCTCTGCAGAAGACTTCTGTGAAATGGGCATTTCTGTGGGAGAGTCACTTCTGCCTGAGACTCTCTGCTGAGTGAAACTGAAAACTTGAGCTGAAGCTTCACCCTTCAGCATGCAGACCATGTGACTGTGTGTAAAACTCAATTATGTGAAACGCTCTATTCACACACCAGACTCTGTAGGTCTCTGCTTAAGGTTCACTTCTGAGGAAGGTTCGTTTCTGTAGCCAGCTCACTTGTGAAAAACCTTTTTTGTTACGGAGACTCACTTTTGGTGATGATTGTACGACTTTTAAAAGAAATGTGTTCACCAATTCGAACCAAAGTCTTCCAACTTTGGATGAATACCACACGTTTGCGTCAGTAACTCCTGCATCTTTTTTCAGGAAAATTCATACATTTCGCACTTCGCTCGTATGCAATGATTTCTGGGCAGTATTGCTGAAGTTAGTTAGAACGTGTTTGCTTACCTGCGATAACATACATGCAAGAGGAAACCGTGTGGGCATGTCAGACACATGTCTGCTATCTGTGAGTGTACACAATGTGGATATGGGGTAGGCCTCCTCCTCGTAAGTATTGTTAAGTGTATAATGGGACACAGTGTACAGATGTGGCCAGCTGCTTCTTTATAAATATTATGCAGGTGAGTTTCCAAATGTGTAAAAGGTGGCTGATACTCCAAAGGTTTCTTGGGCTAGCAAGAAGAAAACTGCTCAAGCCTTAAGCAGCTATAAAAATAAGCAGTGGTAAAGCCAATTAGGCTCGGCTTTTAAAGGGGAGTACACACTATTGGCTTTGCCAATGCTTGTTTTATTTGGCAGCAGAAAAAAGAAAAAAAAATAGCCGCTATGGCACGTCCTATTAGGTTATGGTGCATGCGCACACCGTAGCAGCCAACTTTGAATGGTGTGATGTATGTTACATTGCATGAATATGCCACAGTGGCCATTTTGAAAAGTGTTTCTTGAGAAAACTTCATTCCAATATTCAGATAGTGTTTTCTGGGGCGGGGGGCATTGCAAGAAGACCTCCATTGGTGTCAGTGCCGTTGCAAAGAGCCGGGGAACGTTTTGGAATAAACTGTAAGTTTAAGTCACCATTGATTACTGTTAAAAGTTGGCTGATTGCCATTTTCTTACGGTAAATTAAAAAAAGTATGCACACGAGTGAAAAAAGAAGTGAGTGGCCTATGCAGCAGTGTATTTTTTCATAACATGAAAAATTGACAGGGAAATAGAGATGGGGGAGCAATAGATGAGCAGAGGTGTCAGGGGAGAGAGCTAGAAGAGAGCAGCACAGCAGCAGTGTGTAGCTGACGGGCCCTCACCAAAAGTGTGTTAAAATAAAATAAACAAAGAATATTCCAATAGAAAACGTTTGAGGGGCCGGGGGAACAACGGAAGAGCAGGGATGCAGTGTGAAAGCAAAAAACAAGCAGCCAAACAGCAGGGAGTAGCTGTCGAGCCCTAGCCAAAAAAGTGTTTATCTAAATAAATAATAACATTAGTAAATAAAAAATAAAGCGGTAGGGGAGAAGTGAGGGAGTAATGGGGACGAGAGGAAGTAGACATGCACTCCCATGGAGTGCTAAACGTCAAAGAAAAAATTGTTCCCTAATGACAACAGTGGAAGGACACAAGTCATCCAATCCGAACAAAGTAAAGAAGAAATAATCCAGAAGTGGAGCAAACAAAGAATATGGAGCAAAACCATTGAATAAGAAGCAGGAAATGAGATAGATAAAAAGGCATTCAGTCAAGAGTAAAGAGCTGACGCAAAGCCCACTATATATGTATATAATTTAATGTATTAGAAATAATAGGTCTTTGACAACAGACAGCTAAAGATGCCTGTAGCAAGACATACAAATCCTAGTTTTAAACTGCTTGGCTGCAGGGCAGAAAAGGCAGGGAGAGGGGGGCTGCATTCCAGTACTTAGGTGTTAGGTATGACAAAGAACCACTGTCAATTCGTACGTGGTGGATTTTAGGCCCAGCCAACAAGGCAGTGTGAGGAACGCATAAGACGAGGGCAAGGAAGTAGTGTTTGGATATGGATTGTAGGGCTGGCAAGTGATACATTTGCCTAAACCTTGAAAATACACGCCACTGTTAACAGTTGCAACTTTCAAAGGTGGCGCTGAGGTCCTGGGTCCACTCAAATAGCAGCTTTTTGTAACAGTTTGTAGGTGAGATAACAGTTGGGAGACCAAGCTAGAAAGGCAGGTTGTGTGAGGGTGTACAGGGTGGGTATGATGCCACCCCCTGAATTTTAGATAAGGAGCCTGCCTCCTATGGGTGGTTGCAACCACAGAATGGACAAAGCACCAGACTCCTCTGGGTGGTAGTGAACAAAGGCTGGGAAGGATGTTGGCCTCCTCCGGGTGAGAGTGAACAAAGGTTGGGTAAGAGGCCGGCCTCTCTGGGTGGTAGTGAACATAGGCCGGACTCCTCTGGGTGGTTTTGAACAAAGGCTGGGTAGGAGGCTGGCCTCCTCTGGGTGGCAGTGAAGAAAAGCTGGGTAGGAAGCAGGCGTCCTCTGGGTGGTAGTGAACAAAGGCTGGGTGAAAGGCCTGCCGCCTCTGGGTGGCAGTGAACAAAGGCTGGGTAGGAGGCTGGCCTCCTCTGGGTGGCAGTGAACAAAGACTGGGTAGAAGCCCAGCCTCCTCTGGGTGGCAGTGAACAAAGGCTGGGTAAGAGGCTGTCCTCTCTGGGTGTTAGTGAACAAAGGCTGGGTAGGAGGCCTGCCTCTTCTGGGTGGTAGTGAACAAAGGCTGGGTAGGAGGCCGGCCACCTCTGGGTGGCAGTGAACAAAGGCTGGGTAGGATGCTGGCCTCCTCTGGGTGACAGTGAACAAAGGCTGGGTAAGAGGCCGGCATCTCTGGGTGGTAGTGAACATAGGCCGGACTCCTCTGGGTGGTTTTGAACAAAGGCTGGGTAGGAGGCTGGCCTCCTCTGGGTGGGAGTGAACAAAGGCTGGGTAGGAGGCCTGCCTCTTCTGGGTGACAGTGAGCAAAGGCTGAGTAGGAGGCTGGCCTCCTCTGGGTGGCAGTGAACAAAGGCTGGGTAGGAGGCCGGCATCCTATGGGTGGTAGTGAACAAAGGCTGGGTAGGAGGCCGGCCTCCTATGGGTGGTATTGAACAAAGACTGGGTAGAAGCCCGGCCTCCTCTGGGTGGCAGTGAACAAAGGCTGGGTAGGAGGCCTGCCTCCTCTGGGTGGTAGTGAACAAAGGCTGGGTAGGAGGCCGGCCTCCTCTGGGTGGCAGTGAGCAAAGGCTGGGTAGGAGGCCTGCCTCCTCTGGGTGGCAGTGAACAAAGGCTGGGTAGGAGGCTGGCCTCCTCTGGGTGGCAGTGAACAAAGGCTGGGTAGGAGGCCGGCCTCCTCTGGGTGGCAGTGAACAAAGGCTGGGTAGGAGGCCGGCCTCCTCTGGGTGGCAGTAAACAAAGGCTGGGTAGGAGGCCGGCCTCCACAGGGTGGCAGTAAACAAAGGCTGGGTAGGAGGCCGGCCTCCTCTGGGTTGGCAGTGAACAAAGGCTGGGTAGGAGGCCGGCCTCCTCTGGGTGGCAGTGCACAAAGGCTGGGTAGGAGGCCGGCCTCCTCTGGGTGGCAGTGCACAAAGGCTGGGTCGGAGGCCGGCCTCCTCTGGGTGGCAGTGAACAAAGGCTGGGTAGGAGGCCGGCCTCCTCTGGGTGGCAGTGAACAAAGGCGGAGGCCGGCCTCCTCTGGGTGGCAGTGAACAAAGGCTGGGTAGGAGGCCTGCCTCCTCTGGGTGGCAGTGAACAAAGGCTGGGTAGGAGGCCGGCCTCCTCTGGGTGGCAGTGAACAAAGGCGGAGGCCGGCCTCCTCTGGGTGGCAGTGAACAAAGGCTGGGTAGGAGGCCTGCCTCTTCTGGGTGGCAGTGAACAAAGGCTGGGTAGGAGGCCGGCCTCCTCTGGGTGACAGTGCACGGGGCCTGGATAAGGGCCACCCCTCCTCTGTATGGTGGCAGACACAGACTGGTTAATGGGTGTGCCTTCCCTGTGTGGTAGTGGGCACAAGCTGTGTAAGGGGCCTGTGTCCTCTGGGTGTCAATGGGCCCAGGCTGGGGAAGGGGCCCCGCTCCTCCTTGTGGTGACAAGCACAGGCTGCCCCCCCCCCCCCCTATAAATATTGATCAGCTCTCTTGCGGCATTATCCGCCTTCTCCCTGATCTGCCTTAGCTGGGACCCGATACATATTGATGAGTCCCTCGAGGCGCACGGTGGGTCCGGGGGAGGGGGGACTGCTCTTAAATAAGGCTGCGCTGAGGGGGGCGGCTGCTGATATTCGGAGCGGGTTTTATGTGCCAAGGATTTTAAGACTCCGCCTCCTTCGAGACACTGATGTGTTGTTTAGGGCAGTGCACATGAAGGCCACGTTCAGACACTCGCACTGCCCCTCCCGGCCTCACTGTCGCTACCACCTCTGCCACTATTCCCAAGGCGCCAACCGGGAACTCGGTCACGCCGCCAATATAGCGGTTGTGCGGGTCCCCGGGACGCTTCCTCGGCGGGGCCATTGCTGGATGACTCGCTCGGCTCCCGCTCGCACCCATTGGTTGCCTGTACGTGCCCCGGAAGCAGTTTAAGCACTTCCGGGGCAAACGCAGGCAAAACGGGTCCCGGATCTTGCCGGGACCCGTTCTTTCCAGTTCTGGGGGGCAGAGGCTCAATAAAAAGAGCCGCGGAGTGGTGGGAAAGTCTTTTCCTCACCGCTCCGCTCTAGAAGACAGCACCTCGCCAGCCCCACACGCCGGAGGACTTCAGGAAGCCCCGGTTTCTTTTTCCCCACCCACCATCCCCTGAGGCAGCGAGGTTTTTTTTTAAGAAGTATTGATGTACAGGCATGTGTTTTAACGGTTTGCTTTACAGGTTGAAGTTTGTAATGTTCTTTTCAGTCATTGAATGTCATATCGTTATGTTTTGCTTTACAGGGTGTTGTAATTTCTGCTTGTCGTATTTTAGGTCTGAGTATCCTTGGTCTGCGGTAAGGTCATGATTGCTAGGTCAATTTTACATCTCTTAGTAGGCATTCCATTGTTTAATGGGGACGCCTGGGGGGGGGACAGTGGTCCCTCATCACACTCCAGGGGGCGCTTACGGCCGGTAGGCTGAAGGGTGCGGGGGGTAGGAAGTGCTGCATCCGGTAGGCCCCTTTGGGCCAACCCCCGCGCAGGCGCATGGGCGCCAACGTGGCATAACATCAGTCCCTGGGAGGTAGTATTGGAGGGCATAGGGGGTGCTCACGGAAAGGAATCTGATGGGCCTGATGGGACAGTGGTCCCTCATCACACTCCAGGGGGTGCTTACGGCCGGTAGGCTGAAGGGTGCGGGGGTTAGGAAGTGCTGCTTCCGGTAGGCCTTTTTGGGCCAACCTCCGCGCAGGCGCATGGGTGCCAACGTGGCATAACATCAGTCCCTGGGAGGTAGTATTGGAGGGCGTAGGGGGTGCCCACGGAAAGGAATCTAATGGGCAGACGGGCCTCCTGCGCAAGGTCACTCCGGTAAAAGGGGACCTGGCAAATAGTAGGGAACAGTCATGACCTTGCACGTAGGCTCATCCGGGATGCGCAGAAAACAAAGTGTACATATTCCAGTTTTAGGTTAGGTATGGCTATGTATTAGACTCATGTTCAGGTTTGCCATCAAAGATGTGTAAATATGTGTATTTGAAATGTTAACGAATATGTTTGGGTTTTCTGCGTATAAATAATTGTGTTAGTAATGTTTTTAATTATGCTTTATTAATTTTTAATAAAATACGGCCGGGGTTATACGACCCCAAATCCAATTTCTGTTTTGGATGATTTATTATCAGTGCCTCGGGGGGAAAGAGGGGGGGGGGGGTTGCAGACAGCCAGCCCGGGATCCCTGTCTGGAGGGGAGTGTTGGGTGGTCAACAATTCAACTCATGGGAGGGGACTCAGCAATACCAGGCCATATCACTGCCCACACCTTCGCTACCTACCTCTCTTACTGCCACATCTGTCGCCTGTCTCTGCCCGCCCGTCACTGCCCAGCTCTCTCTGCTACACTGCCTTCGTCCGTTTATATCCGCCTCTCTAACTGGCTCCTTATCTTTGCCCACGTCTGCGCTGCCTACCTCTGTCACTGCCTGCCCCTGTCACTGCCACTCCTCTGTCACTGGCACTCCTATGTCACTGCCTGCCCCTGTCACTGCCTGCCTCTGTCACTGCCTGCCTCTGTCACTCATCTGTCACTGCCTGCCCCTGTCACTGCCACTCCTCTGTCACTGGCACTCCTATGTCACTGCCTGCCCCTGTCACTGCCTGCCTCTGTCACTGCCTGCCTCTGTCACTCATCTGTCACTCAAAAAGTAAGGGAGAGGGGCCCCTTAACCACCAAAGGAGTAGGGCGCCAAAAGACCGTAGTCAAAAATAAAGTCCCCTTTGGGTGATTCAATACATCCACAAACATACACTCTTACAGCATATAACTCACCACAACACAACCATTAAAAGCCAAGTGTCTCTAGTTATAAAAATATTTATTGCAATTCATTTAAAAATTGTATCTACATAAATTCTTCTACGATATCATATACATACAGCATTTATTAAAATCATCAATTAAAACACATATAACGAAAACAAAGATAGAAGGGAGAAACAGCTAGAAAGATAGTTTCTAATCACACATAGAGACTAATACATTAGATCCAGATCATTTGCTTGAAGTATATTGCATATATATAGCATTTTGTCAATAACCAAACAAATTGTCAGCACAATCTATAGTATGCCTCTCCAAGTAAGCGTCGACGCGTTTCGGTGGATAAAGTTGCTTTAAAACACCACCTTCCTCAGGACAGGAATAAGTATCTCCCATACGAAAAATGAAACTCTTCTCTAGGTAATATCCCCAATTTTCACTGCAATCAAATACACGTGTAGTCCAATATGGGGATAAATTAGTCTCCAATTCTCAGGTTAGCTCGCAAGTGTAAAGTGTTCCATCTACTGTACACTGGGAAAACTTCAAATTTAGCCCAGACAAAAAGCCGATAGGTGCCTTTATAGATGTATACAAGGTATTAATCCCTTCATCTCTTTGTGTTATTCACCAATGAACGCACTTCAAATCCAGGTGTCCCAACACAGGACCCGTCTGTCCTTTCACAGTATACGATGTGTCTAAGAAGAAACGTCTCCTCTATTTTTAGTCGGAGATCTTGTACAGATCAGGAAACGCCTTAAACGGGGTCAGCACACCTCCGTTACGAGCACACCTCCGTGCCTCTGTCCACTCCTCTGTCACTGCCTGCCTCAGTCACTGCCACTCCCCTGTCACCGCCTATCTCTGTCACTGCCACTCCTCGTGTTTGTCTCTGGCCGCCTCTGTCACTGGCCTCACTGTCACTGCCTGCCTCAGTCGCTCCTCTGTCACTGCCACTCCTCATGTTTGTCTCTGGCCGCCTCTGTCACTGCCATTCCTCATGTTTGTCTCTGGCCGCCTCTGTCACTGCCACTACTCATGTATGTCTCTGGCCACCTCTGTCACTGGCCTCACTGTCACAGCCTACCTCTGTCGCTCCTCTGTCACTGCCACTCCTCATGTTTGTCTCTGGCCGCCTCTGTCACTGCCACTCCTCATGTATGTCTCTGGCCGCCTCTGTCACTGGCCTCACTGTCACTGCCTGCCTCTGCCACCCCTCTGTCAACGCCTGCCTCTGTCACTGCCAATCCCCATGTTTGTCTCTGGCCGCCTCTGTCACTGGCCTCACTGTCACTGCATACCTCATCTCTCTCTCCGCCTCTGTCACCGTCATATTTTCCTGGCAATTTTGTATTTTTTCATAGCATTGATATCCTACCAGTCTTACTAAGGGAGTAGCCAGAAACATAAAATACTCCCACTTTGAACCATGTCCCAAATAGCACTGAGCAATCGGGTGAGGCAAAGGAACCCCGCAGTTGTTGCTCCCAGAAGGGATTCTGAAAGTCTTATGAATGAATGAATGAATATGAAATTTGTAAAGCGCGAACTAAGCCCAAGGGCGTCAAGGCGCTATAAGCGGACCTAAGGATGCAGACAAAAAGACATGCTCATACCGAGGTCTGCGAGAAAAGCCAGGTCTTTATGGCCCTGCGGAAAAGAGAATGGGACACCTGACTTGAGAGCTGTTCCGGGAGGGAGTTCCACAGTCTAGCAGCAGCAGTGGAGAAAGCTCGACCTCCCCATGTAACCTTCTTAAATCTCTGTACTATAAGCAGATTCTTATCTGCAGACCGGAGCCGCCTGTTGGGAACATAACGATGGATAATGGACTTAATCGCTTCAGGGCCTGACCCGTAATAGGCATTGTGAGTCATGCACAGGGTCTTGAAAAGGATCCTACGGTCCACAGGCAGCCAATGCAGCAACCTAATAGCATCTGTGACTGAATCATATTTAGGTAAATTCATCACCAGCCTGGCAGCGGCATTCTGCACCATCTGCAGACGTCGCATCAAACCCTTGTTAATGCCCAAATAGAGGGCATTACAATAATCCAATCTGGATGTAACCAGTGCGATGACAGCCTGCTTACGTGCATCAAAAGAGAGATAGTGGGAAATTTTCCGTAGGATCCTAATGATCCCAAAACACGTGGAAACTGTCCTACTAACCTGAAGGTTCAGGGACAGTGAGTTATCCATGATAACCCCCAGGTTTTTGCCATGGGAGACCGGAGAGGGACAGACGCCGAGGGCATCCGGCCACCAGTCACTGGACCACACCTCCTGCTTACTCCCAAAACCAAGACCTCCGTCTTCTCTCCATTCAATTTCAAAAAATTCTCCACCATCCAAGAGGATACTGCCTGCATACAGTTCCTGAAATTAAGGGCCGAATCCTTTATGCTATGCGAAATAGACACCATAATTTGGGTGTCGTCCGCATAGGACAGCACTTCCAACCCAAAGGATCTCACAACCTTCGCAAGAGGAGCGACATAGATATTAAAAGAGTAGGGCTCAGGGAGGAGCCCTGAGGAACGCCACACAGCAAGGGTTTGGGGGCTGAGTAAAATCGACCAAGCTTAACCATCTGTGCCCGCTCACTAAGAAAGGAAGCAAGGAGCCCCAAAGCCGAGCCCCCAATACCTATCTCTCTGAGACGATCAATCAATCTACAGGGAGACAGGGTATCAAAGGCTGCGGTAAGATCCAGTAGAACAAGGAGGGTGGTATGACCTGCATCCACTTGAACCCGGATATTATCAAATACAGCCGTCAATGCTGTCTCTGTACTGTGATGGCTTCTAAATCCATGTTGCGAACCATCTAGTAAATGGAAATCCTTTAGGTAAATACTGAGATGGGAATTAAGGTACGTTTCCAGAATCTTAGCTGGAACAGGAAGTAGGGAGATCGGGCGATAATTCTTCAGTTCACTAGGATCCAGAGAAGGTTTCTTCAAAAGAGGCTTCACTACAGCCGTCTTCCACAGAGTGGGAAATTGCCCCTCTGAGATGGCAATGTTAAAAACATCCGTCAAATGAGGGACAATAACTTCACGACCATGTTTTAGCACCTTGAGGGGACAAGGATCCAGAGGGGAACCCGATGTAACCCCTTCAAGGATCCGATCGGTCACCTCGTAAGACATAATAGGGAAGGTAAGAAGACTGGGCGACCCCTCAATGGGTGCGGCCCGAATGGGATGGAAGGTGGATCGGACAGATGACCCCGAAATGGGGTTGGAGGCTTCAAGCAGGGAGTAGATATCTGCAATCTTAGTATGGAAATATCAGATATTTTATCACAGCGCTCCTGAGAGAAGTTTGAGGGGTCGAAGGCAGGGGGAGAGGTAAGAGAATTTATTACCTTAAAGAGATCTCTAGAGGATCTCATAGAATCAGTAGTCTTAGAGAAGTATAATCTCTTTTCCTCCATGACGGCAATTTTATATTCTTTGAGGCCTTGCTTATGTAGGGCCCTATTCAGCGGGTTTAGATCTAAGCGCCAATGCCTCTCCTGTCTGCGACAGCCCTGTCTCAGCGTTCTGAGCCTCTCCGTAAACCAGGGAGCAGAGGGTTTTTTCCTTGCTGAATAGTATTTACTAAGAGGTGCAAGAGTATCCATTGCTGCTAGCAATTGTTGCGATAGTTCTGCCGCTGCCAAATTAGCATCATAAAACTTAGTGAGCTCAAGATTGTTAAAAAAATTTAAAAGAGACTCATTACTTATGAGGCTAAAGTTCCTCCTTTCGTCCAAATTCATGTCACCAGGGATAATCAACGCCGGAGACATAAAATGTAGGTCAAAAGGGACGGCAAAATGATCAGACCAGGCTAGGGGGATAGGTTCCCCCACACTTACACGTGGGTCATTCGAAAAGACCCCATCATGTATGTGCCCCGCTTGATGGGTAGGCTTCTTGACCAGCTGAGGAAAACCACAGCCATTCAAGGTATCCAAAAGACCCAGGGCATCCCTGCAGTCAAGGCTATCAAAGTGAAAATTAAAATCCACCAGGAGAGTGAGATTGGATCTTTCACAATAGGGTTCTAAAAGCCTGCTAAAATCCTGACTAAAGGCCGCCCTAGAGCCAGGTGGCCTATAACAAAGGATGCCAGAGAAGCTTTCCGTAGGGTGAAGATTAAGAGAAAAATAAAAAGCCTGGTAGAGATCAGGAGGAGCGGACAGAGCCTGAGTGCGACAAATCAGGGTTTCTCTATATAGAATGCCCACACCCCTCCCCGCCGATCTACCCTGTCCATTCTAGCAAGGGTGTAACCAGTAGGAATGGCATCTACAAGGTCAGGACCAGAGGCATCCGTAGCCCAAGTTTCGGTTATAAAAACCCATGTTGGCTTCCTGGCCGATACAAAATCTCTAAAGGCAACCTTATTTTTGATCAGGGATCTGGCATTAATGAGATAGCCCTGTGCAGTCTGTACTGTAGAACTGGGCCTAATACCTTTATTATCCGAGGGAGTGTTACAAGCCTGTTTAAGAGAGGCATTACATCCTGTACAAACCAAAATTCGCTTCTTAGCTAAAATATCCGGGTCCAGGGAGTGATAGCAGGGAGCCCAGGCTGCCCGCAAATCTAGCAGTGACTCTCGGGAAAGGCAAATCCGTCCCCGCTGATCAGAGGTGGGCAGGGCAGCATCTCCTGCGCGAGGCGCGACCTTAGCGCAGACGGGCTTACCTTTGGCGCGCCTTCGGCGCGCCGGCGGCGCGTCCGCTGCGCGCGTCCGCTGCGCGACGAGCCTGCCATGCTGTTTAAGTAGAGGAGCAGAACTAGAGTGCTAAACAGCCTTGGCTCCACCCCCCCAAAGACCGGAAGAAGCTTGAATGTGCGCCGGCGCCCTCCACAACAAACGGGAAAACCCGCGGTGGAACGGGGCGCTGGCGAAATGAAAAAGAAGCGCCAATGTTCTTCTTTCTTTTTCTCTAACCTTCTTTCAGTCTTTTTTCCTTCTTCCCAACCTTTCTCTGCTTTTCCATCTGTCTATCTATCCATCCATCCTCGTTCCCCTTCACTTTTCACCATCATGCATCCTTCTTTCTTGCCTTTCATTCATCCATCCAAATCTCCCTTTAGCCATGACCCCTTCCCTCAGTTACAATGGCAAGAAAGAGCATATTGCATCCAGTGCATCTGCAGAATTAACATTTACAATCCTTGGGGGGACCCCCTCCCATTACGGAAACTGTTTCGAGTCTAGTGTGATCACCCAGTGCATTGTGGGTTTTGTAGAGTGCCTGGCTTCCCTCGAAGAAATTAGACAAACACCGGCAAATAATGATTTGTTGGTGAAAAGTTCAGGAACAGACACAGTGTCCTTAAAGACCTGAGGTGGTGACTTTAAACAGCACTTTTGGTTTAAACAATGTAATTTTCTTTTATATGGGGTTGTTTTTAATTCTGTAGAATGGACTTTGGTCGTAGGTGTGTGTGTCTGTGCGTGTGTGTTTATTTCTCATTTTGTAAAGGCACGAGTGGGGTTTGAGGCACTTCAACCCACAATAAACTGATCTCTCCTTCAGAAGGCTGCCTTGCTGGGACAGATGACACCTGACGACAGATGGGCTCGGATACCGATATCATCTGCACTGACCAGACTGGTGAATCATCACCCAGCCCCCTGGTGACTCAAGCCCCCCATCCCAAGTGCCCCCCATCCCCCCACCCCCACCGGCCCAGTGGCTGGGGCTTGCAGCAGCTGTTGCTCCATATGCTTAGCATTTCTCACCCTAGAGGGACATGCTTGGCACTCAACAAAAATGCGCTTTATGTCCAGTTATTCACCCTTTAACAAGCCGTCTCCGGCTGTGGTGAATGGAGAAAAACCGCAGAGAGGCCAGGTAAAGAAAGGCCGGCCCAGCACTGCCCCCCCTAGCACAAAGGGACAGTAAATCAGTGGGCCTCTGGGGTGATGGCACCGCCAGCTGCCTCCCGCCCAGCGGCGCCCCGCTCTGCACATAGGGAAGGACAACGCCTGGTTTGCAGCTGACTGGCAGGACAAAAGGAGGCGCTAAGCCTGGAGGAGGATCCGCCGGTGGAGCTTTATCCAACACAGGGTAGGCTGCAGGAGGACAGGCCACCAGCGGCCTGATGTACAGTCCACCTTTAATGGGACCTTGTCCAGTATCAAGAGAGAGCCATGAGGAGAGCCCAGTAACTCAGTTTCCTCAACCAGAGGCCTTACACAGCGGGGGAATGTCCACTGGTAGACTCTCCTCTGGATTTAGCACCTCCTCTAAAAATCATCGGATTGTCCATTACCACCTAAGCCTCAATCCCGCCTCTAGTCCCACGATGATCCATCCTGGCGTACAGACGTCTGGGTCTTCACTGTGCCGAAGACCCACCCGGCTCCTTACCTCTGCACGGCAGGTGCTGGTGAGGCCGGAGTGAGATACAGGGGTAGACCAGTAGCCTCATTCAGAGCACTCAAGCAGGCCCACCTCTGAGTCACTTTCAAACATTGTACTTTAAGACAAAAACCCCTGTAGCCGGCAGGTTTAACCCCCCCAAGGTCTTCCCCAGGCCCAATGTTTCAGACACTTTTCTAAACCAATCCGAACTTAAGGCTACACCCAAAGCCTGCACTGCCCGTCCACTAGGCCCCTCCTATGGCAGTGCTCGCCTGTGCTTCTAAACCCTCTGCATCTGTTGTTTGGGTGGCTTTTAAATTGTGAACTGTGGGCAGTCCTACCTGGGTTGTACTGCAAACTGGCTCAGTTGGTGCATGGGTTCACCTGCACCACCTGAGCTGAGTGCCCCCCTCCCCAATCCTCCACCTCCTGAGACCTAGACAACTCCGCCATACGTACAGAGAAACTGTGTTTTAACCACCAGCATCAAACACTGAACTCTAATGTGCACCTGTATAGCAGAAACCCTTGCTGTGCTCCCTACTTTCCAACTGGCTTCCCTCCCCAAATAAAAACAAGAATAGCCAGCACCAATAGGTCTGACATTTGTATCAGTCGTGCCCATGTACATACGCCAAACCTGTCGACTGTGCAAATTGTTGTTTGAGGAGCGAGAGCTGACAAAACCACCTGAAAAGTAGATGCCACAGAAAACAAAGCAATTCAATTTTTTCTGTAGCATCCATTTTCGGATAGCTTTTTTAATGCTCACTCCCCAGTGCACATAAAGGAACAAGAGCGACCCATATGTCCTTGCGAACTGGGTATTGCTAATAAGCAGAAAACATTGTTCACAAGGAACTCATTTAACATAGACAATAATTAATTCTCGCAGCAATTAGTGTATCCTGCTTGACTCAATCAGAACAAACAAATACAGAATGACCCCTTAATTCAATAAGGCAGTCCAATGTTTTAGCAAAGTATTACATCAAGGCCCACAGAACAAGATTTTTTTGTAGTCCTCACTTCAGCCGAAGTGAGTGTTATTTATTTTGCATAACAGATTTACACATACAAAAATGGCATAAAATATTCACTGTCTGTGTATTTATATTATATACATTAGCACATTTGAAAGTGATTTGTGACCTCACGAATCACTTTCAAATGTGCTATCATTTACTCTTATATTCTTCACTGAAGACAGTCTATAGATGAGCCTTCCGGGGCAAAACCATATCTGCCTAAGAACACTTGCCGGCTGAGAGACTTGAGGGCAAGTCCTTTGGGATCTTCTACTGGCAGCCAAGGGCTCCCAAGCTCATCCTGGGATGTGTCTGCCATCAGCTGGGAGGCGGCCCTTCAGGAAGACTTTACAACCTATCACACTTAGAATGGCACCGCCCCGCCCACCCTGCAGCTGCTGCTCCAGATGCAGTTTATATCCATAAAGTACATGTTTTTGGGCCCGCAGCGGGCATTTCTTCATGACTCCTCTGAGATGATAGGCAGCATACTGGGCAAGACTTCGTAGCCTCTCCCCACCCAAAGAATATTCACACCACTCTTAGAGAAGACATTTATGAGGTTGTATTTATTTTGAGTCAATTTGAACGTTATGTGCAATTTAAGTCCAAAGTTAGCTTTAACATTTCTCAGAAAACTGCATAGGAATCGAGATATCAGTCCCAGCCACCTTGTTAAATTACAACAGGGGTCTCCAACCTCTTCTATAATGAGCTTCTTCTCATCAATTAAATTGTCCCGAGCGACTAATGACTTTGATCATTTTATTTATTTATGCGTTTTTATATAGCGCAAACTTTACCCGAAGGTGTCAGAGCGCTTTACAATAGAACCAGTTACATTGCATAAGGACTTCAGAGTACAGGAATAACATCACAGACACAAACAGATAAACTCTAAATTCACAAAAGAATGGTAGTAAGTACATAAATCTACTACAGATACTAGTGCTTAGAGTTACATAAATACAAGTTGTAAATTCACTCAAGGTTACATTTTAAGAAAAGTTAAAGCGATTAGGGTTGGACAAATATATATTTCATATTTGCACAGCAAAATCTTCTCGCCATTGCTGGGGTTCTTGCATTCAGCCCAGCCTTCAGGGTGTTGTTGCACTCACAGGCGGTGATCACTGTGCAGTAGTAACCACGTCAGACACGACCACATTAGTGGTGACCACCCAGATGTATGTCACAAATACAACTACACTTACCTATTCGGTTCTACGGTCACCTGTTGGGTTATGCTGCCCCTCCAGCCGCGGCCCGTGCAGGTAAGAGCGGTGCGGCAGGGTGGGGTATTTCGACAGACAACAACGAGGGAAAATTTTTTTTTTTTTAAATTTTCCCAAATGATCTTCTGTCGAATCCCCCTCCCAACCCGGCCCTCCCGCTCTTACCTGCACGGGCCGTGGCTGGTCCCACATGGCCTCTGGATCTCTCTGCGAGATCTGATCGATCTGTGTGTATCAGAAACCCCATCGCGCAGTGAGGCTCAGGGCCGGCTTTAGGGCAGTGCGACTGGTGCGGGGCGCTGTGACCTCAAGGGGGGCGCTGTGTTTGGCAATATCTTATGATTGGCAGACCATCTCCCACTATCCCTTGATGCTTTGCTAAGTCGTAGATGTTAAGTTGCCCCGTGACAGGGCCTAGGAAGGAGCAGCTAAATGAACACTCATCACACAGGGCACAGCACACAACATCCTCGACTCCTCCCAATCCGGCTTCAGAAAAAACCACAGTACGGAAACCGCCCTCCTCGCCGCAACAGACGACATCCGCACCCTACTGAACAAAGGAGAAACAGTAGCCCTCATCCTCCTCGACCTATCAGCGGCGTTCGACACAGTCTCCCACCGCACCCTAATACGCAGACTCTACGACGCAGGAATCCAGGACAAGGCCCTCGACTGGATCCGCTCCTTCCTCTCCGGCAGAACGCAGCGGGTCAGACTCCCCCCTTTCATCTCGGACCCCACACCTACCACCTGCGGAGTCCCCCAGGGCTCCTCCCTCAGCCCGACGCTCTTCAAAGTCTACATGGCTCCACTCGCCCCCATCGTCAGAACCTACGGACTCAACATCGTGTCATACGCAGACGACACCCAGCTCATCCTCTCCCTATCCAACGAGCCCAACACCGCCAGACGCAACTTTCGAGAAGGCATGGAAGCCGTCGCCAAATGGATGAAAAACAGCTGCCTACAACTAAACACCAACAAAACAGAAGTACTCATCATGGGCCCAAACCCCGATGCCTGGAGCGACACCTGGTGGCCCCCCGCCCTCGGAAACCCGCCAACCCCCACGGACCACGCACGCAACCTGGGAATCATCCTGGACTCCGAGCTCAAAATGGACCGCCAGATCAACTCTGTCTCGTCTTCCTGCTTCCACACCCTCCGCCTCCTTCGTAAGACCTTCAAATGGATCCCCTCGAACATCGAAAGACCGTCACTCACGCCCTGGTCACCAGCAGACTCGACTACGGCAACGCACTCTACGCCGGAATAAACAAAAACCTCACCCGCAAGCTACAGAACATCCAGAACGCCGCCGCAAGACTGGTCCTCAACCTGCCAAAACACTGCCACATCTCCCAGCACCTGCGCACACTCCACTGGCTCCCTGTCGAGGCAAGAATCACCTTCAAGATGCTCACCCACGCACACAAGGCCCTCCACGGCACCGGACCAGCATACCTGAACAGCCGACTCAAATTCCACACACCCCAAAGGACCCTACGATCAGCCCAGCTCTCCTACGCCGTGGTCCCCCGCACCAGAAAGACCAGATCGGGAGGCCGCTCCTTCTCCTTCCTCGCGGCCAAAGCATGGAACGCCCTTCCGCTCCACCTCAGACAGACATCGCTCCCCATCTTCGCAAGAAACCTCAAAACCTGGCTCTTCGACAGACCCCCTCCTTGATGGATGGAACCTGCACCCCCACACCCCCACCCCTAGCGCCTTGAGACCCTTACGGGTGAGTAGTCGCGCTTTAACAAACCCCTGATTGATTGACAGGGCTACTGGTGTGGGCCGGAAGTCCCGTGCGACTCCCGCCCGTTTATATATGCTCTCTGGCCACGCCTGGCCAGAGAGTGTTACAAAGTGTGCAGGCCCTTCCGGGCCAGCGGTTTCGGGGTCGCCTCCCAATGCAGCTACTAGACCGCTCCAGTAGACACTCTGACCCCCTCATGCTTCGCCTTCCATGGAGCAGCGCTTCCCCTGGGGTCCCCTCCCTGACTCTGGAACCTTCCTTTCTTCATGCAGTCTGCTCTCCCTTCTGGCACCGCCGAGGGCCAACGCGAAGTTAGATCTGAGCAAAAGAGCTTCCGATCAATTCAAGTACATGCCATTGATCCTTCAGTGACTGAGGGTAGGGGCCACTATTCACTCACTGCTGATCGGTAAGGTCTCCTCCGTCTCCGCCCCTTCCAGAGTTCTCCCCGGTTCCAGGACGTGTGGCGTCATTACAGACCTTTTTAAAAATCGATATCTGCCCGCGGGATGAACGCATCACAATCGGGGGAGGGGCCACTGCAGCACCGAAGGGACCGCTAGGCGTAGCCTTGGCCCTGGCGTGGGCGTGCTCACTACCAAAGTTAGGGGGTATTCTTTCTATGTCCTTCCTCGCCCCCCACATCTATAGCCCACCCGCTCTTGTCCACCCCACCCTTCCTCACTAACAAATCCTCTCACATTTATACGCGCTCTCTGTGCGTTTTTTTGGCATGCCACAGTCTTCTCTCGCCACCCTGCTGTTTTCTTTGCCCCGCTGTAATATTTCCCACACGTCTCGTTGTTTTCTTTCCCGGTCTCTTACACCTGGCTCCCACGCCGCGCATCCTCCATCTTTGTCACTCAGGATCCCGGAAGTTTTTTTCGTTCGCGCTCCCTATTATTTATTTCCCCTGTGCCAATTCCCTCCTGTTCCCTCCTACACGCGTCTCTGTTTTTCTTCTTCTTCCCACCGAACCCCCTGACTTTCTCTCTTCCTAATTTCTCTCACGCGTCTCTGTTTATCTTCTTCTTCCCACCGAACCCCCCTGACTTTCTCTCTTCCTAATTTCTCTCACACTCCGTTTCCCCTTTCTCACGCTCCCAGCCTGCGCCCCGCCCTGCCCTGCTAGCTGCCCCATCCGCGGGGCTCCCCGAGGACCATACACTCCGAAGAGCGGGGTCCCCATCACACCACACTTGGCCCTAGTACTGGAAAAAGCTTGCATCCGTGGTCTGGGAAAGGGAGCGCTGTCAGTCAGCAGAACGGGGAGAGGAGGCGAGAGTCTCGCTCACCAATAGCCGTGGACCAGGCCTTGGCTTGACCACTCCGGCACGAGGTGGGCGAGCCAACAAATGAACAGGGAGAGCCGAGTCAAGGTTCTGGCTCGGCTCCTCGAGCCTGTGCACGAACCCAGCCCTGAAAATGTCTGCGATGTAACTCATACAACACACATCATGTAAAATTTGATGATTTCCCTTCAAAATTCAAAACGGCGCATTTCTTTAACATGTAGACATTTTGCCATTGGTACCTCACACTATAAAACCGCGCCAAGAAGTACTTAAAGGGATAGTTTTTAAACATGAACCATTATTGAAATAAGTGGCAGGACAGTGGTCGTATACACCCTGTATGTGGCCCAGAATATTATAGAGCAACAATAGCATACTCTGAACGCACCTATTTGAAAGTGCTTTCAGACGCGATGATAATGGAAAAAGAGTTTTGGTGAAATTAAATATTTGTCTAAGTTCACACAATTTAAGAGGGGAAGCCGCGATTTATCCACCCTTTCTGGGTTCACCTTGTACAAAGCAGCCAGTAAATGGCTAACTGTTTGTCTTCTCTTATGCTAAAGCTCTGTTTTTACCTATGTGCATTTTTCTGTAGTTTGTATTTAGTGAAAACTCGAAATGCAGGTATTGCAGTGCTTTCCATTGCCAACACTTACATTACACGTGGCCACCATTCATTGTTTATAGAGATGGGGAGGTTAGGTGATTTGCCCAGAATCACAGGATGTTGAGCGACGCCGAGACTCAAACCTGGCTGCCAAGTTCCGAAGTCCGCAGCTCTGGCCCCAACGCATCACCCAGGAACAAGGAGGGAGGTGGCAAAAGGCACATGAAAGCTCGTCTCGTCGTGGTCTCGAGGTTCAAACAGGGCCTCAATCCGAGCCAGAGCTGAGCTTCAGGCTCGAGCCTGGTCCGAGCTTTCAGTGGATTGCCCACCTCTTAATTTTGGGCCATTGCGTTCTGGAGCTTCTGATGCACGACACAGGAAGAGTGGAAGGAAGCAAGGAATACATTTGTACCTAGGACCCCTTTCCTATTTTTGTGCCCCCCCACGCCCCCCAACAGTTTACGACCAAATCCTGACATATATGCCTGAGAGTGAGGGAGCTCCTGTTGTCACATCCCGACTGATACAGTAGCGTAGCAGGGATTCCATGGGCCCTGGTGCAAGCAAGGAAAATGTCTGTTGGTTGATGTGAGGCAGCATTTCCACTTTAGGTCATCGCTGCCTTGCTTTTAGAATGCAGGCTAGAAATTACTTAAGAAGTTAATGTCTCGTAAGATGCTTTAATGGTAGTTACACTGGTCTATTACACATGCCCAGGGGTCTCTGTCTGGTGGGTCAGTCGACTAAAGTATACCCTACAAGGATCTTTATTTGACCTTATGGTCACAGGTTTGAATCCTGAAGAGTACATAATCAAATCAGCATTTTGTTCCCCTCAAGATTGAATTTTGAGAACAAGTGAGAAGGATATCAACAACCATCTGTTATCTGCCTACAGCACGAAGAACAGCTTTGCTCACTGGTGAACATGAACTTTACAGATACACATGCTATATTATGTTGCATGCGGTTCAAAGACTGCAGACCTGGATTCGGCCTCAGAACTGAGCCCTGGCCCCCAGAAGCATGGACTTTAGTTCTGAAAGCGCTTCGACGCCTCGTCAGGGGTAGTAAGCGCTATATAAATACAATTACAATACAATACAATATTGTCATTGGCCCATTGCCAGCAGGTTTGAC
Source organism: Calotriton arnoldi (assembly GCA_963921515.1). Classification (NCBI taxonomy): domain Eukaryota; kingdom Metazoa; phylum Chordata; class Amphibia; order Caudata; family Salamandridae; genus Calotriton; species Calotriton arnoldi. The sequence goes on along the minus strand of CAWUFW010003894.1, from coordinate 1,173,282 downwards.
CTCTGCTCTGCTTCTATTAGGTGCCAGGAAGCTGGACTTCCGGGTCATGGGTTACTGTCGGCAGAGCTAGTGTAGTCTCCACCAATGGAAGCTCAGAGGTTCCCTCGACTCTAAGTGGAGCAGAGGAATAGCTGGCATTGCTGAGACGCCGGCTTACAGCATTCCTCTCATTCTGCCAAAGCCTAAATGAGGCCCTTGTACTAGCACGTCTTACTTTCGTGTGTATGTGAGTGCATCCTAAATATAAATAAATGACTTCAACAACTTTTGTTCGTACGGACATAACAAGAAGTGAACAAGTAATGTCTTCACTTATTTGGAAGATGGATGTGAGGTTGAAACGAGGTCATTTTGTTCCACTATTATTACATAAGTAGCACAGTCGTTTAAACTTAGCTTGCTCTATTTAATTGAAAATATGTTATTTGTGGACAAATATTTGTTTTTGAAACTCTGTCATAAATGTAAATTGATGTGCTGTGGGTACATGCGTTTTACAAGTTTAGCAATTGCTACATAATCCATTTTGTGCCTTAGTGCAAAGTACTTTCTGTTATGTGCATTGTAGCAGTGTGTTTGCTCAATTCCCTTTCACGTAAACAGTATAAATAAAGTGGTATTTCCCTGCCTTCAGTGTTTCTTTAATATGGCCTTCAGGCAGTGCCCATATGGGCTGGTTTGACAGGTCGGTGTGTGGGCTGGTATTTTAGCTATTTGTAGGCCTGTTTTATGGCCTGCTGGGTCAGATTTAACTGTTGATTTCTCTAGTATTAAAATAAACGTTGCCTGCAACAAGCTGAAATCCATGCACTTTTCCATACCTTGCAAAACACTTATACCGAGTGTCTTTACAAGTTCAAAACCGCCCCAATTTGCAAACATTGGTCACTTTTTTTAAAGCTATCTAGTTCACTAATGGAGGCCACGGTTATTTTGGTGCCCGGGTCTATTTTCTGCCCCAGTCCGCCCCTGCCCTCAGGTCCGGCGGTGGCAGCCGGCTCTTGGCTTTGCTCAAACTTCAGATTTTACCCTAGTGGGGTGATGTTTGGATGCACATGTAAGATGGTAGCTGTTTGTGGGCTACATTCTTTATAGAGACGCGCGTGAAGGGCTGCCTCAAGGAAATTGGGGGAGGGATAGACGGAAATACGACGTCATGATATTTCACAGGCGCTGAGCCCCACTGGACGCAGCCAGGGATTTGTGTGTTAGTGTCACTAGCAGCTGTTGACTTCCATCTCACCCACAGCATTCCACGCCTATGGCGCAGAGGCACCGTGTTCATTCGGAGTGCAGCGATTGAGCCCAACATTCCCATTGCCCCCTCACCCTTGCAGTGGAAAAAGCAATTCAACAAGATGGAGGGATAGACAGGCGCGCGCTCACGCGTGAGAGCAGACGTTTGAGAGTTCTCTGTGACGTCATCATCCAGAAGCCAACTCTGTTAGGCTCCCTTCCTACTGGTTATTCCTACTGCCCGCCTCTCTCGCATTCTCCACATATGGTAGTAGGTGCCACACAGTGGCAGGGCTAGGAAGTGTATGTTATAAATGTTTGATAGAGCTTCTGTGCCCGGTACAGTGTACTGGTTTCCCCTAAAAGGCAGAGATGCCAACTGTGCACCCTCGCAAGGGGCTTTTCTCCACCTTTCTTTGTTGATCAGTGCCTGCTGATTTCGCTCTCACTGACTTTCTACCCTATGTGGTATGAATAAATAATCTAGTGATCAGGGGCGCAACTTAGTCTCTGAGATTCGGTGGGGTGGAGGGGAGGGTTATGAATCTTAAATTTCCCAGCAAATAACAAATATGGGCGGAGAGTGGGCGGGGCTTCAGGTACATACTCCAATACAGCATGGCTCGCAGAGCAGCGCATGCGGTAGCCCAGGCTTGACCTAAAAACTAGGCTCCGTTAATTTAAATGTTTGCCTAGGATCACACAGCTGGAACAAGAAGAATGCCAGTATTGATTCCAGGTTATCTGGTTTCACATTTTGAAATTCAGCCACCAGATGATTATATCTGTTGCTGTCTCTCTCTCTCTCTCTCCTGTTTTACATCAAAGGTCACTGTATTTTTTTACCACAACATGCATAGCTGCCAAGGTTTCAGATTGCCATGAGTGACATATTCATAATTTCGGTCTAATTATAAGTGAAATGTCAACAACTATGAGTGACACTTTCTCACCAGCAAAATCAAGAAATGAAGATGAGGGAAACATATAAATATATGAAATTACATGCATTTGAGCAATGATAAACCCAAAGAAGATTTTAAAACTGCTGCAAAGTACCAGTTATGGAAGGCCTCTAACCTGCACTTGTGTGTCAAGGTCAGGAGGTCAAAGACAGGCGTCAGTCTTCCTGTAAATTAGTGCTGGGCGGCAGCAATAATTCCTGGGGGCCGGGTTTGTCGAGAAAGTTACCAGAATGTTAAAAAAAACAATTTAATTGGCATATATAAATGGAGAACCAGTACCAGTGTTGTCACCACACGCTAGCGCTACTCAGGGCCCCAAGCACGGATCTTCTCAGCTGACTTAACTGACACCAGCTGCCTAAATATCATAAATTAGTATATGTTGACAACATGAATAATTATTTCAATTTCCTGTTAGCGGCAAGCGGCATCATTTTGGTTTGCTGGCACCCGCCTTCTTAGTCCAGGCTGGCCAGCTGTCCTGAGTGAGTGAGCCTGTCCAGTGTGACAGAGTCTGTCCTGGCGGCCCCATGCCGCTGCACAACCAGGTGACCGTCAGCCACTGACTCCGTGACTGCACTTGACTCCGACCCCAAGCTCTGCAGTATAATTAAATTTGCCGCGAGCGGTGGCCATAATGCCTGAACCATATCACGGGTGGCCCGGCCAGGCCGATGCGAGCAGTAGCAGCGCTGGGAGCTGAGCGACATGATTGCGGCAGGGGCTGCCGCCGCCTGCAAACCATTAGTCAGCTGCTCACAGGCTCCCCACTGGTAGTAGGACGTGACGTCCCCCTGCAGCGCCACAGGCAGCCAGACTTATTACAACCTGACTGCCTGGCCTGGCTGTCTCGTTGGGCACTACATTGTGAGGTTAGGCAGCAGGCTGTCTGACTCAGAACCGCGAGGCGCAGCAGGAATTGTAGCACATTGTAGCAGAGCAGTGAGCCTGCTAGCAGCCCATAGCTCAGCTGTGAGCGCCCCAGCCTTTGGGAGCAGCGCGCGCAGGCCAGGGTGACGCACTGCCAGCTGCCACACACTCCATAGTTTTAGGCAGCGCTTCAGCAGAGACACATAATGCGGAATGCATCATATACGTGACAATGCATTTCAGTGCGCTGATGCGGAGCACCACACTGAAATGCGCTAGTCTAACGCCTGACGCGTGGTACTTGGCAGGAGTGAACATGAACAACCTACACAGAGATGCCAGTCCCGATGCAGCACCCCCAACTACCAAATCAAGAATGCATTTATTTGGGGGAGGGTGTCGCATCCCAAAACACCCCCTGAAGCTACGCCCCTGCTAGTAATTACTACTCTCTTGAGGTGCTGAAGCGCTTTCCAGACCGGCGTCGCGCTACTCCTTGTGAATCCACAATGTTAGTGACTTTCTTGTGCATTAGTTAGAATAAGATTTTAGTTGTCATGGTATTTCATGCAATTATCAAATAGTTGTTGACAGTCTTATCATGCAATTTTGTGCATTTTATTATATGTAGAAAGTTGCAATTTGAGATATATGGGCTGTTTTACACCATTAGCAGCTTTGTCATGCATAAAGAAACAGAATGAGCACCAAAGCATGTTTCTTGGTTGAGGTACTACTGATCTGTCGAACGAGATATTCATGTCACCAAGAGTGTACAGTTTAGCTTATTTTGTGAATTTTGGTGGATATATCTGATGTGGTCTCTAGAACGGTATCTGTGAAGACTCCTTTCCTTGGTGATGTCTAAATGCTAACCAGATGAATATGACTCTTTACTATGCAAGTCATTACATCGAGTGCCTTCACAACGCGGTTGTTACAATGACCGCGTTGTTACAACGCAGTACCATTACAACGCAAGTCGTTACAACGACTTGCTCTAGATGGCACGCTGGACTTAGGAATAGTATGATTTACTATTCCAACTCCAGTGTGTGCAACAGTAGGGAAGGTGTCGGAATAGTAAATCATACTATTCCTTAGTCTAGAACGCCATCTAGAGCAAGTCGTTGTAACGACTTGCGTTGTAATGGCACTGCGTTGTAACAACACGGTCGTTGTAATGACCGCGTTGTGAAGGTATCGCGGTGTAATGTCCGCGTTGTAAGGGTTTTTTCCCTAACCAGATAGTACAAGAGAAGGCTAATGTATGAGTGACTTTTATTAGCAATGATTCACAGTTTCTCAGCTGCACGTCTTTAGTTTTTGTTGTTGCAGTAGATTCTTCGAATATCAGTGCTAGGCCTCCTCCAGTTTTCACTTGGCGGTTCTGTGTATTGCCTCGATAGCCTGGAGGAATTGTTTCATGGGGCTTTGGAGCCTTATCATCTCCCAGTCATGTTTCAGTGACGAAAAGAGAAGGTTATAGCACATTCAACACTGTTTTGGACCCCTGAGGGGCCGTTTTTGTTACCGGGGGGCGGTTTTGCAACATAGCTGAAATATCGGCCCTCTGTAACAAAGTGGTGCTTTCCGCTAGCACCAACATATCACCCCTTAAGGTTTCAAGGGGCTGGGTGCCGTAGGGGAGATTAAGTGAGCTATTGCCTAGAGTCACACAATGTTGAACTGAGCTGTCCCCAGCGCCAGTGATCGAACCGTGACCCCTGCGTACCGCTCTGGCCGCTACGCACACCTCTCAGGTTCAAAGACGTCGCCCTATTTTTTTCTTAAAATATTTTCCTCTTCCCTTACTCTCTATTCTTCTCTTCCTTCAGCTCAGGTACCTTATGCTGCAATGCTTGATTTGTAAGCAACACTCATCATGCCACCGGATGTTTACAGCCGTCGACCTACATATCCGTGTGTCTCCTGTTTGGGGTACAGTTGCATGCCTGTGCCAAGCTAAAAGCCAGTGAACCTTTTCCGTCGCCCTCAAGACAGCTCCTCCCAATGCTTCTGGTGCGGCTCACCAGCCCACTGGCACAGCTCTTGGCCCCAGAAGGCCAGTACCTCCAAGCATTAGCTCCCCTGGCCCTTCTGGTACCACAGAAAATTGTCAAATCTACCCTGTCTGGGTCCACACCCAAAATATGTAGCAAGGACGGATGAGTGTGCAGCTGATACACCCCCCACTCTTCCTCTGAAACAGAGAATATCCTTGTACAAACCAAACAGAGGCCTGCACAATCACACTGATGCTGGTACCAGCAGGGACATGGACCTCACCCAAGCATGCAGTACTTCTTGGTGATAGCCAGGGCTTTAAGTGGGATGAAAAAACTGGGGGGTCTCTCAAAGGGGCGTGGCCAATGTAATTAAGGTCGTGGCTTAAAAACACGTAAGCTAAAAATCTGTGCTTAGCATAGTGTGCCGCCCGACTTGTATTTTGCTGTTTCTGTCATTGCATCAGATATATAACACAATACGTAATATCATACTGTTAGAAATGGGATTTCTGGTTGGCTAGGGCAAGCGCCTAAGCCAGGCAGAAACCACCACTCTAGTCAGGGCAAGGGAGTTACAAACCGAAGATAACCCCTGCTCACCCCCTTGGTAGCTTGGCACGAGCAGTCAGGCTTATTTCAGAGGCAATGTGTAAAGCGTTTGCGCAACACACTCACAGCAGCAACACACTAGGCACACCACAAAAGAAACTCCACACAAGGTTATATAAAAAATAGCCTTTGTATTATCCATAAACAAATTAGAACATAGTCACAAATGTACACTGTGCCACCTGGCACTAGGTTATACTTTACAGGGGATTATATACAGGACAGGGCCAATCGGGCCGCTGTCATCACCATTAGAACAGGTAAGTAATAAAACCACCAGTAACTACTGGTACAGACACTTTGCATAAATCACATTAGGCATAAGCATTAGGCATAAACATTAGGCATAAACACATTATGCATCATCTCATTAGGCATAAACACATTAGGCCTAAACACTGGGCAGAAACACCTTATGCATCATCACATTAGGCAAGGCACCACATTAGGCATAAACACATTATGCATAAATCAAGAGGCATGGATATCCTGAACTAGCCCCAGTACACCACAGTAACAGTGATAAGGTGCACACAGCTCATTAGCCCCTCACAGGCGTAAATATCACTGCTCACAAGATGCCCCCATGTCCCCGGGAGCCCGCTGGCCCCCAAATGGCAGTCCTAGCACCTCTGCGCTCTCTACCCGGACTGCGTTGTAGTCTGGGAAAGGTTTCCTCCTCCACCCTGGCTCGGGGGCCTCCGTCGAGGTTTACCCCGAGCTCCCAAGACCTAATAATAAGGCCTTCCAATTGGCCTGCCAAGTAATGGGGGCGAGGGTGCCTCTCACCCTGGTCTTTGTGACACCAAATCCCACGTTGCAGCTGTAGCACTGTGGAGTCTTTCCCCACGGTAAGAAAGGGGGGCGGGGATGGAACACACACCCCGTCTCCGAAAATGGAGAGTGCCCCCGATAGCTAGCAAAAGGAATGCAGCTGCCCGCGACCATGGGGCGCAGCTGCGGCAATGCGGGAAATCTCCCCAGGGCTCCTCGATCAACTCTCCGGCAGCGTTGTTCTGGGGAGGCGGCCCTGCCCACAACCAGGCTTTCTCCTGCCTTCCGGCGGCTCAACCTCTCCTTCGGCCGGGACCCCTGATGTCACCACACTGCGGCCCGGGTGGAAGCAAACGAAAGAGGCTCAGCCCCACTCACCATTCCTTTGGGGCTGAGCGATTCAAGTAGCGGACGTCTTCTTCCTCTCTCTCGCCGTGTGGAGCGCAGTCCGGCGTAGCCCCGCCCACAACCATGCAACAGCTGCCTGACTTCCCCTTTCTCTTCTGCTCCGTGATGCAGCCCTCGGGGTACAACTAGCGGAGAGAGCTTCCCTGCGCAGCATGACACGAATGCTGCCACACCGGGAGTACCGGCTGTTCTCCCGAGCACTCCCCCTTCAAGAATGGGCAGCGGAGCGTAGTCTCCGTCGGCGCAGGCACATAAGAAAGTAGAGTGCCCACCACGCTGGTTGGAAGGTGCACGGACACGTGCACCGGTCGCCTCACTCTCCTTTCCTCAGAAAATACGGCGCTCCCCACGCGCTTCTCCTGCCACAGCACTCCTGCAGACTGGCTCAACACAGCATGGGGCCACGTCAGCAGAGCCCCCCTGCTGTATCACAGACGATACGCATAGATCAAGAGGGCAAATGGCACAGCGCTTACCACGCGCTGGATTAGCGGGGCAATAATGAAAATAAAGCGCTTAGCCTGTCTCCCACCTGAAACAAACAGGGAGCAGGCAGCGCTCTTCTCCAGGAATTGCCAGGGGCAGAGCTGGGCCCAGGCAGGCCAGCACACAGGGTCCCTCAGCAGAGCAGCAGTCCTGTCAGCTGCCCAGCAGGCCGCAGGTCAGTCCCCCGTGGCGGTTCCTCCTGGCACACTGCAGTCCATGCAGTGTGCTCTCCTCAGCTCCAGAAGTCCCAAGTAAGCACCCACAGCACCTTTTCATGGGGTCATAGCCCCAATACTTATACCCCAAATGTCTTTGTTCTCCCCCTGGCCCAGGGCTCTGCGCCCGGTCCAAACCAGTTCTGGGGGCACTCACACCTTTCTCTAAAGGTGCACCACCACCTCCTTTGTCAGTGTAGGCTCTGGCCCCAGACACACCACAGGGGGGCGGAGCCAGCATTGTGGAAGGCAAGCACAGTCCCATTTAGTCCCAGGTGCTACTCCTCCCACCACTCCAAATGCAGGTTGGCCTATTCAGCCTTGTGCTGACTCACCCAGCCCCTGTCACTCCAGAGCCAGACATGCAATATACATCAGGCAGGCACAAAGACACATAGCACACAGAAATGCCCACTTCTAAAAGTGGCATTTCTAAAATCGTGATAATAAATCTGCGAACACCATTGTGCAGCATTTATTATCACTATTCCAAACATACCAAACTTGACCACTCTACTCCTCTCAGATCAGGAATTACCACTGAAGCACATATCAGGGAATCCCCAATGCATTCCTATGAGAGGGCAGCCTCACAGTAGTGAGAAACCAAAATGGCTGTTTGTCACTACCAGGTCATGCCACACAGATAAGGCACATGTCCTACCTTTTGCCTACAATGCACCCTGCCCATAGGGCTAGCTAGGGCCTACCTTAGGGGTGACTGATATGTAGTAAAAGGGGGGACATAGACGTGGCACCCATTTTATGTGCCACGTCATAGCGGCAGTAAACTGCGCACGCAGGCCCTGCAATGGCAGAGGCCTGAGACAGGTTTGAAAGGCTACTTTGGTGGGTGGCACAATCAGCGCTGCAAGCCCACCAGTAGCATTTAATTTACTGGCCCCGGGTATATGAGATGCCACATTACTGGGGACTGATAGGTAAATTAAATTAGCCAAACAGGTGTAGACCAATCTTACCACGTTTTACCATAGAGAGCACATGCACTTTACACTGGACAGCAGTGATAAAGTGCCCAGAGTCCTAAAACCACCAACACCATGTCAGAAAAAATACCAGGAAGAAGGCAAAAAGTTCAGGGATGACCCTGCAAAAAGGGCCAAGTCCAAAACATACCTACAACAAGTCAGGACTATTGGCTTTGTCAATGATTGTTAGTTGCATAAGATAAATAAGCAGCAACTATGGCTTGTATATAATATTGAAAAAAGCTTCCACTTAAGCTTCCACTTAAAGCCCTGGTGACACCACGACAATGTTGCTGCTCCTGAGTTTCAAAAAAAGAAGGGAAATCCAGAGAGAAAATTACTCTCTTTAAAGGATTTCCCTTCCCCTACAATGCTCACCTGGCATGACGTCATGCAGTAACTTCTCCACCAGTGAGAAGTGAGTAGTGTGAGCACGCGCACCTCGATGTGCCTGCTGTCACTGCAGTCCGGAAAAAATGGACCGCCTGTGCCAGGGCACAAAACAGAGCCCGATAGAGACTCGCTTCGAGGCCCCCTTTAAAAAACTTCCGGTGCTCAGCACCAGTGAGACCCGGCCTACTTAAAGCCCTGCTGCTAGCCTTCTGAAAGCAATGAAATGTCTCATTTTGTGCGTTTTACTCATCCCAGTCTTTATCTCTGAGGGCGATCCACATCTGGAGAGAGGTACTGTAAGCCGTAGCAACTATTTTATAGCTCCTCCTCCTTCACTTGCAAAAGGTATAAAGGAAAAGGGCCCCACTTTCAATGGGCTTCTGGCTTTACATGACTTTCATGAGAGGGATAAAGGGATGCCTCGACACCTGCCCTTGGAAGTTGTAAGCGAGATTCCTAAGTCTCTCTTCTGTCTCTTTTTTCATCTGGGGCCTATAATGTGTGGGGTCCAGTTTGGACTCTCCCACAGTCAGGCATGGGGGCCCTGCTGTTTTCACTTCACTGGGATGTTTATGTGCCGAGTTTTAGTCTTCTACTGTGTGGAAGCTTCCATTTTAAGTCTTTCTTTACCCAACACCTTTTGATTTCACTACAATTATGTGTATACTATACTTACTTGTATGGGCTTTCAACCAGTCATCTTCATCCATTGGTCTATTACTGTGTCATTCTCATTTTTCTTCCACTCACTACAGCATACAGCATGGGGTAATAGTTCAGCCCACTTCAGCCATCGGCGTACTTCGTTGTAAGTGACGCTATTCTGCCCTTTCTCAAGAAGCACCTCCACACACCAAATAGTTGCTGTAAGTGCCAAGGAGTGCTATGGCAATGTGTGCCTTTTGAGACAAAAATAGTAATTTTGCTCTTAGCCAATATTTTTATTTTAGATTAATGAGGGCTTGGCAGCTTCTCCAACAATATAGTGCTGCGAAAACCATGACAAAACAAAACAAAACAAGCACTGACAAGGCCAAAAGGGTAGTGACCATCACCAGCCCTATTGGCTTTGCCAGTGCTTGTTGCCCTTGTCTTCCTGGAGGGCACCTGTTGAAGCCCTGATTACTACTTTGTGGGACCCATGTTGTGCTATGATGGAGGTTCTAGTTCATCTCACTTCTCCATGGTCTCACTTTGAGACCAGCGGTCGCCATGGTCCTGTCTTCTTCATCTCATGCTGATTGAAAGTTGTGGCGGGCTGTGCGCTGGCACGAGAGCAGCATGAGTGGGGGGTCTCAGTGTCAGGGTCTTTTGCTGCATCCCTTACTGATCCTCAGAGGCAGGTTGTGGGGCTGCTGCGGTTAAGCTAGTCTTCATCGCACGTCATGGGAACACAACACACTTGCTTTAGGGCAGTACGACTGGTGCAGCCTCACTGGGCGCCGACCTCAAGGGGGCACACTGTGTTTAGCAATAACCTATGATTGGAAAGATGAGGGACACTTATGCCCAGTGGTAGTGAGAGAATCCGAGGAGGCGTTGATGGGGTCTGGGGGCGCCAAAAATGATTGTCGCACCGGGCGCCACCAGTGCTAAAGCTGGCCCTGCATATGGTCAGTTTAATGTTGTCTTGTAGAAGCAAGTAAGTCTGCAGTGCTCTGGGCTTTCTGGGCTGGAAGAAGGTGAAGAGGTGAGGGGTATCCATAGTGAATATTTAGCAGACTCCTACCTGAGGTTCGCTTGACACCTTCATTATCACTATAAGTTCCAGGCACTTTCTTCTAGTCTGCACTGGGCGCTGCTGTGTTGCATGATGTGATTGTGTAATGTTGAGTTTTCTTTGAACATCGTGCCCTACATTACTTTCTGTGCCTTTGCGTTGAATCAAATGTCTTTCTCTTGATACGCTCACGAATGAGGTAGAGGGACCAAGTGGTAACACCCCGATTACTTAACAGTAATCTTCTTTACACTGAGTCCTACTCTGCCTCATCTATCTTATGTACATCCTTCCACTCTGCTTATGAACATAAAAACAGTGTTTACATGGTGTTTTGGTAGGTTCACCGCTTTACCCCACCTTCTTCAGGACATATCTATCAGAAAACATTTTGGAAACAATAATCCCCGGCTATCCCCTGTTTTTGGTGATCCAATCTCTAGTTCAGGGTCTCCTATTTCGTGATCATTTGCGTTGGTTATTTATAGCGTTATTCATTATTATTCTGCACCACGTATATCATTAGGTCAGCTATACCTTCATTGTCTTTCTCCGCTGCATAACCCAAGCATTATAGAGTCCCTTTTTCATTGCATGTCCAGGAACCGTCTCTCCTTCTCCATTTGTCTATTTGTGTTATGTTATTGATTTCATATCAATCTGTCCATCTCTCTGGATCTGATTTTGTTAATTCCTTGTATTGTGATTAGTCTTCCTCCAGTGCATGGTCCCAGACACGCCTCCTCACTCTTTCATCAAAAATGTTTAAGCTGGCTATGTCCTGAAGAAGGTTGGGTAAACTAATGAATCTGTTGAAACGCTGCATCACCACAGTCTTTTGTTCATAAGCTTGTGTCTAATTTGTGTTTTATGTATGCGTAAGTGTTCTTAAACCAATTGATTGGACATTGTTGATGAACATATATATAAGCCATAAATTAGAGATTTTTTTTTTAACATATAGTTGAGTTACAGCAAAAATGTAACATAATGTTTTTAGAGGCAAAGGAATATTCAGTTGTGTGTTACAAATGATAAACATTGTATAAGATAAAAGAATATTATTTATTTTTAAAGAAACGACGGAGGTGTTGTGTGTAGTATACAGTGCACATATAACTTTTAATCCACATAAATTAAGTTGAGCATAATAGAGTATTATACAGACACCTTTTGTATACATATGTATGAGCGAGCACACAAAGGAGAGATTGAATTTGTTGTTTGATTTTAAGCCCTGCCCCCTGCGGCAGTGAGAGGTTGCTCCGTTTCTTAATTACAGTTTTTTTTCATTAAACATTTTTATTACAAGCATATAGCCCAGCTTTCAGACGGGGCGTTTTTTCTTCTTTCTTATTATTTTTGTGTGTTATGTTTGCCATAGAAATAAAAAATAAAATGAAACTATCGCCCCAGCTTTCCAAAGCCTTACCAAGCGGTATTTCCAGTGCTTGCGCTTGTGTTTTTCTCGCCGGTTTTTGTGTCTGCTGGTTATAAGAGTTAATGTATGAAAAGGGAGGGGGCTGCTGCTCCCCCAGAACAGAAGGCCAAAACCACCCTCCGCTCCTGCGACAGCACAGATCCATGCACGGTGTTCAGGATAACACTAGGATAAAGATGCCAGTATTGGATAACCCTACATTAGAGGGCGCTGACTCTCTTGCCTGGTTTAGGAAGGGGAACTACATGGACGTCTCGGTGGCAGGTGTGCGGAGTGACACTAGTGTGTTTAGGGAAAACAGGCTGGCGCGAGTCCTGTGACCACAGCTTCCCCACAGATCCCTGCAGCTGCCTTGCCTCGGCAGGGTGACCTCGGGCAGTTCAGGACACTTGAGCAACAAGCAGCAGACAAAGATGTGAGTCCCAGTCCGACTCGCACTTGCAAAGCTGCTGACGTGACATGAAGTCTTTTAAAAAGGGCGTTGCACATACTAGAGCACATACTATTTATATTTCTTTACTCTCTTCAAACAGAGTCACTGTTTCAAAGTCCGAGAATGGGCTAGAGAAGCAGTGTGAAGTTCTCTGTTATGGTCTGTGGAGGCTGCAATGGGGGTGTTGGGGGCAGAAGGGGCATGTCCCATTACCTGTATGCATTTAGGTATGTGTTTGTGTACACTCCAGTGCTTAATTTGTAAAAAAAAAAAAAAAGTGCTGGGGCCCTCGTCAGAAGGCCACCGTAGTTTGCACCACACATTGCCACTGTACTTACACATCCTCTAACCATCACACTGCTACAAGTGTGACAATTCAGACTGTTTGAGGGCGCCAAAGCTTTAAGGATGGCTTGGGTGTCAGGTACTTGTTGTTTTTAATGTGAATTGAATTAACAAACAATTGTTTTTCTGCTCATCTTTAAATTACACAAACAGCGCCACCATGTGGCAGCTGTCATAAGTGCAGGTTCCGGCAATTAAGTGCCGATGCCGAACCCCGGAAACCACCGGCCCAAATTAAGCACTGGTACGCTCCATGCACTTGTGTACCCATTCTAGCTGACTTGCAGTAACAGCCCTTGTTGTATTGTAGGCTTCTGGTCGGAGCTCCACAGGCGCCGGGGTTGCCGGGACAGAAAGCCAAACGGACCGGAGGGTTGTACGCCTGCCCCCTCACCAGCGAGATTGACGACTGCCAGCGCGTGGACATCGATGGTGGGGGTAAGTACAGATGCCAGACGTGTATGGGCAGATCCTGGGTGGGAAACGAATGAAGTTGTGGCAGAATGTGGATTAGGAGATTCACTGTAGCGGGGAATTGTGGGCAGAGAAACGCACACTAGTAGAACAGCGCTGATTGGTGAACAGATGGATCCGGGCCATTTGCAGGTGCATACGTTTATATGATCTGTTTTATGTAATTTGTAATGGTTTTAAGTAATCATACAATAAACTTGTTCTGAAGAAAATGCGGGCACCAGCAGTGTTCCAGAACAACAGGCTGGCAAACTGTCCTATTCAATGGGTCTGTTTCAGGAAAGCCTTAGCTGCCAATTCATTTGGCAGTGGGGTCAGTCCCTCTTTTTTATAACGTTTATTTATTTACCTTTCATTATTACATTCCACTAATGCAGTGATTCACCGTTCATGACTTCCGAAATTCAGATCTATATCCCAACAAGCGTATACATTCTGCGGGGACCACAACATAAAGATAATAGTACGGTGAGACAGGTTCCAATCCAGTGCACTGCTGGACAGGGGATTCGCAAATCTAGCAGGATTGAGACCTTGGCATGGATAGCAGCCACTTGCCGCAGCAAATCTAGCAAGACTGAGACTTTATCATGGATAGCAGCCACTTGCTGTAGCAAATCTAGCAAGACTGAGACCTTGGCATGGATAGCAGCCGCTAGCCATAGCAAATCTAGCAAGACTGAGACTTTAGCATGGATAGCAGCCACTTGCTGTAGCAAATCTAGCAAGACTGAGACCTTGGCATGGATAGCAGCCGCTTGCCGCAGCCAATCTAGCAAGACTGAGAATTTATCATGGATAGCAGCCACTTGCTGTAGCAAATCTAGCAAGTCTGAGACCTTGGCATGGATAGCAGCCGCTTGCCGCAGCAAATCTAGCAAGACTGAGACTTTATCATGAATAGCAGCCACTTGCTGTAGCAAATCTAGCAAGACTGAGACCTTGGCATGGATAGCAGCCGCTAGCCATAGCAAATCTAGCAAGATTGAGACCTGGGCACGGATAGCAGCCGCTAGCCATAGCAAATCTAGCAAGATTGATACCTTGGCATGGATAGCAGCTGCTAGCCATAGCAACTCTAGGAAGATTGAGACCTTGGCATGGACAGCAGCCGCTAGCCATAGCAAATCTAGCAAGATTGAGACCTCTGCATGGATAGCAGCTGCTCGCCATAGCAAATCTAGCAAGATTGAGACCATGTCATGGATAGCAGCTGCTAGCCATAACACATCTACCAAGACTGAGACCTTGGCATGGATAGCAGCCGCTAGCCATAGCAAATCTAGCAAGACTGAGACCTTGGCATGGATTGCAACCGCTAGCCATAGCAACTCTAGCAAGATTGAGACCATGGCATGGATAGCAGCCGCTAGCCATAACACATCTACCAAGACTGAGACCTTGTCATGGATAGCAGCCGCTAGCCATAGCAAATCTAGCAAGACTGAGACCTTGGCATGGATTGCAACCGCTAGCCATAGCAACTCTAGCAAGATTGAGACCATGGCATGGATAGCAGCCGCTAGCCATAACACATCTACCAAGACTGAGACCTTGTCATGGATAGCAGCCGCTAGCCATAGCAAATCTAGCAAGACTGAGACCTTGGCATGGATTGCAACCGCTAGCCATAGCAACTCTAGCAAGATTGAGACCATGGCATGGATAGCAGCCGCTAGCCATAGCAAATCTAGCAAGATTGAGACTTTGGCATGGATAGCAACCACCAGCCATAGCAAATCTAGCAAGATTGATACCTTGGCATGGATAGCAGCTGCTAGCCATAGCAACTCTAGGAAGATTGAGACCTTGGCCTGGATAGCAACCGCTAGCCATAGTAAATCTAGCAAGATTGATACCTTGGCATGTATAGCAGCCGCTAGCCATAGCAAATCTAGGAAGACTGAGACCTTGGCATGGATAGCAGCTGCTCGCCATAGCAAATCTAGTAAGATTGAGAGACTGACATAGATAGCAGCCGCTCGCTATAGCAAATCTAGCAAGATTGAGACCTTGGCATGGTTAGCAACCGCTAGCCATTGCAAATCTAGGAAGACTGAAACCTTGGCATGGATAGCAGCCGCTAGCCATGGCAAATCTAGCAAGACTGAGACCTTGGCATGGATAGCAGCCGCTTGCCATAGCAAATCTTGCAAGATTGAGACCTTGGCATGGATAGCAGCCGCTAGCCATGGCAAATCTAGCAAGACTGAGACCTTGGCATGGATAGCAGCCGCTCGCCATAGCAAATCTAGGAAGATTGAGACCTTGGCATGGATAGCAGCCGCTCGCCATAGCAAATCTAGGAAGACTGAGAGCTTGGCATGGATAGCAGCTGCTCGCCATAGCAAATCTAGCAAAACTGAGACCTTGGCATGGATAGCAGCCGCTAGTCATAGCAAATCTAGCAAGATTGAGACCTCTGCATGGATAGCAGCCGCCAGCCATAACAAATCTAGCAAGATTGAGACCATGACATGGATAGCAGCCACTCACCATAGCAAATCTAGGAAGACTGAGAGCTTGGCATGGATAGCAGCCGCTTGCCATAGCAAATCTAGTAAAATTGAGTCCTTGGCATGGATGGCAGCCGCTAGCCATAGCAAATCTAGCAAGATTGAGACCTTGGCATGAATAGCAGCCGCTAGCCATAGCAAATCTAGCAAGATTGAGAGCTTGGCATGGATAGCAGCCGCTAGCCATTGCAAATCTAGCAAGATTGAGACTTTGGCATGGATTTCAACCACTAGCCATAGCAAATCTAGCAAGATTGAGACCATGACATGGATAGCAGCCGCTAGCCATAGCAAATCTAGCAAGACTGAGACCATGACATGGATAGCAGCCGCCAGCCATAACAAATCTAGCAAGATTGAGACCATGACATGGATAGCAGCCACTCACCATAGCAAATCTAGGAAGACTGAGAGCTTGGCATGGATAGCAGCCGCTTGCCATAGCAAATCTAGTAAAATTGAGTCCTTGGCATGGATGGCAGCCGCTAGCCATAGCAAATCTAGCAAGATTGAGACCTTGGCATGAATAGCAGCCGCTAGCCATAGCAAATCTAGCAAGATTGAGAGCTTGGCATGGATAGCAGCCGCTAGCCATTGCAAATCTAGCAAGATTGAGACTTTGGCATGGATTTCAACCACTAGCCATAGCAAATCTAGCAAGATTGAGACCATGACATGGATAGCAGCCGCTAGCCATAGCAAATCTAGCAAGACTGAGACCATGACATGGATAGCAGCCGCTTGCCATAGCAAATCTAGCAAGATTGAGACCATGACATGGATAGCAGCCGCTTGCCATAGCAAATCTAGCAAGATTGAGACCTTGACATGGATAGCAGTTTTTTGCTATAGCAAGCAAACAAGTAAAGCGATACGGGTGGGTCTAGAAAATAAAGTTCTAAACAGAGACGTGTGGGTCCCAGTCTCGGATCTTTGGGCACGAACTCAGGGGAATATCCATGCCCATAGCCACTGCCACCTCATTATGACGGCACCTGAGCATTATTATCAGCCTCGCGCCACGAAGTAGCAAATACGACCTGAGAGGTCCCCGGATGTCCTGAAGCCAAGATGTCTCTGGGAGCAGGGCTGCATGAAGTTCCAGCTGTTCACTGCAGTAAATCAGATCACGTAGCCAGTGCTAAAATTTAGGAGCCCTGCTTATGCCCCATCAGCACACCACTTATCTCTTTACTAACAGAAGGGCCAAAGACAGAAATCATTTATAAGGGGTATTCAGATCCCTCACATAGCCCAGGAGCAGTATGATGGGTTCAGCAGGCACAGTGCAGTCTACCATGTCAGACAGGGCAGACAGCACCTCATGCCAATAACCATAGACAGCACCGCAGGAGCACGCCAGGTGGAGAAACCATGAGTCTGGGCAGCCGTACCTGACACAGTTCACATCATCTCAGAGGCCAAATATGCGAAGGCTAGCTAGGATGTAGTGTGCTCTCTGAAGCATTTTGTAGTGAATAATGCGGAGTTAACAGCTTGAGGAGACTATACCCGTTTGGCTACAAACGTATGTCCACGTTTCGTTGATGAGCTCCTGACCCAACTCCCCCTCCCAGCCACAGCGCATCGCCTGGGGACATCCCCCATGTGAGGTAAGATATAATACTGTTATTAAGTGTTTGGTAGAGGTGGAATCTAACAGGCATTCGAGAGGTGGAAGAGTAGACTGCTCCATCGGTAACTCTGGGATGGAGAGTTTACAGTTTCCTCATGACCGATAATAGAGAAATACATCCAGGGTGGGTACAGGGTGTGCTCCCCCTATAGTCCTGCAGTGTGAGGAAAGAGCCATTCCTATAAAGTTGACCCCACTTCAACAATCCCCTTCCATGAAAGCTTGACTGTGAACTAGGTTTATGGATGACTTGGAAGAGGGGGTGATAGTCCAGTGGTAGATGAGGTGAGTAAATATATTCTGGTCCCATATTTTTACTCCATTGTCCCAAACCCTAACCATGCATACTATAGTCGAAACATTGCGTCTCGATCTAGGGACCGGCCTCCCCAGGAAGGAGGGAGGAGGAACAGGGGACATACTATCAACCTCAGTTGCCAAGTGCCGGCAAGAATGGCGGGGCTTGTACCAGTATAAGGCAAAGTGTGCTTGAGCACAAAGATAGTAGAGCTGTAGGTCCGGTGCTTCAAACACACCCATATGAAAGGGCAGTATAAGGGTCTCCCATCCAATCATGGGTTGCCTACTGCTCCACACGAGTCTGATCAATTGAGATTTAAGGACACTGAAAAGGGATTTGCTGAGCAGCACAGGTGTACTTAGAAAGAGATATAGCATGTTAAGTAGGATCACCATCTTCATAAGGCCCCCTCGACCAGCCACAAAAAGAGGAATCCAACGAGTTATCCGCTCAGTGATGTGTTTGATGGTTACACCATCATTTTCCCTAATCTCCACCTCTGGATCCCTACGCACACATATCCCAAAGTACTTAAGGGAGTTGTCACACCACCATAAAGAGGATTCCGGCACGAAGTGTGGCATGTTAGGCTTGAGGGGCAGGATCTGGGATTTCCCCAATCAATGGTAGCACTTGAAAGGAGTCCACATCTAAGATGCATAATCACATTGAGACTCATTTGTGGAGCTTGGGTCTTGTTGTCCGCATATAGTGAGATTAAGACAGGTCGACTCATATACCCAAGGGCATACTGAGCACAGTGTTGCCGGAGTGTGGCAGCCAGTGGTTCTGTAGCCAGAAAAAAGAGGATGGGCCACAGGGAACGTCCTTGCCTCATGCCGTGAAGAATCACCAATGAATCACAGTTGGCATATTGATTTGCACCCTGGTTGTGGGGGATGTATATAACAATTTAATCCAGCACAAAAAATCTTGTTATATGCCATTCTACCCAGCATCATAAAATGATAACCCCAGTGAAGGGAGTGGAATGCCTTAGAGACATCCAAGAATATCGCTGCAACATGTAGGCCGGATCTATGTCATGTAAGCAGAGCCGGACTGGCCGTAGCAGGGATCGGGTGTTTTCCCGGGAGGCTGGAAGGGTGGGGGCTGTTTTTTTGTTACTGGGGGCCCGGGTTTGCAGCATTGCTGCAATATCGGCCCCCAGTTACAAAAGCAGCAGTGCTTCACACTTGCACTAACCTCCTCCCCCGGTGGTGATGGGGGGGCTAGTCCTATAAAATTGCCAGGGCTGCTTTGGTTTCCCAGTCCGGCCCTGCCTGTAAGTAGAGTACATAGATTGTGAGTGACTGAGTCACCCGAGGTGAAGCCAGACTGGTCTAGTCTCAATGTCAGGGAGCAATAACGTAGCGTATTAGCCACAATCTTAGGTGGTATTTTGGTATCGCAGTTTAAGCATGACAAGGGTCGGTAGGAGTCGCATTTATGTGCCAGATGATCGGGTTTCAGTAGAGTAACAATTGCCACCTCCCAAATGGAAGGGGGGAGAATCCCTTTCCCCTGCACCTCCTCAAATACTGTGAGCAGTGTAGGGGACAGCATACCAGTGTAACGTTATAGAATTTGGGTGGGAGGCCGTCTGAACCAGACGTCTTTCCCGTGAGGAGTTCCCCAATCGCCACCTGAAGTTCTTTTACAGTGAAGTATTGAACCAGGAAGAGCCAACCTGAATCATCCAGCCAGCCGAGGGCTGTATCTTCTAAATCAGGGTTCTCCAAAGTTGGTCCTGGAGGGTCGGATACATGCCAGATTTTTAAAGTAACTTCAATTATCTAAATGGGGATATGCTAAAAATCTGGCATGGATCCGACCCTCGAAGACTGACTTTGGAGAACACTGTTCTAGGTAGGCACTGATCTGCGGTGAGGGCTTTTGCCCTGTGGTATTATACATTTCCTTAAAATACACAGAGAACACAGACAGGACTCTCGCTGTATCCCACTGAATCTGCCCCCAGTATCCTCGATTTCGACAATGAAAACGGAAGCCCAAGGCTGCCCAATCATAGCACCCGACGATTGCCAGGCTGCTCCCCCTCGCTATATGCTCTTGCACTGGGATTTTTACCTCTGTATTTGCACTCTCCAGACGCCAACTCACTGTACTTGGTGAGCTGAATACGGATTGTTCCATAGTAGCTGCATCATCCGCATGCTATAGAGAGCGCCCTGTCACCTTAATCTCAGCCACTAGGCCTGCCAAATGATTGCGGAGCATTTGGAGTAGAAGCTGTGCTTGGATCAGCCATGTCATGGTACAGGAGCTGTGCGTGGGTTGGTGCTGGCACAGTAGCTGTGCTTGGGCTGGACCTAGTACAGAAGTTGTACTTTTGTAGCAGAAGATGTGCTTGGATCATTCCTGACATAGGTCCTGTGCTGTGCGTGGATCAGTCATGTCATGGTACAGGAGCTGTGCATGTGCTGGTGCTTGGTCACAAGATGGGATCTCTGAAGGGTAGTGTGCCCAGTCGTCACACGGTCCCCATTCGGCCCAAGACCTTTTCACCTCCTCCGTAGCCTTCATGCAGGCACCAGGTGTGGTTATTATGGTAGTATGCAAACACAAGGAGATGATGGATGGAGCACTGAAACTTTTCAGACACTCACCCCCAGTCACAGATCTGGGTTGAATTCATCATCGTTCTTTAGCTCACTTCGCCACCCCAGTTCAGACCCAGCTATATGCAAATCAGTCTTGACCCTGTGCATCATGGGAACAGTCCAGCCCGAACTGCCAAGCTAAGTCTTCCCTGGACTGGAAACAAGCATCCTGGGACTAGTTTCGGGGTAACACCCCTCATCAGCCAGGCTAGCTTGAATCTAGTGGCAAAGTGAGCAAGGGACCGTGTTGATTGAGGCGTTTCATGCTGTCTTGGGCGGTGTTCTAAGAGGGCAGCTTGCACTGGTTGAGGCGTTTCATGCAGCCTTGGGCGGTGTTCTAGGAGGGCACCGTGCATTGGTTGGGGCGTTTCATGCAGCCTTGGGCGGTGTTCTAGGAGGGCAGCCTGCATTGGTTGAGGCGTTTCATGCAGCCTTGGGCGGTGTTCTAGGAGGGGAGCTTGCATTGGTTGAGGCGTTTCATGCTGTCTTGGGCGGTGTTCTAGGAGGGCAGCTTGCATTGATTGAGGCGTTTCATGCTGTCTAGGGTGGTGTTCTAGGAGGGCACCGAGCATTGGTTGGGCATTTCATGCTGTCTTAGGCGGTGTTCTAGGAGGGCACCTTGCATTGGTTGAGGCATTTCATGCTGTCTTGGGCAGTGTTCTAGGAGGGCAGCTTGCATTGGTTGAGGCGTTTCATGCAGCCTTGGGTGGTGTTCTAGTAGGGCAGCTTGCATTGGTTGAGGCGTTTCATGCAGCCTTCGGCGGTGTTCTAGGAGGGGACCGTGCATTGGTTGGGGCATTTCATGCAGCCTTGGGTGGTGTTTTAGGAGGGAAGCTTGCATTGGTTGAGGCGTTTCATGAAGCCTTGGGCGGTGTTCTAGGAGGGCAGCTTGCATTGGTTGAGGCGTTTCATGCAGCCTTGGGCGATGTTCTAGGAGGGCACCTTGCATTGGAGAAGGTGTTTCATGCAGCCTTGGGCGGTGTTCTAGGAGGGCACCGTGCATTGGTTGAGGCGTTTCATGCTGTCTTGGACGGTGTTCTAGGAGGGCAGCTTGCATTGGTTGAG
This sequence comes from Calotriton arnoldi, assembly GCA_963921515.1. Classification (NCBI taxonomy): domain Eukaryota; kingdom Metazoa; phylum Chordata; class Amphibia; order Caudata; family Salamandridae; genus Calotriton; species Calotriton arnoldi. Next base: position 1,151,773 of record CAWUFW010003894.1, on the reverse strand, counting down.
GCGTTTCAGTCTGTCTTGGGCGGTGTTCTAGGAGGGCACCTTGCATTGGTTGAGGCGTTTCATGCTGTCTTGGGCGGTGTTCTAGGAGGGCAGCTTGCATTGATTGAGGCGTTTCATGCTGTCTTGGGCGATGTTCTAGGAGGGCAGCTTGCATTGATTGAGGCGTTTCATGCTGTCTTGGGTGGTGTTCTAAGAGAGCAGCTTTCAATTTAATCACTTGGGGTGCGCTCTTGAGTCTTGAGTGTGTGCTTTATGATGGCAACATGCACTGATTGACACGGCTTTCATGCTCTTGCGGGGTGGTTTCCTAGGAGGGAGCCTGCACTAATTGACACTGGTTTCATGTGGTCTTTGACTTGTGTTCAAGGAGGTCATTGTGCGCTGATTGATAGGACTTTCCCCCTGTGTTGGTCGTGTGGTGTGGGAGGTCCACGTGCACTGTTTTGACACAGATTTCACTGTGTCTTGGGCAAATGTTGTTGGAGGGCAGCATGCACGGATAGACTTAAGTTTCAAACCTTTTGCTAGTTTGGCAGGAGTGCAGCATGCACTGATTGACACTGATGTCATGCTAGTGTGGGTGGTGGAGTAAGAGGACAGCTTGCCGTGATTGACTCTGAGTTCATGCTGTTTTGGACTGGTGTTCTAGACGGGTAGCGTGCGTTGATTGGCACAGGTTTCACACTAAATTGTGGTGGTATAAAAGGACAACTTTCGCTGATTAACACAGGTTTCACATTTTTTTGGGTGTGTAGTTTAGGCGTACAGTATGAAGTGATTTATCATTTGCATCAGTTTCATCCTGGCATGAGCTGGTGGTGTATGAGAGCAGCTTGCAATGATTGACTCAGTTGTTTTGATGCTCTTTTGGACTGGTGTTTTAGGAGGGCAAAATGCAGTGATTAGCACAGGTTTCACATTTTCTTGGGAGTGTAGTTTAGGCGTACTGTATGAAGTGATTTGCATCAGTTTCATGCTGGCATGGGCTTGTGGTGTATGAGAGCAGCTTGCAATGATTGACTCAGTTGTTTTGATGCTCTTTTGGACTGGTGTTTTAGGAGGGCAAAATGCAGTGATTAACACAGGTTTCACATTTTCTTGGGTGTGTAGTTTAGGCGTACCGTATGAAGTGATTTGCATCAGTTTCATGCTGGCATGGGCTGGTGGTGTATGAGAGCAGCTTGCAATGATTGACTCAGTTGTTTTGATGCTCTTTTGGACTGGTGTTTTAGGAGGGCAAAATGCAGTGATTAACACAGGTTTCACATTTTTTTGGGTGTGTAGTTTAGGCGTACCGTATGAAGTGATTTGCATCAGTTTCATGCTGGCATGGGCTGGTGGTGTATGAGAGCTGCTTGCAATGATTGACTCAAATGTTTTGATGCTCTTTTGGGCTGGTGTTTTAGGAGGGCAAAATGCAGTAGTTAACACAGGTTTCACATTTTCTTGGGAGTGTAGTTTAGGCTTACTGTATGAAGTGATTTGCATCAGTTTCTTGCTGGCATGGGTTTGTGGTGTATGAGAGCAGCTTGCAATGATTGACTCAGTTGTTTTGATGCTCTTTTGGACTGGTGTTTTAGGAGGGCAAAATGCAGTGATTAACACTGGTTTCACATTTTGTTGAGTGTGTAGTTCAGGCATACCGTATGAAGTGGTTGCGTCAGTTTCATGCTGGCATGGGCTGGTGGTGTATGAGAGCAGCTTGCAATGATTGACTCAGTTGTTTTGATGCTCTTTTGGGCTGGTGTTTCAGGATGGGAAGATGCAGTGGTTGACACAGGTGTCACATTGACGTGATTGTGTGGAAGGACAACTCTTACTGATTGACAAAGGTTTCACACTGTCTTCTTGGGTTAGTAGTTCAGGGGTACAGTATAAAGTGACTGGCAGCGCTTGCTTTGATTTGTATTACTTTTGTTCTTTCTTGGGGAATGAATTTGATGATGGCAATCACTATTATTCTGTTTTCAGTTGATGAGAGCAGAGAGAGCAAGGAGAACCAATGGCTGGGTGTCAGCGTGAAGAGTCAAGGCATCGGAGGCAAGATTGTGGTAAGTTTTGCCAAAGTCCATTTTGGGCCAATAGCAAGGGATGTGTGAAAGGGATTATGGCAATTCTTCTCAACTCCGCCGGGTAGCATTCCCTTCCAACATTTTTGGGTCAAAACCGGGGGACCAATCACATGCAAATCACCTTGGTCAGGCCCCAAACGAGTAGTCCAGCCCAAAAGACAAGGCTTCTTCCCCTGTGCATGGGATCTCAAGCAACCCAAGTGGGTCTTTACCTTATTGGGCCTCACTGTTGAGAAGGGCAGAGGACAGTTCCTCTGATACCCCATGTTGGTGGAGGCAGTTTAATCTCTGCCCTTCGGTGCGCAAGGGGTAGTTTTAAGGGCACCCTTTGCTTGTCAGATTAATTTCTTGTCTGTTCTTCGGCGGGTAGGTGAGAAGGTAATTTTTGTTCTGCCAAAGACCAAGGGTTGCTTCACGAGAATCCTGTTGTCTCCAGATTACTTTAATGTTTACTTGTATGGACATTCCTGTTGGATGTCTCAGAACGTTTCAATGCTTCCGAAAGTTCAAATGACTCGGAGAGCCCAAAATTTTGGGTATTTATAGTTTTTTGCCTTGAGCAGGCAGCACTGTCCGCCGTGCAAAATGACTACTTTTCCTAAAAATACTTGGGAAATGTATAAATTTCCCCAAACATTCCGAGACTGGGACTAAAATAGTAAATACGCCTCCTGAAATATCTTGTGGAGAGTTGAGCTATCCCCAAATATTCCAGGTCTAGAGTTAGGATAGTAAATTTCGACTCCCAGTATGGGCCACGGCTGGCTGCAGAATGTCCTAATGGTCCAGAAATGTTAAAAGCTTTAGAAAGTGAGAATCCTGCAGGAAGCACATTCGTTGTAGCCCAGGGTCCAGGAGTAACCACGCCTGCATCTTGCAGACTCTTCCTGTGCTGCACAAGTTTAGTACATGATGTCTGTTTAAAATGTTGGAGACCCATGCAGCCCTTATCAAGCTTTGAAGAAGTCCCGCTCAAGCCTCTTGTGCAGTTGATGTCTCATGATGATGCGGCTTTGCTAAATCCGCTCTCATGTATGGACAGAGGTTCCTTTGGCTTCTGACATGGATCAATGTGAGCCAATTTTCATAGGACTCGCTGACGTCACCTCGTAAGAGCCATACCTAGATGAGACTGTAGCCATTTTTGGTTAGCCATGGCCCCCCTTTGGAAAGAGGATGAATTGACACTTCTAGTCACTTTTGCCTACTGGTTGCTCCAGTAGACGCTGTGTCTTTGGGAGGAGACGCCATTCTACAGGCCACTCCACACTGTGTTTTCCCATTGGGAGCAAGACCTCTGACCTTCTGGTCAGGAACCTGCTCTCTCCCCCTGCAGCTCCGCTGCTCTCTCCCCCTGAAGCTCCGCTGCTGTGCTGCTGCCGCTGCCCTGTGCAGTGCCCTGTGCAGGTAGGTGTTCGAGGCCCTCCTCCACCCGCAGGCTCCTGCCTTTTTCCTGTTGGCTGCTCCCGCGCTAGCTATTGCCTCAGGAGAAGCCATTTTACCTCATATTTTCCTTATGGTTGTTCTAGTGCACGTGGTTGCCCCATGAGGAGAGGCCTTGCTGCAGTGCGTGTTCCTGTCCACTTCCCCATTGCAGGCTATTGTCTCCGGAGGAGAGGTCATTCTATAGCTTACTTTCCAATTGGCGAAACCAGTACAGGCTCTTCAGGAAGCTTCCTAGGAATATACCAATGGCCCTTATTGCAAGGGTGGGGATATCAATGGCAGGCGGTGTTCGCAGTAGAAATGAGGGTTTTTGGTGGGGTGGTAGTGCCTGAAGCAATGAGCCCATCCTGTGCAGGACACAGTAAAAGGGACTGGAGAGACAGGTGAGTGCTTATGCGTTTGAACATATTTCTGTCAACGTCCTCTGACTTTCCTTGTTTATATTTGTCTGTGTTATACCCCCTGCCGCCAATGTAAACATAAGTTTTATGTTTGTCTGTCTTCTAAAGTGTCTTAGTACCTGTGCCATTCTCTCTTGGGTGGGTCGGAGTACCTCTGTGAACCCGGGGGTTAGTAGGAGTATGCCAGTGCCCAACTCCGCTTCGAACTGTCTCTGTCTTTCTCTTTTGTATTCTGCTGTGCGGCGTTGTGAGGCTGGGAGTGTCAGGAGTGTGTTTGGATTTTTGGCTTTCTAGAGTCTCTCTTTCTCTTCCCCTATCTCTTTCTCATTCTGTCTCTTTCTCATTCTGTCTCTTCTTTGCTGATATTCTGAATTTGTGTGATCCAGTCCAAATATTTGAAAAATATAAGAACTCAACAAAGTGTCGCCCAAAATCAAGCAGAAGTGGAGTAGGGGTCAGGAGTTGTTAACAAGCAAATTGCAATCATTTTTAAAACAGAAGACATTTTGGGAATAAGGATCAAACACAGCAATTTGCTGGCTGTGGTTCCCGGCTACGAGGGGGCGGGAGCTCATTCAAGTCAAGTCAAAACTTTTTATTGATTAAGACCCCAACAGGGATCTACAATAGAAAATAAAATAAAACTAACGGAATAAAGCTGTAAAACCAAGAGTACAAATACATAGAATATTGAAAACTGTTTCAGAAAAGATTTAAAAATTGTAAATACATTATAACACACAACTTCATTTGGTGGAGGCCTGATAACTTTTAGCAGGCAGTGCATTCTTTTTTGGTATTGAAGTAAGGCTGTACACTTCCTTTCCCCCAGGGAATTGGTTTAAAGAACAACAGTTTCATAGGTGATCTTACCTTTGCACTGCACAGCACAAACTTTTGTTTAAAAAGGTAGTTGATGAAAAAAGGCTTCTCCAGATCTTCAGGACTGACTTTTGAGACGCTGGACCACAGTTTACAGCTGCAGGGCCCCTCCCATAACTTGAATTCCACGGTGAAATGTCCAGTTGCAACTGGTTTGGGGGTTTTCTTTGCAGCAGTTTCACTCGCTCAGTATGCAGGGATTTCTGTACTCTTTAGACACTGAGAACGTTCACATGGACTAGCTGGAGGACGCGACCAGCTGCTGCTGGTCTTGTGGTTCTCGTCCAAGCAGTCACAGATTCCTGTCTCTCCAGGACCTTTCACACCCTCCAACAGAAAGCAGGCTTTACTGCCAGGTACCTGGACCTCTTTATTCCTGTTGATCGACAAGACGATGTCTTACTTAGCCTATGGTCTATGTACGAGATTCAAGGTAAAGCTGGTGGCTATGTCTTCACAATTCTTTACCAGACGAGGATCTTCCATCATGAATCTTCCCTTCTGTTCTGGTCAGCACCAGCTTTTAAAGGGTTAACATAGCCATGCATGGATGATGGCAACAATCCCTAAGTAAGCGAATCTGAAGTATGCTCCACGCCTACGTTTTACTACAGAGTGGACAAATCCCTGTCTTAAGAAGTTCCCGTATTGTAACATCTATCCCGGAGTATTTTGTGCTACAACCCACAAAGATGGCAGCTCTAAGCTTTCCCTCATCTTCTGTCTAGCTCTGCCCAAACTTTTCCTAACCATCCCACTCCTGCCTTCAAAAGATCAGAGACTAATCCCACCTTACCTAGACACATTTGGCTGCAGCCCTTGCCGAGAAGTGGTCCCCTGAGCCTTGAAAGAACATTTGCTAGAGTAGAATCCTTTAAGAGTGAGCAACTGGCCACAGTGCTCAGGGGGGGTGGAGAGGTGTGAATAATGCCTGAGCCACGGGGAGTTGTGCCAAAGGAAAGGGATTATCTGTTTGTGCTCTTCAGCTGAGTTTTACAAAAGGCAATCTTACAAAAGCGTTGTTGGAAATGTAGATAAACAGAAGCCAAAGGTTACACATATTAATCTACAGGCTGCAAACTTTGAGTATATGTCTATTTTTAACAAACGTTAGCAAAAATGGGTGTTAGACAAGAATGTTGCACCTTGAAATTGCGCCTTGCTGCAGTCATGTGCACAAAATATGGATTCTAAGCCTTGATTTCTATTTGAAATGGAATGGAAACATTTACCATTCCAGATTGATAAACACTAAGAAGATGTTCACGGTTTAAATGCACCCTCATAACTGATTCAACAAGTATTAAATCTGCCAATTTAATTCCAAAAATGGCTTTGATTTTTTTTTTTTTTAAACAATGACCTAGATCTTTACAACCACATATGCTGGTTTGAGCCCATGTTCCAGCTTTCTTCAGATGTAAGTGGGGAGAAATTTTTCCTGCAGCTTACATCTGAGATGTTACTTTTTTCAGCTTGCATAATGTGTACGCATAGTACAGCTGACTTATCAAAATGTCTAAAATGCCACTTAGATTGCACAATCGTTTTTCATTTTTGGGAAGTACCAGTGAAATGCTGAACTGTTTTGCTTAACCCAGCTGCACTTTATCTCCATATCTCAGCTATTCTTAGTAAAAAAAAAATACAAACAGAATTTAGGAAAAGAAGGCAAAAGGATTAAGGGGCATATTACCAAGGATAATTATCGCGAAGCGCGCTTATCGCTGTTTTTTTTATCGCCAGCTATCGCTGGATTTCATCGCAGAGATAACGCGTTATTATCAACGCTTATCTCCAAGGCGATAAAAAATCCAGCGATAGCGCGAAACCCAGCAATAGCGCGAGAAATCCAGCGATAAATTCACTGCCCTAATGAAAAGCTTGCTAATAGGCAGGTGAGGACTTAACCTTACAATCCACTTCCCATTGACAAGATGGTTAAGTCAAGTTTTTATCAGGTGTTAAATTCCAGCGATAATCGCGGTTAGCGTGACTTTTTTTATCGCTTCGCGGGCATTGCTAATAGGGGGAAGTTGTGTTTGCGACTGTTTGCAGTTGCTTTTAGTTGGGAACGCCTACTTTGCATGTCATTAGCGATAATTATCGCTGACATGCAAAGAGGCAACAAAACGGCCGTTATCGCCATTAAGCTACAGCTTGCTAATAGGGCGATAAAAATATCGTCGCTTTATCGGCAAAAAGTGCTGCTAAAGTGGCGATACTGCCCTTGGTAATATGCCCCCAAGTTCCTACAATATGTGTACCGCTGGCATGTATTTTGAGTGTGTTCATCTGTATCCCCGGATCTAAGCATGCCTTTTTGTGTTCTTGTCTGAAGGAAATGACCCGAAAAATGGGTCATTCGGGTCACTTGGGACCACCTCTATGCCTTCCCAATAATGAAGAGTCGGTCAGACAGAGGAGAATACAAACCACTGATTTATTAGCAATAGCGTTGCAACGGAGCCCAGTCTGACCTGTCTCCTGGGAGGACAGCCGAGGGACTGCCTTCCCCCAACTCAGGGCTAACAATTATACAAGACTTGCACCTTCAAGGGTCCGCCCAGGCTGGAAAATTCCAGTTCAGGCCAGGATGAACAAAGGAGGCACACAAGGATGAGTCATGTTACAGAGCCGGGTACAGGCTATCTCGACCCCAAGGCCCCTCGGCTGGGGCCTACCATTCTAAGATGTGGGAACTAACATATCCAACAGCAAAGGTATGCAAAAGAAATAATACATTCGACTAGAGCAGCAAGATTTCAGCCTTGAGTTTAGGGGTAGAGAAGGGGGGCAGGAGCAGCGGCTCCGCTGAGGCGAGCACCATGAGACAGAAAGCTCGATCTTCAGCCATAGTGCAGTATGGCACGAATAAAAATGGCGCCATCAATGCTAACATAAGAAAGTACACGGCCTATAAGTGCAAGGGAACAGCATTTCAGGCCTAAGCAACACAGAAATGAAATTTCAAATCTAACATGTCCAGGTGGGTCTTTATGCTTTTGTGAGTGTTGATGCATATTTCTATGGCCGGGTCTGTTGAGTGTCCCTCTCTCTCCCTCTCTCTCTTTCTAGCTCTTTCAATGTCTAAGCATGTCTTTGTGTACCTGTGTCAAAGTGCATCTGTGGTGGAGTGCTTTGAATGTGTGTTTGAGTTTGCACCCTCGTGTCTATGTCCGAATGTGTCCCTTTGCTGTCTGTGTTAGATGTATGTGACGTTGAACCCTCGTTCACCCTCTTCCTGTACTCCAGGCATGTGCCCACCTCTACGAGGCTCGCCAGCGGCTCACGCAGCCGTCAGAGACCCGGGATGTGATTGGCCGCTGCTACGTCCTGAGCGAGGACTTGACTATCAGCGACGAGCAAGATGGCGGCGAGTGGAAGTTCTGTGAAGGCCGCACTACAGGCCACGACCAATTTGGCTTCTGCCAGCAGGGGACATCTGTTGGATTCACCTCTGACAACCACTACATCATGCTGGGGGCACCAGGCACCTACCACTGGAAGGGTGAGTCGAGACCAGAGGGGGGGGGGGGGAGTATGGAAGGAACATGGATGTCAATTGGTGAAGGGCAGAAAAAGAGAGGGTAAGCTGGTGGGTAGCATGGAAAGCGGCGAGGCAGTAGGGCATTCGAGAGAGCAGGAGTAAGCTGTACAGGTGGGTATGGAAAAGGGCAAGAGGATGAAAAAAAGGATGGGCAGAGGGGCTGGGGTGAGGTGGGTCATGGTGACATGGAGCACAGCGAGAGGGTGTGAAGATAGAGTGGGAGAAAGTGGGAAGAAAGGGAAAGAGGGGGTCCAGAACAAAATACAGGAGAGCCAAAGAGAAGGGTGATGGGGAGGGAGGATAACGCGTTATTGGTGGGAGAGTGGATGGTGGGGGGGGGGGGGGCATCCGATGTGGCTCTGATCAGCTGCAGAAGAGGCTTCAGTAAGTCGTCATCTCTGTCATTGAGACATAGGAGCGCGTGGACCGGCCCCCCACCCCTCCCCTCCAGAACCACATTAAGGAGAAACCTTAGATGTGATGTCCGTAGCACCAGACAGAATGCAACAGGTGACACGGCCTGCATTTTAGATCCAAAGAGAGAAGTACACATGCACAGGTCCCACGTGCACACACAGAGAGGCGCTGAGCTCGGCCTCTGACGTCACAGACAAGGCATGCGCACACTTCGATGGCGGCAGGAAGGAGACTGTCTAGACCGGGCCGGGGAGAGGTCCATCTGGGCCCCTCTGTGACATCACAGAATCTCTGACGTCACAGAGCGAGGACTGGTCACGGTAGGACCTCAGTGGCAGCGAGAGGAGAAGACGCGACGGTGCCCTGAGGCACAGAGGCCCCCGTGATACCCCCGGGCGAGAAGGCACAGAGAAGCCCTCCCTGGAACCAGGGACCGATGAAGCAAGTAGTCCATCATTCAGTGAGACTTGAACATGGAATCGCCACTGACAAGGTATCAGTGGTGCCATATAGAAGGAAACCCGCGGCCAACGAGACCAGAGAGGAGTGGAATTGTGAAGAGGGTCTGGCGAGAAGGGTGCCGAAGCCCTCTGTGGGATCAAGGACACCAGATGCACGGAAGATCACTGGATGAGAGGGCCCCTGGAGGGGGCCTCTGTGGAACACGGAGGAGAAGATGCGAATAGATCTAACGTGCGCCCGGGATAAGTGTAGCTGCAGAGTGAACCTCTGTGGAGTGACATGGGGATGAGGGTGTGGACGGGACTGACGTGTCAACGGATAGAAGAGGCCCCTTGGAGTCGCCCCCTGTGGAGCCACATGAAAGTAAAGACGCACACAGGCCGGTATCCAGGTCCCTCGCAGTGGCCGTGTGTAGAACCACATGGAGGAGAAGATGTGAGCAGGCCTGACAGTGGCACCAGAAAGAAAGGGAGGCTTGGAGTGGACCTCCGGGGAACCCAGCGACGAGAAATCGCAGACAGGCGCTATAAAGCACCCGGGTGTGGATAAGCTGAATACAAGCTTCCCATGAAGAGGAGTGTGTATGTCGCATCACACGCCAGAGCGGTGCCCGGTTTACCCTCACAAGGGATGGCAACGTGGTGGCCAAACCCAGGGATGCCAGTCATGACTCTACCTGCAGGTGAGGCGGTCGCTCGGCACCTGTCGAGCTCCAGTAAAGGAAAGCCTCGCCTCGTGCGTGCTGGGTGACAGGGTGTTATCATAGCAGCTCACTGCACCTGTCGTGCACCTTCGACCCCGTCCCCGGAGAGCGGCAGCGAGTGCTCCCCACCTCGCCCCAGACCGCCATATTATTAACCTGAGTGTTTGGTTTCTAGGTGAGCTGCGCGTGGAGCTGTTCAACCTGACCTCCCTGGAGCTGGGCCACTATGACGATGGGCCGTACGAGGTGGGGGGAGAGAAGTCTCGGGACTCCCGGCTCATCCCACTCCCTTTGAACAGCTACTTGGGTAGGGTGACACGGCTGCGTGGCGCGGGGCAGGGAGCCTGCAGGCCTGAAGGAGGCGGTGCCATGAAGGGGCAGCCAGGGGCTAGCTGGGTGGTGGCACCTAGACTGGCATGGAAGGCTGCAAGAGGCCTGCCCAGCCACGAGACCCGAGGCAAGCTTAACGGGGATATATCATTAGTGACCCCCAGCAGACATTGACAAAGAGGGTGTGACTTGTGTTTTCAGGACCATGGTTTCATAAACATACAGCGGTATCCAGTCCCTAGATTTATCCTCTTCCATTTAACCCTTTTGAAACGTGCTGCTTTTAGACTTTAAACCTGGCTAGAATTAACCAGAGCGCCGGCCCAGGGTGTAGAGCAAGCGACGACGTAACTGGCGTGGCGAATTCACAAACACTTCCCGTTTTATTGATGGTGCATGTCTCACTGTCAGACCACCCTGCGCTGGCACTAATTATCAGGCGACAGAACAGTCGTTTTCCACAGTCATTGCGACAGGTCACCGCGCAAGAATGAGCCGCCAAAAGAGCAGCTTTTGAAAAGCGACCCTGTACCTTCTCCTTAATTTCCCTCATTTTGGATAAAGATGAACACAACATAGTTCGACAGTGATCTCAAATCAGCAGCACAATTGAAACCATTTTAAAAGGCAGACCGATGACGTGATTGGATATTTTATTCAACTAAAAGGTACACAGTCCTGAACCAGAGTCTCGAAAGCACAAGTCACAATGGTCATTTTCTGTCGTTTGGATCATGGATGGGTGGGGGGAGGGGGGGGGGTTCAACAGTCTTTCTTTTGGGCACACCGAAGCACAGTTCGGGCACCCCTTCATTTATTCACTGCCTCCTCGTCCTGCAGACCTCTCCCCCAGCCACAAGGCCACTTTTTTCAATCTTTTCTAACTCTGCCTTTTTCTCTCTGTCTGTTCCTTCCCGTTCTCGGATCCGCAGGACTGTTGTTTGTGACAAACTTTAATAGCTCAGACCCCGACCAGATGGTGTATAGGAGTCTGGCCCCCCCCGACAGTGGGAGAGGTGCTCCTGGAGATGTGATACAGAATAGCTACTTAGGTTTGTAACCGGCGAGGCGTGTGCGGCGGCCGGCCGTCCACACCTGTCTGCCCCTGTGTGTCCCATCTCGGCCTCCGTAGTATCCCAGTTCCCCCGTAGTAGTCCGTGTTGTGTTTCTGTGGTCACTGTGTTTCTGTGGTCACTGTTTACCTGTGGCACTGCGCTTTAAAAGGGATGGGGTATTGCCAGAGTGTCGACGAGGATCCAGGGCTTTCCAAATGATTCAAAACGCGTGTGTGGGTGGGTGTGTAAGCGAATGTGTGCCGTGCGTGTGTTTAATTTATGTTCACAAATGGCTGCAGCAATTCTATCTCAGCTTGAAGCTTCCTAGATACGTCCGCGTGCAAATAGTGTTCTCCACGATTTACTCAAGTGCACCTATCCCATGTGATGTCTGTCCACTCACTGTTGGTTAAGAATTGTGCTGGGATTTTCAGTTCTAAAGAGAAAATTGAAGTTTGCATCCAAAGGCGCATGCATACTTTACGTGCACTCATTTTCTGCCTGTTCTCAATAACTCCGCGGCGCCACTAGGTGGCACCAAAAGGCTGCTGGTTTAATTCGGTCCTAGATTTATCGATTTTGTTGCAGGTCTATGAGGACGGAAGCCATGACGGTTTCCAGACGATACATTTACGAGCAAATATATAAAGTCTTTATATTACTCTGAGAATATGACATGAATCCGGCCCATATGGACCAACGTTGAACACCCATGGATACGAAGCTGTTCAATGCACCTGATTGTGTTAGAAGCAATCTGTGTATATCTGGTCGATAGTGTTTGACAGTTGAACCCTTAGTATATTGGCCGTGGTAAGCTGTACGTCTTCCAGCTGACGATGGCAGACTTTTGTGTGTGTGCCATGGCACCCTTGTGAGGAGCCCCAGCCTGCTGCTGACTCTTGGGAATGTGAATGGTTGAAGTTTGGGCGCGTATGGTAGAGTCGAATCTTCAGTTTTTGTCTGTACAGTGGTGATAAAGGCGTGCATTTCATTGTGTGGCCTGTGAATCTTTGTGTTAGTGAATTCCGCGAAATCTGTTACCATATGTTGAAATTGAATCCTTACACGATTGTACTACAGGAGGGTTATGTTGTCATAGACTGACTGTAAGACTATTTGCACTAATGTGCACAGAACAGGTCCGTTGACTCGTACACCAGCATTGTGAATCTTAGGGAGGTAAGGGTGACAGGGTTTAGGGATGAGTAGTGGTAAAGGGAGGTAATGGTGATTTTAGTGTTCAGGGTGGGTAGAGGTAAAGGTCGGTAAGGGTGATTTTAGGGTTCTGGATGGGTAGAAGTGAAGGGAGGTAAGTGTAATTTTAGGGTTCGGAGTGGGTAGAGGTAAAAGGAGATAAGGGGGATTTTAGGGTTCAGGGGTGTGTAGAGGTAAAGAGGGTAAGGGGGATTTTAGGGTTCTGGGGTGGGACGAGGTAAAGGGAGCTAATGGTGATTTTAGAGTTCAGGGATGGGCAGATGTAAAGGGAGGTATGGGTGATTTCAGGGTGGGTAAAGGGAAGTAAGGGTGACTTTAGGGTTGGGTAGAGATAAAGGGAGGTATGGGTGAAACATAAGCTTTTTGATAACACTCTGTGTTTAATGATGAATAAAACATCCTCTAAATTATAAAACGGGTAACCAACAAATAAGTAAATGTGATACAACGGCAAACATTTCTTAAAAACACATAGTGTCTGGGTTAGTCTTAAAGGAAGGTAGTATGTTGATAGGACAGGCAGCCAAAATGTATGTGTGTGGGTTACCTGTTTTATTATTTAGAGGATGTTTTATTCATCATCAAACACTGGGTATTTTCAAAAGTTTTATGTTTCCACCCCTACGGCTCAGAGACTAAATTTTGGCAGGAAAATTACTTTATATCGTAAAGTGATTTATTTCTTGTTTGCACCTTTGCAAAAATAGCTTTAGTATATAAAGTCATTTGCACGCTACAAATTTCTCAACCCGTAATCAAGTTGTCTTGAAAGAAACAAAAAAAAGTACCATTATCCCAGCGCAAGCAGTACATTAGAACCCTAATGAGGAAATCAATCAGTACTTGGTCCATGCTCAGGAAAGAGACAAACCCATGAAGACAAACTGAAGCCCACACACACTCACCAATGGGAAACAAGAAAATATGAGTGACAATGAGGCCAGCCAATAGTAAGTAATGGGTGGGTCGTTAGCACTTATTAGTTTTTTTACACCACATGAGCTTTCTCAGGTAAGATCTAATAACCTTCTTAAGCATCCAGCTTCTCTTCAGGAGCTTAACCTTTTCAAGCGGGGCATCCCATTAAGCCCATACATAAAATTGAGCTAGGATGCTTCCATGGGAAAGGATCCTTCATTTTTACTGGTACTTCTGATATGAGTTGGTGAATTTCGTGGCCTGTCTGTTGTCAAGTTTTTTACAGTTTTATAGAGAGAATATTATTTGTGGAACTCACGTCTCCCTGGACCTCGTTGTTTCTGCTTTTCATACGAGTCATTTTGTGTCGGAGCGTGTGTCTGAAACATGCTAAGCTGTTCCTACATATTTTTCATGATAAAATCACATTGTATCAATATTTAAATATGATTAAACAGTGTTAGTGATAGAGCAATTAAAAGAGTAAGACATCATCTACCAACATTTACCCGCAGCCACCTTAATTCATCAATACCCTCAAACATAGTAACACTCTCAGCAAATGCACACTACTCACTTATCACAAACAAACCCTATCCACATTTCAATGACTCAACAACCACTACAAAACATCACAAACCACACCTATACACCCTTCTACCCCAAATACCACACAATGGCACCTTCACCCTCCCACAAAACACAACTCTGTCCTATACCACTAACAAATCCACACACCACCAACACAACATAAAGCCACTTTATAAATAACTTTAATCCATCCACACACACACTCCCTGTTCATACAAAACACCAGCTCTACCCTCTACTTGCTCCTAGCAGACTCCTTTCTGTCACCACCAAACCTATACTCAGCCTTCCATCATATCATCCACCAGCACCACCTCCTCTTTTTATCAAAAACACACAACCAGGCAATCCTTACACTCTACTCCACCACATATATTACTGCTTCCAGTGATCAAATCTAACACAAACACTCATAACTCTTGCCCATCCCCTCATACACACCACATACACTCTTCCAAAACACATTGCCACCCCATTACCATTTAGCTTCTACTCACCAACAGTACTTTACTTACACATCCTTCTCAGAAAACCACTTCATCAATATCTCCCCACTACTCCACAAAAACAAAACATAACACACACACCAGCACATCAAAATATCACACACACAATTTCCTAATGGGTTCTGTCACAAATGAGAAACATACACCCATTCCCTCCCTCGTGACTACACAAATAATACACATCCTAAACCATATTTATTCCCAAATTTTCTATCTTCACCAACACCTACTACAAATATGCCAACACAACAACTCTCATCCATTGCACAATTTAGAGCCTTAAAAAATGACCCACATGCTCTACCACCGCCCCTAACACATACACCTACCACTGCAACAGACACAAACAAAGTGAACAACATGCCACTCTTCACAACTTTGCATCTCCATGTCAATTACACAAGACTACTCTACAAAAAACAACACAGCTCACCATTTCACTCTCAACCACCATCTCCACTGCCTGCACACGCAGACCCAACAAAATGCCTTCTAAGCCTGCTGGATGAGGAATACTATATAGAAAAACAACAATATTGCTACCATTACACAGTTAATACAAGCATTAATGACACACCTGGTACAAGTTCAAAATATACTTCTCACTCTTCTAGAAAACAGTCACACCACCACCAAAACACAATCTTGAAACTACCCACTACTAAATGCTCGATCACTCTCTAAAAACAATCATCACATCTACGACCTACGCAGTGACACACACCTGACTTACTCTTCATAACTGAATCATGGTTGTGAGATGACATGGCTCCAGTGTTGCATGAGGCCGTTCCTTCAGGCTATCAAACTATCACACAAAATTGTGTAGGCAAAAGAGGAGGTGGACTAGCTGTTATATTCAAGCAAACAATTAATCTCGCCAAAGCTGACATTTCCATACAAGGTTGTGAGGGCCTCATCGCTAGATGCAACCCTACACCAAGTTCCTCCTTTAACTTCCTCCTTCTTTACAGACCACCACCTAGCAATGCAACATTCCCAGGCATGTTTCTTTTTAGACACATTTTCACACCTTATAACACTACACCCCAACCTATACATTCTTAGTGACCTAAATATTTGGTTTGACAAGCCCAATGTGCCCCATCCAAAAACTATCATCACTGGCCTAGTCACACTAAACCTACATCAGATAGTACACAAACTAACACACATTGATGGACACATTCTAGATGTCATTTTTGCAAATCCAGAACTAGCTACCATTCAAAGGATTACTCCAGTCACATGATCAGGCCACCATTTGGTAGCTTTCCAACTTAAAACACCACAAATCAACACAACAATGACCGCCTCACATGCATTCACCTATCCACTGTGGAACAAACTAAATTTTGAATACTTAGAAACACAACTAACATCCAACATAGATCTAGACACAATAAATTCTGTTCAAAAACTTTGAGTGGCTACAGGAAGCTTTTGATATCCTAATACCACTAAGAGCAACAAAACAGGGCAAAAGAAAACCAGCATCTTCGAGTAATACATAACCAAAAAAGATAAAACAACAAATAAGAAGGCTGCAACAAACCTGGCTCAAACAAACAGCAATCAAGACAAACTTTACCTATGCAAACTTAAGAGAATATGCAAATCAACAATCAAAAAAGCTACAGTCGAGGTCGCCAATAGGTAGTTATAGT
This sequence comes from Calotriton arnoldi, assembly GCA_963921515.1. NCBI lineage: Eukaryota > Metazoa > Chordata > Amphibia > Caudata > Salamandridae > Calotriton > Calotriton arnoldi. The sequence goes on along the minus strand of CAWUFW010003894.1, from coordinate 1,135,555 downwards.
TAGGACCAAAGTTTCCATAGGAAAATCGTTTTTGTTTTGCCAATAACTTTGGCGCTGCTTGATGAATCTTCATGAAATCTTCACAAACCTTCCCCATTTTGGTTCAGCTGCTGTGTTGCAAGTTTCGGGGTGATCCGTCAGAGATGAAAGGGGGCTCTCAAAACGCGTTTACCCCATGTTATGTCTATAGGGATTTTTCCTTTTTTGAACACGACTACAGCCCGAACTGCTGAACGGAATTACACCAAATTTGCAGAAAGCTAGATGTTGGTAGAGAAAGCGTGCTGTGATTTGGTAAATCTGTTCAGTAGTTTTTGAGCTATTTAACTTTAAAACATATCGTTATCTGGGGACGCAAGTCCTTGCAGTGGACTCGCGGACCCTACTAAAATTTGATTGGCTGCCAACACTTCAACCAGAAAGTGTTGGCAGCCATCTTGGGACTCGGTCCAAATAACTCTTTCTATACTCTTCCCTAGTCTATCCCTCCATTATCCTATTCAATCCAACTAACAGACTTGCATGTTCACCGCTCAAATTAACTCCTATTTCCCTATACTAACCCACATCTAATCCTTTTGGGTTCCGGAGTAGCTTGCTACTCACCGACAGGCGCTTCAACACCTCGTTAGGGATAGCAAGTGCTATATATAATTACAATTACTATCAGGTTCATAATTATCCTCAAGTGGAGCATCTTGCAGGTCTTGAGAAAGAGGTCTCACACCAGAATTGAAGCACAAGAAAAGAAGCCATTAGAATGCACACCCTGAAGACGATAGCTGTAAAAAAGTTGGGTTATTAGTTGCAAAGGATTTCAGTCCTTCACAAGTAATTCTATTGCAACTTTCTGTTTACTGGGAACTAAGGGGCATATTATCAACGGCCAGCGATAATTATCGCTGGCCGTGCTTAGCGATAAATTTCCTATTGCAGGCTATCTCTGGAATTTATCGCCCTGGTAGCGCGTTATTAACAACACGTTTCTCCAGGGCGATAAAAATTCCAGAGATAGCGAGGTTATCGCCGTTTTGCAGGGAACATCCCTGGTTTTCCAGCGATGTTCCCTGCAAAACGGCGATGACCTTGCTGATACGACCCTGTGGTCGTATCAGCATAATCCACCCCTATGTCAAACATAGGTCAGGATTTTAGCATACGTTAGATTTTGGCGAAACGGCCGCTTTCGCCAAAATCTAACGTATGCTAAAATCCTGTGGGCTGCCTTGTAAATATCGCGATGTGAACATCAGCGATATTTGCAAGGTAGTCCATCCGGGGTACGCCCAGTGACGCCCACTTTGCATCTCATTAGAGATGCAAAGCTGGGTGTTAAGGGAAAGGGCGCTACAGCAAGGATTCACGCGATAGCGTGACCTTGCTGATAAGGCGATAAAATTATCGCCGCTTTTCGGCCGAAAACGGACGCAAAAGCGGCGATAATTTTATTGCGCCGCCTTGATGATATGCCCCCAAGTTCCTATTCTTGCACTTTACTCTCTCAGGGTAGCGAAGTAGAGCAGAGCAGTCCAAGGCCTAGTCAGGGGAGATGGTGTGGGGAAGCAGTCCCAGCTCTCTGGTGCGCAACAACTACTCTAAATAAATCCTTTCCAGTCAGTGCTTTTTCTTATAAAAGGAAAAGTATTTTAATTACACACACATACCAATACATTAATTACAAATATATAAAATAAGGTAGATGGAAATAACCTTTGGTGACACCTGAGAACACAAGGCCCCTATATACTAGACACAATATCACAATATAAGGGGGTGTCATTATCAATAAGCAAGCCTACTGGCTTTGTCAGGTTGTAGCCACATTAATAAAACAGAAACATGTTATAATCCCCCATTACAACACCAGTGAAATTATTGTGGATAGTGCCAACATTCAATGTTATTTATTGTGCTATAAAACCTTGCATTGTCAATCATCAGCCTTGTCAGGGAAGCATTATGTTGAATAACGTGTGTCCCAGGGTCTTATTTCTACTTTTACCCCGCTGCCACTGAAGTTTTAGGATCATTCAACAGAGGTCCCTACACTCCAAACCGCATGTACAAAAGTACAGGCTCAAGAGTGCTTAAAAACCTGAAAAGCCTCTCCTAGGGTCAGGTATTTAACTCTGTGGGCGACTTAGGGCAATTTGTGTAAAAACTCTCCTGGGGCAGCCCCCGGGACACACTCTTTAATTTGTTGGTGGCGCTCTTGCCCTACTTTGCCCATGCCCTCCGGCCACATGGTTTTTGCCTTTTTATTGGGGCAGCGTGGGGAGCCAACTCCCCACTGCCCAGCTGGCTTCCCTTCCAGTCGACACACTTCTGGTGTTAGCGCAGGAGCCGACAGCTTATCTCTCACCCATGTCCTCATGTTGTGGTGCTGTACGAGCCCTGATCGCCCCAGACACTGGAACGGGGAGTAGGGACAGCACACCACCAGAGAGGAGAACGCTGTGGGGCTCAGGTTTGCTTTTGGTCCTGGTAGCTGGGGTACCCTGGGACAGTTTCTGTTGCATCAGGCCGGGGAGATAGGGTTGGGTCCCCAGTGCCATAATTCTTGTTTAGGAGGGTGCCCCACGCAAGGCCCATTCCCATTGTACTTTAATAAAATGAGGATCCGCTGACCCCCAGGGTCTTTGTGCTCTCTGGGGGCAATTGTAGAAATCCCAGCAGAGCACTAATTTCTCAGTTTCCTGTCGGTCCCTCAGGGCGACGGAGCTTCAGAGTCGGTTTTCTTTGGCCCCATAGTGCCACATTTTATAATTTAAATTTAATTTCACTACTGGTGGCCAGCTCTGATTACCAGGAGCATTCTCTTCAAGCCTCTTAGCCTTGAAAGGTGACTTTTCGGGAAGCTTGATTTTGCTGCTCCCTTGCGAGGCTTTTCCTTGGGCTCCTGATGCTCTCTTCTGCTTGCAGGCATCTTCCACAGCTCCTCCACAGCCAACAAGCAGCACACCAATCCCTACCTCACTCCCCTGGACTCACTGCCTTTAGGCTGTTTGCAGGCCACCTGTGTGTCAGGTAGCCAAAGGTCCATCCACAAAAGTCCCAAAGGAAACTTCCAGGGTTCATTCCCCCTTATGCTCCTTGGGGTCATAAGGGTGCCAGCACCACTGGCCCTGGAGAGACCCATCCTAGTCCTGGGTGCCAGCTGAAGTTTCAGAGTGCCAAATTCCATTCTGCAGAGGTGCAAGGCTCTTCCTCCTTCTGGCTGGGCACTATTTCAGCATCACATCCCCAGCTCTAGTGTCTTCTCCAGTGTCTCTTCCTTGTGCCAGGTTTTTTTAAGCGAGGGTGGAAGATTTTGGAAGGCGAGCACCTCTGCTCAATCCTATGGTGCCACGTCATTACTCCACCCTGCCCCAACCATCCTGCACAGCATCCTGGCGCATCTGACATGGCAACTTCAAGTGGTCTATGGAAACACCTTCCATGGGAGCCTCAGCCATGACCCCATCCGACACAGCTGCCTGATCCCTTCCCTCCAAAACTTCAAAGAGGAGACCCTCCTGTGTTTGGCTCTAGAGGCCTGGTCATTCTTGTTTTGTGGGCTTGGGCTTTCCCAGGCTAGCTTCAGTGTGAAGAGTTTATTAAGACATGCAGATTTCCCCCCACCCCTTCCTTTCTCAGGAGCTGGACCAATCACTGTTAACTTCTATTGTGTGGGGGAGGCCTTTGATCCTCCTTCCAGCCAGAAGAGTGAACAACTTGGTCCAGTAAGGGGACAAGGCCTGGACTCTGATTGTGGCTGAGCCAGAGAAATAGGATAATTCTGAAAATGCTATAAGGAATACTGCTATTACAAGACTGGCAGTGAATCTGCACTTGCGTACGTGTTTACCTTAAGATTCTTACCTGTCTGGTATCTCTAGGCCTAAGTATGTTGAAACTGTGCAGTGGCACATATTTCTCCCACAAAGTATAATAAGTGAGCACACAGCTGTTTAATAAGCACTAAAGCCTACACTATGAAAGCCCATTCACATTATGTGTTTAAAAGACTTTATTGAGGATCATTAAATACCATACTACACCACAAGAATTATATTAAGTAATCAGCAATTTACATATGGTATTAAAAATCTGGAAGCAAAGTACATCAAAGTCTTTATCGTTTTACAAGTAGGGGTAGAAAGAAAGGAGGGAAAGGGTGAAATAACAAGAGGATAAAAACAACCTTAAATAATCAATATCTTACATATAATCGTCTAAGAAAGAACATTCTCATCTATAACTTAACACTGAATAAGTGAAACAAATATCATATATTAAACCTAAGAGTGTTAATGTATATACAATTACAATAGAAAGAACAGAGAAAAATAATTATGAGGGATAAGAATTTTCAGATAATACAGAATTAGTATTGAAAATAGCATTTCCAACCTGACTAAGAAATGTAGTGAGAGGCAACCATAACAGTTCAGCATTATGAGCGGATAAACATTTAATAGTGTATATAGTATCTAATCTATGATGTAAATATACCGAATACCACCACACCTTAGAGGATAATTTAGATGATGATTTCCAATTAAAGGTGATTTGTTGAAAAGCAATTGCCAATAAAATATCTAATAACTTATTTTTAGGGAAAGATGGTACTAGATAATAAGTTAAAGAGCCTAGGAAAATGTAAAGTATATTGAAGGAATGTTCTAGTCTAAAAATCTTTCGAATCTGGGACCAGACCTTATGCCAAAAAGAAGGTGTATTTGGACATCTAAACAGCATATACATATGATCTGCCCAGGAAAGTCACAAAACTATAGTGAAGTAGGTTCTGTCGGGAGTAGAATAAATACTTTAAATATATCATAGACATTTATACAAGAACGTAGAACACACCTAGTTTGATGTAATCAAGAGAAATTGTATTGGCAACTTAATTCATTTTTCTTTTTACAATTTTACTCTGGTTGTAATGTAGTCAGGCTGTCACAGAGAACAAAAAGTTACATGAAAAAAGACGCAACATAAACTAATCTGTGATAAAGTGATCTAGTAGTGACAAAGTGCTTTAGGTGAATAGGATATATACAGTGCTGTACAGGATGTATCTAAAATGTTCATTCAGTAGACATCAATCACTATAAACTTGAATCGCCAATCCATACACAGTTCTGCTTTTCACGTGGGGTGGAGAGAGTAGGGAATGGATTGTGTTTGCACGTTGACGTTTCGACCCAAGTGGTGCGTGATTCAAGAGGAATCACGGCGGGTCTTCTTCAGGACAAGGGGGGGGCAGCCAGTGGGGCTAGCAACTAAGGACCTGATGTAAGCTTCAATTGATCGATCCACCAGTGGTTGGATTCTTGCCAAAAATGAGGGATTGCATCGATGTAGAACCACCAGGGGTTGGTTTGTAGGGGCACCAGTCCGGTTCTGAGAACATGCTGTTCACTTCTTCGCCTGCCGGCCAGAGCCTTCTGACTCAAGCCGCAGTTGATGTGACTCATCACCATCACTGCTCTCAGAACCGGACTGGTACCCCTACAATCCAACCCCTGGTGGTTCTACATCGATGCAATCCCTCATTTTTGGCAAGGCTGCCCCCCCTTGTCCTGAAGAAGACCCGCCGTGACTCCTCTTGAACCATGCACCACTTGGGTCGAAACGTCGACGTGCAAACACAATCCATTCCCTACTCTCTCTAACCCACGTGAAAAGCAAAACTGTGTATGGATTGCAGATTCAAGTTTATAGGGATTGATGTCTACTGAATGAACATTTTAGATACATCCTGTACAGCACTGTATATATCCTATTCAACTAAAGCACTTTGTCACTACTAGACAGACCCTCCAGGATTTCGCGATTTCGCGATTTGCCACGAAATCGGCACTTTTGTAAAAATGCCGCGATTTTTACAAAAGTGCCCGCGAAATGGGCACTTTTGTAAAAATGCCGCGATTTTTACAAAAGTGCCCGCGAAATTGAAGGAATGCAGGGAAAAGGTTGCTACATTTCTATGGTAAAACAACTCCGAAAAGTGAAGACAACAAAAATACATCAGAACACTGTCGATGTAAAACGCATGCACTGGTCATTTGGAATGTTTTTCAATAAATCTATTTGTATGCTGGTATTAAAAAAAAACTCTAAATTTATCAACGATGGTCTGTGTTTAGGCTGTTCCGAATCAAACTATTTTTATGCATGCTCTTTTGAAACAAATGGGGTCGCTGAATTCAAGAAACCAACACTACATTATTCCTGTTTGAAATAGTGAGTTAAAATCAGCATTGGGTTGTTACAAAGTGCAGCTCTTCCTGTCCGCAGTACGGGAAGAGCAGCTGCACTGCTTCAGCACACACTGGGCAATGTCAAGCAAAGGTTCCAATCCACTCAAGGTCACGTGATGAACTTTCTACTATGTGGAAAGACACAGCATCAGGCGGTTAACAGGAGCAATACGCCACAGCCCAGATATTTAAAGGAAAAAAAGGCCACTTTACTAGGACAGGTCTGTACGTCAATACATAAAACATTACACAAACCATGACCCCACCTCACTAATACATCAAATGTACCTAACGCCCTCTATGCTTACATCTCCCATATAGCCCAAACAACTTACCAAGCAAGCCAGTGTAACCCCTCAACAAACTCACTGTCCACTCCAAAACACTTTCTCGTGCTCCCCTGTATCATGGTTCCTTGTCCTTGTACATCACCACTTTCTTTCTCAAAGCACACCATTATCCCATCCTCTGGCCCTTCCCGACCTTGATTTGCCGCTCGCTCCTTATGAATTCAAGCCTTGAAATATCATCAATCATACACCAACTACTTTCTCACAGCCTGTATTATAGCGGCAACCATTTACATTTTTTTTAGACCTGTGCCATCAAATAGCCCTCGTTCATTTAGAAAGCCAATGTGGGAACATTTTATTAGAGAAGCTTGGTCTTTTGTGACCACCAATGCTCTTACACATGACCAGAAGGTGTTGCCTTTCCATATAAGCAAATCAGCACTCTCCAACAAAGGGGGGAGAGGGGGCGAAGTTACGTTCCTTTTGAGGTCGATTATGAGCCACAGCCGAGGTCATACTGGAACCTCGACGAGCAGAGCTCTCATGTGACTGCGGCTTCTCTCGCTCTAGACTACCGGTATGTGATGTAAAGGCCAGAGCTGCCGACTGTGGAGCTGGGGAGGCAGGTTCGAGTCTCGATGTCGGCTCGTCATCCTGTGATTCTGGGCAAGTCACTTAATCTCCCTATACCTATAAACAATGCATGTGTTTGTGTTGTAATTGTGTAGTGTGACTGGTGTGCATGTGAAGCGCTTCAATACCTTTGGGTCAAGTTGGAGCTATAATTTAAAAACTACAGAAGAATGCACTAGGAGGTTAAAACTAAAAACAAAGTCTTAACATAAGGAAAGACAAATAGATACCCACTTACTTGCTGACTTGTACAGAGTGAAACCAGAAAATCTGGATAAAATCGTGGCTTCCATGCTGAAATTGTGTGATCTTAGGCAAATATTTAATTTCACTAAGGTAGGTTCTGGAATGCCATTTCCTATGGGATGCTACCAGGCCATCTTTGATGGGCTTCTCAGAACCTATACTAAAGCAAATGGAGGATTGCATTTCCAAGGGATAACAGCCTTCACCTGTGGGCTGCTTCCTCTGTTCCATATCCCAGGTTGCCTATTTCAAAGCGGAATACTCTGCCAAAACAGTTTCCATTGATTTAAGGCTGAAAATGAATGATTATGAGTAAAATAAAGTGCCGCAAAAATGCCGCTAAATTTCCATATTTGTGCCGCTAAATTTCCATATTTGTGCCGCTAAATTTGCTAATCCATGCCGCGATATCCTGGGGGGTCTGACTAGATCACCTTATCACAGATTAGTTCATGTTGCGTCGTTTTTCATGTAACTTTTTGTTCTCTGTGACAGCCTGACTACATTACAACCAGAGTAAAATTGTAAAAAGAAAAATGAATTAAGTTGTCAATACAATTTCTCTTGATTACATCAAACTAGGTGTGTTCTACGTTCTTGTATAAATGTCTATGATATATTATTATTCTACTCCCGACAGAACCTACTTCACTATAGTTTTACGATACCCAGGTTCTCAGGGTCATTGGGTAACCCCATTATACTTGATGCAGGAAAGTCACAAGACCAGCAACTAGCAGAGGCATCTGAGGAGAATCTAGAACAACTTAGGAGAGTAAAATGTAATCTATGATAAACAAAAAATAAGGATTGAGTGATACTTGCTGACCTAGAAATTTTATATATACGTGCCCATATACTATTCCAGAAAGTAACTTCCCGAGTGATACCAAGGTCCTGTTCCCATAAGGATTCCAACTTGGATTTGGTTCGTGAGGGGTGCGGAAGATACAGAGTTTTAAAGATAAATTGAGCTTTAGGGCCAGTTTTCAGGAAATCAGTAAGTCCAGAAGCAAAGGGAATTGAAGAAGTAGATTGTTGTAATGACACATAGACATCAAGAATGATATTTATTGATAATAAATAACGTGGATAGAAAGACTTGGGGCAATGATAATCAAGACAGAATTGAGGAAGAGAGATAGAAGAATTATTGTGAAAAAGCTGAGATACCCATACAAGACCTTTATCCTTCCAAGTACGCCAAAAAAGAGGGCGGTTGTTAAGTTTAATCAACGAGTTACACCATAATGGCATTTTCAGAAAAAGAGAGGGAGTCAAAGTAATGGAGAGAAATGTAGATTGGATTAATGACACCGTATTTTGTAAAATATCGGAGTGAAGAAGCAACTTTGTGGAGGAAAAAGAAAGTATCTCTTTGAAAGTAAAAGGAGAAATAAAAGCTTTTTTAAGCTCTAGCCACAAATGAGAGAAAGGTGCAGACAATTCAGAGGTCCAGAGCGCTGCTTGACGTAGGGCGAAGGCTTTATGGTACTGACAGAAGTTCGGAAAATTCACTCCTCCCACTGATTTGAGTCTCTGTAAAGTAACTAAGGCTACTCTTGGTTTTTTATTGTTCCATAAAAATCTAATAAGAAGAGAATTAATTTTCTTAAAGAAATATTTTGGAATATGAACTGGTACCATGGAAAGGAGATACAGTAAAAGAGGAGAGATCATCATTTTAATAGAGTATAAGCGACCCCACCATGATAAAAATAAAGGATTCCAAGAAGATAGTATAATCTCTATTCTAGTATTAATTTCTCTAAAGTTAATTTTGATGGTTTCCAGAATAGAGCTGGTAAACCAAATCCCTAAATATTTAATCCTGGCCGAAGTAGACCCCTTACACCCAGTGGAATTATAAGAGTGACTAAAGGTATAATTATTAAGTGGAAGAATTTCTGTTTTATCTTCATTTATTTTATAGCCTGATACCTGCGAAAAAGAAGAAAAGTCCTGTAAAAGCGAGGGCACGGAACTTTCAGGAGAGGAAACAAACAAAAGAATATCATCCGCATATGCAGCATACTTCAAATGACAATCTCTGTAAGGAAAACCAGAAATAGAAGAATTATTACGAATGTGAGCAAGAAAAGGTTCAAGCGCTAAAACAAATACTAAAGGAGAAAGCGGGCATCCTTGTCTAACTCCTCTATGAAGGGAAAAATAAGAAGAAACTTTACCATTAACTAATACTGATGCACAAGGAGCACAGTATAAAACAGAGATAAGTGCTGTAAAGTTAGGTCCAAAACCATGCCATTTTAAAGATTGAAGCATAAATTCCCAATTTATTCTATCAAACGCTTTCTCAGCAACAATGGTTATGGCTGCAAGAGAAGCTATAAAAGAATGAGATTTACTGAGAACATTGAGAAACAAAGGGCATTGTCTGATATAAATCTTCGTTTAATAAAACCAGATTGCTCTTTTCCAATAAGATGGGGTAGAAACGACTCCAATTGAAGAGCTAAAAGCTTAGCAAATATTTTGTAGTCCACGTTTAATAACGAGATTAGCCTATAATTTTTACAGTCACGAGGATCTTTACCATCCTTAAGAATTAGACGGATGAATGCCTCTTGAAAGGAACCTGAAGTGGTAGAAGAGTCAATAAAATGCTTAAATAACTGAAATAAATTGGGAAGCAGGAGATGAGAGGAATGTAGATGAAATTCCACCGTGAACCCATCAGGGCCTGGTGTTTTTCCCAACTTTAATAACTTTAATGCTCCAGACAGCCCATCAGAAGTAAGATCTCCTTCTAAAGAATCAAAGTCCAGGTCAGGAGGGGTAACGTGAGAAGTCTGATCCAAATAGTCTGTAATTGTGGAAGAGGAGGGCACTTCCTCGGGGGTATATGAAAGCTTATAACATTTTACAAATTCTTCTAAAATATCTTGGTGATTAGTGATAGACTGCCCCTGTAAAGAGGATATAGAATCAATAACGTGTCTCTCTTTTTTAACTTTTAAATAATTCACTAGCAATCTACCAACTTTATTTTTCCCACCATAATATCTGGCACTATTCCTCAAAAGAATTTGGTTAGCTTCCTCAGTAGAGCTAGTATTAAACCGCAATTTAGCCTGTAACAAATTATGCAAATCTGAAGGCGATTTAGAAGAGAAGTACCGCTGCTCCAAACTTTTTATTGATGAAAGTAACGTTTTATGTTCTTGCGCTTTGCTTTGCTTTTTCTTTGAGACGTAATTTAAAATAAAATCCCTCGCAGATGCTTTAAACATGTCCCATAATAAGACCGGTGAAATCTCCGAATTATCATTGAAAAAGAAAATTTCTGAAGCAAAGGAGATAAAAGAACTAGAAAATTGAACATCCTGAAGCAAAAAATTATTAAATCTCCATCTATGCGTCGGAGGTCTAGGGGGAACCAAATCCAAGTCAGTGATAACCATGGCATGGTCAGAAAGTACAAATGGAGTGATGTGGGATTGCACAAGGCAGTGAGTAGCAGAGTAAAAAGTATAATCCTTAACTATAGGATTAGACAACCTCCATGAATCAACCAAGGCACTTTTAGAAATGGTAGAAAGGAATTGCTTATACATTTTATGTGACACAAAATGAACTGATGACTGCCTATCCAAAAAGGATCTACCATTTGTTTACAATCGCCTCCTAGGATAAAGTATGCATCATAATACTTTGCACATTTTCTTGCAATTGAAGGCCAAAACGTATGATCAGGTTTTGTAGAAACATAAACATTCAATATAGTTAGAGGTATATTATCTATCAGGACAAAATAATAACCCACCTACCAGCATCGTCCGTTTCTTGTGAAACCACAGTAAGATTAAGAGACTTATTACATAATATTACAACCCCATTCTTTATAGTTACAGAGGGAGAAACAAACACGTGTCCCACCCAGTTTCTTTTAAACTTCAGTAGTTCAGACTGGGTAAAATGAGTTTCTTGTAGAAGAACGAGGTCAGGTTTAGACTTACCTAAATGCAATAATATTCTCTGTCATTTAACCGGATTGAGAAACCCTTAATCTTCCATGATATTACCCGGAATTATATGGAGTGAATCAAGGGCAAAAAAGTTGAGAACCTTAAAACTACTAAAGTTTAACATCATTACTATCAAGAGAAAAACAAGAAACGATGAAGGAAAAAAAAAAGAACAGAAATCTAGGAAAGAGAAAATCAGAGAACAGCACAGGAAGTGGAAAAAGGACAAATGGAGATGAAATGAAGAAGAAAAGTATAGAAAGAATAAAAGAGACTACGGATAGCAAAGGGGAAGGGCAGGAATGAAGACAGAAGATCCAAACGAAGAGATAGTACATATCCCAGAGGGACGACTGAAGTAACATACCTGTGGAAGTAAGGAAAAGAGGAAAAAGGTGGGGGTGGTGACGACACATATGACGATGACCCGTCCAAGGGGGAGAACAGTATCAGCCACGTCAGGACCAAGAAACATTTAGGATGACGGACTGAACAAACACAAATATATAAAACGGATCTGCAACGAGATAGCAAGAGCTTCATAAGACATAAAAAAAACATACCTCACACCACAAAAAATACAATTAGAAGATATTAAGTCAAACTAAACATTTCAAACCAGCTGAGGAGTTTAAGCAGGAGAATTCAGACAAGAAAAAGAAAACAAAAAATACAAGGAAATCAACCATCAGTAGGACCAGCAGTATCCATATGAACCAAATTATGCATTTGTATAAATTTCTTAGGTTCTGCTGGGTCCTCATATGTTGTAGTGTTATTCTGGAAGGTCACTTTAAAGGTGCATGGGTGAAAAAGACCATATCTGGTGCCGAGAGCACGAAGTGGGGCACAAAGGTTAAGGAATTCTTTCCGTCGTGCTGCAGTGGTATTGGAGACATCTTGAGACAAGAAGACCCTTTGACCTAGCCAAGTAACTTGACGCTTTGCTTTAGCCGCAGAAAGGACTGCCAGTAAGTCTGTAAATTTCAAAAAAGGATAATGACACCTTTAGGTTTAGTAGAAGCCACTGACATAGAAGGACGAAGACCAAGCCTGTGAGACCTCTCGATGTTAATTGAGGTTGTAGAAGGCATGTCCAACACCTTCGGGAGGAAGGAGGTAAAAAAGGAAACAGGATTATCCCCTTCCAAAGAGTCAGGTAAGCCATAAATACGGAGGTTATTCTGGCGATTCCTGTTTTCCAAATCTTCTCTGTGTTGTTGGAGCTTATGTACCTCCTTCTCCAAAGATTGAATTTTATGAGTTTTATCACTTAGGTCCAAAATTTGTTGTTGCAGCGTAGATATCTGATTCTCCATAGATGACCACTTGTCATCCAAATGTTGCATCCTATTATTAGTATCTTCTACAAAAGGATGTAATGCACAAATTTCCTCCAGTAACATTTCCAAGGAAATATGGGACAGTGACTTTTCAGATGAAGGAGGATCCTACTTCAACCTCTTAGATTAGATGCAGAAGAGTGTGACGAAGTTTTGCTTTCCACAGACTGAAGAGATGCACTTTAAGGAGTAACAGAATTCGCCATTTCACCAGAGGAAAGCAGATGGGCTTCTGATGTTGCTTTGGAAACAGGAACTACACACACTCCAGCAGAGGAGTGTGTCTTAGGGGAAAAACAAACTGTGGCTTCCACAGCTTCCCCTTATACAGTCCATACAGTGTATCAGAAATTAAGAGATCACGGGTGTTACTCAGACCAAGCCCGGCAAGTTAAGAACCACTCAAAACATCTAAAAGGCTACACTTTTACAAAGACATCAGGAAACCAACCAAAAACCAGCGTAAAATCAGCAGCTCATCCAGTCAATATCTTATGCTAAAAACGTTCTTCAGCTAGTATTAGTAGTTAATTTTGGTGGTTTGCAGGATACATTAGGAGCTCCTTATCTTCTGTTATATTTATTCGCTAATAGTAGCAAGTTGCAACTCTTGTACTTTTATTTCGTGTTTAGACTGGCAGCGGGCTGTAGCATGAAAATCCTGATAACACCCACAAACCGGTTATATCTGCTGGCATTATTATCCCAGTTTATAGAATACTAAACACAGTTCTCCTTGTCTAAATATTTCAGTTTATTGTTTCGGAGTATCTGGCTAAGGATGACACATCCCTCTCCATTTCGTTTATCTTGAGAGGAATCTCAAAATGGCTGCTGTTCCTGAGGCAGCATCTTCAATACCGAAAAAGAACACACATAGGTGTCGTACCTCATCACAAATGGCTCCTTGTCATGCCTATTCATTCGTCTGTGCACGTTGCTAGAAATTGTCCATCTTTGCAGCTTGAAGAAACGGCAAAAAGCCGCGGTCGTCCCAAGTCGCGGCGGAGCTCTCCCGCTAGGCGGCCATCTTAAGTGACACCAAACCCACGCCCCCGCCCATTCACATCCCTGAAGGGTCCCTTCTGCAACAGGTACCTGTGCACAGATACTGGGCTGACCTAGATGTCAGCCTCACTTGTTCAGCCTGCACATGTACATTAGCAGCCTTAAAAAACAGACACTGCTGGTTAGCACTCCCAATCAATTTTCGCACAATTCACCATGAATGACACTCAGGTAGTGTGACCCACTTTCAGTAAAAGTCCAAAAACCAGGTAGACAAAAGAAAAAAATCTAGGGGTACTAAATGGGCCCAACCCATTTACTACACTAGCCAATATTTTAACTTCACTAGTTTCAAGCAAACGTTGTGCATGTCATAGGGTAGATGAGTGGTTTTTAAGCTTTTGAACTCTGTGGACCCCCAGTGAATCATTACTGGAACTGGAGACCCCCAGTGAATCATTATTGGAATCCGGGGACCATAATTAAGTCATTAATGGAAGCCAGGGACATGGCGTAAGGCATTTCCGCTAATTTGAATCGTAAAACAATGCAAAGAAATACAGAAACAAGCTTTCATCAAACAGGTACACAAATAATGACGTTTTGTTTAATTAACAAACACATTTTAAAAAAATCTAAATTTTAATGGGAAGGTTTGAGCTTTTCTAAATTCAATTAAGGTCACTCACTGTAATACTGTATCCTGTGTGATGCACTTGCACTGCTCCCACAGATCTACCTGAGGATACTAACTTAAATTTTTGCCTCCAATTTCAAATTCCTTCACTTTTACAGAACATCTTAAATTTGACATTCTGCTTCTTTTTTTAAATACACTTTATTAACCTATCAATATTTAATTTTCTACGCAGTCGTGGATCCCCTGAGTAGGCATCGCAGACCACCATGGGTCCCAGCCCGGGACCACAAGTTAAGAACCACTTGTGCAGAAGCATCCTCACACTTAATGAGGTGGAGCGATGTCCTTCAGAGGCCTTTAATCATTATAGGCTTCCAAACAAAAGGGCCATCCCCTACAGTGCTGAAAGATTGACAGACATTTGCGCTATGTTCTTAAATATTTCCTTTAAGCATAGAGCCTGCTTTGTAAGGATTAGACTTGATGGAGGATTCTATACTGGTGAAGTAAGTGTGTGTGTGTGTGTGTGTGTGTGCGTGCATGTGCATACGTGCGTGTGTGTGTGTGTGATATAAGTGTGATTCCTTGCAGAAGTGCAGGGATTGTGACTAGTTCACCATTGTGTGTGCCCACTCTGCCTAGAGATTTCAGTGATGTGAGTCTGTGCACCACTGTACTGACATTGTGAGGTTTTGCATCATTGAACTTGTTCCAGGAGAGTGGTTTTGTGTGTTCATTGATTTTGTATTTGTAGAAGCAAATTTGTCTTTCCTGACGGATGTGTGCAAAGGTGTACGGTGTCAGGGTGACCAGCCACAACAAGTCTTAAGAGTCTGTTTTGAGTCCACTGTCGCGTTCCCACCACAAACTCTGTTACTCCAGTGTCTACTCTCTCCAGGCAATCAGCTAATGCCCAGAAGACTCCTGGCTAATGGCTAAGGTTATGAGATGATTCCATGCCACCAAACACCATTATCCAGCCCAGAGCTTTTCCATACCAACCTGTGGAAGTCTGGGAGTTGTAGTCTTGGTTCGTTGACTGTGGGAGCAGCAGTCCGATGTTTTACCTAATGGAGAAGGCAGGTGAATGTGTTGGCTGTTGGAAAGTACATGTGCTTGCTCCAGGATGGGCTCCGCTCAAAGTGTGCATTGCAGCCACACGGAGAGTGTGCAAGGGTGTGTGCTGTGTAACAAATTATATGACTGACTGACTAGGACTGATCCCTACCCACTGCCCGGATCCTCAGTCTGTTCGATTCTCTGGCATCTCTGTACCATTCCAGGCTCCAGGGGGTTGGTGTCCAGTCCATCTGGGTCTCATAGGAGGAGAAAGATAAAGACATTAGTGTGGGGGTTGGTTAGGGGTTGTTCTGTTCAGGCCATGCTTCCATCATAGCATATAAATTTGGTGAATGATGAACGCCTGGATTAGGGATTTGGTACCCGCGGCTCATAGGCTTACCTTGTTCCCTCATTTCTGGCTCCGAAAAGGCTAAACAACATTAGACTAAGACATGAGGATAGCCCAGTCACAGGGCAGCAATCTCCGAACTGCACAGACTCCGAACTACACAGTCACTGACAAAAAGAATGAATCACACAGTGACCCCTGTGGCCACAGAAGCACAGTGCATATTACTTGTGGGATCCCAACCACTGCCAGTTTTTCACAATACACTAGGGGGCATATTTATGAGCCCCTTTGCATCGCTCTTGCACCGCGCAACGTGGTGCAGGGGAGACGCAAATGAAAAATAAGATTTATGAAGACATGCAAGGCTGCGCTGCGTGGCTTCATACATTTCAAGTAATGTAATGCAGCTCAGATCGTTGCATTACTCTGCTCCAGGGAGGCATTTCCATGGGTGGTGCATGGGTGTTTCCACGCAACATCCATGGATTTTGACACACTCCCTGATTTACAAGATCAGGTAAACCTGGGAATGCGCCAAAAAGATGCTCCTCCCCAGGAGAGGAGTAACAAGAAGAAATATGTTTATTTTTCCTTGTTTTCGCCTTTCTATGTGTGTTATTCATTATGCAGCACACATAGAAATGGCTGCGGCCAGTGCAGTTAAGGGCGGGGTGGTGTGGGTGTGAGTTGACAGACGACGACGAATAAACAAAAAAAGAAAACCACTTACCTTGCACTTGCCGCATCGCGAATCGGCGATGCGGCAAGTGCAAGGTAAGTGGTTTACTTTTTTTTACATTTTATTTTCCCTCGTTGTCGTCTGTCGACTCGAGCCCTTCCCCCCCACCCCGCACACCGCTCTTATCTGCACTGACCGCGACTGCATAGAAAGAAGAAAAAGCCTATCAGGATTGTTTTTGTACAGGAAGGTGACCCATCCTGCACATAAACAAACCTGCCTACAACACAGGCAACCTTACACTATGGTGCAATGGGGCCTGTGTTGGCGCTAGGCTGCCAAAATGGCACCAGCGCAGGGAAAAAGACAGGAATGCGCCATATTGGATAAATACTGCACATTTCTACCGTTTCCCTGTGACGCAGGGCAGTGCAGCAAGGTGACTTGCTGCGCTGCGCCACAAAAGTCATAAATATGCCCCTAAATGTCTCTGTTGCACCTGTCTCCCTAAAGGAATCCACCTCACCAGACACTGGGGGCCTTACTCTGAATTCCAGGAGTGAGGCAGCGATATTCTCAACTTGCCCTGCATTTCAGGAGTGAGCTGGGAGCACCATAAGAGTATGCCACACCTAGTCATAGCAATAGCTTTGCGAATGTTCCCCTGGGTCTCTGACGAACCAGGGTCTGCTTCCCCAAAAACTGCAGTGAATGCCTGCTAAGCGTCGCTGCTGAACTCTGTGACCCCACCTAGTACCACACTATGGCCATCATATGCCTGTTACCCCAGTGTCTTCTCCCTCCAGGCAATCAGCTAATGCCCCAGAAGACTCCTGGCTAATGGCTAAGGTTATTAGATGAGTCCATGCCACCAAATATCATTATCCAGTCCAGAGCTTCTCATTAATAACCTGTGGAAGTCTGGGAGTTGTAGTCTTGGTTCGTTTCAACAGAACCAATTGGCTAACACAGCAATTACTTCTAGAAGGAAGGAACGGGACTGGAACATGGTGTCCCTGGTGAGGTCGAGTCATGTGGTAACCTTACCAGTGGCACACAGCAGGCACAGCGAGTCTGGTACTGACCGATGTTGATGCGCCTTTGTCTGCTCTGCCAAGACCTCACCCAGTGTTATGCTCTGAAGGACCACTAGATGTCACTGCTGAAGCACTGTAGGCCTGTCTCTTCCAGCCAAGAAGCTTTGGTGATGCTGTTAGCAAACTCGGTGCTCAGTGCGGGTGCTCTGGGTCGACCCCCACCTTAAACGCCGAAACTGGAGTTGCATAATACCATGGAAGCAAAGGAAGAGGGGTGTGAGGAAGTGGGTACCTTTCAATAAAACAGGGATATGACTGGAGCCTGGAATAGTCCGCAGATTCACCTGCCTGTTTGTGTATAGTCACGTGCCTATCGCCTGCCCACTGCCAGCAAGGCTCACTGCTTTTCCTGCATCCTTAATGCACGGCCAGGTCCGCAGTGACCGCGGCTGCTGACTGTGCTCACGCATGCTTGTGTGCTTCTGCTTGTTTGTGGGGTCGACGCATGTCTTAGCCGCCCTGACTGTGTGTTGTGTGCTGCCTGTATATGAATGCCTGTATGTGCTGCCTGCTATTTCCTGCTTCTGCCCCTACCCCCGCCTATGTGTGCTGCCTCTGCGGCTTTTTTTGTCGGTGTCTTCACTCATCAGCACACATTTGCATGAAGTTTCCGTGTATTGTGGGGAGAAGGGAACAGGTCACTCACCCTAACAGTATTAACACATCTGAATCAGTATCCACTCATCCCTAACCCCACCACCCTCCCTTTCCACCCTCCTCCAGTCTGTGACCCCGTGGGATGTCAGGGTCAGGGTGAGTCTCAGACCCTAGAACCCGCCATAGAGGGCAAGTCACAGCATTTCCTGATAGTGCAGGAGTTTATTGGCTGGATAGCCTCCTACCCCTCCTGTACCCAAGTGTCTGTGTCTTTCTCATGTCTTCGATGTCACTCAACAGCTGTAGGCGTCACTGTTAGTCTATGAGCACCAGCCACATGTGACCTAAAAACCTTCAGTTGCATTGGCCCGGGGCGGATCAGTGTTCTGGGAGCTGCAGCCGCTGGGCAGGTTTCAGGGGATGCAAGGCCGGCCTGCAGCAGTGGGCCTTAATGCCTCCTCGCCTGGACAGGTGGTTTCATTCTGGGGCTAATGTGACCTATGGGTAAAGTCAGTATTCAGACAATACCATTACGGAGGAGGGGGGTCTCTGGAGCACCGGTATCTTTCCAGAGCACCGAACATCATTAGCCTTGCTCCTCTGCGGTCCTATCACAGGGAACGCTTCACCCCTACCTTCCACCACCGCTCCCCTGCACCCTGCTTTCTGATCACTGCTTGGCTGAGCTTGCCTGTAGGTGGCACACGAGGTGATGGTCTGCATGTAGTCGCAGCACTTGCTGGCATTCCCCGCCTTTCTGCACCCCCACCCCACCCCCATGTCCGGCCGCCTCATTATAATACTCAGGGGTGGACTTAAGGAGATAAGACTTGCATTATCAGCTTACATCTCCTTGTTCAGCTCTGAGCTACTGCAAACCCCATCACCCTCCTCAAAACATAATGCCTACCTTTCAAAAAGTGCCCTGGTAGGCAGTGGAGAGCGAGCTTTAGGCTGGCGCTGACCCGCCACACCACCCACAGTTGCCCCTTCAGATCTGAATCAGTTTGAATGAGGGGAATCTTGGCTCACTCTTCGTAGCACCAGACTGGGCGAAAGGATCAACCATTAAATAATGCATAAAAAAAAGAACTTACAATATCAACGCAGGTTTTAACGATTGTATGCAAAATATAAGAGGGCCTTATTTATGAGCCCTTTATGCCGCCGTTGCGTCACTTTTTGTGACGCTGCAGCAGCGTAAAATATGCACCACACTGCGCCATATTTACAAAATGACGCATCTAGGCAAATGCGTCACTTAGTAAACCCTCGCGCTACATTGTTACTACGTCAGGTATAATGTATGCAGGGTGGGCGTTCCCCCGCAAAAAGGCTCATAGTAGTGGCGCAGTGAAATCTATGAGACTTCACTACGTCCCTTCTAGGATGCCACTGCATCAAATCCTTACGCCTGCTTCACAGCAGGCATAAGGAGTGACGCAGGCCCCATGTGAAAGGACACATTGCTGGAGTTGCGTCTATTTTCAGACACACCCAAGCAATGCACCACTTTTGCGCCTACAGATACATCAGGAATACTGAGGTATATGTAAATCCTTGCGACATGGAGCACCGTACAGTAAATACAGCTTATCAAAGGTGTCGCAAGGAGGGCGCACTGAAAAGTGCTGCATCGCTGTTTTCACGCAGTGATGCAACACTTCTCATAAATGAGGCCCAAGAGAATTTAAATTAGAATTGAGACAATTGATTAAGGTGATGAACAACTATGAAGGAGAACGGACTCCCATAGCAGTAACGGGACTTAGACTTCAGAGTCGGACTGAGCCCTAGAACTGCCAAGCACGAGCTACTACAACGTTGTTTATGTCAGGTTCCCAAAGAAACTCATTGAAAGATTCCAAAGATATCAAAACCAGTCTGTACCTGCACCTGAAGGTGCTTATTCACATAAAACCTATTTTAAACAGACTGGATGTGAGCATGAACCTCAGAACCCTGCAGGTGACTGTACACCTGATGATTCACCAACCATCGGACGGGTCAAACATAGAGACAGGTCTTGGGTTCTTCGGCCCTGGGCTGCGGAATGCACTGAATCTGAGCCTCAGGGCCAGACCAGAGTTCATCAGTTTCTGATGGATACATCTGCCTGTGGATTCCTCACCTTTTGAATTACCCCATGCGCAGCATTCCACGGAAACTGACACTTGGCGGAAGCGACTGGGGGCATCTCATCACCGACTAACTCTCTTGATCGATTTTGTGTCGAACAGACATTGGCCACAATGCTGTGAAGTGACCGAAAGTCAACATTCTTGGCTTTGTAATAGCTCTTCATAAATAAATCTGTTTATAAACATGTGTTCAACGACTTACATTGTTTAGAAGGTATTTCTACACCAAGCGTCAGGAGGGTCTATAGATGATCCAGGAGAACCTATAGGTACAGAATGCAGTCTTTCTGGGACTCCTGCCCTCACTGTGCTCCAGCAAAGCAGTACCTATGCTTCTGCTACTACTCACAGAGGGACGGCTCACCCTGCTCCATTTTGCAGGCTATCTAATCTGCACATGTGTTATACAACTTGTCCCAAAGGAGATTCCGTGTTGAACTGCTCAGAAGCACAGGGTTTTATTAATGAAGATGAAGAGGGGATTTTTCCTGTGTCCAAACCAAGTACCCGAATGAATTCTAGAGCCCACTAAGGCTCTTTTAGAGGGCAAATGACTGACTGGAGTCCTTGCAGCCATGGACAAAAGGTGAGGCTGACTTGAAGGTTGAGGCTAGTTTCTTGAACACAACCCTGTGACACACTTAAGACCAATGTCCATGAAAGACCTCTGTGACTCCTGCCCATGATTGCAAGATCTCTGTCGGCTCATATACGCAGGATCTTGGTTTCAGGTTAGGCAGCCCAGCCATATTGGGTACATCGCTTCAGACAAACTTTGAGCACCCCTCTTCCAGCTGAGCAGACCAGTTTGTCATATGTCCACGCCATGACACCCTCATGGGGAATGGCATGCGCTACACATCATGTCTCACTAAGAGCTGGATGGGGACTTTCTGTTTTATTCACATGCAGGGTTTAGTCACTGCTTACTGTTATGTATACATTGCCCAAGAGACTGCCCTGAAGAACAGTGATGCTGGTGAGGGACTGTTTACATCAGAAGTCATGAGGCCTATTAAAGGGCTTTGGAGGAGATCCTTTATTTTGGAGAACAAAGCAGGGAATACTGTTAAACAAGTATAATCAAGGCAGGTTCCTGGTGGAGAGCCTATGTCTACTGGCGACTACACACTTGTGACAGCTTATAATGCTGAGAAGGAGTGTGGGGAACGTATATAAGAGACCGTGAAGCCGGCTTCTGGTGACACTGAGTTTCTCATTTAAAAACAAGCATTAAAGATACACCGAGTGTCCAACTGGTATTCTCATACACGAAAGCAGGGCGATGGACAGACTGTGCAGAACTGAGAGACAACTATAACAAGTGGCAGTTGAGCTATAAGAGCGAACCCTGGATGTGAGGCGTCACTGTTCAGGGAGCTGTTCCAGGACAGGCTAGGCTCTAGACCTGGCCATTTGAGAGGAGCATCCTGGGATATCGCTCTAGGGGTACTTGGGCCTTCCCTGTACCATTAGGAAGCACCTTCTCAGCCAGACCTCCATAGTAGAAGCTCTGGAGTAAGGCTGAGCCTCAAAGTTGAGCATTACTTGAAGAGTGGAGCGAGAGTAGCTGCAGTGCTTCCTACACCATAGCTTCCATAATTCAATCCTATGTTTATTTGTTGTTTGTATCTCTCCCCAGCTCTTTCTACTCTCTCTCCCCCTTCCTTCAGCTGTATCTCCCCCTTCTCTAATCCTGAATCTCCCTAACAATCTCCCGCCCGCCCGCATGCCCCTTTTTTCTCATTTCTTATTCCTGCTCTCCTTCAAACTGTCTACTGAATGCCCTCCTTTCTCAAGTCTCTGTTTTTCCTGTTGCCTTTGCGGTACATGATTTCTGATTCTCCTGTGTCCGCATGGGTCCTGTACTGCTGTGTCCGCTGATAACCTTGTGTTGTAATTGTGGGTCTTGAGTCTCTCTCGTGAGTCTCTACAATGCGTATGAAAATCAGACTGTGGTTGCTGTCTGCACTCTCCTACCTGGTCCGCATACAGTGTTGTTCACTTGTGTTTTGTTTCCCCCTTGGATCACCAAACCCTCAAACTTCTCTCCATTGGGGCTACCAGAAAGCTATGGGGCAGGCGTCAGTGGACAGTATCTTACAATTCACAGACATCACCCCCCTGAACTGGGCGGGCCATGAGAGGGACAGTAAACCAACGTCTATAATGTGCCACCTCTTTCACCTGACTCCTGCAAGTCCCTATTTGCCCTCAGACCTTAGCGCAGCGAGGTTCCTACCCCATCCAAAAATGCTCCCTTGGGATTGGAAGTTCCTGGGTTCTTTGTGGTTGTCAAACAATCTCCTGCATTTTTCTTGAGGGCCCACAGTTAGCATCCGCCCCCCAAAATTGGATCCTGGGTTGCCCCATTCACCCATCCCACCAAGCAGATCCATACACTTTAGGCACACCTTTCTGTCTTGGTTGTGGGAGGAGGACTGGTAACTTGCCTTGCAGGGTCCCAGAGAAGCACATGTAGGAAGGTGGAGCAGCAGCCACCTGTAGCTCAACTTGGAGTTTTTTTCTTGGGCCAGAGGGGATCTTACAATGCATTATGATGCAATTGGTGGGGCTAAGAGCAAACTGGGGGCAAACAGTAGCCATTAGGGATGATTCACGTCAGGTCTCCCCACTGAGAGACAGGAGTTGGGGGTTTGAAGTTCCCTCTAGTCTGTCCATTGTGGTTTCCTGTGCTTGTTTGCATTATATTGGTGAATCTTTCTTAAGCTTTGCTGACTGGTGGACTTTTCTCTCGCTCCTCCGATGAACAAATAAATGATTTCTACCTGTCCCCACCTACTTTATTTTTACAGGTTTCTCCATTGACTCAGGGAAAGGCATGACCCGCAAACATGAGCTGAGTTTTGTGGCTGGTGCCCCTCGGGCCAATCACTCCGGCGCAGTGGTGATACTGAAGAAGGACAACGCTAATCGTCTGGTGCCAGAGTACACCCTTTGGGGAGAGAGCCAAGTGGCATCATCCTTTGGTTACTCAGTGGCCACTGTGGACCTCAACAGCGATGGGTGAGTCCCGGACTAGTGCATACACCTCGCCGCTTTGTGAAATGCTGCAGTTGCAAATATATCTGCTGAGATTATAAATCTTGTGTCATGCAAAATTGGGATGTTCAGTCTTCTCTTTTATTATAGTTATAAGTTCCAGAAGGTTCTTTGTTTCCTGCCATCTTGTGGTTGAACCTGAAATAAACTTTAGAACAACTTAAAAAAAAATATCTTCTGGGCAGGCCTCAGAGGGAGAGCCTGTAATCCAACCTTGAAGAGGTTGGCAGAAACAATAGAAACTTTATGGCATCAATGCCAATCTTCAATTTCTACATAATCCTCTTGTGATTAATGTGCATCTTGTTTTCAGCCCTTGTGACAGGAACGTTTTGACTCTGCAGAAACCACCCAATTTCGGTTGGTATCAAGGTTAACTCTCACCAGTTGTATGTTTTTGTGTTGATTTTATTTTGAGCTAGGTGTTGTGTTGGGGTGATCGAACTGGAGACACTGTCTTTCAAGATGTGTGCAATGTCCTTGAAAAAGATGGCTAACTGTAACAGTCACAAAACGAAGATATAGTAAAAAAATTGGCACCATCCTTGGGGCTTGCTTGTGAGCTGTATTCAGTACATCCAATCACACAAGCGCTGCGTCATAGTATCCTGGGCTGCCAAATAATAATTAACGGTGCCTTAGATCCTATACATTGCAGAAATAGTTTAACAGGAGAATTAATTTCTTAAACATTAACACAATTTTAGTCAGGCAGTATAAATACTAGTATAGGACAAAACATTTTTACATACAAATGCTAAAGATCTAAGTCCTTGTATTTATGTATGTGTGTGGTATTTCTATAGCTCAAACCTAGACAAAAGGCAGTAAGGCACTGTACATTGTCAAAGACCATAACATCAATGAGCAATAGGAGAGGTAGCTGGTTTGTGGGCAGTTAATGCACTGCGATGGAGTGTTTGTTAGAGAGTTGCGTTTTTAACTCTTTCCTACTCTTTGTTGATTATCGTGTTCAAAGCATGATGAATGGTGCAGCAAGAATGGCGTAAGGTCTTGGAAATGGCTCTGTGTATCAGAGAGAAGGACAGAAGGAAATGCAACTTAAAATGAGCAGATAGAACAGAGGGGAAACAACCTTTACTACGCATGCATTACATTGCATGCCATTAGATTGCGGTTTTTACAACGCAAGTCGTTACAACGACTTGCACTGGAGGGCGCTATAGGACAAGGAGTAGTTTAATTTACTATCCAACACCTTCCCTACTGTACGTAGGCTGGAGTTGGAATAGTAAATTAAACTACTCCTAAGTCCAGCGCCCTCCAACGCAAGTCGTTGTAACGACTTGCGTTGTTAAAACCGCGATCTAATGGCATGCGATGTAATGCATGCGTGATATCGTCATACATCCCATTTTGTCATTTCAATACATTTCCGCTTGATTCTGAAGAAGGCTCTATCAATCAACTGAAGAGTCGAAACCATCCCAGGCAATTTGTGGGCCTTTTATTTGTTTAAACTTTGTTAGAGAAACAACTGACTAAATGTAAGTAATGTTATAGCAATCTTGCTAGGATCATACCTCTGTTCTGGATGTATGACGATATCACGCATGCATTACATCGCATGCCATTAGATCGCGGTTTTAACAACGCAAGTCGTTACAACGACTTGCGTTGGAGGGCGCTGGACTTAGGAGTAGTTTAATTTACTATTCCATTGAAATGACAAAATGTAACACCCAATGCTATAGAGTAGATGTCCCTCCCAAGTCTTCTTAAAATGTTGCATTAAGTGCTAAATTTGTAGAGAAAGCAAAACTAATCTTCAGGAGAAATGTATACAACCAAACAGGTATAGTTACATTTGCTGTGAACACGTGACTACAGCAGTTACCATTTAGTGGAATCATCATATGCAAACTCCTATATAAATTGAGATAGAGGCTCCAAGTGGTGCTAGCAGTAAGGTAATTGTATATTCATCTGAATTAACTGAGTTAAAATGCATGATAAACAATGGATGTCAATGTCAAGCGTCTACATTTGGCTGTGTGCAATATCATCCACATCCAGGGAGACCAAAATATATTGTTATTCAGCAAGATCTGTCTGCCCATGTTGCTGACTGAGATGATGTCCATTGCTCTCAAAACGTTATCCTATCCTGTATTTATTGGCATGTTGTCAATGGCGAGGGGTTTTGACACAGAGAACAACCTATTGTAATAAACCTGGTAAGCCTTTAATTTACATTGTGTGCATAATTCAATGTAGGGTTTGAAAATAAAGATGTTGTCAGCCATTTCATTCTAGTATCTTAATGCTACACTGTCTAAGCGAATAGACCTGCATTTGTAAACTATGTGTGTCGTCTTTTTGAAAAATAGCTTACATGGTAGTCATTGCTTCAGCTCACAGAACAAGCGAACTGCAAGGATTATCCGCTCATGAAATCTCCACAGTATATCTTAGTGATAAGGCAATTGGGAGGTTACATCTGTCCTGCCTAAAGCCATCTCTTCTTTTCACACCAGCCAGTTCATTGCTTTTCCTGTCCTCTTCCCACTCCCACACTTTAAGCACCTTGTATATAGGAAGAGCAGAGATAGCACCAACTCAAGAACATGGTAGTCTTTAGACCGGTGGGTAATAAGGTTCTATCAAATTGAAACCTATCTCAGTAGACTGTAGCATACATCATCACTAAATCCGTATAGAAAATGGTCTTTCCAATGTATACTCAGAGTTCATGTCGGCGGTATTAGCCAACAGTTGTAAATCTGCACAGCCACTGAATGGTACTCTGTACATAGTTTCACAAAGCACTACTGATGACACAATGCACCAGGATAACAGATTCTTTTAAGAACACCTACAAAAGATCTATATTGCAAAATTACTGGAACGCAGGTTTGCAGATCAATATTGTTTACAGGTTCACAGGGCGCTACCCTACTAGCACCGTAAGGCAGAGGTAGTAAGATAAATGTCAGTGTTCTTTAGACTTAGTGACCTGAGAAAAGAATCTGAGTAACGTAGCTGGTAAGCCAGTAACATTTGGGGTGATTACCAGCCCGCAATGTGGTTTTTCCTCTTTTTTTTCAATGACACATTTGTTTCAACCATTAGATGTTAGTAGCACCTAACACTTCTGAATGTGCCCAATTCAAGCTGTAAATACAGGTCATTTGTAACCACTTCTTTACTTCTGGGAAATCGCACAACCTTCCCCGTGCCGCGGACCCGCAGCTCTTAGCAGGCCTATGCTGTTCTCTTATCTTTTATTTCATTCACTCAAACCCCTGGATCACCGATTATCTGCCATCTTTTCTCTTTCAGTTGGACAGATCTGGTGGTGGGAGCCCCGTATTTCTTTGACCGCAGAGAAGAGATTGGGGGTGCTGCCTACGTTTACATCAACCAGGCGGGGAAGTGGAACACTGTGAAGCCCATCCGACTCAACGGGACCTATGACTCCATGTTTGGGGTAACAGTCAACAGCGTGGAGGATCTCAACCAAGATGGATTCAAAGGTGAACACTCGTAGGGCTTTGGGAGGTCTGGTTATTGGGTTTCACCCGGGAAAAACAGTTGTTCCTATAGTGGTGGTGTGGGCATTTTCAGTGCTTAATTTGTGAAAGAATGAGTGCCAGTGCCCAATGCAGTGCTCAGAAACTCACAGCCGGTGCTAATACATGTTAGTGCGCTAAAAACCAAGGCTGGGTACTCTTCAATCCATCCTAGTCCTCTTTAATCCACTACCAGACACCCCCTTCCCCTATATCTCACTATTGAAGGTTCATCCTTTCTCTCTATGTGACTGGTTTTCAGTCTTTCTCTTCCTCTTTCTGACCCCCTATGTTTGTTTTTCTCTCTCTAGCTCTCTGGAAATGTCTGATCAGAAAAAATAAGTAGCGGGTTCCAAAAATGAGTGCCGGTGGGCCCCACCAGCAACCACCGGCTCAAATTTAGCACTCGATATTTTCAAGGTGCAGGTTGTAGCTGCGTTACTGTGGACAGAAATCTTGCTGATTAGATTCTGAAACAGGAGATTACGTGGCGGCGTTTAGAATATACGGTGGTTGGGTTTCATTAGAGTAGGTTGAGGAAGTAGTGTTGAGGTCTAGGGTGCCGTGGTGGTTGGGCCCCTTTAAAGGAGATTACTGAAGTCGTGTCAAGGAAGTCTCTGCTGTCTTGCCGGATGAGTTACAGTACAGCAGATTATGGAGCTGTAGCGCTTAGGACACCTAATGTACCCTATTGATTGCCATTGAGTAGAGGAGCAAGTGATTCTTCTGAAGGAGGAATAGATAGTGTTGTTGTAGAAGATGTCTAAGATGTATTGCTTGTTCAATTCTATTTGGGGAAGAATATGCAAGAGCGGCCGAGGATGTCTGAAAAACTTGCACCGTGTGTTTTAGATGGAGGAAGAGGAAGTCTTGGGGGTGGTGATACTGAGGCACAAGATGTCTGTGTCTGTTGTGGATGAAGTAAGGAAGTGATGGTGATCTACTGAAAGAGTGCTGGAGAAGAAGGCTGTACCAATAGTGATATTCATGCTGGCTAGGATGTCCAGATGTGTGGGTTCTAGAAAGTGTGTAGATGGGGTGTATCTCCTGATCTTAAGGATAACCTAATGTTTAGAGATTGCATCAGTGGCTGTGGTATGAAGAGCTCCCAAATACTTCACAACTGGGCTCTAAGAGAGAAGGCAGTGCAAATAGTGGTAGTGAGGGGATCCGTGCTACATCTCTGATTGGATCTCAACAGAGACAACAATGATAAATTAGGTTTAGGAGTTAAACATGCCCTTATGCTTGGGCCTAAATTGGGCAGTGGTTGTGTAGCGAATCACAAGGGTCTGGGTAACGTGAATTTTAGTAGAGTGCAGCAACATAGGTGGTGGGTCACATTTCTACACACTTATGGTGGGCCCCAGGAAAGGGGAGGATAGCTGAGTGTGAGATACCCACAAGGCTGTGTTCCAGCAGAGGGGATCAAACTGCGGTGGCATAATGATTCACATGCCACCCACAATTTGGGCACTGGTAGATATGAATGATCTCAGGTTACAGTGCTTCAAGATTTCCAGATGTTGCTGTCTAGATGAGATGGGTTTGGTGGCAATCTTGTGAGATTTAAGGAGTCCTTGTTGTAGTGTTCCAGAAGTGTGCAAACCCTGACAGTGATGAGAAATCCGGGAGGACTGAAATACTGAGCTCCCTAAAGAGGAACAGGAGTTTGATTTTAAGAAGCTCCAAGCTCTCTTAAGAATTGGACTGCACTAATTGTTCCGCATCTACCTTTTGTTTTAACAAATTGTAGGGATCAGAGACACTGGGCGGAAACTTGAAATTGGTGTATTCATAGGTCTTTTTAACTCTAATATTGGACAGGCTTGCTTACATTACTGAGTGATGGCAATCTGTGTGTCCACCATGGGCCACATAGAGAGAAAGAGGAAGTCGTCTACTGTGTAAAGGATACTTACTGTATGTGCACTGTATCCTCAATAATTCTACATGTTGATGTACACGCTTGGCACAGTAATGGCTCATTGTCTACTTGCATTATGTTGCCCATCTTTGTAAAGATCAGTTGGTGTCTGTTTGGTATGACCCTGACTATATTTTTCTCTCTCCGTAGACATTGCTATCGGCGCCCCGTTTGATGGAGAGGGAAAGGTTTACATCTATCACGGCAGCAGCTTGGGAATCGTCACCAGACCAGCACAGGTACTCAAAAGAAACTTAAAGACTTGGGTCCAAACCAGTGTGTGGGAACAGAGCCTCTGACACAGAGGAGCTGCATGGTGAAGACGCAGAGTACTAGATTTGGAGGATGTAAAGAATGGAAGGACACATTAGATTAGGCATACTATACTAGCCTTGGCATTCCCCAGCGACCCACAAGTTGAGTGTCTTTAGGAAGGAAGAAGCAGGGGACCCCTGAATCAATTGCCTCCTGGGTGCGGCAAGATAGCTGGATGCGAGGAAATGCAATAAATATTGTGGATTGCTTAAAGGGTCATTGGTTGAGGGCGGTGAAGAGAAACGTGCACAGGGCCCATAGGCAACAAGGCACAGAAGGGCATCAGCAGGAAGGGATAGGAGCAGTATGTACTGGTAAGCACAGGTTGGGCAAAAGCTGTGACGTGCATGGGTGGGCATCAACAGAGAGGCTCAGGAATCAAGGGCAGAGTGGTAGAGGGCTTATAAACTTGGAGAATCAAGGGCAAGGATAATCAGCTGCAGTGGGAACAAAGACAAGGATGCACCAGGCGACTGGGCAAGGTAGAAAAAGGTGACATAGGGGCATAGCAGTTTAGGTAAATGGGTAGGCATGGAAGAACATAGGCACACAGATGCTGGTGTGTAAGATGACAATTAAACTTGATTTAACTCAGCACCTCATTGCGTCGGGTTTAAATCCTCAGGAAATTAATCAATTGAAGAGCCTAAAGCCAAACAAACAAAATTGAGCACAGCTCTTTTCCATCTGATTTAATTTTTAAAGAAATTATTGTGATGCCACGTTGCTCGAGGTGCTGAAAAACGCGAGCCAGGAAATATTAGTACGATGCTTGTGTGTAATAAAAGAAGACTATTTTGAATGTTTGATAGAAGTTGAAGGCAGGCAATAGTTTTCTAAATAAACCGTAGTCTTCAGGTCATATGTGACCCTACTTTAAACAGTCCGAACAGTCTTAGGCTAACTTTTTAATCGCTGCTGCACTCAACACGCAGGATCATCATGAGGACAAGGGTAATAAGGGGGAATGAATCAGGCAGCACTCCTATAAACTTGCATGAAGTATCTTACCATCCAGGTGTAGATACAAGCGCTGTAATGAACCCCACGGTCATGGAAGTTGCAAG
The DNA here is from genome assembly GCA_963921515.1 of Calotriton arnoldi. Classification (NCBI taxonomy): domain Eukaryota; kingdom Metazoa; phylum Chordata; class Amphibia; order Caudata; family Salamandridae; genus Calotriton; species Calotriton arnoldi. The sequence continues at coordinate 1,105,319 of CAWUFW010003894.1, read as the reverse complement.
CTCACCACAGATGCCTCTGATGCAGATCCTCAACCTTGGGCGACGCTTACTTATTGGTATATTTGATTCTGGCCAACCGAGGTGCTGGTTTATCATCAGTCCTTGTCAATTCGGGTCATTGAGGTACCTGTTCACAGACCTTCAGTCAACTGGGCCTTGTGCAGTTCTACCTAGCAGTCGGGTGATCTCCCCTCCTCCTGGCCAGTACATTTCCTCTCCTCCCGCTCATGTCACAGCAGCCTGTTTCTCCAATACACCGCTCAAATGACAGCAGACACCCGCAATTGTCCTGTCTCTGACAACCAATCTATTTGATCTGGTGTGCAGTGTCCACTTGAAGTTCACCAGTATACAAGTTAATAACTTGCAGGGAGGGGAGTGTTCTCCACATTAACTCTCCACTTTCAAGACACAAGCAGGAACTTTGAATTACCAAAAGTGGAAGCTTTGTTTAAAGTTCAAAGTCTCCCTCTAATCTGGAGGCAGTGCATCTGTAGCCTTTGTCTTGACTTCGGTTGGCTTTTCAAGGCAAGCAGCACTCCCCATCAGGCTAGTCCAAACTGGCCAAAGTCATCTGCGCACTATAGCCAGATACGTCAAGCGACAGAGCTAGAGTTGTCATACGGTAGCCTACACAATGCAGTAAACGGTAGAAGGCACAGGTATTTTTCAAGGGAGAGCAATGGAAAAGTTTCTACATTGAGAATAGTAACAGTATTTCCTCTGAAACTGTCAGCCAGGCCTAGTGTGAAGTTTCTAAATTGAAAGATTCAATTTTCTTTTTGACTTTGGCGAGGACAGATCATTTTAGAGGGAGGGCAAAGGAGTGGATAGGGTGGGTGTTGCAGTGACAGGAAGTAATATCTGCAAGGATTAGAAGTGGAGGATATTATAGTGCTTCGACTGCTCTTTTCTCTGAGACATGCAACCTCAGTCCTTCTCTGAATCCCTGGTGCAGGTTTTGGATGGCGTTAGTGTTGGGGTCAAGACTTTTGGTTACTCGATCTCTGGAGGCCTGGACATTGATGGCAACACATACCCGGATCTCCTTGTTGGTTCTCTGTCAGACACTGTGGTCCTTTACAGGTGAGTGATCTGAATCCAAATACCATTCTGACATTCTTGAGGTCTTGAGATGCCCTGCTAGTTCTCCCAAACCTATTGTACCATCATACATTCTCCCAGGGCTGCCATCCTTTATTACTCCTTCCTCACAATATTTCAGCCACATGGCCTGATCTTAGGGCAGGCATCTTCTTATACTGCTTTGAGTGCTGTTGTTCTACTCTTTAGTTTCAAGACCTGCTTCCAGGATTGTCAACTGATACTACTGCTTCCAAAAGTACTTGACCACCCTCCATGTTCAAGGCCTCCTCCCTTGGCCATCTTCCTTTAATTCTGATCTATCACTATTGCCTACCATCTGATCTCAAGTCATACTTCCATGGTCATCTAGCTCCAAAGACTGTTGCATTACCCTACATCAGTCCCATGGCCTGTTCCAGGGCTGAACTTCACCACTACTGCTCCCAACACCACCATGCTGCCCTTCAGTTTAAAGGTCTCCTTTAGTACTCTTCCCAACACTATCATATTACCTCTAACCTTGACATTTCTCACCAGGACCATCAACCTGTAGTTCTACTCCCAACACTATCATAGTCTTCCAACCTTCCGCTCTGCTTCCTTTGCCTTTAATGGTAGTCCTGCTGCCAATGCAATTAAGCATCCAGAGTCACAGTAGCCACTTCACCAAACTTCAGCCTAGAGGTTTGCAGCAGTTTCCTTTTGTTTTCCTTTCCTGTCCAGGTCACGGCCCGTCCTTCATCTGTTTAAGAATGTGAGCATAATCCCGCACAGCATTGACCTGGAGCATAAGAGCTGCCGCCACTCGCAGGGGTCTTGGTAAGAGATGCTCAACATGTTCAATGAGCTATATGTTCCATTCATTTGTTTCTTTAGTCTTGCTTACTCCATCTCATCTTCCTGTGACACTCTTCTTTTTTAGGTTGAGCCTAGAGTAGCGCACAAGCGCTGCTTCTGGCGAAGCATTATGTAGGGGGCTTTCAAAGCTGACCAGACGCTCGTGCGTCATGGCCTTTTTCGGGCGGTTACCCGCGCGGCCGACATCTGTTTCCCATTATCGTGCCCAGACGCGGGCGCGATAATTGGAAACACATGCCGGGAAAAGGCCATGACGCACGAGCGTCTGGTCAGCTGAGCAGGCTGCCGCGCTCGCTCGCCCCCTCTCCTCCATTGTTGTCCTTGTTAGTATAACGGAAGCTCTACTTCCCACTGGATGCGTCGTACAGTCCGCAGTTCCTTTGGGTAGTGTAATTGGGAACTTCCAGCCAGAGGCAGCCCCGCTGGTGGCGGCTGCAGGGGTCTCCTCCACCCTTGCTCGTCCCTCCTTTGATGCCCGCGTGCCCTGTTCCAATGCCTTCCCGGCCACCCCTCCAAACTCAAACAGAAAAAAGTGAGATTCGGAGAGTTGGTGACACACCGTCTGACACTTCACTGCTGAGTATGTGATTTCATGATTCATGTGTCTAAACATATCCACGAAACGATGCGAGCGCAGCAAGCAGTGCAAACCCCGCGAGGGGAAACCCGGAACATTGGACAGCATGAATGAAGCGCGACTGTGAAGGATTCCTCCCGGACAGCGCGCTCTCGCTCTAATAATGGAAAACAGAAATCACTTCCTAGAAGTGACTCCCCTACATTGGCGAGTGGTCATAGCTTCCAGTTCCGGCGGATCCACTCAGCCTTTCATCCTCCCGGTGTCCTTGTTAGTGGAGATTAATAATGCACATTCATAAGGCGCACACAACAGAATGAATTATGTATAGGCGCAGGTAAAGTGTTAATATCACTGAGCTCGATGCTCAGTTAATGACATCAGATCCGGCATATATCTGCAAGCCAGCCTGCCTGCCTATCAGGGCTCTATGACATCAGGGGTTTACTTAATGACAGTGAAGAGCACTCGTGCGCGTCTCACAATGCTTATTTCATGTGTGCTGGGCCTCACCGTTCCCTTGAATACATCGTCACACATAGCCCTCGTTCAAGTAAGCGCCTCGAGGCCAGCGCTACTTGTAAGTAATGTATTCAGGCTGCTGCCTACTTCAACGCTCCTTTCCCAACAGGACCCCGCTAGCACGGGTTAACTGGCGCTGACTTCCTGGGTAGCAGCTGTACCACAAATGCGTCCGCTGCTTATTACTACAGCACGTCTTCATATAGCACCCCTCTGGGATTAGGTAAGAGCCCTTCGTTTGTTTGGCTGCTTCACAGTTGCAAGCATTGTTAAGTGGATATTTGATAGCGCTAAAATAGAAATACAAAGGCATCCTGGCGTGTACACGGACGCCACTGCTTCCTGCTGCACAATCCGATCACAGAGGAGTACTGAAACATTGATGCGTGTAGAAACGTTGGCTGATGTCCTGTTTCAGATTCTGTGTCCCCGTGACAAGGCGGACGACGAAGTTAAATATGTTGCATTTGTGGTAATGATTTTAAGTTGATACATGGCCTGTCTGTGTTTGTAAATAAACTGACGGACTTTAAGTGGGATGAAAAAACTGGGGCGTCTAGAGTCAGAGAGCATGTGCTGCTCTGCGAGGCATGCTATATTCTCTGTGAGGTTTGAACATGCCAACTTAGCTAACAAACATTGGCAAAACCAATAGCTCTAGCTACACACTTATAAAACCCCAAAGGCGAGACCTATTGGCTATGCCAATGCTTGTTTCTCTTGCTGTCTATATCTTGCCTGCCTTTCCCTCTTTTGTACTTGCCCTTGAATTGCGGCCAGCAGATACCTTTGTTCTTGCGACTACTTCTTTTCTCTTTACTTCCAGCTTTCCTTCCATTCCAAACATGTGGATAGTCACTCTCGATTGACAGTAAAATAGTGCCTGCCCTTGCATAAAAATGGGCCTCAGGTACATTTGACGCCTTGCACTCTGCACAGGCCCTTTACCCACTGGTACCTTTGGTCATACAACATAACCTGCTGTCATCACCATAAACTGCAGCATGTGTTTCTTTTTTGTTTTCCTAAAGAGAGATTTTCTTACATGTTGCTTGTTTTCTCACCAGACGTTCTAAGCTCCCTTTAATGCTGAAGAAATAAGGATTAAAAAACGAGTGGTCCTATTTCTCTAAACTTAACCCACACATATCCCACCTGCAGTGCCTAGAGTCTTGCACCTGAAGCATCTGTGTCTCCTTCTTGAGAAAGGCTCTAAACTTCACCTGCACTTCTGGAAATATCTCCTTGGTACATATATCCCTGGGGGTTCAGGACAAACTAAAAGCATCTACAGCTTTCTATTCCCTCACTTCCTCCTTCACTGACCGGTTGTTCCTAGTTATCATCTGATCCTCCTCGCACATAATCACAAAAGGAACTGTTGAGCTGTAGAGTCAGTTTTCTAGGAGCAACCCTTTTGGCTCTATTCCACATGAAATCACAAGATGTTTCAATGTCGTATTCCAGAGTCAATGGTTAAGGCCTTATTCCCATATGCAATACTGAGATGCCTTCATAGTTTTATGCCAGGGCAGCTTTGCGATTTGTTAAAGAACAAATTCTCCTGCGTTAACCCCCAGGAATGACATAGCATAATTTGACTTCTTCCCCATGACACTGAATCAAATAAGTGGCACAAGTTTCAGTACCTTTAGTTCATGTGTTGGCCAGTGACTATCTTGCTAGAGAGGAATATTTTAGCCATCTGATAGAGACCTCTAGCCGCTGATTCTTTACCTTAGAATAATCCCTGGTTGTCAGACTGGATCAGGAAAATTTTCGAGCAGTACCCCTGCATGCCGATAGTTGGCGTCATTCGGCTCCATATGGCGTCATCGCATGCTATGTGGCTATCCCAAATGGCAGGCTTACAAGCCGTAGTGCCTGCCTCATGGAACTGAAACGCCTGAACAGATTCCAGCAATAGACCAAATTAAGGCCTATTACCACATGTCCATAACAGGCATTAAATACAACCTGTTGCCCTAATAGGGTGAGCGAATCCACTCACCTTACATAGCACATACACAGCCCCTCATCATTTGAGACGGCTGGATCCTTTGGTCCTGAAGAAAGCCATCCGACCCTTTTGGGCGACACAGGCTGAAACATGCCGACGACCACTCACCAGGTGCTTTTGGACCTATAATTATCTAATTAAGCACCGCCCACTTTTTAACTTTATCCCTCTCCTGTGAAAATAAAAACAAACTACAAAGATATTTTTTATAATTTTTTATTATTCCAACACTCTTCCCACTCACGACTGACGCACACCAGACAGTCTCACTCCTGGTGGAGGATGATGAACACCTGGAGAATGGGACACTCAGGTGCCAAGACCCTATGATGATTAATCCCACTTAATCAAAAAAGCGGAAAACAAAGGTATAACGCTGCAGTGACAGTGTGGCTTAGGGTCCTCATCGGAAAATTTCCAAGAGACTCTGGAAAACGACCTAATTGATTCATTCTTTTTGACTCTTGCTTGGAGACGCTTTTTATCTCGGGTGGAGCTCTGGCCTCCTGTACGCCTTTCTGCCAATACCACTCCTGCCCAGAGTTCTCAAGAAGATCAGGAACGACCAGACCCAAGTCTTTCTTGTGGCTCCGGATAGGGCACAGAGAGTCTGGTATCCTGAGCTGTTGAGCATGACCATCGGTCCTCCAATAAGGCTGCCTCTTCGAGAGGATCTCCTGTTTTAGTAACAGGAGAGAGTTCTGCATCCGAATTTGCACACTCTCCGCCTTCGTGCATGGAGATTGAGCAGCGTCAGTTGACAGCTTTTGACCTTCCTCCCGAAGTCTGTAACGTTATTCTGGCAGCCCAGCGTCCCTCCATCAAGTCGGTATACGCCTGCCACTGGGGCAAGTTTGTGTTATAGTGTGCTTCTCACAACATTAACAACCCTTTCTACATCCCAAGTACTGTGCTCTGGGCACAGTTAAGGGTTACCTTTCTGCCATCTCAGCATTTTTGCGGTAGCCGGACAAACCCTCTCTAAGTCACCCATAGTGGCTAGGTTCCTTAAAGGCCTGCAACATATGTTTACCCCTATGCCTTTTATAATGCCTCAGTGGACCTCAACTTGGTCCTCACTTCTCTCATATGTACACCATTCAAGCCACTCCACAGTTGCCTTCTTAGGCTCTTGACTTTGAAAATGTCCTTCTTAGTGGCCAAAACATCGGCCAGGATGGTCAGCAAATTACAGGCACTCTCTGCGCATCCTCCTTACATATCCTTCTATCCAGACAAACTTGTTCTCCGAACACATGCCTCCTTCCTTCAGAAGGTTGTGACTCCATTCCACGTAGGCCAGAACACCCCCTGCCGACTTTCTTTGCTCCACTTCATCCCTCCAAAGAGGAGAAGAGACTCCACCGTCTGGACCTAAAAACAGCATTGTCATTCTACCATATGTGGGAGCAAAAACAGGCAGTGCAAAAGAACCATTTTTGCGATGGATTTTCCTGTGCATTAAGAGCAAAGGCTGCAACCACTGTGTTAGCGCACGGCGTCCCCATCCTTGACATCTGTCAGGCAGCAATGTGGGCCTCACTGCACACTTTCACCAAGCATTACAGCTTGGACAGTCACAGGCACTTCGCCCCTTCAGTTCTGCAGGATTTTCTTATCTAATTGGTTTCACAGTCCCACCTCCAGGGAGGTATTTCTTGGGTATCTATTCTAAGGTAAGGAATCAGTAGCTGGAAGTCTCTATCAGATGAACAAGTTATTTACCTTCGGTAATGTCTTTTCTGGTAGAGACTGTATCTAGCCGCAGATTCCTTACCAACTCTCCCATCCTCCCCACTCTGCAAAACAATTTTGGTGTAGGTAATACCCTTTCAAGGGCCTTAGTTCGTCACACCAGTGGTCAGTGCTAATCGTGGCTCCGCGATCTGGTGTGAAAAGTCGAGAAATTAACTGACGTCAACATGCCGAGGTGGCACCTATATAGGTACTGCGCACCTGCGCACATCACTTTCGGCACGGACGATGCCGACGGTCGCAGAGTGAACAACGCCACCTACTGGCACGCAGGGATACTGCTCGAAAATGTTCCGGATCCAGTCTGACGCCTTATTCTAAGGTAAGGAATCTGCAGCTAGATAGAGTCTCTACCAGATAAGGCATTACTGAAGGTAAGTAACTTGTTCTTTAGTAACATTGTGAATCTACTTATGTTACTATGGTTTAGAGACAATCAAGACAAGGTTCATAACCAGTAAAACCACACCCTTATGTCTTCCGTCCTCACCCTAAAACACATTCTCTGCTGCTGTCTAGCAATGATTTTCTGTTTAAGAAGAAAGGGAGGCTGGTTATAAGAATATAAAACAGTTGTTTTGTATTGCAACTCTTGAAATCTTAGCCCTACACTCCTTTTCTGCACAAAGACTCGCCCCATTGGCTCTGAATAGTTCCATTCTGGAGGTGGGGGCCATGCACAAACACTAGCCTCATTTTGATGCTATTGTACATGTTCTCTTTTTGTCTACCAACGAAACTGGATGTCCGAGGAATACGAGGACTGGAGTTTTGACCACAGAATTCAGAAGTTGCTAGTCTCAGATATTTATTCTGCCTTCTCTGCTGTCCCCTCTTGCCTGTCTTTGTACCAATTTCACCCATTACTCGTATCTCCCATGCTTTCTTCACCTCTTTCCGTCTGTCCAAGTTTATTTCTGTTTGCCAATCCTTAATTTTTTATTTTTTATTACCATTATCAGACGCCACATGGTTCACAAGCATTTCACTTTCTTGTTCCTCATACCTCTTTTCTCTTTTCCCCCCATGGGCAGTGTGGACCTGAAAGCTTGCTTCAGCTACACAGCGACCCCTGACAACTACAACCCCGTTATCAGTGAGTATTGAGCCATATATCTCTGCATCGCTTTATGTTGACATGTTCTTCAGCATTAGGTGAATGCATGAAAAGGTCTTTGTAGTTCACTCATGGGAATGAAATCTGTTTAACATTCCTTTGCTTGCTTAAGAACTCAGTAGAACTAGTGGAACACCAATAGATAGATAAACAATAAACAAAATAAGGATATTGGAGGGGGGATTGATCTTATTTCTCATTGAACTAAATCATCTATTATGGGCAGAGGCAAGTCAGAATTTCAGGATAAGTCCTGACTATGGAAGATATCCTAATTCAGATTCACATTATGCACATTAATTTAATGTGAATATTGTGAGAAGTTGTGATAAATCCAACCCATTGTGGAGCAACGATAGGCACCCCCATTCTGAATTACTTAATCAGTTCTCTCTCGTGAGATCCCAAATTTCACTTGAAGGTGCATCTGGTTTTCATTTTCAATTTCAAAGTAATTTAAGAATAACCAGACTTGTCTGTGTTTATTTATTGTGAGGTTATTCATACCTGCCTAGTTCACTTGTAGACTGGGAGCTACCTCCGGCAGCCAAGCTCCAATACTTTTATGCTTATGGAAGCAAATTGTTCTGATGCACACTCCACAGTTACCCTATGCAATTCATTCATTTGTGGAAGCAGGAATGAGTTTCCCAATGCTGTATAATAATTGTTCAACTTACTTAAAGATTTGTCTATTTAGAATTTACCATACAGGCTAAATTATTCCTCCAGCCTTTCGTCCCTCTACTACTTCATACTTTCTATCAGTCTCATTGGAATTGTTACCCTTACTTTATTAAGTGCGAAACCCTTCCCTGCACATCTGGCTGGGTCTTCGCTATATAAATACTTTTAATAAATACATCTTTAGTACAAAACAATGTGAATGAAATATAGTTTCTGCAAAATATTTTTCAAAACTTTGTGTAATAAACACTGTAAAATATAATGCACAATTGTGCAAAAGCACACAGTTCATGTTAGAATGTTTACAACTAAATGTCTCAGAATGAGATTTTTAAATCCCTTCTTCTCTACGCTTGAGACACTGCAAATTGGGTGGTGAGCGTTATCTCACAATGATGATCTCCAGAACATTCATTAAAAACAAGTTATGATTCCACCAAGAGGAAAGGAAATCTGCATTCAGAAATCGTCATCCATGGAGAGGGGTTCCTAAGTTCATAAGTACGATAGCATTGTTCGCAAATAACTGGATCGACATATGACGATAGCCTATTTAAGACATAGTTTCTCATCTCTGCCAGGCACCCTTATCTATATCATTAGCAGCGATGCTAAACAAAAAGAGGGCAATGTTGCCGACCCTCCTTGAATGCGCACTGGCTCCAGCAAACGTGCATTCTTCAAAGCAGATTCTCATAACAATATTAGAATAAAGTTAGATAGTAACGTGCAATAAGCTTCTGTCTATAGCCATAGCTCACAAGCTATCCTACAAGGTTGGTTTTGAGTCTGAGAGACTGAGCCAAAGGCTAGGCAGATATAAAGCTTAAATCAGAGAAAAAGAGAGTCACAGAACCATCAGCATCTGTGGGATCTCTCCTCTATCCCCCAGCTGGCCTTAAAAGTCTGATAAATTCCTTCCTTTCTGTGCACCAGGCAGCAGTCTACCCCTGCCACCCAGCAGCACTTTATGGGAGTGAAATAACAGGGCTTGCTTAGTTGTAGTTTAGAAAGTGCTTGAAAATCTAGTCTTGGACTCCCTTCAAGTTCTGTGGTTCAGGCCAACAGGATAGACTTGGGGCCTTTTCTGATGGAAATGTTAGTGTGATCTTGACTGTTAGGCTTTCTGACTAAATAAATAGCCCTGAGTCCATTATTGACCTCTGCGCTCAAAAGTGACACACTCTGTTTATTACCCGAGCATGTATTTAAGGTTGTAAATTTAAAAAATATACTCATGAAGGAATACTATTGTTACAGGTAACTAACTATCCCCTTAGTAAAAAGGGTGTGGCTTTCATAGTGGATCACCTTTTCCTTTCTCTGACTTTCCTTCTTTGCTCTGCTCTGGTACATGTCTGTCTTGCGTTTGATGGCTCTTTTCTCTCCACAAGCTCTAAGATATATGTTTGATGCTGACACTGAGAGGCAGAACCTGGGTAAGGCACCGCGGTTATCTTTTCTGGATCGAAGAGCCACGGACCAAGAACATCAATATTCAAATGAGGTGACCCTTCCACGTCAAGGAGTGCGTTCCTGTGTGATGGCCACGTTCCAACTAAAGGTACACAGCACAGTTCAGGACACTCCAAAATGTCCCAAATGGAATAGCAATAGAGCATGTCCTAGCTGCTAGCTTATTGGTGCGCATTAATAACACACAGTCTGATTCTCTCCTCCTCTTACTACTCAAGAGTTCTGGAAATTGGTGTTACTGTTTTTGCATGATATGATGGCGACAATATTCAATTTAGTTTTCATTGCACAGCTCTTTATTTTGAGTTATTGGTTCACAAGCCCAGCACCTTGACTAAACTGGTGGAGGTATTAAATGTCTGGATATAGCAGCTTGCAAGAGATTGAGATCCAATGGAGCCAGGTTGGGTCTGGGGTGTGCATTCGTTGATTGAATATTGTCAAGGTAATTACAAGCTCTGTAAACTATTGGCACTTTTTATGGTTTGCTCTTTGAGGTGATACTGATCATCAGTGGTGGCTGCTCTAATTTTGGGGTGGTGAGGCAATGCGAACACAGGGGGTTGAGGGGAAAATAATAAATAAAAATGCTTACCTGCCCCAGCGGTCGCCGCCTCAGTGCTCCTCTCCTGATGCTCTTCTTGCTGCACTGGCTCCCAGGGGGCAATCACAACGCTGCTCTCATGCTGGTAATACTATTTACCTGCATGAGAGCAGCGCCGTTATTGGCCTGAGTGGGCTAACTTGATGCTCGCTCATGCACAGGGAGCCTGTGGCTTTTCTTCAACCTGGCTGTGCAACACAGCTGGGTTGGAGAAAAATAAGTGTGCATGTTTGTTTGACCGGCCGAAGACGGCTGACCAAACTGACATGCGCACTTACAAGTGCCCAACACTCCTCCCTACTGTGACGTGATGCTCTTCAGGATGGCCCCGCCCTAACCTCGGCTGGCAGTAAGAAAAATGTAAATATAATAAAATGGTTTTATTATCATTTTATTTTTCAGTGGGGTAACGCTCCTTCGCCATAACGGAGGAGCCGCCCCTGCTATTCATGTAAATCATCCCCAGTCCCTGCTGCGGTTTTCTGAGATAGCTGATATTTAGTTTGTGCTCGCTCAATACACATAGACTAACAGCCCAACGATTACATGTATGCTGCCCATACCAGACTGCCAGTTGGCTGTATTGTTTCTCCTGTTCTTTGCCTTTCGGCAGCAAAAGGCTAAATATAACATTTGTGGTCCTTTTGATAATATAACAGAAAATCAAACTGATGACGTTTTGCAGTTCCTTTCCTAGAAAAGAAAATGGTTTAAATGTTTTTAGATGGGCAGTGGCATTCATCAAAGAGGAAGTGGACCCTGTCGCTTATACTCGTAGCAGACTTTGCTGCAGTTCATACTTCAGCTCTTAGGAGTAAACACCCCACGCAGTTGTCCTATTCATCTACATTTCTTCGAAAATGTTGCCTTTTGAAGCAGTTTCCACTTTACTCTATATTTTCTTTCTTTATTTAAAGCATTGGTTTTTTCTGGATTTGAGGCTTATTTAAAAAAAAAAATCCTTTTTGCATTATCCTGTCACTTGTTCATGGAGCCAGTAGAGGCATTTTTCACAGTGTTTCCTCTTGTGACGAGACAGTGGAAAAGAGGGTCTATTTTGCTAGCCCTCACTGTGAGGCGTTTTCTTCATTTTTCAGAAATCACTTGCTTGGAGGGTAATGCTAAGTTATAGGCAGCTATTGTGGGCTTTTATGTGGGATTTTCCTGTCCTAGAATGGGGCTATCAAATGGCAGGAAGGGGAACTGCCTCCATCTCGGTCTATGATGTGCTGCCCTTGATCTACCCGGGTTTCTCCCTTCAAAAGGCACATTCCATTCAACTCAGTCGGCCTTTAGCATTTCAATGTTGAGAGTGTCTTGATGTTTGGGGGCGGCTCATTGTTTGTAGTGCTTCGACATTAGAGGGTTTTCTTGATGGTTCAATGCCCTTAGCAGTCATGTCTCTGGAATGCAAGACTCTTTGGCAATACAGGTCTTCATCTGAGGTGTGCTAGCAGTGAGAGAGCTTTGAGCTTATTGAAACTCCTCCCTCCTTGAAACATCTATGCTGAAAGCAGTTGTACCACAGTGAGCCCCATATACTGCTGAACTCCAGATTCAGAGGATTGGCAACGTTTATGCCCAAAGGGACATAACACCTCAGGCCAGCACTTTCTAGGTTTCACGGTCAAAAGAGGAGTCTGGTCATCTGCATAGCACCCATGGGACACTGCTGTTTCTTCGTAGTTGGACTCCACCTTCCCTTAATTCATGCCCATGCATACCGCATAATGCATGATCTCCTGGACTCCGAGCAGTACAAAGATCCTGAACACCTAGAGACCTAGAAGTTGCAGGGATTCATCAATACGGTTTCTCCAGGGAACTTCCTTAGCTCACTCACTGATTGGGTGTACCCTATTTTAAGGTGTTTTGGGGTGCATTTCTCTGTTCCTAAAGTGGATGTCCACATCTTTCCACACGATGCCATCCTGACACCTCATCAAATGCTCTTCTTATTTATTTTATTTATTTATTTATTTTGAAGGTTTTATATAGCGCGAACAAGACCCTTGCGGGTATCAGAGCGCTTTACATGTCAGATGTAGGAAACAATAGTAGACATAGCAAACACAGTTATAAGTGATTCAGATATACGATACTCAGAAAGGTAAAAAAAAAAAAAAAAAAACTAGCGATTAAGATATGGAGCTCAAAAACAGAACTAGTAATTAAAATACGGAATAAGTCAGTAAATTCACGTGAATTTAGCCATGAGAATCGCTTTCACTTCTTTTTTGAAGGAGGCGGTGGAAGGGTTCAGTCTTGTTTCAGTGGGCAAAGCATTCCAGATCCTGGGAGCCATACCAGAGAAGGATCGGTTATAGGTTTTTTTCTTGGCAAATCGTTGTGGTTTCAGTAGAAGAGTCTTGGCACTCCTGGAGGCTCTATTGCCCGCAGAGAGCACCAGTTTCTGAGCTAGGTAGTGCGGAGAATTGTGGTGTAGGGCCTTGTGCGTCATACAAGCGATTTTCAGATGAATTCTAGCTTCAAACGGTAGCCAGTTGAGAGCTCTAAGGTCTGGAGAGATGTGAGAGGTTCTCTTTGAGCCCGTGATGAGTCTCGCCGCTGAGTTGATAGCGGCTCTTAGCGGGGCTGTCGACGACCTTGGGAGGCCGCATAAGGTTACAGCCCCATATTCCACTCTTGGGATTACTAGGGCTTGAACTGCTTGTTTGAAATCGTAAGCTGGCAGGAAGGGTTTCAGTTTTCGCAGGGTCTTCATGTGGAAGTTAGCTCCTTTTGTGGAAGCGCTGATATGCTTTTGCATCTTTAGGTTACTGTCCAGAGTCACACCTAGCGATTTCGCTGATTCGACAATGAGAGGTTGTCCTTTGAGAGCTGTTAAGTGCTTCATCCAGTCCAGGATAGTGGATGCTTTGTTAGGGGCAGCGATTAAGAGGAACTCCGTTTTGAGGGAGTTTAATTTCAAATGGTTTTCGGCCAGCCATGTTTGGGTTTTTTGTAGAATTGTGTTGAGCGATTTGATGTCTTCAAGTGAGTGGATCTTGATGTATATTTGGGTGTTGTCTGCATACATATGGAAGTGAATCTTGGAGAGACTGAGAAGTTCGGTGAGTGGTTCCATAAAAAGGTTGAAGAGAGTGGGTGAGAGGGAGGAGCCTTGCGGAACTCCTAACGTGACTGGCATGGGGTTGGACAGGGATTGATTGACCTTGAATCTTTGAGATCTATTTTGGAGGAATGAGGCGAACCAGTTAAATACAGCTCCAGACAATCCCATTCTGTGTTTCAGGAGCTCTAGCAAGTTGCCATGTTTGACAGTGTCAAATGCTGATGACAGGTCGAGTAAGATTAGTAAACAGGCTTCGTTTTGGTCCAGGATTTTTAGAGCGTCGTCAATTATGTGTGTCATGGCTGATTCGGTACTGTGACCTGCTCGGAAGCCTGATTGAAATTGGTTAAGCAGGTTGAATTGTTCGATGTGTCTGTTCAGCTGCATGTTAACACATTTTTCCAAGAGTTTGGCTAGCATAGGTATGTTGGATATCGGGCGATAGTTATTTAGCTCCGAAGGGTCAGATGTTGGTTTCTTTAGGATAGGGGATACCTGACCTGTTTTCAGGATGTCTGGAATGGATCCTTGAAGGAGGGAGGTATTTATGATCTTGGTCCAGAGAGGTAGTAACAGAGGAATGAAGTATTTTAAGTAGTTGGCAGGAAGCGGGTCTGTGAAGTGGTTGGAAGGTTTCAGGGCGGTTAGCGTCTTTAGGATGGTGTCTTCACTGTAAGTGTTGAAGTAGGACCAAGTTGCGTTGTTTTTGAGGTTGAATTTTGTAGAGTAGTAAGCTTGGGCACCTGCAGGGGGCAGTGATGAGTTCTTTTGCATGACCGAGAGGGATAAGAGGTCCTTGAGTAGGTCTGTTTTTATGGAATCTGTTTTGACCAGTAAGTCAAGTCAGTCGGAAGCTTTTCCCATTGCTTTGTCTTAAAGACATTCAGCATATTCATACTTGGAAGTGCCATTTTGTGGTGTACAGCGTGTTGCTGCCAAGCAGTAAGGAACAGAAGCAGAAGTTGTTTGGTTTGCATAGCAGTTTGTGCACTTTGTTTGGAATGAATACTTCTTCTATTGGGCAAATGAAGTGTCCAGAAAAGGGCTCCTTATTGATTTGATTTCATAGTTTGGCAATTCCATGTTCAGTCTCCTGTGACATGAGAGTTAAAATGGAAGTCTTAGTGACTCCTCAAGTCTGACAGGATGGACCTACTACTCGAGGGGTTTTGCTTTTTCTTCTGTCATCCATCAATGACTAATAGACTAAGGCTTCAGGATCCAGCAAGTCCGGCTACAGGCCTTTATTCTCTTTAAAAGAGACATGATAACATGATGGTATAACGTGTTGTCTGTTGTGTGTAATATTTTAGGATCTTTTCAGACATATAGGATTTAGGGATTTTTGCTACTGATGAAGAACAGCTTCAAAATCTACTTTAAAAATGAGGAAAAATTAAATTGAGCTCTTTTGTGTGTTTACCTTACCTTCAATCTCATAAGTTTTAATTATAATGTGTTATTTCAGAAAGCTTAAACTATGTGAGTCTACTTTGTTATGATATATTCATTTTATTTGAGGAGCACGGCCTATGCAAAAGCTTCTGAGAGCTGTATAATGACACACACCTAGAGAAAGGCCAGGAAGATAAAACAGCAGAGGAGGCCAGAGATTCTGACTATTTAATATATATAACAACTAAAAAGAAAATGGGAGAACAAAAATCAGAAGATGCATAGATTGCTGATGTGAGATCCAAGGTTTCTGGACTTTTCGAAATCCCAACAAACAGAACTCCATGCGTAAAGTGCATTCAGTACCTCGGCAGCTGCAACCGGAAAAGCGCTGTCTAAAGTGGCTGTTCTAGCTTTGGTGACTTCCATAAGGGAGGAATGGGTAGGATACAGTTTGCATTGTAGTCTGTGCCATCTGAAATCAGGTCTTGAATTTACAGCAGCTGTTTGATAAATTGTACTTTGGATAGTGACCACGGATTTAAGGAGCACCCCGGCGCACCCAGGATATTACTGAATGGAGGGTAGAATAGGACTCACATGGTGAGGGTTTGAAATTCTGGTAAGTAGCCGTGCTGGTCCACAGCATTCTGCACCACTTGTAGCACATCCAAAAGCTTCACAGGGGCACCTGAGTATTTATCGGCAGAAGTGGAGGAGGGGCAGTGCTTACTTTGTTTTATTTGCAGAAAGCGACTGCTAAAGTTGTTGGCTACCTAAGTAGCCAGCAATAATTCTGCATCAGTTAGTAGGCCAAGGATATGTACATTCTTTGAAGACTCCGGTGCAGATCCCATTGCATCCGACCCGAGGGCTGGGTTCCATCTAGAGGTGCCATTCCTGGTGACAAGGCACAATGTCTTGGCCAGGCTAACTTGTAGAAAAATAACTAACATTGACCGAAAAGTGATAAACAAACAGTGAGTGGTTGAGGCAGCTATCCCTTCCTCACCCCTGGTTGGTTAAGAGACACCAAAGGTCAGCCAAATGTTGCCAGCGTATATGTCAAACTGGAACATGGCACAATGGAGCTGGTTAGCTATGACTACATTTAGATGTTAAAAAATGGAGACTATATTGACCTCTCAGGAACGCAACAGCTGATCATATGAGGTGCAGAGTTAAATAATGGCTAAATTACAGATTTGGTCCTGCTGCTCAAGAATGATTTCAGCCCTTCTAGTATGATGCCAGTGAACCCAGCTTCCACCAGTCTGGAGAGGAGAATTAAATAATTGATGATGTCAAAGGCAGACAACATTCTTATAAAACCAGCACGCCAACAGCACCACCATGCACAAGTCTCCTCAGATCATCTAGCAGCTACTGAATAACTAATTTTGTGCAGAGATCCAGGCGAAACTCCCCTGCCCCTGGAAAGAATCCAGCCATCCAGTACCTTCTGCAAATTTTGGCACTGTGTAAAGACAAGCTTATGGTGCAGTTTGCCCAAATAGTATGAAAGTTAGTTAGAAGTTGCCTAAATTATCTCGCTGTAGTAAAAATATTTTGAGTAACGGTTTTAGAGTAGTCCTTCCCTGTGCTTTGGTGACCAGTGCACAGCTTAAGGAGCTGCTACTCCTTTGCCCTCTTCTTTCATGTTCCCATCAGCTCCTCTTCATGCTTGTGAGGCTTTTCAAACCACCGTCCATCAGAAACTTACGGAGCAGGCAAGGAATGGTAGACTAACTGACGGTTACAATTTTGTGTCATTAACCACAAATCCACCTAGTGAAACGACAGAGGTAGTCCCTGTAGGCGATCCCTGTACTTCTGTGGGTATCAGGTTTTTTTTCTGGTCTGCTTCTCTTAACACCAGCTCACATCAGCCGACACATGTTCTCTGGAACACTGGGCGGGTGGTAAAACTATCTGACACATGGAATAAATAACAGAGTACTGAGCTGAAGAGGAGTTGGTGTGAGCACCACCAGCCATTTCAGCCATCGTCTCCCTCAAGTAGCATCATTACCTACCCTTTTCCAGCTATGATGTCTCTACATCCTTTGGAGGTTAAATGAATCTTGGGAAACTCATAGGCATGCGTAAGTTGAAACCTCTGTTTGTAAAACGTGACTCTATCTACACTGGCTTCGCCTCCGTAAAGCGCATGACGCAAGGCACATGGTGTCTTGTATAATTATGGTACTAAAAGGCTAACCAGACTTGCATAGGGAAGAACAAAGGGCATCCTACCAGGGAAAGCAGACCACTGCTGCTTTAATGAGAAACACACCCACACATTACAGAGATGTGTGAAGCGGTGATTTGAAAATAAGTGAATATCTTTGCCAAGCATTTCTCTATTGACTCCAAGGAAGCACTATTGTGTGACAAATCCCTTGCTTAATTGCCCTGGCAGCTTTTCTGTTCACCTGGTTTTTCCTCCTCTTTCTTTAGGGTGGGATTAATATTCTGCTCTTAATGAGCATCAGAGAAAATCCCATGGTGGAGAAGGAAATTACTAGTAATCCAAGCTCTCCTTCTTGGGAATCATCAACAGTGCCTTGCCATCGACTTGCTGTAGGGGGAGCGTTGCTGGACTGGTGTTGAATTTTAAGTCCATCACCTTCCCTACTGTTGAGCAGACTGGAGTTGAAATAGTAAATGATACTATTCCAAAGTCCAGCGCCCCCCTAAGGTAAGTCATTGTACCGACTTGCGTGCTAAGGGAACACGTCATAACGACGTGTTCGTTCTAATACCTGCGTTGTAATGGCATGAATGCTAAAACACATGCAGGATTACGTCATACAACTGCCCGTAGAACCAGGTGAACAGAAGAGTGATAGAAGTGAGATTTTTGTGTAATCTGTTGCCTTAAACTGAAATGTTTCTAACTGACCCAAGGTTGCTCCTAGAATCGTCAAAGGAGCCAGTCCACAGTTTCTCTCCTTTTTAAACATAATGCCTGTCTAACTATTTCCTATTTTGTGTTCTTTATAGGGGAGGGTGGGAAACCCTGTTTTCTCAGCCACGTGCAATATATAGTGTAAGTTTACAAATTACAATCAAAACAAAAGGATTGACTCTAAACTAGTATTTGATATAAGCAACTTAGACCCTGGGAATGGTAATAATGAGGGCATTACTGGAAGGTCACATATTGAAATAGGGTCCGTGGGCACTGTAGAGTTCAAGACTGCTAAAGAGCAGGTACACATCCTGCCTTAGAACGTGGCAGGTTGGAGCTCTAAGCTCTCTGACCACTTATGGGGGGTGGGGTCGGGGTCATTAAAAACGATAATATTTGTAGCTCTCAGGAGACATGGGCCACCACTCCGGTGTTTTGGTCAGGGTATTTGGATTTTAGTCAGGAAGCCAGAGTGTTAGGGGTGGGGCACCCCTCTGATGACTTAACAGTATAGGTGAAACTTTGATAGAATGTTGTTACTTCTCTTACCATCATACAGGAGGGCCATGCAGCCTGAACACTCAGGCAGTCATGCCTCAATATCGACCAGTGTTAACTATGTCCGTATTGTCTTGCTGTACTCTAATCTAACCCTGCTTAGTTGAACAGAGCTGTATATAAAACTGGGTCCTCGTTGGCTCACTCGCCCTTTTACTCTGTCACTTACCTGCTTCTCATTGGCTGTCATTCGTGCTTTTTCAGGAAGACATCAAAGACAAACTCCGGCCCATTCCAGTGACGCTATCCTACAACATCAGCCGTGCACAGCAGAAGCGCCGCTCGGCTGGTGCCGACCTGGGGCCACTGGCACCTGTCCTGAATGCCCAACAGTCCAACTTCTACAAGTCAGAGGTATTAGGGCGGGTGCTTCTTATTTCCAATAACCACTGATTAAAATGAAAGACATACAAATGAAGGTCAGTCTCTAGTTGTAGGAGGGAGCTGAGTCAATAGTTCATCCCAGGTATGAGGGTGCAGTTGGTTCAAGTGTGTTCCCAGCATTAGAAAGGCTGATTGAGTCAAGTGTAGACTAGAGTGCCGGTTCAGGCATGGGTTCATTTCCTTCATGGTTACACATTTTCAGTGCGATTGTCACTGTAGAAATAGGCTGCTACATAAGGTTGCCACCATCAGAAACAAAGGGAGATTGGCCTACAACCATGGGGAGCTACAAGTGGGTGTGTCCTTCAAGAATGGGCCACTTCAAGGGGATCCTTCCTTTCGGAATGGGGTGCTATAAATGGATCCATAGTTTCAGAAAGGGGTGGCTATAATGAAACCCCTCTTTCAGGATTGCCCACTACAAGGTGACCCCTGTCTTCTGGAATAGGGAGTTGGGAAAGAGCAGCTTCGCCTAAAAGTTCATCATTGATGAAGGGAGACGGGCAAGACATGCAAGCCGTAGATCTTTCTACCCATAGGCTACAAAGGCGGACATCTGTGATGCCGCTTGATGAGTAGGGGGCAGGGTGAGAGGGGCACTGGCATCACCAACATTTAACCCTGTATTGTTTTGCAGCAGGTCTTTAGTTGGAGCCAAAATCCTTTGAGAGGCCCCTGGTTCCAGGAGTGTTCAACTTGGCTAGAGGGAGCCCAAGTACCTGAACTAACAAAGAGTATAGAAATACCAAATCGGTGATAGGTTACCGACTCCCAAGTAGGGGCGGTAACTCACTTCCCTCAGGACCCCTTCTTTTTGCGAATTGTGGTGGCAGACTCAGGGGGAGTAGGCTGTGGTCTATGGGCCTATTGCCAACTCTCTTTGAAATTTTTCTAAACTGAAAACCTTATATATATATTTTTTTTAAAAAGCAGCCCTGTTTCCTTTTAGTACATAGGTCTATCCGTAAAATAATTTAGTGGTCGCAAAAAGTCGGTACCCCAGTTGCAGCTGCTTTTTGCAACCAACGTTTTAATACATATGGCCACAACGAGGTATCTGTTTGCACAATGCTACTGCTGAGACGGGCAGTATTTCCTTTAAGAATGCCAAGCAGTGGGGTCCTGGACATTTAGAGTCAGTTGAGAGAAGTAGAGTTTGCATCAGGAGGTCTTTATCTTTTTGGACTCCTCCTGTCTCCCATCAGGTGCACTTTCTGAAGCAGGGCTGCGGGGATGACAAGATCTGCCAGAGTAACCTGCAGCTGCATTACACCTTCTGCTCCCGTGTGGGAAACACAGACTACTTCGAGCCTCTGCCCAGGTGAGTTTCAGCAGAAGGCCACTGTGCGGTGTCAAGTTGAGGATTGGGAGATCAGTCCTTCAGGGGAATGCCATGCAACCCTCATGTGAGTGACTTTACTGCTCATGAGCGTTAGGGAAAAGTAGCCTTGCATTTTATTGGTGAGTGTTGTAGAGGAGGGACACTTCCCTTCAATCCTTAGTTGGCTGTTGGGGCAAATAGGCTCTCCAGGCCCCAGGTAAGTGTGAGAAAGATGTGTACACAAACCTTGGTTGAATATGGCGGGAAAGTGCTGGATTTTCCTCTGGTGAGTGTGGTGGGGTTAAAGATCGCCCAGCAGCCCTGAAATAACTGTGAGGGAGAGATCTCCTTACAAATCCTGTTTGTTTCCATATCCTCTGCACAGAATACTCATTCTCAGAACTGATTCCAGTATCTGTACAGATTCCTGCCTCTGCGTAAATGTCTGTCTCCTCACTGCTACCCGTATATGCACTGATTCCTTTACCTCTGCAATGGTTCCTCTAGCCCATCACTAATTACTAGATCCATGCACTGATTCCTCTAAACTGGGGCAGAATGATTTATAGCTGCATTAATTCCCACACAATGCTGCACTGATACATGTACCTCTACATCAATTCCTATATCTTAGTACTGATTCTCATATCTTTGTGCTGATTTCTGTATCTTTGTACAGATTCCTGTCTTTCCTCTCTGGTTCCTGGTTTCTAACACTTATTCCTTCATCCTTATTGATTCCTCTGATTGCACTGATTTGTCTTCTAATCCAGGACAGACTTCTTAATCTTTCCATTGGGTGTTGTTTCTCCTCACTGATTCCTCTGTCTCAGCATGGATTCCTCTATCCGAGGCCAGATTCATGTCCCTGTCTCTGATCTCATTTTTCTGTATCAACAATGGTTCCTCTCTAGCTGCACTATTTCCTCTATCCTCACAAAGATTCTTCTTTCTCTGAAGTGATTTAAGTGCCTCTGCACTGACTCTTTATGTTTATTGCTTCCCGCATCTCTTCTTTTAGTTATAGGTCAAACCTATCAAATAGCACATGAGCTCTCTATAGCGAGGCATTTCGTGGTTTATCAAGAACATGGAAGGGCTTGGAGCCCGCCCATTACTTACCATTGGCTGGCTTTCCTGTCACTCTTGTTTCCCTGTTTCTTATTCATCTCCCATCTTTCAATATTGTGTTTCTCCCCCCATGGAACATTGCCTCTTTACCATTTCTTTGATTGACTGACACCTCTACTTCCACTACTTGCTTTTCAAGCACAGCTTTTTTATTTTGTGTTAAGCATTCCATGAGAGTAAATGTATTTTTGAGCTGTCACCCTAGTTTACTTCTCTCCCCCTGTACTTGTGGTGTCCTCTGTCGAACAAATGCTTCTCCCCGTCCCTTCCCTGTCGCACTTGCCCGTGTGCTGCTCCCATTGTCTCCCCGCACCATCTGTGTTGCTTCCCCTACTCTTGACTTCCTCCTCTCTCCCTGTTGTTCCTCCCCACAACTCTGCCCTCCTTATTGCTTTCCTCCAATTTGCGTGTTGCTCCCCCTGTCCCTTCTGTCCTCTCCAATGTTGCTTTTGCCTCCCTCTTACAGACCTGCTAACTCACACGTTGCCACAGCGTGTCACACAATTTCGGCTCCCTTCACACGGTCACCCATTGAGGAACCGAAATAACACAGTGGCAGGAAAAACTAGCTGGAAACCACTGCACAGATTGGCTTTCCTGCTTGTTGTCGGAGGCTGTAAGCAGCCGATGTCCTTTAAGGAGTGTAAAATCAACCCAGGGCATCGGCAACGGCCTCAGTGACCCTTTGTTGTATTTGTGAGGAGGGGCAGTGGGGGGGTTGGTGGAGGTTTTTTTGTGGGGGATGGGGGAGTTGGTTGAGGGCAGAGAGCCTCTAGGTAGTGCTCTTCACATGGTGACATTTCTTTGTATGTTGGCAGGTATGCTCTTATCCTCCCCCATATTGCTTACCCCTCACTCCCACTCTCCCCGTGTTGCTTCCGTGTCCCCCATCCTCCCTCATGTCGCTTCCGCCCCCCACCCCGTTGCTTCCGTTGGCCACCTGCCCGGCTGGCTCACATTAAAAAAATAAAAGTTTGCGTGTTTTATTTTGTTTTTAATTACCGATCCAACTTGGATCAGTCACTAAAAAGAAAAAAAAACACTTGCGTCATTTTGTAGGCACGCACACCTATAAAATGATGCAGGTGGCCGCGTCAAATGCTATTTTTTTTACACTTTATCCACGCTGCACTGCTTCAGGGATGCTGTGCAGCATGGATAAAAGCCAACTGGTCACAAAGCCAAGACCTATTGACCTTACCAATGCTTGTTCTACCTTGGGGCAGATTCCTCTGTCTCTGCACTGATTCTTCTGTCCTTGAACAGATTCCCCTGTTTGCACCAGTTTATTTATCCATGTTCTTCTTCCCCTATCCCTACAGCAATTCTTCTATCTGGGCTGGTTACCCAGTTTCTCAGCCCTGATTACTCTGTCCTTGCCATGTTTCCTCTGTCCCTGCAGTGCTTCCTTTACCTCTGCATTGATACTTCAGTTTGCACTAATTCCTTTTTGCCTGCAGAGGTGACGATGGGAAAGCTCTTTTCGCCATGACAGACGAGAAGGAGGACATTGCTCTTGAGATCCGGGTCACAAACCATCCCTCAGATGCCTTACACCCTCAGAAAGACGGCGATGACGCCCATGAGGCACAGCTCACCATCAGCTTACCAGAGACACTGCTCTACTCGGGGGTGCGGTCATCAATGGTAAGAAGAGAAAGTACAGTGTGCAGAGAGCCTCTGAGAGTGCAGCTAAATCTGAGACAGTGCCACTAGTGATGAGACAGTTCCAAAAGAGCATCAGTGTTGGCTGCTAGTTCTGAGAAAGTGCCAAGAAACCTACTTCTGTGGCAGCACCACAAGAGCTTCAGTGTGCACAGCTAGTTCTGAGACAGTTCCACAAGAGCTTCAGTGTGTGCAGCTAGTTCTGAGACAGTTCCACAAGAGCTTCAGTGTGTACAGCTAGTTCTGAGACAGTTCCACAAGAGCTTCAGTGTGTGAAGCTAGTTCTGAGACAGTGCCGCAAGAGCCTTGGCGTGTACAGTTATTTCTGAGAGTGTGACAAGAGCTTCAGTGTGTGAAGGTAGCTCTGCGACTATGCAACACAAGCTTCAATGTGTGCAGCTAGATCTGAGATAGTGGCACAAGGGCATAAGTGAGTGTGTATAGTTCATAGACAGTGCCTTGAGGGCCTCCGTGTGTTCAGCTGCTCCTGAGACAGTGCCAAAAGAGCCTCACTGTGGGCGGCTAGTTCTGAGACTGTGCCACAGAGCCCCAGTGAGTGCAGCTAGTCCTGAATCTGCACAGCAGAGCCTCTTTGTGTGCACACAGTACTGAGAGAGTGTGACTGGGCCTCAATAGGTGAAGCCACTCAGTAGACCATGCAATATGAGCTTTAGTACTTGCAGTTGTGCTGAAGACAGTGCCAAGAGAGCATCATTGAGTGTAGCTTGCTCTGAGATATTGTCACACAAGCCTCAGTGTGTACAGCTAGTCCTGGGAGAGAGCAACTAGAACGTCAGTGGGCGCAGCTCTTCCTGAGACATTGCCAGGAGAGCCTCAATCAGTGTAGCCAGTTCTGAGACAGTGCCAAGAGAGCATTTTGAACTTCAGCTAGGCCTGAGATATTGCCAAGAGAGCCTCAGTCTGTGCAGCTACTTCTGAGACAGTGCCACTAGAGCCTCAGTGAATGGATATAGGTCTGAGAGATTATTAAGAGAGCCTAAGTGTGTGCAGCAAGTACTTAGTGCCAAGAGAGAATCAGTGTGTACAGCTAGTTATGAGACAGTGGTGCTAGAACCTTGATGTGTGCAGCTAGTTGTAAGACAGTCAGGTGCGTCGCTTAAGCAGAGAGATCCGGGGTGGGGGGGGTGAACCTCAAACTTCCCAACTAAAAAAAAGTGAGCAGGGTCAGTACTGATTTGCATTACGTGGGCCTCTGTATACAGTGTCACTGTGGGCAAAAAATGATGGGTTGGAATGCTACCCAGAGAGATTGTCACTGGTGAGTCTATTTGAAATCATTCTTCCCATTCCCTTTTGGGTGTTTGCGTGCCAGTAGTATGACTGGAAACCTGAGCCTGGTGCAGCTTTACAAGCCTATTACTGCCAATATTTGTGAAGTCGAAAAAATAAGTAAATTTGCACCCATTCAAGGAGTACTTCTGTGGGTGCAGATTTACTGCTTTTTTGGGTAAGCCAGTCACTATATATATATATTTAAGTTCCCACTCCAATAAAATAAGCAAAATAAAAGCTCCTAGTGAAAGAAGAATGACGAGAAGAACTGACACAGACATAGCAGACTCAACACAGAGACCCCAGATCCAACTCCCAAGTCAAGAAAGGATTTGGGGTGTGTCACATCGAACCCCCACTCCCAAAGCTGGTCCCCTGCCTAGCCCACCTGGGCCCTGTAGTTCTCCCTGGAAACTCTTGACTATGGTCACTTACAACTTAACCTGGAGTCTCTACCCTGGGATGACTTATTTTAAATGTATTTTCCCTACACATACTCTTCTTCGTCTCTGCCCTGGGAAGCCTTGATGGTAGAGTTGTCATATTGGTGCATGTAGGCAGGGCTGCATGTGTCCAGTCCTCGCCTTTTACAAATCATTTTATCAAATGAATGATGGCACTAAGTACTAAGCCCAAGTTGAAAATAGAGGTGGGTGCTCCAGCACATTACTAGGGCAATCCAAACCAGAGCCGAACCGACAGTCTACCTTCGCTTTAAGAGTCCATGCACAAGCCAAGCCATAAAAACGTTTGCCATGTATATCGTGCAACAAACATAACGTAAATATATGATGCAGTTTCTTCAATCTTTAAAAAAGTGTATTCCTTTAACAAGCAGAAGTGTTTCACCTTAGTACATCAGCTCATATCACTGCACAGACAGATATTTACTAAAAGTGATAGTTTTAAACATGAACTTAGAAACATTAATGGGTTGCTCCCCCCTAACGACAATATCATTAGTGAACTAAGAGGCAGGTCAGTAGTCATGTAAACCCTAAACTTGGCCTAGATTCTTATTATAGATGGAGCAACATTTTAGACTATTAACTCAAACGTAAGAGGTGCTTGCATGGCGCACATCCTGAACTCAAGTATTTTAAAGTGCTCTCATATGTGATAAAGAAAAAGGAGGCTCTGTAAAATAAAATGTTTGCCTGTATCACACAATTTGGATAATCAGGGAAGCCGGTATTGATTATCATAATCTGGTTTCACATTTTGAAAGTTAGCCGCCAGATGAATATATGTTGCTTTCTTTCCTGATTTGCACCAAATGAGACTTACTTGGCTTTTATTCTTGGACAACAACAAGGAAAACCGGCACAAACATAGCAGGCCCGACTCAGGCCCCCCAGACCCAACGTTCAGGCCAAAAAAGCATTTATTTGGGGGATGTTACACCCCACACACCCCTCTGAAGCTATGCCCCCGAAGACAGTGCAAGAGAGCCTTCTTGTGTGCAGATCTGCTTTCTTGTTGCTCCGGTTTTATTGTGATAATCTCCCTCGCACTCTTTTCTGTTGCACAGGAAAGGCAGATCATCTGTCAGTCCAATGGGAATGATTCACAGGTGGAGTGTGAGCTGGGAAACCCCATGAAAAGAGGAAGTGAGGTGTGTATCCAGACTATTAATTCCAACCTCTCTCGTCTCACACCGCAGCGTACTACTCCCACACTGCACGATTCTTGTACTCTTTACACTGTCCTCACCCTCACTGCATGATTCTAACATTCACCACCCTGTTATCAAACACATCAAAACACACTAAATAAGTGCCTCACTCACAAGACTTCTTTAACACTCTTCCCACTGCTTTCACAATCACCACAGGGTTCTCACTCTCACTGATCATATTACATCACACCCACTCAATAACTCTCATGCTCATACTGCCCGCATATACACACACCACACTGTGTTCACACTCACACCTTACCACTACTACAAGATTTTCACATGTACTGCTGTTCTCACCACATGATTCTCAGACTCACAACACTGCTCTCAAACACATCACAACACACTTACTGTATAACTCTAACGTACACCACACCACTCTTACACTTATCACACCATACCCACAGCATAGTACTCATGCTTCTCACACTATTATCACACTCACTGCATGACTTGTACACTCACAATATGCTCTCCCACTCACTGAATGACTCTCATACTTACCACATATCTCCCACACTCATCACAATGCTTTCACACTCCTCCCAATGGTCGCGCACTCACTACGTGACACATACACTCCCCATACTGCTCACACTGAACGCTCTGTCCCATACGCTTTGCATATCTCACAGTCACCATACTGCACCACTCTTACCGGGATACATTCACACTCATGATATATCTGTCACACTCAACATATTAACAACACATTTGACTGCTCACTTATTAATGCAAGCACACCCCATAGTTGATCAGCATTTTTGTAAACGTGAACCAATTGCAAAGTTGATAGTGTGCCAACAGCCACACATTATTGGCCCCTAAGTGTAAAATCATGGAATCCTCCAACATTTCACTCTTTCCTTTACGGTGTCGAAGGCCTGGCACCCCTGTTTGCACTCCTCTGGGCTTTGTTGATATAAATTTGAACAATGGTACAATTTGTTGTGTGTTCATCTTATTCTTTATTTTTCTCAAATAAGTGCTTTTGGGAGAATTCTTCTACAACTTTGTGATTTGAATTCTTTACATCGTTTTCATGTGATAGTCCCTAACCATATTATCCTCACCAGTGTTTAATTTGTAAAACAGTAAGTGCTGGTGCCCACACTTTTGCGCAGACGCATATGGCCAGTGCTATTGAAGTTCCGGGTGCTGAAGTTCAAAGCTGCATAGTCTTGATTTTACCTAAGGTCTCTTTAATGTACAAACAAACACTCCCTGCCTCTTTATCTCACTCTTGCAGGTTGTTTTTCATCCCTTCTTTCTCTCTTTGTCACTGCTCTGTCTTTCTCTTTCTGTTCCCCTTTTGTGTTTTTCCCTCTCTTGCTCTGGATCAAAGGCCATTGAGGGAAAATAAATGCGGGCCCCGAAAGTGAAATCCCGGTGGGCCCCACCTGCAACCACCAACTCAATTTAAACACTGATCTTATGTTCATTATACTGATGTCACTCTCACTGCTCTGGCTAAAATCTCAACAAGTTACACTCACAGTACAAGCCTTCACTCTAATCTTGACTTATGCCCATTAAAGATCTAACACAGTCACCACACTGTTCTCGCACTGACCCCAGGACCCTCACATTCACCTCACTAATCTCACACTTGCCAACCGCCCATCATACTCACCCATTTAATCTTGCATTCATCCCTCTGCCACCACACTCGGCCCACACATTCCTGTTTCCACCACTGATTGCTCCCACACACCACTCCAGGACGTCCACACGAAACCCAAGATTACCACCAACTACCAACTATTTCCACGTGTCTGCTTCACGTTCTCTGCCTGCTACCGGACATTCATTCTTCATTGGACCAGTGGTGTAGCTGGACCTCTGCCTGCCCGTGGCGGACCCTGCGTTTGCCGCCCCGTGGCACCTGCATGGAGGTGCGCAGGGGGTGCTGCTGATTCATGCATTTGCTGCACTGTGACTGCAGCAGGTAAGGGGGGGAGGCCACGGCGCCCAAAACACTGACCGCCCCCCCCCACTTGCTACGCCACTGTCTTGGACCCCAACACTTCCATTTCAGTCCAGCTTCGGTTCCCATTCTTTTCTACCACCTTCTTTTCCTTTCATTCACCCTGTCTCTGCCCCATTTGTGATGCTCAGCCTTTCCTCTCACCTGCCTCAACTTTCTTCTCCCACCCACTCATTCTCCCTTCCCCCTTCCCCCATTTCCCATTTACTGTTTTCTATGCTCCTATTACTTTTCCCACCCCTTTCTCCATCCCTGGCCATCTTTCTCTTGCCCTTTTACTCATTCCTCCTGGCTCTTTCTTCATCTCTCCTGTCCTCTTCAATTCTCCCCATATTATTTGCTCTAGATCTCCCACTCCTCCTCAGAACCCATATTGTCTACTCTTCCCTCCCTTATCTTGTACCTTGTGCCTCCACTTCTTCCCTGTATCATTGCTTTCTCATTCTTCCTTTATCCTCCTCTCTTTTATGTTTCTCCAGCTCACTCCCACTCCTTATCCCCCATCCTCCATCTCCATATTACCTGTGCTCTCTGATCCCACAGGTCGCCTTCTATCTTATCATCAGCAATGCTGGGATCACCCTGGAAACCACGGCCTTGGAGGTGGCCCTTCAGCTCTCCACGTAAGTCTGACCACTCAGCAAGTCCAACTCAATGTCCTGTCACTAGCCTGGTTTAGCATTGAAGGCACTGTTCTTCTAGAATAGATAAGATGTCTGCCTGGCATTACCTGCCAGGAGGGCAGGTTATCCTACTTGGTGCCACATGGGTAGCCTGTGAGTATTAGAAAGACCAAAGAAAGGGCACGGGGTCACTCGTGAGAATGTAAGAAGTCAGTTGTTCAGGACTTGATCTAGGCATTCCTAGCACGTGATGGGGTTTTAAATAGCAACTTTAGACTCTCTCATAAGCATCCAATGGGTTAATGGAATGAGGCAAAAAACTGCCCTGTAGCTGCAGCAATGGAATTCATAGAATCTCAATAAGAGGCCATATTACAAGTTATCTTAGGAACATTACAAGAGACTCATTATTGCTTCAGATAAAAGGTGAAGCACTAAACAACTAATCAAAACATCCTCAGAGGCTAGCATTAAATATAACCTAGAATATGCTGTCTGATGTAACTGTGTGGACTTCAGTGAAATAGCCAGCAACGGCATCCATCAGGGCAGAATCAAAAATTAAAACTAACAAAGCATTGCTAATATCTAGTTTGGGTGAACCCTGTGTAGAAAAACGTGGCAAGGAGCCCAGCTGCTATAATACAAGGGCCAGTGAGTACTATACAGCCATGGCTCAGGCAGTCTGAATTTGAAGCATCAAAGTTGTTCAGACACAGCACCCATATGTCAGCAAACACAACAATATATGTCACTGGCTATAGAGAGGTAGAATAGACCATGGAATGGAGATCTATTGGTATCTTTCTAGTTGCATTGAGTTCTGAAATGTTGTATGGAATCTAGGATGAGACTCAGCGTCTGGAATGGGTTGCATCAAATGGTGTACGCTTGTGTGATGGCTTCAGTGGAATGTAAGGGCTTGATTCCTGTGCTGTATGGTGGTGTGATGGCTAGAGAGAACTGGATGGGTTAGGTCAGTAATTTATGTTTTTTTGATGGCTCATGTAGTGGAGTTTTGGTTGTGTTTTGGGATGTTGTGTTATGGCACAAGTAGAATGGGAGGAGTCTGGTGCAGTACTGCATGGTCTTTTGATTACGGCTGCAGTAGACAGGTTGGGTTGGTTCCAATATTCTATGATCTGGTGATTGCTTCAGTGGATCGATTTGGTTGAGTCTATGTATTTTAGTTTACTTGTTTATTTTATAAATTTCGATGGCAGACACCAATAAACGAAAGAATGAATAAATAGTATGACAACTGTCCAAAATTAGGGTGTCCTGGCATTGAGAGATTTCAGCTAAGGCACACGCTGCAAAGTTAGTTACAATGAAAGAGTCATGTTTTCAGCTATTTTCTACAGGAATATTCTGAGTCTGCCTGGTGAAGTTCTTGATGTAAAGTGTTCTGATGCTTTGCAGCTACAAGGGAGAAGGAGCAACCCCATGTGTCAAGATAGCTTAAACCGAGTGATAATCAAAAGTCTGGCATTGGAGGATCTAAGAGGACTTATGGGGGCATATAGACAAATCAGCCTTTAGAGATATTTTAGGCCCTTGTTGGAAAAGGCACGAAAAATAAGTACTAATACTTTAAAGTTGATTCTTTTATGGATGGACAACCAGTGAACGTCTCTGTGCTACAAGGCAATAGAATGGTGTTTGGTACGTTCAAGAGAAGTATAGCAGCAGGGTTCAGCACAGTCTGAGTCTGCACTAGCTGAATGAAGTACTTAGGAAGTTCCAAATAAAGGGAGTTCCAATAGTCCAATCTGAAGTGAAGCATGTGGTGGTGATAGACGCTATTTGAGATTTAAATGACAAGCCCTGATCAAATTTGATGCCTTGATTGCTGATTGTTCTAGTTGTGGCAGGAGTAGCTCCTAGTTTATTAGGCCACCGTAATGAGGACCAAATAGAATTGAACAAGACAAATAGGAGAATTTCAGACTTTCTTCCGTTCAACTTTAAGTAGTTTTGTTGCATCCAAGATGCTTCTGCTGTGAAGCATGTCTTAAATGCATTGCTTCTCTGAGTGTGTCAGGTTACCATTGAGCTGTTGGCTTAGTGCAGGTGAATTTACTATATTTGAATGGTGCGATGGAGACGACAGCAGATGATATCCAGATATTAAAAGCAGATACATCTTCAGGTAAATTTACCACAAAATCAATTGTCTCTTGCGCCTAGCAATAGAAAAGTAAAACCAACCCAAGGAGAGTAGTTGGCCTAACGGCTCGGGCGGTCGACCTCGAATCTGGGGAACTGGGTTCGAGTCTCGGCAATGACGCTGAACATCCTGTGATTCTGGGCAAATCACTTAATCTCCCCGTGCCTAACAAAAAATGAATGTGCCCTCCTGTAACGCAACTGGTGCTATGTAAAGTGCTCTGATACCCGATTCGGGTCAAGTTCGTGCTATATAAAACTCGGTAAATGAAAAAAAAAAGAAAAGAACCCAAGGATTAAAGAGTTATGTGGCTACTAAGCTCCTCAACTTGGACAGAAGATTTTTCAGGGCCTTCCGAAGGCTTATGAAGTTGAGCTTATCTTTTGCTTATGTTAGTAACATATGGCATTCTTTTGAGCCTATAACTGAAAACCAGCAGTCCCCTTTTCAGCTTAGACAGGTTTTGGAAATGACTTGCAAGCCACAATTGAAGGATGTGTGTTGAATGATCTTGAATAGAGTGTAGAAGTTTGGTTTTGTGTTGTGATGTTGTGTAGTAGTTTCAGCAGAATAGCACGGATAGTGTCCAATGCTGCATAACCTTGAGATATTGGCTACAGTAGACTGGATGGGCTGTTTCAGTATTGTATAGTATGGAATTGTGATGGCTGAAGTAGAATGTAGAGGCTACTTTCTGTGTTGAATGGTTCTTTTACAGCGAGAGACATGAGTCTAGCATCATCTGGTCATAAAATTCTATCTGCAGTACTCTGTAATTATTGTATGGTCTTGTTATGGCTCCATTAGAGTGTATGAGCTGGTTCCCAGTATCAGATGGTTTCAAGACTTTGTTTCCAATAGAATAAATGGGCTGGGTCCAGTATTGTGTTGATCATGTGATGGCTTCAGTAGAGTTGGAGAGGGTTGGGTCTGGTATTGCTTTGTCATAGGGTTCCATCTCCAGTGGATTTATTGATGTAGGTCCAGTGTTTCATTGTCTTTTGATGGCTCCAGTAGAGTGTGAGAGGTTGTGTAACGCACTGAATCATCTTGTAATGGTTTCATTAGTTGTTCTACTATTGTACAGTCTTGAGATTTTGTCTCTATTATAATGGGTCAGAAATGGTCGTTTTCTGTATGGCTTTGCTGATGGCTTCTGTTGACTGCAACTGGTTGATTAAATGGGTCCTTTATTGCATGGCTTCGTAAAGGCTCAAGTAGAATGGAATGTTTTCTGTTTATGTTGTGTAGCCTTATGTTGGCATCAAAAGAATGGGAGGGTTGTTGTATGGTTGATGGTAACTACAGTAAATAGGAGGGCTTGGGTTCTGTGTTGCATGGCTGTAGGAAAGTAGGATCTGCTTTTATGGTTACCCCCACTTTGTTCCCTGGTGCTAAGCTGTTATTGACTAGTCTGACTGGGATCCTGCTAATCAGGACCCCAGTCTATCTGCTTTCTCCCTTAAATTGTTGTGGTTGGTACTTAGGTACATCCCAGATTGGATACTGGGGTACACTTATCAGTCCTTAGTATATGGTACTAAGGTACCCAGGGCATAGGTACCCCATGGGTCCCCCATGGGCTGAAGCATGCATTATGCCACCCATTGGAGACCATTCAAAATGCAACTTCAGGCCTGCCATTGCAGCCTGTATAAGCTGGTGCTAGCACCACTTACTAAAGGTATAGGTTTCTTATATCTAGGGTCACTACACTTAAAACCTATAAGTCACCCCTATAGAAGGCCTTACCAATCCTGAAGGCAGGGTGCTTGGTTCTAAGTGTGAGGGTGCCCCTACATGAGCATAACACCCCTACAGCCTACGGAGTCCATTCTCCCGGGTTGTAAGTGAAGCAGCCATATACTATATAGAGGGGCACCGCGTAATTACGCGATGGCCATCTCAAAATTGGCTGCAACGAATCCTATCATGTTTGGTATCTAACATGTTGGAATCATACCCCCACACCGTAAAGAAGAGCCCTCCGTTAGGCTCTCAGTGTTCCCGGTGCCAACCTGGTAGACCCGGACAGCACAAAACGGTTGCTGCCGACCAGAGACACAATTCTGTCCTCCTGCTGCTGAGCCAAGCTCGAGCAGGGGAAGGCAGAACAATAGGCATCCTGTCACAGGGAGGTGTGACCAGTATTAGTGTATTAGGACCGGGTGGGTGCGCTTGCCAGCGCCAGTAAGTCTGCATGAGGGGCACATTTGGTGTCCCCGTGCATAGTCCAGTTCAAACCAGTCCTGGGAGCCGTTGGCTCCTGCTCTGGCACAAAACTGGACAAAGGACATGGGAGTAACCTCCCCCCTGTCCAGACCCTCCCCTAGGAGTGTCCCCTGAATTGTCCCAACCCTTCCTTTAGGGTACTTAAGGGCTTACCTGGGTGTAGGTCACTAGATACGTCGTGGGACAAGATTCAGATCAGACACCACTTCCTCTTCTACCGTCTGGGCACTCCGGACTTCGCTGGACTTCGTTTGGGGCTCGACTTTGTTTCCCTTCCAGTCTGCTGCATCATCTGTGCCTGTGCACCATACAGGAACCTTCCAAGGCCTGTGGGCATCAAAGATCCCTGAAGGAATCTCCCTTGAAGTGAAGGAGTCACTTCCCTGCATTCGCAGGCACCGCAACTAATTTGACCGGCCTGCTGATTCTGAGCTCCTCCGGACTCCGTAAGGTTCTGTAACACAGGCGGTGGTTCTCCACAGCTCTCGAGGCCTGCCCTGCCCTCACCAAGTTTGAGGCCAGTATCCCTCATGGGGGCTGCAATAACTGAACCCCTGAGCACCGCGTCAACTTGCAGTTACAAAGGCTTGTTGGCTTCCTTCCAAGAAGATCTTCGAATTCCAAGTTGCCCCAACCTCGAGCATCTCCAGTGACCAGAATCTTCGGCCACACCCCAGCATTTGCATTGTGGCCTGCATCTTTTGGTGAGCTGCTTGAGGTCCTCTCGTGACTCCAGTGCCTCCGGCCTGTGGGTCCAATTGAAGGTCACCTTTGTTTCTTTTGGGCTCCCAAGATTGCTCGGGCCTGCCCTGATTCCCCTGCTTATGGTGAGGCCCCTGGACCTTGCTGGTCCCGACAATGCACCTTCTTCAACTTCTGCGTTGGTTGCATTTGCCAAGGCTTGTTGGTGCTCCCGCCGGACACAGACCTCTCAGCACTCGACATCCGACGTGGGACAGCTTGTGCGCGGCTCCTGGTCTTCCTCAGCGTCGCTTGGTCCTCACAGCTGCAGAGTCAAGGTCATCGTCATCTCTCCAGCAACACCCGACATCGGAGAGCATTCGTCTTCCAAGTCTCCTGGTCACTCCTGAGTGACATACACTCTGTCCCCTCTGCTTGCAGATACCTCTTATCTAGAATCCATCTTCGAATTCCACCGGACACTTTCTCCAGCAGCGGCACTTTCCTGAAGTCCTCCATTGGGTTCGACGGCGGATTCCAACACCACTTCACAGCTATGCACCCGGCTTCCCTGGTGTAGGTAACGTGGCTACTAGGATATCCACGGGTGGGGTGGCTCTCCAACCTTCTGTCTTCCACAGGGTTTCACAAGGGGCCATTGGGAAGGGTCCTTAATCATTAAAATTCCAACAGCGACTTACACGTAGAGTTGTACGGAGCACGCGGTCGTGTTCCCACACTGCACACGCTCTCCGTGGGGTTCCTAGTCACTCACCTTGGGTGGTTCCTTGGGTCCCCGGAACTTCAACGTCCTCTCGACATTGTCTTGACCCGAGTCGTGGTTCTTATACCACTTTCTTAGTATGTGGTTTGGTCCCCCCTGGGGCCCACTGTGTATTTTGTGCTATTTACTGTATTTCTATGCAAAGTATTGTGTGCATTGTGTTTATCTCCGTGTAGGAGATACCTAAACGTGTTAGAGAGTATTATATAATAAATACATATTTTTATAAATACCTTGTGTGGTTCTTTTTCACTTAATCTATACTATAGGATTGCATTCTGGTAAAACAAGCTGCTTTACACTCCTTCTAGACTAAGCCTGAAGGCTGCTCTCCACAGCTACCATTTAGAGAGCTTTCTAAGGTTGTCTAAGACCTCTTAAATCACCATAAGGGTTGTCTGGACTGGTGCAGGGTGCCCACTTAGATAAGTGGACATCATATACCAGGCCAGCTTCTCACAATGGCTGAGAATGGCGTCAGTAAAACAGAGGGGTTAAGTCCTGTTTTGTGATGTTGTGCTATGGCTACTGGGGGATAAGAGGGTGCCTACCTCTCCTGAATGCTCTTGTGATGACTCCCTTAAGATGTCTCCAGGGAAAGGTTGAGTGTGTTAATGAATCTTGTGATGGCTGCATTAAAGTAAGGGAGGTTGGTTCCAGTTGATAAAGTGTTGTCTCAGGT
Organism: Calotriton arnoldi; assembly: GCA_963921515.1. Classification (NCBI taxonomy): domain Eukaryota; kingdom Metazoa; phylum Chordata; class Amphibia; order Caudata; family Salamandridae; genus Calotriton; species Calotriton arnoldi. The sequence goes on along the minus strand of CAWUFW010003894.1, from coordinate 1,070,040 downwards.
AGAATTAAAGGTGTGCTGGGGTTTATGTTTAACAGTCTTGTAATGGATCTCACTAAACAGAGGGTTTGGGTTCTGTGTGGTATGGTCTTTTAAGGAATGTTTTGGCCCAGCCATTTATAGTCTTACGATATGTCCAGTGGATTTCAAAAAGCAAGTTTTTGTTTTGTACCCTTGAGCCTTCACTTGTCGCATGAGTTAGGAGTGATGCTATCCATCACCTACTGACTGTCCTTTACTTTGTTACAGAATCAGCGAACAGCCCAACCTGAAGCCCATCTTAGCCATTGCACGGGTGGTCATCGAACTACAACTGTCTGTCACTTTGTAAGTACTCTGCCCACCAGTTGCATTCCTCTGGGAACTGGGGAGAACAGGAGGATGCAGGAGGTTACAGACTCGTGCAGAGAGCACACGATGTGGGACAATAGCAACAAAAAGGTCATATCTAAATGGTGCTAAAGATACAGAAAGGGAGGTGTGACTGACACAAAGTGGAGATTGGAAGGGTGTGCATGACTGTAACAGGGAACCTCAAACAGATATCATGATCCAAAGGAACCATTGAAAGATGGGAGGTTCTGCTGTAATGATGGAAGGTAGAATGTTGAAGGAAGACATTCACCTGTTCCTGCTCTGCTTTTCCTCGGAGTAGATTTTTCCATTCTTAACATGTCTCTTCCTTACAGCTCTGCAACCCCAAACCGTCTCTTCTTCAGTGGCAACATTGTGGGTGAGAGTGCAATCAAGGCTGAGCAGGACGTCGGCAGCCTGGTGGACCTCAATGTAACGGTGAGGATGAATATATATGAATGGTTATATGTATGATTTTATTCTGTACGATTGATGGATGCAATCAGATTCACGCCTGGCCTCAGAGTTAGAGGGCTACAAGGTTAAGATCCATTATTCACACTAGTTACTTTTAAGCACAGGAATTATGAGATGTATGTTACCAAGTTGGCCTTTAACATTTAGACAGTCAGGTTGCATAATATACACATGTATCTGCCACCAAGCAACACAGTTGAAATGGTATGCAATGTAATGTATATGCAGGTAAACAGCAAGCATTTATGACCTATGAGTACAGAACTATGTGCACGTTTTGTGCATACAGCGCAATAAAACTGTGGTAGGTCTGTTACATTTAGCCTTCTCAGGCTGAGGTATGAATGTGCAAGATGTCTTAAAGGGGTATAAGGGTATGAGGAGGAAGAATATATTCAGAGGTTCAGATAACGGGCAGAGTGCTCTAGACCCTGCACTGTCAAGCATTCTGTGTTCAAAGTGACACATCTAGAGTGGCTAGTAAGCAGGTGGGAAATGGGAGCATTAAACACCACAGAATTCACAATGAAGTGCAGATTTCTGCCAAGTAAAACCAGTTTAGCAACGTTATTCTCCATTCTTTGCAGATTAACACCTAATTGCATGCTACTGGCAGGGTGTTGCCACACTGTACCATTAATTATGGTTGCAGAGTTTGCCCCATGCCAGCACCGTGCAACTCATAATGGGGGCCCATGTGGGGGGAATAAATGCAAAAAACAGAATGTGACAAGTCCTGACTAAAGTCACTCTCTTCTTTGTTGGCAAAATCTCTCTTTTGGAAGGTAGGGCCACATGGCACTCCGCCTAAAAAGATCAAAGAAATATGTATTTGATTGGGTTCCACATCAGGACACATAATGTGTTTCATTTGGGACTTATGTGTCTCTTCATTAGACTGAAATGTTTCGTACGTAACTGTACTCACTTTGGCCACTGGGTATGAGATTTATATCGCACGCCTGTCACTATATCCTTCAACTCTCTTGTTTATTACACCCCTCACCATAATGCCCCAGTTGGCTTGCCTCTCTACTTCTTTGTCCCACAAGACTTTCCTCACCGTTTTATCCCAGTTCAGCCCCAAGATACCCTTTCCTGTAGAAGTCTGTCAGAGTACATTCTTATTCTCTTCTTTCCAGGTTTCCAAAAGTGGTAGATCTCTGAAGACCCTGGGCTCGGCCTTTCTGAACCTGATGTGGCCTCATGAGATCAGCAACGGGAAATGGCTACTCTATCCAATAAGCGTCCAGCTGGAGGAGAGCCAAAGCAATGCCAAGTGCACACCAGCTAATGCCATAAACCCCCTTAATCTGGTAAGTCACAGATCTCTGTAAGAATTCAGGGGATGCAACTTTTTTGCTGTTGGGTGCTGTGTTTGATTGACAACAGAAAAATGTAAATCAATTCAGTCGACCCTTGTCAGATAAGGTACCTTGCAAGTTCTTCCCAAGAGGCACTGGATATCTAGTAAGGTCTTCACCGGTGGAAATGGGTAAACTGATAAAGCCTTCTTTGGTAAGATTGGATAGTTGAGGTCATCACTGGTGGATCTGGGCATCAATTAATGACGGAGTCTGTAAACTTTTACACATAAAATGGGATTAAAACCCCACACTGATTCGGTATTTGGAAGGGGCATGTTGTAGATATCCTTTACGAATACCGAATTAGTACAATATATATCAGTGTTTCTGATGGAAACTTCTATCTGCAGAGTCCTCACCTGTAGAATAATCTCAGATGTGCGACTGGACCCAGAAACTTCAAAGCTGTCATGTCTCTGTCTCTGTCTCCATCGTAAGCAGTCCCTGACCGAAGGCCCCCTTAGCCCCATTGGCTAACATTGGGCCCCTGAACTCTGCTCCAGGCCGCCCAAGGGCCGCTGGTGGTGCAATTTGAGTGCCTACCTAGACCTTGGGGAACCTTGGTCCTAACCCCCAAAACTCCCACTCGTAAGTCCAGTACTTACCTGTAAAACGGATAACCATTTGTCTCCCATAGGAACTAATGTTACAAGTTTTTGTTCCAAAAATGGTCTGTGTTGAACTGCTGTTTTGTATGGAAGAAAAGTAACTGTATCTTAAATCATGAAAAGTCTTACTCACCTTTTATTGTGAGATCCCCGGTGTGGTATCCAGGCCGATGTAATCCAAAAGTAATCCAAAAGTAATTACTGTGTAATTTAAACTGCTTTTTGAACCAATACAAACCTGTAACAATTGCAAATCAATTCCCAATTGCACTTCCTGAAATGTTCTATGATTGAAAGTATATTTTACCTACCTGTACCAAGATCTGCTTGGTTTAAGAAAATAAAACCTAAGTTTTCCATTTTTATACTTACCTAATTGGTCTGGATTCAATCTATGAGTGTGTGCCATCGGGTCTTGAGTGAGTGAATACAATAAATGCTTAACACACCCTGTGGATAAGCCTAACTGCTCGACCACACTCCCACAAAGAAAGCTGTTAGTACGTACCTAATTTAAACTCTGCTATACCTCTGGGGATCCTCTGGACTCTGTGCACACTATACCTTCCTTTGGTATAGTATATAGAGAGCTGGCTTCCTACATTGTTGGATCAGCGGTGGGATGTAAAGCCTTGCATTTATTGGACTAACTTAGTCAACCTCTGATCACATGACAAGAATCCAAAAATTGACTTTAGTTCAACTAATTTTTTTGAATTGACAATTTTGTTTGAAAATTACTAAAATTCTGAATAGGGCCTTGAATTAAGCATTTTTAGAAAAAGTAAAAGTCACTGAAGTTAGAGGGGAAGTGCTTAGAACTTTTTTGCGTAGGTCTTCTAAAAAGAATCCCACTTTAGGAAAATAATGAGCAGCACAGGGAATATGGCTGAGGAGCTCAACCTCGTCCCTTACTCCAACATAAGGGTTAGGGAGCTAGAAAAATAAGAACAGGGTCCAACCCCACCAGAATTGAACTCCTGGAGTTTCTGGCAGAGTATGAAAAGGACCACCCCTCTCCTGATGAGGAAGACTCACAGGGAGATGGGGAAGATAGTAAGGGGGATGATGTCTTTAACCCTCTACCTCACGGGTACTCATAGTACGGCCCGCGGGCCGCCAGCGGCCCGGCAAGCCTTCCTTGGCGGCCCGCGGACCTTGCAGACATCGTACCTGTGTTTTTTTTGTTTTTTTTTTACAGAGTGCCAGCAAACACAGACTCTGCTCTATGGGGGCCGGGCGATTCCAGCGATAGTCCGAGTGGAGCTGCAGGGGCGCTAAGAAGAGGTGAAATACAACAAAGCCTCGTTATCATGCAAATGGTCTTTTAAAGACCTGTGAAGTACTCGGGTGCGGCTGTGTGTGTGCCGGGGAAGCTGTCTCAGCCCGGGCTGCCACACACGCTGGGTGAGGTGACAGAGAATGATAGAGGACAGCAGGGTGTGAGAGCCGGGTGAGGTGACGGAGGGCAGCAGGGAGTGAGAGCCAGGTGAGGTGACGGAGGGCAGCAGGGAGTGAGAGCCAGGTGAGGTGACGGAGGGCAGCAGGGAGTGAGAGCCGGGTGAGGTGACGGAGGGCAGCAGGGAGTGAGAGCCGGGTGAGATGGCAGAGGGTGACGGAGGGCAGCAGGGAGTGAGAGCCGGGTGAGATGGCAGAGGGTGACAGAGGGCAGCAGGGAGTGAGAGCCGGGTGAGGTGACAGAGGGTGACAGAGGGCAGTAGGGAGTGAGAGCCGGGTGAGGTGGCACAGGGTGACAGAGGACAGCAGGGAGTGAGAGCCGGGTGAGGTGACGGAGGGCAGCAGGGAGTGAGAGCCGGGTGAGGTGACGGAGGGCAGCAGGGAGTGAGAGCCGGGTAAGGTGACAGAGGGCAGGGAGTGAGAGCCGGGTGAGGTGATGGAGGGCAGCAGGGAGTGAGAGCCGGGTGAGATGGCAGAGGGTGACAGAGGGCAGCAGAGAGTGAGAGCCGGGTGAGGTGACGGAGGGCAGCAGGGAGTGAGAGCCGGATGAGGTGGCAGAGGGTTGCAGGGAGTGAGAGCCGGGTAAGGTGACAGAGGGTTGCAGGGAGTGAGAGCCGGGTGAGGTGATGGAGGGCAGCAGGGAGTGAGAGCCGGGTGAGATGGCAGAGGGTGACAGAGGGCAGTAGGGAGTGAGAGCCGGGTGAGGTGACAGAGGGCAGCAGGGAATGAGAGCCGGGTGAGGTGACGGAGGGCAGCAGGGAGTGAGAGCCGGGTAAGGTGACAGAGGGTGACAGAGGGCAGGGAGTGAGAGCCGGGTGAGGTGACGGAGGGCAGCAGGGAGTGAGAGCCGGGTGAGATGGCAGAGGGTGACAGAGGGCAGCAGGGAGTGAGAGCCGGGTGAGGTGTGCGTTAAGAGCCTGTGATGTGATGTTTCCCGCCAGCCTGTAGTCAGAGAGTTGAGCCAAGGACAGGGAGCTCAGGCCTGGGAGGGAGACAGAGAGAGAGGGAGAGAGAGAGGGAGACAGAGAGAGAGGCAGACAGAGAGAGGGAGACAGAGAGAGGGAGACATACAGAGGGAGGGAGACATACAGAGGGAGGGAGAGAGAGAGGGAGACAGGGAGGGAGACAGGGTGGGAGGGAGACAGAGAGAGGGAGACAGAGAGGGAGACAGAGAGGGAGACAGAGAGGGAGACAGAGAGCGAGACATACAGAGGGAGACGGAGGGAGAGACAGAGGGAGGGAGACAGACACAGAGAGAGGGAGACACAGAGAGAGGGAGACAGAGAGAGAGGGAGACAGAGAGAGAGGGAGACAGAGGGGGAGGGAGACAGAGAGACAGAGGGAGGGACAGACAGAGACAGGGACAGACAGAGACAGATAGAGGCAGAGACAGGGACAGACAGAGACAGACAGAGACAGAGATGGAGAGCGAGACAGAGATGGAGAGCGAGACAGAGATGGAGAGCGAGACAGAGATGGAGAGGGAGACAGAGGGAGACGGAGGGAGACGGAGGGAGACAGAGAGGGTGACAGAGGGTGACAGAGGGTGACAGAGAGGGTGACAGAGGGTGACAGAGAGGGTGACAGAGGAAGGGAGACAGAGGAAGGGAGACAGAGGAAGGGAGACAGAGGGTGACAGAGGGAGGGAGACAGAGGGTGACAGAGGGAGGGTGACAGAGGGAGACAGAGAGGGAGGGAGACAGAGAGGGAGGGAGACGGAGGGAGACAGAGAGGGAGGGAGACAGAGAGGGAGGGAGACAGAGAGGGAGGGAGACAGAGGGAGGGAGACAGAGGGAGGGGCAGAGGGAGGGGCAGAGGGAGACAGAGGGAGGTAGACAGAGGGAGGGAGGGAGACAGACAGGGACAGACAGAGACAGGGACAGACAGAGACAGATAGAGGCAGAGACGGGAACAGGGACAGACAGATAGAGGCAGAGACGGGAACAGGGACAGACAGATAGAGACAGATAGAGACAGAGAGGCAGAGAGACAGAGAGGGAGAGGGAGATGGAGGGAGACAGAGAGGGTGACAGAGAGGGTGACAGAGGGAGACAGAGAGGGAGGGAGACCGAGACAGAGAGAGGGAGACCGAGTGGGAGGGAGACAGAGAGGGAGGGAGACAGATAGAGGCAGAGGGAGGCAGAGGGAGGGAGGCAGAGGGAGGGAGACAGAGGGAGGGACAGACAGACAGAGGGAGGGAGACAGACAGGGACAGACAGACAGATAGAGGCAGAGACAGGAACAGGGACAGACAGAGAGGCAGAGACAGAGAGGCAGAGAGGGAGAGGGAGACGGAGGGAGACGGAGGGAGACAGGGAGGGAGACAGGGAGGGAGACAGGGAGGGAGACAGGGAGGGAGACAGGGAGGGAGACAGGGAGGGTGACAGAGGGGGAGGGTGACAGAGAGGGAGGGTGACAGAGAGGGAGGGAGACAGAGAGGGAGGGTGACAGAGAGGGAGGGAGACAGAGAGGGAGGGAGACAGAGAGGGAGGGAGACAGAGAGGGAGGGAGGGAGACAGAGGGAGGCAGAGGGAGACAGAGGGAGGGAGACGGAGAGAGAGGGAGACGGAGAGAGAGGGAGACGGAGAGAGAGGGAGACGGAGAGAGAGGGAGACAGACAGAGACAGAGGGAGGGAGACAAAGACAGAGGGAGGGAGACGGAGACAGACAGGGAGGGAGACAGACAGGGAGGGAGACAGACAGGGAGGGAGACAGACAGAGAGGGAGACAGACAGAGAGGGAGACAGACAGAGAGGGAGACAGACAGAGGGAGGGAGACAGACAGAGGGAGGGAGACAGACAGAGGGAGGGAGACAGACAGAGGGAGGGAGACAGACAGAGAGGGAGACAGACAGAGAGGGAGACAGACAGAGAGGGAGACAGACAGAGAGGGAGACAGACAGGGAGGGAGACAGGGAGGGAGGGAGACAGGGAGGGAGGGAGACAGGGAGGGAGACAGAGGGAGGGAGACAGAGGGAGGGAGACAGAGGGAGGGGGACAGAGGGAGGGGGACGGAGGGAGGGAGAGGGAGGGAGGGAGGGAGAGGGAGAGAGAGAGGGAGGGAGACAGAGAGAGAGAGGGAGGGAGGGAGGGAGGGAGACAGAGAGAGGGAGGGAGGGAGACAGAGAGGGAGGGTAAGGGAGGGAGGGAGAGAGGGAGGGTAAGGGAGGGAGGGAGAGAGGGAGGGTAAGGGAGGGAGGGAGGGAGAGAGGGAGGGAGACAGAGAGAGAGGGAGGGAGACAGAGAGAGAGAGATGTGTATGCTGGGTCCGGTGGCTCAGTGGACGAAGGCGTCTGCTGCAGGGGCCTGTGTTCCACCTCATGGTCAGTTTTGTTTTGCTCTAGCCCCGCCCCCTCCCCCAATGACCCCGCCCCCACCGGTGCGGCCCTCGGCCACAAACCACACTGTAAATTTGGCCCCCGAGAGAAAGTTTGTGAGTACCCATGCTCTACCTCAACTACTTAGGGAGGAAGGTAACTTTGAGCTCCCCACCTCCAAGCCAGGTAATAGAGGGTCTAGAAACTACAGAGACAAGACAGTAAAGCCAACTTCACTGAAGAGGACAACCTTTTAGCTAAGCCCGGGCGTAGTTTGCGTAGTAGCACTTCACGTAGCTACGTGAAGTACAGCTTCAACTACACGTAGCTATGCAAATTGCGTAGTGCGTAGCTGTGTGCTTGACTGCACTGTACAATAATTACCAAAAGCAAATTTGTACAGTGCAAGTTAAGATAAAATAAATATCTCTGTCTTTATATGCTAAAAATGCATATAGTCATTTCACTAAAGTGAAAACAAAAAGTTAACAAGCAGTGAGAGAGGTGATGATTTTGGTATCCTCACTAACTTAGGGAGAGAACCAACAACCAAGCAGATGTCTTGAAAACAAAAAGCACATCTTATTGAACGATTCCTCCTAGGACCACCCCAAGCACAGTTATGGGCAAAAATACAATCCCAACCAAAGGCCCTGCAAAGCATTATGGGACGAGATTAGCAGTGGGCAGTGAATATTATAGTGTCCAATATCAAAATAATTCTACAAAGAGCTGCAGTTCAACTAGTCGTTACTAGGTGTCGTCCCTCAAGAGTGAAATGCAAAAGTATTGAAAACCTTTCATGAAGCTTTTGCATTTGACTCGTGAGGGACGACACCTAGTAACGACTAGTTGAACTGCAGCTCTTTGTAGAATTATTTTGATATTGGACACTATAATATTCACTGCCCACTGCTAATCTCGTCCCATAATGCTTTGCAGGGCCTTTGGTTGGGATTGTCATTTTTGCCCATAACTGTGCTTGAGGTGGTCCTAGGAGGAAGGGACCACCATTGAATCGTTCACATGATATGCTTTTTGTGTTCAAGGCATCTGCTTGGTCCTCCCCTAGGTTAGGGGGACTCCAAAATCATCACCTCTCTCATTGCTTGATATTTTATTGTCAAAATTCATTTTTGTGAATTGGTTATATGCTTTTTAGCATAAAAAATTGCTTTATCAAAGCATTTGAAGGAGTTTATTATTAAGCCTGGGTGTAGCTATGCAAATTGCGTAGTGCGTAGCTGTAGTGTTGACTGCACTGTACAATAATTACCAAAAGCAAACTTGTACAGTGCAAGTTAAGATAAAATAAATATCTCTGTCTTTATATGCTAAAATTGCATATAGTCATTTCACTAAAAGTGAAAACAAAAAGTTAACAAGCAGTGAGAGAGGTGATGATTTTGGTATCCTCGCTAACTTAGGAGAAAACCAAGCAGATGTCTTGAAAACAAAAAGCACATCTTATTGAATGATTAGGTGGTGGTCCCATCCTCTTAGGACCACCCCAAGCACAGTTATTGGCAAAAATACAATCCCAACCAAGGCCCTGCAAAGCATTATGGGACGAGATTAGCAGTGGGCAGTGAATATTATAGTGTTCAATATCAAAATAATTCTACAAAGAGCTGCAGTTCAACTAGTCGTTACTAGGTGTCGTCCCTCAAGAGTGAAATGCAAAGTATTGAAAACCTTTCATGAAACTTTTGCATTTGACTCGTGAGGGACGACACCTAGTAACGACTAGTTGAACTGCAGCTCTTTGTAGAATTATTTGATATTGGACACTATAATATTCACTGCCCACTGCTAATCTCGTCCCATAATGCTTGCAGGGCCTGTTGGGATTGTATTTTTGCCCATAATTAGCTAGGGTGGTCCTAGGAGGAAGGGACCACCATTGAATCGTTCACATGATATGCTTTTTGTGTTCAAGGCATCTGCTTGGTCCTCCCCCTAGGTTAGGGGAACTCCAAAATCATCACCTCTCTCATTGCTTGATATTTATTGTCAAAATTCATTTTTGTGAATTGGTTATATGCTTTTTAGCATAAAAAGTTGCTTTATCAAAGCATTTGAAGGAGTTTATTATACTCCTGCTACGCTACGTTTATTAGCACAGTTATTCACTCTGCTACGTGCAATTTGCGTAGTAGCACAAACTTTGCATGCTTCGTGAGCGTAGCAAAGTATTATGCCCAGGGTTACTTTTAGCAAGGTTGACCAAGAGACTAGAGCTAGAGATTAGGCTCATAGCACTAGAAAAATAGAGAGCAGAGATGGGTCTAGGTCCCATCAATGGTGGCAGCAAAACTAAAAACCAAGCGAGAGAAGGATTCCATGATCCTAAAATCCCCAAAGAGATTGCCCCTAGATTTGAGGATGGTGATGATATCACCAAGTGGTTCACAGCCTTTGAGAGGGCTTGTGAAGCCAGAAAAGTGAGGAAGTCTCACTGGGGAGCACTCCTTTGAGAACTGTTCTCTTGTAAGTGCAGAGACAGACTTCTGACCCTTACTGGGGCAGAAGAAGAGTCGCATGAACTCATGAAGGGCACCCTTATTGAGGGATTTGGACTCACTACTGAGGAGCACAGAATAAAATTCAGGAGGGCTCAGAAATCCCAGGGTCAGTCCCGGATGGAATTTGTAGACTACTCAGTAAAGACACTAGGTGGCTGGTTGACTGGAAGTAAAGTGCAGAATTATGAAGGACTTTATAATTTGTTTATGAATGAACACATTTTAAGTAACTGCATCAATGAAAAGTTGCATCAGCATCTGGTAGACCTAAGTCCAATTTCTCCCCAAGAATTGGGAAAGAAGACGGACCACTGGGTCAAGACAAGGGTGGCCAAGACAACCACTGGTGGTGACCAAAAAAAAAGGGTTCATAAAGCCCCCCCAGGGGAAAGAGGGTGAGAAACCCAAAGATAAAATACAAGAGTCTTCTAAAGGCCCCCAAAATCCTGCTCAGTGGGGTGGGTCCATGAACTCTTCCCAGCCCACTAGTGGGTACAAGGGAAAACATTTTGATCCTGCTAAGGCCTGGTGTTTCCACTGTTACAAAAAGAGACACCGAACTGGAGATCCTGCCTGTCCCAACAAACCAGCCCCTAGTCCCCCTCCAGTTTCTACTGGTATGGCAAATCTCCAGATGGGATCAATAGTGTGCCCAGAGCAAATCAGGGTCCACACTGAGGCTGTTTTAGTCTCTGAAGGGGAGGGAGGGTTAGCCACTTGGGCTGTCTGGCCCCCTAATTTAAAGAAATACCTGCAGTACACCTTAGTGAATGGGACTAAGATAGAAGCCCTGAGGGATACAGGAGCCAGTGTCACCATGGTGAGAGATACACTGGTTTTGCCAGAGCAATACCTAATTGGAAAATCTTATCCAGTTACCAATGCTGACAGTGTCACCATTAACCATGCCATGGCTATGGTAATATTAGACTGGGGGAGGGTTGCTGGCCTGAAACAGGTAGTAGTCCCTCCAAAACTCACAGCAGGCTGTCTGCTTGGAAATGATCTGGGAACCTCAGCATGGGCTAGACACATGCAGCCATGCTGCAGATCCCTGAGATAGTGTGTGTGAAAATAAGAGCACAGTTCCTATCACAGGGTCAAAAAGGAGAGTCTGAAATGATGGCCCAACCTCCCAAGAGAAAAGGTAGGAAGACTGGTGAAACAGCTTCCACACAGCAAAAAGATCAGGACCCCTCTTCTCAGGGAGAGGACTTTTTAGCCCCAGAGGGAACTGAGCCCATGGAACTTGAACCTTACAAGGTAGAGCTCTTGGGTCCAGGGGGGCCCTCTAGGGAACAGCTGTGCCTTGGGCAGCAGCTCTGTCCCCACTCTTGAAAGCCTGAGGCACTAAGCTGCTGCACGGGAGCAGGGAAATGTCAGTGGCTCCCACAAGGTCTATTGGGAGGAAGGACTCCTGTAAACTGAGGCCAGAGACCCCAAACCTGGTGTCACTAGGAGAGTACTAGTGCCTCAGCTGTATAGGAAGTTTCTACTCACTCTAGAGCATGACATCCCCTAGCTGGACATCTGGGCCAGACCAAAACCTGGGAAAGATTGGTCACCCACTTCTATTGGCCCCAGATGTCCCAAAAAGTGAAGGAGTTTATAGGCTCCTTTGTTACCTATCAAGCCAGTGGCAAGACAAGAAGGCACCAAAAAGCCCCCTTAATAATACTACCAGTGGCTGGGGTCCTCTTTGAGAGGGTAGGTGTGGATATAGTGGGTCCACTTGAGCCTCCCACCACCTCCGGAAATAAATTCATACTGGTGGCAGTGGATCATGCCACCAGGTATCCTGAAGCCATTCCCTTAGGACTACTACAGCCTCTGTAGTAGCCAAGGCCCTCATTGGTGTCTTTAGCAGGGTAGGGTTTCCTAAGGAGGTGGTGTCAGACAGAGGTTCCAACTTCATGTCTGCATACTTAAAGCACATGTGGGATGAGTGTGGCGTGATCTATAAGTTCACAACACCTTACCACCCACAAAACAATGGCCTTGTTGAGAGATTTAACAAGACATTGAAAGGCATGATAATAGGTCTCCCTGAAAAACTCAAAAGGAGATGGGATGTTCTATTGCCCTGCCTGCTTTTTGCCTACAGAGAGGTGTCTCAGAAGGGAGTAGGGGTTTCACCCTTTGAACCTCTGTTTGGCCACCCTGTAAGGGGTCCTCTCTCTCTTGTGAGGAAAGGATGGGAGAAACCCCATCATGTACCAAAGCAAGATGTGGTGGACTATGTACTAGACCTTCGTTCCAGGATGGCAGAGTACATGAAGAAAGCTTCCAAGAATCTTGAGGCCATCCAGGAGCTCCAGAAGCTCTGGTATGGCCAAACAGCTGCACTGGTAGAATTCCAACCAGGGCAACAGGTGTGGGTTTTGGAGCAAGTGGCACCAAGGGCTCTCCAGGACAAATGGAATGGCCCTTACCCTATCCTAGAAAAGAAGAGTGAGGTCACCTACTTGGTAGACCTGGGCACTAGCAGGTCCCCCAAAAGGGCTATACATGTGAACCACCTCAAACTCTGTTGTGACAGGGCTGATGTAACCATTTTTAATGGTTACTGATGAGGATCAGGAAGCAGAGAGTGAATCGCTCCCTGACCTCCTCTCTTACAGCCCCCAAGATGGGTCAGTAGAAGGAGTTGTCTACTCAGACACCCTCTCTGCCCAACAACAAGCTGATTACAGACAGATTCTGCAAAAGTATGCACAGCTCTTTCCCTTGACCCCTGGTCAGACTTGTGGTGTACCCATGATGGGGACTCTAGAGACAGCTTGCCTGTCAAAACCAACATCTATTGCCAGTTTGACCAGCTTCAAGGCTGAGGTCAGCAAGATACTGGAGTTGGGGGTCATTGAGCCTTCTGTGAGTCCCTGGGCTAGCCCAGTGGTCCTCTTCCCCAAACCTCTTCCACAGTGTGGAAAGAGAGAAATGAGGTTTTGCGTGGACTACAGAGGCCTCAATGCTGTCACCAAGACAGATGCACACCCCATCCCCAGAGCTGATGAACGTATTGATAAGTTAGGGGCTGCCAAGTACTTAAGTGCCTTTGACTTAACTGCAGGGTACTGGCAGATTGGCATTGAGCATTTTCCACACCTGATGGGCACTTCCAGTTCACTGTGATGCCCTTTGGTCTAAAGAATGCCTCTGCCATTTTCCAAAGGTTGGTAAATCAAGTCCTTGCTGGTTTAGAAGGCTTTAGTACAGCTTATCTTGATGATATTGCTGTATTTAGCTCTTCCTGACAGGATCACCTGGGGAAGGTTTTACAGGCCCTGCAAACTGCAGGCTTAACTATCAATGCATCCAAGTACCAGATAGGGCAGGGAACTGTTGTGTACTTGGGCCACCTTGTAGGTGGAGGCCAAGTTCAACCACTACAACCCAAAATCCAGACCATTCTGGATTGGGAAGCTCCAAGTTAGGGCATTCATTGGCTTAACTGGGTATTACAGGAGGTTTGTGAAGGGGTATGGTTCCATTGTGACCCCCCTCACAGAACTCACCTCCAACAAGATGCCCAAGAAAGTGAACTAGACAGTTGGCTGCCAATAGGCTTTTGACACCCTAAAAGAGGCAATGTGCTCAGCGCCTATTCTCAAGGCTCCAGATTACTCCAAGCAGTTCATAGTGCAGACTGATGCCTCTGAGCTATGGATAGGGGCGGTCCTATACCCAGACCAATGATGATGGCCAAGACCAACCTGTTGCTTTTGTAAGCAGAAGGCTACTCCCCAGGGAACAGCGTTGGAGTGCCATTGAGAGGAGGCCTTTGCTGGTGTTTGGTCCCTGAAGAAGTTGAGACTATACCTGTTTGGTACTCACTTCCTAGTTCAAACTGACCACAGACCTCTCAGATGGCTGATGCAGATGAAATAAGAAAACCCAAAATGTTTGAGGCAGTCCATTGCCCAAAAGGGAATGGACTTTACAGTGGAACATAGACCTGGGACTGCCCATGCCAATGCAGAAGTCCTTTCCAGATTTTTCGACTTAGACAATGACGACTCTCTTGGGAAAGGTTAGTATCATCCTCTGTCATTAGTGGGTGGGGGTAGGAAAGTGCCCCTTTTTGCATGGTTACCCCCCACTTTTTGCCTTACATATGATGCAACTTGACTTGGTGTGCCCTGGGTCCCTGCCAATCAGGTGCCCAGGGCCTGTATTCTTTCCCAAAACTGTACCTTTGTACCCACAATTGGCACATCTCTGGCCACAGTTAAGCCCTTGTAAAAGGTACCATGGGTACCAACAGCACTGTGACCAGGGAAGGCCGCTAAGGGTTGCAGCACCTATTGTGCCACCATTAAAAACCCTGGGCCTTATTTATGAAAACTGTCACATCGCTGCGTGAAAACAGCGAAGCAACAGTTTTCACTGCGCCCTCCTTGCGACATGATGGATGCGTCATATTTGCTGTATGACGCATCAGGTTGCAAAAATATGACAGATACGTCAGTATCACTGACGTATCTGTTGGCGCAAAACTGACGCATTGCTGGAGTTGTGTCGGAAGCGTGACACAACTCCAGCAATGCAGGGGGAAGGGCTATGATTATAGCAGTGCGTCACCCTTACGCCTGCTATCAATCAGTCAATCAGGGATTTGTAGAGCGCACTACTCACCCGTGAGGGTCTCAAGGCGCTGCCTATGAGGCCGGCGTAAAGATGTAACGCAGTGGCGTCCTAGAAGTGGCGCAGTGAAATCTAATAGATTTCACTGCACCACTTATATGAGGCTTTCTTGCGTCGTAACGCCCACCCTGCATACATTATACCTGACGTAGGTATAATGTGGGTCAGGGCTTTACAAGGTGACGTATCTGCCTAGATGCGCCACCTTATAAATATGGCGCAAAGTGGGGCATTGTTTACGCCGTCGCTGCGTCATGAAAAGTGATGCAGCGGCGGAGCAAAAGTGTCCCAAGGGGCTCATAAAAAAGCCCCCCTGTACCTTAAAACCCACTCACTGCCATTGCAGGCTGCGTGTTTTGGTGCAGAGAAAAGTGAAGAGTCGACATGGCACACATCCCTGTGTGCCATGCCTGCAACCCACTGCCTGAGGCCTAGGTAAGCCACCCCTCTAGCAGGGTGCACTAGCCCTGGGGTAAGGGTACAGTGGCATGAGCCCTGTACTCCTACAGTGCCTAAGTCCATTCTTAGACATTGTATGTGTAGTAAAGCCATAAAGAGTATATATTCTTGGAGTTGGTCATTACAAACTCCACAGTTCCACAATGGCTTCACTAAAACCTGGGAAGTTCGGTTGCAAACTTCTCAGCACATTAAACCCACACTGATGTCAGTGTGGGATTTAATGTACAATGCACTCAGGGAGCATCTTAGAGATGCCCCTGAACAACAGCCGGCCATGGTGTGGTTCCTAAATGGCTGCCAACCATTTGCCACCACCAGACAGGTTTCTGTACCCCTGGGTAGAGAGCCTCCACTCTCTGGGTCCAGAAACAAAGCCCATCCTGGGCAGAGATGTCATGCCTCCTCCCCCAGGATGGGCTGGGTCCACGAAGGGGAAGCTTCACAGGCCTGCCGCCTTTGTAAGCTGTCCCTGCCTTTTGCTGCCCCCAGCTACTGTCTCCCACTGGTTCTGCCCCCCACTTTGGGCGGGAGAATCGGTGGGTAAACCAAACTCGGAGGAAAGGTGTGCCCAGCGTTGCCAACCCCACCCCTCAGTTGGGGGAGGCGAGGTGAAGCACACATCTCAGTCCCCTCCATCTTGAAGATGAGGGGACCCAGCCAATTAGGGAGAGGCTCATGCCCCCTACCACTGGAGGGTGGCATAATAGGAGGTGTACCCACCCCAAGGAAGGGACCCATTGGTCCCGACTGGCACACCCCTTTTAACGCCCCATAATTTAGTATTTAGGGGCAACCCTGAACCTTGCTTTCTCAGATTCAAGGAAGAATGAAGAAGGGCCGAAGAGCCGTGCTGACCCGGGAAGAAGAAGTCACCTACTGCTTTGGCCCAGCCCTACCGGCCTGCCCCAACTTCACCCTGCCTACAGCAAGAACCCTGGCAAGTCCAGCAGCCCTCAGAGCCCGGAGAACCTGACCTGCAACCAGCTTTAAGACTCTGTCTCCTGGGAGCACTGGATTTGCTCAAGCAAAGACTCAACCACAAAATCTGGATCCAGGCGGCTCTGCGATTTTGCACCACTCTGCACCCAACACCCACGGCCCGAGTTCAAGTGGCCCAACACCACGAGGAGGTCTCCCCAGTGATCCTGACCTGGGATCCGTTGATCCCCGACCTCCCTCGAGCCTCAAGCTGACGCTTGCATCCTCAACCTGAAGGGTCCCCTGACCGCGCCCGGAGCTGGTAAAGAGACCCGACGCCAAAAGATACCCCTGCACCCGATGTCCCACGGCCATGGGTGGCCCAACCACGGTGTCCAGGCATCCCCCAAAAACCCAACTTACCTCTCCAGCCAGTGACCACCTCCAGGAAGTCTCCCTGCCCGAGTCTGCAGCATCTTTTCCAAACTGAAGGTCCCCATTGGAATCCGCAGGGTCCCCAAAGTCTCCTTGGCACACTTCACCCGGCCGCCCCAGTGCTGCTGGTGGTACAGCTCCTATGCTGATTGTTGGCCCCTGCAGTGCTGACCTTAAACCCAGAAACTTTGCTCTCACACCGAGTGCCCTGCTCGTAAGCAGTCCCTGACCAAAGGCCCCATAGCCCCATTGGCTAACATTGGGCATCGCACTCAGCACCTGTCCGCCCCAGTGCAGCTGGTGGGGCAGTGTGAGTGCCTACCTAGACCTTGGGGAACCTTGGTCCTAACCCCAAAAAATCCCACTCGTAAGTCCAGTACTTACCTGTAATACCGATAACCATTTTTCTCCCATAGGACCTAATGTTACAAGTTCTTGTTCCAAAAATGTTCTAAGTGTTGAACTGCTGTTTTGTATGGAAGAAAAGTAACTGTATCTTAAATCTTGAAAAGTCTTACTTAACTTGTATTGGTAGCTCCCCGGCGTGGTATCTAGGCATACAACCCTGAGTAGTTGATGTAATCCAAATGTAGTCCAAAAGTAATTACTGTATAATTTAAACTGCTTTTTCAACCAATACAAACCTGTAACGATTGCAAATCAATTCCCAATTGCACTTCTTGAAATGTTTTATGATTGAACGTATATTTTACCTACCTGTACCAATATCAGCTTGGTTCTAGAAAATATAACTTAAGTATACCTTTTTAATACTTACCTAATTGGTCTGGATTCAGTCTCTGAGTGTGTGCCATCAGTCTTGAGTGAGTGAATACAATAAATGCTTAACACACCCTCTGAATAAGCCTAACTGCTCGCCCACACTACAACAAAGAGCTGTTGGTACTCACCTAATTTTGCCTCTGCTATCCCTCTGGGGATCCACTGGACTCTGTGCGCACTATACCCTACTTTGGTATAGTATATACAGAGCCAGATTCCTACAAATTTCTTTCAAAATTCATCTTCCCCAGCAGAGAGAGCCCTTGACTCTCTGGATGTAAAGAGGGTGTTAAAGTTCTACCTAGATAAAAAACAAATCTATTCGCAAATCAAACAGTTGTTCATCAATTATGGCCCAGTTCGCACAGGTCTGGCTACCTCCAAACAGTCAGTTTCCAGGTGGATTGTCTTTTGCATCCTATGCTGTTATCAGCTAGCTAATAAATCTCTGACTGGCAAACCCAAAGCACATTCCACTACAGGCTAGGCAGCCACGACTGCCTTGATGAGAAATATTCCATTGGCAGACATCTGCAAAGCTGCTACATGGAGATCAGCCCACACATTCACTAGGTACTACTGCCTTGATACAGATGCTAGAGCAGATGCTCAAGTGGGACAGGCTTGCCTCAGAAATCTCTTTGCATAGCCACTTAGCTAACGTTTGTTTCTATCTACTCTGCCGCTTCTGGGGGGATGGGCTTGATACTCCACTCAACGCTTATGACTATGCATGGAAATCCCCTACGAGAGAAGGTATTGTTTCTTACCTGTAACTCCAGTTCTCTGGTAGGGGTATTTCCATGATAGTCATAAGCAACCCTCCCCGGTGGAGTAATCAGACACTTTCATGCTCCGCTATTATTCAGCTAATACAGCCTTCAAAAAGAACTGAGGCAACTGCCTCTTGCTGAGCATGAAGAGATATTGGGGGTTACACAGTTCTTAAAGACAGTCTCCTTTTTCTTTGCTTATAATGGCAGCCTATGGGCTACATTGCCCTTCTTCATCTCTCTCTCTCATAGCAAAAGGGTTTGTGAAGGATTTTTTACAATGACCATACAAAGTTATTTATGCATTAGGTGCATATGTGCTTGGATAATCCCCTTTTGCCCCTTCAAGATTAAGAATTTTGTCCACTGTAGCCTAATCCCTTAGGCTGCATTATGACTTTCTTAAATTACTTTTCAATGCCTTCCTGAAGAAAGGCGAACTTCAGCACTTAAAAAGATATATTGGAAAAAGTGCTCCGGGGTCCCCCACAGGCGGGCAGGACTATTCAACGATTATGAATATCATGGAAATACCCCTACGAGAGAACTGGAGTTACAGGTAAGAAACAATACCATTTTCAATGACAACAGTTCTCCAGTCGTGTATGATTTCAGCACAGTAACCCCATTCATGAGACAGCTGATTTTATGGTAGATGCTGGAAAAATCTAATCTTTGCAGAACAGAAGTTGCACATTCAGGATCCTCAGCTGCACCTAACAACAGATCCTTGAAGGAAAGGGGCACTCACCTTCAAGAGCTTAAACAAGCGTCCACTGCAAACCAACAAGGACAGTCTTCAGACATAAATGTGCTAGAGTTAAGGAAAGTCATGTTTGCACTAAAATAATCCTTACCACATAGCCAGAATCAGGAAGTCCTCATATGAACGGACAGTATGACTTGTCTTCATTTTATCATTAAATAAGGAGGAACAAGATCCAAGAGTATGTTCTATACAGCGCAATGCCTACGTCCTACGTGTTGGAGTCCTTTCATCAGTGCCAGGTCTTCACAATGTGTGTGGTCATCCTCAGCAGAAAAGACACCAATTGTCATGAGTGGGACAAAGATTCAAGACAATTACACCTAGTGTTTCAGAGATGGGAAACTCCACTCTGAGATCTGTTCATGACTTTGAAAAGCACAAAATGCCACCTCTTCACAAGCAGGTGTTGGTCTCTAGGACATCAAAAGGATTTAATAAACACTAGTAGAAGTCCACGGGTCTATCAGGTCCAGGTAGCCTTACAAAATCGCAATGATCTCACAGACAAAGAAGTTAAAGAGGAGGAAAAATATTTCTTCTATTCAATGAAAACAAAAACGAACACAAACCGCCTAAAGGAAAATCCTCAAAGGAGGACGGATTCCCATCACTCACCTAGGTGACATGCTTCATCATCTGGGATCTCCTCCTGGTTACACCCTAAGGTAACCAAGGGCTACAACCTTCCGTCTACCAGAAGGGAGCTCGCGGATGTTTTCAAGTGAGCTCTTTCAAGTTCTATAGTATCTATCCAGTATGATGAACAAAAAGTATCAGAGTGACGGGCGCAGTGCAAGGTAAAAAGGTGTGAAAGGTGCAATTTAAAATTGAATACCAAGAGAAAAAGTTATTTTAATAGGTATCTCTTGCTATCCAAACTAAAAACAGTGCAAGAGCAGTTTTGACAAAATAACTGCCGAAAACGGGTCTACATGTTTCAGCCAACTGGACACACAATCGTCCAAGGCTTTCTTCAGGACCACTGCATAAACTTTTGCTACTGCGCATGTGAAAGAACTAATAGTGTCACAAATCAAATTTCCAATATTTAAAAATGAGGTTGGAATGAATACAACCAATAAACCTGAACTCCAGGCGTACTAATCCTCCCCAAATCACTGGATGCTGATGGCACCTGTAAAGAAATATGTCTGTGAGAAACAGTGCCATTCAAAACATAAACAAACTTCTAGAGCGTGAAACACATGTTTTCATCATTCATAATGCGTGCAGTTATTGCCTGGATGAATATCTGTAACATATAATGCTCACCCGTAATTCACGAGGATCGGACCTCACCTCACCTGGCCACGGCTCCGGAAAAGAGGCCCCGCTCTGTAGATAAAGAGGGAGAAAAATATACAATCAAGGGCAGACCGCAAGTCTTTCCTCTTATGTGAACATAACTCACATAAGAGGAAAGACTTGCGGTCTGCCCTTGATTGTATATTTTTCTCCTCTTTATCTACAGAGCGAGACCTCTTTCCTGAGCTGTGGCCAGGTGAGGTGAGGTCACGATCCGTGAATTACGGGTGAGCATATATGTTACAGATATTCATCCAGGCAATAACTGCACGCATATGAATGATGAAAACATGTGTTTCACGCTCTAGAAGTTTGTTTATGTTTTGAATGGCACTGTTTCTCACAGACATATTTCTTTACAGGTGCCATCAGCATCCAGTGATTTGGGGAGGATTAGTACGCCTGGAGTTCAGGTTTATTGGTTGTATTCATTCCAACCTCATTTTTAAATGTTGGTAATTTTATTTGTGACACTATTAGTTCTTTCACACACGCAGTAGCAAAAGTTTACGCAGTGGTCCTGAAGAAAGCCTTGAACGATTGTGTGTCCAGTTGGCTGAAACATGTAGACCCGTTTTCTGCAGTTATTTTGTCAAAACTGCTCTTGCACTGTTTTTAGTTTGGATAGCAAGAGATACCTATTAAAATAACTTTTTCTCTTGGTATTCAATTTTAAATTGCACCTTTCACACTCTTTACCTTGCACTGCGTCACTCATGATACTTTTGTTCATCATACTGGATAGATACTATAGAACTTGAAGAGCTCACTTGAAAACATCCGCGAGCTCCTTCTGGTAGACGGAAGGTTGTAGCCCTTGGTTACCTTAGAGTGTAACCAGGAGGAGATCCCAGATGATGAAGCATGTCACCTAGGTGAGTGATGGGAATCCGTCCTCCTTTAAGGATTTTCCTTTAGGCGGTTTAGTGTTCGTTTTGTTTTCGTGAATAGAAGAAATATTTTTCCTCCTCTTTAACTTCTTTGTCTGTGAGATCATTGCGATTTTGTAAGGCTACCTGGACCTGATAGACCCGTGGACTTCTACTAGTGTTTATTATGCTATATATGGGGAATTGGTCCACGCTAGGTCTTTAAATGTTCCCTGAGACCCTCCTCTTCCGTTAGTTTGTTTCATCAAAAGGATTTCTCATTTAGTTTCTAGTCAGGAATATTTGCTTATGCCTTTCCACCGAATCTGTTGGTTCCCACTATTCTACGGAAAGCCAAACAGGTATTGTGTTGTCTCTTTGTGATCAACCCAGCATGGGACGGACAGTTTTGGTACATGGATCTGTGCGACCTGTTAGTGGACAAACCAATCCAGTTAAAAGCAGACCATTACCTTCCAATGAACTACCGCAGCCAGGGGTTGCATGAAATCTCAGTTTCCCTTCACTTGATTGCCTGGGTGCTTCAAACATAGAAGTCAGAGCTTTAAAGTTAACTCCAGAATGCCTAAGGATTCTGGGAGCAGCAAGAGCTGAACCTGCTAATAAAACCTACACTTTAAAGTGGAAAAAGCTTTGCATTTGGACAGAAGCAGACAACCTCAATCTGCTCCAAATGCGTCCTCAGGGTGTTTTGCCTTATTTCATTCATTTAGTTCATTCAGGGCTATAGTACTCCTTAGTTAGGATTCACCTGACAACCATTTTCAGGCACTTGTGTCTCCATCAATGCAATCTTTCTTTTCCAGCAGGATTGTTAAAGAATGTATGGGAGTGCAATTCAGAACATTCCCTTTGCGAGTCAAATGGCCTCCTACTCGGGATTCGAGCACAGTGTGCCTATCTGAGCCTGTCCACAAATCTTCACAGATACTCCATGGAAAGCTTTTCTCCTGGTGAAAATTTTTGCCAGTCACTTCAGAGTGATCCAGGCCTTTTCAGTAAAAATACCCTTCATGAAAATCAAGCTTATGTTAGGCATCACTCCATGTTTCGTTCCAAAAGTTCCATCTCAATGAAAAAATTATTTTGCCAATGTTCTTTGCCCATACGTCCACTCCAGATAGAGAGCTTTACATACTATAGATATAAAATAATGTCTAAAGTGTTTTTTGATAGGACAAGCTTAATTCACAAATCAGACTATCGCTTTGTATCATTTGGGAATGCAAATAAGGGTTGCCCCAATCTAGGTAAGGTATTTCTTGATGTATTTTTCTCATGCATTAATTTCTGTCATTCAAAAGCTGGCAGATCATCTGAACGGAAAATGAAAGCTGATTTGACAAGAGTCATACAATTAAAATGAATGGGATGGATGGATGCTTGAGTTAATCTCTGCCACTGGCGATCGCTTGGGCTGCATTCTAGTCCATCATGTTTTGCCCACGATGCCACTGTAGACAGAGGTCTGCCTTATGCAAATCATTACTGACCATCCTCCTTATAGGAACAGTCCATCCTGAACTGCCAGACGACACCACTCCCAGAAGGGAACACAACCAACCATAGGCCGTGACAGCCTATTTGGGCCTCTTCAGTAGGGTGCAGCTTGACTCCTGTGGCACAGTGAGCATAGGATCCACATCTGTGCATACCCGTTGCACTTAGGGCACCAACTACAACAAAAAAGAGACATGGCAGCCAAAGCTGAACTCTTTACAGGAGTGCCATTCACAGATATATTCACACTGTTCTACACAATCTATTTTGGTAAGGTGAGCCTCTTTGGTATTCTTCATTCAAGCATGCAAACCTATGAAAGATCCAATGCTGGAAAAGACCAAAAATGACTTACCTGTAACTACAGTTCTCCAGCATTGGTATCTTTCATAGATTCATATGCAACTGACTCTTCTCCCCTATGAGGCTCCTCATATGTTTTGTAACATGCTTTGAAAATCTGAGGAGTTAAGCCTTTCGTAGAGAGTAGAGCTCTGTATCTGTTCTCTTAATTGGCCAAAGATTGAGTCATAATAAGGATGTGAATAAACCACAGGAAGCATATGGCGGTTTTGGTGTTGTTTGGGTGTATATGTACACTGCTATGTACATATTCTCTGACACTGGAGAATAATTCAAGCATGTGAGACTATTAAAGATACTAATAGTGCAGAACATTATGTACAGGTAAGTAACTTCTTTTCTTATCCATGCTTTATTTCAGAGCCTTTAAAAAAGAGATCAGGTCAGATGTCTCAACGGTTAGCATGCATGGGAAGGAACTCATGAAATTTTGTGGACGCATAAGAAATTAATAAAATATACTGATTTTCATTTTAGAAATTTGGGAACTTACTAATTAATCTTTCTCACTTTTTTACTTTCCGATACAAGACATGTGTTTTCTAAAGTATAAATTCAAATGTATATAT
Organism: Calotriton arnoldi; assembly: GCA_963921515.1. Classification (NCBI taxonomy): domain Eukaryota; kingdom Metazoa; phylum Chordata; class Amphibia; order Caudata; family Salamandridae; genus Calotriton; species Calotriton arnoldi. The sequence goes on along the minus strand of CAWUFW010003894.1, from coordinate 1,046,526 downwards.
TCTGACGTATTGCTTTTTCACCTTTGTATTCAAATATTTTGACAGGATCCTTGTCTGATAACTTAGATGTTCGTTCTTTAGTGTTAGAGCATGGCTAACATTAGCACTGCTCTGCAATACTTGAAAACTTTGCTGTGTCCCTGATGATCCATGCATGTGATTACTTTTTTTATGTACCCAACTGACTGAAGCATTCCTTTGTCCTCCAAGGTTCACGTGTGTGTGTGTGTGTGGTGCTAAGTGGGCGTGTGTGACTCTGTGTGTGTGTGCGCGTGTTTGTGTATATGTGCGCCCACAAGTATTTTGATGTCCAGCTTACCAAAGCTTTGCTCACATTTGATGTCAGTCTCTGACTGACCAAAGAATTGTTGTGTACTTTATACTTAAGGGCAGGTACTGAGTGTGGTCTAAACCTCCTCTCCTGTCCCCTCCAACAGACCTCCTCCTCCACTTCAAGATCACGGAGAGACGTGGGGAAAGCTGAGACTGATTCTGGAGCCCATTGGCCCATCGCATACCAATCGAGAAGGAAAGAGCTGACTCTGGTGAGTTCCTCGGTAATACGGGGATTCTTATCACCTAGACAGACACTGCGCACACAGAGAGGTGCGTATGTGGTACATAGTGTTATTTAAAAGTGGTAGTTGTGGCATCTGGACACCACTCAAAGGTGCTACCATGACCTGTGGGTTTTCTTGGTGTCATATAATCAATCATAAAAGCATTCCTACAGCCTTCTTGGTGTCATATAATCAGTCATAACGCATCCCCACAGTCATGCTAACCCATAGATTTCTACGGGTGATGCTGCCCAATTTTCCAGAAAGCTGAAAAGGTCAGATATGAATCACATTTCTTTAATTTCAGCATGTTTAGTAACAGGTGTGGTGAATAAGAAACCATCAGATTTACTTCAGCCACGTTAATTAAGAAAATACTGCTGTTCACTCACTAGGAAAAAAGATCTATACAAAAGTGCATTGATATAGTCGAAGAACCCACAACAGCCTCCTGGACAGACCATGCTCTCATCAAGCTCAGCATCCCCGTCCTAATCCAACGCACGCTCCCACCTCCGGATCAGCTTGCCAAAACTGGAGCAAAATCACTGACAACGACTGGAACATGGCTCTCAACACCCACCAACCCGAATACTGCAACAGCCTCCCCAAAGCCATCAAGAATTTCAACAATTGGATGTCCTTATGTGCTGACTCCCTGGCCCCCCTTAAGCACTTCAATACAAAAAGATCCAGACCCCTGGCTAGTTGGTAGATGGAGGAACTCAGACCGATGAAACACCATTGCAAACAACTGAAGCACAAATGGAGAATGAGCCAGGACAATGCAGACAGGAGCACATTCAAACCCGTACTAAGATGCTACCACCAAATGATCTGGACCACCAAACATGCTGCTCTGACAGACTGCATAGATGTCAGTACCAACAGAAGCAGAGAAATCTTCACCGTCACGAAGAATTTCACCTCACCAGTTCCCGCCTCCAACTCGATCACACCCTCACAAGACTTGTGCAACAGTCTCTCTCAATTCTTCAGCAACAAAATCACCACCATTTACAGCAAGTTCGACCTCAACCGGACCCGACAGACCTTGCCAAATGCCGCCCAATCTTATCCAAAGAACCATTGTTAACCACATGCCCATCATCAACCAAGAAGAAACCACTGCAGCCAACATGAATCCCATTCACCCCTGACCCTACCATGCCTACACCGTAAGACTGTAACCCATCAGCGCCATGCTCACACACATTCTGAATGCCTCCACCTCTTCTGCAACTTTCCCAGGTGCATAGAAACATGCAGCTATCCACCTATTGCTGAAGAAACCCTCCACGGACCTTTCAACTCTTGCCAATTACAGACCAATCTCCCCGCTACTGTTCCAGACCAAGGTCTTAGAGAAAATCATTAACATACGCCTCACTGAATACCTCAACGGCTACCAACTCCTCAACACCACTTTGTGTGGTTTCAGATCCAACCACAGCACAGAAATTGCCCTCATCGCCGCCACGGATGGCATTTGCATGACTCTGGACAGAGGAGACATGGCGGCCTTCATCCTCCAGGACCTCTCTGCAGAGTTTGACACGGTCTCCCACTCCATCCTCATCCAACGCCTACATTACATTGGAATCCAAGGACACACACTCCAATGGATCTGCTCCTTCCTGACAGGAAGGACCCAGTCAGTCTGGCACCGTACACCACGATGCCCTCAACTGCATCTGCAGTGTTCCACAAGGGTCCTCCCTCCACCCGACCCTCTTCAATGCATACATGATCCCTCTTGCCAGCATAATCTGCTTTCACAATATCAACATCCTCTTCTACTCCAGTGACACACAGCTCATTCCCTCTCACATGGACCAGACACCCAGTACCCGGATCAAGTTCAATGCCTGCATGACTGAAATCACCCACTGGATGAAGACCAACTGTCATAAGCTGAACACTGACAAGGCCAAAATCATGATCTTCGGGAAGAACATTTTACAGTGGAAGTCCACCAGGGAGGCCAACATAGCTAGGACCGACCACCCACTTCCACCATCCACGTCAAGAACTTCGGGATCGTCAGCAAATTTGGCATGGCCGTCCAAGTCAATGCCGTCCCCGCATCATGCTTCCATACCCTGAAGATGCTGAGGAAGATTTTTAAATGGCTCCCAATCAGCACCTGGATAACCATCACACATAGCCTTGTCACAAACAACCTGGACTACGGGAACACCCTCTATGCTGAGATCAACAAAAAACTAACCCAAAGACTGCAGACCATTTAGAACTCAGCAGCCAGAATCACTTTCAACCTCTCATACCGCACTCATCACATCACACCTGAAGGAGCTCCACTGGCTCCCCATACACAAACACAATTCAGTGTCCTCATACACACATTGAAGACACTACATAACACTTGGCCAGCATACCTCAACAATTGCATCTGCTTTCAAAAACTTTCCAGACAACTCTGCTTGTCTGGACTACTACATCATTCCTAAAATGTGGAACGACCTGCCACTACACATAAGAGCCTCCTCCTCACTTCTTTAATTCTGCAAGATTCTGAAGACCTGGCTTATCGAGTAGTCCCACTAGGCCCTATGTTTGGCTAGACTCACACCTGCTCAGCGCCAGGATACCTTCCCTGGTGATGGTGCGCTCTACAAATCTGCATAACATACCATATAGCTAACTATGATCAAACCTTCTCAAATACAGAGATGACTTCATTAACTAGTTATGGAGTTACTATGTTTCAAAAATGTATGCCAAGTTGTACATGTATGTTCATAGGATTTGTTGCTGTAGATACATATGCTCTGCATACTCTTGCCATGTCGTGTTGTGCTCTGATGTTTGCAACTTGTTTTTCTTCAAAGAAGACTTTTCGAGGCACAAGGTATAGTGACTCCTACCTTATTTGGCAATGCGCTTAGGCACAGGCTCCATAGTTTTTTGTTTTTTTTAAACTTTATTTGTAAATTTTCACCTCAAACTGAGCGGTCATATACAGAATCCTTCGAGACAATATCCATCGACTTGTTTACGTTACACACATTAGAGTCCCGGACACATAGCACAGCTAGATACACTTTACACTTTTCATGGCTTAGCAGCAGACACAGCATCATATACAGTTAGGGAGACACAGGCACCAGCGTTTACATACTATCGTCACCATCCACAGGCTCCATTGTTAGATTGGTTTTCCCACCAATGGGTTCAGCGCCTAAAAGAACTTACCAATGGGCCCACTCAAGCATTCCACTCCTGTGTCACGGAAGAACAAAGAAGCCAGCCCGTCAGGGGGACAGCTGGTCCAGTCCAGTTCGGAGGCGAGCTCGCTCTCCGAGTACGAGGGAGAACAGCAGAGCCAGAGGTTCAACAACACCTGAAGACTTTGACTGTGAGTATCGTCATCATCCATTCCCAACCCACGGCCTCCCAGCAACCTCATTGACAAGTAGAGCACTACCCCTGCGGTTGGTCATCAAGCCCAGAGACTCAGCACCAGCCTGCTGGGCCACCACTGCCATGGTCGGCACGGACAGAAGCCTTCAGAGCTGACAATGCTCCCCTCTCCAACCATAAAGGCCCCACATAAACTTCGGCTACCCTCGTAGCCGATGGGTTCGTTGACTCTAGCACTGAAGCCAAAACCGAATCCTACATTGGCACGACCTCATCACCTCACCTAAGTCAACATCCGTAACAAAGACCCCAAAGACATTGAAGACCCACTCAGTAACGAAAGCTTCATCGACGGCTGACTCCAACGACTTGGAGCAACGCATTCTCCAATGCTTGCAGGACTAGATGGATGCTCAGCAAAAGCAGCTCTTTATCTATCCACAAAATGGAAGAATCTCCACCAACCTGCCACTGAAGCAGCAAGAGACTTTTCCAAGGAAGAGGAAGTTATCTTTTGAGGTGCAAATTGCCTTGAAACTTTCAACTTCTTCAAAGCACTGGAAACATAATGACACAGCTATTAGCCCCCTCCCTCCTCGATCTCCTCCTCCTACTCCCTCACCACAACCGCCTCCAGTACCACCACCATATGTTCCACCCCCTTCCAACTTCACCAGTGGGGGTCACCACACTTTTACTATGGGGAGAGCATCCCTCTATATCCAGCTGAACCATACAATGCTCCTTATGACCCTGAGCACAGAGTTGACCCATGGGACGACTATGATGTTGATCCCCCAGGTGAAACAGACCCCGATCTGTACCCAACGAAAACTTCCCTGCTGATGACACCACCGCATAACATGATGTCATACATAGGGCTACTACTTTTCATAAAGTAGATATGTACATCAACCAAGAAGACAATGAATTCCTGTTTGAAACACTGGGCAAGACCATCTCGAACTCCAGTATCTGTTGCGCTATAGACATGGCCAACACCGCAGGTAGGGGAGTTAATACCAGCATCCTAATCAGGCGTCACTCTGGAAGTCCAGCTGCATTTGCTAAACTTGCCCTTCGATGATGAACACCTTTTTGGACCACGAGTGGATCAAATGCTTGGAACGCTCGAGAAAGGCACAGACACAGCCACGGCTATGGGTTGGGTGCCCTTCAGACATCTACAGATTATGCTCTTCGGAGAGGCACCTTCGCTGTGGTCACCAGATTGGTGGCCGGTTTCTCTTGGCACACCCCCTGGCCCTAAAGTCCTTGTTAAAAACCTGGGCATCCACCTTGATCGCGCTCTGTCCTTGAAGGAGCATGCTGCTCGCACCGCCGGGTCCTGCTTCTATATGCTGGGCCTGTTGCAACAAGTTTTTCCCCTCCTCCCGGATTCCACTCGTAAAACTCTTATTCAGGCTATGGTTATGAGTCGGCTGGACTACTGCAATGCTCTTCTAGTCTCAGCCAATGAGTCTTCATTCAGCAGATTGAAGGTGGTCCAGAACACTGCAGCACGCCTCGTCACGAATGCCCCTCCGAGAACTGCCTCCCTCCCCCTTCTTCAACGTCTCCACTGGCTTCCTGTCCGCAAAAGTGTGATTTTCAAAATCTGCTGTATTGTACACAAGGCTTTGCATAACAAAGGTCCTCTCTACATCTCTTCGAAACTTAAGCCTTACGCTCCTTCCAGGACCCTAAGGTCAGGAAATAAAGCGCTCCTCTTCGTACCCTGGATTAGAAAAACTAGGCTAGGTGGGAAATCCTTTTCCTACCTCGCTCCCCTCCACTGGAACCTGCTCCCCATTCACCTTAGACAATGCTCCGACTATGTGCGCTTTAGGAAACTCCTCAAGACTGCTCTATTTTAACTTCTGCCGACAGCCTGTCTAGTTGCAGTGTCCAAAGCGCTGAGATACCCCTCCGGGGGTGATTCAAGCGCTACATAAAACCTATAAATAAAAATAAATACTCCTAAGGGGTCCTTTCGGAGGTCACAGTACAGTGGAGGCAGTAAGACCATTTCCCCCCGACTGTTCCTCCTACTAATAAGACAGCAACAACAATACCACCTTGAGCAAACACAGGGTTTTCTAGAGCGGGCTACATGGTGTAACAACACCAGAGGTAGGGGCAAAGGAGGCTCTGAAAAAGGAGCTGTCTCATCCAAGCAGTGACTCCCTTCTACCTCCCCTCACCACAATCACACTACAAATCCCACAATCACACTACAACTGTCGGGGTGAGACGACAGGGATTTCTTCCTCATTGGGAAGAGATTACCTCCTACCAATTCTCTCCATCATAGAGAATGGCTACTGCATTGAGCTCATTGCAGCCCCACCAAACATTCCACCCCACAGACACACCCTCTCCACAGAAAACCAGTGCCTTCTTCAAGAAAAGGTTCAGGCCCTCATTCCTAAAGTGGCGATTAAACCAGTTCCACTGCAGCATCAAGGCAAGTGGGTATATTCCCTGTACTTTTTCATTCCCCAAAATGACGGGTCTTTAATGCCAATGCTCGACTTCAGGCCCCAAAAGTACATCCTCTCAGAACATTTCCACATGGTCACTGTGCAGGATGTCATCCCTGTGCTGCAGCAAGGCAACTTCATGAATACACTCGATCTGAAAGATGCCTAGTTGAACATACACATCCATTCTGCTTATCGCTGGTACCTACATTTTGTGGTATGTGGCCAATATTATCAGTTCAATGTATTGCCATTCGGGGTTACCACTGCCCCCAGAGTATTTACAAAATGTCTTGCCGTGGTAGCTCCCATATCAGAATGAGCAGCATTCACATATTCTCCTACTTAGATGATTCGCTGATCTAGAGTACAAGGAAACAACGTCTCGCTCACACCAAGCCACCATATTCCTCCTTCACTATAAATACCATCAAGTTCCACCTTTAGCCCCTTCACATGCAGCCCTTTTCTGATGTCAGTGGTTCCCCATAGTAAGCGACCCAACAGGCCGGACATTCGCATACAGAACCGAGACACAATCAACCACCCCAACCCAGGCAACTCAATTTAGTGATCTGGCTCCTGAGGACCTAGAATTAATCTATTTCAGCCTCCTTCAAGAGTGAATGTCTATCCTCAAAGAAGCACGTAGACCCACTATGGGAGCCTGCTATGCTGCCAAATGGAAAAGGTTTGTCCATTACTGCATTCCTAAGCGCATACACTCACTTAAACCTGAAGTCAGGATGTTGTCTGCTACCTTCTTCATTTACAGAAATCTGGTCAAGCTTAGACTTCCATAGGCCTTCACTTAGCTGCTACTGTAGCAAATTGTAATTGTAGAACATGGACTATCTTACTTATTCAAAATCCCTGTCATCAAAGCTTTCATGGAAGGACTCAAACTGGTTATTCCATCCAGGGTATCCCCTGACCCTGTCTGGAACCTTAACATTGTCCTTACCAGACTCATGGGCCCCCCTTTTGAACAGACTGCTATACAAAGGAGGGCCCCTGAAAAACAAGATATACAGTGGCAGGACCAGGGGGAGCAACTACAAAGGTACACAAATCTGCCAACTCTACTACTTAGTTTTGGTATAATCCATTGGCTATTAATATACACAATATAGTCTTGAGCCAAAACATACAAAACAACACTGTTTATTGAATGAATTTTTCTCTACAATATTGGTGCTTTTTCATATATGTTAACACAATCTTCTACAACATCATGTAGATAGTCAGAAAAATGCTTCAACTTAACAACACATACTGCATCATGTATGCAGCAAGTAGATTATCGTTTAGAAATGTCACCCAACATCAAACTCGTACTAAAACACAACGTACACACTCACACTTGTGTCACTCATACTTCATTCATTCTGACTCAATCGGACAAAAAAAAACCCACTAAAAATAATACAATACAGCAAACCAGACAGGACCTTGTTACTCAGTATGTACTTAGAGGTGAATCTATGTATAGCAAGATATATTTTCTTATAATGAAGATAGATTAATATCTGAGGACACTGTTCAGTCATATCCTCTTTAGGTTACATGCTTGACATAAGGATGTATTTAGATTCTCAAACTCTATGGGTTAAAGGTCATGAAATAAAAGCTCCTTCTCTTGCATGTACATAATATGGTATTACGGTCCATATTCAGTTTCTAGTGGTGCTGACACGCATTTTGGTGTAAAAACCAAACGCGGTACACTTTCTTCAGGGCGCTGCTTAATAGAATGTGAAAAAGACAACAACAATAATGGGGAGGCCGGGGGCCAACACAGAAAGGACTATGACAGCTGCAATAGAAAGGCTCAAATTAATACTAAAAAAATAATAAAAACGAAGAAAACACTCGTATTTAGTAAAGGGCATGTACACCAAACACCCTGTGTTGACAAAAACATTACACACCACAACGGTGTAGATAGTTTTCCTTGGCAGAAGAGTTATACCATCACATGTGGACCCGTCCTACCAGAGAGTGTGAAAAAAACAGATGATATTAAACCATACCCAGGGAAAAAAAGGAAATCTTGACATGGATTACAATATTAACGTGGTTAATTTCAATAATAACTTGTGGTAGGACCAAAAAACCACTTCTAGGATCACCACCTTAGGGTCATGCTTAGTCTGTGCTGAGGTGGAAGCAATTTATGTTCACATTACACTGAAAATGTTTGTCATTGAATGTTATACGTTAATATTGTAATCCATGTCAAGATTTCCATTTGTCCCTGGGTATGGTTTAATATCATATGTGTTTTTTCACACTCTCTGGTAGAATGGGTCCACATGTGATGTTATAACTTTTCTGTCAAGGAACCCTATCTACACCGATGTGGTGTGTCATGTTTTTGTCAGCACAGGGTGTTTGTTGTCTGAGCACATGCTCTCTACTAAATACGAGTGTGTCCTTCGTTTTTATTATTTTTTTAGCATTAATTTGAGCCTTTCTAATGCAGATGTCATAGTCGTTTCTGTGCTGGCACCTGGCCTCCACCATTCTTGTTGTTCTCTTTTACACATTCTGTTATGCAGTGCCCTGGAGAAAGTAGAACCTCATTTGATTTTACACCGAAACATGCATCGGCGCCACTAGAAACTGAATGTGGACCAGAAGACCATATTATCTACATGCAAGAGAAGAGGCCTTTATTTCATGACCTTTAACCCAAAGAATTTAAGAATGTAAATATATCCTTATGTTAAGCATGTAACCTAAAGAGGATATGAATGAACTGTGTCCTCAGATATTAATCTGTCTTCATTATAAGAAAATATATCTGGCTATACGCAGATTCATATCTGTGTACATACTGAGTAACAAGGTCCTGTCTGGTTTGCTGTATTGAATTATTTTTAATGGTTTTTTGGTTTGATGGATTCAGAATCAATGAAGTATGATTGACACAAGTGTGAGTGTGTACATAGTGTTTTAGTACGAGTGGGCTATCGGGTGGCATTGCTAAACAATAATCTACTTGTTGCACACGTGATGCAGTATATGTTTTGTTAAGTTGAAGCGTTTTTCTATCTACATGATGTGGTAGAAGATTGTGTTAACTTATGGGAAAAAACACCAATCTTGCAGGAATTTTTTTTATTCAATAAACAATGTTGTTTAGTATGTTTTGGCTCAAGACTATGTTGTGTATATTAATAGTCAATGAGTCATACCAAAACTAAGCAGTAGAATTGGCAGATTTGTGTACCTTTGTAGTTGCCCCCTTTTGAACCCCTTCATTCATGCTCTTTCCACTTATTTCCCTGGAAGGTTGCTTTCCTTGTTGCAATAACATTTTTATGTTGTGTTATCGAATTGCAGGCCCTCAACATACAAGAGCCTTTCCTTCATGTTTATATGGGCAGAATTGTCCGTAGAACCAACCCTAAATTGCTTCCCAAAGTGGTGTCCCCCTTCCACCTCAATCAAACCATTAAGTTCCCGGTCTTTATCCCTCAGCAAGACTCTGTAGCAGAGAGGCCCCTTCACAACTTTGATGTCAAGCGTGCCCTCATGTATTACATCGATAAGACCAAGTCCTTTTGCAAAACTCAGCAATTTTGTATTGCTTTCGGCAAACCTACCAAAGGGCATAGCCAGATAGATTGGCAAATGTATCCAAACCTGCTACATTAAGGCTGCAACAAATTTGACTGCCCCTCCCCGGCCTCATTCCACTTGTGTAAAAGTAGCCACTATGGCTTTCCTTGGAAAGGTACCCATAGCTGACATTTGTAAAGCTACATGGTCCACTTCATACACCTTTACCAAGCCCTACTGTGTGGATGTCTTAGCATGCCAACAAAGTGACCAAACTGTTCTTAGAACTCTCTTTCATCCTTCTGCAACATCCACCGGCTAACTACTGCTTAGAGGAGTACTGATTTATAGTCTTTGCAGAGCATGTGGATGTACAGCGACACATGCTACGAACTGAAAATGTTACTTATCCGATAAGCATCTGTTCGTAGCTGCTAGTGCTGTAAATTCACATGCGTCCATCCACCTCTCCAGAAGTCTTTGGTTGTTGCAGTTGTACATTCTTTCACTTAAATTCTGTGTATGTAAATTCCACACTTTTTCCTATCTAATGCTCCAACTTCACACTCACCCCGCTGTGTGGAAAATAATTTAAAAAGGAAGCCGGTGTTCATGCGCATTGCCAGCTAAGGGAGGAGTCACTATAACTTGTGACTAAAAAGACTTCTTCAAAGAAAAACTATTTGCAAACATCCGAGCCCAACACTAGATGGCAGGAGTATGCAGAGTATGTGAATTTACAGCATTACACACTATGAACAGATGCTTACAAGGTAAGTAACATATTCCTTTTCCCTTCCCCCACAGTTCTAGCTGTGCTTGGGCATCCAGATACTTGTTGACAGTGTCATCAATAGTACATATTGGATTTCTGGCTTTTTGGCACATTGTTTTATTGCTTGAATCTTGGTGCATAGTATTGTATATGTGTGTATATATATATATATATATATATATATATATATATACTTCAAACCTTTAAAAGGTTTAAAAATACATGTATAAAGCTCAAACCTAGTGATGTACTACTTAGGGTAATGGGAGACAATCTACAAGACTGCATACATAAATTGGGGATTACACAAACACAATTCATACACTTAGGCACCGGGAGATTAAGTGATTTACACATAATTAAAGGATGTTGGCTTTAGTGCTGAGGTCGGGTTTTGAGCCTATATTCCCAGGCTCCAAAGTCGGCAGCTGTAGCCTCTAGGCCACTTCTCCTCCCCATCCACTATCACTTCTCCTCTCCATTCACTATGCATGCTTTCCATATCTAGGAGAAAAGCCAACTATTATTTCCAGTGTAACTTAGACTCCACAAGCACACCAATAACCTGTCTCATATGTGTATATGCGCCTGAAGTCTTGATTCTGATTTTTCCCTTCTGCATCTCTGCCTTCTCCACTATCATGGACCATCATCTCACTCCCTTTCTCTATTTTACTTAAGGACTGTGCACGCGAAACAGCAAACTGTGTGGTGTTCCAGTGCCCGCTCCACACTTTTGAGCAGAAGGTGGTGCTGAAGGTTCGCGCCAGACTCTGGAACAGCACTTTTTTGGAGGTAACGGGGTTGCAGGCTTACTGGATGAAGGGACACAAGAAATGCCGAGTGCCTTCATAATGTGGAAGTGAATATTCTATGCAAAGAACACAACTGTGGCATGGTGTGATATGTGTATCCCATGAAAGTTGGATTGGGGAAGGGAATATGATGTTTCTACAATAGCTTTTTCATGCAGTTTCCTGCATGAGTGTATATATCTTTATTGTATGATTACTTAAAATCTTTTACAAAAGCGATAGCAAAAAAAAGACACTCCTCCATGATAGCCAGTGTTTTTGAGGTGTGGACAGCCTTTACTGATGCTCATTTACCATAGTTTGTCTCTGTTTTACCCCCCTCTTGCAGGAGTACTCCTCTCTGAGCTCTATGGAGGTGATTGTCCGTGCCAACATCACTGTGAAATCCACCATTCAAAATCTGGTGTTGAAAGATGCCACGGGAAAGGTATGAGGTATAGCATGTTGCATGGTGCCAGGCTGGGAATCAAAACCAACCCTCCCATCCTCTGTCCATGCATGAAGCCAGGAATGTATGACGTTACTACGCCATCCATTACCCCGCAGTAGGTTACAACGCGGACGTTACATCGTCCGCGTTGTTACCACGCATGGCTTTACATCGCAAGTCGTAGAAACGACTTGCGCTAGATGGCGCGCTGGACTTAGGAATAGTATAAATTACTATTCCTACTCCAGTTAGCGCAACAGCAGGGAATGTGTTGGATTTAAAATCCAACACATTCCCTGGTGTTGCGCGCCATCTAGCGCAAGTCGTAGAAACGACTTGCGATGTAATGCCATGCGTGGTAACAACGCGGACGATGTAACGTCCGCATTGTAACCTACCCGCGTGGTATTACCAGTGTTGTAAACGCTGTTTCCCTGAAGCCAGGGTATAATAGCTCCAACACCTGTGTATATAGAAAGAGCAGCAATTCATAGAAAAAATATATTTACCTCTGTCTGAATAATGTCACAAACCAGTGGCCATGATGGAGTTCTTCCACTCTGATTGCTTACCTTTTCCCATGTCTTTGCCACAGACCATGCATTGCGGCCATGGTCCTTCAATCACCCTTACTTTCTCCATTCTTCTTCAGACTCTTTTCTTATCCTCCGTCCCAACTAGTGCAATAATAACATGAGCCTCATTTACTCTTTGGCCTTCATTAACAATAGAATATGTCTCACCTATGTGTGGGATCCAATAATGTATTTCTAAACTGTTCATGTCTAGATACATCTTCAAGGGAACAAGCCTCTAGCAGTATGCAACATTTTCTCTTTTGTAAATAGAATCAAGTAGAAACCAAATTAATGATTATAAAATTCATTTGGCTGAAAGACCCACATTAATTTTAAACAAAAATAAAAAACGAAGTAGGAAATTGTGCTGGTAGGTATGACCCACAACACATGGGTATTTTGCGACTTCGTGGAGGAAGGATCTCTAAACACATCTGTGCCTTGCTTAGGGTTACTTTTCATTCAAGAACCAATGTGAAGCAAATGTTTTGCTTTTAATCACATCTTCGGGAGTCAGGGGACTGAACTCTTTTTTTCTGAAGAAACTAATGTAATTTTAAAGATTTTTCTGAGGGGAGCCTCTCCTGGTCTGCCCTTTAAGTCAGTATTCTCCCTCTTGATAATATCTTGGGGTGGTACAAGATTCTTGCATGGATGATCACAGTTTTGTGTAGTTTCCATTCTAAATTCTCACACCATTGTTCATTGCAACACATGTCAAGAAATACCATATAGGAGGCTGAAATAACGAGTGCGAAGGAGTACACTAAAGGGCTATGATGGACCTTCACCTTCGTGGTGTGAAAGGCCCTGATAACCACGAGGCAGAGACTCGCGTTTCCTCTGCCGCTTAGTGCCCCATTGGTAGAAAACATTTTGAGCCATATTGTGAAATAGAAGAGTATAGCTAAAGAGAAATAAGGTGCACAGTATCATCCATAAAAAGGCAGTGGAAATAGTTTGATACACACAATGAGTTATTCATGCTAGTATCCGATGAAAAAATGAGCAAAACAAGAGTTATGTCTCACATCAGACCTCGAGAGTGCAAACAAATACATCAAAATAGACTGAGAATCAGGATGATTGTTCTTCATCATATTTACCCTTGTTTACAACAGGGGCTTTGTATTTGTGCTCTAGAAGTGAAGTATACGGACTTCCACATTCCGATCATCAGAAAGCACAGGGAAGGTTTTCATTTTCAAAATCAGCAAGTGGCAAAGTTGTGCATTTTTGTTAATCAAAAGCATTATGTTCGAGGCATATGCGCTGTAGATCATGTGCTGTGCATTGATCGCCATCTAGTGTTGGGTCCGGATGTTTGCACTTTGTTTTTCTTTGAAGAAGTCTTTTCCAGTCATGAGGTAGGTGACTCCTCCTTTCGGTGATAGTGCGCATGGGCATCGACTCCATTGTTAGATTGTTTTTTTCAGCCATCGGGTTCGGATGTGAATTGTTGCGCTCCGGTTCGGCACCGTTCTTCGGGCCCCCTTCGACGCGCAATCCACTACCCTCGACGGTATTGTTTATCGATCACGTTTCCCATTCTCCGCGTATCGTTTACACTCAAAAACCTTCGATCGGAAGATTCGTGGAAGGCCATTGGGCCTACCAGCGCCGGTAGCAGTCGATGGAACGGACTCCATTCAAGTTATGTCCAGGGTGTCACGCTAAGTTTCGCACTGACTTGCATGAAGTGGGCAACCTTTGCCTATCCCCGGAACACGACGAGAAGGACTGCGACGCGTGTCGGTCGTTTCGATCGAAGAAGACGCTCCGTGACTGTCGGGCTCGACGTCACGAAATGTACCAACAAAGTGGCTCTGCGCCGGATCTCCTCGAAGACGAGTTCGAACACGAAGAATCACAAGCGCAGGAAGCCGAAATGGAGGAACAACACATCTCCGTGTCTGAAGCCGACTCCGATGCCGAAGACCTCACACCGGGACAACGGATCGTGAGTAAAGAGACTTCCTTACCCTACCATCTCCTCCATAAAAAGGCTCCAGTCCCTCCTCTGCCTTCGCGCCAAGGTCGGCATAGAGAAAAGGTTTCGAGCGCCCCGCCTTCGAGTTCGGCACCGAAACATAAACAACAGCCTTCTGGCTCGGGCCCTACTCGTCCCCACGCCGGTGCCGACCCGAAACCTTCGGCGTCGAAATCCAAACACCTTCTGGTTTCCGTGCCACCGGTGCATAAGGCTAAATCTTCGGAGCCGAAAACTTTGGGGCCGAAACTTTCGACACTAAAACCGGCGTCTAAAGAAAGTACTTCAACTACAGAGCCTCGGACCGATATTCCACCTTTGGATCCGAAACAGAAGGAGATTGTGATTCATCCAGAAACTGGACATATTCATGCCAAACTTCCTGAAAAGAGGAAAATGGGCTTACAAGAAGACTACCACATTCCTCTGAAAAGGAAAAATGTGGGTACTAACCCTTCTCCACCATACATTCCACCTTCTTCACCCATTGATCCAAATGTACTCATTACACCTACACATTCGCCTCCACCACCATCACCTGACCCACAGGATACAGGGGATGGGGATAGAGATGACTACACACCACAGGATACTGACCCATGGGATAATTATAATGCTGACCCTCAACCAGATAATGACCCTGACCTATATCCATCCAGACCTTCTCCTCCAGATGATAACATTGGATATATTGAGCTCGTTAACAGAGCTGCACAATATCATGGAGTAGAGCTTCATAAAGAGACTTTAGATGATTTTTTGTTTGACACACTAAGTTCATCTCAAAGGGCTACACAAACATTACCAATGTTAAAGGGTATGCTTAAACATACTGATGACATCTTTAAAGACCCTGTAAGAGCTAGAATCATCACTCCCAGGGTAGAGAAAAAGTACAAATCTGCACCTAATGACCCTGTATATATCAAAGGCCAGTTACCCTTGGACTCTCTGGTAGTTTCCAACGCTCGTAAAAGAGCTAATTCGCAAACAACAGATGAAGCCCCTCCTCCTGATAAAGAGTCCAAATTAATTGACGCTTAGGGCAAAAGGGTAGCGTCACAAGCAGCTAATCATTGGCGCATTGCCAATGCTCAAGCACTATTGGCAAGGTATGATAGAGCTCATTATGATGAGTTCGAAAAGCTCATTGAATTTCTTACTGATGAGCATAGGTCTAGAGCTAGTGCCTTTATTCAAGAGGGTAAATTAATAACTAATACCTCTATCAGGTGTGCTCTAGATCAGGCAAACACAGCAGCTCGGGCAGTAAACACTAGTGTACTGCTCCGTAGACATGCTTGGTTAAGAATTTCAGGATTCAAGCCTGAGGTGCAAGCCTCTATTCTTAATCAACCCTTTGACAAAGAACACCTCTTTGGTCCAGCTGTCGATACATCACTAGAAAAGATGAAAAAGGATACTGAAGTTGCTAAGTCCATGGGGGCCTTACAATCACCTTCCAACAGAGGATCCTTTCGTCACTCATTTTACAGGAGCGGCTCCAAAAATGTGTCTACAGACAATCCCTCCTCCTCTTACAAGGGCAACAATCAGTCACCCTCATCAAGAGGATATTTTAGAGGTGGATATAGAGGAAACAACGGCAAGGGAAGAGGCAGAGGTAACTCAACACGCACTTCCCCTGCAAATACCAAACAGTGACTTCCTTTCCATACCCCCCGACCATTCCACTCCTGTCGGGGGACGTCTTTCCCAATTTATGCCCATTTGGAATATGATTACATCAGACAAATGGGTTCTACAAATTATCCAATCTGGTTATTGCCTGGAGCTTACAAGCACTCCACCGAACATTCCTCCGAGGTCACACCTCATGTCACAAGAACATCTCACCCTTCTAAAGCAAGAGGTTCTCTCTTTGTTGCAGAAAGGTGCAATAGAACCAGTCCCTTTACCATACCAGGGAACAGGGGTGTACTCCCTCTACTTTCTAATTCCCCAAAAGGACGGCTCTCTCAGGCCTATATTAGACCTCAGAGAACTAAATCTATACATTCAGTCGGACCATTTTCATATGGTAACACTCCAACAAGTGCTTCCCCTTCTTCAGCAAGGCAACTTTCTCTCCACTCTGGATTTAAAGGACGCTTACTTTCCTATTCCAATACACCCTGCGCACCACAAATACCTCAGGTTTGTGGTAGCAGGTCAGCACTATCAATTCAATGTCCTCCGATTCGGAGTAACAACCGCATCCAGGGTTTTCACAAAATGCTTGGCAGTAGTCGCAGCTCATCTAAGAAGACAACATATTCATGTCTTCCCATACTTAGACGACTGGCTCATAAAGGCCAGCTCGCACAACAGCTGTCTATGCCACACACAAAAAACTGTGCAATTGCTCCACGAGCTAGGATTCACAGTAAATCTGTCCAAATCCCATCTCCAACCATCCACGTCTCAAGCATATCTAGGAGCTACTAGAGACACACAAAAAGCTCTAGCATACCCAACTCCAGCCAGAGTCCGGAATATACAAATCCTGATGTCTCAGTTTCAGCCTCAACACTCCTTACCAGCTCGAGTGTTCATGCAGTTACTGGGAATGATGGCGTCTTGCATTTTTATAGTCCCCTACGCAATACTTCAAATGCGTCCCCTACAGGAATGCTTAGCACGTCAGTGGAACCAAGCTCAGGTCAGTTATCAGATCTAGTGTTGGTAGACAGCCGCACCCATCGCTCTCTGCAGTGGTGGAACACACAAAACCTTTTAAAAGGGCGGCCCTTCAGCGACCCGGTTCCACAGATAGTACTGACAGCAGACGCATCACTGACAGGTTGGGGAGCGCATCTCCAAACCCACACAATTCAGGGCATTTGGAGCTTGCAGCAGAAACAGCTTCATATAAATCATCTAGAGCTGCTAGCGATTTTTCTGGCGCTGAAAGCATTTCAAGTTCAGCTAGTACGCAAGACTGTCCTAATTCATACAGACAACATGACTGCCATGTACTACTTTCAAAAACAGGGAGGGACACACTCTCTCCAGCCGTCACAGCTAGCACAGACCATCTGGAAATGGGCCATACATCACAAGATATATCTCCTAGCAGAACACCTTCCAGGAGTAAACAATCAGATGGCAGAGTTACTCAGTCATCAGACACAGCAAATCCACGAATGGGAAATACACCCTCAAGTTTTCCTCCCATTCTTCCAAAGGTGGGGCTTCCCACATATAGACCTGTTCGCCACACATCTAAACGCAAAATGCCCAAACTTCGCGTCCAGGTATCCACACCCAATGTCCAAAGGCAATGCACTATGGATGAATTGGTCAGGGATATTTGCTTACGCTTTTCCGCCTCTCCCACTCATTCCTTTAGTGGTTCGGAAACTCAAACAAGCGTCCCTGACACTAATCCTAGTTGCTCCCACATGGGCACGTCAACCTTGGTTTACAACCCCATTGGAACTCTCAGTAGTTCCTCACCAAAAACGACGTCTTACACCCAATCTTCTCACACAGAGCCATGGAGACATAAGACATCCAGACCCCAGTCAACTCAATCTGGCGATCTGGCTCCTGAAGTCTTAGAGTTTGGCTATCTTAATCTACCGCCAGACTGCATGAATATTATCAAAGAGGCTAGACGTCCTACCACAAGAGCCTGCTATGCAGCAAAGTGGAAGCAGTTTGTGATATACTGTAATAACAACCACATCAACCCGCTTGATGCTTCTGTACAAAACATTATATGTTATTTGTTGCATCTAAAACGTTCCAATTTAGCGTACACTGCCATACGCTTACATCTAGCTGCAATAGCTGCATACCTCCAGAATAGACAACATCTATCTCTTTTTAGAGTGCCCGTTATCAAAGCCTTTATGGAGGGACTCAAAAGAGTCATTCCCCCGAGACGTCCACCTGCTCCAGTGTGGAATCTCAACATTGTTCTCACCAGACTAATGGGTCCACCCTTTGAACCATTGCACAAATGTGAACTGCAATATCTCACATGGAAAGTTGCTTTCCTCGTTGCTATCACATCACTCAGAAGAGTGGGTGAGCTTCAGGCACTAACTATAGAAGAACCCTTTTTACAAATGCACCAAAATAAAGTGGTTCTTCGGACTAATCCCAAATTCCTTCCTAAAGTCATTTCTGCTTTTCATATCAATCAATCTGTTGAGTTACCTGTGTTCTTCCCCCAACCAGATTCAGTGGCAGAACGTGCCCTACACACATTAGATGTGAAGAGAGCATTGCTTTATTAAATAGAAAGGACAAAACCTTTCCGTAACACAAATCAACTATTTGTCGCTTTTGCTCCACCACACAAAGGCAATCCCATATCAAAATCAGGTATTGCAAGGTGGATAGTCAAGTGCATTCAAATATGCTATGCAAAAGCAAAACGAACGTTAACAGTTCCCCCTAGAGCACACTCTACACGCAAACTGGGGGCTTCTATGGCATTCTTAGGAAATATACCCATAGAGGACATATGCAAAGCTGCAACATGGTCTACACCTCACACATTCACAAAACACTATTGTGTAGATGTGTTAGCAAGACAACAAGCTAGAGTGGACCAGGCAGTTTTACGTACACTATTTCAGACCACTGCAACAGATACAGGTTAGCCACCGCTTTGGGAGATAACTGCTATGTAGTCTATGCACAGCATATGATCTACAGCTCATATGCCTCGAACGGAAAATGCTACTTACCCAGTATGCATCTGTTCTTGGCATATAGAGCTGTAGAGTCATATGCGCCCACCCGCCTCCCCGGGTACCTATACCTGTTGCAGTAACATCTTACTTAGATACATGCATTCATGGACATCTCCTTTTACTACTCTTACTAACTCCATTATCACCCTCTGCTGGAAAACAATCTAACAATGGAGTCGATGCCCATGTGCACTATCACCGAAAGGAGGAGTCACCTACCTCGTGACTGGAAAATACTTCTTCGAAGAAAAACAAAGTGCAAATATCCGGACCCAACACTAGATGGCGATCTATGCACAGCATATGACTCTACAGCTCTATATGCCAAGAACAGATGCATACTGGGTAAGTAGCATTTTCCTTTCTGCCGGGATGAAAGCTATTGCAACCTGGATGTCGGAAAACAGACTCCAACTGAATCCTGTTAAAATTGAAATTATGTTATTCAGTCAGGCCCAACTTCTTTGGTCACCGGACTGGTGGCCATCAGACCTGGGTTTAGCCCCGGTTCCTAAATTAGTGTTAAAAAACCTTGGAGTCCGTCTGGACCAACCCCTCTCCATGACAGAACAAACCTCAGCTATTACAGATTCTTGCTTTTATATGCTGCGGTTGCTGAGAAGGGTATTTCCCTTATTACCCCTTTCCTCAAGAAAAACACTTGTCCAGGCGCTCGTCATCAGCTGTCTGTATTATGGTAACTCACTCTTGGCTTCCATTAATGAGAAGCTGCTCTCCAAACTTCAGGTAGTTCAGAGCATCGCCGCATGTCTGGTCTGTAACCTCCCCGCTGGCATGGCAACTGCCCCTCTTCTTCAGTCCCTACATTGGTCACCCATGGGAAATAGAATTATTTTCATGATTTGCTGCTTAACCCATAACGCCCTCCATCGACAAGGGCCCACATATTTGGCCTCCAAACTTTTGCCTTCCCCCTCCCCCCCCAGACTTCTAAGATCTTGTGACAAGGCCTGGCTTAAAGTCCCTAGGTTTAGAAAGGCCAGGTCAGGCTGCAGATCATTCTCCTTCCTTGCCCCTCACCTTTGGAACAAACTGCCATTGCAACTATGCACCTGTGAAAATCACTCCCATTTCAGGAAAGCGCTAAGACCTTACTTATTTTAAGAATGCCTTCTTTGCCCATTGTCCGTCGTCCTGGTCCCGCGCCAAGATACCCCTCTGGGGGTGATTCGAGTGCGTAATAAATGAAAATAATATAACAACATAACATATCGTTTGATTTGTGCACCATCTTTCCTCTTTCCTGTGTCAATCTTTTTGCATGATCACCC
The DNA here is from genome assembly GCA_963921515.1 of Calotriton arnoldi. Taxonomy (NCBI): domain Eukaryota; kingdom Metazoa; phylum Chordata; class Amphibia; order Caudata; family Salamandridae; genus Calotriton; species Calotriton arnoldi. Next base: position 1,025,943 of record CAWUFW010003894.1, on the reverse strand, counting down.
CCCAAATATTTGGACTGATGCTGCTGTTTTTTATTTATTCTGAAGGACAATGGGATCTGCTGACTAGGCCCCAGAGCATGTGCTCTGACCCCTCAAAATGTATGTCCAATTGGCTAATACTTGATTGATTGTCATATATAACTTACCTATAGAGCCTTAGTGTATGGTACAAAGTGTACCCTGGGATGGTAAGTCAAATGTCACTAGTGGACTGCAGCACTAATTGTGCCACCACTGCAGTGACAAAGTGAAAACATGGCTCTAGGTCTACCAGTGTAGCCTTGCTGGGTATCTTTTAAACTGTCAACCCGAAATGGTAAAATAAACCCTTTTGCCAAGCCCAAAACTTTCCTTTTTAATATTTTTAAGTCATCCCTAAGGCAGGCCTTTGAAGGCCATAAGGCAGGGCGCAAAGTATTAAAAAATACATGTTTTTTTTAGGCTTCACATGTCGCGAAAGTCCTGAGGTTGAACAGCCGCCATTATCATTTTCACTGTAGCATGACTGGTAGTCTCATTGGCTAACATGGGGTTACACAAGCCCAACTGCTAAGTGCTCACTTCCATTTGGGATCACCAAATATATTACTTCAAGGAATCAAATTGATTGTTACATTAAACCCAACTTTTTGCCGATGCCGGATTTAAGGTAACTTTTAATATAAAGGTGACTTTAGAAAGTCACTTATCCTAAAGTTCTATTAACTGTTTCTGATTCACTACTGCAGTTGTCACCCGAGGCAGCCTGCTGCCTCCTGCCAGGAAGTGTGAAGTGTTCCCAGGAAAGGGAAACAAAAGGCCTATTGGTGGGAGGAGGTGTGACCTCCTCCTGACATGATGGTTAGAGTGCTGTGGCCGCAGATGGCCAAGCTTCAAAGATCCAGCTGCCTGTCACAGGCAAATGCAAGTCATACCTTAACTTGCCCTCACCTTTGTGTGTTAGAAAGGCTGGCAAGTCTTCCAGAGAGGGAAAACCTGTTGCAGAATCAGTTTTCCAGTGGAGTTGCTAATTAAATAGGACACTCCTAAGGAGTGTGCCCATGGCTCTGACCAAGGGAAGGAAGGTTATGAAATCTTGGATTTGTGGCGAGAGATACACTGTGGGATGGTTTAGTACCAGTCCCCTATGGAGTGATATAAGAGTGGTAAGGGATGTCCCATGCCAATTTTACTCTCATTGGTTAGGTAATCGTCCCCACCCGCAAACTCAAAGGTGGCATAAAAGTTGCACCCCTGGGTACCTGCCTCAGAACACTAATGGTCTTGGAAAGAACAGAAGAAGGATTGCACCTGCTGAACATGTGGCCCTCAGAAAAAAGGCAGCACCATGACAACTGCACCTGCTGAACCAAGACAGGTCTTTAGAAACAGAAGGGCTGCTTCTGCTGTTGACTTCGGAGAGAGAGAGACCCCAAGGGGTGGCCCTGCTTCCACATGTGCCAAGGACCAGTGAGTGGACTCCAATGGCTAGTTAGCTAGCCTTCTGTTAAGCTTCAGAAGTCTTGCACCTGCAAAGGGCCTAGCTGACCAGTTACTAGTGGACCTGCCCTACGCTCCACTGGTGCAGCCCATGAAGTGCGGTCCTAGCCCCCAAGAGGTGCCCTCCAGGTCCTGGACCTTTGGTTGGCGCTAGTGTATACTCCCAAAAGAACTGCAACTTGTCAACCTAGAGCTAAAAGATAATGGTTTAAACAGCACAGAATCAGAGGCTCATACACTACTCCTACTTTGCCTGTTCGTACGTAGCCTCGAACTCCCATTCAGAACCGAGGCTCCCACCAGACCACTGGACTTCACCTGTCCACCGACATTGAATCCAATGCCAGACCAAAGCTACAGAAGACCACGCTGACGAGAAAAAAAACAAGAATAGTTTCTATATGCGAAGGTAAAAGTTTTCCCGTGATCAGCTTGGTTCCCGCATTCGACTTATCGACTGTTGCTACGAGTGAAATCAGTGATTTATAAAACTTTTAGAGTGAATTGCAGTGATTTATGAAAATCTTGCAAAAATCATAATCCTGGTTCCCTTCATCAGATTTTGGGTCCACAGGTACCACCCGTGGCTTGTTTCATCATTGGACCCTCACTCAGACACCTGGTGAGAGTGAGTGGGCTCGACACGTTTGGAAGCAGAACTCTTCTAAGTAAAAATGTAGGGCATATGAGTGAGTTAAAAATGCCTCTAAATCCTATATAGTTGATTTTTATTCTGTAGGGTATAGGGCAAGATTAAAAAGTAATGAGATGTCATTTGGATGCAGTGTTCCAGGACATCTAAAAGGTCGACATGTTTCAGCTGTAACTCAGCCCACGTAGGGTCAATCGGCTTTCCTCAGGACCAAATATAACCCTGCATTTGTTGGTTACATATCAATTGTTTGTGCCATTAATTGTTCAGAAAAACATGCATGCAAAATACTGACCATACTCAAAGGACCTTTTCCTGGCATGGCCTTGGCTGGAAAGAGAAAAGTATATATCACAAAAGATACTCCTTATTAGGCATCTCATTAGGAGTACAACACCCCTTCAAAGTGCAGGGAAAAACATGGAACACACGTGAGATAACCCTCAAACATTGATTGTATGACTCAGTATGAAATGTACATATAGACACACAGAAACACAGAACATGTACAATTAAAAACTGAACACGTGAGAAATAGTAACACACTCATCTATGGTGTTAGATCAGATCTACCTACATGGCTTGTTTGCTAACCAGACATCATAGGGCACTGCAGGGGAGGACTGTCCCTGTAGTCAAACACTGAAGATAGAAATTCATAATGTCATGTATGTTATTAGATCGCTGAAGACCCCAACCACCGGGTAGAAAAAGGGGGGGGGGGGGGGAGAGCGTTTCTTACTTTGTCAAGGGAGCACATCTGCTTGCACCACTTGTGCTTCCCAGCGTCCCTGGATGTTACTGACTTGCGGCAGTTGTCACGAAAATAAACGTTCCTACCCGGGTCATGTGGTTAATTTATCATGTGACCATGTTCCTTTTGTTCCATAGGAAGGATTTTTGTTTTTAATATTAGTCATCGTTATCGTACTGAAAATTATGTGCACGTTTGTATTAGTGTCGGGATTAGTCCTTACCGCTGTGCTGTTTGTTCCCGTTGCTATCAGCGCGTCTTTCTCTGATTACGTAAGCGCCCCGCGACAGGAAAGAGGACGTCAGGAAATCGAGTCCTCTATCCCGCGCAGGGCTGCACCCAATACCAAGCGCCAAGGTAGTATGGCGAAATGTCTTGTGGGAGATGGAGTTGTCTAGCCCATGTGTGTCATGGGTCCATTGCTCACTGCATAATCTCCCGTGATGTTGCCTTATTAGATGGTGTTAATAAGGATCATTTTACGAATAGAGAGCTATGAGCTTCTAAAGTTCTTTTTTTCATTATTATTAGACATGAATTTCTCTGAGTAAGTAGGCATCCCGCGTCAGGGGAGAGGACTTCGGGCTATCAAGTCCTCTAGCCACGTAGGGCTACATGCTTAATACCAAACATGTCTAGTGGGAGATGGAGTGTGTCATGGTTTCATTATTCTCTGCATAATCTCATGTGATGATACCTTATTAGATGGTACTCATAAGGTTCGTTTTACGAATATTGGGCTACGAGCTCCTAAGGTTCTTATTTCATTATTATTAGATATGATTCTTGTAGTAATAGCATCTATTCTACAGTGAAATTGTGGGATCTTGCAGCGTATTCGCACTTTTATGCCTGTGTAGAAATCAATGTACTGCTCGACTGATGACTGTTTGTCGAATGTTCTCATTACTGGTGCGTCCGTGTATCCCACCGTGAGCCTGTTCATAAAATATTGTGCCATGGAATATCATCGCTCAGCCCCCTAATATGAGTGGACAACTTATAAATCCATCTTTGTGCTCTTTCAAATACGATTCGTTCAAGGTTTTTGGTGTCTGTTGTGACTTGTTCTTAGATGATCCATCTTATGTCATTGGTTGTGTGCTTGGTTGTTAGAAAATGTTCTGCCATTTTTGTGTGGCTGCGTCCGCAGCGTATGTTACTCCTGTGTTCCCCAATTTGTATGCTCACTTTTCGGTAGTCATTCCTATGTATTTTAGATTACATGGACAACTGATCATATAGACTACCTGTTTAGTGTTGCAATTTGTATGTTTTCTTAGTTCCCACAGGGTGCGTAGATCTAAGTCAACCTCTTTCGTAACTGAGGTGACATACTCTGCACTGTCCACAGGGGTGGTGTCCTGTGACTTGTGGAAGACCTAGTGCTGTGTGTATTGTGGGTGTTGGTTTTTGGTGTTGTTTTGATCTTGTGTGCACCAAGTTGTCACGTATGCTTTTTGCCCTTTTGTGGGAGAAAAGAGGGAGGTCCCATTGTCTTGTTCCCACATTCAATGTGCGCCAGTTGCGTTCAATTATTTTCTTTATCTGATTGACTGTTACCTTATAAATGGTTACATATACAAGTGGTGGGTTTGTTTTGGGGCATGTGGGAGTTCCTAAAAGCTCCTCCCTATTTAGATTTCTTGCTCTTTTCTTTGGATTTCTGAATGATCCGTTTAGGATAATTTTGTGCTCTCAGTTTGTCTGAGAGTATTTCTGCCTGATTTTTTAAATCTTTGATTTGGCTACAGTTTCTTCGAAGGCGAAGGAATTGTCCATGAGGCAGATTATCTCTCAAAGGTCGAGGGTGAAAGCTGTCAAACCTTAACACATTGTTTTTAGCTGTTGGTTTGTGAAATGTATCTGTATGTAACCTACCACCTTCGTGAAAGATGGTAACATCTAGAAATGTCAATTTACTTGTGTCCAGGGTGTGTGTGAATTTTAAGTTTCTGTCTTGGTTGTTTAGCCAGCTTACAAAGGCTAAGGTTGTGTTAGAATCTCCTATATAACGAGAACATCGTCTATATATCGTTTCCACAAGGTAATGAGTGTGTAATAGGGATTTCTCTCATGTAGGATGCATTCCATTTCTAGAATAAATAAATATAACCCTGCTATACTGGGAGCAAAAGTGCTTCCCATGGAAGTGCCATGGGTCTGTAGAAAAAGGGTTTCCTCCAATTCGAAGACATTTTCGTCAGGGCGAGTGTTGCACATTCCATAATGAATTCTTTAGGTGTGGTGTATTGCCATTCTTCTTTTTCTAGAATTTGTCTTATTACTTCGAGTGTGTCATCTCGTGGAAGATTTGTATATAGATTTTCCACATCCAAGCTCATTAGCAGATGATCCTGTTCATTGTATTCCAAATCTTTGATTAGCATCAAGAGGTCTTTGGTGTCTTTTATGTACGTTTGTGTTTTCTGTAGGATGGGTTTCAGAAAGAAATCACAAAATTGTGACAGTGATTCTAATAGTGAACCGATTCCGTACACCAATGGTGGTTCGGGAGGTGGATCTCGGTTTTTGTGGATTTTAGGTAATGTATAAAAATAGGGAGTTCTAGGATTAGTGTTTCTCAAGAAATCTCCCTCATTCTTGCTGATCCACCCTTCTCATTCTGTCTCCTCCACCATGGTTGCATTTTCTATTTTTAATGTAGATGTGGGGTCCTGATCTAGAATCTTGTAGCTCTTCTCATCACTCAGGAGTTGTAGGCATTCTGTATGCTATTGTGGTTTGTAAAACAATACCACAACCTTTATCTGCAGGTTTGATTGTTATATCTGTGTCATTTTGTAGTTCAGTAAGGGTGGTCCGTCCTTTCTTGCTTAGATTTTGGAATGTCTTAATCGTGTTTGGGTCTATTTTTTCAGTTTCTGAGTACACTGCTTTTACAAAGGCCAGTATTTCTACTGGAAAAACAACAGTTGATGGACAGAATGCAGAACAATGTCATACATTCACCCCAGTACAGAGATCTGGGCCTAAATCCATCGTTTTTTTGCTCACCATGCCATTCCAGTTTGAACCCAGCCATATGCAAATCAGTCTTGACCCTGTGCCTCATGGGAACAGTCCAGCCCGAACTGCCAAGCCAGGTCCTCCCTGGACTGGAAACAAGCATCCTAGGACCGGTTTCGGGGTTTCACCCCTCTTCAGCCAGGATAGCTTGATTCCAGTGGCATGGAGAGCACGGGACCCACGTCTGGGCATACCCGTCCCACTCGGGGTGACAAATGCAAAAACAACAGTTGATGGACAGAATGCAGAACAATGTCATACATTCACCCCAGTACAGAGATCTGGGCCTAAATCCATCGTTTTGCTCACCATGCCATTCCAGTTTGAACCCAGCCATATGCAAATCAGTCTTGACCCTGTGCCTCATGGGAACAGTCCAGCCCGAACTGCCAAGCCAGGTCCTCCCTGGACTGGAAACAAGCATCCTAGGACCGGTTTCGGGGTTTCACCCCTCTTCAGCCAGGATAGCTTGATTCCAGTGGCATGGAGAGCACGGGACCCACGTCTGGGCATACCCGTCCCACTCGGGGTGATGACGGCTGAATAGCCAGAAACCGGTCCCAGGATGCTTGTTTCCGGTCCAGGGAAGACATGGCTTGGCAGTTCGGGCTGGACTGTTCCCATGAGGCACAGGGTCAGACTGATTTGCATATGGCCATGTCTGAACTGGGGTGGTGGAGTGAGCTAAAGAATGATGATGGATTAAACCCAGATCAGTTGACTGGGGGTGAGTGTTTGATTAGCTCAAGCGCTCCGTCCATCATCCCCTTTGGTATAAGTATTTCTACTGGAGCTGTATGAGTTGGGGGGTAGTACGTAGATATTTTGCGTAGCCCTGTGTTGGAAGAAGGCTCTTCTGTGTGAACTTGGTCACCAAAATGTGCTTTAAGATGTAATTTTCGAGAAAGAATACGCCAATTCGCATTGTAAATGAAATTTGTTTAACAGTGGTGTGGGTACAAAACCTAGTCCTTTGTTGAGAACTTGGGTTTGGGCTGGTGTCAGAATTTTATCTGTCAAATTGCTGATTAGGTTGTTGACATGCTTGGTCCCTGCTGTGCTGTTGATATGCTCCTGGTATGCATTCGGACGTCCTCACCTTCCCATTGTACTCTGTTGTCATTCTTCCTTCCTCCCCTCCGACCTTGGCCTCTGCCTAAAAAAAGAGGGGTGTTGATTATATTGGAAGTTCAGGGGTAAGATGGAGTTGAATGGTGGGCCCCAAGGAAGCATACGCTGGCTTTGTGGAGTGTAAGATGGTTGGTAGAAAGTTTGTGGCAGATAACTATATCCTTGCCAAGCGCGTGACCATGGTCTTCTCCTGTTTCTATTCCTATTACTCCTTTTTTGATCGGTGTCACTGCCCCATGATTCTGAGTTGGTGGATCTGCCATCCGATGAATCTATTATCAGAGGCATCCGAGTTGTAATTTGTAGGAATTTGGTAATCCGAATTAGAGTATGGGTATGTCTTGCTAAAAGCAAATCGTGTGACATCTTTTTGGAGTTTCTTTATTTTGGACTGTGTCAGGTATTCTTTATATTCATTTGTCTCCTAGTTGATTTCATCTAGCCTTTTCTTGAAGGCCATTACTGAGGCCCTCATTTCCCCTTCGGTTGTTATGATTTCTACTAGGATTTTATCTGATAATTTATCCCCTACAGCTCTTCAGTGATTTCTGTGGCGGTGATAAAGGAGATACATATTAAAGGGCATTGCTTTCCAAAGAACTTCCTCCTCACAATCAGTTGTGATAAATACATCAGTGCATTGTGGGTGCCCTCGTGAGACAGCCGATTGTGCAGTCGGAGTGGTCCACCAAAGAGCAGTCATAAATAAAAATACAGAGAGCAGTCCGTCTTGTGGCGTAGTCAGTCCTGCCCTCAATTATGCTAGGCAACATTATGATTTCAACAGACAACATTAAAACATTGTATAACCTGCACAAACAAGGTATAATAAAATCTATAACTCACTTAAGGGAGACTCAAATGATTTTTTGGCACTGGCTTCTGACTTGAGACCTTCAGATCACTACAGCTCATGTACAGCCCCTCAGAACTCCAAGGCAGGCGAGCTGAGAATGCATCACATGGAACAACACCATTAGGTGCTGAACAATGAAGTGCTTGAAATCATCCTTGAAAATGGGGGGCACTAGAACTCCACCTTTTTCTCATCTCAAAAATGCAAAAATCTTAAGTTCTGGTTACCCTAAAAATTGTAACTCCACAGTTATAGGTTTAAAACTTCACAAGCATACAGATTTATAAATTCACATAGATTCATGTGTGTACTTCAGGAAGCCTGTATTAGTCACAGGCTTCTAGGAGTAATCCTAGTAAAGTTTTATGAATCATAATTACATCTGTGTAGAGGTAGTTCTGCCTGCGTAATTGCACATACTGTACAATTACTCTAGCAAAAATGCATTTTCGTTAGTGCACTTGCTTTTTAAAAATCTTTTCCGATCGGTAAAGTAGTTTTCCGGATGGAGAAATTCCTAATCAAACACCTGCACCAGTTTTTCGGGGTGCTCATTTCCCATTTCCACTTTGGGAACAGATTTACTAGTCTAGGAAAAGGTTGTGAAGAAGTTTATGAATACCCATAAACTCATGAGTTTGTGAGTGTTCTCCAACTTACAAAGGCATACCAGCTGAGGAACACCACTTCTCCAGCATTTGAACTTTCATATATTCAAATGCTTAAATCATTCCCTGTCATCAGACTTGGAAACTCTGTAACAATGCTAATACAGCAACGTAGCCATACACTTATTTACATTCAAACTTTTCCACCCTGTCCACATCATTATGCATGACCTAAACTCTAGCCAATCTGAGCCCACCTCACCAAGCTGTTTCCCTGTTTGATGCTTTCAGCTGTCAGATTCTCTACCTCATATTCAGTGAGAGGAACCTTTGGACGGCTCTTTGACTAAGGAGATTTTTTGACAGTTGCTGTCAATAATTTACAGCTGAAAAGAATATGCCTCAAATTTCAAGTAAGAAATCTTTCTGTAGGGCTAGTAAAGTCTGTGAAAAAAAGAAAATTTATGTGAATGATCCACACTCAATATGCTTATAATGTTTGTCTCTAAGCATAATCCAGCAGAGTGTGAGATTTGTAAAACTTTCTCCACAAAAACACTGAAGGACCGTGAAAGACGTCTAGCCCTTGCTGTTTTGGTAAAAGGATGGAGAAGGTTTCATAGAAGGAACATGGTGAGCCTTCAACTTTCAGTAAAGGGGAGTCAACGAAAAAAAATTCAAAGCAGGCTAAAGGATTCTCTGACCCTGATTCTAAGGATCAGACTACTGGTCCGCTGTTTTTTCGCGTGGAAGAACGCAAAAAGCATGCTGTGCAGAGAAAGCATAAAGAAAAGGACTTTGATGAAGAGGAAATCCAAGTTTAGAGGTCTAAAGATGCAGATGCTGAACCCATTACAAGATATGATTACTGATAACTATAAGAGGCTATGGCTACTGGCGTAGAATGAGCCAGAGCACCCTGAAACAATAAAAACACCACAACCACCGATATAACCAGTGGAAACTCAGCCTGGGCCAATAAAAACACCACAGTCACCAATATTACAACCAGTGGAAACACAAAGGCAAGTGAAAAAGCAGCAATTGAACCTCACCATCAAATTGCAGAGAAAAAAGTAGTAGATGAGGATGTAAGATCTAATGAGGGAAACAGAGAAAAGGTTGAAGGAGATGATGATTTTGGAATATTGTGGAATAGAGACTCCAGGAAATGAGGATGAGAATGATGCTTATACAAAGGATCATCAAGGAACTCCTGCTGATGATGATGATTCAGAATGGAACCAGTTCATAGTTCCAAAGGATGCAACTCTGGATCCGGCGCACAAAAGTTCACCGCCTGAAGAATTCATGCGATAATAGGAAAAGCATCAGAACATTTCAGTCCTCCAACATCAGCTGTTGAGAAGACTTGTTTCCTTTTTGATTTCAAAGAAAAATCGCTGAAATGTTGAACTCCACTACGGCATATGTAAATTCAGCAAGGATAGAAAGGAAATGTAAGGTAATGGAGACTTCAGCATTATGAATCAAGTAAAAACAGATTCAGTGATATCAACTTCAGCAAAGAGGAGGTCAAGAAATCCATCGACTCCTTTGTGATAAAGAAGGCAAGAAATGTGACTCAATGGGAAAAAGAATAAATGTATTAGCAGCGGATGCTGTTAAATTTGCAAATTAATCAGCAATTGTTGCAAGGTTTGACATGTCACAATTCATTGAGAAACTGCAGAGGAGGATAGGGAGAAAGCAAAAGCCATATTAAAAGATGCTGATCAAGCATCATAATTATTAATAGATGTGGCAATGGATGCATCAACTTGCGCTTTTAGACAAATAGGAAACACCACTGTCATGAGATATGGCTAGCTGAAGAGTACATCCTTTAAACCGAGGTACCGTCTTATGTAATGGACATGTCATTTGATAGCAATAATGTCTTAGGAAAGAAAGTGGGCAATGCACTCAATCAAGCGATGAAGGCAGATATGGAGAGTGCACATTCATTATGGATGCTTCAAAATAAGCAACAATATAGAGGATTCAAGAGACAATATCTGAGACTAGGACAAAATAAGAAAGGATCATTTTTTCGCCCCTATAGGTAGCATGGGGAATATAGACAACAAAGAGGACAGAGTTATAGGCAGGACAAATGACAGAGAGATACTCAACCCTCCAAATTTGAAGCAAAAGGAGGAAGAACGTGATTTAACAGTCAGCATTCCCTCTCAGATTCTGCTGCCAGTGGGAGAATGAATACAGCATGTTTTAGGTGGATGGCAGCAGATAACATCAGATAGGTGGGTCCTAGATATTGTGAGGCAAGATCATACATTAGCATTTGAGGAAAAGCCATCATCTCTACCACCAAAACCAGAAAAACAAATATTTAAAGGCATTAAATCAAGAGATATTAAAGCTGATGATAAACAAGGTTATCAGAAAAGTGCCATTGGAGGAGGTGAACATGGGCTTCGACTCAAGGTTCTTTCTCTTATTGTCAAAATTTGGAGCTAGCTGGCTGATATTAGATTTGAGAGGATTGAACAAGTTCATAAAGAAACAGAGGGGGATATTCACAAGGACTTATCTCCGATTGATCACCACCTTAACTCATCAAAAGTGGAGATAGATTTAACACCCCATTCACAAGCGGGTGCAAACTGCTGACATCGCCAGTATTCCCGCGATAACTGCCCCAAAACTTAACACCACGGTGGACACCACCAACTAACCCTAATGAGATGCAGAGTAGGCGTTCCCGTGCAAAAACACACGAAAAAACCACAACACCACTTTCACAACGAACTGCCAGATCTGCGATGCGAACCAAAAACAGGCGATAAGCCGCAGTAGCACCAGGGAATTAACACCTGCCTTTTGCTGGTGTAAAGCAGGAAGACTACCTGCAGCATGAAAGGGAGCCCAGCCAAGAGCCACATCTGAAGACCTACAGATGCCATGGAGACAATGATCATGCAGGTCCGATACCCATGAGGGCCACAACACCCACCACCACCCCCCCAGCCCCCTTCTCCCCCGACATACACATACTGTGCACCACACAAGAGCCACAAAAAGCGCCAGATGACGCACATTGATAAAAAATAACACACGTGTGGCCAGAAGAACGAGAAACAGTCACACAGCACTGAAGTAACAACCAAAAACGTTATTGAAATACAACACAAAACACCAATGCGGAAGACTCCTGTCGGCTCCGTCCGGGACAATCTCGATGTCACAGCCTGGAAAATAAAGCACAAAATCAGAACGTGTGTCATGCGCACATCAAAGGAGCGAGACACAGAGAAATAGAGAATGAAAGAAAGGCAGAGAGAGAAAGAGAGAGAAGGAAAGGAAGGGAGAGAGAGAGTGATAGAGGGAAGGAAGGGAGAGAGAGAGAGACCCCGCCGCCCCTGCACACCCAGGCCCCACTGTTCACCTGCTGCCACCGGTGTGTCTCCAACCACGTGCCGGGATACACTGCAAGCCACCAGGTCTGCAACCTGCAATCGAGGCCAGAGTCAATCATGGCAGAGTCCATCACACAGCACACAGCAACAACGCCTGTCCGTCCCTGTGCACGCATGCAGCCGCACCCCACCCCCTCCCGCCGGCCAGCCCTGGCTGTCCGCACTTGCGCACCCACTGCTCACCTGCCGCCAACGGTGTGTCCACCAGTGGGCACACGACGTGCCCGTGCAAGCTCCAGGCCCTGGTCCCGCCACCATGGCATGGTCCACATCATGCGAAGCCGCACCGCGGCCCAGCAGGTCCCACACGTGACGCTGAGTCCTGAGGCATCAATGGCAGAGACCACATCAGTGCACACGTCATCATCGCAGGCTGCACACCCGCTCAGCTATTTCGGTGCCACTAACCCTGTGCAACCCCAGTCAGCGCCACGTGGTGGTAGGCCCGTGACGGCCACAAGGCTTCGGGTGCCACTAACCCTGTGCAACCCCAGTCAGCGCCACGTGGTGGTAGGCCCGTGACGGCCGCAAGGCTTCGGGTGCGACCAACCCTGGGCGCCACAACTCATGGGCCCTTTATGATTGAGAACCGTGGAGCGTCCGTCATCCAGTCACCACCGGCAGTGGGGAATGTGACGTTGCCGGCCCCTTATATTGGCGGGGTCACATGGCCTGTGACGCCTGTGCCTGATGGGTGTGGTGTGTGTGCAAAGCTGCCCTCAGGGAGTGGCCGTGGCATGCTAACTAGACCAGTGACCTGCATACCACCAGCGTGTACGCCTGCGACATGTAGCTATGTGGGCCCCCCCTCGGAGCGTAAGCGGAGTGGTCTGGCCTGGCGTACGCCCCACCAGCGCAGGGCTTGCAACAATGACTCGGGGGCTCAGGGCGTGGTTCAGTCCATGTCCGGACAAGGAAGTGACTAATGCGTGTGTCCCTGTTGTAGTGTCCACGGCAAGCGGAACACAATAGGCAATGTGGCACACTGTGACTGGCATCCCACTAGATGAGCATCATTGACGTGAGGGAAATCACTGTCCCTACATTCATCCACACATTCATACATGAATGATGAAGGACATGACACAGCAGTGCGTTTATGGATGTTTATTGCACATCCGGAGGAGTATTGCAGCTGGAGCAGCACAGGTCCATGCCAAGCACACTACACAATATGGGCCCGTGGAGGGCCAGCCAGAGTCCATCCGGGGATGACAAGTACTGCGGAAGAGGAAGGGTACAGTCCGCAGTCTGGTCGCCGTGTCATTGGTCATCGAACAGGATATGGCAGTCCATGTCGCGGGCCAAGGTGAGTGCAGCGGAGTGTATCTGGGGTCAGTGGCAGGTCATGGGGCCATGTGCGGCACCAAGCAGAAACAGGCAAGGTGGCGGACATGAATGCTAGTGCCTCCTACTGAACTCAATCCCATCCACGTCCTCGTCCTCGGATGTGTGCTCTGCCCCACCTGTGGGTGTTGCAGTACCGGCTGCGGCACTGTGAGGCACTGACACACCAGGGGGCGGAGTTGTGGATGGTGAGGGGGCAGCAGCATTCATCATCGCCACGCCTTGTGGCAGCAATGCCATGATGAGTACATGCAGGGCCTGGTAGATGCCAGCTACATTACGCTGATGTGCAGCGGTGGCTGCCATCCTTTCCGCCTCCATCCGCACCATGTCCTCCATGAGCCTCCGCATGTGTGCCAGCTCACAGCTGGAATCGCTGGAGCCACTCTGAGCGGACAGGTGTTCTTGTCTCCGAGTCAGGACTCCAGCGATGTCAGTCATGGCTCGTTGGAGACCATGGAGCGGGCCGTGGGTGTCCGTTAGGGACTGGAGCTGGTCCCTGATGGGACCTAGACACCCATGGATGGCGTCCAGTTTGGTAGCTATGAGGTCAAACCCCACCCGCACCTGCTCAGCCACCTCCCTCTGGACCTCCAACACACGGCGTTGGAAGGCCATGTGTTGCTCGGGGGGGTCTTGGGAGACAGCCGGGGTTGTGGGTGCCTCCTGCTGGGTGGTTTGTGGAGTGGGTGGGGTCTCCTCGATGCAGCTGGGCTGCCCTGGTCCTGGAGGTGCTTGGCGGATGAGCTCAATGATGTCTTGGAGGGCTTGGGTGTCGATGCTGGTGGTGTCCTCCTCGTCATCAGAGTGGCTGGGACTGCTCTGCAGGAGGTGTTGACGGTGCCCATGCAATGTGAAGGGGAGAGGGTGTATTACAATGTGTCCGCATGTATGTAGCCGCATGGTACAGGTTCACATTCAGGCAGCATGGCATTGTACATTGTGACAGTCTGTAGCTCAGGGCCATGATCCAGAATCATTGTGGGTGTGCACTGTGCCCTGCTTGATTGTGCATGTGTGCCATTGTGGCCATCTCCCCCCGTCCCCCCAGTACCTGGTGGTCACTCACCCTGTTGCGGTTGTGTTGTGTCCTGTCGAGCAGTGTCCGGCCCCCGACTCCTGCCACGGTCTCCACACTGATGACTGTCGACACCAGCTCCTCCATGTCATCCAGCTCCTGCTGTGGTGCAGGCCTCCCACCTCCAGTCTGCATTGCTGCCTTCTGGTTGGCTGCGAGTTTATCCTCGGTCTTGCGCTTGATGTCATTCCATCGCCTCTTGACCTCGTCCTTTGACCTCCTGTACTCTCCGACGGCGTTCACCTTGTCCACGATGGCCCGCCATAATCCATTTCTGGTGCCCAATGACACATTGGAGGCGATGAACAGTTGTTGATGGTGTTCTATCACCTCCGTGACCAGGATCCGATTCTCCTGCGACTTCGTCTTCCTCTTCTTCTTGTCCTTGCCCTTCCCTGTCACCGTGGTCCTAGGCTTGTCGTCTGGGGTACTTGTGGGGTTGTGCTCATCCTCTACGCCTGCTCCGGCTGCCTCCATGGTGCTTGGGTGTTGGTCATTTTGTGTTTGTGTGTTTTTTCTCCTTTTGTAGTGATTTTCCCGCTTGCCGGGTGTGTATGGCAGGCCTGGTGCTGCTTATCGCTGATTTCCTCATCGCGAATGGGCTCATCGCACGTTTTTTGGTGTTGGGGTTTGTGTTTTTATCGCCGTCGAGGTGGTTGTCCGCGGTTTCAGGAGACTATCGCATGGTACCGCCGTGTTGTGAATTCCACGTTAACACGGGGTTATTTTCCCGCGATGGACTGCGATGTGTAAAGTTGCGTTAACATTTTTTGGTGATATTTAGCACACGTTCTTGTGAATATACCCCAGAGTTTCCAGATTGTCACGTTGAAAGAGATTCTGCCCTTTATGAGGAAAGGAGATTTCTTGTCGTCAATAGACTTAGAGGCGCCTATTTCAATGTACCAATTCACAAGAATCACATGAAATACCTGTGATTTATGGTAGAAGGCAACATTACCAGTACAAAGCCCTTCCACTTCACTTCATGTCAGCTCCTTGAGTCTTCATATAGTGTATGGCACCAATTCCAGCATTCATAAGGAGAAAAGGGGGTGTGGTATATCCATACCTAGAAGACTTGCTCATAAAAGCAAACAGCCTTCAGAGAGCACTAAGTGTTACTAGTTTCACAAAGGAAATACTTTTGTGGCTAGGATTAGTCATCACCAGAAAAAAAATCGATTTTACTGCTAAGCAAAGATCCGATGTCATCAGAAAAAAAAATTGAATTTACTGCTAAGCAGAGATCTGGTGTTTTTGGGTGCAAGGATAACAACAACAAGAGTGATGGTGTTCCTGTCTGAGGAAAGAGGCAACAGGTTGAAGAAGGAGTCAGCTTTTCTGTTGGAAAAGCAAAGTACATCAGTAGGAACCCTCTAAGCAAAGCTGGGAACAGTGTCCTCCTGCATTCAGTTGATACCACATTGTCACCTCCAAATGAGGCTAACTCAGGAGCAGTCAGGCGA
The DNA here is from genome assembly GCA_963921515.1 of Calotriton arnoldi. Lineage (NCBI taxonomy): Eukaryota > Metazoa > Chordata > Amphibia > Caudata > Salamandridae > Calotriton > Calotriton arnoldi. Next base: position 1,010,099 of record CAWUFW010003894.1, on the reverse strand, counting down.
ACAGTGGCAGCAAGTACATGGATGATGGGATTATTTAATGAGAGTAACACCACTCATGAAGAAGGCTTTGTGGCGGTGGATGAAAGAGGAAGACATCTTCAAAGGTCAAGAGTTGTAACCAGAAGGACCAGACGTATTCCTGAAAAGAGATGCTTCTCTAGCAGGCTGGGGGGTACATTTAGACAAGATGCACATGAACGGTTTGTGGACAAAAGAAGAGGAACATTTACACATAAACTTGTTTGAGTTGAGGGTAGTAATATTAGTGCTATAGGCTTTTTTCTGCCTGTAGTGAGAAATCAACATGTCTTGATAAGGAAGGACAATACAATGTACTATATTCAGAAACTTGGTGGATGACACCAATGCTTCTTTCGAAGGAAGCACAGAGAGTATGGAAATGGGCATTTGCAACTGTGTGTTACTCTTAGTAGAGCGCATTACAGGAATGCAAAACGACATAGAAGATTGTTTGAGCTGGCATTACAGACATACACGTATGGGAAATAGACGACAATCAGTTTAAGTTGATATTTCAAGAGTGAAGAAAACCAGAGTGGGGCATGCTTGCAATAGATCAGAACTGCAAATGCAAGACGTTTCGAAGCAGATGGCTTTGTCCAGGCGCATAGGGGAATGCCTTTACAATAGGTTAGAAAGGGAGGTTTGTGTATGCATTCCCTCCACTACCACTAATTTCGAGAGTGATATGCAAGATGAGGATAGACAGTTGTAAAGTGATCTCAGTGGGAATTGCATGGGCGCAACAGCATTGGTATGCTGATCTGTGGGGGTTGTGCATGGACAAGCCTGTGCAGTTCAAACCAGATATCAATCTCCTTTCATAAAGGTAAGCACAAATACTTCACCGCAATCCAGAACCGCTTCACCATAGCACATCGGGACTTAGTGTTTTTAGTTTTTTTAGAGTTTTATATAGCGCAAACTAGACCCGAAGATATCAGGTATCAGAGGGCTTTACATGAGCACCGTTGCGTTACACAAGGACAAATTCATTTTTGTTAGGCACAGGGAGATTAAGTGATTTGCCCAGAATCACAGGATGTTGAGCGGCGCTGCCAAGACTCGAACACAGTTCCCCAGCTTCGAGGTCGACCGCTCTAGCCGTAAGGCTACATCCTCTCCCTGGTTGTCTGAATGTTCCTCAAGACTGTAGACAAGTACTGAAAGAAGCCAGAGAGCTATCGACAATTAAGACAAACAATCTCAAATGGAAGAGTTTTGTTATGTGGGCGCTAGGAAACAATTTAAACCCAATGAAGATGGTGCTGCATGACGTTTTGCCTTATCTATTACATCTGGCAAGATCAGGATTATCATTTATGTTGGTGAAGGTCCACTTAGCTGCAATTTCAAGATTCTTAAGACCACCAAATGAGATTACATTGTATTCACAAAGAAGGATTAAGGAGTTTATGAAGGGCTTGTTCAGAAAGTACCCACCGATGCCTAGGTGGCACCAGAATGGGAGACAAACACTGTCTTAACAGCATTAATGAAGACACCCTTTGAGCCTATTCAGAAGGCATTGTTAAAGCATTTGACGTAGAAGGCTGCTTTTCTATTGGCAATTACTTCAGCTCGAAGAGTTGATGAACTGCAAGCATTGTGTTGTTAAAAACCCTATCTAGTTTTTAATAAGGGGAAGGTAACTTTGGTGACTAACCCTTGATCCATTCCAAAGGTACTAACATCATTTCATTTGAAGTAAAAGATTATGTTGCCAACGTTCTTTGCAAACTCAAGTACAGCTGCGGATGGAACTCTACACTCTTTAGATATAAAGAGGTGTTTAAAATTGTATTTGCATGCAGCAAGAGATTTCTGCAGAACAGAACAATCGCTTGTAGCTTTTGGTTTAGGAAATAAGGAGTAAATCAGTCTTGAAACAGACTATTGCAAGATGGTTAGTAGCATGTATTATGACAGCGCATTCTTCTATGAACAGGCTGTAGTCAAGGTCAATGAGGGCACATTGGACAAGAACTATGACGACTACAACTCCCTTATTTGCAGGAATTTCATTGAATGATATTCGCAAGGCAGCAACATGGAGAACGACACATGCTTTTGCAAAGTATTATTGTGTTGATGTGCAGACCAGCAAGGAGGCTGCAGTGGGTCTAGTAGTGCTCGGAAACCTTTTTTGCTTAAGGTAATCCTCATTCCCACCATCCCATATTTGATTTATTGTATGGTACTGCTTTGATAATCTAAATTCAGACATATGAATCTACGAAAGATCCAATGCTGGAGAAGGAATGAAGTTACTTACCTGTAACTCCAGTTCTCCAACATTGTCCCAATCTGTGCACCGCGGCACCCTGGTGCGCCATCAAAGCTAGCCAGGGGCGCCGCGCACCAAGCACATAGTTTGGGAACCACTGAATGGGAAAAGACGTGCTTCTCATCCGAGGATCGTGTTTGTGCTGTCCTAAAGCTAGCCAGGGGCGCCGCGCACCAAGCACACAGTTTGGGAACCAGTGAATGGTAAAAGACATGCTTCCCGTCTGAGGATCGTGTTTGTACTGTCCTAAAGCTAAGCAGGGGCGTCGCACACCAAGCACACAGTTTGGGAACCACTAAATGGTAAAAGACGTGCTTCTCATCCGAGGATCGTGTTTGTGCTGTCCTTAAGTTAGCCACGGGCGCCGGGCACCAAGCACACAGTTTGGGAACCACTAAATGGTAAAAGACGTGCTTCTCGTCCGAGGATCGTGTTTGTACTGTCCTGAAGCTAGCCAGGGGCGCCACGCACCAAGCACACAGTTTGGGAACCACTGAATGGTAAAAGACGTACTTCTCATCCGAGGATCGTGTTTGTGCTGTCCTAAAGCTAGCCAGGAGCGCCGCGCCCCAAGCACACAGTTTGGGAACCACTGAATGGTAAAAGACGTGCTTCTCGTCCGAGGATCGTGTTTGTGCTGTCCTAAAGCTAGCCAGTGGTGCCGCGCACCAAGCACACAGTTTGGGAACCACTGAATGGTAAAAGATGTGCTTCTCATCCGAGGATCGTGTTTGTGCAGTCCTAAAGCTAGCCAGGGGTGCCACGCACCAAGCACACAGTTTGGGAACCAGTGAATGGTAAAAGACATGCTTCTCGTCCGAGGATCGTGTTTGTACTGTACTAAAGCTAAGCAGGGGCATCGCACACAAAGCACACAGTTTGGGAACCACTGAATGCTAAAAGACGTGCTTCTCATCCGAGGATCATGTTTGTGCTGTCCTTAAGTTAGCCAGGGGCGCTGCGCACCAAGCACACAGTTTGGGAACCACTGAATGGTAAAAGACGTGCTTCTCGTCCAAGGATCGTGTTTGTACTGTCCTAAAGCTAGCCAGGGGCGCTGCGCACCAAGCACACAGTTTGGGAACCACTGAATGGTAAAAGACGTACTTCTCATCCGAGGATCGTGTTTGTGCTGTCCTAAAGCTAGCCAGGGGCACCGCGCACCAAGCACACAGTTTGGGAACCACTGAATGGTAAAAGACGTACTTCTCGTCCGAGGATCGTGTTTGTGCTGTCCTAAAGCTAGCCAGGGGCGCCGCGCACCAAGCACACAGTTTGGGAACCACAGAATGGTAAAAGACGTGCTTCTCGTCCGAGGAGCGTGTTTGTGCTGTTGATCCAGCGCTACTAATATAATTTCTTCTCCTGTGGACATAATATCCAGGTTGAAAACACTCTTTTTAACAACTATACCAATATGACAGTGGGGCCCATAACACCGCATATACATTCACTAACTCAAATATTCCCTGGATCCCATCCACTTTCACCTAGGAGAAAAAGTTATGACTGCTGGAAGAGAACGGGATACCTTTTAAAGCTTGACAAGATGGTTTCTCAAATATCATACATAATCAGTTTTAATCCTGTCAGTTTCTTAAGACATCAAGGTATTCCGCTCTTTGGTCGATGGACCAACTAGTAGGAAACAGTTGATGTTGATTAAGACCAGCTCAATCACATTTAAACTTATTAAACATTACACTATTATTGAGCTAAAGAACCACAGACTCGTAGTTTTAATTGTAATAAAGTTTATCTACTTCTTTTAAATGCATGAATAAATCTCAATTTTATTAATCAGTTTAATACATTTAATATCATTATAAGAAATAACCTTTAAAAGAAATTATGCATACCCTTTTAGATGAGAAATAAAGTTCACCTCGGCAGATAAATTGCAGATCACAACATAGAACTCCCAAGACTGACTGTCTGTCCCGCTAAACAGGCCTCCTCGATGAACCACCTATACAGGTTTCCCGCAACGATCTCGTTCCTTCCCAGTCAGATTTTTAAAAGCATAAAGATTAATTATTTTAAAAGAAAAAGGCCTATGGAAAATAGCAGCAGTTCTCCAGCGTCAATGTCCAGTGCTAAAAAATTATGTATGAATAGCGCTCCTCCTACCTAAGAGTAGGTCCTCTTATACCCTAATACTAGCTTACTAAACAGAAATGTTTCATTCTTTGGGGGCGAGATTCACGCTAATTGGTCCATTGGAGGGGTGGCAAGCATCTCCTCATTACCCTCCTTGCTTAAACCGGTTCCGAAAATGTTTATAATTTTTGTCCTTTCTCACGGCTTTAGGACATTACCAATCCGATTGACAGTTTCTCACATGTATCTTCTTTTGTAACTTTATTTAAACAGTTCTTTGTTAATTCACAGCTGCTTCCTTGGTTCTCATACATTCTCGCTGAGTCCTTTTTGGCACTCATTTAGTGACAGGTCACGATGTCCTTGGTTTGTTTCTCTCTGGGCTTTACTTTCAAATCACGTGACATATTTCCGCAGCCTTCTTCCACTTGGAAGCCATTTTGCACTTGCGCATTAAGCTCATCTGCCTCGGCAGCCATTTTTACAGCGCGGCTTAACAGGCCCAAACGTACTATCATGAAAACAAACACAATCATAATTAAAACAAAGAAAATAAGCCTTTTCGTTTCCCACCCGTCATTCTACGTACCCCAATTAGGTGTTACCTAGCAAAAGCGACATGTAAAGCTATGTTTACTTACCATCCGCATCTTTTAGCCACAATACAATTTTCTACATAGCATAATTCATGCAACATTACTCTAATTAGTACGCAAACCATTATGTTAGTATTATTTCACGTTTGACGAATGTAAGTAGGTTAACTTTTGCACATAAATTGCGGTTACCACTTATAAAAGATGTCCATATAAAGACGTAAAATGTTGATTAGTCATCAAAACATTTAATAGTATTATTTATTAGCATTAATATTAGGGGGTTCAAAAAATTTCTTATTTACCTTGCTCCATCAACTCCCCCCTTTGGTGATTTTTAATATCACCACAAAAACCCATGTTACACAATTTTACAGATAGCATGTTTCAGTTTCATTTGCTTTTTGTTAGTTTTTACACATCAGTATCCCTTTCATCTTGTCTTTTTGTTCTCTCATACATACTATCTTTTAGTTCTTCAAGTTCTATTTCACCTAATTCTCGTTCTCTTTCTTTATTTATCTTATTTTCTCTTTTCATTTTGTTTTGTCTTTTTCTCCTTTTAATACATATAATAACAAATTTCACAAATAACACCGCTAAAATTACTGCTGTTGCTGATATCAAAACTTTCCCTACAATAGAACTACCTATTTCAGTGAACCATTCTGGTATTGAGGAAAAACTCTTACCAAGTTTCTCCCAAGCATTTTCAACCTCCAGTGGAACAAGTTCTTTGTGCAAATTAGTAATATTCTTTATGTACTTTTGTATATTTTCACTTTTATATGGAATGTAAGTGCAACAATGTTGGACTTTCAGCATTCCACAGACTCCTCCCTCTTTTGACAAAAGAATGTCAAGGGCAAGTCGATTTTGCATCACCATAGCTCTCATGGCAACCATCTCGGTATTTACCATCAAGAACCCTCCAGCAGTGGGGGCGTGGCTTCGCTGAGCAGCGAAATGGCCGCAGACTAACGCGGCTCCGCCGGCCGAGCACAGAAATCCGTAAATAATCCGACACCCGAGCCTGAAGCCGGGAATCAAGGGTCGCGGAAGGTGTGGGAGCTGCTGCTGTGCCCCACGGAGGAAATTAGGCGGCGTCCACCCCGAATTGGCCGAGATACAGAGAACGCAGGGTGAGAGGCGGGGCTGCGGCCTGGAGGCCTGCTGAAGCCGGGGGCTCTGGTGAAGATGGCGGAGCAGAGCTGATTGCGGCGCACATAGTAGCCGGAGAGCGAGCGTACCGGACGAGACTGCAGCAGAACCCCTGAATGGTGCACTCCTAGATGCAGCTGGATGAGCGCTATTGCCATTGAGAAGGTACGATCAAGGCGGAGTGCGGGGCGGCGATCGAGAAGAGGAGGAACTGGGCGCTGCGCCAGGGGACCGGTGACCGCGGTCTGGAGGTGAAGCGCTGCGTGTGCGGTGACAAGCAGAGTAAAGCGGCTGGAGTGGGTACACACGAGAGGATCCCCCCACCCCCCTTGGATGCGGGGGCTCCGGACAGCTGAGCCACACATGAACTAACTGGGCCCTACAGGAGCTGCAGAGCGGCGAGTGGCGGAGATGGCCGCCGCTGTATGAATCGGGTGACCAGACGTCCGCCATTTCGCGAACCCCAAACCGTGAGTAGTCGGCGAGCTACGGAGTGTGCGGTGCCGCGCCGCGCCACTGGCCCTCCCTCCACCCCGCAGATCACTCCCCAAGCACCAGAGAGGGCAGTAGTGAATCCGCCTTGTGACCGGGTGGCGGGGGGTGTGTGGAGCGGGGAGCCGGGCGGCGAGCGGCTGTGCTGGTGTGGATCGCGGCGATCTAGAAGATAAGGGCCCACGGACGTAGAGCCTTTGGCTGAGAGAGCGGAGGAACAGCTGGCAGGCGGACAGAGCTGCGTGATACCCAGGAGCATAGTGATGCATGGTAGATACCGCTTATGACACCACGAAAGGTGGAGATTCCAACTAGACAATATTAGTGAAGGGCCGCGGACCAATACGAACAAAACATGGGCAAACCGGACACAAGGCAACCCCGCCTCAACTTTGAAAAGAAAATTGCCAAACAGGCAGAGATCGATGGGGGCCAGCCAGACCCTGCGGAGGAGGCAGGCTCAGTGCAGCTACCAGAAGACGACATACGCACTATGTTCAAGGAGCTGAAGACCGGTCTCCAGGGCATAGACACCAAGATAGACACCCTAGCAGAACGTATGGACAGGATCACGCAAAGGGTCGAGAAACAGGAAGGGAGAGTGGGGGTGCTCGAAACAAGAGTTACAGAAACGGAAGAAGGGCAGACCGAGCTGGAAAAGAAAGTGAAAGGCATGGATAGAGTGCTGGAGGTGATACGACAAAAGAATGAAGATTTAGAAGCCAGGTCGCGAAGAAATAATGTGCGAATTATGGGAATTGCGGAAACAACAAATATCCAGAACATGGAAAAATACATAGAAATTATGATGAAAGATATCTTTGGGCCGGAACTGTCCACGATGTTCCTAATTGAAAGGGCGCACAGATCGTTGGGCCCGAGGCCGAGACCGGGAGCCCCGGCGAGACCTGTTATAGCAAGAGTGCTCAATTATAGGGACCGGGACACAATACTCCGGCTGGCTAGAGAGAAAGGCGATATCCAGTACCAAGGTAACAACATTGCATTGTACCCAGACTTTACGTTGCAAGTGCAAGCTGCTCGCAGGGAATTTATCCCAGCAAAGAAAATATTTCAACAAATCGGAATGAAATATGCATTGATATACCCAGCTAAATTGCGACTACAAGGCCCTGGAAAGCCCACGTTCTTCACGGACGCCAAAGCAGCACTAACATATGCCAAACAACTAGCGACGGACCAGAGGAAACGGAGAATGTCAGGCGAAGAGCAATCGGACATCAGACTTAGTGACAATGATTGAGCATGCAATGCGTGGACATTACAACAGGTTGGGGTGGAACGTATGGCGAATTGCAGTTTGCTGGTTGAGAGCTAAGTAGTAAAATAATAAGGTTGATACAATGGGGAGCATACTGTATGCTTGCGTAAGCGGTTGACCTTCCCTGTAAAGGACTGCGGGGGATTTACATTGTGTGATTCCTGTGCTTTGGGCGGGGGAAATTTTGCTCGGCCACCCTGCCTAGAGTGCAGGGTTGTAAGCCAGCGGACCCAGCGTACCCCATGGGATGATTCCCTTTGATCAGAGGCACTATGTTGGTTGTTTTTTGTTGTGGGGAAGGGGGTGGGGATTGCACAACCTGATTGGGGGGTTGGTGTGGGTGGAGGGGGGAAAGTTATTTGTTCTAACGTCCAAGCAGAAGTATCGTACACAACACGGAAGGGCGAGGGCGCTGCCAAATCACTGCAAGCTCAGGGGTATCCAACACTGAAGCCATGGGACACTGCCCAGCACCTTGCAGGCCTAGCACAGTATGGCGGTGAACTGTCCGACAGCCAGGCCCTATGGACTCGGCATGTTATGGATCACAAATGACCCGCACACCTAGTTTGACTTCACTGAGATGCCTTACGTGGAATGTCAGAGGCCTTAATGACCGCAGGAAGATGAGGCTAATCCACACTTATCTTAGCAGGCATGAGGTAGATATTTGTTTCCTACAGGAGACGCATCTAACTAATACACTGGCAGGGGTGCTCCGGCATAGAAGATGGGAGAGGTAATAGAAGCTGGTTATTCAAATTACTCGAGGGGGGTGGCGATATTGATCCGTAGGGGGTTGCATTGGCAGACACACCATACGTTAAAAGACAGAGACGGTAGGTACATCATACTACAGGGAACGCTGTGCCACACTCCCGTGGCTCTGGTGAACACCTATGGACCAAACACTGACAGCCCAGAATTTTTTCAACACATTGGGCACCAGTTACAGAACTTAGGTCAAATGGCGATCATGTGGGGGGGGGATTTTCATGTGGTACTATCGCCGTCTGTTGACAGACAGGGGGCGTCCCGGGTACATCACCCACAGGCGGCAGCAATGTTGCATACCATAGTAGAGGACCTCCAGTTGGTTGACTCCTGGAGATCACTACACCCTATAGCGAGGAGGGGACATGCGTGACACACCACCGCAATGCGTGGTCGCGACTAGATTTCTGGTTGGTCTCTAGGGACCTGCACGCCTGGTTGGTGGATGCCGTACATCTACCCCGCACCTTTTCAGACCACGCGCCGGTGCAGGTGCGGTTGACTGTCCCCCCGGCATATGCCCAGCCTTTCACATGGCGGTTTCCATCAACAGCTTTGTTAGACTTGGTATTTCGCGAGGAGCTGCGGGACAAGGCTGTAGAATACTTCGAACTCAATGAGGGCACGGTAGAATCACCGGGGACCTTATGGGAGGCATTTAAAGTAGTACTAAGGGGACAATGCATGTCGCTTAAATCTGGAGTGCTGAAGGACATACGCAACACCTTACAGAGATTAGAACAGGAATTAGGGGACCTAGAGGAGTCACAACGTGCAAACCCAGCTCCGGACACTATAGCGCAGATACGGACCAAGCTGACGGAATTCCAGGAGGAGGCGGAAAGGGAAACGAAGTATCTCTCCAAATATACACAAGCTAGACGATATGGAGAAAGTGACAGACCGGGTAAAACGTTAGCGGGACTGTTGCGCACGCCCAGAGGCTCTGACTATATAACTGAACTGCGTCTGGAAGACGGGGAAATGGTGAGAACACCACCAGATATTCTACGTGAAATGGCGAGGTATTATGGGCAATTATACACCTCACACACGGAGCCGACCCAGGAGGACATAGATGGCTACCTAGATGACGTGGCACTTGCATGGTTTCATGACGGAGCCAGGGAATATATGGAGCTGCCAATAACGACAGAAGATATACGGCAAGTAATAAATAGCATGCCGGCTGATAAGGCCCCAGGGGCCGACGGCCTGACGGCGGCCTTCTATAAAGAATATGTTGAGATAGTGGCACCCAGACTACTCCAGGTTTTTCTCGAGGCAATGGACACTGGTAGACTCCCCCCAACGCTCCGCGAGGCTACGATTATAACTATATTGAAACCAGGCAAGGACCCAACTAATCCGGATTCGTATCGTCCGTTGTCACTGATAAATCTGGACGCCAAAATATACGCCAAATTAATAGCAAATAGACTGAAACCCATGCTGCCCCAGATTGCGCTGCCAGACCAATCAGGTTTTATACCAGGGCGCTCCACTGCACATAATTTGAGAACGCTCTTTGGCACACTACATTATTTAGCCCCCCATGTGCAGGCCGTGGCGGCATTGCTGGACGCCACAAAAGCGTTTGACTCGCTAGAATGGAAATTCCTCTTTACTCTATTGACCCGTATGGGCCTCAGCTCTATATTCATTAGACAAATTCAAATATTATATACAAATCCGGCAGCACGAGTCAGGGTTAATGGTCAGGTTTCGGATCCCTTTGCGATCTCCAGGGGGACAAGGCAGGGCTGCCCGCTATCGCCCCTGCTGTTTGCCATTGCCACAGAGCCGTTGGCTGCTAAGCTTAGGCAACATCACGCGCAGAAGGGCATAGGCTTCACGACTAGGGGTCTCTTAATATCTATGTATGCGGACGACATGACGATATACCTGACCAACCCTAATGATAACTTCGTTACAGTGATGAGGGAATTGATAAGATACGGGGTCCTAACTGGGATCCAGATCAATTGGTCCAAATCGGTGCTGATGCCGCTTACTGACGATACGATACCCTTTGATACGGAATTCCCGATTAAATGGGCGGATGAGGTGACGAGATATTTAGGTATTTGGATGAGCAGGTCACTGCAGGAACTATGGCTATCGAATTATGGCCGATTGATAGACTGGCTGGAAAGTAAGGTGCAAAGGTGGAAGGGGCTGCCGCTGTCCTTGATGGGGCGAATTGCCATTACAAAAATGGTTGTACTGCCTAAACTACTTTATTTATTTGTAAACATCCCCATGCCTCTAAACGCGCAATTTTTTAAACGACTACGCTCGAAGGTGCTCGAATTGATTTGGGCAGGGAAACAACCTAGGGTCTCATGGAGGGTTCTGACGCTACCATTCTCACAAGGAGGTCTAGGCGCTCCAGACTTTGAATTATACGCCTATAGCGCGCAGGCGCAATACTTGCACTATTGGCATCACCCCACGCCATTTCAGCCCCATGTAGCAATAGAAATAGATAAGGCTGCACCTTTACCACTGAAAACGGCTGTATATGCAACATACAAACGTCCTCATGAAGAAATAGACACGGTGGAGGCGTTGAGATGGGCGTGGAGGGGAATAGCTAAGAGAGCGCACCACGAAGTACTGTATGCACCGTCAATGCCCTTAGGAGATAATCCGCTGATTGGGCCTTTAATGGATAAGGCCATCAAGCTAAGGGCTAAAGCACACAATCTCGAGATAGGGAGCGATCTTTTTCCAAACGGGGAATTCTTGACTATGGCACATATGTGTGGCACGCAGGAGCCTACCGCCTCAGATATGCTGCTGTATTATCAGCTTAGGGCGGCATGTAAGGCCAGATTTGCCGGGTTTCCGGCTGAACCGCCCACTTTATCAGCCTTGGAGAACGTCTTAAGTAACCCATCCCCCCGCAAATTAATCACACGTATATATAGCATGACACAGACACAGTTGTTAGTCCAACGTCCAGAGAGGATTGGGAACGGGAGGCAGACCTAACCATAACAGAAGAACAATGGCATTTCTGCTGCTCTCAGATGGAGCAGTTATCGCCAAACTACAGGCTACGTTTAATCCACTTTAATTTTCTACATAGACTTTACCGCACGCCGCTGCAGCTACACCGCATGGGGCTACAATTAGATGCGAGATGCTGGAGGTGTGGAGCGCAGGACGCAACATTTGCACACCTCGCGTGGGCCTGCGGACCAATAGCAACATACTGGGTTGACATATTTACACACGTAGGGCAAATAATACATGGGGTGGTACCAGAAACTCCAAAGGTGGCGCTGCTAGGATACGTAAAAGACATCCCGAAGAAGTATCGTAAGCTCACGGCCATGTTGCTATTGCTGGCAAAACGGCAGGTAGCCATACATTGGAAAAAACCTGCACCGCCTACGGCAGCAGGATGGGTGAAAGCAGTCACTTATTGCAGGGATCAGTTTTCCAATTTCTGGGAATTAATGCCAAGTAGATCCCGGCCCTCTGACATCTGGGAGCCATTTACGGGCTGGCTTAGATCGGGAGGAGAAGACTTACACATGGATCAATAAGCGCAGGGCGAGACATACAGGGGCCACTGCTAAGTGGGATAGTGTTGCAGAAAAGGGTCAAGAATCCTGAGGTATATGTCGTATATGCCACCACAATGGGCCGGGTTCATCGTAACATAACTGTGCAGATTAAACTAGTGCATTGGACACGATTGTTTAGGAGTGTATGTGATATTGTTTGGATGGAGGGTGGGGGGGTGGGAGGGGGAAGGTTAGTTTAAATTGTAAATATGAGATAAAGTTATTGTTTTTCTTACAAAGAACACAAGCAGACAGGAACAGTAAAGTTGGATGAAAACGCTGCCTGCCCATTGGGTTGTTGGCCAAGATAGCTGTGTACAACGCACTGAATACATAGGCCGCCGGCCCCTCTGGGTTGTGGCAAAGAGGCTGTGTAAATTCCTGAATATGCAATAAAACGTGTTTAAAAATAAAAAAAAATTTAAAAAAAAGAACCCTCCAGCAGTATTCGTTGATAAACGATCTACTACTGTGGACAATTTTCGAATTTTAAATGCATTCAAAGATATTCCCACTGCTGGTATCATTGCTCCAAAAATGTCACCCACTATTTCTGAAAAACTTTCCCTCTTTTTGCGTGTGAATGTTTCACCCATTTCGAGTGTTCCTTTTTCTTCTCTATCTACATGAAAGATTTTTGGAAAGACCAGGCCTAAGTAGCACGACCCATACCAATGGTCCGGCAACCTGTAATAAGCTCTGTTTCCACAAATATAATAGATCCCTGGAAATAATGGATCTTTTCCTCCTTTAAATCCCCATCCTCCTAAAATTTTATATTTGTCTCGGCAGTCACTGGAACCCACGAAATAGTTGTCATACCTAGTTCTATTTCTACTAATGCACAACTTTCCCTGTTGGGGACAATCTAAAATCATAGCTGCATTTGTCTTTTCTTATCATTACTTTCTCTTTCAAATGTCCAAAGGGTGTTTTCATCCCTTCCTCTACTACTTTTCTTTGAAATTTGACTCTTCTACTTTCTACCATTTCTAAAAATACCTTTTCCTCTTTCTTTAACTCACAAGTAAGGTTGTGTTTAACTACATCATCTAATGTCAATTCTTTATTGTCTAAGAAAAATTCACCAAACATCTTTGCTACTTTCACCTTGTTCAATTCAGGAATTATAGGAATATTTCCCAAAATCTTATTTATGTCAGTGTAATAATATTCTAATCTACCTGTTTTATAAAACAAACTAGCTAAAACGCTACATGTTATTACATACGTCAAAGGAAGGTGATGATAGGTCACACCTTCTGAAACAGACGCAGGTAATTGCATACAAACATAACAATCTCTTACATCCATTGTTTCTACGTATTCATATAATAATTTTGTGAAAACATTCTTTGAAAAATCTGTTATAGATCTATCCTTATGTAACTCTGCACTATCTATTAATGTTGCTGTATTCTGTATGTTAACTTCCTTATCCTTCTTTGTGTTGTTCTCTAATATGGATGTTTCTTCTACAGCTAATCTAATTGGAATAGTGATTGCTAAAATAAGCCATACAAACATTAATAAACCTGTACAAAAGAAACACATTCTACACCATCTACGTAAAAACGCACATCTATTCTCTGTGTCTACCATCTTATTCTATTACCTATATATATTTGTACAGTAAATGTGTCACCACGCCTCAGAATGACGTTTCAGCCACTCTATTCTCTCACTTTGTCTTGTTTGGTACTCTCTTTAGTTCCTCTCAGAACTCTTTCTTGTCTTATCCAGGTTTTTAATGTCCAGTCCGGCTTTTTCTCTTCAAACTTGTTGCACTTCACTTTCACCCATTGGTTTGTAACTTTCTTCGGGGTTATCGTGAGTGATTTCTTCTTCTTTGATATCAGTCAATGCGATGTATAGCCATTCAGGTGACTTATATTTCAGATTAACTTTCTTTACTCTTTTTGTTTTCTGCAATTGTTTTCCACTTTGTTTTTCTTGTTCCTTTTGGCTAGTTATCTCATTTACTTGTTCTGCATTATCTCCGTTTATCCTTATGATTTTATATCTTAATCTTTTGACTTCATGGGGCCAATTATCTCCTTTTCTCGGCCTTTTCGGTTCACTTTCTTTTTCTTCTTGTTCAGCTCTCCAAGTTCTTTTTCTTGGTCCTAGTCTCTGTTTTCTCTCTCCTTCACTTTCTTCTGATTCTGTTTCAGACCTTACTTCATTTCCTCTTATTTTGATCTTTATGATTTCACCTTCTTTGTCTAGCTCTTTTTCTTCCTGTGTCTTTTCTGTTCGATCACTTGTTTCTATCCCTCCTCGAGGTTCTTCCGAATTTTCGTTGATGTCTCTGTCTGTTTCTATATTTCCCTGTTCTTTTGTTTGTTGGTCTGTCCCTATTGCTCCTCGGTGTTCTTCCGGTTCTTCTATCTCTCTATTTGAATCTATCCCTCCCTTGTCTAATTTTTGAAGGATTTTGAAGGATTTTTACCATAACTTGTGCTTGGCTGATCACTGTCACTGTCTCTTTGTTCAGTTTCTTCATTTATGATGTCATTTTTCCATTTAATCTTTAGCTTTTCATCACAATCTGATTGATCTGTATCAGATGCTGAACTGGTGTCTGATATTTCCAGATGTCGACTTACAGGTCGATCTTCAAGTTCTGGAACTTTTGCTATTTCAAATTCTTCTCCGGTTGTTAGACTTGTATCTGGGTCTTCCAGATGTCGACTTTCAGGTTGAGCTTCAGGATCTGGAACTCTATTTGTTTCTTCTTCTGCATCGGACGCTGAACTGGTATTAGATATCTCAAGATGTCGACTTACAGGTCGAGCTTCAGGATCTGGAACTCTGATAGTGTGGCTGGCATGTACCCAGTTTTTCACCCCTGCACATTTGACTGCAGTTGTTGTCACCAAGATCACTTGTCGTGGTTGGTCCCAGCGAGGAACCAAACAGTTTCTTCTTCTGTGGACTTTTATGCGGACCCAATCTCCTGGACTCAAATCATGAGCTGGTTTTCTTTCAAGAGTGGTCGCATCCGGTCCAACCTGATGAAACACAGAATGTACCACATCAGCTAATCCTTTGCAATAATCCATCACGAGATCATCAGTTATAGTCAGCAGTTTGTTGACAGGTACATGTGCTTGTCTCATTGCTCGTCCCATGATTATTTCGTGGGGACTCAGACCTGTTTTCCTATCAGGTATGCTTCTGATAGTCATTAGTACCAGTGGAAGGGCATCTGGCCATTTGAGTCCTGTGGCTTGACACATTTTCCCTAACCTATTCTTTATTGTTCCATTCACTTGTTCTACCACTCCAGAAGCCTCTGGTCTGTATGCACAGTGCAATTTCTGTTGAATACCAAGAGCTTCACATATCAATTGAATTAGTTCATTTTGAAAATGTGTTCCTCTATCTGTTTCAATCGTTACTGGAAAACCATACCTTGGAATGAATTCTCTTAGCAAAAGCTTAGCTACTGTAATCCCATCATTCCTTCTGGTCGGATAGGCTTCCACCCAACGAGAAAACAAACAAACGACCACAAGAACATACCTCAGTCTATTGCTTGGGGGCATTTCTATGAAATCCAGTTGCATTCTTGTGAAAGGACCTCCCTCTCGTCCTATTGTTCCTAAACTTACTACTGTTTTCCTTCCTGGATTTATCTGTTGGCAAATAAGACATCTCTGACAAAGACTTTCAGCTATAGCTCTGAATTTTGGGTTATACCATGTTTGTCTAAAAAGTCGGATCATGGCATCCCTTCCAATATGAGCTTGTCCATGGTACATCCGTGCCATGTTAGAAATCATGCTATCAGGCATCACTGGTCTTTCGTCTCTATAAACCCAAACATCATCTTCCTCCCTTTTACTGCATCCTGCTTTTATCCAGTTATCTTTTTCCTCATCATCTGCAGCTTCTTGTAATTGTCTCACCTCATCCCATGTTTCGATAATGTTAGTAAACAGCAAAGGACATGAAACATGCTCTCTTTCTCTTCTCCTGTTCAACGAGACTACATTTTTGGCACAATACTGAGCTATTTCGTCAGCATATTTGTTGCCCACAGTTATGTAGTCTTCCCCATTTTTGTGCGCAGTACACTTCACCACAGCAATCTGTTTAGGCAGCTGTATCGCCTCAAGCAATTTCTTTACAAACTCACCATTTCGAATTGGAGTTCCTGCAGACGTCAAGAAACCTCTTTGGGACCAGATCTGCCCAAAATCATGGACCACTCCGAAGCCATACTGACTATCCGTGATCACTGTGATTCGAACATTCTTTCCCAGTTTGCATGCCTGAATTAGAGCAATCATTTCAGCCACTTGGTCGGAACGTATCCCTCTCAAACAAGATGCTTCCATTATTGCAGCTACTGTACATACAGCATATGCCACACTCAAAACTCCTTCACTTGTCCTCAAACATGAGCCATCCACAAACATCACATAATCTGATTCTTTTAAAGGCTCATCTCTGATATCTGGCCTTGGTTTTGTACAGTATTCAAGTACATTCAAGCAATCATGGTCAACCTCATCTTTGTCTTTCACACTTTCTTCATCCGGCAATGATGTCGAAGGATTCACGCTTGTGCATCTGTCAATGGTTACATTGTCTGCACTTAAAATCACTTTTTCGTACCTAGTCAGCCGACTATGTGTCATGTATTGAGTTTTTGTTCTTGTCAAAAGAATTTCAACTGAGTGTGGAACATATACTTTCAGTGGGTATCCCATCACAATGCCATCACTCTGCTCCAGACTCACACAAGTAGCAGCTACTGCTTTCAGACATCCAGGCAACGCCTTTGCTACCGGGTCTAAAACAGCTGAAAAATATGCAATAGGTCTTTTCATATTTCCATGTTTTTGTACTAACACTGAAAATGCACATCCATCTCTCTCACTACAATAAAGCTCAAATTCTTTTTCATAGTCAGGCATTCCCAATGCCGGTGCTTCACACAGTCTCACCTTTAGTTCTCTGAATGCCTTCATTTCTTCATCATTCAATTCAAACGGATCTTTAACATCCTTTTTTGTCAATTGCTGTAATGGTTTCGCAATTAGTGAAAATCCACTGTCGACAATATCCAACCATTCCCAGGAACATTCTTACCTCTCTTTGTGTCATTGGAGCTCTCATTCCTCGGATAATTTTTATTCTCTCAGTCGTTACCTTTCGCATTCCTTTTTCAATTTTATGACCTAGGTATTGAACTTCTTGTTGACAAAACTGTAATTTTGATGGGGACACTTTATGTCCTCCTCCTGCTAAATGGTTCAATAAAGCAATTGTGTCAGTAACACATGCTTCTCTAGTTCTTGATGCCACCAGTAGGTCATCAAAAACTGAACCATCACAGATTTTTCAGGCATTTTTAAATCTTCCAATGATTTCTTTAGGATCTGATTAAAGATTGAGGGACTCTCTGTATACCCCTGAGGAATTCGGCACCATGCCAAAATACGCTCTCCAAACCTGAACACAAATAATGGCTGGCAATCTGGATGTAACGGAATAGAGAAAAATGCATGGCACAAATCAATGACAGTGTACCATTCTGCCTCATGTGGAATCTGATACAGTATTACAGCAGGGTTTGGTACAATTGGACAACAAGGAACGACAATTTTATTAACTTTTCGTAAATCTTGCACTATTCTATATGCTCCATTCTGCTTTTTCAATCCCATAATAGGCGAATTACATGGACTGCTCATTATTTCTTTCAAAATTCCTTGTTCAATCATTTTATTTATTACAGGTGTTATTCCTTCAATGATTTCTGGCGTCAATTTATATTGTGGAGTATTTGGGTAATTTGTTCCTTCTTTAACAGAAATTTTAACAGGGTCTACTCCTTTCATTAACCCAATGTCTTCGCCTGTAAAATCCCATACCTCCTGTTTGACTGTTTCTTTTAACTCAATTGGAATTTTCTCTACATCGAACACAGGAAACATGTCATTCACTCCTGGCTCCAATTTTGCCATTGTCATTTTATACAATACATCTTCATCTGGTGTCTGAAATGCAATCCCATCCGGAGTACAATAGATGGTGCAATTCATTTTGCAAAGTAGATCGGGTCCAAGTAAATTTACAGGACTGCAATCACACACCACAAATCGGTGCATTTCTCTGAATGGTCCAATTTTGACTTCTACTAATTTAGTAAGTGGCGCCTTAATTTGCTGATTTGAGACACCAACGACTTGGATATTTTCACCTGAGAGAGGAAGGTTTGGAATTTCCACTGATCTGACAGTAGAACGGGTAGCTCCAGTGTCCACAAGGAATGTTACATTTGCACCATTCACTTCTCCACCCACAAATGGACCTTGCTGATCTACCTCTAGAGTTGCGCCAAGTACGCACTCTTCCTCCTCTCCTAGGCACCGTCATAAACTTTCATCCGATTCATTCCCATCCTGTCTTAACCAATACTGCGTTATCGGAGCTGCGTGCGGCAATTGTGTTACCTGCTCTCCTCCGTAGAATCCTGTTTCTGCACTGTATCTCTGTGGATTTACACTCTTGGGAAGTGGTGGTTGTGGCACCTGACTCTACTGAGTAACTACCTGCAGTTGCTGCAGCTGTTGGTAACTCACCTCACTCTGCACCTGTGGATTTAATGATTGATTTTCTGTATTAGCTTTTGGAGGAAATTTACACTCGTTTCTCCAATGCCCTAACTTTCCGCAGTTGTGGCATGGCCACTTTTTCTTTGCTTCTTCTATACTCATTTGGCCTTTGCCTTTACCTATATTTGGTTTGAATTTCATTTGTCCTGTCTCGTTACCCTGATTATTCATTTGAACTTCTTGTTTTTCTGCAACTTTCACTTGCGCCCACATTGCTTTCTCTTTTAGTTTACGTTGTCTACATTCAATGTCATCACTACAATACTTGGCATACCTCAACACTTCATCCACTGTACTGTTCTGCCAGCATATCATATGTTGTTTAATCATTTCGCTTATTTCTGGTTTCAATCCATAAACAAATCTATATACAAAATGGCTCATATCCTTCTCATTCAGAGTCTCATAACCGCTATACTGTTTGAAGACCAAAAGTAGCCTCTCATAATAGGCATGTACAGACTCCTTACTCTCCTGCGTAGTTCTGTCAATTTTTACCCAATCAGTTTCTTTGGGTGGAATTTTGTTTTTCAGAAAGGTAATAACCTGTTCATATTTCCTCATCACTTCTGGTCCTGGCGCTCCTGTCTTTGCGTCTCTTGGGTATTCTACAGTCGGCCAATCAATGATTATTTTACATTCTGTCCATAAATCGGCTGGTACTACAATGTCAAATAGCCCATCCAAATCTACCCATAGCACCTTCGAAACTTTGACAAATCTTTCCACTTGTCTGTACCATTCTACAGGTTTTTCTCTCAATTTTGGAAAGTCATTTGTAAATGACAATATATCTTGTCTGGACCAAGGGACATGTACATAACTACCTCCCGGAGTTTCTCTCATTGGATACTCCCTTACAACTGGTTCCTTGTCTGTCACTGCAAACGCCAAAGACGCTTTATCTGTTATTCTCTCATTCCTTTTAGTCCACCTGCTTCTCCATCTGTCCACATCACCCCATTTTCTCAATAAAACAATCAGTTCTTTTATCTGTGTTAAACGTCCTGATGTGTTCAGATTTTCTATATCTTTCTCACAAAAGTCTACCCTATACGGTTTCTGCAAACTCCTGACTTTTACAAATTCTACTCCTAGTTCATTCGCTGTCTCTTCCAATTTGTCATGTAGATTTCTAGCTCTCCAAGTAATGCTCTTGCACAAGAACATTATCTCGTCGTCCTGGTATGTTTTCAATTTTTCTGTACCAATAGTCCCTAAAATTAATTCTTCCATATCTATCTTTAGCCTAATTACATCTAATGGTTTCGGTTCTGTCTCTTTCTTCTGCAGGTTTCTCATCCATTCACTTAATTCGTCTGGAGTTGGACCTACAGGTGTGCTATTTATTTCTATCCAATTTCTATTCCTCTCTGGTGTTTCTGATGCAGACTCGGTTCCCATAGGAATCCTCCTTATCTCACTCTCGTTTACTGTCAGGTTAGTAGGTGGGCTCGGTCTATATGAACTGACCAAATTTCTTGCCCCTTCATTTTCTAGTTCCATTCCCTCTCTCATTCTTTGCAAAGTTGAATTCATTGGGATGACTAGGGAATGCTCATCTATTTTCTGGTTCTCAAAAACTGGTATTACTGGTCCTATTGTCACTGGCACAGTCACAGCTTCCATGTTCATTGTTAACTCTCTTATTTTCTCAGTTAATTCTTTTGTAGTTTTGGCTAATTCGGCTGCATGGTCACTGTCAACTTTTTCACTTTGTGGGGTTTTTAGCTGTTCATTTGACCTATTTATCTCGTATCTCCGTTCTGGACTTTTATTCCTCCCAGTTTCCATTGGCGGTGCATTGGGTGTCACCACCGCAGAATTCTGTTGATATGGAGGTGGGTTTCTGTTTAAAATGTCTTCCAGCAATTCATCCTCTGTCTCGCTACCTCCGTACCCGTACCTTTCTGTAACTGTATGTTTCTTTTTCTCTGCACACTTCTTTCCTGTACCCTCTTCAACTGTAAAAGCTGGAAACAACCCTTCTGTCATATTAGCATATCTCCAACGCTTCATTCTGTCCTCATGATTCACTCCCCATAACCTTCCAGGAACTAAACTATGATTCTTTGCACCTCTGTACCTTTCTCGTTCATACATCTCGTCTTCCCATTCACCTAATGCTTCAAACTGTGTCGGTCTAGGTCTTGGCTCAAGCTTCGTCATCTTCTCTCTCAAATTTCGAAGTACCGCTATGTAAACGAACCATTCTCTGGAAAAGCCAATATTCCATCGTTCTGAGTATATTTTGTCCAATTTTCTAACCAAATGCAAGTATGATAACCGTATTTCAGCATCATATGCGAAGCTGGTGTTTTCGGCGGAGGAATTACCTGTCCTTCTCTAGTCACTACCTTTTTATCTTCTTAAAGAAGTTCTTAATTTTCGCCATCCATGACGGTTTCTCTCTACCATATTCATAATAAGCCATTCTTCACAATTTCCTTTCCTTCTGTAAACCCGTAACTCTGCTCTGATCTCTATGTGCTATTCGGACCTATCCCAGCGCGTCTCACACCAACGCACCAATCCGAAGCGTCTACGTCACCGCTTTTCAGACCTATCCCAGCGCGTCTCACACCAACGCACCAATCAGGGCGTTTTCTGTGTTTCTACTGTACTGGCCAATCCCAGCGCGGTCTTTTGTCAACGTCAGTTCTACTCCTGACCCCTCCTTTACAAAATTTATCGGCAGTTCTTTTTCTTGACTAAATCTTATTAGTTACAACATAAAACATATTTCCATTGTCTGTTTTCGCTAAACAAAAGTGATAGTTTACTCTACCGTACAAGAATACAGTTTTGTTCGATAAGTGTAGCACTTCCCTCTACCTTACCCTTCTTTCAAGCAATGGGTAAATCCATTTCTATTGGGATAAAACACATGTGGAGACTACACTGCTCCTGAGAATTAAGGCCAGAGTTTCACAAGAAAACCGGTTGCTATTTCACTCATACACGTTTTATACAGAAAATGTCCCTATCATAACACAATTTGTGTTATCACCAATTTGAAAAACCAGACAATGCACTATTCCATGTGACTTCTCTTGCCACACGTGTCCACTTCCTACTTCCCGGAAGCTTCAAAATTTTCGACTTACATATAACGTAATGCAACTCGACATGAAATGTTAGACATGAAATAATCAAAAATCAATAATCAATGATCACGAAACTAATCTATAGTAACCATCCTCTGCTACCAAGAAATCTGATCCAGCGCTACTAATATAATTTCTTCTCCTGTGGACATAATATCCAGGTTGAAAACACTCTTTTTAACAACTATACCAATATGACGGTGGGGCCCATAACACCGCATATACATTCACTAACTCAAATATTCCCTGGATCCCATCCACTTTCACCTAGGAGAAAAAGTTATGACTGCTGGAAGAGAACAGGATACCTTTTAAAGCTTGACAAGATTGGTTTCTCAAATACTCATACATAATCAGTTTTAATCCTGTCAGTTTCTTAAGACATCTAGGTATTCCGCTCTTTGGTCGATGGACCAACTAGTAGGAAACAGTTGATGGTGATTAAGACCAGATCAATCACATTTAAACTTATTAAACATTACACTATTATTGAGCTAAAGAACCACAGACTCGTAGTTTTAATTGTAATAAAGTTTATCTACTTCTTTTAAATGCATGAATAAATCTCAATTTTATTAATCAGTTTAATACATTTAATATCATTATAAGAAATAACCTTTAAAAGAAATTATGCATACCCTTTTAGATGAGAAATAAAGTTCACCTCGGCAGATAAATTGCAGATCACAACATAGAACTCCCAAGACTGACTGTCTGTCCCGCTAAACAGGCCTCCTCGACGAACCACCTATACAGGTTTCCCGCAACGATCTCGTTCCTTCCCAGTCAGATTTTTAAAAGCATAAAGATTTAATTATTTTAAAAGAAAAAGGCCTATGGAAAATAGCAGCAGTTCTTCAGCGTCAATGTCCAGTGCTCAAAAATTATGTATGAATAGCGCTCCTCCTACCTAAGAGTAGGTCCTCTTATACCCTAATACTAGCTTACTAAACAGAAATGTTTCATTCTTTGGGGGCGAGATTCACGCTAATTGGTCCATTGGAGGGTGGCAAGCATCTCCTCATTACCCTCCTTGCTTAAACCGGTTCCGAAAATGTTTATAATTTTTGTCTTTTCTCACGGCTTTAGGACATTACCAATCCGATTGACAGTTTCTCACATGTATCTTCTTTTGTAACTTTATTTAAACAGTTCTTTGTTAATTCACAGCTGCTTCCTTGGTTCTCATACATTCTCGCTGAGTCCTTTTTGGCACTCATTTAGTGACAGGTCATGATGTCCTTGGCTTTGTTTCTCTCTGGGCTTTACTTTCAAATCACTTGACATATTTCCACAGCTTTTCTTCCACTTGGAAGCCATTTTGCACTTGCGCATTAAGCTCATCTGCCTCGGCAGCCATCTTTACAGCGCGGCTTAACAGGCTCAAACGTACTATCATGAAAACAAACACAATCATAATTAAAACAAAGAAAATAAGCCTTTTCGTTTCCCACCCGTCATTCTACGTACCCCAATTAGGTGTTACCTAGCAAAACCGACATGTAAAGCTATGTTTACTTACCATCCGCATCTTTTAGTCACAATACAATTTTCTACATAGCATAATTCATGCAACATTACTCTAATTAGTACGCAAACCATTATGTTAGTATTATTTCACGTTTGACGAATGTAAGTAGGTTAACTTTTGCACATAAATTGCGGTTACCACTTATAAAAGATGTCCATACAAAGACGTAAAATGTTGATTAGTCATCAAAACATTTAATAGTATTATTTATTAGCATTAATATTAGGGGTTCAAAAATTTCTTATTTACCTAGCTCCATCACTGTCCTAAAGCTAGCCAGGGGCGCCGCGCACCAAGCACACAATTTGGGAACCACTGAATGGTAAAAGATGTGCTTCTCATCCGAGGATCGTGTTTGTGCTGTCCTAAAGCTAGCCAGGGGCGCCACGCACCAAGCACACAGTTTGGGAACCAGTGAATGGTAAAAGACATACTTCTCGTCCGAGGATCGTGTTTGTACTGTCCTAAAGCTAAGCAGGGGCGTCGCACACCAAGCACACAGTTTGGGAACCACTGAATGCTAAAAGACGTGCTTTTTATCCGAGGATCGTGTTTGTGCTGTCCTTAAGTTAGCCAGGGGCGCTGCGCACCAAGCACACAGTTTGGGAACCACTGAATGGTAAAAGATGTGCTTCTCGTCCGAGGATCATATTTGTACTGCCCTAAAGCTAGCCAGGGGCGCTGCGCACCAAGCACACAATTTGGGAACCACTGAATGGTAAAAGACGTACTTCTCATCCGAGGATCGTGTTTGTACTGTCCTAAAGCTAAGCAGGGGCGTCGCACACCAAGCACACAGTTTGGGAACCACTGAATGCTAAAA
This sequence comes from Calotriton arnoldi, assembly GCA_963921515.1. Classification (NCBI taxonomy): domain Eukaryota; kingdom Metazoa; phylum Chordata; class Amphibia; order Caudata; family Salamandridae; genus Calotriton; species Calotriton arnoldi. The sequence goes on along the minus strand of CAWUFW010003894.1, from coordinate 985,715 downwards.
GACGTGCTTTTTATCCGAGGATCGTGTTTGTGCTGTCCTTAAGTTAGCCAGGGGCGCTGCGCACCAAGCACACAGTTTGGGAACCACTGAATGGTAAAAGATGTGCTTCTCGTCCGAGGATCGTGTTTGTACTGCCCTAAAGCTAGCCAGGGGCGCTGCGCACCAAGCACACAATTTGGGAACCACTGAATGGTAAAAGACGTACTTCTCATCCGAGGATCGTGTTTGTGCTGTCCTAAAGCTAGCCAGGGGCGCCGCGCACCAAGCACACAGTTTGGGAACCACTGAATGGTAAAAGACGTACTTCTCATCCGAGGATCGTGTTTGTGCTGTCCTAAAGCTAGCCAGGGGCGCCGCGCACCAAGCACACAGTTTGGGAACCACTGAATGGTAAAAGACGTGCTTCTCGTCCGAGGATCGTGTTTGTACTGTCCTAAAGCTAGCCAGGGGCGCCGCGCACCAAGCACACAGTTTGGGAACCACTGAATGGGAAAAGACGTGCTTCTCGTCCGAGGATCATGTTTGTACTGTCCTAAAGCTAGCCAGGGGCGCCACGCACCAAGCACACATTATCCCCAGGAAACCTGCGACTCATCCGAATGCGCGATCCGGCTCACCTAAAACCATGGCCACTTGTTTCCTCGCTCGTGGCCCAGTCTCCTTCTCTCTGCCCCCCACCCTCGAACCTGCGCCTGCCCAGTTCACCCCCCGAGGGGGCACACCCCCACTACGACTTCCCCCATGAAAGCCCTCCTTGCCACCTTACCTGCAGTAGTGCCCTCAAACCACCTCTGTCAATCGTTGACACCTACACTGTACAGCAACTACTTCCTTTCCCCCTCTATCTAATCTCTCCTGAGCCCCCCTCTAAAAATACTACCTATGCTTTGCCCTGCGCTCTCCGGGTATTACCACCCAAGACCCTACCTGGTTAGACACCAAATATTGTGTTTCAGACAGCTTACTACCGGCCCTCACAATGGCTCTAGTGCCTGTGCAAACCTCCAGGTATTGTATATCGTCCACTTGCATCACTGACCATGTTCCTCTCTGATTTTACCCCCTTGTGCACCCCCTCCCTTCCCTCGCAAAGTTTGCCACCTGTGTAAAACCTCCTTCCTCCCGGCTGACCGGCGCATGTCATGTTGTGTCAACGTAAAGCCCGTTAATTAATTTTCCCATCACCCAATAGTGTCCTTCCTGTCCGTCCCACCCTACCTGCGCCATATGCACCTGTACCCTTCTACCCCTCACTTCCTGTCGAGCCAGCACGTTGCGTACCACCATCACCATATGCCGCTTCCTCACTATCGGTAGGCGTGTCTCCCTCACCTCCGAAACAAAATCACTACCCGGAAATGATAACCCCATACTCGGACCACGTGTCTCCTCTGGTGCCAATTGAACCCCCAATGATCTCTTGTAAACTTGTCAGCTGCTGCCGACAGTCCGCCGAATCGGGTTGGCCCCCCCAGGAAGACGTCGTCACAATCTCTTTTCCCGACTGCACGAAAAACCCATTGCCAACAGAAGCTGATACACTCAAGACATGCACAAAATGCAGCGCAGCCCCTTGCTAGCACTTTGTCCACCCTTATTTAAGACCTTCACCGTATGCAACTTCTTCTCCATCGGTAGGTGTGCCTCCATCACCTCCGAGTCCGAATCAACACCTAGAAATGACAACACCGTACTCGGACCTTGTGTCTTCTCTGGTGCCCAGGGGACCCCGATTGCTCCATGATCTCTCGTAAACTGGTCAGCTGTTGCTGCCTGTCCGTTGAACCGCCTTGGGCCACCAGGAAGAAGTCGTCAAGGTAGTGTGTCACCGCCTCTTTCCCCATCTGCTACGGAAAGCCCATTGCCCAAAAGAAGCTGAAACGCTCAAAAACCATGCACCGTATAGTGCGCAGCGCCTTGCTAGCGCTTTTTCCCCCACTCGTTTACCCTTCCCAATATGCTGCGTCTTCTCCATCGGTAGGTGTGCCTCCATCACCCTCCGAGTCCAACTCAATACCCAGAAATGACAACACCGTACTCAGACCTTGTGTCCTCTCTGGTGCCAAGGGGACTCCCAACTGCCCCATGAGCTCTTTAAACTTGTCAGCTGCTTCTGAAAGTCCGCAGAACCGGGTTGGCACCCCCCAGGAGGAAGTCGTCAAGGTAGTGTGTCACCGTCTCTTTTCTCGTCTGCCCTGAAAGGCCCATTGCAAACCGAAGCTGAAACGCTCACACCTGCACCGGATATGTCACATCCCATTGGTAGCACTTTGTCCGCACTTATTTGCCCTCCACTGCATACTGTGTCACTGAACATTCCTCGTGGTGTACTGGTAGTCAAAGGTAAGCAGACTTTATGTCCTTTGCCCTCAAGGCCCCTGATCCTAACCTTTCCCCAAGTCCTCTGGTTACGTCCACAGACCAATATGATCCTGATGTCTTTTCTTCCGCTATCAACCTTTATTGCCGCCCCCTTCGGCCATGACTATTGATGCCTCCATCAAACTTGCCCCAGTTCCTTTTTGGGGCTTAACTCCTATTGGCGAGCTTATCCCAAACTTGTATGCCCCTCCGCGGCTGGGCTTTCCCTACGCCCCTCTTCACTTCCTTATGCCCTTCGTCCCGCACTCCCGTCTTGCGTGTACTCACTGACTTTTCGTTGACCACCCCCTGTCGTGCCGAGGCCCCTTGTACCCAGCCGTACCCCTCCTTTAACCCTACGCCTAATGAGGCAGCATCTTCCCGTTAGGGATAGTATGCCACCCATTGCTCTACGCATGGCTGTTTGATGGTTGTACGAGCCTTTTCCCTATAGTGCCCAGTGCTCCTCTTCCCCCGCTGTCCTCTGTTTTATGCCCCCTGCTTTTTGCTGAGTCCTTTGACCTCCCTTGTGCAAGATCCCTTTATTAAAATCGCCAAAGGACCCCTGACTCCCCCCTGGGTTTCATCTGCTTAACCTCTCCATACCCCACTGGTGGGTGCTTCTGAAAACAAACAGCAGGGGCGGTACACCATACGGAAACCGCTGGCCGTGTACTAAGCTTTCCCCTACCTGAATGCCCCCCTTTTCTTGCTGCTACCGGTCCATGTCTATCGTCTGGCTTCTTTCCGCATTCCTAGCTCGTCAACTCAAGACCCCCGCCGACCCCTTTCCTATGGTCCTGGCTACCTTAGGTCTTTGACAATTCCGCTTCTCCCCCTCCGCCCCTTCTTTCTTCCTAAGCTCCCTGTAGTGCCACCTCAACATCCCTACGAACTCACTTCTCCAAAACATTCCTTTCACCTCCCCCCTGCATTAAGGTCCTCGACGCTTCGTCACTCCCCCATATCCGCCCGTAGTGCTGTACCTCGTGTCTCTCTTTGTGTTTTCGTCTCGACCTTACCAGCCGCTGTCGCCCTCCCCTCGTCCTGTCGTCGTTCTACCCCCTCCCTTGTTCCTTCCCCGTCCCCATTTGCGTTCCAGTACCTACCCCTGATAATTTTACCTCAGCACCACAACCATTGAAACACCAGGATTTGAACACATAACCATTTGGAGTAAGAATCAGAGACCCTAACCACTAGTCCCCAGTGACTCCTTCCGCCCCCGCTGACCGTTGCGAAGCCTTACAACAACATTCCCTTTCTTGCCCTTACCTGGCGTCAAGGTCGGCGTCCACCCTGGATCGCGCCGCCTAACCAGTCGTCCCTGGATTCCATCACGCTGTCCTGGGCCGGCCGCTTTCTTTCCTTTCCACCTGAAATGGACTATGCACATTGTTACTATGCCCCCCCACCCCCTCTTTCCTTACCCCTTCCTCCTACAGCTAAAGCGCTCCTCCAATTTTTAATTTGTATATCTCTGGGCAAACCGCCCTTCTGATCCTGGGCTCTTGCCCAGCATCTCCTGCCGCTGTCCCCGTGGCCGCATCGACCCCTTGGGGGTTGTTGTACCACCTCAACTCCTCTGCTCGCCGTTTCATTACGTCCTGCCCGTCCCTCGATGTTCCGGCTGTCCGCTTCTGACATTGCCATCTCTTCCTCTCGGTCACGTGGAGCCGCATGTGACTCACCCGAGACCGTTACCTCCCGCGCCTGCTGTCCTTTAATTTAAACGTAAGGTCCGGCAAACCGGGGTTAATGGCCTCACCCCTTTCTAAGCCGTGCGCCTTCTCACTGTCTTCCCCCCTCCGCCTACTCTCATGGGCTGTGGTCGATCCCCTCGCGCCCTCCCCCCCGCCTCAGCCCCACTGCGGCCGATTCCCCCCTGACTACTCGCCCCCCCCAGCCATCTCCTATGGGTTCAAACCCCCCCTGTGGCCTCAGGCGCTCCACCCCCCTCATCAAGTTGCCCCCACTCCCACTCCCCCTACCCAAACCTGCTCCTTATCCCTCCCTGTCTCCCAGGGACTTGCTTTACCCCCACAACACCGTCCGCAAACCCACCTGTCCCCCCCCCCCACGCTTCCTGCTCAAATCCCGGCTGTGCCCCCCCCCCCATTACCGCTGGGGAACCCACCTAGCCCAGCTAACGCCGTGGAGCCTCTCCCCCCCACCCACCAGGGTTTTTATTTTTTATTTTTGCATGTCTCCCCCGCTTTGCAGGGCGGCCACACGCACTCACCGATTTGCAGGCACCCTAGAACACGGAGTGAAACAGGATCCGCCCTCGGGATCAGGGAGCTCCCGGATCTGGACCGTGGAGCCAAGCTGGGATTTCGACATTTTAAAAGGTTTAATAAGCAATAATCGACCCCACAACATTTTCTGACTTCCCTGCCTACCCCAAGCTTCAACCGGCTGCCATGTCACCTTACAAAATTGGTGACACGGCAAACAAAATGTCCGGTTATAAACCCCCGCTCCCACAGCCCAAAAAGGTAGCCCAACGAGCCCAATTGGGCTCTGGGCTGCACCACTGGCCCAAAAACCCCGGGGGGGCAAGCCTCCCTGCGGTCGGCCGCCCCCCCAAAGTCCCATTGGGAACCACTGAATGGTAAAAGACGTACTAACCGTCCGAGGATCGTGTTTGTGCTGTCCTAAAGCTAGCCAGGGGCGCCGCGCACCAAGCACACAGTTTGGGAACCACAGAATGGTAAAAGACGTATTTCTCGTGACTCGTCCGAGGATCGTGTTTGTGCTGTCTGTCCTCTTTCATTCCAATCACTATAAATATAAATATTTTTGCATTCCATCCTGCTGCCACAAGGTGGCAACCTTTCTTTAATCATTACTTATCATCATGACATGTTTACCCTACAAGGCTTTTATGACCAGCAAAGCAATCTCTAACGTGCGCATTACAAGCCAGGGCCAGGCATAGCCCAATTTCTATATAACCTCCACTGAGGGTGATGGAAAAGAAGCTTGTTCTAGTTCTCTATTGGCAGACTTAATAAAGTTATTTGTTAATAAACATTTTAAAACCAGCACCAAAGAAAAACGTCTTCAGAAACTGGAAATAACCCTGGAAAGTCAGCCTTGGAAGTTACCAGCTCTTCTGGGGTAGAATATGTGGAACGGAATTTAACTCACTGCATTTTTTCTTTCAGTAAAAACCCAAGGTTATCGGCCTTATCAGATACCTTTTCCCTAAATAGGGAGCTGCACTTATAGGCTCTACTAATGTGGTTCGGAGAACTAATGACTTTCAAGCCGGTGCAATGAAATATTTTGCGGTGGGTAACTGCACACAGACTGACCCTGAAATGTTGAAAGCTACAATGGGGGAAGATGCTCCTGTAGGGCCACAATTAAAATAATTAAAATAATGCAAAAGTCACTACACAGGGTTTTAGAAGCTTTGATATTGATGAATAATAAACAGTCAGTTCAGACTAAAACTTTAGCAGGGTCCAAACAGAAACTGTAACTATAAGAACTGAAATATTTAAGCCACATGCAAAGGAGCTGAGACAAGTTACGGAACCTTGCGAAATTAACCGACAAATTATGAACTGTCTACTCTAGGCCTAATGCTTTTATTGCACGGCAGCCAATACTGATTGTTTGTACAGAACATCAGTTTGGTAAAGCAGGAATGTTTTACAAGGTTTGGAGAATTACCAGAAAAAGCAAAATCAAACAAGTGAGACCTTGTCAACACCTTTGTGTCACATTGTTTTACCAAAGGCACATAAGGAAGGCTCGTCTATGGGGGAGAAAAGTCCAGTGAAAATAAGAGGCCCTGTAGTAAAGATTATTCAACAGCCTCCTTGTAAAAAAATAATAAATTAGGTTGCAAAGCAGTCAAAGAGTGCTGCTTCTTTTTGCTGTTTGGTTCTGAGAAAATAAGGAATAGTGCTCGTCTAGTCATATGATTATAGTACCTTCATCGGCTTCATTCCAATTATTTTCTGAAAGAAAAATGGAAGTACTCCCGAGGCTGAACTTACATCCTCCCACCCACAAAAAAAAAGAACATAACGGGGAGCCGCGGTCAACGGGCAATAGATCAAGGGAACCGCAGGTCGAAAAGGTTTGGCAACCACTGGTATATTTCATTTATTCACATGCAGACCACCCGCCTCCCATCGTCATGAGGCTTAATGTCATTATTGTTATTCCATTCGATATAGAAAATCTGACAGTAGAAGCCTCAGACAGGGGGCCAGGTGGGTGAGGTGCGATCTGATTTGGTAGAGTTTGGGTCATGTATAATAATGTGGATAAGAAGGAAAAGTTTGAATGTAATTCAAAGTAACTGAGCATGTGGATACATTGCGGCATTAATGTTGTTTCCAGGGCTTCCCAGTCTGACAACGGGAAATGATTCAAGCATGTGGATCTATGAAAAATACCAATTCTGGAGATCTGGAATTACAGTCAAGTAGCTTAATTACTACTAGGCAAAGATTTAACTATGCCAACTACTAAACCATACTGGGGTAAAATTATGCATAGGTAAGTCCCCTTAAATGTGCAAATTCATATTTTCTGAATTACAAAAATTAATTGGCACTAGTAAGTGAAGTCTTTTGCACATGTAAATTCAGATTACATATGCAAATGGTTTTATGGATCTGGCTCAGACACTTTGCATCTAAGTAACAAGAGCTCAGTCCCTTGGGCAATGCCCTGCTTCATAAGTTGAAGAAAATAAAAAGTGATGCTTGGATTGCTTGAATTAAACTCAACCATTGTTTGGGCTGCAATCCAGTCCATCATCTTTTTATCCATTGTGCCACCTCATATAAGAACAGTGCAGCCCAAACTGCCAGCTCAGGTCCCCTCTGAATAGAAACACAAGCAATCCCAGGCTGCTTTCGGCTTATTTGTGCCTCATCAGTAGGCTGCAGCTTGAGTCCTATTGCACAGTGAGTAAGAAACCCACGTGTGGGCATGCCCATCACACTTAGAGCATTGCACAGAGGAAAACAAAAATGTGATGGGTGGAGTGCTTGAATTATGGTCTGCCATCTCATTTCATACACAGTTCAAGAATATATTTTCAGACTCTTCCAACAATTGCTTCTCTCCCAAAAGTGTTCATCAAAGTGAAACAACACAGAATGAAGATGATCCTCATTACTTCGAATTTGCCATTGTAGTGGTTGTTTCCACATTTCCTTGCTTTGTCAAAAAGACCATGTGGTAGCCATATGTACACTCTAAATTTCCTATTCAAGGTGCCAGGCAAGTTCCTACACTATTCTCTTCCACCGCTGTTCTTGACTGTCTAGCTCCTGAATACAATAGGGTTCTCTAAATCTTCGAATACATTAACAGCTTTAAAAGAAGTGATATATCCTTCCACGAGTACACTGTGTGCCTTTAAATGGAAGAAGTTCCAAATTGTGTATCTGAAAAAGAATATGGGTCCTCAAAATGTCAAGAGAGAGTGTTACCCTCTCTTCAATATATGGCTAAATCCAGCCTCCAGTTTTCCTGAATAAAAAAACAATTGATTGCCATTTTTAGGGCTCACGCCTGCGTTGCAGTGCGCAGCACTGCTCGCGCAGCGAGAGCCCTTTTGTATGGGGTTCTGAAAGCTGCTCACACGCTCGTGCGTGTGGTTTTGCTTTCCGCGGCTGACATTGGCTTTCGCGTGCTTTTAAAAAAAAAAAGCCAGCACGCAATTGGGCAAAGGCGGGCGCATGTCCCGCCTTTGCTCCGCCCATTCCCGTCGGTGGCCAGCACGCGCAGCAGCGCGCGTTCGCTTCGCTGCCGCGCTCCCTAGCCCCCGCTCCTCTGTGGTGCGCGCGCACCACTGTTTTTTTACAGACTGAAGCTGCTACAACGACGGAGCAGCAAACTTCCGTGTCGGCCCAGAGATTCCAATCAGCTGAAACCCCGGCTGCCGAGAGAGAGCAGCGTCAAGGGAGTTTCAGCTCCTTGGCCAGCGCCTGACATGTCAGCGGAGGGAGGGAGTTGTGCACACGCGCAGGCCGCATCTCTGACAACATTCACACCCCGCTGTCGGCTCCCGCTGTTCATTCACACATCCCCGCAGCTGGAGATACAGTAGAGTACACAATAGCACGTGTGTATCACTGCACGTACACACGACACGAGTGCACATGGGGTCACATATCTAGCTGTGCACGTCACTGCAGCTGGAGATACAGCAAAGTACACAGAGTAGCACGTGAATCGCTGCACGTGCACAAGGCATCTACTAGCTCTGTGCGTCACTGCAGCTGAAAATCCAGTGAAGTACACCGAATAGCACAGGCGCATCGCTGCATGTACCGAAGAGTTCTCGCGATATCACGTGAATCACTGCACTACACAAAAGGGCCTGGGGCATCGCCTACCTTCTAGCTGTATGCGTCATTGTAGCTGAGTATGCAGAATACCCCACGTGTTTCACTACAACTTTTTTTTTTTTTTACATAAGAGTACACAGTTGCAAGTAGCGCCTACAACATAGAATATAAATATGTATTGATGCAGAAGAGCGCCCGGCATACCTCGCGCGTGCACTTGCGCTTACACAAGGTGTAACGAGTGTCGTTCCAGCTGCAAATGCACCAGTATGCACATGAAACCACATTTGTATTACCGTATTTGTGGGAGTACACAAGCTATTCTGAGCGAATCATTGACGGAGACTCGGCGTACACAAGTGTTGCACCACACTCCTACGAGCTGTGTGTCGATGCAGGCCATGAGTTCGAATACCGGGAACACCAACACAGCAGCCCATCGTTCAGAGGTCAGCAACTTCAATACCGTTAAACTGGGTAACGGTCGCACCTGCTACTTAAAATCGTCAATGTTACGACAACATTTGTTACATAGAAGACATTAATATTATTATCATTTTCATTATCATCATATAATTCTGCCGTGTTCACGTTTTGAAAGACGTGCGATTTGTCCCCATTTCAACGAATCCACTTAACCTTTTTTATCTATAACTCTTACCTAAAACGTTTCAGTTCAATGCTTCTATTGTGTCGTTTACTGGCATTAAAAAGATGTCAAAAAGAAAATTGGAAAAAATATACAAGTTTGAGTGTAACTGAACGGGATCGTGCTCTGGTGATTAACTAGTGCCACCCTTCCCTATTTGATTAAAAAAAAAAAAAACAGGACTGGAAAAGACATGCAGGCTTGCCAGGCACTTGGGAGAGGATGTGGCCTAACGGCTAGAGGGTCGACCGCGAAGCTGCGGAACCGGGTCCCTGTCTCGACAGGGGATGATCAACATCCTGTGATTCTGGGCAAATCACTTAATCTCCCCGTGCCTAACAAAATGAACATGTCAGTCTGTAAAACAACTGGTGCTCCTGTAAAGCGCTCTGATACCTTCGGGTCGAGTTCCCGCTATATAAACCTCCCCCCCCCCCTCCCCAAAAAAAACCATCAATTTTATTTTCCTGTGGTGTAATACGGGCGGTGTTGGCGGGAGGAGGGAGGGATCAGCCCCTGCCTCATAAACAAGACGGCGTCGAACGGGGCTCAGGTGAAGATCTCAGCTGAACACCTGCCCTTGAGCAGGGGCGTTCTGGGATGCAGGATAACTAACCTGATTTCGTCAGCAGGTGTAGCTATGCATGATGCATTCTGTAATATTACGAAACAAGTTATCTAATTTAATGACCACATCCTGTGTATAAAAGATGCGTTACAGGCAAGCTACAGAATAACTCATCGGATTTAATACCCGGGTGAAGAATTGCGAATGGTGTTACAGGCAGACAGCAGAGTAATTCATCTAATCGGCTGTGCTACTCATGTGCAGAATTGGGGATGATTTTACAAAGAGGCTACAGAGTAAGACGCCTGATTTATGGACCACGTACAGTGATGGGAAAGCGGTGCTACAGACAAGCTACGGAAGTACTCATTGGATTTAATGCCTTTGAGCAGAATTGTGGCTGATGGCACAGGCAGACTACAGATTAATTCGTCAGAGTGAATATCCGTGTGCAGAATTATGTATGATTTTACAGATACACCGCATGATCACTCATTGGAAGGAATACCATGTGAGAATTATGAAGGATGTTGCATACAGACTACGGAATAAATAACTCATAGGGTTTACTTTACAAGGCGAGTGCAGAATTCTGAATGGTGCGTTACAGTCAGAATTCAGGTTACTCATCTGATGCAACGCCAAGGTGCAGAAACACCTGTGATGTGACTACAGGCAGACCACAGAAAGGCTCCTCTGGCGCAACGCCTATGTGCAGAAACACCTGTGATGTGACTACAGGCAGACTATAGAATGGCTCCTCTGACGCAACGCCTATGTGCAGAAGAAACACCTGTGATGTGACTACAGGCAGACTACAGAATGGCTCCTCTGACGCAACGCCTATGTGCAGAAATACCTGTGATGTGACTACAGGTAGAATGGCTCCTCTGACGCAACGCCTTGGTGCAAAAACACCTGTGATGTGACTACAGGCAAACTACAGAATGGCTCCTCTGACGCAACGCCTATGTGCAGAAACACCTGTGATGTGACTACAGGCAGACTACAGAATGGCTCCTCTGACGCAACAATAATGTGCAGATTGGCTCCTCTGACGCAACGCCTATGTGCAGAATCAACTGTGATGCAGCTACAGGCAGACTACAGAATGGCTCCTCTGACGCAACGCCTATGTGCAGAAATACCTGTGATGTGACTACAGGCAGACTACAGAATAGCTCCTCTGACGCAACGCCTATGTGCAGAAACACCTGTGATGTGACTACAAGCAGACTACAGAACGGCTCCTCTGACGCAAAACCTATGTGCAGAAACACTTGTGATGTGACTACAGGCAGACTATAAAATGGGTCCTCTGATGCAGCGCCTATGTGCAGAAACACCTGTGATGTGACTACATGCAGACTACAGAATGGCTCATCTAATGCAATGCCTATGTGCAGTGTTAGAACTGGCGGTCTCTAGTTGGCAGAGGTAGGTACCTTTGTCCAAATAGGGACCCTTGCTTCTAGTCAGGGTAAGGGGGATACACTACTAAAATAACCCCTGCTCACCCCCTTGGTAGCTTGGCACGAGCAGGCAGGCTTATCTCAGAGGCAGTGTGTAAAGCATTTGTGATGTGAACACATACAGTAACCCAGTGACAACACTACAGATGGACACCACACAGGTTGTAGTATAAAGATAAGTATTTGCAATGCAATAGGTCTCACATTATTAGAGTTTGAGCTATTGGTGTTGCATTATTTAGCAATGCCAATAGCTCAAACTTTAATAATGCGAGACCTATTGCATTGCAAATGCTTGTTACACCTTGTAAATGTCCTTCTACTACATCTTTTTTCGTACCCCCCGCATTACCTATGTCCTGGAGGACCTTAAGAGAATATTTTCTCCTGTCAGGAAATGCTTTCTCTCCTGGGAGTTAAATGTAGAAACTATGAAAACTAATGAGCCTCTATTCACACTTATACATTAGTCAGATTTTCAGCACAATGCAAGGAAGATGGCTTTTTTGTAACTATTAGATCATCTTGAAGGGTGAATGAGATCAAAACTATGTGTTCATGAGTCATTGCTTTGTAACAATATGGTACGGTTATTCTCAGTTATCTTAGATTTTAAATTTTACCAGACCCAGGGGTAGAGGTTTTAGAATGCATTTTATTATAATGAAAGCCAATTAATAGGAAAAGGTGGAATTGGAGGGATATCTATAACCAAAATAATCCCACACTTATATTTTGGTGGTAAGATGTCTTGCTGGTATTGGTGTGCAGAGACCCATGCAGCGATAAGTTCAGCTTTTTTCTGCAACGCACCCTCAGGAAGGGCAGCCATGTGACGCCACTCCCTGGGCTCAGGTTAACGTCAAATTTCACCCACATGTATGTAGTTTAGATTTATATATACAAAACACTGATAATTGTCCATTCGAGAACCTTCGTGCTCGAAAACCATCTAGGTCCTTTGTTGCACTACACATGCCCATGTAAGTACTTTTCCATGTCGCATCCTGTCTGCAGTTTGTTCCTTCACACATGCCGTAAGGGCTGGTTCCCAGGACTGTCTTTAGGCAAAATAACACATATTCAGGCACCTGCACATACGGATTCTGCGAAGCTCCACTGTTGACAACATGAACACTTGCTTATGACCAGTATCGACCTCTACTGCTTCAAGAGTACATCCTATCTAAAGAATGTTGGCTTCCCTTACTGCCTCTCAGCCTTGTTTCTTGCTTTACTGCAGAATTATGGCTTAGCTTTTTACTAATACAGTTAATCCTTCACCACCATACTCGAACAGAGTTCTCACTGGTGTACTGGGAAATAACCTAATCCTGCACTATTCTTAGCTATCCCCACTTACTCACAATAGTCCTGCATGTAATTGCTACTATAAGTGGACACAAACATCAATACAGTACATGTACATACTTTAACCAGGTTTTATCGCATTGACCTTGACTCTGGAGTGGGCCACCATTGTGGGTCAGGCCTCTCTGCACAACCTGTTTACTTGCTAAGGGTTTTGCTGTTTTTCTTCCTATTATCCTATTTTCCCAGATGTAGGGTTGGAGAAGGAACTTGCCATCATAGTTTAATGTTTAGGACTAGCAAAGAAGATTACATAATGGAGACAAGAGAAGTTGCTTACTTATCCTAGTTGGTTAAATTCTTTGATTTTATAAACAAAATCTTCCTCCTCGTTAAAGCAAATTTGATTCTGACTTAGACCATCATGTCAAAATTACTTCTAACTGACCCTGATTGCCATTCTGGGATATTGAAGTACATGGATTCCTTAAAGAAGCCCTGTCAGAATTCTTCAGCACCATTTTCTGCTTTTCTTTTCTTATTGTGTAAGAATTATTGGATGTATTTCAGCCAAATGTACTTTATAGGTTTGTATTTAAATAATACTTCTCTCTATTCCTCTAAATCAAGACTGAAACGTTGTCTCCTTTGGAATTATTCCTTCATGAGATTATTATAAAAATTAGTATTTTATCTGGGATCCTGCTTATAGGTTGGAACATAGTAATGTTCACAATTTTATAGAAGGTACCCATGAAGGATACCTAGAATTACAAATAATCCTTTACTCTTCTTACCCTGGCAAAGCTAAGCTCCTTCTCAGTTTTATCTAAACCCAGTTGTTGCTGCTCGCCCAACCCCTTCCCATCCATCCCCTTCCATCCCACATGCACCCTCCTTTCTAAAGCCACTACCAATAACTATTGCTATTTGTCTTTCCCCAGATACCTTTAATGATTTACCCTGAAAGTGCCATTGCTGAGTATGGCGGCATCCCCTGGTGGATAATACTTGTTGCAGTTTTAGCTGGAATCTTGGTGCTGGCTTTGTTGGTACTCATCCTCTGGAAGGTAAGGAAGCTCAGATGTTATAGTGCCAAAGTAGACCACTAACTTTTTCACAAGCAGCTCTGGTCGCTGCTTCCTTATTGGTTATGGGGCAGCGTGCCCTTCTGCGGGTAGGCAGAGTTACAGATGAAGATGACTACTGATAAAACAATTGTATGGGGAAAGGAGCCTTGCGGAGGTTCTTTGTCAAGATGAGATATCCGTCCACTACTGTTTCTAGGCCTGGTGAACACAGAATATCTTTCCATGAGTTTTCATCAGAACATTATGTATTATGTGACTATTTTGACAATATGTGGACAGAGATGGTTGGAGATCATTTGACAAACAGTGTCACACACAGTCTTTTACTCTCAGAGTGAGAGCAGAGAAAAATCTAGACACTAACTAAGTAAAGTCTCAGAGGTTTCTGGGGTGTAGCTCACGGAAAATGGCATGAGTTGATTGATCTGGCACAGCTTATGCGCTTTCCATAGCAAATTATCTGCTTATGGCCAGTCTGGAAGGAGGGGCCGAAGAGGGAAATAGCTTCAGCTAGAAGTATCTTGATGTTTGAGGCATGTGTAATGTAGATACACATGCTTTGCATACTTCTGCCATCTAGTGTTGGGTCCGGATGTTTGCAAGTTGTTTTTCTTCGAAGAAGTCTTTTCCAGTCAAGAGGTAAGGTGACTCCTCCTTTCGGTGATAGTGCGCATGGGCATCGACTCCATTGTTAGATTGTTTTCTTTCTGCCATCGGGTTCGGACGTGGTTTGCAGCGCTCCAGTTCGAGTCCGTTCTTCGGGATCTCCTCCAACCCACTGTACCCTCCTCGGTATTGTTTTGTACGCGTCCCCTTATTCCAGCGTGTCTAAAAAAATAAGAAAACTCCCATCTTCGATCGAGAAGATGCGCTGATATTTTTAAAGACCCTGTACATGCCCGTATATTAACACCTAGGGTCGATAAAAAATACAAGCCTCCACCATCTGACCCAATATTTCTTAACGGGGAGTTGCCTTTAAATTCCCTAGTGGTATCCAATGCTCGAAAGAGAGCAAATTCTCAAACTACAGCAGAAGCACCTCCTCCAGACAAAGAGTCTAAGTTAATTGATGCACAGGCAAAAGAATAGCTGCACAATCCGCCAACCATTGGCGCATTGCCAACACACAAGGACCATTGGCTAGATATGATAGAGCCCACTGTGATGAAATGGAGGAGCTACTCCAACACCTCCCAGAGGACTATAAAAAGAGAGGACAGGAACTAGTGCAGGAGGGAAAATTAATATCCAATTCCTCCATTAGATGTGCCCTAGATGCTGCTGACACTGCAGCAAGGGGAATTAACACCAGCATTCTCCTTACAAGACATGCAAGGCTCAGAATCTCTGGGTTTAAACCAGAGGTTCAACACTCTATTTTAAAGGTTCCATTTGCCAAAGAACACCTTTTTGGGCCTCAAGTGGATTTGTCACTTGAGAAAATGAAAAAAGATACAGAAGTGGCAAAATCAATGGGAGCACTTCAGTCACCATCTAATAGAGGTTCTTTTCGCCGCTCATTCTATAGAGGAGGATCCAAACGTAATGCCTCAGATTCAAATGTATCCTCATACAGATCAAACACGCAACCCTCTTCACCTATGGGTTTCTATAAGGGCGGTTACAGAGGGAACAATTTCAAAGGCAGAGGAAAAGGCACAACAACACGTACCTCTCCATCTCCCAATAAACAGTGACTTACCTATAATTCCCCCCGACCACCTTACACCTGTCAGGGGAAGACTACAACCCTTTCTTCCCATTTGGCAAGCAATAACAACAGACAAATGAGTATTAGACATTATCCAACATGGTTATTGCCTAGAACTCACCAGCAATCCTCCCAATATTCCACCTCGCAATTACAAGCTTTCATTACAACACATACAGCTCCTCAAACAAGAAGTACAAGCTCTTCTAACAAAAGGAGCTATAGAACCAGTTCCATTACAACACCAAGGATTAGGAGTCTACTCACTTGACTTCCTAATCCCCAAAAAGGACAGGTCTCTATGACCAATCTTAGATCTAAGGCCCTTAAACTTATATATACTGTCAGAACACTTTCACATGGTTACCCTTCAACAAGTGCTTCCACTTCTACACCAAAGCGTCTTTATGTCGACACTAGAGTTAAAGGACGCATACTTTCATATTCCTATCCACCCAGCGCATCACAAATATCTCAGATTTGTGATAGTAGGAAACCACTATCAAATCAAAGTACTTCCATTCGGAGTGACTACTGCACCTAGAGTATTCACAAAATGTCTGGCAGTAGTAGCAGCTCATCTAACAAGACAACAAATTCATGTCTTCCTATATCTGGATGATGGCTCATCAAAGCCAACAAAGAGAAAGTGTTTACAACACACTCAAGCTACTATAAACCTTCTCCATCTCTTGGGATTTACTGTCAATGCACAAAAGTCCCATCTTCAACCCTTACAACTGCAAACATATCTGGGAGCGACGATAAACACTCACACAGCTCTAGCTTCTCCCAATGCAGCCAGGATTCAAACCTTTCAAACTTTATTACTACAGTTTCAAACCAACCAGTACCTAACACTGAAGACTTTCATGCGACTGTTGGGAATGATGGCATCATGCATTGCAATAGTGCCTCATGCAAGATTACACATGCTTCCTCTACAGGAATGCTTAGCACGTCAGTGGAATCAATCACAGGGTCAATGAACAGATCTAGTGTTGGTAGACAGCTGCACTCATCGCTCTCTGCAGTGGTGGAACACACAAAAGGACGGCCTTTCATCAACTCCATTCTACAAGTCGTACTAACAGCAGATGCATCTCTCACAGGTTGGGATGCCCATCTCCAGCATCTAACAATTCAGGGTCTATGGGACACCAAACACAAGAGTCTCCACATCAATTACTTAGAGCTTCTAGCTGTCTATCTAGCACTAAAAGCTTTTCAGCCTCACCTAGTAGGGAAAGTTGTCTTAGTCCAGATGGACAATATGACAGCAATGTACTATGTGCACAAACAGGGGGGGACACACTCTCTACAGTTGTCAAGCCTCTCTCAGACCATTTGGCGTTGGGCGATACATCACAAAATTCATCTTCTAGCAGAACACCTTCCAGAAATGCACAACCAGTTTTCCGACCTCCTCAGCAGGATGCGGCAACAAGTACAAGAATGGGAACTTCATCCCCAGGTTCTCCTTCCGTACTTCCAAAAATTGGGTTTTCCACAGATAGACCTCTTTGCAACAGCAGAGAACTCAAAATGCCCAAACTTCGCCTCCAGATTCCCACACCATCTATCCAAAAGCAATGCCCTATGAATGAACTGGTCAGGGATATTTGCTTACGCTTTTCCGCTTTTCCCTCTACTTCCATTGTGGGTTCGGAAATTCAGACAGACATCACTCACACTAATTCTAGTGGCTCCCACATGGGCTCGTCAACCATGGTTCACCACACTACTAGAACTGTCAGTAGTGCCATACCAAAAACTGCACCTCACTTCCAACCTTCTCACACAGAGCCGTGGAGAAATCAGACATCCAAACCCCAAGGAGCTCAACCTATTGATCTGGCTCCTGAAGTCATAGAGTTGGGATATTTAAACCTACCACCAGATTTTATGACAATCCTGAAAGACGCAAGAAAACCTACCACTAGAGTATGTTATGCAGCACAGCGGAAAAGGTTTGTCATCTATTGTAAAAATAACACAATTGATCCACTTGATGCATCTATATAAAATTTTATTTGTTATCTTTTGCATCTACAGCGAGTTGACTTAGCTTACACATCTATTGGATTACATCTTGCAGCCAGCGGTAGCTGCATTACTGAAAAACAGACAACATTTGTCCATATTGAAAGTTCCAGTAATTAAAGCTTTTATGGAAGGCCTTAAAAGAATAATACCACCTAGGGTACCACCTGCACCTATCTGGAACCTCAACATTGTTCTCACAAGGCTTAAGGGTCCACATTTTGAACCATTACACATTTGTCCATTACAATTTATCTCATGGAAGGTTGCCTTTCTAATTGCTATCACTTCACTGAGACGTGTTGGTGAGTTACAGGCATTAACCTTAAAAGAACCCTTCTTTCAACTTCATAAAGATAGAGGTGTTCTTCGTACTAACCGTAAATTCCTTCCAAAAGTAGTTTCTGCTTTTCATATTAACCAATCAGTTGAGTTAGCTGTGTTCTTCCCTAAACCTGATTCAGTATCAGAAAGGGCTCTACATACTATTGGTGTAAAAAGAGCATTGTTATACTATATTGATAGGACAAAAGGTTTTGGCAAAACAAAACAACTTTTTGTTGCATTCGCTCCACCTCATAAAGGAACTCCTATCTCTAAATCTGGTATTTCTAGGTGGATTGTCAAATGTATTCGAACTTGCTATGTTAAACCTAAAAGAACTTTAACTATACTTCCTAGAGCACACTCTACTCGCAAAATAGGAGCATCTATGGCCTTTTTAGGTAACATTCCTATAGCTGACATATGAAAGGCAGCTACATGGTCTACACCACACATATTTACCAAACATTATTGTGTGGATGACTTAGCACGTCAACAAGCTAGTGTAGGACAAGCAGTGCTAAAACACTTTTTCCAACAACTGCAACACCCACTGGTTAGCCACCACTTTGGGAGAATACTGCTATACAATCTATGCAAAGCATGTGTATCTACAGCACACATGCCTCGAAAGGATTATGTTACTTACCCTGTAAGTATCTGATCTTGGCATGTAGAGCTGTAGATTCACATGTGCCCTCCCTCCTTCTCAGACACCTGTGGTTGTTTCAGTTCTTATTATTTACATTACATATGCATGGACATCTCTGTACTACACTCACTTACTCCATTCTCACCCTCTTGTGGGAAAACAATCTAACAATGGAGTCGATGCCCATGGGCACTATCACCGAAAGGAGGAGTCACCTTACCTTGTGACTGGAAAAGACTTCTTCGAAGAAAAACAACTTGCAAACATCCGGACCCAACACTAGATGGCAGGAGTATGCAAAGCATGTGAATCTACAGCTCTACATGCCAAGAACAGATGCTTACAGGGCAAGTAACATACTCCTTTTGGTTCACAAACCTGTACATGCTCCACTCCTTGCCATCTATCCAATGCAAACAATTTCAAAGGTGATACATAGCCCCCAAGAC
The DNA here is from genome assembly GCA_963921515.1 of Calotriton arnoldi. Taxonomy (NCBI): domain Eukaryota; kingdom Metazoa; phylum Chordata; class Amphibia; order Caudata; family Salamandridae; genus Calotriton; species Calotriton arnoldi. The sequence goes on along the minus strand of CAWUFW010003894.1, from coordinate 966,755 downwards.
CACCCTGTTGGTATTGACAACTGATACTTAACCTGACCTGCCTTCTCTGGTCTAAGACTAACCGTTGGGAGTAGACTACTTTTGGAGCCTATTGTTCTGAGTGTTTAGACAAAATATTGAGTCCAAAATATTGTGAGGACAAAATATCGTGCCAAGAATATCGAGGACAAGAGTTTTGTGAAGGTAGGTTTCTATGGGAAAGCAAAGTTTTACTGTACTTAACTCCACATCTATGTACCTTGACAATATATATATATATCTTCAAGGTACATAGATGTGGAGTTAAGAATAGTAAATCTATACTTGCCTATTTACACTTACTTTCTCGATATTTTGATCCTCCATATTTTTGACATGCTGTCAGTGATTCATTGCTCTGTACAAACTCCTCCTCCTTCAGACAAGGTTCTGTTTGCTGTAAGCAGAATATGGCTTTAACCATAAGTACCAAACCTACCGTCTCATCTGTCCAAGGCCCTAATTTCTCATTGATAAATGCATCTGCAGCGGTAGTTCCCCGGATCGGTCTTCCATGTCCATGGCCCTAGTTGTTGTAATCATTTGTCGCCAGGATATAGCTCCCCAAACGTGGCACCTTTTCTAGTTGAAGCTCTACAAAATACTTCTGCAAATGATAGTTTGCTATTCCTCCTTCCTATTGCCAGTTTCCTAGTTGCTGTGAGTCGAATACATCCATAGATGATACCTACTCTTTCCTTCTCTGGTCCAGGTCCTAGTTGTTGTCAAGCAGAATAAATCATTAGGCAATAGTTCCCCAGACCTGCTTCTTCTGCTTGATGCCCCTGATGTTGTGTATAATATGTCAAAAAAGAAAGAGGGGGAGAAAGAGGGACAAAGCTAGGTCCACCCTCCTAATGCAATAGTAGACCTACAAATCCGGTGTGACAGGATAGGGACCGAGCTGGGATGTAGACTTTCACTCAATGCGAGCTTAAAAGTCTTAAGGAAGGGAAACTTTCCTTTCTTGAGTCCCCTCACTCACCAGGGTTTCCCCATGGTGACATGCTTCATCATTGGGGCCATCTCAACCCGCTACGGGCTGAGGCGTGCTACGACTGCGATGAGACGTAGGAGCACTAATCGTGAGAAGCTATGTGTGGTGCAGTGGTGTGGTGGAGTGGAATTTATTAAAAAGTACCTAACTAGTGGGCAGAAAAAACTTTATTCGGGCTCCTAGTTGGTCTATTAAAAACGGGGTGAGTCTCTAGTGGGCCTATCCGAATGCGTTAGGGGTCCCTAGTAGACGTCAACATGTTTCGAGCTTCCCCACAGCTCTTCTTCAGGACAACACAGGGTCCCGCCCTGTGTGTACCACTCCAAAGTGACCTACAGTGATTTAAGTGAAAACAACTAAATGCTGCAAAATAAGACAATTATTAATAATACATACGATACGCATTTGTCACGTAGTATAGGTACATAATAGTCCCGTAGTATCTGTAAAAAGAATAAAGAAAGAACAATGATTAAGGTAACCCTACCCCCTCTTGGGGGTGGGTGGAATGAGCGTAATACCCAAGGGCTCCTTGCGATGCGTGCTTTCATTCTGCCAAGATGTGATTAACCATGCAGAGCTGCGAAATAACATGCTTGCCTAAAGTTATGGTGGAAATTTAGGTGTGTTAAAGGAAAAAGGGGTTAAAAATGCACCTGGTAACTACACCGTGGACATGACAAAACAAACAGATAGACAGACATGTAACGTGAAACATGATTAACATACTGTAATTTAAGCAACAATGTGCCTCATGGTCTCAATCGGGGTAAGAGGGTTCCAACTGGAACTCTAGAAAAAACAGAGGAGAAACATTGTCATTTGCCGTTTTCGATCGAGGATCGTGTTGGAAATGAAAGATGCAGAAGAATACCAAAACGCACTGAGAGCAAACCCGCAGCGTGCTCGGTTTCAGTATACAACCTGTAATGCAAAACCACTTACTTGTATGATAACCTCTCGGTCAGTAGACCTAGTAATTCTCCTCGAGACCGCATATTGGCGTCCCTTGCTAGGGAGCTGGGTTAAAGGAAGTGTTTCCGTCTAGTCATACTAGGATGACTAGAACACAAACCTTCCCAAAATGGCCGCCCAGTCTTGTGCTAATGGCGTAGCCCTGTTGGGAATGAAAAAACTTGCTTCATATATGAAGACGGGGTTCAAGTACGTGCTACAAATTCATAACAAATACAGAAACACAAAACAGTGGTTGAGACAAGTGGTTCACCGGCAGTATGCTCTGCCTATCATGCGATCCTTAACGAACGTGAAAGGCTGAGTGCACTTTCATACTGTGTACTTAGTTTTCATTTCAAAGTTGCTGGATTTACTGCCAGAGGGAAAACAAAAAGGGGGATAAACCCATAAGAGGTGCTCAATTAATGAAACGACCTCTGATGGTGATGGATGAGGGATGGTGTGTTGGAAAGAAGATATGCCATTAGACAAGTGGTCATTAATGTCTAGGAAAATAGTGTGGTAATTGGGGTATATTGCATGTAATAACACCGAGTTGATGGTACCTAAATAATTACGGGTTCTTGACCGGGGAATATATCGCACATCCTACGGTTTGTCAGTATTCAGATATGGTGTGTTTGAAAAACAGGATAATCTGCTAGATCTCTAATCTTCAGGTAGAGAATCCAGTATTAGAGTGGATATGTTAGGCAAACACTGAGATCCTAAGGTGTGAGTCATTGTGTGAATTGACCCCACGGAATATTGTCGTTCAGGCCCCGACTGTCTGCCCGTAGTTTGAAAACCCAGCGTTGTTCTTTCTCATGGAGTCTCTTTTCTTGGTTCTCACTATACTTTATATGTTCTAAGACCACCCACTTCATGTCGTTCGGTGTATGCTTAGTTTCTATGAAGTGAGATGTCATTTTTGTAGTGGCCCTCTGACATCTTATATTACTACGGTGTTCCACTATTCGGGTGCTGACTTTCCTGGTAGTCATCCCAACATAGTGGAGGTTACAGATACAGGTAATCAGGTATACGACTCCTATGGTGTTACAGTTAGTGAAGTTTCGTAGTTCCCAGGTCATGTTGTTATTGAATTCCACTTTCTTAGTGGCAGCAGTCAAGTGGCAAACACTGCAATTACTGCAAGGATAGTGTCCTCCTGGTAATGGTTGAAGCACCCTTTGCGGCCCATCAGGGTTCCCCATATTTCTCGGACGTGTGTGGACAAAATGGTTTCTCAGGTTTTTGCCTTTTTGTGGCTGAACATGGGTTTTGGTATGTTTAGATCACCACTATTGAGTGTCCTCCAATGTTTGTTCACTATTTTCATTACTTTGTTGGATGCAACATTGTAGGTTGTTATGCATATTGGTCGTTTCTCTTTCATTGTTGATTGTCGAGGTTCAAGGAGGGCCTCTCTGTGATTATTCAGGGCTCTTTTTTGGCTTTAGAAACTAACTGTCTAGGATATTTCCTTCCTATAAGTTTCTCTGCCAGGTCTCTAGCTTGAATATTGTAATCATCTCTTTCAGTACAATTACGTCTTAAGCGCAAAAATTGTCCGAAGGGAAGGTTCTCTTTCAACTGTCTTGGGTGGAAACTGTCGTATATTAAGAGACAGTTTCTGGCTGTAGGTTTGAAATGAGTAGTAGTTGTTAAGAGACCACTGTGAGCTTTTATATTCAGATCAAGGAAAACCATTTGAGATCTGCTCATGGTGAAAGTGAATTTTAAAAAGGGTCTTGCAGGTTTAGCCAATTGATGAAGTCTGTTGCTTCTGCTTCATTGCCTCTCCATATTATGAACACATCGTCGATGTAACGTTTCCAAAGTTGGAGGTGAGCAAAATGTGGGTTTGAATCATGCAATATCTTTTGCTTCTCAAGGTGGTGGACATAAAGTCCTGCTACACTCGGCGCGAAAGTGCTTCCCATGCTAGTTCCATGCTGTTGGCGGAACAGTGTGTCTTCAAATCTGAAGTAATTTTCTGTAAGGGCCAGCCGGCAACATTCAAGGACTACATGTCTGGGTGTGAGGTAACGCCATGGTTCTTGGAATAGTATTTCCTCAAGGATGTCTAATGTTGCTTTTTGTGGTAGACTGGTATATAAACTTTCCACATCCAAGCCAATCAGGATATTAGTTGAGGGATCAAAGGGTGAGTCTTGGAGAAGACAGAGAACCGCTTTTGTGTCCTGCAAGTACGTACTGGTACTTTGTACTAGTGGCCGCAGGAAAGCGTCAGCAAATCTAGAAAGGGGTTCTAATATTGAGCCTATCCCGAGACTATTGGTCTTCCTGGTGGGTTGTCCATAGATTTATGGATCTTGGGGATGGTGTAGAAATACGGGGTAGTGGGTTTGGTATTTTCCAGGAAATCTGCTTCCTTTTTGGTAATCCAGTTGTTGGCTATTGATTCCTCAACCAAGTATGCGATTTCAGTGCGTAATCGTTCGGTAGGGTCTTCTTTTATCTTGATGTAATTTCTTTCATCTCCCAGTAGGTTGAGACAGACTTTGCGGTATGCTGTGGAGTTTTGTAGCACTATGGCTCCTCCCTTGTCTGCAGATGGGAGATGAAAGAAATTACATCAAGATAAAAGAAGACCCTACCGAACGATTACGCATTGCAATCGCATACTTGGTTGAGGAATCAATAGCCAACAACTGGATTACCAAAAGGAAGCAGATTTCCTGGAAAATACCAAACCCACTACCCCGTATTTCTACACCATCCCCAAGATCCATAAATCTATGGACAACCCACCAGGAAGACCAATAGTCTCGGGGATAGGCTCAATATTAGAACCCTTTCTAGATTTGCTGACGCTTTCCTGCGGCCACTAGTACAAAGTACCAGTATGTACTTGCAGGACACAAAAGCGGTTCTCTGTCTTCTCCAAGACTTACCCTTGATCCCTCAACTAATATCCTGATTGGCTTGGATGTGGAAAGTTTATATACCAGTCTACCACAAAAAGCAACATTAGACATCCTTGAGGAAATACTATTCCAAGAACCATGGCGTTACCTCACACCCAGACATGTAGTCCTTGAATGTTGCCGGCTGGCCCTTACAGAAAATTACTTCAGATTTGAAGACACACTGTTCCGCCAACAGCATGGAACTAGCATGGGAAGCACTTTCGCGCCGAGTGTAGCAGGACTTTATGTCCACCACCTTGAGAAGCAAAAGATATTGCATGATTCAAACCCACATTTTGCTCACCTCCAACTTTGGAAACGTTACATCGACGATGTGTTCATAATATGGAGAGGCAATGAAGCAGAAGCAACAGACTTCATCAATTGGCTAAACCTGCAAGACCCTTTTTAAAATTCACTTTCACCATGAGCAGATCTCAAATGGTTTTCCTTGATCTGAATATAAAAGCTCACAGTGGTCTCTTAACAACTACTACTCATTTCAAACCTACAGCCAGAAACTGTCTCTTAATATACGACAGTTTCCACCCAAGACATTTGAAAGAGAACCTTCCTTCGGACAATTTTTGCGCTTAAGACGTAATTGTACTGAAAGAGATGATTACAATATTCAAGCTAGAGACCTGGCAGAGAAACTTATAGGAAGGAAATATCCTAGACAGTTAGTTTCTAAAGCCAAAAAAGAGCCCTGAATAATCACAGAGAGGCCCTCCTTGAACCGCGACAATCAACAATGAAAGAGAAACGACCAATATGCATAACAACCTACAATGTTGCATCCAACAAAGTAATGAAAATAGTGAACAAACATTGGAGGACACTCAATAGTGGTGATCTAAACATACCAAAACCCATGTTCAGCCACAAAAAGGCAAAACCTGAGAAACCATTTTGTCCACACACGTCCGAGAAATATGGGGAACCCTGATGGGCCGCAAAGGGTGCTTCAACCATTACCAGGAGGACACTATCCTTGCAGTAATTGCAGTGTTTGCCACTTGACTGCTGCCACTAAGAAAGTGGAATTCAATAACAACATGACCTGGGAACTACGAAACTTCACTAACTGTAACACCATAGGTGTCGTATACCTGATTACCTGTATCTGTAACCTCCACTATGTTGGGATGACTACCAGGAAAGTCAGCACCCGAATAGTGGAACACCGTAGTAATATAAGATGTCAGAGGGCCACTACAAAAATGACATCTCACTTCATAGAAACTAAGCATACACCGAACGACATGAAGTGGGTGGTCTTAGAACATATAAAGTATAGTGAGAACCAAGAAAAGAGACTCCATGAGAAAGAACAACGCTGGGTTTTCAAACTACGGGCAGACAGTCGGGGCCTGAACGACAATATTCCGTGGGGTCAATTCACACAATGACTCACACCTTAGGATCTCAGTGTTTGCCTAACATATCCACTCTAATACTGGATTCTCTATCTGAAGATTAGAGATCTAGCAGATTATCCTGTTTTTCAAACACACCATATCTGAATACTGACAAACCGTAGGATGTGCGACATATTCCCCCGGTCAAGAACCCGTAATTATTTAGGTACCATCAACTCGGTGTTATTACATGCAATATACCCCAATTACCACACTATTTTCCTAGACATTAATGACCACTTGTCTAATGGCATATCTTCTTTCCAACACACCATCCCCTCATCCATCACCATCAGAGGTCGTTTCATTAATTGAGCACCTCTTATGGGTTTATCCCCCTTTTTTGTTTTCCCTCTGGCAGTAAATCCAGCAACTTTGAAATGAAAACTAAGTACACAGTATGAAACTGCACTCAGCCTTTCACGTTCGTTAAGGATCGCATGATAGGCAGAGCATACTGCCGGTGAACCACTTGTCTCAACCACTGTTTTGTGTTTCTGTATTTGTTATGAATTTGTAGCACGTACTTGAACCCCGTCTTCATATATGAAGCAAGTTTTTTCATTCCCAACAGGGCTACGCCATTAGCACAAGACTGGGCGGCCATTTTGGGAAGGTTTGCGTTCTAGTCATCCTAGTATGACTAGACGGAAACACTTCCTTTTAACCCAGCTCCCTAGCAAGGGACGCCAATATGCGGTCTCGAGGGAATTACTAGGTCTACTGACCGAGAGGTTATCATACAAGTAAGTGGTTTTGCATTACAGGTTGTATACTGAAACCGAGCACGCTGCGGGGTTTGCTCTCAGCGCGTTTTTGGTATTCTTCTGCATCTTTCATTTCCAACACGATCCTCGATCGAAAAACGGCAAATGACAATGTTTCTCCTCTGTTTTTTCTAGAGTTCCAGTTGGAACCCTCTTACCCGATTGAGACCATGAGGCACATTGTTGCTTAAATTACAGTATGTTAATCATGTTTCACGTTACATGTCTGTCTATCTGTTTGTTTTGTTATGTCCACGGTGTAGTTACCAGGTGCATTTTTAACCCCCTTTTTCCTTTAACACACCTAAATTTCCACCATAACTTTAGGCAAGCATGTTATTTCGCAGCTCTGCATGGTTAATCACATCTTGGCAGAATGAAAGCACGCATCGCAAGGAGCCCTTGGGTATTACGCCTCATTCCACCCACCCCCAAGAGGGTAGGGTTACCTTAATCATTGTTCTTTCTTTATTCTTTTACAGATACTACGGGACTATTATGTACCCATACTACGTGACAAATGCGTATCGTATGTATTATTAATAATTGTCTTATTTTGCAGCATTTAGTTGTTTTCACTTAAATCACTGTAGGTCACTTTGGAGTGGTACACACAGGGCGGGACCCTGTGTTGTCCTGAAGAAGAGCTGTGGGGAAGCTCGAAACATGTTGACGTCTACTAGGGACCCCTAACGCATTCGGATAGGCCCACTAGAGACTCACCCCGTTTTTAATAGACCAACTAGGAGCCCGAATAAAGTTTTTTCTGCCCACTAGTTAGGTACTTTTTAATAAATTCCACTCCACCACACCACTGCACCACACATAGCTTCTCACGATTAGTGCTCCTACGTCTCATTGCAAGTCATAGCACGCCTCAGCCCGAAGCAGGTTGAGATGGCCCCAATGATGAAGCATGTCACCATGGGGAAACCCTGGTGAGTGAGGGGACTCAAGAAAGGAAAGTTTCCCTTCCTTAAGACTTTTAAGCTCGCATTGAGTGAAAGTCTACATCCCAGCTAGGTCCCTATCCGGTCACACCGGATTTGTAGGTCTACTGTCGTGTATAATATGTCTACAGCCCATAGGTACTTAGACATGCCATCCTCTCTGGCCAAGGCCTCCATGGTCTCTCCCTTGACATGCCTGTGCTAAAATTCCTTCCTGTTGCAGTGTGGATTCTTCAAGAGGACCAGCAGAGAGGCAGACTACACCACCAGTTACCACCGTGCTCACCTGGGGCTACAACCCTCGGAGATGGAGAAACAGGCAGATGAAGCCTAGCAAGTGGTCCGTGTGCAGTGATGATAGCCTTGGTGCATGCATGGGTCCTGCAAATGAGCACGGTTTGGCGTGCCTGCGTTTGTGTTTGGTGCACTATATGTATCTGTAGTTGACTATGTGAAGGTTAGATGCTCGGACATGTGCACTGTTGAACCCATTGTTTTTGTTCTATTATTGCGAGTCTAGAACGTGCAGCTGTCAGGGAGGGATCAAATCATGGCTTTAGCATGAACCTGATGTTTTTCATTCACAATGTATCAAAGAGCAGAACCCAAGAACCCAACCCAAATGTATCCAAGAGGAAAGGAGCAGCTGCACATTCAATGTGCTTTTGCTACCAGACACAATATTAGTGTTTCTCTTGTCAGTATTTACTAGAGAAATCTAGGTAGTTCTCTATGTGACTTTACTTAAGCTCCTTTTGCTACCCAGCGCTCTAGCAACGAAGTCTCTCAAGGTAATTCAGGAACCATAAGCCGTGCTTGGTCCATCCTCATTAGCAAGATGGACTGACATGGCCAGAGATCTGCTCACAGATTAAAAAAAAACATGTGGACATTTACTAATAGAGATGTGTTTTTAAAGATACAAGTAACAGCATGAGTCTGTGGTTTAGAAGAGCAGATTGAAACCTAACAAAAAATAGGTTCAAGCAAGCAGCTGCCTGCCAGCAGGGGTGGTGAGCTGGGAAGAAGCTTAGAATACACACTTGAACAATAGTGTTAACAAGGCAGAGAGGAACAGCAGCTACCAAAAAAGACTTTCAGTGTTGGGGTAGGTAGAGAATTGAACGGAATGATTGCTGGTGATCCTACAACTCATCTGAACTACAGCCACTGGTGAATATCCTGCATTGATAGTAGCCGTCAATGAGAAACATCTCTGAGTGCTGCCGTCATTCACTTGCCAATCCGGGTTGAAAATGTGTCCCCTTACTTACTGGGAGGGGTGAGAAACAGGGTGGATCAGACAGCAACACATCTTGTTGGGTGGGAGCAGTGCTGTTTTAAGTAGTGTACATTGATGAGCAGCTGAGGGCCCTTCGCTAGGACTACTTCTAGAGAGGGTTAAGTGTATCTACCCTTGGGTAAAGTAGGCTCAGAGTCCTTTTGCTGTCTCTTTAAAAATTCTGTTTTTATTTATAGTGATTATATCATACATCTCCAAGGTCAGTTATTTCACCAAACAGTTATACACTTATATTAGCGGAGTTCTATGAGCAGCCAACACACGTTCATTTTCATTGTCCATATGGTTCATATAATTCTTGGTGCAATTCAGTGCACACTTGTGCACACCGGACAAGTTTCTCCTCTGGATTTACTGAATTGTACCTAGAATTATGCAAACAATATGGACAATGAATATGATGGAAAACAAATTTGCTGAAACCTAAACTTTATTCTAAAAGCCTTGAGAAAGCCCCAGGCTATTGAGCCGGTTAGGGGGCAAAACATGTGTTGGCTGCTCACACTAATATACATGTATAACTATTTGGTTAAATAACTCACCTTGGAGGCGAATGATATAATCACTACAAATAAAAACAGAATTTTCAAAGAGACAACAAAAGGACTCTGAGCCTTCTTTACTCAAGGTTAGATACACTGAGTGCCTCTCTGCAAGCATACCAACACAAAGAGTAGGTCCAAACCTCAACAAGTGGACTACCGCCCTCGGATTATGGGTATTTTCCAACACGGAGAGAGTGCTGGACCTCGTTGCACACCTTCTCTAGGACTTGTCTGTGTTTGTGCCCGACGTGTGAGTGGTGCATTAATGACATGTTAGGGTAACATGATGCATGTTCACCTCTCCTAATGTTTGAAGTGTATGCACTAATTTCCCAACAGAGGGGTTACTTCTGTACGTTACTTATATGCACTTCCCTATATTGCCTCATGGATAGCCACTTCCCTTTTCCCATCGAAAATTTTAAGGTTCATTGCTCAAAATAACACTTTGATCATTTTATCAGCTTTTATCCATAAATCTCAACATAACCACATTTTCCCCAGGTTCTTTTTGCATTAATGATGTATAATACCAAAAGAAAGCTGGGAATGGAGCCATGAGACTCAATTGCAGCAGTAACACTATTGTCTCTGTACACAGTTGTGGGCTCTGTTGGGCTGGGCTGGGCTGAGCTGCATTTGTTATTTGTGGAGTATGGGCTTCAGGCTCCCACTCCGTGGGGATGGTCACCCACATGTCCTGACCCTCAGTTGGGATACCTCTGTGACAGTGTTCACCTAAAACGGTAAGTGAGACACAAATATACGCAGGCTTCTAGCTCCAGAAAACTGAGAAAATGAAAATCCTCAACACCGCTCAAGTGGTTCTTAGGAAAACTCCAAACACTGATTTCCTTCATCATAACAGTACGTATGAGAATTAGATAGAAGCTTGAAGAACAGAATAAATGGCAATTTGGAAGAAATAGTGTCCTAAAGTCTGTAGGACCTAATTTAGATATGGGCGGTAACCAGACATTTACCAAAACAAACGACGGCTGCCCCAATCTCCCACCCTTTTCTTCTCCTACTGATTTACCATGAGGGGGGAAGTTGAGTTCTCGGTGGTGGAGCTGCAGCTGACTCCACCATTGGAAACCCCCTGTCTGTGGATTCGACTCGGAGGGACATGGGTTCTTGCAGCCTGCAACCTTCAATGTAACTATTGCGTTCTGGACTAAAAAAAGAAGACTTGTGCAAAATTTACAAAACGTTTTTTGCAAAATCCTTGTATATTTCTTTCCAGTAATTTTGTATTGATATTTCGAAAACAGTGTTCAGTGCAAAATAACAACAAGCCAATATCATGACAGCCATCTTTTATCAAATACAAAGATCCTTGTGAAGTATATCTTTAAACAGATTCCATCAAATATAGAAAAGAAATAGTCCAAAGCAGTAGTAAGGGATTAACTCCCAATAATAAAATGTTAAAACAATAAAATGAAAACCAAATTCTGTCTTTCCTAGCTTCGAAGAACATCTGACATTACTGTATGTTTATATGTATGATTAGTTACCCATACTAGGGGAATACGTTTGCTTGTAACTCAAGTAACTTTTCTTTTGTGTGAGGTATACCCTATACCTCACACAAAACAGTCAGCAGGAGAATGACTCATTAGAGGAGAAAATATATCTCTGTGAAACATTTTCTATTCACATTATTCCCCAGGGAGCAAAAAGTAAAATAGAAAATTGTGCAAAATCGCTAAAGTTCTGCACTTTTCATGCAGTGCAAAATAGAAATTACACAAGATTATGCGACGTAACAAAAATATTGCACAGGCCTATGAAAAAATCCTTAAATTGTTCCCCACATACTTGAAGACAGCTCCAAGCGTTCGGAGGGCCTTAGTAATTGATTCCTGACGTCTGGCCGTCAAAGCAGGAGTCCATCTTCAGGAAGCATATAAGTGATGACATACCACAGCCATTGTCTTTTTTTCCACGGAGTGGATGTTATTTGGGAGAAAAATTTCAATGACAACAGCATCAACTCATGATATATAATTGAGGCTTTTAACGTCTTTTTGAGATTCCTTTGAAGTGAAATTGATTTGATGGAGAAGGATGTCGACTCTTCAAGCCATTTCTAGACTGTGCTAGAATGAAAGCTGGGAGAACTGAAGAATAGTTAAACAAGACTGAGTTCAGCTTTGATCAGCTCTGATTTTGTTCAGTATTGCTGTGCTGAGATTGTTGAAACACAACTTTAAGATATTACACAAAAAATTGAAAAGCACTTGCAGTAGCACTTATCATTCTGTCCATGGAGATACTGCACTTTTACAGTTCTGTGGGTGGTGCATTTGGCTAGTCTCCTCTATGCCCTAAACCTGTGTAAAGAGTGCAGAGCTTGGGCGAAGATGGGCGCACACTTGTAGAGAAGTAAGATGACAACACTGTTAGCAAAAGAGGCGATGAGACCGCATTGAGACAGCGGATGAAGTGTCACAACTGAGCACGAGCAGACTTAGAAGGAGTGAAAAAGACTGCAGAGAGGGCTGAAGTTTGGTACCCATCTGGGCCACTGACTGCCGGGCTCAGATTATCCGGCAATGTACAGAGTGATGCAGATGTAGCCCACTGCTTATAGCCTCAATTATTTAACCATGGAGGAGAAATGAGCGTGTGGGGCTGGGAAGATGTGTGAGAGAAATAGTACACCGTGAAGCCATGAGGAGTGAAGGGCACAGGAGAATTTGGAAAGCATGAGTTAGTTCACCGTGACCAGGTGGAGAATCGAAACTGTCCTGAGAGAAAGCTACAAATGATGCTGCCCTTGTAAACCGCTGGGCAGAAGGTGACAGAGAACAAGACTCTAAAGGGCTTCCTGAAGAGTGCTGGCAAGGTACATCACCCAAGGCAATAATGCTGAAACTGCTTTGAGGGGGAGGGAGCAGGAGCCCCATTATGCCTGGAGAAGTGATCAGTGGGTGCATGGCCCAAGCAGGAAACAGGGAGGAGGAAATTCTGGAGGTGCAGCCAACGAGTGCTGCACCTGACTTGATCTAGGTCTGGCAGGTGCAGTTCGGGGGTAAACTGTAACTATGTGACCCTGAAGACCATCCGGGAGGAGGTGGTGAAAGATATGGCTGGAGGAGGTCCCAGGGGTACACTATTAGGAAGAGTTGCCCAACACAATATGACTGCATGTTTTCAAGCTGGAAAAGCAAGTGCTAAAGCTAGAGAAGGAAACCAATGAACATGGGTAAGAACAGAAACATTTCAGAACATGGTGATGAGCTTAAAAGGACAGCTCATGCTCTTTCAGGAAAAGCAGGATGAACTTGAGCGTCAATCCAGGAGAAACAGTGTACACATTAGTTGGGCCCAAAAGGAGCAGAAGGCAAAAATATCAAGCGCTACATCCAGGAAACATTGGAAGTCATACTCAAAAGGAGGAAGAGCCTATCAGACTTAACATCTGCACAACTTGACTACTGGAAGCCCACAGAATAAATTCTCCTGGGATATCCTGGCAAGGGGGCACTTCTTTGAAGACAAGGAGACTTTATTTAACAAGCTGAGAGAGGGAGAAGATGTCTTGATCAATGACTTCCTAGTGCACATCTTTCATGACGTGTGAAATAATACTACAAAACAAGAAGGCCTTCAAGCCTGTGAGTGAACTCTTCCGGATCAATAAAGTGCAGTACATATGGGGGCACCCCTTCAACATCTTCTTCACTTGGAAGGGAATGTAGTATGCTTTCCACGCTAGGCAGTGATGATTGTGCCATCTACAGGCACTTCTTTCTCTTACCATTAATCAGCAAGAACATAGGTAAAAAAAATCAGTCTACACACAACTCCAGGATCATATAAACACCTGTCATCTAAGACATGACTACCAATACAGCTTCATATCACGCTGCAACAAAACATAGAAGATATACGCCTGCCCACAGATCAAGGTAACCCATGCCTTTTCATTTTGTTAGATATTTCAGCCTCTTTTCGCACCCTCAACGACACCTTGAAGTCTCTAATGGGATTTATTGGAAATGTCATTCACTAGTCCTCCTGCCTATCCAACAGACATCAGTTCATAACCATGAGAACCTTCAGGTGGTAGAAGATCCCTATCACCTGCGGAAACCCACAGGGTTCTATCTTGTACCCCACCTTGTCCCACATTTTCCTCTTTTGTCTTCAACCATTTCATGGAGTCCCTTGCTATGTTACTCATTAATAGCAGCATCAAAATTCACTAATATGCCCATGACACACAATTGCATCCGAAATCTGCTTTACATACCCATTGCTTCAAACCCTGCCTGCACGTGGATGTCCAGAGCCTATCTGAACCTCAGCCCCACAGAGACAGGATTCCTACTATTATTCAAGATAAATATACAACAACTAGCCCAAATTTGAGACAAACCATGAACATGGAAGCATTTTTAAACCCAAATTTCACTTGTTGCCAAGTCACTCTGAGTCACCCTGGACACCGACTTCACTCTCAATGAACACATTGCCAAGGCAGCCATCTCTCTCTACTGAAGACAATGAAACCATGTGTCACAGAACGTGATTTCAGAACTGCTATTCACGTCCTTGTCCTCTTGCATCTCAATGGTTGGACTACCGCTCACCATTAGAGAGGGTCAGTTAACAGACAAATATCAAGTAAGAAGAGCATATGCTAAGCTCTAGCTAGAGGTGCCCTTTGGCTCCACAGCTGTTCATTTTCGCTAGAGCCCTTGTGCCATGTACTAGGGCCAATTTACAGATAAAGGGCATTCAACTAGGACGGCCTAAGTTTTAGGCGATGGTGTTTGCAGATCATATATTGATGTCTCTGCCAGAACCCAGTTCCTCTATTGCAGAGTTGCTGAGGAAATTGGATGGGTACATCGTATCGTGGAAAATAACCAATCTGTGGACAGGCAAAGAATGTTACATGTCAGGCCCTCACAAGTGGTTCTTGTATCATTTGGTGTCAGATCAGCTAATCTAAATCTGCAGAATTGCCACAATGGACTTATTTGCAACTCAGGACATAATGTCTTAATTATGCCTCTTGGATGGAAATGGTGCATGCTTCCAGCAGAATGCACTACCCCTTTACTGGAAAAGGACATTTCCGTACAGCTTTCCACCATTTCCATTGAAGCATGTGGTTATAAGTTGGGCTTATTGTGCTGAAAACAAGTTCGGTTTTAGTACAACTGGCTCACAGGCCCTCAGTGGTCTCATACTCTGAGGGATGGCTTTCCATTGCAGGAGTTGGGAAGGGCTTGGCCAATGGTCACTTGAATCTTTAAAAGTAAATCTAGGCAGTCATACAAGTTGTAAGGAAAACTCCTAAATAAATCTGGACTAAACTGGCTAAGATTCTGATACTAGGCTTTCTAAATACTTATTAATCAATTTTTTGTGTAAATTCTGACATTGGGATTCCTGTAGGACTTAGCAAACACCCTTAGAAGCTTACAGGGACACCACAACTCAGTTATGTTCTCCGCAAAATTTGTTTATCGAGAGGAATTTTGATGGCCATCTCTCAGAAATCCGATCCGTACTATCAGAAAACCTCACCCTACGATTGTTTTCATTGCAGTTGTGAAAGCCGTAGCCCATAAACCCTTTTAGGCAATTGCTGTGACAAATGTCAGGGAAACCTTTTTCTTGTTGGCCATGTCATGCTGTGAATAAAGCGAGCTCTAGACCTCATTAACTGACAAACCTTCCATGTTCTTCAGGAAAGACAAAGTACTTCTAAGGACTTATCAAGCTTTCCAGCTGTAATTTGTCTCTGACTTTTATTTGAACTAGGAAATCGATTTACCTACAGTTTTTTTGAATTTAGGTTTAGAAGCATAATCTTGGATGTAAGCTTGTGTTTTTACCTGTAACGGTCTAGGCGGGTTTAGAACACGTTTGCAGCTGTTCATTGCATCGAGGGAGTTCCTCTCCTGCACAGAAGCTTCAAAGGCCCGCCTGATAGTGTCATGTCTGCTTGAGAGTTATTCACTTAAGCTTATTCCCCCTCAAGTAAGAATAGGTCCTTGTGAAGTCACACTTGTCACTGGGTGATTTTTGCAAGCATAAGCAAGGGCTACTCCTAATTCTTTTTTTATAGATGTGAGTCTTTAGATGCCAGCTCCAGAGATGATTCACACTTTAGTCAAGCTGATAGATATTTTGGTTAGGCCTTCTGGATTCTCTTTCCTCCCTTCACTAAATTTTCACACTTAAGAATCTTCCCATTCGTAGTACTTAAGAGACTACGATGGAGGTATAAGTAAAAGGGACTCACGATAGCAACCTCTGTATTCTTAGTCTTTCAGGCCCAAACACTTCATTTACTTCCTTCTTGTCTTAGCCATAATATAGTATGAACTGAGACAAAAGAGGGGACCGAATCACAGGGGACAGGCAGTGAAAGTGGAGCTTGAGAGTGGGCGGAGCACCTACTTTTCTACTCTTGGCTCCTGAATCATAGCTTGGTAAGGTCTTAAAGTTCTGAAGCACCTGCTGTACAGTACTTTACAAAGGCAGAGTTTAACATTCTTAGTACTGAAGGACAAACACTGCAGGAGTTATGATAATGAATACCTTTTTCATATCTTGCTTATTCCTTTTCACCTCTGTTTTAGTGGAAAACAATGGTCCCATATCCAAGTGAACAACTTGAGGCAGACTTAAGAATCTGAGTTTTACACAGTTCAATAACACGTATTACACTCTGGTACTCCATTAGACCAAAGCCCTCTTTC
Organism: Calotriton arnoldi; assembly: GCA_963921515.1. Classification (NCBI taxonomy): domain Eukaryota; kingdom Metazoa; phylum Chordata; class Amphibia; order Caudata; family Salamandridae; genus Calotriton; species Calotriton arnoldi. The sequence continues at coordinate 950,130 of CAWUFW010003894.1, read as the reverse complement.
CAAGTAAAGGGCTAAATTCTGTTCCCTGTGCAAAAAGACATTTGCTAAGCAATCGGAATTGATAGTTGTGTGATAAACAGTTTTCCCCAGGAAGATTCTGGCAGGTCAGACCTGTCCAAATTTATTGGGGGAATAGGCCCGTAAAAAAAGGCCAAAGATGCAGAATTCAGTGTTTTAAATACCAATGCTATGTGTTGTGTCTCATTGGAAACAAGGAATAGAAGATATGTACCACGACCTGTAAATAAATACCCCACCCTGGTATAATAGAATTTACCACATGTGGCCTGCACAGAAAAACCTTGCATGGTTCAAGAAAAATTAACAATGATTAGCTTTTCAAATCTTCACAAATTAGCCAGAACAGAACTGGGCCCTGCACAGCTTTTCTATACTCTTGTAGGCAGTTGTGCCTGCCATGGTATTAACACACCTCTCTTTTTTGTTTCCAGTTGGGTTTCTTCAAGCGCACCCGCTACGAGGAGGATAAGGTGCCCAAGTACAATGCTGTGAAGATCCCGCGGGAGGAGCGCCAGCTGTTCAAGGAGGAGAAGACAGGCACCATCCACAAGAAGGACTGGGTGACCAACTGGAGCGAGAACGATGGCACTGTACAGAACTCCGCGTAGCAATCCCAGGAGAAAGCTCTTTAATCTTCTCTTTGGGCAAGTCAAACGACCATGCAAACTTTATAACACGGCTTGGGTGGGTAAGATGGACACCCTCCAGACTGTGCAACAGAGCAGCAGGTGTGTTAGTTGAAGCCCACATATACAGTCCAGGCTTTGACACCCATGTGGGAGCTAAAAAGAGAGCCTTCTAACATTACAGAACCAAAAGAGGCCTTCGTAGAAAGGAGCAGATACTGTTTTTTTGGTTTGTACAAAAGAAGTGTGTTCATCGCTGCACCAGTAACGAGGGGGCAATCCCTGTGGGGATGGGTGGCCGTAATCAGTTTAGGGACTGCAGAATGGTAACCTTTTTCCTAGTTGGGGGAGTTAGTAAGTGCAATTGCTGTTCAGCTTCAGTATCAAGGATTGCCATAAAGACGAGTGGCCCTGCAGGTTGCTGTCACACAAAGACTTGATGCCCCTGAAACGAGACAATCTGCTGTATAGCATTGGATACCTGGAACCCTTTGGTGCTCCCACAGGACAAGGCAACAATTCGAATTGAGACATCCAAAGAGGATTACAGTTATCCACATGTGCATCCGTCTCGTCCATGTCTGTCACTCTGCGTGAGACTATTTTGCTCCATATCCTTTCACTAGGAGGCCTTACATCTCTGGGTGTCCTGTATGCATTTCTCTCTCTAGCTGTAGGGGTGTCTTGCTGGCTGTCCTTCTCTCACTGTATGTCTCTCTGCCTATCATGATCTCTCTCCCTGTGAAGGCTCTTGCTGTGTATCCTAATTTCGAGATGCTCCTCTTGGCCCCTCTTTCAGGATCTGTATCTGGGTTGCGTCGTCTCCCTCTATCTCTTTTCCCATACACCCCTCTCTCTAAGATGCTGGGCGTCTCTCTTCTCCCTCTTACCCAAAAGTGCTTTATGATAAAGTTTCTATGAAAGGTGGCTTGTCTCTCCTTAGTCTGTCTAATACCGTAAAGGTCATGCCATAATAAAAATGTATGTTTGCGCAGTGCTTTTTGGGCACAGAAGCCCTTCAGACCTACAGTAGGCACCAAGATCAAACTAGGTTATCCAAGTTTGACCATAGTGAAAGCACAGACAGCTTTGGTGTGTCAGTGATCACAAGAATGGGGTTTATCTAAAATGTGCTGCTTGTGACGTTTACTATCTTTAAAGACGGTTACGGTAAGGCCTGTGTGCAAGGCACTGCCAATCTGTTTAGAGCTCATGAGTAAGGTACTGTGCAGGAACAGCCAATGAAAATGTTTTAATGACAGCCTCATAATGCACTGAGCAAGGGAACTCAGTATGTGAACCCCAGCCACTCCAAGAGGGGTTGGTATAAGTTCTCTGAGCATAACTTTTTCTAACCATGGAGTCAAACTATTCATTTTGCAGTGCATTTTCCAAATATATTGGCAAAAATCAATAAGTTCTACAGGCAATTGCATTTCTTTAAGGTCTGAAACTCTGACAAGGAGCATTGTTTCTCTGCAGCAGCATTTCATGTATGTCCCTATAAGAATTGTGTGCTACTCGCTTTAGGTTGGTTCCAGGGGTGGAATCACTTGCGGATCCATCAGCACATTCAGCGCTGATGAGTGCCACCGTGAGGTAATTGCGGGACATCCCTGTGATCCGGAAGGCCGGTCGCACCCTAGAACTGTTGAATTATCACTGGATGTTCATCAGGTTAAAGTTTGTGTGAAAGGTGATGTCTCTCTTTTTTGTGCCCTTCAGAAAACCTTTGTGTGAAAGGTACTGGTTCTCATATTGAATGTCGTCAGAGTAAAGTTTATTGAACAAAACACTGTCTGAAGTGCTTCAGGTACAAATTGTGTATCTTTCTGACAGTTGTCTAAGGTCCCTATCAGGCGTTCCATGTCTTAATTTCATTGTAATTTTTTTGCTTTTATTTAATTTTTGTATTTTCTTTTATTGTTGTTATCCTTTTTTGAAGATTTTTGGTTTTGTAGGGAGGGCGACCATCAATATCACCCTCTTCCTCTTCCCTCTATTAAACTTGACCTCACTCTTTCTTTTTAACTCTTTCTGGCCATTGCCAGCTCTTAACCCATTACTTTTGTTCCTGTCACCTCCACACCTCCTGCCAGTCTGCTGCTGCTGCTTTTTTCACCAGCTCTCCTTCTGTGCCTCTCCTCTTCTCCCATCTTTCTTCTGAGCAAGAAAGAAGAGATTCTGGTTACAGCTGCATCAGAAGTAGCAGAGGTGATAGGAAATTGGAGGTGTGCTGCATGGATATTTTAATATGCACAGGGTATTTGCAAATTTAGTGTTGTGGCAATCTTTTTTATAAAGTAAATTTTTTCTTATTATTCTTAGACAAGTAATTATTTATGCAGAATTATCATGCCGCCCCTATCAGGTTCTTGCTGACCACAGCAAATGCTCATACACTAAGATTTGTCCTGTTCCAAGAGATCTGAGAAGATTGAAGTAATTGGGAGTATGAACAGGATTAAAAGTTAAATTGCCAACTGTTTTCCGTAAAAGAAACATGTTGTTTAGAGGAAAAATACTTCTAAAAATGAAGTCGAAAATTACTATAAAGAACTTAATGAGGAAGATGTTTATTGCATTACTCAAAGCTAGAAAGGGTTTTGAATTGCAGATGTAGGCCATCATTGTGAGTGGCCTAATAACAGTGACTCAGAACTAATAGGACTTTCTGTTACAATCTGCATTAAGAGTCATGTACAAACTTCACCTTGGCCAAGTGGTTTTCCCTGCACAAATTGCACTAACTAATACCTGCCAAAAGCTTTGTTGGGCAGATCAACAAGATTATGAATTTTACACCTTGGAAATGAGAGAGACATGAGGTCTACCATGTTATCACACATTTAGACCTGCAGAACTTGAATGTGGAGGAAATAGAATACTGGGGAAAAAACTGCACTCCACAGTATTGTTATTTTCCTAAGTATTTTTACTTCCCAGTGTTATCCTGAAGCAGGTATGGAGGCCCTAGGTGGCGAAAATGTTTGATTTCTCAAATCAAAATCTAAACTTGTCATCATCAGCACAAGACATTCTCATATGTAAAGAAATCTGAGTTGATCCCCCTTCTGTGACCAGATAGACTGACTTGATCAAAAGAGTTCCAATTTCCTCTCGTATCAAAGCTGTGGCATAATTGTTTCTGGTGAGTGTAACCAAGCTTGTGAAAGAGGTCTTTCAGTTTCCTATATTTGATTTGTGAATTTTCCCAAGCTACAGAACATAGATTTTACAGTAAAAACACATTTGTCGTTGCACGTTAGATCCACAATGTCTTGTTTCTACAGAGATTTCTCATTTCAGAGGAATTACAGGTGATTGTAAATTCCCTAACATTCAATTTTCTCATCTTGTTACCAACACATGTATTTATTTGTAGCTAATATGGCAACAGAAGCGTTTTTACTTCCAGAGAGTTGATACCTTCTTACGTTTATAATTAATTCCGGCCTGGTCTGAGTTTCTGGCGTTCTATTGAAGTTAAAAGGAAAAATAACTCTTCTTCCCTTGAAGGAAAGATGATAAGAAGTTCAAAAAAAGAAAGCATATTTCCCAAAATGGTAAGTGAAAAAATATAATTCAATACACCCTAACCCACAGAGATTTTAGGTGAAATAGTTTTCGGCCTTATGATGCATTTTGCATGAAAGTTTCTCCACTCGTGGGATCTTTACTTGTATTCATAAACTCTGAATATCTCCACTGAAGAACTATATCCTAGGAAATTATTTCCCTAAAAATGCTGTTTCTTTTTGTAGGTCTCAGCTAGACAGTGTATGCTCTGTCTCTTCAAGACATGTTGTGTACTCTCAGTGGGCTATAGCCCCGCCATAGGCTTACCATTTGTTCGCTTCAACATCACTCTCATATCCTTTGATCCCATTTATCATGACATGGCATGCATGTGTCATGTCTCTTCTTGTGTTTGGCTCTCCCCTAGAGCATGGACCAAGTACTTGTGTTCATCCAGCGCTGCCGTTTTGTTTGGATCTACTTCCTTATTTGTTTTGAAGCACTCCATATGAGTGCTCATGTTTTCACTTGCTCCCTCTCCTCTCAAGCCAGGTTGCTTCTTTCCCCCTCTCACCCACCCCATCCCTGTTGCTGTGAGCTCTCTCCAATAGGTGTCTTAGCCAGGTGTTTTATAGACCGGCAAACAAGGCTTAATAACGGGTGCAGTGTTGGTAACGATACATAATATTATTATAGATTCCTTTCTGAACAGATAAAATGGGTTCCACTCGAGGACAAATACATTTAGAAATTTCAATTGAGGGGTAACTATAATCTGGAATTGTTTCCAAAGCAAATAATCTTGGAAGCAGTTCTTCAAATGTTACCTATACAAACGTAGGGGTAATTTGATGCACTAAGGGAAAAGCATGAAGGCTAAACATTCTTGCAGTGCAAGATATCAGTATGTTACAAACAAGTATCTGTTATACTCTGATGATCTAGTAGCATCTGACAAAGTCTGCACATCTTGGTAAGCAGCAAGGTAAAGAAAACAATGAGAGGGATATGCTTTCGTCAGCAGTAAAAATCATCTATGTTTACAGCATTCCCCTTCCAACGAGATTACAGAGTTTTTTATACATCATGTGATGGAACTGGTAAAACTGCAACCACTACAATTGATCGGATTTAATGCATAATCAGAATACTATGCATCACTTCCGCAGAGTTTTTGCTGTATCAGAATGACATCAATGTGTTGTCTAAACTGTATGGGGCCAGTTCCATCAACCATGTGATCTACTGATGATAGCAAATCAAATATAAAATACATTTTATAGGTGTATAAATTAAAAAAAATTACAGCGGCAGGCATACGCGTAAACCCATTGTGTGGTAAAGATGTTGTTTAAGAAAAGGAAAATTCATCATGGGGAGGTGGCAGCCCGAGATAATTAATAACTAAAACAGTTAAGTAAGCTATGGACTTGGGTCTACTCTTATTCATAAGATCACAAACTTACTTTGAGGACCTGCATTTTTTTGCAATAGTCAGGAAGAAGGACAGCCGTTTGAAAGGTGTTTTTAAAAGGTGTGACAAATTATTCTTGATCTCTTCAATGTTTTATTCTTTTGGGTAGTCAAAAATCGGAAACGGCTGCAAACGATCCGCCAAGGAAACAAGAAAGCGGCTTGTATTCTCTTTCTGTTAGACAAAACTATTTTTTAAAACTTGGACTCTGTGATAGTCATTTGGAGATGAGCTGCATCTGTACCCGTATTTTTAGGTCTCCGCTAGACAGCGTATGCGCTGTCTCTTCAAGACATGTTTTTACAAACAGTGCAAGATTTGAAGTCACCCACCTCTAGACCATACACTGTACGAAAATAATGTTTTTCAATAAAAAGTGTGAAAAAAAAAAGATTTGAAGTCACACAGTGATTACCATTCAGCCTTTCCTTACCCCAAGCAGGGACGTAAGCTTCCAACCCTGTTGCTTCTTTCCCCTCTCGAGCCAAATAACATTAACACAGAGCGTATGTGGCATAATGGACAGAGATACTGACTTTGAAGCTGGGGAACCAGGTTCGAGTCTCGGAGTCAGATCTACATCCTATGAAACTGGGCAAATCACGTGATATCACTGTGCCTACCAAAAATGAATGTGTCCTTGTGTAATGTACCTAGTGTTCAGGTAAAGCACTCCAATACCTTCAGGTTGAGTTTGCACTATATAAAACTGCAACAACAAAAAATCCAATTACATTGTACTAGGCTACATTCAGTTTTAGGTCTCAGCTAGACAGTGCATGCGCTGTCTCTAAACCCCCGATATTGAGTTCATTATTCCACCTCTACTGACCCACAAAAAAAAAATATGACGGGCCGGCGCTGGCCACATCATAGCACATTTGAACAGCAGATGTACTACTTGACAGCATGACTAAAAACATTCACATTGACAACGCCATAGCTCGGGCATTGCCAAGACCTTTTGTCTGTGCCAATGCTTGTTTCGAATTCCAGATGGAAAGATAACTGCCAGAAAGGTTACATTAATGGAAAAGAACAACCCTGGGTCTTTAAGACTTGAAGTTGATCCATGCTATTCCCAAGCTCGACCCGCTCTGAGGCAGTTCATTCTAACCTGGGGTTTGATTGATTTTCACCTCTTTTGCTACGCTGGAGTGTGACTTTTAGTTTCCACAGATTGCGAAAGGTATACCATCGATTTTCGTGATTTTCTAACAAAGCCAGCAAGTCATGCGTTCACCTTTTGTAAATTGCCCTGCTTGTGGCAGTTAAAACTAAGAAAGAACGTTCATGGGATTTGTATCTTCTGCCTTATGGACTTCCACATTTTGGAAGATTTGCCCTTGGCTCTTCAATTCCTTCCATATGGACTAGCTGAAATTATAACCTGAGTGCATGAACAGTTTGAAAGGAGGTAAGAAGTCTTCCACCAAGTCTCTTTACTGTTTGGTGGAAGCGATCCTGCACCTGCAGCATCGTGAAAAGCTTTGACACTATGAAGTGCCAGAAAGACATGTTTCTCACTATTCCAGCAATCAAGGGGGCAGATTTACAAGAACTGACGCATCTCTGCATATTAGTAGAGATGTGTCAGTTAATTTGCGTCACGCAAAAAAAACCCTTGCGCCACCATGGATGCGTCGCATTTACAATGCGGCACACCGTGGCGCAAGGATTGACAGATGCGTGACGTATCTATTGGCGTAAGACGCAACTCCAGCAATGCTTCGGAATGCCTATTTCTATTATGCTGCGTCACTCCTTACGCCTGCTTCAAGCAGGCGTAAGGTTTTGGCGCAGTGGCGTCGTAAAAGTGACTCAGTGAAATCTTGTAGATTTCACTGCGTCACTTTTACCAGGCTTTCTTGCGTCGGAATGCCCACCATGCATACATTATACCTGACGCAGGTATAATGTGACGCAGGGCTTTACAACGTGACGCATCTCCATAGATGCGTCACGTTGTAAATGTGTCGCTACGTGGCACATTGTTTACGACGCTGCTGCGTCACAAAAGTGGCGCAACGGCGGCGTAAAAGTGTCGCAAGGAACTTGTAAATCTGCCCCAAGGTTTTTATGGAAGATCTGTAAAAATTGCTCCCTCCGGTTGGAAAGTCTGCACTTCCTTGCACCTTAATGTCATTTTATCCAAGCTGCTAGGTCTGCCATTAAATATATGAGCAAAGTATCCTTACAAAGTCCGTCAAGGAAAGGAGTATTATTAGCAGCTCATACATCTAGCTCCCTGCAGGGATGGCAAACTTTAAGCCTCTAAAAAACCCTATGCAGTGTTCAATAGGAATATGGTGGTACTAAGAACTCATCCAACTTATCTTCCAAACACACTTTCATGTCAGTAATTTTCACAAATCCTTCGACAATGGCAGAAAAGTTCTTAAGAGTTCAATTTTGAAAGAGCATTAAGATCCTACCTCAACAACACAAAAGACATTCAGAAATGTAATCCGTGTTTTGTCACGTTAGCTCGTTGGATAGTTCTCCTATATTATCGTTTGTTATCTGAAAACAAACAGGTTACTATGAAGTAGGGCTAGAAAACTATACCCTGTGCATGTTTTAGGGCGATTTTGCATCCTAAACCTGACTACGGGATCGTGGAGCGGGGGTAGGTCACGGGTTTAGCGTCCTCCCCAGCCTGGGTACCCGCCAATGACTATGCCACACACAGAGCTTAGTATGAAACGTCTTTATTCCTCTGTGTGTAACTGCGAACTCAACATTCTAAACCAGCCTTAATTGCATTCTGCTCTAAGACTTATGTCACAGTTCAACGGAGTCTATCAGAAGCCAAAAGGGTTCCATCAATTCTAACTGGCAAGACACAACATCTCCCCCTCTGTTAAATTAAAAATTATATTCTCAATGGCTTGTTTGATTTTCTTAAAACTTTTCTCACATTCATATGACCATTGAAATGAAACATTCTTTTTCGTCACGTATCTCAACAGAGCACTTACAGTGGCAAAGTCTTGTATGTATCTGGAACAGTAACTGGCCATGCCAAGAAATGAATGCAACATAGAAACATCCTGTGGGGGGAATCATCATTAGACAGCGCTTGTACTTTAGCTGGATCAGGTATCCTACCTCCATCAGAAAAGACATGGCCCTGTCTTATGTAACTCACAGTTGTCTGCATTCAAAATCAAACCTGCTTCAGCAAGTAAACAACATACTTGTGTAAGAGTTTTATCGTGCTCTTTTTGTGTAGCTCTGAAAACCAATGTCATCACTGTAATTGAACACATTCATGAAAGGCTGCATGATACGTCAAATGATGTCTTGATGCAGTCCTGCTGCGGATGACACACCAAAACGTAGTCTTTTATATTGAAACAGACCAGCATATGTAGAAAAGGTTGTAATTTACCTGCAATCTTCTTCGACTGCCAACTGATGATAACATTTATTTAAATCAAGGCGAGAGAAGACCTTGGCACCATTTAAATGAATCATCATTGCAGCAATGTGTGAACTTAGATGTTGTTCTCGTTCAATTGCCTTGTTTGCCTGACGCATGCCAATGCACATGCGTACAGTTCCTTCACTATCTTTTATAGGCACTAATACTATGGGAGAAACCCATGGCGTTGGACCGGTAGAACGCTCAATGATATCATGCTTAGGTAATGATTGAAGCTCTTTTTCAATAGCTTCTTGTAAATGAAAAGCAATTTGTCTATGTCTTTGAGCAACAGGACGGACGTCCACATGAGCAACAGGACGGACATCCACATTAATATGCAACTTTACTTACATAGTCTTAAGCTTCCCCCAACCATTACATAATGGAAGGAAGTGACTTACTATTTCGTGGTGAGCATTAATTTTGTAATTCACGTAAATTAGTCTGATATCAGCGGCTGTGCTGAAACTGAGTAGATAGGCACTTGATGCTGTGCCTTGAAGTACATGGATGGGTGCTTGTACCTTTGTTTTCTTGTGTATCATTGTTGCCACAAATGAACCTTGACTTTTAAAGGCGTCAATGCAGCCCATGTATACACTTTGGCTTTTGATGGTCTAATTTGCTGCAATGGAGATAATTCATTGTATTTGGACAATGTTTAAATGCCTTTGGTGCTTGGCAATTCGATCTTTCTTTGACTGACATTTTCCTTCACAAGCAGCCAAACCAACATGCGCACACTTTTCTGAGGTAAACATCCACATGGCACAACCATTTTCTTCACTTTCAGTTGATACTAAGACAAAATAACTGTTAGACGATGATTTAGATGACGATCGACTTTGTTCAGTGTCAATTTGTCTTAACGGATGTCACCGCTTAACCTTGTGGGTGTGCGTGGAACATTGCTTCTGGAACGTTCTGGTGCCATTTTGTCTTCGCACCATGACACACTTACTTTTGCAAACAGTCACAAAATGGTTCAACTTCCCACAGGCTTTACATATCTTTTCAAGGGCTGGACATTTACAGTTGTGTGGAAATGAAAATCCACATCTAGAACACAACTCCTTTCGTGTAGACATCACTTTGTGTCCCTCAGTCTTTTGTTTTGGCTTACTTTTCCACAATCATGACGGATTAATTCTGGTTCGCTTCGTCCTCCATGTCAGCAGCTTGTCGTTCAGCATGCTCTTCAGCTCTGGCAGCCATCAACACACACTACAGACTGAGGGGCCGATTCCGATCTCGGTCGGAGGCGCACCCAATAGCATTCGGTCGGGAAAAAAGCCATGCGAAAGCCTGTTTCCCGACCGATCCGTACAGCACACCGAACGAGTAAGTACGATGCGCACAACAGCAAAGAATCCGGCCGAGCCGTACTCACCCAAACCAGGTCCTGTTCCCCGACCGAGGCGAATCCGGAAACGCCGAATCGAGTCGCACGGAAGGAAAAATGCAGCTCCGTCCGGCCGAGCGAGTACGATGCGCTTTCCGTACGCGCCCGAACCCGTCGCTACGCACGGCACGTCAAAGCATCCGGGAGAGGCGCACATAAGCTCCGATTCGCGCCACAACACGATCCACGGCTCCGAGACGAACACGCCAGCGGCGAGGACGAGGCGAAGCGGCGAGGGCGACGCGAAGCGACGAGGGCGACGCGAAGCAACGAGAAGGACGAACGACACAAACCAACCATGAATCCCTTCGTCCCGATCATACCAATATTCTACATTTACTACCGGAACAGGCACGGACGCGTACGGCGCAGAAGGTAAGCCAGACACCAACCACAAAACACATACAACACGTACACGACACATCACACACACACAGAGGGATGCAGAATATACTTACACCAGCAACAGCAGCACCATAGGGGCGGGATGCCCGTCACCAATGCCACATATGCACACAGGGGCCTGAATGCGCACCACCACCCCGACCCAGGGGGGGCAGGATGCCTACCACTACTACCACCCTCACCCAGGGGGGGCTGGATGCCTACCACCACTACCACCCTCACCCAGGGGGGGCTGGATGCCTACCACTACTACCACCCTCACCCAGGGGGGGCTGGATGCCTACCACTACTACCACCCTCACCCAGGGGGGGCTGGATGCTACCACCACCCGTAGCCAGGGGGGCTGGATGCCTACCACTACTACCACCCTCACCCAGGGGGCTGGATGCCTACCACTACTACCACCCTCACCCAGGGGGGCTGGATGCCTACCACCACCCTTAGCCAGGGGGCTGGATGCCTACCACTACTACCACCCTCACCCAGGGGGGCTGGATGCCTACCACCACCCTTAGCCAGGGGGGCTGGATGCCTACCACTACTACCACCCTTAGCCAGGGGGGCTGGATGCCTACCACTACTACCACCCTTAGCCAGGGGGCTGGATGCCTACCACTACTACCACCCTCACCCAGGGGGCTGGATGCCTACCACTACTACCACCCTTAGCCAGGGGGGCTGGATGCCTACCACTACTACCACCCCCACTCATAGGATGGACAATGCATGACACAACCAGCACACCACAACCTAGGGAATGCAAGAAGAAGACATCCCCCAACACCATGACAAGCGTGTGTAGACTGTGTCAAATGCCTACAACACCGAACATGACTTTGAACATACAATGTGACCCCCTAGCACATGTGCCACACATATATGTGGGTGGCACCCACAATGCAAGCAGGCCATGACCATTGTGGCAATGGGGTCCAAACCCCCATCATCACAGTGACCAAAATGTAAGTGTGGGGTCCATAGCTGAAGCACATTTTGAACATTGTGGCAATGGGGTCCAAACCCCCATCATCACAGTGACCAAAATGTAAGTGTGGGGTCCATAGCTGAAGCACATTTTGAACATTGTGGCAATGGGGTCTAAACCCCATCATCACAGTGACCAAAAGGTAAGTGTGGGGTCCATAGCTGAAGCACATTTTGAACATTGTGGCAATGGGGTCCAAACCCCCATCATCACAGTGACCAAAAGGTAAGTGTTGACAAAGAAAGAGGTGCAACTGCCAAACTGCATGGATGATTCCTGGTCACAGAACAACAAACACATCAGTGGCAAAGTAGTGCTTGTGTCCCATTGCAACATAAATTGGGAGAGCCAAATACTGCAGTGCAAATAAGACATACCTTTGGCCATGTGCAGACAAACAACACCCATGGGGGCTGACACCGTCAACAATCATCAATGACACAATGACAGAAGTGACCATCAGAATGCAGACCCACATATTTGCACCAATGGGCACACACATGCAGATACCCTGTGGAGACTGCAGATGTGAGGTGAACAGATACCATACCATGGCAGCAATGGGACACACAAACCATGATCATTGTGCTGACCGATGACCTAGGAGTCCCAGGGACAGCAGGGGAAACCCACCAAACTACATACAGCCAATGGCACACCCAAGATATGCCAATGCAGTGGTGCAGATGCACAAACACAAACAGGCAGACCCACACTGCACATCATACACAACAGGTGAGGGGGTGCCAGTGTCCCCAGGCAACCACACAACACATGAGGAGACCTGAATACCAATCATACAGATGTGCATACAGTGCCACACAAAGGTAACTCATGGATCCAAATCCCCTATGTGGGCAAGCAGGCATTGTCAGATGAGAGGGAGCACAAATCACACATGTCACACAGGCACGTAGGGACAGCAACTGACACAGCAAGACACAGACACACCACAGCACCACCCCCAGGGCCCCCACAATGTGGTGACCCTGGGCTGCATTACAATCCCACTGTGATGACAAAGCTAAATGTGGTTCACACTGTGTCCTGAGCAACTAACTACCATCACACCTACACAAGCACAAATCAAACAGCATGGCCAGTAAGCCAAGGCCAACATGGAGGCAGGGGCCTAGCCGGGCAACAACTCTCATCTGCACACACTCAACACCACACCCCTCGACCTCCAACAATGTGCAGCAGTGAAGCACACATGCACTGGTGACATTGCACATGCACCCATGACTATTCCAGGGTGGTGGGTGGGAACCAAGGTGCAGAAACACATCACACATGGACACTCAACAAGACTCCTGAATGTCTGACACACTGCACACTACGCTGTACATGGACATGACGGCAATACCACACCAACCAATGGGATCCCAGCCACAGTCACACACCAATGAAGAAGCCAAGGTCACCCACAAAGAACACACATAGACAACAACCAACATTGCAGCCCGGACCCTGAGGAGTGCCAGCAGTCACACACACAACGTGTCACAATCACTGAAAGATAACACAAACTGGAAATCACATGACAGGGGCAAACAACAAGTGCCAAGGGGAAACCTGACTGTGACCCATCTGCGTCTGCACACAAACTCAGCCCTGACAGCAAACACACCTATGGGTGACACCCTGATGACCAGTAATGTGCCATGCACCCACATCACAGAGAACCCAGGAGAAGACTTTGGGGGAACATAGGTCAACTCAGCTAGCATCACAAACAGGTACAACACTAGGGATCACAGCATGCACAGCTAAATGGAAGTGAACACACAGACATGCACATACAACACACACCTTGGGCGCAGGCAATGTCACAGGAGTACACACTGCCATGAGGGGACTCCACTCCTGTGTGAGGAAAGCTGTGCCATATGTTGCCTCAGTAGGGCCCCATCATGTCAGCTGAGCACTTGGTCACACAATCAACAATTAGCACCAAATGAGGGCTCCCGTAACATCAGCCTGGTCATGGAAGTGCCAACGGAATCATCAGCACAGATCCAACACACTTGTATAGCAATGTTGCACTGACAACACAGATGAGTCCTTCCCCATTTATGCCCAAACCTGCATGTCCACTGGAGATGGCCACACGGTCAGGGAAGTAGAGCGAATTGAACAATGGCAGGCACAACAGATGTGCAGGGGTGGAAGCCACAGATGTGAAATAGGCAATCTAAGTAGGAAATCCCATTGCCAAATACTGAACACATGACACCCTCAGATGCTGCTATGGATGAGATGGATACACCACAGGATAGGACACATTCCCCCTGGACCACATGGGTTCCTGCACAGTAACACTTCATTATCATGAGACCAAATATCACCATCACTGCAGCAAGGGCATGGTTAGCATCATCAACATCATGTACATCTGAAGCAAAAGCACTAGAGAACAGAAAGTTGCTTTATTCAGCATATGTGGCATTAAAGTAGAAGTCCAGTAGAAAATAAACAAAGGCCAATGGCCAGTCCATCAACAAAGTCACAAGTGGGTGACAGTGGCAGATGCCACCCTACACATGCCTGCACAAAACCAGGGACAATCCACTAGGAGGGGCAACCGGGGGGTAGGCCAGGCACCGCAGGGACAGGATCAGGGCTCACCAGGAGGAAGCAGGGAAGGGGTGGTGGGTGCTGGAGAGCCACTGACAACTGCAGTGGAGGTGTCTGACATGGTGTGTGCCGGCACAACTGGGGGCATGGCTCAGATGTTGTGGGTGCCGGCACGACTGCAGTGGACCCTGCAGATGGAGTGGACAGGTCCGCCACTGCAGTGCCCAAGTCAGACAGGGCGGTAGTGGACTCCACTGCAGTGCCTACCTCCAGGGGAGGAGAATGGGGAACAGGCAAGGTGGGTTGGACAGAGGGGAGGACACCCTCACCACATCAGTGGCACAGACAAGCGCAGCGGGGGTGTGGTGCCGGGAGAGCAAGTGGCAGGGGGAGAAGGCCGGATCCTCTTGGGGATGGTATATCTGTGGGTGGGGGAACCTGGGGCAGGGTGTGGTGGGGGCACCTGTGGAGTGGGGGCCTGAGGGATGGAGGAAGGAGACCTGGTGCTTGAGCTGCAGGGCGGCGGCGGGGTCTTGCTCTTACCACTCCGGGGGGACTTGCGGGTGGGGGCCTCAGTCTGTCTGCGCCTGGGGGAGGGTGTCCGGGGGCGAGGGGCACTCTGCCCCCTGTGAGTCTGGTTTCAGTCCCCTGACTGTGCGTGCGTGTTTTGTTTGTGGCGTGTGTGTCTGTGTGCTGGACGTGTGTGTGCTGGTGTGTGCCTGTGCCGGTGTGTGTGTGCTTGGGACGGGTAAGGTGCTGGGGAGTGTGGATGGAGCAGAGGCAGGAGGGTGAGGGACTGTCTGAGGAGGGACACTGCTGCCGTCAGGGAGGAGTCCATGGACCTATTGCCCCTCTGTAGGTCAGACATGCCCGATGAGATGCCCTCCATGAACGACACCAGCTGAGTCAACAGAGCGGTGTGCGCATGGAGGACACTCAGCATGGCTGTCTGCCCTACATGGAGCTGGCGAAGGAGGTACACAGACTCCTCACTCAGGGCAGCAGGGGACACAGGGGCAGGGGGTGCGGTGCCTGGCCCAAAGGAGACACGCTCCCGAACATGGGAGCCTCCACGGACCTGGGGAATGGGAGCTGATGGGAGGGCGGTGGTGGTGCTGGTGGTGGCGGGGACAGCAACACTAGCTGGGGTGTGGTGGCTGCTGACACCCGCCTCCATAAGGGAGTCATCCTCCGAGTTGCTCTGGTCCTCAGCTGAGGTGGATGGTGCTGAGGACTCCTCGGTGTGGCTCCCCTCGCCCTCCGTGCCACTGGGTCCCTCCGACCACTCCTCGGCTGCTGACCCAGTCTGGCTCTCTGGCTCCTCCTGGTCCGTGGAGCTGTCCCCTTCCGTGGCCGTGGATGTATCTGCAAACAATGGGGAAACAGACAGACATCAGTCACCTGCACCAAACGCACACACCACTGTGAGCACAGCACATTACAGAGCAAGCCCTGGCATCATTAGTTGTACATTGCTAAAAGTGCCCTAACTGAACAGGAGAAGCCAATTGTCAGTCTGATGCCAAGCATGGCACTCACATCCCACATGGCCTTGCACCCATCTGTCTTTTGTCTGTTGGATTGCAACACCCCAGTGTGGACACATGCACCAAGTACACAGTAGTTGGACAGTGCAGAGGACACGGTGTGGCATGTGGACATGCACACATCACAGCTCTTGCCACTGAGTCAGTACAGGTTTCCGGATGAAAGGGATGCCCAGAGTCAAATAGGAAATGCATGTGATGCATACCAGCGACAGACACCATGATGCACCCATGTCCTGTTAGCCATCGCCACAATGGTGTGCATGTAGCACATGTCACTCCCCTGCAGGACCACCAATAAGTTGACACATGCCATGGCAGAGGCATGACTGCTAAGTCATACATCACTGTCTCAGTGATGTATGACTTGGCAGCCAGACAACAACACTATGCACTGTGTCACAATAGTAGGTCATGGGGAATGCAAGTCCTGGAGCTGCACAAGTGCACATGTACATCCCCCACACAACACATCATCTTAACCCTCATCTGTCCAGGTCATACCTATTGGACATATGGGAGACCTGTGACACTACCCTCTGAACCTGAGCCCCTCACAATCTGCTGTGAATGGGGAACAGCTGCCTGAACTTCACATTCGCATACCCCAGTCTGCACGGGCAGCTGATCAAACACCTATGTGACACACAAGTATCGTCTCCTATGGTCACATCTCCAGGGGCATGCTGAGCCCCTACCAAGAAACACCCCAGCAGTCCTGGCAACTAATCCACAGCACACTGACACAGAGGCAGACACCTGAGGGGTCAAATCACTGCGCACAATGTGTCAGCTGATACACGGGAGTGGGAGTACAGAGTGCATTGCATGGCCTGGAGTAGGCATGACTGTCCTGCTCCACATGAATGAGGGATGAGCCCTGGACAGTGGATAGCTGGCTATGTATGTGTGACACACGTAATCTGCACACTCCTGGGGCCCAAACATTGTTCCCACCCGCTGCATGGGCGTGTGCCACATACCCCAGGCACATGTGGTGGCTCAGCTCAGCAAGTGGACCGCATATCAAAGCAACACGCAGATTACATGTCCGAACACAGGCGTTGTGTGAACAATGGACCCACCCATGATGCCCACAACAGAGTTAGGGAAACAGATGCTGTCCCCCACCTTTAGTGAAGCAAACTGCAAGGACACAGTCCCAAGTGACACAATTCCCTGAATGTAAGGGCCACACCTGGGTATCAGATGAGCAGTGGGCAGTGCACAATAGAGGGACATGGCTCCTGGACAACATGACTGCTGCACTGTGGCAGTTGAACCAGGCCAGAGGAGGGCACAAAGCATGTAATACAGAGTTCACAGTGCAGTCTTTGACTCACCCCCTCCTTGCTGCTGTCTGGCCTTCAGCTGCCCTTCCAGGTCTGGAAACACCACCGCCAGGATCTGGAGCATGTGGGGGTCAGGGTCCGTGTTCCGCCCCTCCTGCGAGGAGGCGACAGCTTCAGCTGGACCCGTGCAATCCTCCGGGTCCAGCCCCGAAGGTCCTGCCACCTCTTCTGGCAGTTGCGGATCCGGCGCTTGTAGACCCCCACGGACCGGACGGCCCGGACGATGTCCTTCCAGATCTCCTGCTTCCGATGGGCATTAACCTGTCAGGATGACAAAGTGAAAAGGCCATTACTACACATGCAACATATCCGTGCATGACACAGTTGTATATACATGTCTCAATCACAGGGGCACATGATGTACACAGGCAGTGCAAAGCTGCCCATGGACAGTTTGCCAGACGTCACTACATGGTATCATTGCATGGGAAGTAAAACCTTGTTCAAATGCACTGTCACTGCACCATACCTGTCCAGTGCATGTCACTACACACTATGGGGGTGACAACTACTCAGTGAGCCTGCTAGCCAGTGGCGTGCAGACTTTCAGCCTTGCTAGTCAGACAATATGCACATTCAGAAAGGCAGTGCACAGAACACTCACCTGCTCCCCTGGTGTCCCATACAGCTTGCTGTACTGTGGAAGTAGGCTGTCCAGCAGGGCCTGGTTCTCCTCAAGGCTGAAGGCTGGGGCTCTCTCCACAGTACGTGCCATTGCAGGGTCCAGAGGGGCAGAGACAGCAGCAGTGCAGTGGCAGATGTTGTCCTGGAGCATGTAGTGCAGGCAAGTGAGCTCTCAGGGGAACAGCCAGCAATATATATGTGCTGGAGAGGCAGATACTGTCCCTTGTGTCCAAAGTGATAGGTCCAAGTCGTTTGCATCTTCTGAATCTGGCCAATCCATGGAATAGCAGCACCAAAACACGCCCACAGCATCCTTCAAATCTTCAACTTCATGACATACATGATTTTGCAACATTGTTGTGGGTGACCAACTGATTTTCCAGCAACCGACTCGTTCGAAATTCGAAACGCGTCCGTTGCCAGGCAAGCCCATTGTCAATGGAGTGCGCACCGATTGGTCCATTGCGGTACAACGCGTACAGGGGTACAACGCGTACCCGCACACATTAAATGCAATGGGCCGGCCGGGGCACCGATCGGTCCATTGCGGTACAACGCGTACAGGGGTACAACGCGTACCCGCACACATTGAATGCAATGGGCCGGCCGGGGGCACCGATCGGTCCATTGCGGTTACAACGCGTACAGGGGTACAACGCGTACCCGCACACATTGAATGCAATGGGCCGGCCGGGGCACCGATCGGTCCATTGCGGTACTGCTGCGTACAGGGGTACAACGCGTACCCGCACACATTGAATGCAATGGGCCGGCCGGAGGCACCGATCGGTCCATTGCGGTACTGCGCGTACAGAGGTACAACGCGTACCCGCACACATTGAATGCAATGGGCCGGCCGGGGGCACCGATCGGTCCATTGCGGTATCTGCTGCGTACAGGGGTACAACGCGTACCCGCACACATTGAATGCAATGGGCCGGCCGGGGGCACCGGTCGGTCCATTGCGGTACTACTGCGTACAGGGGTACAACGCGTACCCGCACACATTGAATGCAATGGGCCGGCCGGGGGCACCGATCGGTCCATTGCAGTTCAACGCGTACAGAGGTACAACGTGTACCCGCACACATTGAATGCAATGGGCCGGCCGGGGCACCGATCGGTCCATTGCAGTTCAACGCGTACAGGGGTACAACGCGTACCCGCACACATTGAATGCAATGGGCCGGCCGGGGCACCGATCGGTCCATTGAGGTATCAACAGCGTACAGGGGTACAACGCGTACCCGCACACATTGAATGCAATGGGCCGGCCGGGGCACCGACCGGTCCATTGCAGTACTACGCGTACAGGGGTACAACGGCGTACCCGCACATTGAATGCAATGGGCCGGCCGGGGGCACCGATCGGTCCATTGCTGTTCAACGCATCACTGTACATGTGACTGGCATATGTCAGCATGCCTGTCTCAGATGGACATATGCCAGCCACAGATAGCTCCCAGGGAGTGAGGGGCACACCTACATCACGACAGCCTGTCCAAACTTTATCATAAGGCATGTAAGGCTGCATTTCCTATTGTGTGTATGTTGGTGTACATGTTGTCCTGTGGGTGTCACCTGTGGGCAGCCACCCCCAGGCTGTGCACGTGTTCATGGGGACAGGATCCTGGGTGTTACGTGTACATGACCACTGTGATGTGCAACTGTTCATATCTGTGTATGTGCCATGGTCACATTTCACGGTGGTGTATGTGTATGTCATGTCACATACCCCGTGAGTCCCATGTGGGATGGTATGTTTGAGCCAGGGTGTCCCAGTGGCACAATAGTGATGGTCCTCCACAGTCTTTGTGCATGTAGTGTTTACAATGTCTCTGATTTCATGTGCACAATGGGAGACAGTCTCCACATCCAGGTTGTGTGTGCATGGACTTTGATGTTGTGCGTGTGTGTGTCACAGACGTCCATGTCTGTCCTGCCGTGGCAAGTGGGACCACTACCTGTGGGGGTCATGGTTGTTTTGCTGTGGTGTATACATGATACTCCATGTAATGCCAGTGTCCATGTGGCAATACAGGGTCCCTGGGAATGTACCTGTCGTTGAGCTGTGGTGCCTGGGGCACATCTGTCCTCACATGTCACTGTGGGGGGTGATTGTGACACGGCAGCAGGAGATGGGAACTGTGACATGGCCTCATGATATCCAATGGGCCAACCTGGGACTAATTGATGCCACCTGTTGGACCGTGTTGACAGATGTTGGCCATGTATGTACCATATACAAAGGAATTCCTCAGCACACGTCTGTTATGTCACAATATACATAAACATGCTTGATGTGAGCATAAGTAAAATACAAGTAGGTAAGTTCTTATTTCTTTTTTCCTTTTTATTTTCCGATGTTCAGACAGCCGACACGTGTTTCAGTAAGCTTACATGGGAATTAATCCCGCGACTTTATCAAGGCTATTGTCTTCCTGTGTATAACCTTTATTAGTGGTGTTAATTCCAACCCACACTGGGATTCAATATCTCGCGACGTCTCACTTCTCAATGTTAAATCCAAGGGATCCCTGTATGTCCCAGAAGTCCAGAATCTTATTTCTTAATAGTTTGATCCCACACACGGACGTCGCTCCTCGTGTTGCCGAGTACGGTAAATAAAAAGGAAAAAAGAAATAAGAACTTACCTACTTGTATTTTACTTATGCTCACATCAAGCATGTTTATGTATATTGTGACATAACAGACGTGTGCTGAGGAATTCCTTTGTATATCTGTCAATTGGCCAAGGCCATTTTGTGTTTTGAGGAGGTCAGTGGTTCTCTTCACCTTGCAGCACCGTGATCAATACAGCAAGTAAATATCAAATATTTGTGTTATCTCTCCCGAGTGGCGCCTTCATTTACCCAACTAAATACCACTGCTCATTAGGTGCTCATGTATGTACCATACATGTCCTTACGGAACTGCACACTTCATGTAGTTGTGCCTCATAATGATGTATGTTGGGATATTGAGTGTGTTCAATGCCGCATATGTGGGGTGACTGACAATCTTGCTTACTTCTCCTCTGCACTGCAGGGCTCCTGCTGTCCATCGACCATTCCCAGACCTGGCAACGATGGTGGAACGGGACAGCATCCGACGGTACCGCTTCACCAGGCAGCTGATTGAGGATTTGGCAGTGCAGTTGTCCCCACATTTGCAGCCTGGCCGGCCGTATCCTACAGCGCTGACCCCCAAGGTGAAGGTGATGGCAGCCCTACACTTCTTTGCCACCGGTACCTTCCAACATACTGTGGCGACTGCTGGTGGGATGTCACAGACCATGTTGAGCCGTGTGCTCCGCGATGTTTTGGCGGCAATGTTGCTATTCCTGAACCGGTACATCTATTTCCCTAGACTGCGACGACTCACTGACGTGAAGAGTGACTTTTATGCCCTGGGGAGGATGCCGCATGTCATTGGCTCCATTGATGGGACACATGTGGCTTTGGTACCACCACAGGCCCAGGAGCAGGCCTACAGGAACCGCAAGCACTACCACTCTGTCAATGCACTGGTGCTGTGTCTTGCAGACATGACCATCACACACGTGTGTGCCCGTTTCCCTGGTTCAGCACACGATGCCTTTGTGATGAGGAGTAGTCGCATCCCCAGGATGATGGCACAGATGCAGAACCAGCGTGCCTGGCTTGTCGGTGTGTACTGACTTTGTGCCATTGTGTGTGATATGATCTGTAGTATTCCGCCCACTTTTCCAAGTCAGCTAATGTGCACTTGTCTGTCCGTAGGTGACTCGGGATACCCCAACATGCAGTGGTTGCTGACACCCCTCCGGAACCCTGTGACACCAGCCCAGATGCGCTACAATGAGGCACATGGTCGGACCAGGAGAGTGATTGAGCGGACATTTGGTCTCCTGAAGAGCCGCTTCCGCTGCCTGGACAAGACCGGAGGGTCCCTCCCATATGCCCCTGCGAAAGTGTGCAAGATTATCATCGTCTGCTGCATGCTCCACAACCTGGCAGTGCGGAAGGAGTTGCCTCTCATCCAGGATGACAATGACCAACATCCGCCACCTGTGGAGGATCCTGGCCTGGACCACGATGCCAGTGACGATGATGATGATGATGATGATGGTGATGTCCGCACACAGCTCATCACCAACTTCTTTAGCTGAATGTGAGTATCCTGAGGTGTCATGTCAATGATGTGAGTTGGCATGATGTGTAGGTGGTGCTCTGGTGCTGTTGGAGTGTGTCCATGGGCTACTTGACTGGATGTGTGTTGCGATGTGTGCTTACAGGTGGGCTGTACTCCCCAACAGTGTTGACATGCTAACTTGGTTCTGGGTGGGTATCTTGTAACATGTATTGTGCATGAGTTTTGCTGTTCTGTCCTGTACTCCATTGCTTTTGACTGTGTGTCATTTCTGTCCTTCACAGGGTACTTTCAGATTTGTTTGGTCAACTGTGTCCACCGACGACGTGATTGCACTTCCAGGCTGGTAGCTGTTGTGTCCCTACAGGTGATGTGCGCCACACCCATGGACTTCCTTCCGTCTACAGTTGTTGACTGTGTGCCCGCTGCCAGGTGGGATTACCTTGCATCTGTAGTGGTTACGACATGTTGCAACTGTGTAATAAACCTGTGCTTCACTTTGTGATGTGCGTTGTCTGTGGTCACACATTTGACTGCCATTTGCTTACTGCACCTGTGGGCTACTTGACTACAACTGGGAATGGGTGTGGTGTCTGTGCATTGCACCGTCTTCCCTGGCAACATCAGTGTAGGCAATGAGTCAGATGGCCTAGGTGTGTATGTGTTGTGTAGCCCTGGTGGTGTGTCTCCCTCATATGTGTCACGTTGCCTTTACTCACATGCCTGTGTTGTCCTTGCTGTTGCAGTTCGCATACACAGTGTAATTTTGCAGTTCATCATCCCCATAACAGCACCCACGTTGGAATCACAACAGAGGCAAGTATGGTGTATTAGTGTGTTTATTGTGATACATTTGTGTGAATAGTGCATAGGATGGGTAGTGCTGTACATAAATCTTGCAATCCGAAGTTCCTAGGTGAATTGAAAGTCCTGGTAGACAGAATCCACAGTATCGGGGCCACAGTTGTCTGACACATTGGTCCAACTTGTACTCCCCATGCAATGTGTGGGAGTAGTGTTGCCGTCAACAGGGTGAACAGTCTGTGCACAAAGGTGAACATCCAGAACAGGTTCAGGCTTCCTGGGAGTTGCGCTTGGCCATCGGCCTCTCACTTGCCCCTCCTCGGACGACCCCTCTTCTTGGGGGGGGCCCCTCAAGTACAGGCTGCTGCGGTGCAGGGGACTCTCCGCCAGAGTCATCCTACCTCCCTGTGGCAGTTGCAGTTTGTTCGGCACCAGATGTTGTTGGCACACAGGGAGGTGTGGACTGGTTGCTGTTCATCTGGCGGAGGCATTGTAAAATGTCCCTGTGCACCGCCGTCATCTCATGCAGTGCATCCCACTTGGACTCCACGCGGGACATGTGTGAGTCCACGCGGGACATGTGTGACTCCACGTGGGACATGTGGGAGTCCAAGCGGGCATGATGGGCAGCCTGCTGCTGGTTCATGTCTCTGAGGAGCCCCACTACCTGGCTGAGGTCTCCGGTGCTGGACTGGTACGCATCAGCTATGCGTACCAGTTGTGGGTCATCATGCACACCAGCAACCTCTGCAAGCAGCGACCTCTGTCTCCCACCCCTCCCACCACCCCTGCTGACATGTGCAGTGTGTGCAGTGGCACGCACAGATGACCCTGGTCCACCTTGGGGGTTGGTGGTGGTGGTGGTGGTGTCCATGGCCCCAGGTTGGTCCAGGGTCCCTGTGCTGGTGTTGCTCCTTGTTCTGTCCATGTCGGCAGGGATGGTATTTGTGGTGACAGTCGTTGGAGGGGTGGGTGCAGGGGGTGCAGCTGGTGGTCCTGCTGGTGCTGCAGCTGGTGGTCCTGCTGGTGCTGCATGTAGACTTGCACCGGATGTGCCAGGTTGGTCTTCATCGTCCGAGGAGGACAGAGGCTGTACGACGCCAGTGAGCTCCGCATCCTCTTGAGCCTGGGACTGGGACTCCTCAGCGTCTGCTGCTGTGTCCCCATCATCACCTGTTTTTGGGAGACACACACAATGTATGTTATGTTTCTGCAGGCATCAATGGTTGACACACATGACAGTTGTGACTGTGCCTCTGGGTGCGGGCCTGTACATTGCATTGTCCTAAGTCGTCACAGTCAGGGGTTGATATTGGTGTGGCACATTGTCCTGCATTATTTGGGCATTTCTATGTATTTTTTGGGGTGTGAACATGGTCTGCATTGGTTGTGTTTGGTTGACAGCCGGCCCTCCTTCCCACCCACCCAGCCAGTCAGTTATCCCACCATGGAACGTGCTTGCATTGCAGGGAGTGGAAGTTGTCTCTCAGGATGTCAGTCAGTGGTGTCCTGCTGTTTGTTGGTGCACAGTTGCCAGCAGGGCCTTGTGCTCCCCACAGCAGTAGCCAGTGTCAGCCATCTTGTGAGTCCTTCTCCACTCCCTGTGATGTGAGCATGGTTCAGGGTGGTGTTGATGGGACAGTTGTGGGGGTGAGCTATGTCTGTGACTACGACTCCCATCATGCTATTGCCTCCACCCCACTTCCCAGCATTCCCATACTTACTTGCTTTTGTGGGGAGTTCAGTGTGTGTGGGTGTGAGAGCAATGGCAAGATGGCTGACAGTGGTGTCCTGCTGTTGGTTGGTGTGCAGTACCCAGCATGCCCTGGTGCTCCCCACGACACAGCAACAGTGTCAGACATCTTTGATGGGCCTTTCCACTCTCTGTGGGATGTGCATGCATGAGTGTGAGCTTGCTGGGCCATGTGGTGGGGGATGTAGAGCTGTGACTACGACTCCCATCATGCTATTGCCTCCACCCCCTTCCCAGCATGCCCATGCTTCCTTCCTTTTGACTCTGCTTCCCTGTGGGGTGGGCTGGCTGTGCTGACAGGATGGCTGGGAGTGTTGTCCTGGCAGTTGTTTTGCTAAAAGTCCCAAGAGTGGCCCTGTGCTTCACACAACATAACCCAGGGTGGTGGTTCTTTGTGGGATCTTGTGTTAGGATGGGGGCATTGCATTCTACCAGGTGGGTTCTGTGGAGTTTGTGTTGGGGGGTGTGTGAGGGGAGGTGCTTGTGACTATGGTTAGTGCTGCAAGTCCTCCTTCCCACCCACCCAGCCAGCCAGTTATCCCACCATGGAACGTGCTTGCATTGCAGGGAGTGGAAGTTGTCTCTCAGGATGTCAGTCAGTGGTGTCCTGCTGTTTGTTGGTGCACAGTTGCCAGCAGGGCCTTGTGCTCCCCACAGCAGTTGCTAGTGTCAGCCATCTTGTGAGTCCTTCTCCACTCCCTGTGATGTGAGCATGGTTCAGGGTGGTGTTGATGGGACAGTTGTGGGGGTGACCAAGATCAGTGACTACGACTCCCATCATGCTATTGCCTCCACCCCCCTTCCCAGCATGCCCATGCTTCCTTCCTTTTGACTCTGCTTCCCTGTGGGGTGGGCTGGCTGTGCTGACAGGATGGCTGGGAGTGTTGTCCTGGCAGTTGTTTGGCTAAAAGTCCCAAGAGTGTCCCTGTGCTTCACACAACATAACCCAGGGTGGTGGTTCTTTGTGGGATCTTGTGTTAGGATGGGGGGCATTGCATTCTACCAGGTGGGTTCTGTGGAGTTTGTGTTGGGGGGGTGTGAGGGGAGGTGCTTGTGACTATGGTCAGTGCTGCAAGTCCTCCTTCCCACCCAGCCAGCCAGATATCCCACCATGGAACGTGCTTGCATTGCAGGGAGTGGAAGTTGTCTCTCAGGATGTCAGTCAGTGGTGTCCTGCTGTTTGTTGGTGCACAGTTGCCAGCAGGGCCTTGTGCTCCCCACAGCAGTTGCCAGTGTCAGCCATCTTGTGAGTCCTTCTCCACTCCCTGTGATGTGCGTATGGTTCATGGTGGTGTTGATGGGACAGTTGTGGGGGGCAATATGTGTGACTGCGACTCCCATGATGCTATTGGCTACACTGACTTGGCCAGCATACACAGAATTCCTTCCTTTGAGTGGTCTTCACTGTGTGTTGGTGTTGTTGTGGTGGCTACATGTCTGGATGTGTTTGTTAGTTCTATTTGTGCCACTGCCTAGCTGTAGTTGTAGTTGTGTTTGTACATGTGATGGCACAGTTGGATGTGACTTTTTTGATGGCATGTGTTGTGTTTATCTGACTGACATACACATTTTGGGATGATTCTGTTCTGGTTGCTGTGTAATTGCTATGAGTGCATGGTTTGACTCTCCCCTTGACAGTGATGTGTGTGTGTTTTGTGGCAGTATATTGTGTACATTTGTTGTGTACTCACCAGGCTCTGGGATGTCCTCTAGTCCATATACGCTCACTGGCGGAAGGATGGCCCGCACCTTCTCCTCCCAGGGCCTGAGGTATATTGGCTTGGCAGGAGGGCCACTGCCGGTGTGTTGGCTGTTGATGTAGTCTTTTTTGAGCAGGTCCCGTACCCTCCTGCGCACGTCATACCACCTGTTCTGGATGTCGCTCTTTGTGCGCCGACATGGTGATTGTGCGTTCACCCTGTTGATGATCCTCTCCCACATCTTGGTTTTCTGGGAGATGGGGTCTGTTGGACCAGTGTGCCAAACTGCTGTGGCTCTACCCTGAGGATCTCGTCTACCATGACTTCCAATTCACAATCTAGGAACTTGGGATTCTTCTTGGGGGGCATGGTGATGGGTGGTGATGGTGAGTGATGTGTGTGTTGGTGTGCAGGTGAGGGTGTGTGAGTGTGTGTTTTGCTGGGTGTATGTGAGGTAGGTATTTGTTGGTGTGCTGATGGTGTGTGGCTTGTGTGAGGGATGAGCTGTGGGTGTGTGGTTGCTTTCTCTTGGGTGCTGGCAGTGGAATGGCATTTGCAAAGGCTCATGGTTGTGATTTGTGTCCTTTATATGGGTGGAGTTGTGGGTGTGTCTTTGTTCTCTGTCCCCACCCCCCAGTATTTATTGGCTAGGTAATTGCTTGTTTGGCCTTTTTTTGTGTGATTTTTGCTTTGTACTGTCTGTGTATGTTGGAAACGTTCTTGTGACCGAGTCGGACCCTGCATTTGTCTCGTACGGTCCATGGGCGTCCGCAGGGGGGGGCAAGGAGGGGCGCTTGCCCCCCCTTGGATCACCCAGCCGGCCGCCTTTTGTCCGTAATTTTGGCCTTTGGGGAACATCACTGTTCCCCTGTGAGAATCCTCAATGCCTTGACGGGGCCGCCTTGCACTCCTCTGAGCGCAAGAGCAGCTCCACCCCGCCCATTGTAATTCTGTATGCAGCTGATTGCCACATACAGAATGACAATGGGCCAGTCTGGCTGGTAAAGCGTGTGGTGGCCTCCTCCAGCCTCGGGCATCCTGTCAGAAGGAAGAAATGTACGAAAACGCCCATGCTGTTACGAGAGAATCCAGTTAATCAAAATAAGGCGGTAAAAGAAGTTAAAAAAAAGGGTTATAGGTCTTTCACAGTCTCATCATTTTAGAACTGAAGCATTTTCAATATTATATTCAACAAATCCATGGTTGCTGCTTTTTTATTTTATGCAACTAACAACCATTGACAAAGCCTATAGTTCTGGCTTGTTGTAGGTGTAACATTACCTGCTGTATTAGATATCTGAATGCAATGACAGAAGCAGCAAAATACCAGTCGGGCGGCACACTATGCTAAGCAAAGAATTTTAGCTTAGGTGTTTCAAGCTACGCCCTTAATTAAATCGAACAACCCCTTTGGAGAGACCCCCCCCACTTAAAGCCCTGGAAACAACACCATGCCACAGCCACCTCACGTCCTGGCACTGTGCATCATGCATGACTTCCAAAGTTTCAGATTGACTGTGTGCAGGGGCGTCTTGAACCCCTCCCTTTGCTTTAGGAACTACAGCGAGGGGTGAGTTCCTGATGGGTCTCTTCTGTCTGCAACTCTGCAGACGAAGGCTCAGCTCATACTTAATGTGAAAAGGTGGGTGAGAGAGTAAGTGAAGGGATGGGTGGATGGCTGAATGGATTAGTGAAAGGGTGAATGGATGAATGAAAGGGTGAATGGATGGATAATGAGAGGAAGGATGGGTGAATGGATGAGTGAAATGATGGATGGATTGATGAATCGATAAGTGAAAGGGTGAATGGATGGACAGATGAATGAAAGGGAGGATGTAAGGATGGATGAGTGAGTGAAAGGGAGGGTACATGGGAAAAAGGTTGGATAGATGAGTGAAGGAGTGAATGGGTGGATGGATGAGAGAAAAGATGGATGGATGATTGAAAGGATGGATGAGTGATAGGGTCAATGGATGGATTCATGAGTGGATGAGTAGATGGATGGTTGGGTGGATGGATGGATGGCTAAGTGAAAGGGTCGATTGAGAGAGAAAGGGAGGATGGATGTGTGGATGACTGAAAGGGTGAATGTGTGGAAGGATGAGTGACTAGGTGGATGGATGAGTACGTGAAAGGGTGGCTGGATGAGTGAAAGGGTAAATGGCTGGATGGATGAACAAGACAGAGTGGTCAAAAAGTTGCCAGATTGGTTTTATTCACACCCAAACACCTTAGCGCCAACAGACTTTCCCAGTGAAGGCAGCATTACTTTCATTTTTCTCATCTTTGAATGGCATTTTTTTCCTCAGGTGAGGAAGTTCACCATTCCTGGAGGTACTGCGATATCTGGTTAATGCGTGGTGTAGAAAATGTTTCATGTGATCCTTATCAGCTGTTTTCCTTTTAGTAGTTTATGAACTGTGCACTGCAGCTTTGTGTTCATGAATGTGGTCTTTTAAAACCATACTCCTTATGTTTTGTAAGGATCTAAGCAATGGACATTGAAATGGGGCCCTTCCGGGTCCTGTAGTCATGTCCTTAGCTTTTCAGGCAAAAACACACATTGATTTCTGAATAACAAGTGCACAAGCATTAAGGTAAGCATGTTGTTCCATGCTTACATTTCACATACCTTACTTAGTCTTGCATTCCCTGTGAGTGTTTGCTTTTTCCAGGAGGTTGTTACTGTTTTTTCAGACAGAAGATTACTCTTGTCTAGTGCATAATTTGAATTGAGTTGCTTCCAGGCGTTTATAGCGGGACACAATTGGATTGCATCTAAAGGCAGTGCGAGTTTCTTTTAGTGGTAGAGTATGGTGTTCAGTGGGGAGAAGATGTGGCACTATGGCCAGAGCTGCCGAATTTGGAACTGGGGTACAGAATCCTGCAGGCTGCTTTCTGTGCTTTGTGAAACTAAGTGAAGCTGTGGTTCAAATGGAACCTTCTATGGGATTTTTTTGGGGTAAGCAGTGAGCTTTGGCTGTGATTTAGGTTCGTGCAACCACATTTTGTGTGTGCGCGCAATGCAGTCTATCAGTTTCTGTCTCTAATATATAGAACGAAGTGTGTTAATGGTCATACCACAAAGACCTTAGTGTCAGTTACATATAGCATTCAAACTCCAGTGGGTCACCACTTGCATTCATCCTTTTGAGGATGATATGGCACACATCATGTAGGAGGATGGTGATGGCGTTAACATTTTGCCCCCCCCTGGAAAAATTTCTGCGGACGCCCATGGTACGGTCTTCTCCGTTTCGTTCACGCTGTGTATGTGCAGTTTTCTATGCTGCGTACGCGTCGGTCGCGGTGTTTTGTGTTGCTTCGGCTCGGTTTTGTATGCGTGTCGGTCGTACGGCTTGGCCTCCGTCCGACTCGCTCGTGGTTTCGCGCCTTGCATCGTACTTTGCGGTTTGGAGTTCGCGTGTACGTTTCGGTCGGATTTGTTCCGGGTGCGTGTCGGTCGGTTGGATTCGCGTGTTTTTCCGACCGGATTGCTGTTTTCCGTGCGGCTCGGTCGGTCGACTTGGGTTCGGTACGTGTCGGTCGGATTTTGCACGCCTTGCATCGTACTTGTCGTGTCGGGCGCCACAGGTACGTGTCGGTCGGTATTATTTCCGGATCCGAGTCGGTCGGTGCTTTTTCCGGCCCGAATCGCAATCGACCCCTAAGAGTTTCTCTCAGCATTCATCTTCTGAATTAATCTGACAAGCATCCGTCAATAACTCTATAGCTTCTTCATCATTAAATTAATTGAATTTACAATGTTTGATGAGTGTGCTGAGTTTCCCCACAAACTCATCATTGGTCTCACCATCTTTCTGGTGTTCTTGGTTGAAGATGTATTGTTAGTAATCAACATTTGGCATTTGATTAAACTTGAGATTCAACACTTCTTTAATCTGATGATATGTGACATCTTCGTCAGTTCGCAGCATTTTCTTTATTAATTCTTTTACACCATCACCAACAGGATTTTTGAGATACTTGATAATCTTTTTATTATTAGTCTCTTCAAGTGCATCAATGAAATCATCAAATGTCTCTATCCAAGCTGTCGATCTATTGCCAATATTTTGCTTTTTGGCGGTATTGAACGGTGGTGGTTTGTTCAAGAAAGCATCAGCATTGGGCGTGGCCAACTGCCGAGGGAAATGGCCGCACGGTAGCTTAGCTCTGTCGCACCACTCCCGCAAAATCCGCATAAATCAGCTTTGCCCCGGATAAAATGATCTGTAACGGAGCTCACTTAATCCCCGCAGCGTGTACTATCGCTGCACCGACGGCCGCCCTGATTTATCGAATGCCGGTGGAGCTCTCTGGCCGGAACCGGACTGCCGACGCGGACGACGTGAGGCGTGCCCCGTAGGCCTCCGGCCGCCTGCCTACTGCTACACCGCGGCCGCAGTACGCACCCTGGGCCTCCATCCTTGCTGCGGAGGCTGCGCACGGCCGACGCGTCGGCCGCCTACAGTCTGGTGAGTCCTCTGCCCCCGCGACTCCTAGAGAGTGAAGAGCGCGTCCTGAGGGCCGTTGACCGCCCGCAACAACATTTACAGCGGCGGAGGGGAACTCTGCCCGCCAGTCCCCGCCGGGAGGGATTCCTATTGCCGCCAACTGCCCTATTCACTCAAGTAGATTTTCAGCGCATCCATTGGGCATCCTGCAGGCCTCTAGGCCGTATTCCTCCGCATCTACTGCAGTAGTGGTAAAAAGGCCTACCTCTGTGCATCTAAGGGGTGTTCCCAGCCACCGCGCAGGACAGGGCTCGGCGCACCGACCTCCCCACTATCAGCGGCAACACTCATGCGTCTTGGGCCTCAGGACACCGCACTGTGGCGCATCTGCGGCGCTTGCATCTTCTGGCTGCTCCCCCGGGAGCGAAAATTGGGGGTGTTCACCGGCCACCTCCTTCTTACTGCGTGAGGAGCGCTGAGCTCTTGGTGATTCCCTGTGTAACGTCCACGGGGCGGCAGACATTGAGACCGCTTGTAGAGGGTGAAAGCTGCGCTTTCCCATCCACGCTGACCTCGGCCACAGTCATACACGCAACTTGGGCTAGGTGGAGGGCGACATCTGCAGTGGCCAGGAGAGACATTTACACCACGTCTGTGCTCCACCCCTACCTCCTCTTTTCATGGGGTGTGCATCTCCTGAAGTGTGTCTTCCTTTGGCGTGGGCCTCACCGGCGAAACCCGACAGGCCGGATAGGGCTTGTCCCTTACGCAGGCGGCGGCGAGTAGCCAGTGCGGCCCGATCCTTCATCTAGCACACCCTACGCACCGGCTACATTATGGCGAGCAGCCGCAGTGGTCGCGTCACGCTCCAGGCGAAGTTGGATAAGTATGCGTGGCAAAAAGGCCAAGATGAGACACAAACAAACTTAAAATCTGGGGGGGGGGGATCAGCCAGACCCCACACTACAAGACATCCTAACAGCCATCACGACTGTACGCACCTCTCTGGAAGGTCGCATTGACACCGTCGCCTCTGAGGTCTCCCTGATCAGGGCAGACATGCGAAATATGGCCGAGCGCACCAAAGAGGTTGGAACCACAACTAAGGACTTAACATCTGACACTGACCTCCTCAAACGTCACGTAGCTGAACTTCAAGTCAATCAAGATGTGCTCGAACGGCAACTCGACTATGAAGGGCGAATGCGCCGCAATAACGTCTGAATACTGGGAGTGCCGGAACGTGCGGAGGGGCAAGCGGCGGACCTATTTGTTGAAAATCTAATACTGCAGCATCTCCAGCCAAAGGGTCTGTCCAAATACTTCTCCATTGAAAGGGCACACAGGGTGCCGGGCGGAAGATCCAAGCCTGGTGCACCGCCTCGGCCGATCCTGGCAAGGGTGTTTAACTTCCGAGACAGGGACGTAATACTCCAAACGGCGAGAGCGGCCCCACCGATCACCATTGATAACTGCAATGTCACCTTCTTCCCAGATTTCACGTTGCGAGTGCAGAAACAACGCTGTAGCTTCCTGGAGGTGAAACGCGCATTGCGCGACCAAGAACTCAAATATGCTATGCTGTTTCCGGCAAAACTGCGCGTTGAATCCGAAGGGAAAGCATGGTTCTTCACCAGGCCTGAGGATGCATGGGACTGGCTCGACGGCTGGCGCACAGTCGGCAAGCGGAACCGTAAAGCAACCTGTGACACTGGGAATAAAGATAGGTCGGGCCGCCAGCCAGGGTCCTCACCGGACGGCGAAGCTATGACGAGGGGTCCAGCGGAAAAGACCCAGGCAGATTGAAGGTGTGAGATGGCGGTTTCCAGTTGATATGGCCAAAACTTTTACAGGCACATGCATCAAACATGCCATTTGCGATTCCTTATTAGCGAAAAATAAGGATTCGCTAATAATAGCGAATCCTTATTTTTCGCTAATAAGGAAGCGCAAATGCCTATGCATGTAGGAATCGCTGAGAAAATAGCGATCCCTACAAATTCCTTAATTGCGACTCGCAATTAAGGAATGGCTCCCCATTCATTCCTATGGGCCTACAGGCCCATAGGAATGAATGGGAGATTACATGCGCAATTTGCGAGTACCAATAGGTACTCGCAAATTGCGCATGCACTTCAAGGGTGCAAGGGTGTCAAAATGACACCCTGTTGCACCCTGAAAAAGTGATGTGCACCCATGTTGCGCACACACATGCCCCAAGGGCATGTGTGTGCGCAACATGAAACTTTGAAAAATGCACTAAAGTGCATTTTTCACAGTTTTGCAAATTACCATGAAGTTGAACTTCACGGTAATTTGCGCCCCTAATAGCGAAATCGCTATTCTAAAGTGGTTCTTGCATTGCATTTAAGGAATCGCAAATTGCGATTCCTTAAATGCAATCGCAATTTGAGAACTCGCAATTAATTGCCTTGAACCTTGATGCATCGCAAATGCCATTTTTGCGGGCGCAAACGGCCGATTTTTGCGAATTGCACAGTTTGCGCTTGCAAAAATGGTTGAAGCATGTGCCTGTTAGACCCCTGCGGGCGCAAACCTACCCACTGCAGAACTGTTTATATCAGAACTTTGAGGTTACTTGGCACTATTGCCAACAGATCTAGGCCGTGACTGCTACTTGCTGTGGGGTATCGTTGTTTTCTTACTATTCATTGTCTGTTATGCTTCCATCTAACGTTTAATGGGCTAACGATTGGGTTAAATGCACTAAAGCAAATTGATGCCCTAGGGAGTGGGGTTGGATCACGTTCCCAATTATTTTGAGGGTGGGCGATAGGCAACTCTGCAAGTTTGGGGCGGTGGGAGGTTCAGTGCCCGTCATGCAGGGAGGCAGGGAGGGGGGAGGGTGCGGGACAGTTTGGGGGTGGGGGGATTTGTTTAATTAGTTTTCCTTGTTGTTTCAATGTGATGGAAGTGGTGCAAGACCTATCATCCATGCAGACACATTCAGGGTTGATGGAATTGACGCAACGATATTTGCTATTTACACTCTGGATATGGGCGGATAGCGCCCCAATTCGCCTAGATGCATCGTGTCGGGTCGTAATGTGAAGAGAACACTTCGCATTATTACATGGAACGTCAATGGGTTGGGGGACAAATTGAAGAGAGGGGTTGTGCTCCAATATCTCAAGAGCAAAAACAACAGTTGATGGACAGAATGCAGAACAATGTCATACATTCACCCCAGTACAGAGATCTGGGCCTAAATCCATCGTTTTTTTGCTCACCATGCCATTCCAGTTTGAACCCAGCCATATGCAAATCAGTCTTGACCCTGTGCCTCATGGGAACAGTCCAGCCCGAACTGCCAAGCCAGGTCCTCCCTGAACTGGAAACAAGCATCCTAGGACCGGTTTCGGGGTTTCACGCCTCTTCAGCCAGGATAGCTTGATTCCAGTGGCATGGAGAGCACGGGACCCACGTCTGGGCATACCATATTGCATATGGCTATGTCTGAACTGGGGTGGCGTGGTGAAGCAAAATAACGATGGATTAAACCCAGATCTGTGACTGGGGTGAATGTTTGCCAATGTGCAGCATTCCGTCCATCATCTTGTGTCCAATATCTCAAGAGGCAGGCCCCAGACATTACTTTACTGCAAGAGACGCACCTAATCGGTAACACCTGCAAGGCACTTGATCGATGGGGCTACAGGTTGGTGGCACACGCGGATTTTACGTCTGGTTCCAGAGGAACTGACATTCTTATTCGCAAGCACTGCCCATTTATAATAAACAACACTTGGACTGATGGCCAGGGCAGATTTACTGCGATAGCTGGGACATGGGAGGGGAAGCCCCTCAACGTACTCTCGATCTATATTCCCCCGGCGCATAAAACAACCACGCTGGCTGATCTGGGTAAACTCCTGCTTGACCTCCCAGTCGGCATCCTAGTGTTGGGCGGTGATTTTAACCTTGCGGTGGATGGCCGGGTTGACCGGCGTCCCCCTAGACAGGATCCACATGATACCTCCCCCTTGATGGACTTTCTCCTGGCTTTCGGCTTGGTGGATCTCTGGCGCCATTTTAATCCCTTGGCGCGGAATTTTACATTTCACTCCGGCGCACATGGCAGTCAGTCCAGAATTGACCATTTGCTCACACACACCGAGGATCTCTCCTATTTTACTGAATCCAAGTTCCTGGCACGTGGTATCTCGGATCACTCCCCTGTTCTGACTCAGTTGACTTTGCCCCATGGTTATCACCACCTAACCCTATCCATAAATCCATGGAGTCTGAAGATCCCACAGGTTAGGAGCACCCTGCTCAAGGGAGTAGATCACTATTTTATTGAGAACACACATACAGTCGAATCCCACCAAATCTTATGGGGAGCCTTTGGGGCAGTTATCAAAGGTGAGGCACTTTCATTGATGGCGGGACGTAAAAAGGAACGGAAGGCAAGATTAGAAACCCTAGAGCGGGAGATTAAGGAGTTGGAGGACGGGGTGGCAATTAGCGGCGACGAGCAGCTTACCCACACTTTAAGTGTTAAACGGCAGGACTACTGTCAGTTAGCGACGGAGACGGCTAGGATGAAACAAAGAGCGACTATCCATAAAATATATGAGTTAGGTGATACCACCGGGAAAATGCTTGCATGGCTAGAGAGGCGAGAGACTGCACAGAGATGGGTACCCCTTATTGAGACGGAAGAGGGAGAACTAGTGACAGACCCCCAACACATTGCCGAGGCCTTTGCCTCCCACTTCACCTCCACATACTCCTCCACCACACGTACTGTTGTATTCCTCTTAGGGTGTCCGTATATAGGTTTTCCTGTATCATGTCCTTATATAGGCACAATTCGCCCTGCCCTTATATAGGCATAAAATCCCAGTCCTTATTTAGGCATTAAACCGTGCACTCCAAATACAGACATGGTCTCCGACATCCGTCCACCCTAACGTCACAACGAGTTCTTGAAGAACAGACCCTTAGGCTTCGGGAGTTTCCCTAGCACAGGACTATTGATTTCTTCAAGGACTCATCTATTATGCATGAACCGTTATACCTTAAGGGTTCATTCATGACGTCTTCCGCTGTCCGATTCACGTCAATGCTAACATTCTGAGGTACCTCTCAGGTATAAATATACCTTCCCTAGCCCTTGTAAATCAGAGGAGACCTCGAGTTCAGAGGAGCCCGTTTCCCGGCCTGACGCACTGAGAAGACGCTGTCATCCCTGCACGCAGAGAGTCCAGCTTCCAGTGATCTGACTTCCCTTGCGGGGTGTTGGAGTTCGAGTCTGGCAAGAGATTCCCACCTCTCTCATTCTTAAGGTATGGAGCTGACTAGAACCTAGAGGGACTCTTGGCATACTAGGCATACTAGGCATAACATACTCTTAGTATACCATAGTAAGGAATACTCCACCTACTTCATACCTCTCCCTACACTTAGGTTAGGTTAGGTACATTGGGGTAGAACTAGCTTAGAAACGCATCGTATGAGTACTCGCATTTTTAGTCTGTGTTATTTATGTAAATGAATATCTACTAAAGATCATGCTAGCGCAGTATTATTTATTTCTACTGCTTACGCTGTACATTATTTATCTTGCATACTGTCTTGTGATCATAACAGCACATATTACTTACACGAGAAACAAGACTGTTCAATAAATCTTTTATTGAAACGCCCGTCTATTCTTTCTGTGTAACTTTGAGGAAAACTAAGCATGCACGATTGAGCTGAGTGAAACGATTATCTATTGTTTCCACGACTCTGGGACACGTTCTGA
Organism: Calotriton arnoldi; assembly: GCA_963921515.1. NCBI lineage: Eukaryota > Metazoa > Chordata > Amphibia > Caudata > Salamandridae > Calotriton > Calotriton arnoldi. The sequence continues at coordinate 913,549 of CAWUFW010003894.1, read as the reverse complement.
TTCTAAAGGGAAACAAAGTGGTCATGTTTTGCGGCTGCCAGAAACTACTCCCTTCTTGTTTGTCAAGGAGTTTCTAGTGGCCTCTGAGCTAGCTGGCACAAGTAATTAAGTTTAATATACTCGATAGGGACATACCGACCTCAGTCCTATGTCAAGCCTATAGGGTATATTATTCCAATGCGCAGAGCCTATTAGGGAAATAGGAGCTACACTACATGGCGCCCAACGGTTTGGTAAGGCGGTAATTTAACGTTAGATACTGAGTAACTCAGCTGTGCCTTTTCTCTCAGAGACCCCTACCCGTATACTCCAAAAGACGTCTGGAGTGGGCAGGGTTAAATATCCACCACGGCTACATAGGGAAACACCCTATATATTAGCTGTTTGGTTTGCTCAACGTTGAAGGATACAGTGTTCCAAAATATTGTGCACCTTATCTTTGTTTCCTTGAAACTTGTTCTGCATTTTTCAAAAAATAAATGTCAAACAGGGACAATGCCACCGACACCGGTGGAGCTGCGGCTGATCCAGCCCTAGCAACAGCTTTTAACATTACAGGTTTAAATGAAACCGAGGAGGGTGTTATAGACATCCCTCCAAACTTAAGAAGAGCCATCACTCTAAAACTCATAAAACACGGCCTACCACCAAGAGGCGGTAGAGCAGTTTTCGTGATAGAGGCACACGAATCCTTTCAGACAGAGGTATTCTATTCATGGGTAATATTTCCTGAATCCAATGCAGTTACAAAACTGTTTCACTTCTACAAAGAAGATGATCCACCAGAGGAATATATTCCTTTCGAGGATATTGAAATTCCACTAACATACCAGGAGCATCAGCTCTGGTTTAAAGGCGCCCTAAAACATCACAGAAACATTACCAGGCTCGGTCCACTAGGTAGACCAGGAGCAACATGGCCGATTCTAGCCGGCTACACACCTCATCCTGAACTGGATATAATGTCAGATGAGGAATTACTTACTCAAATCACAGAGTTAATAAAAATCTACAGACAATTGGTCCAATATGTCATGAGGACTTTCACAGTCCAACCACCATTAACCATTCCAAATCAGACCCCTCAATCGGGGACTGCACTAAAAATTACACCACAGACTCTATACGCAGTCATGGGTAAAATGCCCACAAAACGTGAGCAAATTCCATTCTGGATAGCTCAAAAAATTACTCAAATCGAAGCAGTATTTCCAAATACTAGCCCGTATGAGAAACACAGAATACTAACAATCAGTTTACCAATGGGGATCACACCACAACTGGAAGACTGTACCACTTGGGGCTCAGTCTTTGCTGCCATCTATACTAAAACACATGGTATTCCATCAATTGCGGTAATACCAGATGTCCTGAAACAAATTCAAAATGAATACGGGGCAGAACCTGCTCTGAATTTAGGTATAAATTACTGAAAAATTTCGACCAGGTCTCAACAATAATATTATCTAATATTAAAGGGGAGGCAGCAGCAGTGGCGATCTGCCAACGATTAAGGGAATTCGATGTTACAGAACATCAAACTGAGCTACCCAGAATAATTGAACAATCATATGCAGAATTAGGCAGAGATAGTTTGGGTGGAAGACCAGTGAAACCAAAACTATCTGAAAGTCCTGAGAAGGACTCTATTAAACAAACTCCTACATCTTCTAAAAAGAAGTGGGAAACTACTAAACAAAACTCAAACGAGAAACGTTCTCACTCCCGAGGTAGGTCTCCTCAAAAGGAGCCCTCTGAAAGGAGGTATAACCTCAGGAATAGGGATAATTTGAGAAAACCTGACAGGTATCAAGATACTGATACACATTCCTCTCGTACCTTTCAGATCTCGTCACGGACTTCGGAAAGAAGAGGACGGTCAGAAAATAGAGAAGAACGCGTGAAATCCAAGGAAGATAAACACGCTCCAAAAAATAAAACAAAACCTCAATTCTCCAAAAAGAAAGTAGCAGGTCTGAAGATCAGACATGCCGAGAATACTGAGAACACAACTCAAGAACGGAGAATGGGCCCAGACAATGCTGGACAGTGCAGCAGAAGTCACAATAGTTCGCCAGAACCTGAAGGAACTTCTGGAGATAGTGGACTTGAATGAGTACATTACAGTTGAGACTGTAGACACCAGGGTTAGTACTCCACAAAGGTTATATGAAATAACACTCCGAATGGAGGGAGACATACCTAGACAGGTGAAAGCACTCTTTTGGGAAAAACTTTCAAGGGGCTATCACATACTTCTAGCAGAAAAAGACTGGCCACCACAATTTGTCAGGGAGTGCCCACATGGCGAGGACATTATTATGCCTGCCTTCTCTAACCATATTCCAATTCATCTAAAATATACTTATGCCAGGAAATGGGCAGTAGCCCAGGCCCCAGCATTATATAAAAATCATGTAGGATGGGATGAGGACTCACCTCACCATAAAATACATCTGAAGCATGAACCAACTGCACAAAGGCAGTATCCAATAAAGCAAGAAGCTAAAAAACAGGTCAGGGAGATCTTAGATCAACTTGAATACCAAGGGGTGATTGAAACATGCACCTCCTCAATGAACAATCCTTTGTTTCCTGTCTCCAAACCAGACAACACCTATCGTCTAGTTTTGGATTACAGACACTTAAACACTTGTTGTAAAACATTTGCAGTGCAAAATGCACATAGCACAGCATTAATGAATAACATTGTGCGTAAAAAATATAAAACCACATTGGACATCTCAAATGGTTTCTTTTGTCAAAACATAGCACCTGAAAGCAGGTACTTAACAGCATTCTCCATAATGGGGACCCAGCGTCAATTTTGTCGACTCCCACAAGGGTTCAAGAACAGCCCGGGGTTATTCTCAGCGAGAGTAACAGAGTTACTACAAATTTATGACAATGAGGCATTGTCCTATGTCGATGACATCTATCTGACGGACGATGACCTGGACAAACACTTGAACAGGGTAAGCACCATTATACTGGGCTTCGCCTCTGAGGGCTACAAGTTCAACTTTAAAAAGTCCCGAATTGCCCATCTCAATGTCCTATTTCTAGGATATGAGCTTTCAAGTGAAGGCAAGAGCTTGGCAGCTAACTTTTTAGAAAAGTGTGCGCTGCTCCAACCTCCAAAAACGCAAAAAAACTTACAATCCATCCTGGGTTTCCTAAATTTTGGAAGAACATACATTCTAAATTACGCAGAAAGGGTTAAACCTCTCTACGCATTAATCAAACCTGATTTTTCAATCAAGAATTGGACACAAGAACACACAGAAATCTTGCGTTCACTACAGGCTAACATGTTAGCAACAAATCACTTACAAACACGCGTTAGTCAACGCAACCTGGTGATCCGAATAATTTCGGGTCAATGCGGATTCACCTACTTAACATTTAATGAGGGTGAAAAAATATCAATCGCATACAAATCTCATTTGTACACACAAGCGGAAATGCGCTTCACTTCAACTGAAAAAATTCTGACAGCAGTTCAAACCGCTGTAGCAAAAGAAAGAGCCCTAGCCCAAGGGAAACGCATTATTGTCGTAACCCCAGTACCAGCTTTAGAAGCGGTCACAAAAGCAAGCATTCCAAATGCTAAAGCATTACATCCAAGATGGATACAGTGGGTTAATTCTCTTGCTGCAACAGATGTTGAATATGTTTTTGATCCAGATTTAAAAACACAAGCATTCCTGCAATATGAACAAGAATGTCCTCTGCCCACTGAAATTCTGCCTCTCGATCAGTACGAATTCATAATTTACACTGACGGATCCGCACAACCCGCAACAGGGGGTAAGCAAGCTTACAGTGCAGCATGTGCAATCGTTAAAGGTCGCATGCGAGATGGTATCTTCAGACCTATGGTCACAAAAACTCAATCTCTAGGAGATTGTACAGCTCAGCGAGCTGAACTACAAGCATTCAAACTGGCACTTGAAAGTACAGATCGAGAATTCCCCACACTAATAGTGTGCGATTCCTTTTACTGTGTTCAGTCGTATAATGAATATATACAAAACTGGCTTGAAAATGGGTTCAAAGATGCGAAAGGTGGCACAATAAAGCATAAAACGCTTTGGGAACAAGTAGTTCAGTTAAAAAACGAACTACCAAAGGCTCACGTGATCCACACACTGAGTCATCAACGTGATGGCGTTCACGTTGCAGGGAATTCATTGGCTGACGAAGCCGCAAAGGGGGCTGTTCAGACAGCTTCCGTAGCTGCGATCACTCGTTCAAAAACAAAAATAGACGGTGAGATAATGTTGGCTGTCAATGCTACAAGCAAAGGCAGTGGTGCAGCATTACCAAAAAAGTTTCCACTCAAGTACTCTTATGTAATTGATGCGAACAACGTTCCTTTTGCTCGAATCCCTGGAGTGGGGGATAGGGTAATTCCAAACATGGAACGTAGAGCAGCTTTGATTTATGAAGCACATTTGGGGGAGGGTCTGTCACATCAAGGGATCTCTAAAACAATCTTGACGTTAAAAGAGATGTACTGGTGGCCTGGAATGAATACACAGATTCACATCTTCATCAATGACTGCATAAACTGTAAGGTACAGCGTGATGCAGAACGCCACCAGACACCATGCTACGAATGTAGCTGCCCAGTACAGACACCACTGTTAGACAGCATTAGACTATCTACGCGCATGCGTCCTTCTGGACAAATGCAATCCCACAAATACTGAATTTAGGTTCCTATGGATATGGCCTCAGCGCTCGGCTGACGCTCGAACTGTTATAAAAGATTTGCGAGTCTTTATCGGCACATACGCAATAGGCACGCTACATTCTGACCAGGGCCCTGCGTTTAGCTCTCGGGCTTACAAAGAAGCCATGGCCAGTCTGGGCGTTGCATTGCGGTACTCCTCTCCATTCCATCCTGAGGGAAATTCGGTTGTGGAAAGGAAAAACCGGGACATAAAGCAGTCTATAACAGCTAGGGTATTAGGTTCGGGTGATGGGTGGGTCAAACATCTTTATGGGGTCCATCGCTCATTGAACAACCTGCCAAGAAGTTCTCTAGGGGGGGTCACTCCATATGAGGTCCTACTTGGGACAAGAATGTGGGTACCAGACCTCGATCACGTAGGCACAGTGGTGGAAAATAAACCGTTTGATATCAAAGATCGTTTGGCTGTTTTACAGGAACTCAATGAACTAAGATCGAAACAAAGCAACGTATTCCTGCAGCCAACCACCACTGGGGAAAAACCGGCGGTCCCAGCAAGGCCTGTCTGGATTCCAAAAGTTGGGGATCTAGTCAGAGAAAAGATTGCGGACAAGAAGGAATTTGGACCTTCTTACAGACAACCAGTACCTGTCCTAGCAGTTCAAGGAACAAGAACAGTACTTCTGCCGCCCCTTGCTGGAAAAAAGGAGAAAAGATTTGTGTCCATCGACCTCATCAAACCACAGTATGTGGCCAATACTAAATAGTAGGCCTCGTGGACTCCGACCTAGTAGCAGACACACTCCTCTCGCTACTATCCAAGAGGTTCAGACTGAAAGACTGATAACCATCGAGACTTCAGCAGTAACAGATGAAGGACTAAGCAACAATGCAATGGAACTCATCCCTCTTGAAAATCAAGTGTCAGTTCGGCCAAATACACCTGTCTACACCAATGTAGCAAGTGATTAACTGGTTCCAGCGATTTCTACAAATCCTGATGCAATTTCAACAATTGACAGAACTGCTCCTGGCTATTTTATTAACTTTGATACGTTCTCAGAAGATCCGAGTGAACCTGAAACGACGCCAGCATCATTAACATTCAAGCAGCAAGTACAAGACTTTCTTCACTTTCTGAAAAAAAAATATCTGGTTTCACCATGGATTGAACTCTGGATTATTTCTGGAATATTTGTTTTCCTGCTTTGGCTAGCTTTGGTTATGACTATGAGCGTGCTTATAAATGGCAGATACATCCATGTGAACACTGAAAGAAAAGATGTGAACTTACTTTTGAAACCTCATAAATCTTCCCATCGTGAAGCAAGAGACTTGTCAATAGTGAACATCACAGCTGTTCCTATACAGGATGGCATAGTGTGGGACAAAACAGATTTTGATATTTTTGGCCCGACGGAACAATTGAACATTCCACATTTGTTTAAAATTTCACTAAGTGATCTCATTTCGTCCAGTACCTATTCTGATGATTGGGACTTTGAGACTATTAACGACATAATGTTTGACCTAGAAAAATCTGCTGCATTTTCTAAAAGTGAATATTTAGATGGTTCATCAGACTATGAACAGCTGTATTGCTATAACCACTATGGTCATCATTATTTGCATAAATCTGCAAACCCTAGAAATGTGTTTATGTTTAGCCAATGGGAGCATTGTCCTACACCACCAAAAGGTAGTTCAATTCAATTCAATTTAGTCTTTATTCGATAATTTACAATCATAAAAGACACAATACAAACATAAAAGTGTCATAAAATGTCATATAAACAATAACACCCTAAGAAATGCATCCTTAGGAACTAAAAATCAGCTATATCGAATTTCCTATCATCATTGACTAAAATAGTAAATATGTTAATACATCCATAAAACCATTTCCTACACAATTTGTCCAAAAGGCTGCCTACTTACCATTGACATAGTCAAGTAGTATGTGCAATTCCCAGACCAGCCTCCAAATTTTTCCTTCTCAGAGCCCAGAACCAACTAAGAAATTTCGCCATCGCGATCACAATATCTGGACTTGTGTTCGAAACCAAGATACGCAAAGCTGTCATACACGATCTGGTACCTAGATTGGAACACAGTGGCTTAAGCCACCTTCGACGGGGGCCATTATAGGCCGGGCACACAAACAATACATGGGTTATCGACTCAACCTGGGATGGGCACGAAGGCCAGTTGGTATCAGGAGCCTTGTTCCATTTTGCAGTGAAAGATCTTAAAGGGAGAGTGCCCACTCTGAATTGGTGAAAGGTAGTTCAAAAACATTTGTTAATAAGTTTCCATATTTTTCAGGTTACAATACATCTGATCCAGAAACATTTTACTATAAAAATGTAAACAAAACAGGACTGAAAATTATGTTAACAAATACAAAACAGATTTATTCTGCAGCATTTATTGCCCAACTGTCTAGACAGGGTTTCGTCTTTTGGAAAGACACAATAGACACAAAAACTGTCTGGGGTACTAAAGATTGGCAAGTGCAGGGGATAGAAGCTTTATTTAGAGCCTGTATCATCCCTGAACAAATAATGTTTTTGAATGAAACTGTCCAACAAACATCTTGTCTTGGACTAGCCAAGATCAAAGAGATGAAAACACCTTCTGTACCAACACCTGCAAGTGATAACAATACACAGGCAGCGGTTACAGTTGACAAAATACTACAACTCAACAGATCTAATCCTGATTGGAGAAAATGGTTGATCTGGCCCACAGACACGAACGACTGTCAGGAAAGATTCCTGAATAAAACTCAGGGCTTTACTATTCATAGGCCAGACCCAAGATACGTCCAAAGACAGCATCCGGGGTAGTAACAACATAGAGTGTAGTTAAATTTGCCTCGATTGGCTGCAGAAATCTACACTACAGGATGTGAAACAACACTTATCCTTACTTAAAGAAGACGCAGACCTTAGGGAATTCTTGCTTGGACCAAGAAAACCGCGTCAAAAACGTTTCATATATGCCGGCATTTATGCTGCCTATAATGAAGCATGGAAAGTGTCACAGATGGAGGCCGCAGAACGAATATGTGAACTTGATCGTATTAATTTAGCGAAAACTCTCTCTGTGGTCGACAATGGGTTAACAACTTTGTCCTCCAGAATATATTCATTGGACGGCATTGTATCCTCTGCTATCGACATACTGGAACAAGATTTGGCGATGTTACAACAAGGCCAATCTCAATTACGTTCTATTGTGTTATTAAGCTGGACGCTGCAATCTTTGCGTGCGGGCTATGTGCCTTGGCGTTTTATCAACACGTCAATTCTGTTTGCAGAATACAATCTAACTGATAAACAGATCGAACTGGCACAAAGAGGAGCAAAGTACACAGTGCTGGGCATTGAAAAACTGGAAAAGTTATCATTCACAGTGGCAGAAAAACCAGCTACAGAATGGCTGATTCATGACAAAATCACACTACCTGTGACTACTTTTCAGTTTCAGTATTGCCTCAAACAAATGCAAGCAGGCAAAGATGAAAGGTTGGGTAAGGAATACATTAAGACATCTTGGAATTTACCATACACATATAGATGTTGGAGTGGGGATCGTGAAGTGTTTCTGAGCGGTACACACTGTAAAAATGCACTGAGCGGTTCACTAATATGTCAGGACATTTCTTTACACGGGGCTTGTAATGGTTCTGTGGCAAATTTGTCTTGCCACCAGCAGGGTACACCAGCTCCTGTGATTAATCCAACGTTTGGACAACTTTCTAATGGGAGTTACCTCATGTTGAATGATCAGAGTTGCTGCGGCATGTTGCCAGGCATCCCATATCTAGTAACGGTCAACTCCAGGGTCACTTGCTGTATGTAAGTATTGTTTGCCCCAATAGACACAGTCAGGGAGTCGCCTTTGTGGCCTTCGCTGAACGTCTCTTTTATAAGATTTGATACTTTAAGCAGAATGGAAGCCATGCTTTTACAACAAACAGTGCCTTTGACCTCGGCCAAAGAAACCTATGATCTACAAGTCGCAAGGACTTCGGCTGAGATACAGACTTTATTGCGTACAAACTGCCCTATACATTTCGTGGAAATGATAGGACGTATCTTTAACATGTCTGATACAAGCGGAATTGTACATGTATTTAAGAGCATCTGTTCCGGTCTGTTAGCACCTTTCCAGGCAATACTCGGAATAATCCCGAACTTTGCACATTCGGTGTTTGGTGGCATACCATTAATTCTAGCACTTGTTGCCGGAATTCTATTTCTCTTCCTGCTATTACGCTATGGCCAGCCTATTCGCAGACATCACTCCGAGCGAAGTGGAGAAAGCTCTCCTTGAACGAAAGTGCCGTGAGCGAATAGTACAGCTTTTGGGCATGAATCGTCTACGGGAACTTAATACCACGTGGTTCCTGTCGTTCAGACCAATCTGGCAAGATTGCATCTTACCTGTTCTACGATGCCTGCTATGCGGTGAAGAATGCGTGTTGGACACCTGTCTAACATTTCCATCAGCTACGCCAACGGATATCGATACTCTGCTGGACCCGATAACGGCCCATGCTCTGTGTTGTCCCCAGAGGCTACCAATCCTGATGACGGCATTCATTGAGATCTCACAGACGCTTCCGGCTGCTGCTGAGGTACGAGATGGATCTACAGGCACACAGGTAACAACGGTCGCGAACATTGCTGCGGCATCCTGTGCTGAAAGCGATGCTTCACATCTCTGTGCAATTAATCTACTACACGAGGTGTTCCGAATGTCACCAACTACAGTGGGCGATATTTTGTCTACAGAAATAGATGATCTCATGTTTACACCAGACCCGTACACTGACTCTGATTCAGCCCACAGTGTTCCAGAGATGCAGTAAAAAAAATTTGGCCTTCATATTTCAAAAACTTGGAACTCTTCCCATATTGAACTTTTTTCCGTTTTTTCAAATTACATGGCAAATCAATCTGCTTGAAGTAGAACTATTCTTATAGTACAGACTTCGCGGTACTTCCTCAGACACTTTGTCATCTTGTTTGTCTAAAAAGTTCATTAATTTCCATGACATGAAAAGACTTTGATTTTGAACAAACTTATCGATCATTTTTCTGTCACATGTAAATATTACTGCTTATTTCATTCAAATTGCATTTTTTATTTTCGAAACTAGCCTGAAATGAAAAGCAATGCTTACAATGTACAGTACCTTTTGCATTTTAATGGGTTTTTTAGATACTTTTTAATGCTTTTAAGACATATCTTTAGCAATATGCGGTACTCCATTTTATGTTTAGCATTTTAAATGTTTAGCATTTATATTATTATCGTACACACGAAAGTGGAGTGGGTGTTGTATTCCTCTTAGGGTGTCGGTATACAGGTTTTCCTGTATCATGTCCTTATATAGGCACAATTCGCCCTGCCCTTATATAGGCATAAAATCCCAGTCCTTATTTAGGCATTAAACCGTGCACTCCAAATACAGGCATGGTCTCCGACATCCGTCCACCCTAACGTCACAACGAGTTCTTGAAGAACAGACCCTTAGGCTTCGGGAGTTTCCCTAGCACAGGACTATTGATTTCTTCAAGGACTCATCTATTATGCATGAACCGTTATACCTTAAGGGTTCATTCATGACGTCTTCCGCTGTCCGATTCACGTCAATGCTAACATTCTGAGGTACCTCTCAGGTATAAATATACCTTCCCTAGCCCTTGTAAATCAGAGGAGACCTCGACTTCAGAGGAGCCCGTTTCCCGGCCTGACGCACTGAGAAGACGCTGTCATCCCTGCACGCAGAGAATCCAGCTTCCAGTGATCTGACTTCCCTTGCGGGGTGTTGGAGTTCAAGTCTGGCAAGAGATTCCCACCTCTCTCATTCTTAAGGTATGGAGCTGACTAGAACCTAGAGGGACTCTTGGCATACTAGGCATAACATACTCTTAGTATACCATAGTAAGGAATACTCCACCTACTTCATACCTCTCCCTACACCTAGGTTAGGTTAGGTACATTGGGGTAGAACTAGCTTAGAAACGCATCGTATGAGTACTCGCATTTTTAGTCTGTGTTATTTATGTAAATGAATATCTACTAAAGATCATGCTAGCGCAGTATTATTTATTTCTACTGCTTACGCTGTACATTATTTATCTTGCATACTGTCTTGTGATCGTAACAGCACATATTACTTACACGAGAAACAAGACTGTTCAATAAATCTTTTATTGAAACGCCCGTCTATTCTTTCTGTGTAACTTTGAGGAAAACTAAGCATGCACGATTGAGCTGAGTGAAACGGTTATCTATTGTTTCCACGACTCTGGGACACGTTCTGATTCTAAAGGGAAACAAAGTGGTCATGTTTTGTGGCTGCCAGAAACTACTCCCTTCTTGTTTGTCAAGGAGTTTCTAGTGGCCTCTGAGCTAGCTGGCACAAGTAATTAAGTTTAATATACTCGATAGGGACATACCGACCTCAGTCCTATGTCAAGCCTATAGGGTATATTATTCCAATGCGCAGAGCCTATTAGGGAAATAGGAGCTACACTACAGTACCACCCTACAAGACTCAAGAGATCTCCTGGCCACTATCCCGGTCGTCACCCTCGTCCCGGATGGCAGGGACTCCTTGGAGGGGGACCTCACCGAGGAGGAACTTGTGACTGCCATAAGCGGTATCAAGTCGGGTAAAGCCATGGGCCCCAATGGGCTCCCAATAGAACTGTTTAAATTGGCGGCCTCCAAGATTACGCCAGCTCTTCGTGCAATGTACTTAGAGAGTTTCCAAATAGGGTCCCTGCCCCAAGACTTGATGTTGGCCTCAATAGCCGTCATACATAAAGAAGGCAAACCAGTGACGAGATGTGAGTCCTATCGTCCAATCTCATTGTTAACCGCTGAAGTTAAAATATTGGCCGAAGTAGTGGCCAATCGCTTAATCCCCGTCATATGTAAGCTTGTACACCCTGACCAATCGGGTTTCATTCCCGGCCGTAACACGGCTCTTAATCTCCGAAGGTTGCATGGAGTGATGGGGAGAACTCACACTAGTCTCTAAGACGCAGCATTACTGTCACTGGACGCAAAAATGGCGTTCGATACTATCGAGTGGCCTTACCTATTTGCCCTCCTCGAACGTCTGGGATTCGGCCCACACTTCATAAAATGGGTCAAACAATTGTACACAGGCCCAACGGCCCAGGTAGTCGTCAACCAACATACTTCCCGTCGCTTCCATCTAGAGAGGGGGACTAGGCAGGGTTGCCCCCTGTCACCCCTCATATTTGCCTTACTGCTGGAGCCTCTGGCGACCTGGGTCAGGGGTGACCACATGATCAGGGGGCTGAAATGGACAGATCAACACGAAGACAGAATCTCCCTCTACGCTGACGATGTCCTGTTGTACGTGGCAGCTCCATCGGCTTCGATTCACAGGATTCTGCATATTTTTGCAATCTTCAGCACCCACTCGGGTTATACAATTAATTGGACAAAGTCCGTCCTGTTCATGTTGCGGGGTTCCGTGCCCCGGATGCCTATGGACACTAATATTGTAGTGGCTACTGAGGGATTCCGCTATTTTGGCATTTATGTCACTAAACACCAGGCCCAATTCTATGACGTTAATCTTAAGACCCCACTGACCAGATTGCGCAAAGATGTGCTCCACTGGCGGTCGCTGCCCCTCACTTTGCTTGGTAGAGCAGCATTGTTTAAAATGCTGGCCCTGCGTCGATTTTTGTACGTTCTGCAGAACACCCCCCACAGAGTCCCGGACGCCTATTTTATCAGTGTGGAAAGTGAGGTTAGGACTCTCCTATGGGACGAGAAAAATCTGCACATTGCGACACACAAACTGACCAGGGGGTGGTACGACGGAGGAATTGCGTTGCCTGACCTGAAACAATACTACTGGGCTTCCCAGCTCGCGGTGGTCAATCAGTGGGTCTTTGCCCCACCGTCTGAGCTGGCGTACCGCACAGACAGATGGGTACTGGCCCGGGGGGGATATCAGCATGCACTTTATTCAAATCCCAAACGACAACACCTCACCGGCCCCACAGCCCACACAGTCACACTCTGGCACCACGTGACAAAAAAACTGGGGTGGCACAAGAAATTGACACTGTTCACTCCCCTGTGGGAATCTGAGCAACTCGGTACACTGAGTAGATGCCTGGGCTTTGATAAATGGGACTTAATTGGTATTTCCGCAGTGGGTGATCTGTGGAAGCGAAACAAGATGATTTCATTCAAAGATCTGCAAACAGAATACCAACTGGCGGGGTCCGAGGCATTCCGCTACCTACAAATCCGCCATGCACTCACCACTGTTGTTGCTAGCGGTGAGGCTTTACCCGAGGCCTCCCCGCTGGAAGATCGGCTTCTGACAGACCCCCTGACACGCAAAGCGATTTCACTCACCTACCGTAAATTAATAAACAACATACCAGACCCTTTAATACGTCTTCGACAGCTATGGGAATCAGATCTGGGATACTTGGAGGACTATGACTGGCAGGAGGCCCTCTCCTCCCCCAAGGAAGTGGCCATCCCAATGAGGCTACGACTCATTCAGCTTAAAATCCTGCATAGATCCTACCTGCCCGCACACACACTGGTCAAGATGGGTCGTCGATTGGATCCTGGGTGTCTTAGAGGGTGCACAGCAGAGGGAACCTTTTTTCACATGATCTGGGAGTGCCCAAATATCCAGCCATACTGGGTGAAAATTAATTCTAAATTAGCGAGGGTAAGCGGGAAAACCATCACTCACTCCCCGCGACTGTGCTTACTAAATGTGTGGGAGGCCACGGATCTGACTCAAACTGAGCGCACATGGGCTTCCCTGGGCTTTGCCCTTGCCAAGAGGAATATAACGCAAGTATGGGGGACCGGAGACTTGCCTAAATTCCCAAAATGGGCCAATGACATGGATAACGCGATGATTGCTGAAAAAGATGTATTTAAACACAGGGGTTGCCCTGCGAAATGGGACCACAATTGGGCTAAATGGAATACATCACGAGGTGAACCATGTGTATCTCCTTCAGTTGAACTGCAGAGGGCTGAATTGGACATTGACCTGCCTACTGTTTAATGCTGCATTGTGATGGGGCTTATTTTGGGAGCATGCTTATGAACCTTTACCACTGTTTGTTCTTGCTTTGTGGCCGTGTGGCCTACCACTGTACCATCACCACTGTTCAATAAAAAGCAAATTAAAAAAAAGAAAGCAGCAGCATTGTAGCCATTTATGGGAGTGGCTTACATTGAGGGTGAAGCTCTTTCTGGCTCCCTTGGCTGTTCATCTTGAACCTGTTTGTGTGAGCCATCTCTAATTGAGATGTCTGGCCTCTGGATCATTCTTGATAGCTTTGAAGATGACGGCATCAGTGTTTGTCTACATTCTCCAAACCTTTCACTATTCCAAGAGTCACTCTCAGCTCTCATTCTTCTATGGCTTACAGCATTGTTCTTGGCAGCTTTGAGGACGAGTCACTTCTTGTTTGGGCGATTCTGTAGACACAACCCCAGGCACTTCTCTTTGAGCCACTTCACCGCATGCTCTGGTATGACAACTCTCTTTAATGGATTCGGTAAGTTAATTATTTCTTTATTTCTGAACATCAGTTTGTACTTGCTGACACCTGGTTGATCTCTGCCTAGCAGTGGTCACCGATACGTAGATTTCTTTGCAATGCTTTAGTTGTTTTCGACTTCTTTACTGTGGCTCGGGCTGCGCTTTGACTCTACATCCATTAAGCGTCAGTTCCCTTCTTTGACTGCAACACATGTAGCACACACGAGCAGTTTGGACCACGGGAAACTCTCTCTGGGAGAGCACTGCCAGTCTTCAGGGTACCTATCCCCTATACCGTCGCCACTTGTAGCGTCTGCCCCAGCCTGGGTAACCACCAATGACTACCTCACACATGAAGCTTAGTATTACATGTCTTTATTTGTCTGCGTGTAACTGTGAATTCAGCGTTCTAAACCAGCCTTCATTGTATTCCGCTCTAACACTTCACAGAGTCTATAAGGAGCCAAAAAGGTTCCATCAATTCTAACTCGCAAGACACTACAATGGACAACACCCAAAGAAAGTAGATATATAATAGCTACGAGTGGCTGGAGATCCCTTCGAGTCCCAAGAGACGCGATTCGAATAGGGATTGGGTCAGGTTTAGGGTGTGAAATCGCCCTACAGCATGCAAAAGGTGTAGTTTTGTACCCCATAGCTCACTGATTAGGGTGATCTGATGTGTGGGGCCACTTTATGGATCTAGCATAGGACCTGGCTATACGTAGATTAGGTGATCTAGTCCTGAAGAATTGTCATAGATCTGCTAAGACTAAAAGCGAAACATGTCAACTATTTAAATGAACATAGATGTACATTATTGCCTATTATATTTTCACTTTGTTTTTTTTACTTTTGACAGAGCCCTTTGCAATAAAGTATTTTCAGTGGGATACCCTAGTTAATTTTAGTCTCTGGTTTACCAATCTGCAGATTTAGGCAATATTGGATTTCTGAGGGATTCCTCAGACTCTGACGGCACACTGTGAGAAAAGCTCACCAGCAAGACCCCTATACAGGGGCCCGTTTGGCATTGCAGTGCTGGCCCAACGAGTAGCTAGCCTGATGATGAAGCATGCCACTTCTTGGGGTGGGTAAGGGCTCTTGCTCCGATAATTTCAATATCCCATCTAACCTGATAACCACTATGGTACAAGAATGGTATTAACCTGAATTATTTGAAGGAACAACACCGTTTTCTTTGATGATTGTAGTCTTGGTGCCACAGCTGCCATAGGCTGGTATGCTATGGCCTCAAAAGGATGCATGCAATGATTTGCTTTCACCTTGTCCCTAATGCATGCTTTGCACCAACATTATTCCTGATACAGAAACA
Organism: Calotriton arnoldi; assembly: GCA_963921515.1. Taxonomy (NCBI): domain Eukaryota; kingdom Metazoa; phylum Chordata; class Amphibia; order Caudata; family Salamandridae; genus Calotriton; species Calotriton arnoldi. The sequence continues at coordinate 897,925 of CAWUFW010003894.1, read as the reverse complement.
CCACAGCATAGGCTGGATTGGTGGCCACTTACACAAGCATCTTACCATAAACCATAACTGAATGCATGTCAAATGTTTGCTAGATAGCAAAACTCACCTCCCTAGAACCACTGAATTCCTGTGGCCCACCTTCTCAATTTCCAGGCTAATAGGGGAATCTGGGGAAATCGTGAATACACATATTGGAGATTGAATTAGTTACCATAGAAGGAGAAAACTTACCATTTGGCCCGATGTGTGACCACTGGCATCACCTCCATTTGCTCCCTTCTGATTGTAGACAACACTAAAGCGGTGAGAGGAAATAGAAGGAAATTATGCAACTATCTCCAAAACCAGTGCAAACTCATGACATCCATCCTGCTCCTTTAACAAGGCATCTTAGCAGAAAGTTTGATAAGCAGCATACCCAAGACAGATTAAAAGATGCTGTCCATGGCGCCCAGATTTGTTGTGCACTTGCTGAAAGATGTCCTGGGATGCACAACATTCATCCTACTACAGGAGCCCCCTGCTAAAGCAATGCACTGCCCCTTTGTCCATCCATTATTTATAAGACATATTTTAATCTGTTGCTGCTTTTATCTTTGATGTTATCAGTCTCTTACACATCAGTTGTCCTAGCCTAAACTTCTAAAGGGGGGGTCTCAGCTAAGGTGCTGGTATCATTAGTAGACAGATCTCAGCTAATGTTCTCAGCAAGGTCTTTTCCCTAATAAAGAACTGATTTCATGCCCCGCCTTTTTTTTTTCTTGTTCTAATTTTTTTTTTTAACTAAGGTTTTCTTTTAAAATACAAGGAAAGATGAAATTGTATAAAGTAACAGCGCATGGTTTATTATGATTAATAAACAGCAGTGTTACATGATCCAGAAGGATAACAGTACAGTGTTAGTATTACCATAGCAATCAGAAGATGCTAAAGGTCATACTACCTACAGCATTCATGCTGTGGTGAAAAATGTGCATAAAGCCCATCTTTTGAAGCTAAACAAGCACATGTACATGGGTTAGTACAAGGTGCACATCGTCTTCTATGTTATGTTGAAATTTACATGCTACGACGATTCTGTTTAAAACTGTAGTCTGCTTACAATACTTAGGGGTCGATTACGATGTGGTTCGGAAGCCATTCCGACCGAATCGGTTTCGGAATGGTTTCCGACCAAATTGGATTCTGGGAGTCCGTCCGATCGTTGACGATGGTTCCCAACACTGTCCGGTCGGACTCCTATTGACTTCAATGGGAGCCTGTGTTCCGACCGAATACACAGGCTCCCATTGAAGTAAGGGGTGGTTGGGGAAAATCGTGCACCCTGTGGCAGGCACCCCAAGGTGCCTGCCACACTATGTATGGTTGGAAAGGGGGAACCCATGGGTACCCCCATGGGCCCGATTTGGTGGCCCCCAGGTGAAGGGGGTCCTGCAACGGGCCCCCAAAGTCAGATTCCGACAGCCGATCCATGTTGGAACAACCGATTCGGAAAGGCTGTCCGAATCCAACATCCTAATTGCTCGTTCGGAAACGCGGTCCGTAGACCTGTACGAGCCGGCTCCGAACGACTCGGTTACTCCGAATGCCGTTCGGAACCGAGTCGGACAGTCTGAACGGTTTCCAAACATCATAATCGGTTGTTCGGAAGTGTTTCTGAGTCGGTCAGAACCAAGGCTTCCGAATCGGATTCGGACGACCCGAATGCCGTTCGGAGCTTTTCCGAACCACATCGTGATCGACCCCTTAGTATCTACTATGCTTAATCTTTGCCCTGTTGGAAACTTTTTCTACTGAACCAAAAACTTGTGTGGAACATACTAGACAAAAGTTCACAATTGTCATACCTCAATACTTCCACACACGTATGATGCATCAGGAGCACATGCATTTTGTAGACACTTACACCCATTAGCTGGACAAAGGCTGTACAGAATTAGGTAGAGAAGTAAAATGGTAGTTACCCGTCACTATGTAAACTATAAAAGAAATTTTAACACATTCATTGGATGATGTCATCTGTGATGTCGTCAGTGATGTCATCAATTATGTCTGTTCAGATGTCATGAGTGATGTAATATGTGAGGTCATAAGCAATGCATGGTGGGGGCGCAAGTTTTTGTTGGCTCTGCTAACTATAACTAGTGAATTTCTGTTTTTTTTTAGTTCAAAACGTTAATGTTGTCACTGACATAGTTACCTAACTATAACGTTACTTTTACCTTTGTTTTTCTCAGTGAATTTCTAAGATTTTTTTAAACAAATCTTTTTATCATATCTAACTATAACAATACTTTTACCTTTGGTTTTTTTAGTGAATTTCTTTTGGTTTTTTTTTTTAACATAAAGTCATATTGATTACCATATGTAAAACCAACCTCTGCCACACACGGCCATCCTCCGTGCGCAGCAGAGGTTTGGACACGGGCAGTCAACCCTACACTGTGCACAGCCTTCAGCTTTGCACAGCAGGGGGTTGGCAACATGACCTGATCTATGGCCAGCCCTATGGCCCACCCACCTGGAAGCAGCCAACTCCTCCTACAGACAGTCAACCCAAAGCTGGGTACGGCCTTTGGTTGTGTGTGGCATGGGGGGGTTTCACCACAGGGCTTGGCCTGCCACCAGGCCCTGTTCCCAAACTCCAAGCAGGCTGTCAACCCCACCCCACACTGCGCACAGCCTTTGGTGTGCGTGATGTAGGGTTGACCTTCAGGCCCTGGGGATCCCATCCCGGGGCCAAAACATACATATTAAGGGGAGGGAGACGTGCAGCCCCCCCTCCCCTGACCCATAATTGACCCAGGGACCCCATCCCATGGGGCCAAATTCCAATAAACAGGGAAGGGGGGGTCACGTGTCCCCCAAGCCATAAAAGAACCAGTGGAACCCATCCACTGGGGCCAATTACAGTTAAAAGGGGAGGAGGGCCATGCAGCTTCCCTACCCAAGCCTTATTAGGGCCCAAGGACCCAATCCCCCAGGGTCAAAAATAATAAAAAAAGGGGAAGGGGCCACACGGTTCCCTCCCCGATCCTATTTAGCCCCAGGGCATGCAATAAATATAGGTGGGTGCTCACCTGGGGCACCCACCATTCACCATGTTGGGGGCCGCGGGGGAAACCCCAGGGTCCCTGCAGTCCCAGCTAGCTCCCCAAATGGTGTGGGAACCAGCATTGCTTTCTGCTTGCTCCCTCCAGGCAGGAGCAATATCTGTTCTGTTTCCCTCAGGGAAGTCTGCTCCCAGCCGGTGGGAGCAGGTTTAAAGCTCCCGATGGCTGGAGCAGACTTGTATGATTGCTCTTGTTTGGTGGGAGATTTAGTAATGCTCCACCAAATGGGAGCATACACATGTTTCCCTGCCCGCAGTAGTGCAGGAAGGGAAACTACTGTGTCCTGGGGTGGGTTCAACGGGACACAGTCACTGAGCCGGCCCCAGAGGACGGGGTCCCCGGGTCCATTTACGGCTCATGGAGGCGGGCCATGCACCCTCTCCACTTTTTTAAAGTAATTGACCCTGGGGAATGGTGTCCCGGGGCCTTTGTTGGCTCAGGGAGGGGGGCTGCATTGCCCTCCCTCCCTTCCTTTTTTTCAGTAATCAGCCCCGGGGGATGTGGTCCCACAGCTTTATTGCCCATTTTGGCCCTGGAGATGGGCTCCCCGGGACCTATAATGGCTCGAATAAGGGGGCTGTGTGCCCGCTCCCTTTATGGAATGCAGCCCCAGAGGATGGGCTCTTTGTGGCCAATAATGGCTCGGGGAGGGGTTGTCGTGTGGTCCCCTCCCTTTAATTAAAGAATGCTGCCCGGGGGGATGGGTTCGCCAGGGCCCAAACATGGGCGAGGGGGCGAGGGAGGGGGGCACTGACGCCCTCCTCCTCATGTATTTTTTTAATAAAGGCAGGCCGCCATTTCTTTTTTTTTTTAAGTGATCCTGCGGAAGTCCCATGGGATCGTGGCAAAAATTGCTGATTTTTTTCAATTTTGGCCCGGGCGGGGGAGAGCTCGATCTGGGTCTCCCTATGGGGCCTAGGGGGGCAGGGTATCCGTACCCTGGCCCTATATATATATATATATATATATATATATATATATATATATATATATATATATATATATATATATATATATATATATATATATATATATATATATATACACATACATATATATATTGAAATATTTTATGTTCTTGGTGCTATCTGAAACATTTTTGAAACACTTACACTCGCTGGATGATTTCCTTAGTGATGTCATCAGTGACATCATTTGAGATGTCATTAGCGATGTCACTGACAATGTCATGAGTGATGTAATATGTGAGGTCATAAGCAGTGCATTGCGGGGGTGTAAGTTATAGTTAGCTCAGGTAACTATAACTGCTGAATTTCAGACTCCTGCGAGAGCGAGCGCTCTGATTGGCTGCCAGATACATGAGAAAATGTTGCTTGCAGCCAATACAGGACTCTGAAACTTAGTCCCCTGTCCTGAAGTAAAAAAAAAATACTTCAGGACAGGGGACTAAGTTTCCGAGTCCTGTAACAGTAGAGAAAGTGTTGGATGGTGGAGAGGTAAAATTAACTATTCCCACGCCATTCACTGCAGCAATAGGGAAAGTGTTGGATTGCCAAGGGGGAAAACTTACTATTCCCACTCCAGTCAGTGCAACAGTAGGGGAAGTGTTGGATTGCGGAGAGATAAAATATACTCATCCCACTCCAGCCACTAGAAAAGTAGGGAAAGTGTTGGATTGCAGAGGGATCAAATTTACTATTCCCACTCAAGTCAGTGCAGCACTAGTGAAAGTGTTGGATTGCGGAGGTATAAAATATACTATTCCCACTCCAGTCAGTGCAACATTAGAAACAAACAAATTCTCTACAACATAATGAAATAATTTCAAAAACATAGTAAATAATTAAAAATATAAATATGTAAAAAAAGAAATACAAATATATTTTATTTTAACAATTAAATTCGCATTACAATGTTAAATACATATCATAAATAACTACAAATATTATAATTAAAATACAGAAATATATTCTTAACATCATAACACCTAAGGGCCTGATTCCGATCTCGCTCGGAAGGGCTCCTGACGGCATCCGTCATGAGCGAGTCCGAGTCGCGAGTGCGAATTCCGACTGACTCGTCCCGCTGAACGAGCGAGCGAGTACGATGAGAATATCGCCTCGCGCTCCGAGCGACTCGTACCCATCAGCAAAGCCCTCCGGACGACTACAACATGGCCGACTCGTGCAGTGCAATGGGTCCGATTTCCGAGCGACCAAGTACGATACGCACGTCGAGCAGCCGGATCGACTCGGAACCTACGACTCGAAAAAGCTCCGTGAAGCGGACTTCGGGGGGCTGTAGCGGGCCCCCCTTCACCTGTAGCCCTACGACTCGGTCACAGGGGGGACCCAAGGGTTCCCCCTACACATGCATGTACGGTGCGGGGGGCACCGACGCGTCCCCACAACAGGGGGCGCCCTTTTCTGCAACGTACCTTTTTCTCAATGGAAGCCTATGTACGCAACGTACAACAGGCTCCCATTGACTTCAATGGGGTTCCGAGCGACCCAGAGCCGTCAGCGCGTACTTGCATCGTACTCGGGCGTTTGGAGCCCAGGAGCACGAGTCGGTCGGAAAGCTCTACGGGACCGAGTCGGCCATAGGGCTTTCCGAGCGAGATCGGAATCGGGCCCTAATAAGTGAAATATTATTTACATTTTAAAAACACAACACAATTAACACATACAATAATAAATATGATAATTTTTATAAAATAATTTCCTATATTTAGATTTGTTATAACTTAAGTTACATTCTACCCTGTACTTCAACAAGGTATATAACACATATTTAAAAATGTTATTTAAAATAATATTATTTACACATGTTACATAATACAATATTAGCTAAAATATCAATAATAAAAATGTATTCCTAAAATAATTATAGTTAATTACCACCCCACCATTTATCCTTACAAATAAAACAACTCACACCAAACATATAAACTAAAGAAATATTATTTTCAACAATTTCATAATTAAATCTAAATTAAACATTTATTATTAACAATTAAGTAATAATAAATTAATAATATGTAATTAACTTCCCACCATTTACTCATACAACTTCAACAACTCACCCCAACATATAATATAAAAAAATATTTTTTATGTACATATTTAACATAATTATTTTTCATTTCTAAAATTATTATAAATTAACTTTATTTATTATTTTGTATAATTAATTTCCTATACACCCTTTACACATACAAAAACTACAACACACACCCCAAAAAAACATTTAATGATTTACACAATTTACATAATTATTTTTCATTTCATTATATAATACTATTTAAACATTATTTAGTAACAAAAACAATTTATTAAATAATTCAAATTTAGTTACTTTACACCCTATACCCCTACAAAACTCACAACCCATGCCTAAAACGTAACTTCAAAAATAATATTTACACTATTAACATACATATTTATCAATTAACTAATTATCATTAATTAAAAATGAATTATTACTTAATTATAATTAATTTATTTCCCACAATATACCCCTACAGAATGCACAACACATTCCTAAAATTTAACCGAACAAAAAATTAATTACACAACTAGCATAATTAATTAACAATGTAATAATTATTATCAATTAAAAATTAATTATTACTAAATTAAAATTAATTTACTTCCCACCCTATACCCCTACAAAACCCACAACCCATATCTAAAATGTAACAAAAAAATGTATTAGACAATCAACATGATTTATTATTAATTAAATAATTAATATTAATTAAAAACGAAATATTTATTAATTATAACTAATTTACTTCCCACCCTGTACCCCTATTAAAACCCACAACCCACACCTAAAATTTCAAAATAAAAAGAAATTAATCGCACAATTAACATATTAATTATCAATTAAATAATTAATATTAATTAAAAAAATAATTATTCATTAATTATAATTAAATTCCCACGCTGTACCCCTATAAACCCACAACCTTCTACGGTACTAAAAACCACAAAATTCAATTTAATAACTACAAACAATTTAACAACTATATTAAAAAACATAAACAATAATTATACAAAAAAATTACTTCATATACATTTAAAATATAAACTAAAATACATAATTATTAAAAAACTACATTATTAACAACTATATTTTTGTAAATGATGTTAATGTCTTAGATATTTTCAAAATCGATATTACCTTAAAATCGATATTCTTGCTGACGATATTTCCATATCACAATATTTTGTACACAATATTTTGGCAGGACGATATTTTGGTTTCGATATTTTGTCTGAACACCGGGTCAGAGGCTGTCTCTAGGAGTCAGGTATGTGTTGATGAAGGACACCTGCCCAGACTTTTCATGTGGTGGACACCATTTTGAGCAGAGGCCCTGATGTAAATAAACGCAGACATTTGTTACATCATTTTTGCTTCGCAAATACAGTATGTCCTGAAACCACCACGTTAGTTGTGTTAAAGACACATCAATTGATCCAGCCATTGAAAGGTGGCACACATGCCAACATCTGGCAACCCCCATGAGGGAGATGGTATGTGTATAAATACTTTTAATGCTTGTAATGCTTTGGAACAGGTGGTATTTTGAAGGGGAAAAAGTAAGACAGGCTAAACATCAGCATGTATAGTAAATAACGAAGAAATCCTATCCCCCCACATACACACCAGGAAGAGTTGTGATCTTTTGCACAATGTGCTGCAACATTCACCGCATCTTGCATTGTTTCCATAGCTGTCCAAAACTGCAACTAATGCCTTCTGAGATCCGGGGGGAATGGAGGAGATAGTCAGATGCACGTTCTGTGCTCAAGTTGCTGTTTATTATTATTTAAAAAAATATATATATATTTTATTGTTAACAGGGAGACAAGTGGTATAACATACAACATTGTATCGCCTACAACTCCTGTCGGGCCGGCTACATGTCCAAGAATGAGAAATCCAAGAAGGCAGTACAAGTAATACACAGCATGCTGCCTACAACCGCTTTGGGCCGGCCGCGTTAACATGGCAAATGCAGAGTCAAAAACATTGCGCCAGGGAATATCAGTAAATATGTTACAACCAAAGCTTCCTCGCCCTGACTGGAATGGAAAGCATAAGGGACACCCTGACCCCTTGTGGCCCACAATAGTAGATCCCAGGTGCCACGTCTCAGTCGGTCACCCGACCATGGGAGCACGGCTGGTGTTGTGAAAATAGTAGCTGTACAGCCTTGTATGTTGTGGCATCAGAAAACTTCTTGAGGGGTGAACTAAGGGAAACCATCTAACAAAATAAGATAACTTCCTACAGGTCTGAGAAAGTATTGTCTGTGCGATAGTGGCGAGGTGCGGGGTCTTGCCGCAAGCAGTGAGGGGAGTGAGGCTCTGGTTCCCTCCACCTGTGGGAAGTCTCTAGGTAGCTGCGAGAGGCCGTAGGTCACTCGGGCCAGACAATCTGGAGCACTCTGAGCTTAGGGGGTTAAAACACGTAAATTCTATGCGTGTGAGATAATGTATGAGGGGCTGCCATATCCGCTGGAACTTCTTATCGGTGTTCGCCAGGCTGTGCGACAGCCGCTCCATCGCCAGGAGATGCCACATCCTAACGAACCACTGTGACTTCTGTCTCCAAGTGCATGCGATGAGCTGCCATGCGGCCAACAGTAGGTGGCTTGCTAATGCCCAGTCGGCGTAGATCATAGCATCGATGCCGGGCGGTCGTATGCCTAAGACCGTGACGAAGGGCAGGCACGGGAGCGGAAAACCCAAAATACCCTTAATGTGGCCCAAGACCTCCTTCCAAAAGGTTGAAATTACCTTGCAGGACCACCAAATATGCCAGAGAGTACCGCCCTCCTGTCCACAACGCCAACACACATCAGGGACCCCGTGTTAGATACTTGCTAGACTAGGGGGTGTACGATACCATCGGAACATTATTTGCACGCAGTTTTGCTCGCCGCAATACTACGGTATGTTTTAGGGATGTCTTGCCATAGTGTTTCCCATTGTTTAGTGGTGATTTCCCCAGAGATATTGCCTTGCCACGTGGCCTGGTAGCAGCCGGAGTTGAGTGTTGGGGCACCTGATAGGTTCTGGAAATCAGCCCCTTCGAGCCTTCAAAGTTATGCACTAGCTTCTCGAAAGGGTTGAGGGGGCATGTTGCTGCCGCGTGTGTCCCGGCCTGCGTTGCCCAGTGTTGCAGTTGAAGGTATTGATGGCGGGTCGCGGCAGGAAGAGCGAACTCAGCCCTACATGTCTCGAAGGGCTTGATGGCGTCTCCTTTGAACAGGTCGCTAAGTGTGCGACAATCCCCTCCGCCCAGTGGGGTAGAGCGAGTGGCGGCCGGCCCGGAGGGAAGGGCGGGTTACGTGCTATGGGTGTGTTGGGAGAGGGGAAAGAAGTGAGTCCCCTCTTCACCGCGACTCTGTCCCAGATTTCCGACACCGTCCTGGTCGGGGCTGCCACATAGGCACTGGGCGGACGTGCTTATTTGGGCAACCAGGCCAGGTCCCACAGGGCCCGGCACGCCACAGCCCGGTCCATGTGGAACCAGTGCTTCTCGCTTTCACGCACCACACACTCAGAAATATACCTCAGATGTGCCCCCGAGTAATACTCTAACAGGGTTGGACAGGCCAGTCCACCCCTGTCTCGAGGCCGCATCAATAAGGAGTGAGCGATACGGGGGGCTTCCCGTTCCATATGAAAGCGCGCAAGTCTTTCTGGAGACGTTGGATTTCCTCCTGCGGGATTGATGTGGGCAGCGTCTGAAAGACGTAGAGGACCCGGGGAAGTATATTCATTTTAATAGCTTTAACATGCCCCAACCAGGAGATATAAAGGGGTTTCCACCGTTGCAGGTCCGCCAGAATCGCGCGACGAAGGGGGTACCAGTTAACACAAGACCATGTGGCGGGATTAGGGGTAATATAAAGACCCAGGTATTTAATAGAATCAGTTGACCATTGGAAGGGGGTGATGTCCTGCAATGCCCTAGCCTCTGCGGCCGGGAGGGTAAGATTGAGAGCGAATGACTTAGTCATATTGACCTTGAAGCCAGAGATAGCTGCGAAGGACTGTAGGTCGTCTATGACAGTGGGGAACGTGACCGCAGGCCGAGCAAGGATGAGAAGGAGGTCGTCAGCAAACAGGTTGATCTTGTGCTCTTGCCCCCCAAAGGAGATGCCCCTGATTCCCCTGGAGCCCCGGATGCGGATAGCCAATGGCTCCACCGCCAGGGCAAAGAGCAGTGGTTAGAGCTGGCATCATTGTCGTGTGCCACGACCCAAGGCAATAAGGTCCGTGGTCCTCCCGTATACACGAATTCGGGCGGTTGGCGCGACATAAGACGCCATGATTTTGGAGACAAAAGACTGTCCCAGCCCCACCTTATGGAGCACCGCCTGAAGGTATGTCCAATTCACCCTGTCGAATGCCTTCTCCGCGTCAAGCGAGAGAAGACAAGCGGGTATGTCGAGTCTGCGGACCTTCTCTACTAAATGGGCAATTCGCCGCATGTTGTCAGCCACTTGTCGCTGACGAATAAACCCCACTTGGTCCGGATCGATGAGGCCTGGTAAATACGGGTCGAGGCGCGCCGCAAGGATTTTAGTAAAGAGTTTTGCATCCGTGTTAAGAAGGGCTATGGGGCGGTATGAGGAGCATTGTGCAGGGTCTTTTCCGGCTTTAGGAATGAGCGAGATTTCTGCCATTGCCATCGTGGGGGTGTGTCCAGTGTCCTGTGTAAAGGAGTTAAAGAGAGCCAGAAGGTGCTCTTGCAGCTGGGGGAGAAACATGCGATAAAAGAGCACCGGGATCCCGTCGGGTCCGGGGGCCTTGCCTAGGGGGAGAGCGCGGACCGCATCGCGTAGTTCGTCTGCAGTGATGGAGGTGTCCAGGAGGGCCACGTGTTGTAGGGACAGGGGCTCCCAGTTGCACTCGGTAAGATATCTGTGGAGTCGTGTGGGGGAGGGGTCTTCGCAGGAGTACAGTTGCTGATAATAGGCCCGGAAAGCCTCCAATTTGTCCCTCTCCGCCGTTACCCAGTCTGCTTCACCCAGCTGTAATTTAGCAATATGGGACTTAGCACGCTGGTGACGTAGTTTATGTGCCAGCATCTTCCCTGTTATGTTGCCCCCCCCCTCGTAGTATCGCTGACGTAAGGACTGAAGGGCGCGCTCAGCTCTACCCGTGCGGTGGGCACACAGCTGGTCACGTAATAGAGCCAGCGCTGTTTATTTTTTAAAAAGGTCCTGGCTGAAAAGGTACCAGTTAAAAGGGCTGAACCCATGTAAAGAAAATGATTGGTCCATGGGCACGATTCTTAACCCCTTCGCTGCTAAGCCTTATTCCCCCCACCCCACCCCGTGCTAAGCCTATTATTGGCTATTTGGGGTAATTTGCACTTAGGAACCTGTAACTTTTTGTCCACATAAGGTATCCACATCAAATGTGCGTCATTTTCATTTTTGTCCAACACCCTGGGGACTTTAAAGGTACCCAGGCTTTGTGGATTCCTCTGGAGGGGACCCAGAAATTACCCAAAATATTTTTTCGAAAAAAGTGCTGCAGAAGAAAGCGTCTGTTTTTTTGCCTGCAAATTGTATCAACAAAGGGTTTGTGATGCTGAAATCACCATCTTCTCAGCTTTCAGGGACAGACAGACTTTTGTCAGAAAATCAAAATTTTCTACACAGTTTTGGCATTTTACTGGGATATAGCCTATTTTTTGTGCTTTCAACCTCCTTCCAGTTAGTGGTAGAAATGGGTGTGAAAGCAATAATGGATCCCGGAAAGCTATACGTTTCTGAAAAGAAGACAAAATTCTGAATTCAGCAAGGGGTCATTTGTGTCGATCCTTCAAGTTTTTTTTATAGAAACTAATGGCCTCATTAGGATGGCGATGGGACCGCCATCGCCACCCCGTCGGTGGCGGTCCCACCGCCATCTGTGACTGCGTTACCGTCTGCCTCATTATGATGGTGGACGGATCTTTGGCGGTCGTAGAGACCAACTACCACGGATCAGACGGGCTCAGGGAGCTCGTCGGTCCGTCGGAGGTGTAGTAATACCTACAATGGTGGGGGTGCCTGGCATGCACCGCCATAGGTATTACAATGTTCCTTTCCGCCTACCCATTCATGGCGGTGAACCCGCCATGAAAAGGCTGGCGGAAAGGGACATTGGGGGCCTGTAGCAGGCCCGTTCACCCCTGGGCCTCAGCTTTAGGTTTTGGGGGGCACCTATGGTGCCCCTCTACATATCCCTGCACCATGTGGCAGGCACCTCATGATGCCTGCCACGTAGTGCAGGGATATGTGTAATGTCCATTTTCTGCGCTGCGGCATGTGCTGCAGCCCGCAGCACCCGCCGCAATACGGAATATAGACATTGCGACCGCCGTAGTGGCGGTCGCAGCCTAATTCGCCTGGCAGGGCTGCCGACTTCTAGTCGGGCGGTCCCATCTCCGAATGGATGGCGGTTGGACGTAAGTCCGACCATCATCCTAATGAGGCCCTAACAGTTGGAAATAAAAAATATTGAAATTGTGTTGAAAAAAACTGCCATTTTCACCTGTAACTTCTTCTAAGTATGACAGATTTTTTAAGGCAATATACGTTATATCTGCTGGAACCTTCTGGTTGTGGGGATATGTAGGACTTGTAGGTTCACCAAGAACCCTCGAACCCAGAGCCAATAACTGAGCAGCGTCTTGCAATGGTTTTTCATTGTGTACCGGGTATATAGCTATTTATTTGGTAAAATATAAATGGTGAAAAATAGGTACCAAGGAAACCTATATATTTCCAAAATGGGAACAAAATCTAGAGTTTAGAAGCAGTGGTTATTTACACATCTCCAAAATTGTGGGTACCCATACAAGCGTGTGAATTAGAGGTCATTTTCCAAAATGCCTTCTTTTTTACAAATTGTCTTACATTTGGAAGGAAGAAATGCAAAGAAAGTCAATTGGTGATAACACTTGTTCTACTATCCTGTGTTCTCCTTAGTCTCCTGATAAAAACGCTACCTCACTTGTGTGGGTAGGCCTAGTGCCTGCGACAGGAAACGGCCTAACACGCAACGTGAACACATCACATTTTTCCAGTGAAAACTGACCCTTTTTTGCAATGTGCCTAGATGTGGATTTTGGACCCTAGCTCTTCCGGCACCTAGGGAAATACCAGCAAACCTATACATTTTTGAAAACTAGACACCCAGGGGAATCCAGTATGGGGTGTCACTTGTATTGCTCTCTTCAGGTTCTGTTACCCAGAATCCTTTGCAAACCTCAAACTTTGTAAAAAAAAAAAACTACATTTCTGTGATGGAAAGTTCAGGGATCTGCAGGGAGGCACAAACTTCCACCCACCCAGCATTCACCAAAGTCTCCTGATAAAAATGGTACCTCACTTGTGTGGGTAGGCCTAGTACCCGCGACAGAAAACGGCCGAAAACGCAACGTGGACACATCACATTTTTCCAGTGAAAACTGATTTTTTTTTTGCAATGTGCCTGGCTGTGGATTTTGGACCCTAGCTCTTCCGGCACCTAAGGAAACCTAGCAAACCTATACATTTTGTAAAACTAGACATCCAGAGGAATCCAGGATGGGGTGACTTGTGTGGCTCTCACTCACTAGGTTCTGTTACCCAGAATCGCTTGTAAACTTCAAACTTTGTAAAAGAAAAAAACGATTTTTCGTCACATTCCTGCGATTGAAAGTTCTAGAATCTGAGGGGAGCCACAAACTTCCAGTCACCCAGAATTCCCCAAAGTCTCCCGATACAAAATGGCACTTCACTTGTGTGGGTAGGCCTAGTACTCGCGACAGGAAATGGCCCAAAACGCAACGTGGACACATCACATTTTTCCAGAGAAAACGGACCCTTTTTTCGCAATGTGCCTAGTTGTGGATTTTGGACCTTAGCTCTGTCTGCACCTAAGGAAACCTAGGAAACCCACACATTTTTTAAAACTACACATCCAGCATTCCCCAAAGTCTCCCCATAAAAATGGTACCTCACTTGTGTGGGTAGGCCTAGTACCCACGACAGGAAACGACACAAAATGCAACATAGACACATCACACTTTTCCAGTGAAAACTGACCCTTTTTTTGCAATGTGCCTACCTGTGGATCATCATCAAATAAAACTTTATTCGGTTTTTATCAAACTATAAAAGTCACAGATAAAAAAAGACAATACAGAAAGTGCTTTAAAAAGAAAAAAAAAAAATACATGAGTTTCAGGAGAAAACAGCTTTACATGTTTAAAAATCATGAGGCTTGCCAGATCGAGTCATTTAAAATTCGAAATCCTCGATCAGTCACAATAAAATAACAATCAATCTAGTTATGTTTAGGTATATCAGTTTTGTTAAAAGTTTTTGAACATGACACCTCACCCTACTAGTAAACAATGTATTTTCTTTATAAAGTGCGTAGTGCCTTTGACCATAGAGCCCAAAAGGAAACAGCTTAACACGTTTAAAATTCATGAGGACACAGCAGAACAAGGGCCATCCAGATCAAGTCATTTAAGATTCAATGTCCTAGATCAGACACACTAAAACGATAATCATTCAGCTTTCTTTATAAAGTGCATGGTGCTTTTAACCAGAGCCGAAAAATCTCAAACACAGCAAGCAGCCTTAGAGGCAGACAGTTTTACAAAGTGCATGGTGCCTTTTTAAAAGTACATGACAAATGAGTTTGAGAATGCACACCTTCCCTTAAACATTTAATCCTTGTATCTGATGCTAATGGTGCTTGCGAACAGATCCTGTGACCCGTCCTAAGTCACAACTTGTATCAAAGTCTCTCAAAGGGCACTCTCCTTGCGCACCCATCTGACGCACAGCTTTTTTTTTTTTTTAAAGTGAAATTATTGATCACCGTAAACCATTTCCTCGTGGGTTATCCATTTTAGTCACTATTTTACCATTATTTTTCTTCCTGCTTGTTTAATCATTGCGGAGACAGCATGATTGCACAATAATTCTTTATTCGCCATTTTCTAATGCCTTCTGCTGCCCATCCAGGCTTTCAACAGCGGCACGTAAAGTCAATCATGTTTCAAAGTGGGCTCACCATGGAACAGTTGTCGAACTACAACATCAGATTAACATGACAGTTTAACTTGGATTGCTCGAATGGTTTTCTCAACAAACATTTTTACTGGATTGGACTTGTTTTTGAGTACGCAATTGATGGGCACTGCATTCTTCACAAATATTATGTTCCTTTCATTTATTTTTTTTATTTTGCTGATAGAAGTGGGTGTATGGGGGGTGGAGTATGATACATAGTTTGATTGTTTTTTCAAATGCATCATGGGAATTATAGTTTGTAATGAGTGGCTTTTAAATAAAGCACAGTCATAGGAGGAACAGGTCACGGGGTTAGTATGAAATAACGAATTATGAAGATTGATTGGCCACACCAGGGAGAGCACACATTTAACAGAGGACCGAGCGGCAGGGAGAGAACTTGAGTATTTGGAAGAGGGAGTAAAGCGTGAACAGGAGGTTAGGCTGCCGGGTGTGGCGTTCTGTAAGGTAAATTGTCGAAGTTTAGATTGCTTTTTGGTTAAGGAGAAGGAGGGCTTGTTTTGAAGATGGGGGGTGAGTGTGGTGTAATTGGGGAAATTGTCAATGGACAGTGGGGTTCACAATAGTACACAGGGAGGTGGGATACACAATATTTTTAGCATCAGTTGAAGTATTATTCAGGGTGATTTTGGGTGGGAGAGGTTGAGCACGCTGTGAGGTGCACGTTGAGTTTAAATATATGAATATTTTGCAATAGATTTGGAGGGTGTAGTCATTGTAAGCAGAAATGTTTTTGAGTATACAGCGAGTTTGCATTGAGCAGTCAGTTGAGTTGTTTTTTTATGTGTTTCAGTGAACCCCTGACGAAGAGCCGTTCAGGCTCGAAATGCATTGGGTGTAATCTATGGAATGAGCCCACTTTGAAACATGATTGACTTTACGTGCCGCTGTTGAAAGCCTGGATGGGCAGCAGGAGGCATTAGAAAATGGTGAATAAAGAATTATTGTGCAATCATGCTGTCTCCGCAAGGATTAAACAAGCAGGAAGAAAAATAATGGTAAAATAGTGACTAAAATGGATAACCCACGAGGAAATGGTTTACGATGATCAATAATTTCACTTTTTTTTTTTTTTTTAAAAAGCTGTGCGTCAGATGGGTGAGCAAGGAGAGTGCCCTTTGAGAGCCTTTTTAAAAGTGCCAGAAAAGGTTTAAAAGTCTCCAGAGTTGCGAGTGACCTATTTAGGCAAGTAAGACGATCAGGTTTAAAACATAATCTTACAGAAGAAACAGAGCAATCATTTTCCAACTAGCCTCCTTAAAAGAATTGCAGCAGAGATCAATCTATAAATCATTTCGCAGATATATTCTGATTGGAGTAGCCGAAGGTGGAATAGGGCTGGCCTGCATTTTCTAATATTCAGCACCCTCAGGAGTGGTAAAATAAATTCCTTGTGCAAATTGTCATATAGCTGACAGAAAAAAAGAAAATGAAGCATGTTCTGCGATGAATTACAATTGCAGGGACAAGGATCCACATGGGTATCGTGATATATTTTACTAGGATACGACACCAGAAAGTGCGCGATGCCAAATCTGAATCTTAAAAGGTAAACATTTTTAGAGTGGCTAAATGGGTACAAAAGATATGGTTCAATTCCTTCATTGGTGACCAGAGGTAAATAATCGGCTACAAGCTTTTTGCTAGCCTCCCCCTGGTCTCTTCGCACCATTAAAACATTTGAGAGATCTCTTTTTAATTGGAATTTCGAAACGGAGGTAATAAGATGAGGGTTGGCAAAACAGTCTTGCCTCCCCACAAGGGCCAGCTGCGACTTGACGTGGCCAAGCCACGGTATTTTGTGTACATGGTCACACTTTAGGCAATCCAGAATTATTGCTCAGTTAAGAGCCGGTTCCTCGTTTACCCAAATCGAACGCCATAACATAGTAGGGGCGATTTGTATTCAATCTGCCAGGGGAGTTAACCCCAATTCCCTAGCTGTGGATTCTGGACCCTAGCTCTTCCGGCACCTAAGGAAACCTAGCAAACCTATACATTTGTGAAAACTAGACAGCCAGGGGAAACCAGGATGGGGTGACTCTCACCAGGTTCTGTTACCCAGAATCCCTTGCAAGCCTCAAACTTTGTAAAACAAAATACATTTTCCTCATATTTCTGTGATGAAAGTTCTGGAATCTGTGTGGATTCACAAACCTCCACCCACCCAGCATTCCCCAAAGTCTCCCAATAAAAATGGTACCTCACTTGTCTGGGTAAGCCTAGTGCCAGTGACAGGGAATGGCCCAAAACCTACTGAGGAGACTTCAAAATTATTGATTACAAAAAGACCTTGTTTTGCGAGCGAGTCACCTGCGTTTTTGATCCCAGGCTTGGCGGCCATCTAGGGAAACTTACCAATCCCAGACATTTCTGAAAACTAGACACCCGCAGAAGTCCAGGGAGGTGTGACTTGCATGGATCCCCAACATTTTCCTACCTAGAACCCCCTGCAAACCTCAAATTCAGCTGAAAAAAATAAAAATGTTCTCACATTTGTGTGTGGGAAATTTGTAGGATCAACGGTCTGACACATTTCTTACCACCCAGCACTCCCCCAGGTCTCTCGATAAAAATGGTAAGGGTGAGCGGAGCAGGCGTAGTGCCTCTACGCGGAGTTCCACGGAGTTGGAGAAAAACTCTGTGGAACTCCACTCCCTCCCCCCTCCCAAAGTAATTATAATGTAAAAAAAAAGGCCCTTACCTGCCGCAAGACGTACAATGTAGGGTTTATCAAAGAAGAAGGACGGCGAGGACAAGGAAGGAGAGCGGCCATGGCAAGGAGGAGGCAGCCACAGCAGGTAAGTGCCTTTTTTTTACATTATAATTACCTTGGGAGGGTGGAGGGCCCGGCTAACTTCGCTCCGCCACTGAGTCGGAGTTTTGCCTAAACTCCGCGTTCGCAATGGAACGCTGAGTAGGCAAAACTCCGCTGGCGGAGCGGAGTTACCCGCCCGGGGTTAAAAAATGGTACCTCACTTGTGTGGGTGGGCCAAATACCCGCAGCAGGGAAGGGCCCAAAATGTATTATGGAGACATCAAATTTATCTATCACAAAACGGCCTGGTTTTGCAAGGGGGGGACCTGCATTTTTGGTCCCGGGCTCGGCGGCCATCTAGGGAAACCTACCAAACCCACACATTACTGAAAACTAGACACCTGGGGGAGTCCAGGGATATGTGGCTTGTGAGGATCCCCCAAAGTTTTCCTACCCAGAATCCCCTGCACACCTCAAATTTAGCTGAAAGAAAATCAAGTTTTTCTCACATTTCTGTGTGGGAAAGTTGTAGGATTACTGGGCTGACACAAATTTCCTACCACCCAGCGTTACCCCAGGTCTCCTAATAAAAATGGTATGTCACTTGTGTGGGTGGACCAAGTACCACGGCAGGGAAGGGCCCAAAATGTATTGTGGAGACATCAAAATTATTTATCACAACGACCTGGTTTTGCAAGGAGGCCACCTGCGTTTTTGGTCCCGGACTCGACGGCCATCTAGGAAAGCCTGTCAAACCCAGACGTTTCTTAAAACTAGACTCCCGGGAGAGTTCGGGGAGGTAGGGCTTGCTTGAATCCCCAATGTTTTCCTACCCAGAATCCCCTGCAAACCTCAAATTTAGCTAAAAAAAAATCACATTTTCCTCACATTTCATGTGATCAAGGCTCCTCGGAGCCGAAACGCGTTATGCTGCTGGTGCTTGTGTGAACAATAAACGAAAATTTGCACCTATCTGTGGTCCGTGCTCCAGTGATTCTGTTTGGTCGAACGAAGGAATGGAGTAATGCGGATATATATATATATATATATATATATATATATATATATATATATATATATATATATATATATATATATATATATATATATATAATCTACTGGCGGTCGCCAGTAGATAGTTATAGTCAGGACCTATTTTCCATAGGAAATCCGCAACATTCTATTTGAAATAACTTTGGCGCCGGTTGACGAATCTTCGCGAAATTTTCAAACTTGTTGGGGCGCTCCGCTCCTATCCTGAAAGTCTCGGGGTGATTCGTCAAGCGGGGGCCGAGAAAAAAGGGGGGTCCCAAAACGCGTTTTCCCCATGCAATTTTCCATAGGAACCTTTAGTCGCAGCTACAGCCCGAACTGCTGAACGGAATTACACCAAATTTGGCAAATAGGTAGCCCTTGGTTCAGTGTCGTGCCTTTTGCTTAAATGGTGTAAATCCGTTCAGTAGTTCCTGAGAAAATCAAAAGTAAAGTCACATATATATATCTATGGCCGAGTAGGGTCCGCGTACCCTCCCGATCACGAGCTGCATGCTAATTGGCTGTCAAGTGGCTGTCAACACTCCAAATCAGGAAGTGTTGGCAGCCATTTTGTCCCTCGGTAGAACCGAGGGACAGAAACAAGTGCGCAAAGCGCAAAAAGGGGGCAGGGTAGAAACACCCTGACCCCCTAGGTCTGCTCAGGGGGTCCCACAAGGACCCCCTGGGCAGAAAAAAGCATTTTTTTTTTTTAAATTGGCGGGATGCGCTTAGGGTGCGCGGATCCCGCCGGTAAAAAAAAAAAATCGAAGCTCGGTCTCCCACGCTTCGATGCTATTTTGCCCCCGGGTGGCCCAAGTCCCGGGGGCATGCGGGGGGTGGGTTTATATTTTATGTGGGGGGCCTCTAAGGCCCCCCAAGCCCCGGGGACTGCCACCCCCCGGGGCTTTAAATAAAAAATGGTGCGGGAGGGCTCCAGCCCCCCCACATGCCCAGGGGACCACCACCTCCCCGGGGCACTTAGAAAACAAATGTGGGGGTCCGTTTCGGACCCCCGAAGCCCCGGGGACCACCACCTCCCCGGGGCTGTGCAATTGAAGGGAGGGGGGCCGCGCGGCCCCCCTCCTGGAGCCTCTGGGGACCGCCACCCCCAGGGCCGGCTCCTGCAGTGTCCCGGGTGCCTACCCCCGGGACACTGCTGTTTGCAATGGCAGGACGGAGCCTCGCGGCTCCCGTCCTGTCATTGCAAACTTGCTTTGCTTCATTGAAGCGAGAGCAGGAAACCTGCTCTCGCTTCAACGAAGCAAGCAGATTGCTTTTCCATAAGGGAGCTGCATGTCAGCAGCTCCCCTTATGGAAAGCAATGCCAGCTCCCGCAGGACGCGGGAGCCGGCGGGACCGTGCGGGGATTGGGGACCCCCACGGTCCCCAACCAGTGGCCAGGCCCCGGGGGATGGGGTCCCCGGGGCTATTAGTGGCCTGGGAGGGGGGCCACGCAGCCCCCCTCCCCCCCCCAAAAAAAATAAAAAACCGGAAAGGCCGGCCCGGGGGATGGGGTCCCCGGGGCCTTAAATGGCCTGAGGAGGGGGGCCACGCAGACCCCCTCCAAATATTTAAAATTTTAAAAAAAGAGCCATGCCCCGGGGGATGGGGTCCCCGGGGCCAATACAGGCCCAGGGAAGGGGGGCCACGCGGCCCCCTTCCCGTTTTATTTTAATTTAAAAAAAAATCCTCAGGCCCCGGGCGATGGGGTCCCCGGGGCCAAAAGTGGCCGAGGGAAGGGGGCCACGCAGCCCCCCTCCCATACAAAAAAAAAAAAAAGACCGGCATCGTGCCGGAGGCCCGCCCCTCCCTGCAGCAGTCTGCAAACGCGCCCCTGGCGCGTTTTGAGAAGGGAAGTAATTCCCCTTGAATACTGGGGGTCCCTGGGGCCAACTAGCCCACTCAGGAACCTCCAGTATGCGCCAGGGAGCTGCGTTGCAGAGAGGTGTACAGAGGCCATGCCCCTTTTTACACCTCTCTGCAACGCAGCTCTGTGGCGCTTTTTGGAGGTACATGGTGGGCTAGTTGGACTCCCGGGACCCTCAGTATTCAAGGGTACTTAATCCCCCAACTTAAAACGCGCCACGGGGCGCGTTTGCACAGTGGTGAAGGGAGGGGGCGGGGCTTCAGGAGACATGTGTGCAAACAGGCCCCGTGGCGCGTTTTAAGATGGGGAATTAAATCCTCTTCAATCCTGAGGGTCCCTGGGGGCCAACTAGCCCACCAGGTATGTCCAGAAAGCGCCACAGAGCTGCGTTGCAGAGAGGTGTAAAAAGGGGCGTGGCCTCTGAACACCTCTCTGCAACGCAGCTCCCTGGCGCATACTGGAGGTACAGGGTGGGCTAGTTGGACCCCAGGGACCCTCATGATTCAAGGGAACTTAATCCCCCAACTTAAAACGCGCCACGGGGCGCGTTTGCACAGTGGTGAAGGGAGGGGGCGGGGCATGTTATTGTTAGAAATTAGCATTTAAAAAACCTTTGAAATTCACTTACAAAACCATAGGTTTCAGGCACGTTATAGTTAGAAATTAGCATTTAAAAAACCTTTGAAATTCACTGAAAAAACCATAGGTTTCAGACACGTTATAGTTAGAAATTAGCATTTAAAAACCTTTGAAATTCACTGAAAAAACCATAGGTTTCAGACACGTTATAGTTAGAAATTAGCATTTAAAAACCTTTGAAATTCACTGAAAAAACCATAGGTTTTAGAGACAGTTATATTTAGTTGGACATTGCACTCGTACAAAACCCGTGAAATTCCCCCGTTATAGTTAGTTCAGGTAACTATAACTCGCGCCCCCGCAATGCACTGCTGATGACGTCACATATTACATCACTCATGACATGGTCAGTGACATCACTGATGACATCACTGATGACATCTCAAATGACATCACTGATGACATCACTGATGACATCACTGATGACATCATCCATGTGATAATTTGATGCATCTTCTCACACCCTAATATAACTTTTGATACACCCACTGTAAATTACAGACTGCCATTGTCAAAACCCTTAGACACTCCAACACCAATTACTATATACACACTCACTGATTCTTAGGTCTACACACACACATCTACTCACTCACCCGTACAGTCACTCATACTTATAGTCACGCAGTACAGGACTATTATATGCACTCATACACCTATATAAACACTCACACACCCCCACTCATCCATAGAGGTACTCACACACCTAGGCAGTCATGCAAAAAATTAAGCACACACCCATTTACTCACCTATACAGTTATACACACACCAACTCACTTACTCATACAAATACTAGCACATTCTTCAGTGATGTCATCAGTGATGTCACTGACCATGTCATGAGTGATGTAATATGTGACATCATCAGCAGTGCATTGCGGGGGCGCGAGTTATAGTTACCTGAACTAACTATAACGGGGAATTTCACGGGTTTTGTACGAGTGCAATGTCCAACTAACTATAACTGTCCCTAAAACCTATGGTTTTTTCAGTGAATATATATATATAGATAGATATATATATAGATTATATATAGATATATAGATAGATATATAGATATATATAGATATAGATATTTATATAGATATATATAGATATAGCTATTGAAATATATATATATAGCGATATATATATATATATATATATATATATATATATATATATATAGATAGATAGATATATGTAGATACACACATATGCGCCAATCTCCTCCACTCCTCACTGGCTTGTTTTCCTCGCCGAGATATATATATATAGTGTGCGTGGTTTACTTACTTCAAATATACTTACCATGCGTGGCAAAGGCATCTGCATTTTAAAGGCATGAGTGGTACAGGTTGCGTTGTAAAGGCATGCGTGTTAATGTCATACATCCCTGTCTCCAAAGGGATCACTGGTTCCAGTCTATTTACTGGTTCCCGGAAGCTCCAGTTGCTCCATCTTCAGAGGAGCCATTCCCTAAGCCTTTTTCTCAAAAGAGGCTTGGCCTTGGGAATCTAGCCACTGATGTAAAGACTGGTCCAGAGTGTGAAAATCTGCACCAACCTGGAGCTACTAGGCACTCATAGACAGGGCTTTGGAAGTGGTCTCCATCGAGGCACTGATGCCCCCTCCAAACATAGAGGTCATTTAAGCTGTACATCTGCGCTCCCACCAAAGTCCACCCTGGCCCTTGAATTCAGGGTCGTCAAGGAGGCTCAGGAGATCTAGAAGAAGCCATTTTCTAGGCCAGTGTGAGGAATTTTTCAGAGAGCCCAAGGGAATCCAGCTGTTAATGGGTCTCAACTGTGACAACTAAAGTCATGTTAGCACTGGCGTCCCGGGGTTCATACTATTGCAATACTACTGTCACTCCAAATCAAAAACCAAGCATACCCTTTCAACACTTGACTTTCAAGGTAACGATGTCAGAGCAGTCAATGCTCCCTCAGGGAGGTTAGTTGGATTGGAAACACAGAACTCAGTACACAAGTAAAAACACTCAATAAACCATTGTTCATTGTTCAAAAAAGGAAATGTACTATAATGCACAAAAGTTTAATACTATGCACAAAATCAAAAATATACACACAAACATAATCAAAATGACTATATTTTTTATATGTAATTCAAGGAGCAAAATACTGTCAGTTATGAAACTCAAAGATTTGTTGTTTGAACTTAGGGCCTCATTATGATGTCGGTCAGAAAGCCTTCTGACCAACTCCTTGTCGGAATCGTTTCTGACCAACACCGTTCGGTCGGACTCCCATTGACTTCAATGGGAGCCTGTGTTCCGACCAACAACACAGGCTCTCATTGAAAAACAGGGTGGTTGCGGAAAACCTTACACCCTGTGGCAGGCACTCCATGGTTCCTGCCACACTGTGCATGGTTGTACAGAGGGGACCCTTTGGTACCCCCACGGGCCCCAACCGGAGGCCTCTGGGTGAAGGGGGGCCTGCTACGGGCCCCCAAAATCAGTTTCCGACAGCCGTTTCATGTCGGACAGACCGATTCTGAACGGCTTTCGGAATCCGACATCATAATTGGTCGGTCGGTAACGCGGCCCGTTGAGCTGTACGATTCGCTCTGACCGACTCAGACTCTCCGAATGCCGGTCCGAACCGATTCGGAATGACCGACTGGTTACCTTGTATCATGGTCGGTCGGATATGTTTCCGAGTCAGTCGGGAACATGGGTTCCGACACGGGTTCGGACAAACCAAATGCCATTCAGAGCCTTTTCTGACCGCATCGTAATTGGCCCCTTTAGTATTGATGAGATCACTTCATCCACATTAACTGTCATTCAGTTATAAAGGGGATTTGCAAAGAATATGTGGAAAAAATGAGCATGACTTTTTCTCTGGGTACTGTAGAAGTAAGGGGATATTAGGGAGTATCCTGATGGGTAATGGCAGCAACACTGATTGTCGAGGGCCATCAATATGAATGTACTCTATTTGGGTGACTTACTCTCTTTAGCGCGAGGACAAGCAGTCAAATCTTACTCAAAGAGGTGGTAGAAGTGAAAAACACAGTAATTAACAATAAATAAATTTAATGTACAGCCAATGCCTTACCTAAAAGCTAAATGGACTATTATTCAAGGTAGATAAATAGATGAGGTAGCACTAGAATTTACAAAGTAATTTAGAAGGTAGCTTGCAACTTCAAGGGCTAAGATAACCACCTCCAACATTTTATAGCTCCTACATGTTAAACACTAAATTTTCTTTAACAATGATCCTGTGGCCAATGTTATCACATAAGGGCTGCAATCAGGTTGACTCAGGACCTTCGGATCTGGCCAGGTCTTGATATCAATGAATGTACCTTCCAGGTTGAGTGCAAGGGGTAGAGACCTGAGAATGTGGACCAATTCTAAGTCCTAGCACCAAACTAGGGTCAGTGGGCTGGAGACTTGCTACTAAATTTCAAGCATTGAAAATACAAGTTTCGGATACCAATTTCTAATTCCAAAAACCCACCGGACAAAAAACAGTGTTGCTTTTCCAATGAGACCTTTCATGCTGTTTCATTATCTGATTTTGAAGTCATCAATGATGATCGGCTGTCCCAGTCACCAGTGTCCAACTGGGATACAGTCCAAGTCACAGGAGTTTCGGAAATTTGCATGGGACCCAAATGGTTTGTATTTCAGCGAATGGGTCCGGTATAGTCAATGGCAGCGATTGCGGGTAATGGATACCGGCACACATGTTTGGGAACGTTTGACCCAGAGCAAGAGAGTGAAAGATATAAAAGAGACAAGGAAGAATAAGAGTAAGGCCAAAAAAGAGTATGCAAGGGAGGAAGCAAAGATGAAACAGAACCTGTGAAAATGAGATTAAGAAACACATTGTAGGGTGTTGAAAGAAAGAGTGAGGCACTGATGGTGGGCTCCTAAGAAAACTATGGGGCATATTATCAAGAAACGGCGTTAAAATTATCGCCGCTTTAGCGGCAGAAAACTGCTGCTAAAGCGGCGATAATGGGCTTGATAATATGCTCTTGAGAATTCCAATAGAAGCCCATGTTCTGGTGTCAACATGGGCTTCTATTGGAATTCTCAAGGGCATATTATCAAGCCCATTATCGCCGTTTTAGCGGCAGTTTTCTGCCGCTAAAGCGGCGATAATTTTAACGCCGTTCTTGATAATATGCCCCTATGTGTCCTGAATTATTTTTTTTCTTTACTGTGTAAGCGCTAGATGTAGCAGTGGGCCAGCTATAAAGTCCCTAGCAGTATCTCACAATCCACTGGTCAAGATTTTCCGGTGGCTGGGACACCAAAGGAACTAAGGGTAACAACAGAGGTTGTTGGATTCTTCAGTTCCCACAGGCAACTGGATTTAGGGTTAGGGTCTCAAAAACAATTTCAAAAGTAAATATCTACAGAACCATTAGGGCTAGAAAGATGGTTCAAACTGTTCCAAAATCAGGATGACTCACCACAGTCACCAAGCTAACCGCACGCCAAGGTTGTGAAGGGTCACTGCCTCCTAGTCCTCTGGGTCTGGGGAGAAAATGATAAGGACACTATGTCAAAGGACGATGAATCAAGGAGGGTGCAGGCTCATCAGGTCTTCAAAGACAGACAAGAATGTAGTTCCAAGACTTCAATGTTGCTGCACTTGGATCTTCCTTTTCCTGGACAGCTGGGCTCTAGTGATTGCATGACTTGGTCCATAAAACATCCTCCATGCAGATTTTCCAATTAGCTGGGCCATATGCAAGTCTTTCTGTGATAGATAGGCTGCTCCTGGCAAGTGCAGTACATCTCCCTTCTCCCCTAGGGTCACAGCAGCATGGCTCCATGCAGGTGTCACCTACTTCGATGAAGGGCTCGATTTAGAGTTTGGCAGTCACAGTAAAGGTGTCTTTTACATCCACCACCCTGCCTTTACTCCAAGATATTCCAGCAGTAATGGACAGTAAAAAAAAGCTATTCAAATACCCACTGTTAATAGGGCGGACAGTCTGATGGCTTACCTCCGGAAGCCTGTACTCCCGATAGCCGTAGGAAGGTTTACACGGATGGAGTAAATTTTACTCTGTCGACATAAGCTTGGTGGCCTGCCCAACTCAAAATTGAGTGGGCAGGCTGGATCCTCCATTGCTGCTGCTATGCATGACCCTGTCCACCAAACTCTACATCGTACCCCAAAACTGGAGAGAAAGTAGCACCCAAGAAAAGGTTCCATTACAGTGAGGTAGCATTTCTTTCCCTTGTGTGCAGGCGTCCTCTGTGTCCAGACGGACTACAGAATACTGGCTGAAGGCAGCCAGTATTTATCCTTCACCGGTAATCAAGGTGGGACGTCAGAGAAAACGAGGGGGGGAGTGGGGGTATGCTTTGTTGAGACTCTCCTCAATCCTAGAGAAATGCATCTTTCTGTAATTGTCAATTTACCCCAGGATCTGAAGACAAGTCACAGGTCAGACCAGATTGGGTTGGCAAAATTGATTTTGTGGATAGCTAGTCACGAGTGCCACATCTGATCCTGTTTCCTTGTCAACCACCAACAAAACAGAAACAAGGTAGGGGAGAGGGGTTCACTGGGATAAGGGTAAACCAAGGCCAAGAAGTGTAATTGGTTTGTAACATCTGCACTCATCAGGAAGAATGGGAGAACTACTTCCTCATCCTGTCAGCTTTCCTCCCAGCTAACCTCCACCATGCAAGCCAACATCTGAGAACACGCAAAATGGTAATTCCAAAATATAAATCGTGACCTATTTGAAGATCTACAAATATAAGAAAGCTAAAATAAAGCAGTTAAGGCATGTGTCCCATAGTGAGCTTCTGTGGGATGCCAAATTTTCTGCTTTCTACTAGTCACAGAGAATGATACAGAGTAAGGGGCTTGTGAAAGCCAGTTAAGGCATATACATCTGCTCTGCTCTAAGGGGCTCATCACTTAGGAGATGAAAGGCAAAAGGGCTATCTGCAAAGCCTCAAGCAGGCCAGTAGAGCGTCCTAGCATCTGAGGGGCTAGCATATGTTTACATGTGGAGGGAACAGTTGCTGCACAGGTGTCCGGCACATTTCTGCTTGAGCAAAACATTTACCTATGTGAATGCTAACACCAAGCAACGTGAGCGCCAGCATTGAGGAGACCCTAAACCATCAGGTGACTGCTCAGAAGTCTTTTCTTTAGCCAGACTGACTAAATTGTCAGTGGAGCACAATCAGCCCCATAAGACTGCATATCCTGAAAACCATTCCACGAAAGCGGATTCATGAGCTTCACCGGTTTTATGATCTATTTTCTATCAATCTTGGATGAAGTTTGATATTTCCGCACATCAAATAATGTGCTATGGTGTTTCATTAAACATAGACAGTGGCTGGTGAGGTGGCTACTGCTTCTCAATTATCCCTAATGTAGCCAGGGAAACATGATGAAATTGTAATTAACAAAAAGCACGCAGGGGCTTGTCCTGGGAATATGTTCTGTCCCGTAGTGTCCATTTTCTGTTTAACACCTCTTTTGAAGTCCTCAGGAAATGAGATGGGGCACAAAAGTATAGGAAGAACATACTTTGTTCAGGATCAAACTTCTTGGTCAGGTAGGAGAAGTAAGACTGCAATGCAGGACTGCTCAAGTAAGACCACTAAACCATTTTCTAGTGAGTAAACCATGGGACTGGAAATGGTCTCCTCCATGGTAATTTTTTTTTTTTTTAACAACAAATTTTATTAGGTTATTTCGCAATAGGAGGGGCAGTAGCCCTACAAAGACCTGTAAGGGAGAGAGGATATTATTAGCACCAATAACCACATTTCTGACATGTATCGACACCCGCCAAACACGCAGGTGAAACAATGTAAACAATATGCAGACAGTTCTCGATCTCCACATTAGTACATACAGCTTACCAGTCATAATGTCCACAGATAAACAGGGCAGCAATACTCTATCAAGATACAGTAGAGAGTAATGAGTAATAGGGATCGGGGGCACCATTAAGGGGTCCATAGCTGGCAAAGGGGGAAGGTCGATTCCCCGATATGTCGCCCATCGGGTCCAAATCTTGCGGTGTTTCGTAGGGCATCCCTGGGCATCAAAAACAGCAATCTCGGCCCCCATACATTTATCTAACTCCGTCTTCCATTTACCTAGGGTCGGGGGAGATGTCGCCTTCCACAATTGCGCTATGTCCCTTTTAGCTATGGTAAGGGCCAGAAACAGTAAGTGCTGTTTGTACCGATTCCCCCCGATGTCGTCAGTAGAATGTAACAGGAAAAGTCGTGGGTCGAGTGGGAGCTCCCACGCCAGCACCTCACTGAGGCAGGACCGAATCCTACGCCAAAAGGGCTGCAACGCTGTGCAGCCCCAAACCGTGTGTAGAAAGGACCCCTCCTCTCGGCCACACCTCAGACAGGTAGGGGACTGGATAACACCCATCCGCCAAAGTCGGACTCTTGTAAAATACGCCCGGTGTAGGTATTTGAACTGGATGAGCCGATAGCGAGTGGAGACCGCCGCGCCCCTCGGGCTGGCGATGGCTTCGGCCCAGTCGTCGTCGTCAGTCAGGTCTGGAATGTCGGCCTGCCACGCAAGTCGTGTCTTGTCGAGGGTAGTGGGCATGTGGGTCGTCAGTGTCTGGTATATTTGTCTGATCTTGTGAAGACCGAGATCTCCCATGAGCAAGGGGCCCTCCAGGGGATGGAATTCGGGGAGGGTCTCCAATGTGCGAATCTGGGGGGTGAGTGCATGTCTGAGCTGAAGAAATTTGTAGAATTGTGACTTATGTAGGTCAAATTCGGCCTGTAATTGTTGGAATGATTTCAATGTGGTGCCCCGTACCACATCCCCGAGGGTCGAAATCCCCACAAGGTCCCATCCCCGGAACCCCCTTAGGGCGGCCACTGAGCGGAGATATGTACCTTGCCACAAGGGAGTTTGCCGCGTGAGTGTCCCATCCCAGCCCATCTGTCGGGTTTTTGCCCGCCATAGTTGTATCACAACTCTGCCCGCTGGCGGCAGGAGCTCTAGGCGTGCGGAACTATATAATAAATGAGGGAGAGGGACCCCCTCCATCGCTGCGTGCTCTATGGAATAGGCCGGATCCGTGGGGGAGTTGTACCACCATTCATTCACTACGAGGATATGAGACGCTACATAATAGGAGTAAATATCAGCCGCTGCAATCCCCCCACAGTACGTAGATTGTGCACAGGTATGGAGTGCGACTCTAACTGCACCACCATTCCAAAGGAATTTATTTTGTATGGCAGCAACTTTTGCGAACCATGAGCGTGGAATAGGGTACGTAAAGTTTTGAAGGCGGTATAAGATCCGAGGCAATGACACCATCTTAAAAATGGCTGAGCGCCCATATAGGGAGAGGGGGAGAGCAGACCATATTGCTGTTTCGTTATTGAGGCTTGCTAACAGTGGGGTGATATTATGCGCCCAGGAGACTTTGGGGCACGGGGAGACATAAATGCCAAGATATTTGAAACCATCCGTTGCTCGGGAGAGTTGTGAAGCCCAGGTGTCACGACCCTGACGTCCACACACCGGGAATAATATGGATTTGGCGGGATTTGCGTGTAAGCCTGTAGTGCCTCCAAACACCCTGAGAATTTGCAATATGCGGGGCCCCGAAAACCAGGGGTCGGTCATGAAAAATAGGACGTCGTCCGCATATAACGCTATGCGGTCAGATCTCGACTGAGACCAGTCGAAACCCCGGAGCACCGGGTCACTTCTGACCCACGCCACCAGGGGTTCAATTGCAAGGGCGAACAACAATGGGGACAAGGGGCAGCCCTCTCGAGTACCCCGCTGGATTGGGAAGGAGCGGGAACGGTGTCCTGCAATACGGACCGACGCCGTCAAGTCGGTGTATAACAGATGTATATATGCCAGGAAGCGTGGCCCGAAATTGATCGCCTCGAGCAGTTGAAATAGATACACCCAGCTCAGGGAGTCGAACGCTTTATCTATATCGGCAAGAAGCAGGGCGGCTGGCCGACCCAGCGCCGGGGCCGCCGCCATTGCGTTATGGACTCGCCGGATATTATGCCCAGTGGCTCTGTGCGGCATGAAGCCCGACTGGTCGGGATGAATCAGGTCCGTGACACACTTACGCAGGCGATCTGCCAGGACTTTCCCCAACAATTTGGGTTCAAAATTTATAAGGGAGATGAGGTGGTAGGAGGAGGGGTCTTCTGGGGGGGCGACCGGGCTTGAGAAATAGCACTATTTCTGTGTGCCGCCAATCCCTGGGCAGAGTAGCAAGTTCCACGGCCTCCTGGATGGCCGCCAACAAATGAGGCACCAAGATGTGTGAGTTCGACCACAGAAATTCCATAGGGAACCCGTTGGGACCAGGGGCTCGGCCCGGGTGGAGCGCGTTGAGAGCCCCGGTCAGTTCATCCACTGTGATTGGGGCCTCTAGTTGCTCTCGGAGATGATCAGGGAGTCGTCGAGGCGGAATGTCTACTAGAAACTCCGCTATGAGTTCGGCCGAGATCTGTTCCTGTCATGCATAGAGGGCCATGAAGTGTCTTGCGAACTCCCCAGCAACACCCTCCGGTGTTGTGTGCAAGGACCCATCTATACCGCGAATGGGGGGTGTGACCGCCGGGGAAGTATCTGCCTGGTAGAGTCTATGGAGCATCTTGCTCGACTTATCGCCCCATTGATAGATCCGGTGTTGTGACGCCTCCCAAATCTCTTTGGCTTCGCCCATTAGATATTGTCGTAGTTCCTGTTGCGCCTGCATCAGGTTTCGACGAATAGTAGGGCTTGGGTCCGTGTGGAGCTGGGTAGCCAGGGTCATCTGGCGTGACTCCAAGGCCTCTAGTTGCTCCCGTCGGGCACATTTTTCTTTAGTGCGATAGCTAATTTCGGTACTGCGGATAGTCGGCTTAAGAGCCTCCCACAAGATACCCCGAGAGGGAGCAGAGGGACCGTTCTCTTCCAGATAGGTAACGATCGCTGCATGGAGCATGTCCTGATAAGCTGGGCTCCGCGAATGCCAGGGGGACATCTCCATGGTAATTTTTAATATCTAATAGGTTCCAGTCTGGTGTTGCTACTACACACTTACTGCCGGCATTGAGCCTCATTTAAAGTATTTCTAATCTTTGCAAAATAAAGAAACAGAAGAATATACTCAAAACGTGATTACCCAAGAGCCCAACAAATGGGGTGGGGTGGTTCTGAAGGTAAGTCTAAGGTTCTACCAGCCCTGGGAAATCCCAGTGTTTTAAGACATATGCCCATATTGTCCATGCAGTGTTCATTACTAGCATATTTTGGTAAAATGGTAAAGCCAAAGTTAGATGTCACAAATTATAGTTTGATGGATAAAACGTACCTACTGTATCACAGCCGCTGCTGGGGTCTGACCACTTTGTTGTGTGTCCTTTTCTAGCACCCACTTCCTGATATGAGCCAGTTCCTAAGCACTATGAATGCTTCTATATGAGAGAATAAAGGCACAAGGAGACTGTGCTGCCTATTTTATGGGTCCTGGTTCAGTAAGTAGGTAGTGGACACTATCCTTGGTGGATATTGTTTCCCATTGATGTTTCATGTTCATATATATTAGTTAATAATTCAGTAGCTGGTGCCCCGGCCCCATCCCAGGATTACTTCGACTGGCAAGACAACATACCCATCCATCATCTTAGCTTTAAATACCTGGGCATCTGGGTTGCACTGCAACCTGAACTTACCTGGTCCCTTAACATAGAGCCCCTGACACGGAAAGCTAAAGCCGACCTTGCCAAATGGCAATCCCTCCTGCTGAACTTAAAGTGTCGTATAGCCCGATATAAAATGATGATCCTGCCTCGATTTCTCTACGCCTTCCAAAACCTGCCACTCCTTATGCCACAGACGTGGTTTCAGGCCCTGGATAGGGTAGCGATCTCCTTTCTATGTTACAGCAAACAAATGATGGACGGAATGCTGACAATGCAAACATTCTCTCCCAGTCAAAAGATCTGGGTTAAATCCATCGTTCTTTTGCCCACTACGCCACCCCAGTTTGGACCCAGCCATATGCAAATCAGTCTTGACCCTGTGCCCCATGGGAACAGTCCAGACCGCACTGCCAGGCCAGGTCCTCCCTGGACCGGAAACAAGCATCCTGGGACCGGTTTCAGGGTATGTCACCCTTCTTCAGCCAGGCTACCTTGAATCCAGTGGCACAGTGAGCAAGGGACCCACGTCTGGGCATACCCATCCCACTTAGGGCGAAAAGTGTTACAGCAAACAAATGATGGACGGAATGCTGACAATGCAAACATTCTCTCCCAGTCAAAAGATCTGGGTTAAATCCATCGTTCTTTTGCCCACTATGCCACCCCAGTTTGGACCCAGCCATATGCAAATCAGTCTTGACCCTGTGCCCCATGGGAACAGTCCAGACCGAACTGCCAGGCCAGGTCCTCCCTGGACCGGAAACAAGCATCCTGGGACTGGTTTCAGGGTATGTCACCCTTCTTCAGCCAGGCTAGCTTGAATCCAGTGGCACAGTGAGCAAGGGACCCACGTCTGGGCATACCCATCCCACTTAGGGCTCAAGGGCCCGCCTAGCATTTGCGCATTGCCAGTGAGGTCCCTATGATGGTGGCCTGAGGATGGCCAACCTCTACCACTTAGGTTCACATCTCCTAGACATCCATGACTGGTTTAATGGGGGATGGTCGGACCATGCCTATCGACTGGAGCTATCCCTTATGGGATTCCCTCAAATACTTCCATGCTTTATTGTTCCCCCATCCTTAACTCCACGCCCTCAGTGACCAAATTGGCCCTTCAGGCTTGGAGGGCAGCTTTACAGCACACTCGCTGGGACACCAAACTCATGCAACAAACACCTCTCTGGCATGGTACCTGGTTACGGGAGGTGGCGACCTTACAGGGATGAGGACGCTGGGACCTTATTGGGATTTCACAACTCAGTGACATCTGGTCGGGGACACACATGCGATCCTCTCAGGAACTTCAAACCACTTATGCACTGACCCATACACAGTTTATAACTGCCTTCAACTGAGACACGCTCTTCAGTCACGTCTCGCAGACTCCCTCACTTTCTGAGTTCAGCCCATTGGAGCTTTTGATGGGCAATATGGGCAGAGGTGGAATCTCCAAAATCTATTGTACTTTGATTGTTAATACCCCAGGCAATCTAGACCATCTCAGAGCCCGATGGGAGATCTGTTTGGGACCCCTTGAAGATGACAATTGGCGTGGCGTGCTGATGGCACTGCGGGTGATCACAATTTCGTCCAAACTACAGTTGATCCAAACATATTACCTTTGCAGTGCCTATCTCTCCCCAGCTAGACTACATCGAGCGAGACTCCTTCCAGAGCCTACCTGCCCTCACTGCAGCAACGCTCCTGCCGATTTTTATCACATGGTTTGGCTGTGCCCCATAATCCAAACATTCTGAACTGCGATGGTGAGAGAACTGACTGGGGTGCTTGGATGGGAGGTCCCCATTTCCCTTTAATGCTTCTACTGGGTGTCCTTGAGGGCACTGGGGGCACAAGGGCTGACTGGTCATTTTTGGGGCTGGCCCTTATGATTGCCATGTGTGACTTCGCTACAAGCTGGAAGTCCATTTCTGCTCCTACTCTTTCACACTGGTGACGAGGGGTGGACTGGTGCGCACACAGGAAAAAACGGTCTACGAGGCCAGGGGTTGCCCCCTTAAGCATGGCTGAGTATGGGGGAAATGGTTGGGCCAATAAACATATGGTTCCGACTAGAGACAGGAGTGCTGCTGTTGCTGTTTTGTGACGATGTACTGTATCATCTGAATGCTAGTGCCTTGAGAGCGCACCGTATACCTTTCTCTGACAAGCTAATTGTGTGTTGTAATGGCTTTATTTTCCTCTGCACAAAATTCAATAAAAACTGTTTATTAAAAAACTAATCCAGTAGCTAAGTTACTTCCTTTGAATGGTTGACTCTCCCAGATGAACACTAGCGAGCAATCAAGGCTAGCTCCAGCAGCCTGCAGATAAAATGACACAAAGATACTGTACAACATAGTAATCACACTCTATAAACTCAATGTCCAGTCAGAAATGTTTACATTTCAAAGAGAATGTGGTTTGAGTTAGAGGAAAACATTGTTGAGTAAAAAAACATAAATGTGTTGAGACAGTTACTTCCCCACCCCTTTCCCCAAAAATCAAATAAACAACTTTGATTGCTCAAGGCGCTTACCATGCCTCAGCACCAACAATCTGTTTCTGTGAGTGTGAAGGGTACTGCCAAGTGATAATGCCTCACTGCCATGACCCTTCTGACTTGGAAGTTGGGGCACTGCAGAAAATGGTTTCTGAATATGGAGGACTTACCTGTATGTTAACGTGTGATTGACGTTCAACATGGGAACCAGCCCTGTCAAGTGCCATATATTGCAGGTTAGTCTTACTCATTTTAGTGCTGGTCCCCGCATTACTGCACTAAAATGTAAAGTCAAGCATTTTTAAGCCCCTGAGTGAATTGCTGAAAATGCTACAGCTCTCTCTCAGCTGTACTGCCAGAAAGGCGTTTCTTCTGTGTGCCCCAGGCAGAGTGTGAGCTACACCCAGCATCGTCAAGAAGAGGTGACTGGCTGCAACGAACAGCAGTCTTCTCAGCTTGGGCCCGGCTTGTTTACTTTGTATTTGGCTCCTCATATGACATCCCATCCAGTCCAAGCGATGCTCTGATGTGTGGTGCAGGAGGTGCTTACATTCCCATCGAAGAGCAGCAGCATGAAAAACAAGAGACTAAGGGTCATATGTACGAAACTAAGGCTTTGCGATTTCCAAGTAGTGAATCCATAGAAATCGCTATTAAGGAATAGCAAAATGAGATGTATGTAACAGTGGATTCCACTAACAGCAATTTCTACAAATTTGCAATCGCAATTTGGAAATCACAATTTAGATAATCGCAAAATTGCGATTTCCAAATAGGAAATCACAAATTTGGAAAAGTCACATTCTGGATTCAGAATGATAATGTCAGACCAGGAAGTTAAGAAACACAGGGTGTAGCCACAACCCAGAAGCCTAGGAAGGTGCTGAAAGGAAGGAGGGCACCTGTCTAAACCTGGCAGTGGAATACCTGTGCTTGAACCACACCATGTCCAAGGAAGATGGGGGACAAGGATTCTGGAAGCAGGAAGTGCAAGTTAAAGTTCCCTGAAAAGGAGTTGGGCCTTCTAGCCGAAGAACGTGTGGCACATATGGACCAACGTTTTGGTAAGGCCTCATTTACTGTTCCTGGGAGTCAGAAGACCAAGATATGGAACAGTGTCATATAAAAGGTGAACTCCCTTGGTGTGACCCAGAGGACCATGCCAGAGATCAGAAAACGCTGGTATGACTTGCGATCCCGTACAAAGGAGAAGTTGGGAGGTGGTTGACACCCATCTCCCACTCCCATGGAGTCACTGATTGAGGGGACAATGGAACCAGAAAGTGTGGTGGGAGTGTCAGACATTGACACCTCCAACCCTGCAGGCACCAGTCAGGGTAAGTCTACTCCCCTTTACTTACTTAACATAATGTTTGTAATTCCTCAGGTAAAACATCACAACACACACAACTCCATTTCAATACTTGCTGTTCCTTGGCAATGCATCATGGGAGTTGTACACAAAGTTGCATGCTGTACTGTTTGCTGATGAAACACTACACTTATCTATACATCATAAACATGTCGCAAACACATGAAGCACAGTTACAACAATATTGTAAACAAACATCAACCATTTATTAACACTAACTATATACACGCATTTCCACAGATCCCATCCAGAATGTGTCAGAACCAACTGAGGCGGAAGAAGCTATTGACACACATGAGGAAATGGAGGACACCACAACAGCAACTCCTATGCCCATTACTCGAAATACTAGGAGGGCAACTATTGCACCACTACCAGACTTTGTGGACGGTGATGAGCGACAGTCCCAAAGCAGGGACATAACGACATCTGTGGGCAGGACACACAGGTACCGTAGAGGCAACCAGCAACAGTCCACAATGACAATGACAATGTGTCAGTTCTCCTGTGTTTGGTAGCCAGGAGAAATCCATCATCGCCTGTAAACCAAACAAATTAAGACTGTTAATAAGCATCTGCCAAGCATGTCCAGGTCAATGCAGCAATTGAATACAGAGCAAGACCGTTGGACTGCTGCCATGGAGAAGGAGCAACATCTGCATCCTTCACACTTTGTCATATAAGTCAACGAAAAAATTATACAAACTTTGTCTATCTGACATATTCCGCGATTATTTGATATTATGGTCATCAGAAACAATTTTTGATGTTATTTTTTACTTTCCCGTCCCTAAAAACATATAAAATGATACCACACATGGGCATATAAACAGTTATACCCTATATCTCAAATAATGGGCAGCCATTTTGAAAAATCCACCATATTGGATTAACGCGTCATGATAGAGTGGTAGACTTTTCACCATCGTTTTCTATGGAAAAATTTCAATAACAATCCACTCACAGAAATTGTATTACAATTAGTTATAGGTTAGCCCATTTTTTGAACTAATTTGACTAGACGAGAGGAAAATCCAAGTACTTTTGCTTTGCATTGTTTGCATTGATAATATGCCCTGGAGAATTCCAATAGAAGCCCATGTTCACACCAGAACATGGACTTCTATTGGAATTCTCAAGGGCATATTATCAAGCCCATTATCGCCGCTTTAGCGGCAGTTTTCTGCCGCTAAACCGGCGATAATTTTTAACGCCGTTCTTGATAATATGCCCTTTAATCTTTCTAATTTTCTATGAAGGACAATTGCTGTTTTATGTAATATTACTGTATCATCAGCATATTGTAAGATATTTAGTGGCTGTCCAGATAGCATAGGCTGCTAGGAGCATGCACTCTCCAAAGTTGTACCCAAATCTGCTATGCACATTAAACAGCAGTGGGGCTGAATCACAGCCTTGTTTCAGGTCTTTGTGTTAATCTTCTCTGTTGTGATCATATCTGTGGTCACCCTGATTTTTATCCATGTGTCCGAATACAGGCTGAGGATTGCCTTCAGGAGCCTTATAGGGATGTCCCAGTTCAACAGTTTTTGACATAGTTTGCCCATTCTAGTGGTCGTTTCTTGTATGAGCACTGACAGCGCCAATAAATTGTCCTCAAAGCTGCAGCCCCTTTCGAAACCTGTTTTGGTAGGAGGGTAACACGACTTTAATGATAGCCTATTCCTTCAATTGTTTTAGAAGGGTTTGGCAAAGTATTCCCCTGTCATCACTTCAAAGCATGATCACCAAGAGAGGTAGCCCATTATGGAAAAATATCCAAATTCACCAATATCAGTGGCTGCCGGTTTTCTTAAATCTACATCTCACACGAAAAAGGATCTTATTTTATAAGAGGACTCTCACCACCTCATGATTGTGACATGCTTCATCATTGAGTTCTTATCTGGAATGTAAATTTATTTGGATGGGCTCAACCTTGATTGCGGGAGCTCCTGAGATGTAATTCTAAAAGGGGGATCTACACAATGGATAGTTAGAACTGCATCTAGAAGTATCCTAGCTCCAATCCTTTTAATCATTGGGTCCTATGGCAATATTAAAAAAAGAAAAGAAAAAAATAAGAGGATGCTTGGAGTGTACTAGCGCTCCTGTGTCTCTGGGTCTATGTGTTGCGGACGATTATTCCTGCCCATGTGGGTCACACAGCCTTCATCAAGACCCTACGAGATCCCTGTGGTGCTCTTTCGCTCTAACAGTGGTATCACTAGTCCTGCAGTCCCAGGGTTCAGTAGCACAAAACAGTGAGGAATGGCTTTAATACCACCACTCCACATTTGAGAGATTTGATGCTGGTAGGTCAGAGGGCAGCCATTACTAGGTTTTTGGATTCAAGTTTCTTACATTTACCTTGTTTTGCAGCATAGACTGTTATGCTGTATAGATATTCAACTTCCGACAAACAGACGCAGACACTCTCTACTGATACGCTCCAGAGAAAAATATATATTAAAACATGCACTTAAGCAAAATGTCTATTTCATTATTTATTTATTTGTTTTCTTAAGCACAGTGTTCAACCCTGAGGTGGCACTGTGGTGCTAGATCATTATTAACTACAATGACCATAATGCACTGGAGTAATACAATGAGACCACTGAAACCGACAACCGTGACATAACAGAAGAACTATTCATCTACAAGGCCACACTGCAAAGGAAAGACATGAAGAGAGGATGGGCTATCAAAACAGAGGTTTGCACCTGACAGGTATCAATGCTGGTTTGTTGCAGTGCAAGCACAAACAGACTTTTTAATTCTCTGTCTCCTTATACATTAAAGAGAAAAAAACTGATGTTAGAGCAGACAATTCCTTGACTTGCTGCACACTAATGTACTTACATGGCTTCTCTCGTGGAAGTACGCTAGCCACAACTGGCAGGGGTGAAGTGGGGCAGCCGGGTCAACCAGGGTCAGTTTTATAAGTGTGTTGCTACTACGGCTTGGAAACAATGCTTATGTGAACCTGAGTAGAAAGACTCAATTTTCAAGTCAAATAAACTTGCATTTGTAGAGAGCCAGAAACTCAGCATAATAACGTCAGTAGATTGGGATGATGGGTTGTGAGGCATGGATGAAGCCAGGTGTGCTGTTGACCAGAATAGTCACATTGCTTTCACAGATTTCATAGTTTGTGGTATCCTGAGGCCTAGCCGGCTGTAAATGCTTGGATTACTTATCGGTAATCTTCATTATTCTGATTCACAGTCTTCCTCATCACAGTCCTCACGAGAGAGCAACTGCTCCGCATGAATAGATCTCACCCATTATTAAAACTCCTGTTATTTGCCCCCTCCATACCATGTGATGATCGCATGACCCATAAAGGAGGGGCCATAACCAAATACATCATCACAATACTACAAAACACTCACAACTTTTACCACTCTCCAATATCCCCCAAGGGAGCGGAGGTTGAGAAATAGGACTGTGATGAGGAAGCCTATGACTTGGAATACTGAAACTTTCTGGTAAGTAATCTGAGCATTACCTTCCTTGCCCATCTTCCTTCATCCCGGTCCTCATGGACTGAGTGTATACCTAAGCCTACAAAATTGTCAACACACAACAAATATGAAAAATAAACATATATGATTGAGACAACAAAAAGCATTATGCTGAGGAGAGAAATGCTTAACCAAATGAAGAAGAAACCACTTCCTCCGTTCTCAATTTGAAGTGCAAAATGAAAGTGTTTGGGGAAGACAAAGTTGCTGCATCACAGATATCCATCCAGGAATACCTTGAAAGCCGCCCATGAAGAGGACATGCTTCTTGAAGAACAACCCTGGATCAGGGAAGGGATAGGACCATTAGCTTTCGGATATACCAAAGAAATGGGCATTTTGATCCATCTACTAATTTTAAACGTAGAAGGACGGTGGCCCTTGTTTGCTAATACAAAAGTCAAAAAAGAGGCCTACTGTACCAACTGAAGCAGTTCTCTGCAGATAAATGGAAAGTGCTCTATGAACATCAAGACAATGCCATAGAGATTCCTGAGGAAAGGGAAGGGAAGGGGAAGGGGAACAGGAAACAAAGGGGAAGGGGAGGGGATCCTTCTGAGGATGCAGATGGAACCTTAGAGGAGACGGAGATGTTAGAAAGTTGCACTGTGCTTTCACCGCAAACTGGGACAACCAGGAAATCATGTACTGCGGCACCAAAGTGGAGCCACCAGAAAAACCTCTGCTTGCTCTTCCCTGATGTTGATTAAGACCTTGGTCAGCAAAGGGAAAGGAGGCAAGGAAAACAAAAGCCCCTTGGACCACCTGAAACTAATTGCATCCATCCCACAAGCCTGAGGATGTGGAAAGAGAGAGGAACAATTTGGAATTACAGCTTTCTGAGGAGAAGCAAACAGGTCCAACTAAGTCTCTCCCATTTTGTTCAACATTTTCAGAAAAAACTGGGGACTCAAAGACATGGCTACAGAGAATGGCAATGGACAACTCAATTTGTCTGCCTGAACATTCTTGTTTCCTGGCAGACATATTGCTGGAATAGAGTTCAGATTCACTTCCGCCCAGTTGCCAATTACCTCACCTAGATGGGCCAGTTGTGGAACCTTTGTGTTCCCCAGATGGTTCGCATACGCCCTCGCCACTTAATCTGTGTGGATTCTGACTGCCTGGCCCTTGAGGAAAGGAGCAAAAGCTATCAGGGCCCGGATATACTGCTAGGAGTTCCTTAAAGTTGTAAGAAAGACTCTGCTCTTTCTTGGACCAAATACCCTCGATTGAGTGAGTCTGTATCATACCTCCCAAACCTAGACTGTTGCCATCCATGGCCACTGTAGCAGGAAGGGGAGGAGCTAATGACACCCCCTTGTTCAAGTTGGAAGAGATCAACCACAATTGCATCTTGGTCACTATTTCCTTTTAAATGGGAAGCATGAGTCTCCAGTTCTTTGACAACATATTTGTATCCCAGTGATCCAGAAGACAATGCACAAGAGGATACAGGTGAAGCCCAGAAAACCAGAGACGGAGAATCAGCCATGTCCCCCTGAACTGCTAACCACAATCTTGCTGGAGCTTCTTTGTGACTGAGGAGATGAGTCAACTGGTTTATCAGCATTTCCTATCTCACAGGAGGGAGGAATACCTTCCTCACATCTGTCATGAAAAGTGGGCCAATAAACTGCAGTCTCTGTACAGGTTGAAGATAAGACTTGGCTTTGTTTAGAAGAAACCCATGACACACTAGAACGTTGCATACCAGATAAACTGCCTCCAGACTCTTTGAAAAAGAAGTGGAAGAAATAGGCCTGTTATCAGGTAGGGTAATATAAAAATACCTAGAGCATGAAGGTTACCTACCAGAGGTGCAAGACTCTTCGCGAACTCCCTGGGAGACAAAGCCAGTCCAAATGGCAGAACACAGAATTGAAAGTACTTTCCCATAACACCGAACCTTAAAAATTCTGAGAACTGTGATGCATCGTTATATGAAGATATGTGTCTTGGAGGTCCAGAGAGGCTAAGATCATTCCCAGAGAAATTAATGGAAGGATGGATTCAAAGTCACCATCTTGAAATGCTGGCAAGGAGTGAATCTGTTGACCTTTTTTAAATCTAGAACAGGGCGGAAGTCTCCTGATTGCTTCTGTACCAGGAACATTATGGAATAATATCCAAGACCTCTCTCATGTTCCTACACTTAAATAATGACTCCCTTGTTGAGGAGATCCAAAATTCCTTTCTTTAATCCTTCCTGTCCTAGTGGGCCTCACGGTGAAGTCAGAGGAAGAAATCCTCTGGTTCTGAGGATAACTGAATTTGTTAGCCTTCTTGAATGACCTGAAGGACCCAAATATCTAAGACGTCCGTTTGCTATTCTCTTAGAAAATACTGAATTGTTCTGCCCACTTTCTCCGGATAGTCATGCTTTTAGAGCTCCTGGAGGATTGGAAGCGTTTGGAGGCTATTACCAGACTTTTTCCCCTGGAGGGACCTCTTGGGTCATGTCCCCTGCCACGAAGGGGCTGACCTGATGCATTGAAGGTAGACTGACCAAAACACCACTTATAAGCAAAACCTCATCCTCTCCCAGCAGGATGAACTGGACCCAGAGGTTTATGGTCTTCTGCAGTTCTCTTTATAAGCTCCTCTAATTGAAGGCTAAACAATTTGCTGCTAGTAAACGGGAAGTGGCTAAGGAGAAATTTCTGGTAGTTGTCCTCTCTCCAGGACCTTATCTAGTTGTGCCTTCTGGCTACCGGTGCTGAACCTGAAGCTGAAGCAGCTGCACACACGGAATCGAAGGATATGTCCAATAAGAATTGAACCTGCTGTTCCATTAAGCCATATGTATGGGGAAGTACTCACCTTGATGAAGCTCCTTTGCTAAGGCATGAAAATCTAGAAGAAGTGATTGGATTATATAGGCTACGTAAGGCCCCACCCAGATGGGAAAGTTGGAGGCAAAATAGGCTCTCTTGATGACTTTATCGGTTGGATCAGCCAGAGACGCTTCCTCTGAAATAACGGATACACTAGAAGCAAGCCCTGCCATCAGAGTCCACTTTCACATTTGAAGGAAATTAATTCTGAAATTTGTCCAAAGAATAGTGTTTCGAAAGAAAATGTGGAAAGCTCGACTTCTCCACATCTGACCATTACCTGGCCAATAATCCTTTTATAGCTCTTTGGACAGGGAGCCCCTCTGGATCTTTACACCGATACTGTAAAAAGAAATCCTCTTCTTCTCCCTGAGAAGTAGAAGACAGGCAGAGGTTTTCCCTCAAGTGCTCCAATACCTCAATGAGTTCCTAGCCTTTAATATGTCTGCCCTTATGTTCTCCTTCCTTGTCTATGACATCAGCATCAACAGTAAATTTTGCTTTTTTGGGTCAGAAAAAGCATCTCTAGCCACAAAAGCAGCAGCTACTGCTTTATTTATCATGTCTGTGGCACTTGGTCCTCTCTGCAGGGTCAACCCAAGCTTTTTGCTTTTACCCTCCTGTTTTCTACCCCCATTTTTGTTGGCTTTTAGAACTCTGTGCGCTTTACCTCTGCTAACTAGTGCTAAAGTGCTTGTGCTCACTCATTATACCGTGATAAAATTGGCTTACACCCAGTTGGAACATTTAATTGACTTACCTAGGAAATTGGTACTACATGTACCCAGGGACTATAAACTAGATGCTACTAGTGGGCCTGCACCAATTATTGTAGCCCTTTAAGCTATGTCCCAAACCTGTCATTGTAGCCTGTGTGCAGTTTTGAACTACCATTTCGACCTAGCAAAACAAACCTTTTGCCAGGCCTAAACCTTCTTTTTTAGTACATATAAGTTACCTCTAGAGTAAGCCCTAGACAGCCTACATTGCAGGATACTTTGTATTTAAAATGTAGGGCATGTTATTTATGTGTTACATGTCCTAGTAGTGAAAACTGCAAAAGTTTGTTTTTCATTACTGTAAGGCCTACCTTTCCCATTGGATAACATTGGGTTACGTTATTACATTTAATAAGTTATAACGTTTGATTGGGAACAGATAGGAATATCATGTTTACACTCAAATGAATTATAATTTAAAATCCTCTTTGATGCGAAAGTCAGATTTTATGTCACAATTCTGAAAATGCCACTTTTAGAAAGTCACTAGCTAGCCACAATTTTTCACATGGAACTCATTTTCAAGAATATTCTTTTTTATCACAAATTCTCACTTTGTGTTGGTTTAGTCAAAAAAAAGGTTAAAATAACAATAAGGCAGAGCCTATCTGCCGTAAATCAATCGCAGTAATACAATACAGTTATTTCTTTTGGGAAGAAAGTAGCCAAATGGATATGTTAAATTGTATTCAATTCAGCCGAAATGAGTAATACATTTATTCATTACTTAATACATATCATATGACACATGTTTATTTGAAAAACAATGCACAAAAAGCAGTGATTAGTAGTTTTTTTTTAAAAAGGGAAAGAAAGTGACAGATACGACCCAAGTGAAGTGACCCTAACCAACCATAAATTTATAAGGACATATCGTGACTTAAAATCAAACAACTGGTTATTGGTATGTCCTAGGATGTCTATGTAGTTTTGTTTCAATACTCCAGAAAAAGAACCATATTGTTCTCTGGTGCTTTATTAGACTATCCTTAGGTGTTGTCGACGACGTTTCGAACCTACTTGAAATGGGAGGGTCTCTTTAGGACAGGAGTATCCTGGGGACTGCAAAATGCATTGAATTAAAACTTAGTTTACAATAGTGGTGTCATAAAGGAGATATGTAGGGTGGGCTACTATTGGTACACCTGTTAGGCTTACCTATGAAGCACCTTTGCTCCCTGCTCCTGCCTCCTGAACCCTTGGCTGGGATCAGTTGAGCATCTCCTGTAAAATCCTGAAGTTTTAAACTCCTCATGCCAAACTGTGAGAAGGTAACTTTTTCAGTGGGACTAACTTGGTCCCTATATTTGGCCTGCACACCCATCATGGTCGCAACTAACTTGTGACTTTATCTTGGTCTAGCGTGACCAGATATCCACAGTTAGCACTTTCTGCTTCTTGATGCTATTTTTACTTACGCCTTTAAAAATGCATATGTCCAATTCTACTGATTGGATCATTGTCATTTTGGTCTCATTTTATTTATAAAATTTTATCTTTGTCATTTTGGTTTCAGTTTATTTATTAAAATTTTA
This sequence comes from Calotriton arnoldi, assembly GCA_963921515.1. NCBI lineage: Eukaryota > Metazoa > Chordata > Amphibia > Caudata > Salamandridae > Calotriton > Calotriton arnoldi. Next base: position 853,238 of record CAWUFW010003894.1, on the reverse strand, counting down.
CTCTATTTTTTTTAATTGGTGTGGAATACCTCTTGTGCTGGGTTTTCAATATATTACCGTCCATGTGATGCATAAATACTTTACACTTTTCCACTAAGTTAAGCCTCACTGCTTTTGTTCCAAGCTACCAGAGGGTTAAGCACAGGTTTATTTAGTAACTTTGGGGTTCACCCTGTCAGCAAGTCCGATTGAAATACCACTAACCTGGCTATAGAGACCTGCAGGAGCGATGTACGAGGCTTGTTTCAACCCTTTCCCCCCTACAGTATCCCCAGTGAGTGAGTATTACACAGCTCGTGAAAAGACACCGCCCAGGAGAAAGGGAAACAAGCATTGGCATAGCCAATAGGTCTCGCTTTTGGGACCTTATAAGTGCTTAGCCATGCAACAGTTGATGTGGTTGTACCAAGGATATTGTGCTGCATAACTAAACACTTATAAGGTCCCAAAGGCGAGACCTATTGGCTATGCCAATGCTTTTTTTTTTGTTAAAGGACAAGCAGTGCTATCAGGCTCCGGCTGCCACTTAGTCCACCGCAGGGTAGAAGAGGGATAGAAGAGGGGTAGAGGGGTAGAAGAGGGGTAGAAGAGGGGTAGAGGGGTAGAAGAGGGGTAGAAGAGGGGTAGAAGAGGGGTAGAAGAGGGGTAGAGGGGTAGAGGGGTAGTAGAGGGGTAGAAGGGTAGAAGAGGGGTTGAGGGGTAGTAGAGGGGTAGAGGGGTAGTGAGGGGTAGAGGGGTAGTAGTGGGGTAGAGGGGTAGAAGAGGGGTAGAGGGGTAGTAGAGGGGTAGAAGGGTAGAAGGGTAGAAGAGGGGTAGAGGGGTAGAGGGGTAGAAGAGGGGTAGAAGAGGGGTAGAGTGGTAGAAGAGGGGTAGAGTGGTAGAAGAGGGGTAGAGGGGTGGAGGGGTAGAGGGGTGGAGGGGTAGAGTGGTAGTAGAGGGGTAGAGGGGTAGAAGAGGGGTAGTAGAGGGGGTAGTAGAGGGGTAGAGGGGTAGAAGAGGGGTAGAGGAGTAGAAGAGGGGTAGAAGAGGGGTAGAGGGGTAGAAGAGGGGTAGTAGAGGGGTAGTAGAGGGGTAGAAGAGGGGTAGAGGGGTAGAGAGGGTAGTAGAGGGGTTAGAAGAGGGTTAGAAGAGGGGTAGAAGAGGGGTAGAGTGGTAGAAGAGGGGTAGAGGGGGTGGAGGGGGTAGAAGAGGGGTTGAGGGGGTAGTAGAGGGGTAGTAGAAGGGTAGAGGGGTAGAAGAGGGGTAGAGGGGTAGTAGAGGGGTAGTAGAGGGGTAGAGGGGTAGAAGAGGGTTAGAAGAGGGGTAGAGTGGTAGAAGAGGGGTAGAGGGGTATAAGAGGGGTTGAGGGGTAGTAGAGGGTAGTAGAGGGGTAGAGGGGTAGAGGGTGTAGTAGAGGGGTAGAAGAGGGGTAGAGTGGTAGAAGAGGGGTAGAGGGGTGGAGGGGTAGAGGGTAGAAGATGGGTTGAGGGGTAGTAGAGGGAGGGGGTAGTAGAAGGGTAGAGGGGTAGAAGAGGGTTAGAAGAGGGTTAGTAGAGGGGTAGTAGAGGGGTAGTAGAGGGGTAGAGGAGGGGTAGAAGAGGGTTAGAAGAGGGTTAGAAGAGGGGTAGAGTGGTAGAAGAGGGGTAGAGGGGTATAAGAGGGGTTGAGGGGTAGTAGAGGGGTAGTAGAGGGGTAGTAGAGGGGTAGAGGGGTAGTAGAGGGGTAGTAGAGGGGTAGTAGAGGGGTAGAAGAGGGGTAGAGTGGTAGAAGAGGGGTAGAGGGGTGGAGGGGTAGAGGGGTAGAAGATGGGTTGAGGGGTAGTAGAGGGGTAGAGGGGTAGTAGAGGGGTAGAAGAGGGGTAGTAGAGGGGTAGAGGGGTAGTAGAGGGGTAGAGGGGTAGAGGGGTAGAAGAGGGGTAGTAGAGGGGTAGTAGAGGGGTAGTAGAGGGGAAGAGGGGTAGAAGAGGGGTAGAGGGGTAGAAGAGGGGTAGAAGAGGGGTAGAGGGGTAGAAGAGGGGTAGAAGAGGGGTAGAAGAGGGTTAGAAGAGGGGTAGAAGAGGGGTAGAGTGGTAGAAGAGGGGTAGAGGGGTGGAGGGGTAGAGGGGTAGAAGAGGGGTAGAGGGGTAGAAGAGGGGTAGAAGAGGGGTAGAGGGGTAGTAGAGGGGTAGAAGAGGGGTAGAGGGGTAGAGGTGTAGTAGAGGGGTAGAGGGGTAGAAGAGGGGAGGGGTAGAAGAAGGGTAGAGGGGTAGTAGAGGGGTAGAAGAGGGGTAGTAGAGGGGTAGAGGGGTAGTAGAGGGGTAGAGGGGTAGAAGAGGGGTAGAAGAGGGGTAGAGGGGTAGAGGGGTAGAAGAGAGGTAGAAGATGGGTAGAGTGGTAGAAGAGGGGTAGAGGGGTGGAGGGGTAGAGGGGTAGAAGAGGGGTAGAGGGGTTGAGGGGTAGAGGGGTAGTAGAGGGGTAGTAGAGGGGTAGAAGAGGGGTAGTAGAGGGGTAGAGGGGTAGAGGAGGGGTAGAGGGGTAGAAGAGGGGTAGAAGAGGGGTAGAGGGGTAGAAGAGGGGTAGAGGGGTAGAGGGGTAGAAGAGGGGTAGTAGAGGGGTAGAGGGGTAGAAGAGGGGTAGAAGAGGGGTAGAAGAGGGGTAGATGGGTAGAAGAGGGGTAGAGGGGTAGAAGGGTAGAAAAGGGGTAGAAGAGGGGTAGAGGGGTAGAAGAGGGGTAGAGGGGTAGCGGGGTAGAGGGGTAGAAGAGGAGTAGAGGGGTAGTAGAGGGGTAGAAGGGTAGAAGAGGGGTAGAGGGGTAGAAGGGTAGAAGAGGGGTAGTGGGGTAGAGGGGTAGAAGAGGGGTAGAGGGGTAGAAGAGGGGTAGTAGAGGGGTAGAGGGGTAGTAGAGGGGTGGTAGAGGGGTAGTAGAAGGGTAGAGGGGAAGTAGAAGGGGAGAGGGAAAGAGGGGTAGAAGAGTTTGTTTAAAAAAAGCGAGTGGTGATTATATATGGTTTGTGTGCAGGTGGGCGTGGAGAGAGAAGGTGAGCGAAGATGTGGCGTAATGGCAGAGAGGCTGCTTTTGGAACTGGTGCTCATGTAAAGCGCTCCAATACCTTCGGCTTGACTTTGCACTATATAAAACCGGCAAAAAAAACATATGGGTGCAGACTAGAGGGAAAGACAGAGAAACAGCAGTGGGGGGGGGAGCAAAAGGAGAGGCAAATGGGGAGGGGCAGAAACAGCTGGGGGGAGAGCAACGGAAAGGACAGAGAGAAAAACAAGAGGGACTGATGCAGTGAGGTAATAGCGGAGGAGAGCAACAGTATAGGACGAGATAAACCAGCAGTGAAAGAGACGCAATGTGAGAGGGTGAAGCTGCAGGTGAAGAGAAACGCGGGGAGTGGTAGAAAAGAGAATGCAAGAGCTGACGCTGAAGCCGGAGCTAAAGGCAGAACAGTGGGGGAAGAAACCTAAGAGAAGAGTTAAACAAGTGCGCGCGCCTCGCGCTGCAAGTTTAAAAAAAAAAAAAAAGGAGGCACGTCTGGCGAGTGGTGTGCGCGCACCATGACGAGAGAGAAAAGCCAGATGGCTCCTCTGCTCGTAATTGTGCGCGTAACCGCACGCTCTAGGCCACACAAAAAGCTGTGGTCGGCTTTTTAAAGCCCACACACTAAATGTCTCGCCACAGAGCAGCGCATGCGCTGGCTCAGGCGAGACCTAAAAAGGGATAAAACAACAAAAGAAGAGGCTGCTGTGTGAGTAACAGATAGGCTTCGTCCATGGAAGGAAGAAAGATACAGTTCCTATTCACTGTGGGAAGTCTGCCTTGTATGTGTGTCCTATAGCAAGATAAAATAAAGACACCATGTACAAAACACAGTATGCCTCCAACCCTGAATCTCCAGTATGTGCTGTAACTACAGAAATATACTTACAACCACCACATACCTCAATCATCCAATGGAGCTTGAGAATAATATCCAATCCTTGTATATCAAGACAAGGTTATTCTCAAGAAGCAACAAAACAACCAACTGATCAAGGCGGAGAGTCACAGTATTAACAGGACAATTCAGCTGTGGAAGTCTTCACATTAACCAAACAAAACGGAAAAAACACAAAACAAAATCCAAAATAAAGGCAAGCACCAATGTACTTAGCTGTTTGTTGATTCAGGTTGCAGCTGTGCTTCGTCTTGCTCTGTTTTATAACACAGTGCAAGACACGAGTAGAGCTCTGTTTATTAGCCTTGGAGGAATAAAACCTCCCAGGGTTACAGAAATTCTGGAGAAAGGTGCTACCAGTGGTCTCCGCAAGACGGCAAGACATCCGCTCCAGGACGCTGCCGAAATCACCCTACCGCTACTGGAGTCGAGGTATCCTGAAGAACCCGGAAGAAGCTGGAAGAGCCTCACTGGAACGCCTTCCTCGGCAGGAACCAGGTAAGGCTGAAAACAAGGAGGAAAGCTCGCTCTCCAGAGCGCGTAAAGACGTTGGCACAAATGAAAGGCTCGCTCTCCTGAGCGTTACTAAGAAGGTAGGAGGAAAGGCTTGCTCTCCTGCGAGTGTATGAAAGTCAGCACGAGTAACCCAACTCCGACTCAGATTGTCAAGCACCGGACAATCCGAGGGCGGGGTTTTTATAGGCTCGAGCTGATGATTAGGCGATGCTTTGAAGTACTACTACTGAGGGTTTCTGGGAGTTGAATTCCCTTCCATGAGCTAAAGGGATTCATTCACGACACACTCGGTTCCCAGTCATACGGTGGTATACAGAGGGTACATGTACGCTGTTTCTTGGCGTACCTACTCTGCTCTGTTCCCCCTTCTCATTGCATTCGTACAGGGTCATGACACACCCTGACAAGGATTGTGGTTGTTGCTCGAGTAGGGTTTCCACCCCCCACAATCCATAACCAAACTTCTTACAATGGCCTGCAACAAATCCAAATTAGGCTGAATAAGTTCAGGGTCAGTAACCTGGGGCAGTTCCTCCTCTGAAGAAGATTCCACCTTTTTCCTCTTAGAAGTATGCTTTTTTGGATTCTCCATCGTCAGAAGGAAACACCAGCAGCAACCTTCACACCAGTTAGCAATGACAAATAAGAGAAGAGCTGTCGAGTAAAATAACTCCTGTGTTCTCATTGCCTAGCAGGAGAATTTCATTTTTTACAGCTTATGCAACAAGAATTTTCAATTCTATTAAGGGCAGACAGGCAAGGATAATGCTTCTCAATCTTTACTACAAGCCACGCACGGCAAATGGCCTACAGACCCTTTTAGACTTGTTTTTAACCCACATGTATCACTGGGACCTGCAGGTAAATTACTGAAAATCTTATATTATGACCTGCAGTCATTCAGTCGCGAAGTCCAAGCGTTATGTTATGGGGGGATTCTCCTTTAGCAAAGGTAAAATCTTTTAAGTATTCTTTTTAACAACTTTTTTTAGCTAGACTTCATGATCAACCTGTGGAACGCAGCACTTTAACAGAAACATTGAGTCCATATTCAGATTTGCACCTATGTTAAAGTATAAACCAATCATAGAAATGCTGAGTTTATATAAGAGCAAATGTCGTTCTGTGAGGGTATATGACACCGAACTATGGGGCTATTGTAAAGAAGGGGGTCCTCCACAGAGCTCAAAATTGTTTTCATGCGTACATTATTGTCAGATCCTGGGGGCACTGCTACACTCCTATACCATGAGGAACTTGGAATGCCATACCTGGAGGATTTGATTTGGCTTGCACCACTGTTATTGTGGATCAAATGTTGGGGAACCCCAGAAGCTGGCCTTGTTAGAACTTGCATTACTGACTGTCTGTCACTTGGTAGGGCAGACCAGATTCCTTGGCTTTCCTACTTGAGGGAAACTTTCAAGATAATAGGTCTCCCATACTATGCAAATCCCTCTTAAAATTGAGCCTGAATATAAAGAACTGATCAAACAACGTTATTTGGACTAATGCATGAACTTATGCCTAGAGAAGGCCCAGGCTAAGGATTCCATAGTTAAATATTTATCAGTGTCAACAACCAGGAGCTTGGAGCACTACTTAGCATGGATTATAAATTCAACTCAACGTTATCATCTTACACTTTTTAGGCTATGCACATTGCACTTTAAATTTGCTTTCCCTTTCTCCATGTCGTTGTGACAATGTTTCCAAGCAAAGCACTAGTCACTTTAGACTGTTTAGCACTTTGTATTCAGCTCCGAGCTCCTCCTTTCCAGTCTCCATTGTGCAAAAGACAAATCTGAGACACTGTAAGGATGAGCTTCTGTTTTTGCAGTATCTAGGATCACCAAATATTTGTTATGCAATGTTGAATTTTATAACAGTGGCTTTTACTATTAGGAGACAATAGGAATTTTAACAACTTGCGATATATATGCACTAAGAATTGCACATGAGCACTTTATCTCCTATTGAAGAAGTCTATGCATTTGCTGAAATATTAATTCTTTGTATTTTTTGCTGATGTTTTGCTTTTATGGTTCCGGACAAATGAAGATATTTTGACTGATTGATTGACAGCAACCAATAAAAACACGGCATTTAATAAAACTAGGTTACATGCACCAATCTGTTTAGATTTAACCCCATAAAAGCCTGAAACACCATTTTGCCTCCTCCTTCTTTGCTCAAGTCTGAACCATAATAACCATCCACTTGCCAAACTTTGATGGCATTTGAATCTTCACAGCCAAACAGTTCAAACAAGGGCAACTGGGCAACACTCACAGAATCACTGATGCCAGAGGAATCCTCCTGTATCCACTTCAATTGGAGCTAAAGAACGATGATGGATTCAACCCAGAACTGTGACTGGGGGTGGGTGTCTGAAAAGCTTCAGCGCTCCGTCCATCAACTGCTTGTCTTTGCTTTGTTTGCCTTAAGTTGGCAGTGTATGCCCAGGCGCGGGTCCCTTGCTCACTTTGCCACTGGATTCAAGCTAGCCTGGCTGATGAGGGGTGTTACCCTGAAACCGGTCCCAGGATGCTTGTTTCCGGTCCAATATAAACCTGGCTTGGCAATTCGGGCTGGACTGTTCCCATGAGGCACAGGGTCAAGGCTGATTTGCAAATCGCTGGGCCTGAACTGGGGTGGCGAAGTGAGCTAAAGAACGGTGATGAATTCAACCCAGATCTGTGACTGGGGGTGAGTATCTGAAATGTTTCAGCGCTCCGTCCATCATCTCCTTGTGTTTGCTTTGGTTGCCTTTAGTTGGCAGGGTATGCCCAGACGAGGGTCCCCTGCTGACTTTGCCACTGGATTCAAGCTAGCCTGGCTGATGAGGGGTGTTACCCCGAAACCGGTCCCAGGATGCTTGTTTCCGGTCCAGTAAAGACCTGGCTTGGCAGTTCAGGCTGGACGGTACCCATGAGGCACAGGGTCAAGACTGATTTGCATATCGCTGGGTCTGAATTGGGGTGGCGAAGTGAGCTAAAGAACGATGATGGATTCAACCCAGATCTGTGACTGGGGGTGAGTGTCTGAAAAGTTTCAGCGCTCCGTCCATCATCTCCTTGTGTTTGCTTTGTTTGCCTTAAGTTGGCAGGGTATGCCCAGACATGGGTCTCTTGCTCACTTTGCCACTGGATTCAAGCTAGTCTGGCTGATGAGGGGTGTTACCCTGAAACCGGTCCCAAGATGCTTGTTTCTGGTCCAGTAAAGACCTGGCTTGGCAGTTTGGGCTGGACAGTTCCCATGAGGCACAGGGTCAAGACTGCTTTGTATATCGCTGGGTCTGAACTGTGGTGGCAAAGTGAGCTAAAGAACGATGATGGATTCAACCCAGATCTGTGACTAGGGGTGAGTGTCTGAAAAGTTTCAGCGCTCCGTCCATCATCTCCTTGTGTTTGCTATGTATTCTGCTGTGACAGAGAACTGATGTTGCAGACAATAATGCCAAAAATCCTTTGCTATCTCCGTCAGAAAGCGGGACTTGGTGCCTCCCAATGTGTTAATGTATTGGACTGTTGAAATCCTGTCCATTCGAAGGAGATACAGCAATTTGTCTTCTGGTTGTAAAGGTTCCTGATCGAAAAGGAGACCACCAGCAATTCTTAGCAACTGATGTGAAGATTTAGCTCTGTTTGGGATCATCTCCCCCATTGATATGGGGCCACATCTTACTCCCCAGTCCCATCTGCTAGCGTCTGACTCTATCACTATCTCCCGGCATGAGCCAAAAATGGCCCTGCCATTCCAGGCCTCCATGTGCTTGAGCCACCAAGACAATTCTGTCCTGGCATCTGTTGACAGAGGGATCTGGGAGGCATAAGGGAGGCTCTTCCAAAGATGCTGGATCTTCAATCTTTAGAGAGATCTGTAATGGAGTGGGCCCAGGAAAATTGCTTGGATAGATGACGCTAGGAGAGTCGCAATGATATAATCTGATTAGTCAAGGCAGATCTCTGCTCTCTCTTGATCATCCTTATCTTCTGGAAAGGCAGCCAAAGCTGAGATTTGATTGAGCCTACTTGAAAGTCCAGGAAGTCTATACATTGGGACGGAGTCAGGATGGACTTTTGGCTGTTGATGACAAACCCGCGGTTCTGGAGCAGTCGAACCACCCACAAAAGGTATAACAGAACTGCTTACTGATCTTGGGCCATGATAATCAAGTTGTCTAGGTAGACAATTAGGCGCAATCCCCGGGACCTGAGGGCTTCCACAATCAGCCTTGTCAATCTGGCAAAACACCATGGCACTGAGGACAACACGAAAGGAAGCACTTTGAACTCGTAGTAGCAATCTCACCAAGAGAACTGAAGGAAGCCTCGGAGAGGCATGAAAATTGGTATCGCAAGAAAGGCATCCTTGAGGTCGAGATATACCATCCATTTGCCTTCCCGAAGAAGGTCTCTGAGATTATGGATGTCCTCCATCTTGAAGTGTGGATGCAGTACCCAAGCGCTGAACTCTTTAAGATCTAACACAAGTCTGGACCCCTCCTTTCTTGTCCACTAGAAAAATGAAGCTGATAAAGCCCTGAGGATGAGGAGTGCATGGGCAAATTGCATCATTGCTGAGGTGCTCTTATATTTCGAGGTCTATCAAGGGCTATTCTTGTGGGGAAAAACACATTTGCCTGGGTGAGCCCAGCAGATGGGGGAATCATAGAACTCTAGTCTGTAGCCCAGAACAGTATCACACCCAAGGGTCTTGGGAGATACGTTGTCAATTGTTCAAGAAATATTGAATTTGCCCCTTCAGTATCACCTCACGAATACGAATCGGCAAAATTCTCACCTGTAAAACCTGGGTCTTTGTACTGAAGTAGGGGCTCCTCTGTAGTCTTTCCTGCAGGATCTTTCTCTGCCGCCTCGTGACCTTGTATGGAATATACCATCTCTGGAGGTGTCATACCAGCCACTTTGATATCTCGGTTGGAAACCTCTAAGGGAGCCTTAAGAGGTGGCACAGCTAAACAGGTGCCCCCGAAAGCATCCGTCCCTGCCTAAAAGCCCAGTGTGAAACACCTTGAGTGATGACTGGGCTTTGTCAAAGGCACTTATAGTGGTGACAAACTTGCCCAAGTCCTTTACAAAGGGGGTGTCAAATAGAAATCCTTCCGCCACCAGACCCGCTTCCGAACTGGTCAGATAATTAAGTTTGGGGTGTATCTTGATCAGGATAGATCGACGCCGCTTGGTAGAAACTGTGCAGTTCGCATTGCCGAGCTGGAAAATAGCTGTTTGAGTCCAGCCGGTGAGGATGTCAGGGTCAACAGGCTCTGAGGTGTCCTTGGCCTTTATGTAAGCTCTAAGGCTTTGGTGAGAGGACCCGTCAAGTCCAATACTTTACCCTGACAATTACGCCAGGCCCTATCCAATCCTTTTTTGGCTTCCCGTGTGAACTTCTTCTTACAGGGGACAATTCTAGGGGGGATTTCTTGTGTTACTGTCACCTAGCCCGGTAAAGATGGCCTTGAGCATTCTGTATGGAGTTGTGCCCTGACTTTCTTCTCCAAACCTTTTCTAATATAGGTCTGCACATAATCTGCGAACTCCGGGAGGGGCACTAAGTATGACGACCAGGGATGGACTATGTCCTTCAGGTCAAAGTCTAGCCCCTTCCAGGTGTGACCATCCTGTGGAGGGTGATTCTCCAGGCCACGTCCCTGCTTACTCGGTCCCGGTTTATAATCTGGACGGGTCGCTGACATGCGTGTTCAGTCATCAGAATCTGGGTAATCCGAGGTATCAGTGGGTTTAGACCTAGATGGCCCAGTGGACAAGCCGAAGGCATAATCTCGCAGGTATGTACTCGACAGTTTCTAGTAGGCTTCAGAATGAGGGCGTTTTTGCGCATTGGCTTTGTCCTTGTCAGACTCCTGGGAAGTGGGTTGCTTTAGCACTTTTCGCCCTAAGTGGGATGGGTATGCCCAGACATGGGTCCCTTGCTTGCTGTGCCACTGGATTCAAGCTAGCATGGCTGATGAGGGGTGAAACCCCGAAACCGGGCCCAGGATGCTTGTTTCTGGTCCAGGGAGGACCGGGCCTGGCAGTTTGGGCTGGACTGTTCCCATGCGGAGCAGGGTCAAGACTGATTTGCATATGGCTGGGTCTAAACTGGAGTGGCATGGCAAACAAAAAACCGATGGGTTTAACCCAGCTCTATGACTGGGGGTGAATGTTCGATTGGTTCAGCCTTCCGGCCATCATCTGTTCTTTTTGTATATAAGAGATGTGCATGCACTGTAAGAATGTCAGATGTGTTGGTCTTTCCCAGTATTTAAAAAAATAACAATTTAAATACCAGTATTTTGTTTTACTTCTTTAATATCGCTACTCATCCTAATGCAGTGTGTCAGTGCGCTTTGCATCACACATACACATTTTATATTGACAATAAATCATATGTGTATAAATTAATGTACAGGATGTGTTACCTAAGACAGTGAGAGTTACCTGGTGTAGGAGTCACATGTCCTTCATAGCTCACTGTGCTATATTAAAATTACAATTTAGGAACTGCAAGCAACAAAAAGATCTCAGTGTTAAAAGCTAGTAACTCACCTATCTACAGAAAATAAAAATCTGTCATCTGCATGTTATATGATGTGCTTTGCAGGAGACACATTAACCCTCTATGCTACTTTGATTCAAAACAGGTATTAAGCAAAACACAGATCTCTCCAGCAAATATGTTAACCACTAGAGTTATTTTAACATCATTATTATTCCCTGAGATTTACTGGAAAGTTTTCTGCAGAAGGTGTCTTAACCCCATGATGAAATATTGTAAAATGCACCCTTTGCAACCAATTAAGCAGAACAGATTTACTGCCACATTTCTCCTTGTTGCCAATTTCTTTGTGGCAGAGTTTAAAAAAATTAAATGTAGAAATTGAGGCCCGGATTTTGCGTAGGGGTTGTGTCCCTTTTTTCGCACAACCCCGGCGCAAAATCTCATTAGTTAAATTTTGTAATGCGCTCAAATGTTCTTATTATATACATTCAAAAACACATTTGTGGTGTCTTAAGATCTGATGCGACTTCTTCTGATGTCACTTCCTGTGAGGTTATGGGTTGCAATGCCACTTCCTGTGATGCCATATGCAATGTCATGCGCCATGATGTCACATGCTGTAATGTCACGTGCCATGATGTGAGCGACTTGCATACTGGCTCACATGGTTAGTCCCCCACTTCTTTTTTTAGGACTTGTGCCCTGACCTACATATTGGTGTTACAAGCCTGCTTCAACATGACTCGGGCACATCTTCAACTTACTACTAATAAGCAATACTACAAACCTATTCTCTAACAAACATGCATAATGAACTGAGTAGCTACTGAGGCACCTAGAAAGTACATTGGGGCCCAGTTAGCGTTATGAAGTGAGATGCAAATGCTACAATACAATAATCACAGTTTACTTGTCACATAGGATCAAAACAAAAACCCAACCCATCCAACAACATACCCTACACAGTGCAGAGTACTACCCACGAAGACAAACGAAAGATGAACCCTCAGATTGCACTCTGAGAGACGAGAATTTATCAACAAGCATTGGCAAAGCCAATAGGTGTTGCCTGCTCTGGGGGGAGAACAGATCCCCTGTATGAAGGTAGGATCCTTCTGCATGGTTACCCCCACTTTTTGCCTGGTGTTAAGCTGTGTTTCTGACTACTCTGACTGAGATCCTGCTAATCAGGACCCCAGTCTTTCTGCGTTCTCCTTAAACTGTTGTGTTATGTACTAAGGTACACCCCAGATTGGATACTGGAGTACCCTTGTCAGTCCCTAGTATATGGTACCCATGTACCCAGGGCATAGGTACCCCAGAGAACTTCCATGGGCTGCAGCATGTATTATGCCACCCATGAAATGGACCTACAGGCCTGCCATTGCAGCCTGTGTAAGTTGGTGCATGCACCACTTAGTAGTGATTTAGGTTTACTATATCTAAGGGTCACTGCACTTAAAACCTATAAGTCACCCCGATTGCAGGCCTTTACAATCCTGAGGGCAGGGTGCTTCGTTCTAAGTGAGAGGGTGCCCCTGCATGAGCAGGACACCCCTACAGCCTATGGAGTCCATTCTCCCAGGTTGTCAGTGAAGCAGCCATATACTATATAGAGAGGCATCGCGTAATCGCGCGATGACCATCTCAAAAACAGCTGCAACGAATCCTATCAAGTTTGGTATCAAACATGTTGGAATCATATCCCCACACCGTAAACAGTGTGGGAGGTATGATTCCAAGCACTGGAAGAGCCCTCCGTTAGGCTCTCAGTGTTCCCGGTACCAGCCTTCTAGTCCCGGACAGCACAAAATGTTTGGTGCCGACCAGAGGCACATTTCTGCCCTCCTGCTGCTGAGCCAAGCTCAAGTGGCGGAAGGCAGAACAATAGGTATCCTGTCACAGGGAGGTGTGACTACCTCCCAGACAGGGTTTAGTGTATTAGGGTTGGGTGGGTGCGCTTGCCAGTGCCTGAAAGTCTGCATGAGGGGCACATTTGGTGTCCCTGTGCATAGTCCAGTTCAAACCAGTCCGTGAGCCGTTGGCTCCCGATCTGGTGCGAAACTGGACAAAGGACATGGGAGTAACCTCCCCCCTGTCCAGACCCTCCCCTGGGAGGGTCCCCTGAATCTTCCCAACCCTTTCCCTAGGGTACTTAAGGGCTTACCTGGGTGTAGGTCCCTAGATTCGTCGTTGGATAAGATTCAGTACTGAAACCACTGCACTTCTACCGTCTGGGCACTCTGGACTTCGCTGGACTTTGTTTGGGCCTGACTTCGTCTCCCTTCCAGTCTGCTGCATCGTCTGTGCCTGTGCATCATACAGGAACCTTCCAAGGCCTGTGAAGCATCAAAGACAACTGAAGTAATCTCCCTTGGAGTGAAGTCACTCCCCTGCGTTCGCAGGCACCGCAACGAAGACAACCGGTCTGCAGATCCCGAGCTCCTCCGGACTCCGTGGGCTCTGCAACACAGGTGGTGGTTTTCCTCAGCTCCCGAGGCCTGCTCTCCCCTCTTCCCAAGTTGGAGGCCAGTAGTCCTTGTGGGGGTTGCAATAACCGAACCCCTGTGTTCCGCGTCCCCTTTGCAGTTGCAAAGGCTTGTTGACATCTTTGCAAGAAGATCTTTGGGCTCCAAGTAGCCCCAACCTCGAGCATCTCCATTGACCAGAATCTTCACCCACACCGCATTGTGTGCATCGTGGCCTGCCTCTTTTGGTGAGCTGCTTGAGGTCCTCTTGCGACTCCTGTGCTGTTGGCCTGTAGGTCCATTTGAGGGTCACCTATGTTTTCCTTGGGCTCCCCTGATTGCTCAGGGCCTGCCCTGACTCCCCTGCTTGTGGTGAGTCTCCTGGACCTTGCTGGTCCCAACTGTGCACCTTCTTGACTTCCAGCGTGGGTTGTATTTGCCAAGGCTTGTTAGTGCTCCCGCTGGACACCGACCCCTCAGCACTCGACATCCTTCATGGGACAGCTTGTATCCGGGTCCTGATTGTCCTCAGAGTCGCCTGGTCCTCACAGCTGCAGAGTCAAGGTCCCCATCATCCTTCCTGAAGCACCCGACATCGGAGGGTATCCGTCTTCCAAGTCTCCTGGTCACCCCTGAGTGACACAGACACTGTCCCCTCTGCTTTCAGGTACTCCGCGTGAAGAATCCACGTTTGGATTCCTCCGGACACTTTCTCCTCTTCCAGCAGCGGCACTTTCCTGAAGTCCTCCATTGAGTTCGACGGCGGTTTCCGACACCACTTCACACCTATGCACCCGGCTTCCCTGGGATAGGTAACTTGGGTACCACAGTATCGATGGGTGGGGTGGCTCTCCAACATTCTGTCTTCCACTGGCTTTCTGCAGGGCCCACTGGGAAGGGTCCCTAATCTTTAAAAATCCAACCGCGACTTGCACATAGACTTGTATGGAGCATGCGGTCGTGTTCACACACTGCACACGCTCTCCATGGGGTCCCTATCTACTTACCTTGGGTGGTTCTGTGGGTCCCCAGCAATTCCACGTCCTCTCGACATTGTCCAGACTCGAGTCGTGGTTCTTATACCACTTTCTTAGTATATGGTTTGGTCCCCCCTGGGGCCCACTGTGTATTCGTGCTATTTACTGTGATTTCTTTGCTTAAGTATTGTGTGCTTTGTGTCTATCTCCATGTGGGAGATACTGTAACGTACTAGATAGTGTTATATAATAAATACATGTTTTTATAAATACTATGTGTGGTTCTCTTTTCATTTAATCTATACTATAAGATTGCATTCTGGTAAAACAAGCTGCTTTACACTCCTTCAAGACTAAGCCTGAAGGCTGCTCCCCACAGCTACCACTTGGATAGCTTTCTAAGGTTGTCTGAGACCTCTTAAATCACCATAAGGGTTGTCTGGACTGGTGCAAGGTGCCCGCTTACATTAGTGGACATCATATACCAGGCCAGCTTCTCACCCCCCCCCCTCCACAAACACAACACACACACACCCTCCAACCCACCTCGACCTGAAACGTTCTCCACTAATAATACTCTTTCTTTACTCAAAACAGGCAGAAGGGGCCCTGTGTAAAAGAGCTACTTCTCTCACAAGGAGGGTGGAAAGCGTTATAAATACCAATACAACCCAGAACACTCCAGTAAATTACAGCCTCTGCTGTATATTGTTTTTGATTTGCTGAAGAGCACCCACCCCCGAAGCAAAACAAAGGTGACTGGTGATAGCACAAAGATCACGCATCTAGAGTGAGCAGCCCCTCACTACCTTCCCCCTGCTGGTCCAACGCCTACCCACAGGGTTTTGGGAGGCTGGGCACCAGGCGCTTGCATTCCCACATTGTATCGAGCTGCACAGTTAAAAAAGACCCCCAAAGTGGGCCAACTTGAGACAAACCAACATAGCAATCAGCCCAAGGGCCCGTGGCGGAGGCGTTCTGAACAGACACAAACAGAGCATATGTGTGGGAGAAAAATAAAACAAATGCGGTTCACAGGGTCTAGCAAAAAAAATGATATATATATATATATATCCAAAGGACTCGAACTCCCGCAACCTCCAGGTGGCGATGAAGGAGAAACAGACCCCACAGTGTCAGGCAAGATGTTTTATTTAAACCTTCTCCTCACGAACGATGACGCGTTTCGGGCTCCAGAAGTATATATATATATATATATATCCAAAGGTGCCCTCAATTGAACATCGGCTCTCGTGGTGCGGTGCGAATTTCCTCCGGCAGGGCAGCCGGTAATTATGAACAAGGTGACCCCTGAGCCCAGGGATCAATTGAAAGCGCACTCACTCGAAATCCGCTGTTTTTTCAAGTTGCTTTTTATTACTTTTAAGCAAACATCGCTATGCCCAACGCGTTTCGGTTCCTCACACGAACCTTGATCACGGGTAGTTTGTTACAACTGGGCAGGACCAGACATTATTTATTTCTACTGCCACATCAACTTCCTGTTTGTGTGGTTGCAAGGCATTCTGGTCATAGTAGTGCACAATTTATTTTTTCGTGTCTTTTTTTGTGTGGTTTTTGTAAAAATCCATATGAAAGTGATGTATAAAAATGTGCTATTTACAAAAACATGTGCAGAACATAGTGCTCAGTAATGTGATTATTAAAACAATATCATTTAGTATTACAGTTGAGCCAAACGAATATTTCCCTTATTAACATTTCGAAATTTAAACAAATTCTTCCCTCAAGTGGGTTTGCTCTTCAGACCCTCTTTTTACTTATTATGAACAGAAAATCCAAATCATAATTTAAATGGATACCCCAAAATTATAGTAGTCCTCTGTTTAATCAGAGATACAGCTGCTATTATAAAAGGCTGTTAATAATGACCACTTGAATTCTATGTCTATCTTCCCTCCAGTGGGTATTTAGACTTATTCTTGTTATTTTTCATATTTTCTAATAAACAATTTATCAGAATTGCACACTTCGTGTTGATTTACTTGATTGTATTAGCTTTCACCAAGAATAAAACTTCAATGTTAATATTGGCAGCATCATAATCAATACTATGTTAAGGATAACTGTTCATTAGGTGAAATACATTCCGAAATAGTGTCAAATCAAAATAAAAGTCACTTCCAAATTTAAAGATGTACAAATAATTCTTCATCCTGGTTTAGCCCCTGAGGGGTCAAAGTCCTGAATGAAACAATATGTTTTGATTCTCTTTGTCTTAAATGTTTCTCGCGATTTCCTCCTCGTTCTGGGTTTGGTATTTGTTCTATTGCATAGAATCTCAACAGATCCCATTTACTCTCATGCATTTTTTCCATGTGCTTTGCGATGGCATTCGAGCGGTCCTTATTTACAGTAGCTCTTATGTGCTCTAGGATGCGTTTCTTAATCTCACAAATAGTACTCCCTATGTATTTTAATTTACATGGGCATTCCACTACATATACAACGTATTTGCTCTTGCAGGTGATATGTTGTTTTATTTTCCACATGACACCCTTTTTGATTTCCACCTCCTTTTTTGCGATTGCTATTTTGCAAGCTTTGCAATTTTTTCACGGCCAAAACCCTTCAATTTCAGTCCAAGTCTTCTGTTGTTTTAATTTGAAGTGGCTATGGGTCAATTTGTCACCCAAGTTCGGAGCTCTCCTATAAGTGACATTTGGATGATCCCCTATCAATTCAGCAAGAGTGGTGTCAAGTTTCAAAATTCCCCAGTGTTTTTTGAGTATTCGAGTCAAATCACTTGTTTCAGTTGAATAAGTTGTTATTAATCTTATTTTTGTGAGATCCTCTTTGTTTAATTTCTCTTGTTTCTTGAGCATTTCCGTTCTGTTTTTTGATTTTGCCTTCTTAAGGCTTTTCCTGACCACTTTAATAGGATAGTTTCTTTTTTCAAACCTGGTTTGCATTGCTTTGCTGTGGGTTTCAAATTCATTTTCTGCTGAGCAATTCCTACGTACTCTTAGGAATTCACCATAAGGTATGTTCCATTTTTGGGTCGTTGGGTGGAAACTATTTCCATGAAGGACTGCATTGGTGGCTGTTGTTTTCCTGAACAGTGTGGTTTGCAAAATATTATCTTTTACATATATTTCAATGTCCAAAAATGATATTTTATTTGAACTGATTTCATATGTAAATTGCAGTTTGGCCTCGTTGTTGTTTAAAATTTGGAAATATTCAGTAAAATCTTCTTCAGATCCATCCCATATAACAAATAAATCGTCAATGAAACGCCACCATGCAACGATCTTATGTACATGTCTATCATTTTCACAGTTCCAAGCTATTTTTTGCTCATACCAACCCATCACAAGATTTGCAAAATTCGGAGAGAAAGAAAAGCCCATGGCTGTACCTTTCAATTGTCGGTAGTGTTTTTTATTGAAAGTAAAGATGTTGTTGCGTAGACATAGGGATATCATTTCAAGTAGCATGGCGTTATGTTGTTTGAACTGGATATTTCTTTTCCCCAAAAAGAAACTGCATGCTTTTAGACCTATTTGATGTTCTATACTTGTAAATAACGAGACTACATCCATTGATATTAATTTATATCTTTGATGCCATGGTATTCCTTCAAGCTTCTGAAGTAGATCTGTTGTGTCTCGTAAATAAGAAGTAAGGTCTTTTACTATTGGTGCCAGGAAATGATCAATGTAATTTGACATCGGTTCCATTATTGACCCATTCGCAGATACGATTGGTCTGCCTGGTGGTTTACATAGACGTTTATGCACTTTTGGCAAAAAATAAATTGTAGCTTCTACTGGATGTACAACTGTCAGATATTTCTTCTCATCCTCATCTAACAGACCTTTTGCAAGCCATTCATTTAAATGTTTATTTATTGTTGTCTCTATTTCCTTCATTGGGTTCTGTTCCATTACTTCATAGCATGTCTCATCCTGTAGTTGGCTGTTCGCTTCCCATATGTAGTCTTCTTTATTTTGAATTACTACATTTCCCCCTTTATCTGCAGGTTTTATTTCAATTAAGGGGTCTTGTTGCAGATTTTTTAATGCCACTCTTTCCAGGACGGATAGATTATCCTTAACCTTTCTTTGATTGAGTTTATAAAGGTCATGTATTACAGCTTCATGATACACATCGATTTTATTTCCTGGTGGTAGGGTAGGGTAAAAATAAGATTTTGGTTTCTTGCCACTTACCCCTGCCCCCAATGGAGGCAGCAGTTCCTCCAAGCTATCTGTGTGATCTTCTGGTTCCACTTCTCCCATAGTTAACAACGTTATTAAGGCTTGTTCATCTTCTGCAAACAATTCACTATTTAAAGTTGTTATAAATTTATCTTTTGTAACCACTGATTTTTCCGCAAACATTTTTGCCAATTTTATTTTACGGATATATTTATATAGATCAATACGTGTTTGTGCGATGTCCAAATGTGTATTGGGGCAAAAACTAAGACCTTTCTTCAGTAGTTGTTCTTCCGAATCTGTGAGTTGTCTATCTGAAAGATTGATGACATTAAGTTCTTGAGTGTCATTTCTATTTCTTTCTTTTCTATGGTCTATTGTTTCCTGTTCTGTTTCGTCTTGCCCCTGGTTTCCATTGCTAGATTGCCTCCTTCCTTGCCCTCTTTGGCCTCTCCTTGTTTTCCTGAACCTCCTCTGCCCCGTCCTCTTCCCCTTCCTCTTCCACGACCCACTGGTTTTATCTTTTCCCAGTTCTGTTGTTGCAGGGCCAGACGCATTTCTGTTAAAAAGGAGTTTTCTTGTTAATTGTGGGGGTTGTTGTGGTGCGCTGGCGCCTTCATTCTCGCTTGCATCAGTGCTTGTAAGGGATTCATAGCTGGAAAACTGACCACTACTTGTTTCCAGTTGTTCTTGACTCCTTTGTTGCTCAAACTTTCTCGCGAAAGTGAAGATGCGCCCTTCTTCAAAATCTAACTTATCCCTCTGGAATTTAAATTGTTTGCGTTGTTTAACACGTTCTTCGTGTTTTTCCAGATTTTTAATCATTGCGTCTTTAAGTTTTTGATGTTCTTCAGATAAAGTTAGTTTATCCAGGGACTCCTCTAGCTCACTTAGTTCCTTCTGAATATCCATGAGAGCTTTCTCTGTATGTTTAATGAGGATTGTTATTAGTCCCATTGAAGAGCCCAACAAATGTTCACCCCATTCCTGGAGTAACTCTCCACTTGTATCCTGATGGCTAGGCATGAGTGTCAGGCGTAGGCCTCGGGGATTCTTTTTACTTCAACATATTTCTTTAGGGTGATCAGTTCCCACCATTTGTTGATTTCTTTTCTAGACAGCTCTCCCAGTATCTGAGAGTTTCTCTGTAATCATTAAGGGCTTGGACATTAATTTTACCTCTGGGATGAAATAAACTTGGAATAGTTTCAAACACTTGTGACACTTCTGCATTCCGTTTGGCTTCCCTTTTTTCCATAGCATCCTAGAGCATCCTAGAACACATAAGAGCTACTGTAAATAAGGACCGCTCGAATGCCATCGCAAAGCACATGGAAAAAATGCATGAGAGTAAATGGGAACTGTTGAAATTCTATGCAATAGAACAAATACCAAACCCAGAACGAGGAGGAAATCGCGAGAAACTTTTAAGACAAAGAGAATCAAAACATATTGTTTCATTCAGGACTTTGACCCCTCAGGGGCTAAACCAGGATGAAGAATTATTTGTACATCTTTAAATTTGGAAGTGACTTTTATTTTGATTTGACACTATTTCGGAATGTATTTCACCTAATGAACAGTTATCCTTAACATAGTATTGATTATGATGCTGCCAATATTAATATTGAAGTTTTATTCTTGGTGAAAGCTAATACAATCAAGTAAATCAACACGAAGTGTGCAATTCTGATAAATTGTTTATTAGAAAATATGAAAAATAACAAGAATAAGTCTAAATACCCACTGGAGGGAAGATAGACATAGAATTCAAGTGGTCATTATTAACAGCCTTTTATAATAGCAGCTGTATCTCTGATTAAACAGAGGACTACTATAATTTTGGGGTATCCATTTAAATTATAATTTGGATTTTCTGTTCATAATAAGTAAAAAGAGGCTCTGAAGAGCAAACCCACTTGAGGGAAGAATTTGTTTAACCCCTTGACCGCGATCGGAATTCCGCTCGTATGCGGGACATTCCGATCGCGGGTGGAGTCGTGACGAGCTCAGCTCGTCATGCGCACAGCGCTACCGCGCAGCATGACGAGCTGAGCTCGTCATGAGCACGGAAGGGGTTAAATTTCGAAATGTTAATAAGGGAAATATTCGTTTGGCTCAACTGTAATACTAAATGATATTGTTTTAATAATCACATTACTGAGCACTATGTTCTGCACATGTTTTTGTAAATAGCACATTTTTATACATCACTTTCATATGGATTTTTACAAAAATCACACACACAAAAAGACACGAAAAAATAAATTGTGCACTACTATGACCAGAATGCCTTGCAACCACACAAACAGGAAGTTGATGTGGCAGTAGAAATAAATAATGTCTGGTCCTGCCCAGTTGTACCAAACTACCCGTGATCAAGGTTCGTGTGAGGAACCGAAACGCGTTGGGTATAGCGATGTTTGCTTAAAAGTAATAAAAAGCAACTTGAAAAAACAGCGGATTTCGAGTGAGTGCGCTTTCAATTGATCCCTGGGCTCAGGGGTCACCTTGTTTATATATATATATATATATATATATATATATATATATATATATATATATATATATATATATATATATATATATATATTATATATATATATATATATATATATATTCACTGAAAAAACCATAGGTTTTAGGGACAGTTATAGTTATTTGGACATTGCACTCGTACAAAACCCGTGAAATTCCCCCGTTATAGTTAGTCCAGCTAACTATAACTCGCGCCCCGCAATGCACTGCTGATGACGTCACATATTACATCACTCATGACATGGTCAGTGACATCACTGATGACATCACTGATGACATCTCAAATGACATCACTGATGACATCACTGATGACATCATCCAGTGACTTTGTGTTTCTGTAAAGTTTAAATATTTTTAATATATATAGGAAAAGACGTATTGAAGAATGAGTGGGTGTGTAAGTGTCTGTATGGATGATTTAGTAGGTGCGTGACTGACTCTATAAGTGAGTGATTTAACGTATCTTACTGAATGCATGGGTTAGTGACTAAACTGGGTGAATGTCTGTATCCGTCTGTCTGTTGCTGTGTAAGTGGCTGCATGTGTTTG
Source organism: Calotriton arnoldi (assembly GCA_963921515.1). Taxonomy (NCBI): domain Eukaryota; kingdom Metazoa; phylum Chordata; class Amphibia; order Caudata; family Salamandridae; genus Calotriton; species Calotriton arnoldi. The sequence continues at coordinate 831,580 of CAWUFW010003894.1, read as the reverse complement.
TGAATAGCTACATGAGTGTCTATATGAGTTATTGAATGCTTGTGTGAGTATCTGTATGGGTGCCTGAGTGTTTGTGTGGGAGGGGTGTGTGCGACTCTGTGCATAGATGTGTGAGTGGGTGATTCACTGGGTGGATGGTTTAAAGAGTGCATCTGTGATAGACTGTATGGGTGGGTAAGTGTGTGTAAGAGTGTGTTAGTGAGTGAATGTATGTCCCAGTGGTACATGTGTGAGTAACTACATATGTGAAAGGCAGTATATATGTGTGTTGGAGTATATAAATAGCTATAAGCAAGAGTGAGTGATTGTGATAGTGGCTGTATGGATGAGTGTGTGCTTGTATCAGTGATTGTATAAGAGCGTAAGAATGTGCTAGTATTTGTATGAGTAAGTGAGCTGGTGTGTGTATAACTGTATAGGTGAGTAAATGGTAGTGTGTTTAATTATTTGCATGACTGACTAGGTGTGTGAGTACCTCTATGGATGAGTGGCGGTGTTTGAGTGTCTATATAGGAGTATGAGTGCATATGATAGTCCTGTACTGAGTGACCATAAGTATGAGTGACTGTACGGGTGAGTGAGTGGATGTGTGCGTAGACCTAAGAATCAGTGAGTGGGTATGTAGTTATTGGTGTTGGAGTGTCTATGGTTTTGCGAATGGCAGTCTGTAATTTAGAGTGGGTGTATCAAAGGTTATATTAGGGTGTGAGAAGATGCATGAAATTATCACGTGGATGATGTCATCAGTGATGTCATTTGAGATGTCATCAGTGATGTCATCAGTGATGTCACTGACCATGTCATGAGTGATGTAATATGTGACGTCATCAGCAGTGCATTGTGGGGCGCGAGTTATAGTTAGCTGGACTAACTATAACGGGGGAATTTCACGGGTTTTGTACGAGTGCAATGTCCAAATAACTATAACTGTCCCTAAAACCTATGGTTTTTTCAGTGAATTTCAAAGGTTTTTTAAATGCTAATTTGTAACTATAACGTCCCTGAAACCTATGGTTTTTTCAGTGAATTTCAAAGGTTTTTTAAATGCTAATTTGTAACTATAACATGTCTGAAACCTACGGTTTTTTCAGTGAATTTCAAAGGTTTTGTAAATGACAATTTTTAAATGTATTAATTGTTATATAAATTTTTTTCATACTGATTTCCAAATTGTTTAGAAACAATTTTTTTTTACATATTTTATTTTTTAAATTACATTGTAATTACATTATACATTACATTACAAAAAATACTTTCTCAGAATGAATTACTTTAGTTTAAATACTTTGCACATAGGCAATAGACTTTTAAGTACAGTAGTTACAGTTGTTGCAATGGGCAACACATTTTCAAACACAATGCAACATTCAGCTCAATGTGAATTTCTAGTTAAATGCAATTAGTTACTTTATGGATTACTTTTTCTAACCACAGGACTGGATCCTAGATTCAGTCCTGGGACATCTCCTGTAAACAGTTGAGTAAAAGCGTTTTGGTTACAGTAGTGATTTTTAAGGAATATTATTGTATTTTAAAAGTTGACACTTAGAAACTTTTTCTCATAGAATCACCAATGTTATCCTATGGAAGGAAATTCACTTAGCAGGTAAAAACTGTTATCGTTACTTTTTCTTACTCAGTGTTGGATCCTGGATCCAGCACTGGTGCATCTCCTGTAAACAGTTGAAAGAATGCGTTTAAGTCATACAGGCGATTTTTAAGGAATATTTGTAGTTTGTGAAAATCGACACTTTGAAAGTTTTCTGCTGAAAACCAGACAATGGATTCCTATGGAAGAAAATATAAGTTACTGGTAAGTACGGTTAAAATTACTTTTCAGGGTCAGTGCTGGGCTAAAAGATGCAGCACTGGGTTCTCTCCTGATAACAGGTGAGTAAATTGGAATTCGTACTTTGGTTGATTTTAGAGGAATATTATAAAGTTCCAAAACTCCACACTTAGAAGAATTTCCAAGTGAAACCAGTCAATGTTAGCCTATGAAGGAAATTCAAGTTACCGGTAAGTACGGTTAAAATTACTTTTCAGGACCAGTACTGGGCTGAAAGATGCAGCACTGAGGTCTCTCCTGATAACAGGTGAGTAAATCGGAATTCGTATTTCGGCTGATTTTAGAGGAATATTTTAAAGTTCCAAAACTCCACACTTAGAAGAATTTCCAAGTGAAACCAGTCAATGTTAGCCTATGAAGGAAATTCAAGTTACCGGTAAGTACGGTTAAAATTACTTTTGAGGATCAGTACTGGGCTGAAAGATGCAGCACTGAGGTCTCTCCTGATAACAGGTGAGTAAATCGGAATTCGTATTTCGGCTGATTTTAGAGGAATATTTGTATGTTTCAAAACTCAACACTTAGAAACTTTTTCAGCAAAAAGCAGGCAATTATATCCTATGGAAGGAAATTCAAGTTACTGGTAAGTACGTTTAAAATTACTTTTGAGGATCAGTACTGGGCTGAAAGATGCAGCACTGAGGTCTCTCCTGATAACAGGTGAGTAAATCAGAATTCGGATTTCGGCTGATTTTAGAGGAATATTTGTATGTTTCAAAAATCAACACTTAGAAGACATTTTCAGCAGAAACCAGGCAATGTATATCCTATGGAAGGAAATTCAAGTTACTGGTAAGTACGGTTAAAATTACTTTTGAGGATCAGTACTGGGCTGAAAGATGCAGCACTGAGGTCTCTCCTGATAACAGGTGAGTAAATCAGAATTCGGATTTCGGCTGATTTTAGAGGAATATTTGTATAGTTTCAAAACTCAACACTTAGAAGAATTTCCAAGTGAAACCAGTCAATGTTAGCCTATGAAGGAAATTCAAGTTACCGGTAAGTACGGTTAAAATTACTTTTGAGGATCAGTACTGGGCTGAAAGATGCAGCACTGAGGTCTCTCCTGATAACAGGTGAGTAAATCAGAATTCGGATTTCGGCTGATTTTAGAGGAATATTTTAAAGTTCCAAAACTCCACACTTAGAAGAATTTCCAAGTGAAACCAGTCAATGTTAGCCTATGAAGGAAATTCAAGTTACCGGTAAGTACGGTTAAAATTACTTTTGAGGATCAGTACTGGGCTGAAAGATGCAGCACTGAGGTCTCTCCTGATAACAGGTGAGTAAATCGGAATTCGTATTTCGGCTGATTTTAGAGGAATATTTGTATGTTTCAAAAATCAACACTTAGAAACTTTTTCAAGCGAAAGCAGGCAATGTATATCCTATGGAAGGAAATTCAAGTTACTGGTAAGTACGGTTAAAATTACTTTTGAGGATCAGTACTGGGCTGAAAGATGCAGCACTGAGGTCTCTCCTGATAACAGGTGAGTAAATCAGAATTCGGATTTCGGCTGATTTTAGAGGAATATTTTAAAGTTCCAAAACTCCACACTTAGAAGAATTTCCAAGTGAAACCAGTCAATGTTAGCCTATGAAGGAAATTCAAGTTACCGGTAAGTACGGTTAAAATTACTTTTGAGGATCAGTACTGGGCTGAAAGATGCAGCACTGAGGTCTCTCCTGATAACAGGTGAGTAAATCGGAATTCGTATTTCGGCTGATTTTAGAGGAATATTTGTATAGTTTCAAAACTCAACACTTAGAAGAATTTCTCAGTAGAAACCAGTCAATGTTAGCCTATGAAGGAAATTCAAGTTACCGGTAAGTACGGTTAAAATTACTTTTGAGGATCAGTACTGGGCTGAAAGATGCAGCACTGAGGTCTCTCCTGATAACAGGTGAGTAAATCAGAATTCGGATTTCGGCTGATTTTAGAGGAATATTTGTATGTTTCAAAACTCAACACTTAGAAGAATTTCCAAGTGAAACCAGTCAATGTTAGCCTATGAAGGAAATTCAAGTTACTGGTAAGTACGGTTAAAATTACTTTTGAGGATCAGTACTGGGCTGAAAGATGCAGCACTGAGGTCTCTCCTGATAACAGGTGAGTAAATCGGAATTCGTATTTCGGCTGATTTTAGAGGAATATTTGTATGTTTCAAAACTCAACACTTAGAAGACTTTTTCAGCAAAAGCAGGCAATGATATCCTATGGAAGGAAATTCAAGTTACTGGTAAGTACGGTTAAAATTACTTTTGAGGATCAGTACTGGGCTGAAAGATGCAGCACTGAGGTCTCTCCTGATAACAGGTGAGTAAATCGGAATTCGTATTTCGGCTGATTTTAGAGGAATATTTTAAAGTTCCAAAACTCCACACTTAGAAGAATTTCCAAGTGAAACCAGTCAATGTTAGCCTATGAAGGAAATTCAAGTTACCGGTAAGTACGGTTAAAATTACTTTTGAGGATCAGTACTGGGCTGAAAGATGCAGCACTGAGGTCTCTCCTGATAACAGGTGAGTAAATCGGAATTCGTATTTCGGCTGATTTTAGAGGAATATTTGTATGTTTCAAAAATCAACACTTAGAAACTTTTTCAGCAAAAAGCAGGCAATGATATCCTATGGAAGGAAATTCAAGTTACTGGTAAGTACGGTTAAAATTACTTTTGAGGATCAGTACTGGACTGAAAGATGCAGCACTGAGGTCTCTCCTGATAACAGGTGAGTAAATCGGAATTCGTATTTCGGCTGATTTTAGAGGAATATTTTAAAGTTCCAAAACTCCACACTTAGAAGAATTTCCAAGTGAAACTAGTCAATGTTAGCCTATGAAGGAAATTCAAGTTACCGGTAAGTACGGTTAAAATTACTTTTGAGGATCAGTACTGGGCTGAAAGATGCAGCACTGAGGTCTCTCCTGATAACAGGTGAGTAAATCGGAATTCGTATTTCGGCTGATTTTAGAGGAATATTTGTATGTTTCAAAAATCAACACTTAGAAACTTTTTCAGCAAAAAGCAGGCAATTATATCCTATGGAAGGAAATTCAAGTTACTGGTAAGTACGTTTAAAATTACTTTTGAGGATCAGTACTGGGCTGAAAGATGCAGCACTGAGGTCTCTCCTGATAACAGGTGAGTAAATCGGAATTCGTAGTTCTGCTGATTTTAGAGGAATATTTGTATGTTTCAAAAAATGACACTTAGAAGAATTTCGAAGTGAAACCAGTCAATGTTAGCCTATGGAAGGAAATTCAAGTTACTGGTAAGTACGGTTAAAATTACTTTTGAGGATCAGTACTGGGCTGAAAGATGCAGCACTGAGGTCTCTCCTGATAACAGGTGAGTAAATCGGAATTCGTATTTCGGCTGATTTTAGAGGAATATTTGTATAGTTTCAAAACTCAACACTTAGAAGAATTTCCAAGTGAAACCAGTCAATGTTAGCCTATGAAGGAAATTCAAGTTACCGGTAAGTACGGTTAAAATTACTTTTGAGGATCAGTACTGGGCTGAAAGATGCAGCACTGAGGTCTCTCCTGATAACAGGTGAGTAAATCGGAATTCGTATTTCGGCTGATTTTAGAGGAATATTTTAAAGTTCCAAAACTCCACACTTAGAAGAATTTCCAAGTGAAACCAGTCAATGTTAGCCTATGAAGGAAATTCAAGTTACCGCTAAGTACGGTTAAAATTACTTTTGAGGATCAGTACTGGGCTGAAAGATGCAGCACTGAGGTCTCTCCTGATAACAGGTGAGTAAATCGGAATTCGTATTTCGGCTGATTTTAGAGGAATATTTTAAAGTTCCAAAACTCCACACTTAGAAGAATTTCCAAGTGAAACCAGTCAATGTTAGCCTATGAAGGAAATTCAAGTTACCGGTAAGTACGGTTAAAATTACTTTTCAGGACCAGTACTGGGCTGAAAGATGCAGCACTGAGGTCTCTCCTGATAACAGGTGAGTAAATCGGAATTCGGATTTCGGCTGATTTTAGAGGAATATTTGCACAATGGTGAAGGGAGGGGCGGGGCCTGAGGTGACATCTGTGCAAACGCGCCCCGTGGTGCGTTTTAAGTTGGGGGATTAAGTCCCCTTGAATCATGAGGGTCCCTACGGGCCAACTAGCCCACCAGGAACCTCCAGTATGCGCCAGGGGCTGCGTTGTAGAGACATGTACAGAGGCCACACCCCTTTTACACCTCTCTGCAACGCAGCTCTGTGGCGCTTTCTGGACGTACCTGTTGGGCTAGTTGGCCCCCAGGGACCCTCAGGATTGAAGAGGATTTAATTCCCCATCTTAAAACGCGCCACGGGGCCTGTTTGCACACATGTCACCTGAAGCCCCGCCCCCTCCCTTCACCACTGTGCAAACGCGCCCCGTGGCGCGTTTTAAGTCGGGGGATTAACTCCCCTTGAATCCTGAGGGTCCCTGGGGTGCAACTAGCCCACCATATACCTCCAAAAGCGCCATAGAGCTGCGTTGCAGAGAGGTGTAAAAGGGGCGTGGCCTCTGTACACCTCTCTGCAAGGCAGCCCCTGGCGCATACTGGAGGTTCCTGGTGGGCTAGTTGGCCCCCAGGGACCCCCAGTATTCAAGGGGAATTCGTTCCTCTCTGCAAACGCGCCAGGGGCGCGTTTGCAGAGTGGTGAAGGAAGGGGCGGGGCCTGCGGGCCCGATCGTTTTTTTTATTTATTTTTTTTGGGGGGAGGGGGGCCGCGTGGCCCCCTCCCGGGCCACTACTTGCCCCGGGGACCCCATCCCCCGGGGCTGGCCCTCTCGTTGGGGACTGTGGGGGGTCCCCAATCCCCCACAGTCCCGCCGGCTCCCCGTGTCCTACGGGAGCCGGCATTGCTTTACACATGGGGAGCAGCTAACATGCTGCTCCCCATGTGGAAAGCAATCGGCTTTGGATATTGGAAGAGAGAGCAGGTTTCCTGCTCTCTCTTCCAATATCCAAAGCAGTTTGCAATGACAGGACGGGAGCCGCGAGGCTCCCGTCCTGTCATTGCAAACAGCAGTGTCCCGGGGGTAGGCACCCGGGACACTGCAGGAGCCGGCCCTGGGGGTGGCGGTCCCCAGGGCCACCACAGGCTCCAGGAGGGGGCCGCGCGGCCCCCTCCCTACATCGAGAAAGCCCCGGGAGGTGGTGGTCCCCGGGGCTTGGGGTCCAAAACGGACCCCCATTGTAATTTTTCTTAGTGCCCCGGGGAGGTGGTGGTCCTCGGGCGTGTGGGGGCTGGAGCCCCCCACACAGGTTTTTAATTTAAAAAAAGAAGCCCCGGGGAGGTGGTGGTCCTCGGGGCTGCGGGAGGGCTCAGAGCCCTCCCGCACCATTCTACATAAAGCCCCGGGGGTGGTGGCCCCGGGCTTGGGGGCCCTTAGAGGCCCCCACACATAAAATTAACCCCCCCCAGCATGCCCCCGGGACTTGGCCCACCCGGGGGCCAATTAACATCGAAGCGCGGGAGACCGCGCTTCGATTTTTTTTTTTCCGGCAGGGTTCGCGCTCCCTGAGCGCATCCTGCCGATTTAAAAAAAAAAAAAAAAAATTTTTTTTGCCCAGGGGGTCCTTGTGGGACCCCCTGAGCAGACCTAGGGGGTCAGGGTGTTTCTACCCTGCCCCCTTTGTGCGCTTTGCGCACTTGTTTCTGTCCCTCGGTTCTACCGAGGGACAAAATGGCTGCCAACACTTCCTGATTTGGAGTGTTGACAGCCAATTAACATAAAGCTCGTGCTCGGGAGGATCCGCGGCCCTAGATATATCTATCTTTTTTACTTTTCATTTTCTCAGCAACTACTGAACGGATTTACACCATTTAACAAAAGGGTTCTTTCTGAACCAAGAACTACCTCTTTGCCAAATTTGGTGTAATTCCGTTCAGCAGTTCGGGCTGTAGCCGTGTCTAAAGTTTCCTATAGAAAATTGCATGGGGAAAACGCGTTTTGGGACCCCCCTTTTTTCTCTGCCCCCGCTTGACGAATCCCCCCGAGACTTTCAGGGTAGGAGCGGACCGGAGCGGGCCACAAAGTTTGAAAATTTTGCAAAGATACGTCAACCGGCAAGAGAGTTATTTCAAATAGAATGTCGCAGATTTCCTATGGATAATAGGTTGTAACTATAACTATCTACTGGCGACCGCCAGTAGATAATATATATATATATATATATATATATATATATATATATATATATATATATATATATATATAATATATATATATATATATTCACTGAAAAAACCATAGGTTTCAGATATGTTATAGTTACAAATTAGCATTTTAAAAACCTTTGAAATTCACTGAAAAAACCATAGGTTTTAGGGACAGTTATAGTTAGTTGGACATTTCACTCGTACAAAACCCGTGAAATTCCCCCGTTATAGTTAGTTCAGCTAACTATAACTCGCGCCCCGCAATGCACTGCTGATGACGTCACATATTACATCACTCATGACATGGTCAGTGACATCACTGATGACATCACTGATGACATCTTAAATGACATCACTGATGACATCATCCAGTGACTGTGTGTTTCTGTAAAGTTTAAATATTTTTAATATATATAGGAAAAGACGTATTGAAGAATGAGTGGGTGTGTAAGTGTCTGTATGGATGATTTAGTAGGTGCGTGACTGACTCTATAAGTGAGTGATTTAACGTATCTTACTGAATGCATGGGTTAGTGACTAAACTGGGTGAATGTCTGTATCCGTCTGTCTGTTGCTGTGTAAGTGGCTGCATGGGTTTGTGAATAGCTACATGAGTGTCTATATGAGTTATTGATTGGTTGTCTGAGTATCTGTATGGGTGCCTGAGTGTTTGTGTGGGTGGGGTGTGTGCGACTCTGTGCATAGATGTGTGAGTGGGTGATTCACTGGGTGGATGGTTTCAAGAGTGCATCTGTGATAGACTGTATGGGTGGGTAAGTGTGTGTAAGAGTGTGTTAGTGAGTGAATGTATGTCCCAGTGGTACATGTGTGAGTAACTACATATGTGAAAGCCAGTATATATGTGTGTTGGAGTATATAAATAGCTATAAGCGAGAGTGAGTGATTGTGATAGTGGCTGTATGGATGAGTGTGTGCTTGTATCAGTGATTGTATAAGAGCGTAACAATGTGCTAGTATTTGTATGATTAAGTGAGCTGGTGTGTGTATAACTGTATAGGTGAGTAAATGGCAGTGTGTTTAATTATTTGCATGACTGACTAGGTGTGTGAGTACCTCTTTGGATGAGTGGCGGTGTTTGAGTGTCTATATAGGAGTAAGAGTGCATATGATAGTCCTGTACTGAGTGACCATAAGTATGAGTGACTGTACGGGTGAGTGAGTGGATGTGTGTGTGTAGACCTAAGAATCAGTGAGTGGGTATGTAGTTATTGGTGTTGGAGTGTCTATAGTTTTGCGAATGGCAGTCTGTAATTTAGATTGGGTGTATCAAAGGTTATATTAGGGTGTGAGGAGCTGCATCAGATTATCACGTGGATGATGTCATCAGTGATGTCATTTGAGATGTCATCAGTGATGTCATCAGTGATGTCACTGACCATGTCATGAGTGATGTAATATGTGACGTCATCAGCAGTGCATTATGGGGCGCGAGTTATAGTTAGCTGAACTAACTATAACGGGGGAATTTCACGGGTTTTGTACGAGTGAAATGTCCAACTAACTATAACTGTCCCTAAAACTTATGGTTTTTTCAGTGAATTTCAAAGGTTTTTTAAATGCTAATTTGTAACTATAACATATCTGAAACCTATGGTTTTTTCAGTGAATTTCAAAGGTTTTTAAATGCTAATTTGTAACTATAACTGTCCCTAAAACCTATGGTTTTTTCAGTGAATTTCAAAGGTTTTTTAAATGCTAATTTCTAACTATAACGTGTCTGAAACCTATGGTTTTTTCAGTGAATTTCAAAGGTTTTTTAAATGCTAATTTGTAACTATAACGTGCCTGAAACCTACGGTTTTTTCAGTGAATTTCAAAGGTTTTTAAATGTATTAATTTTTATATTATTTTTTTCATACTGATTTACTACATTTTTAGAAACAATTTCTTTTACATATTTTATTTTTTAAATTACATTGTAATTACATTATACATTACATTACAAAAAATACTTTCTCAGAATGAATTACTTTAGTTTAAATACTTAGCACATAGGCAATAGACTTTTAAGTACAGTAGTTACAGTTGTTGCAATGGGCAACACATTTTCAAACACAATGCAACATTCAGCTCAATGTGAATTTCTAGTTAAATGCAATTAGTTACTTTATGGATTACTTTTCTAACCACAGGACTGGATCCTAGATTTAGTCCTGGGACATCTCCTGTAAACAGTTGAGTAAAAGCGTTTTGGTTACAGTCGTGATTTTTAAGGAATATTATTGTATTTTAAAAGTTGACACTTAGAAACTTTTCCTCATAGAATCACCAATGTTATCCTATGGAAGGAAATTCACTTAGCAGGTAAAAACTGTTATCGTTACTTTTTCTTACTCAGTGTTGGATCCTGGATCCAGCACTGGTGCATCTCCTGTAAACAGTTGAAAAAATGTGTTTAAGTCATACAGGCGATTTTTAAGGAATATTTGTAGTTTGTGAAAATCGACACTTTGAAACTTTTCTGCTGAAAACCAGACAATGGATTCCTATGGAAGAAAAGATAAGTTACTGGTAAGTACGGTTAAAATTACTTTTCAGGGTCAGTGCTGGGCTAAAAGATGCAGCACTGGGTTCTCTCCTGATAACAGGTGAGTAAATCGGAATTCGTATTTCGGCTGATTTTAGAGGAATATTTGTATGTTTCAAAAATCAACACTTAGAAACTTTTTCAGCAAAAAGCAGGCAATGATATCCTATGGAAGGAAATTCAAGTTACTGGTAAGTACGGTTAAAATTACTTTTGAGGATCAGTACTGGGCTGAAAGATGCAGCACTGAGGTCTCTCCTGATAACAGGTGAGTAAATCGGAATTCGTATTTCGGCTGATTTTAGAGGAATATTTTAAAGTTCCAAAACTCCACACTTAGAAGAATTTCCAAGTGAAACCAGTCAATGTTAGCCTATGGAAGGAAATTCAAGTTACTGGTAAGTACGGTTAAAATTACTTTTCAGGACCAGTACTGGGCTGAAAGATACAGCACTGAGGTCTCTCCTTATAACAGGTGAGTAAATCGGAATTCGTATTTCGGCTGATTTTAGAGGAATATTTGTATGTTTCAAAAATCAACACTTAGAAACTTTTTCAGCAAAAAGCAGGCAATTATATCCTATGGAAGGAAATTCAAGTTACTGGTAAGTACGTTTAAAATTACTTTTGAGGATCAGTACTGGGCTGAAAGATGCAGCACTGAGGTCTCTCCTGATAACAGGTGAGTAAATCGGAATTCGTATTTCGGCTGATTTTAGAGGAATATTTTAAAGTTCCAAAACTCCACACTTAGAAGAATTTCCAAGTGAAACCAGTCAATGTTAGCCTATGGAAGGAAATTCAAGTTACTGGTAAGTACGGTTAAAATTACTTTTCAGGACCAGTACTGGGCTGAAAGATACAGCACTGAGGTCTCTCCGTATAACAGGTGAGTAAATCGGAATTCGTATTTCGGCTGATTTTAGAGGAATATTTGTATGTTTCAAAAATCAACACTTAGAAACTTTTTCAGCAAAAAGCAGGCAATTATATCCTATGGAAGGAAATTCAAGTTACTGGTAAGTACGGTTAAAATTACTTTTGAGGATCAGTACTGGGCTGAAAGATGCAGCACTGAGGTCTCTCCTGATAACAGGTGAGTAAATCGGAATTCGTATTTCGGCTGATTTTAGAGGAATATTTTAAAGTTCCAAAACTCCACACTTAGAAGAATTTCCAAGTGAAACCAGTCAATGTTAGCCTATGGAAGGAAATTCAAGTTACTGGTAAGTACGGTTAAAATTACTTTTCAGGACCAGTACTGGGCTGAAAGATACAGCACTGAGGTCTCTCCTGATAACAGGTGAGTAAATCGGAATTCGTATTTCGGCTGATTTTAGAGGAATATTTTAAAGTTCCAAAACTCCACACTTAGAATAATTTCCAAGTGAAACCAGTCAATGTTAGCCTATGGAAGGAAATTCAAGTTACTGGTAAGTACGGTTAAAATTACTTTTCAGGATTAGTACTGGGCTGAAAGATGCAGCACTGAGGTCTCTCCTGATAACAGGTGAGTAAATCAGAATTCGTATTTCGGCTGATTTTAGAGGAATATTTGCACAATGGTGAAGGGAGGGGGCGGGGCTTGAGGTGACATCTGTGCAAACGCGCCCCGTGGCGCGTTTTAAGTAGGGGGATTAAGTCCCCTTGAATCATGAGGGTCCCTACGGGCCAACTAGCCCACCAGGAACCTCCAGTATGCGCCAGGGGCTGCGTTGCAGAGACATGTACAGAGGCCACACCCCTTTTACACCTCTCTGCAACGCAGCTCTGTTGCGCTTTCTGCACGTACCTGTTGGGCTAGTTGGCCCCCAGGGACCCTCAGGATTGAAGGGGATTTAATTCCCCATCTTAAAACGCGCCACGGGGCCTGTTTGCACACATGTCACCTGAAGCCCCGCCCTCTCCTTCACCACTGTGCAAACGCGCCCGTGGCGCGTTTTAAGTCGGGGGATTAACTCCCTTGAATCCTGAGGGTCCCTGGGGTGCAACTAGCCCACCATATACCTCCAAAAGCGCCACAGAGCTGCGTTGCAGAGAGGTGTAAAAGGGGCGTGGCCTCTGTACACCTCTCTGCAAGGCAGCCCCTGGCGCATACTGGAGGTTCCTGGTGGGCTAGTTGGCCCTCAGGGACCCCCAGTATTCAAGGGGAATTCGTTCCCCTCTGCAAACGCGCCAGGGGCGCGTTTGCAGAGTGGTGAAGGAAGGGGGCGGGGCCTGCGGGCCCGATCGTTTTTTTTTTTTTTTCCTGAAGGGGGCTGTGTGGCCCCCCTTCCTTTTCCTATTTTTAGGCCCTGGGGACCCCATCCCCCAGGGCCTTACCCCTTCTTTTAATTAAAATAAAAAAAAACGGGAAGGGGGCCGCGTGGCCCCCCTTCCCTGGGCCTGTATTGGCCCCGGGGACCCCATCCCCCGGGGCATGGCCTCTTTTTTTTTTATTTGGAGGGGGGCTGCGTGGCCCCCCTCCTCAGGCCATTTAAGGCCCCGGGGACCCCATCCCCCGGGGCCGGCCTTGCACTTTTTTTTTTTTTTTACTTTTGGGGAGGGGGGCTGCGTGGCCCCCTCCGTGGCCACTTATGGCCCCGGGGACCCCATCCCCGGGGCCTGGCCTCTCGTTGGGGACTGTGGGGGGTCCCCAAACCCCCACAGTCCCGCCGGCTCCCGTGTCCTACGGGAGCCGGCATTGCTTTACACATGGGGAGCAGCTAACATGCTGCTCCCCATGTGGAAAGCAATCAGCTTTGGATATTGAAAGAGAGAGCAGGTTTCCTGCTCTCTCTTCCAATATCCAAAGCAGTTTGCAATGACAGGACGGGAGCCGCGAGGCTCCCGTCCTGTCATTGCAAACAGCAGTGTCCCAGGGGTAGGCACCCCGGGACACTGCAGGAGCCAGCCCTGGGGGTGGCGGTCCCCAGGGCCACCACAGGCTCCAGGAGGGGGGCCGCCCTACATTTTGAAAGCCCCGGGAGGTGGTGGTCCTCGGGCTTGGGGTCCAAAACGGACCCCCATTTTAATTTTTCTTAGTGCCCCGGGGAGGTGGTGGTCCCGGGCGTGTGGGGGCTGGAGCCCCCCACACAGGTTTTTAATTTAAAAAAAGAAGCCCCGGGAGGTGGTGGTCCCGGGGCTGCGGGAGGGCTCAGAGCCCTCCCGCACCATTCTACATAAAGCCCCGGGGGTGGTGGTCCCCGGGCTTGGGGGCCCTTAGAGGCCCCCACACATAAAATTAACCCCCCCCAGCATGCCCCCGGGACTTGGCCCACCCGGGGCCAGTAACATCGAAGCGCGGAGACCGCGCTTCGATTTTTTTTCGGCAGGATTCGCGCACCCAGAGCGCATCCTGCCGATTTTTAAAAAAAAAAAAAATTTTTTGTCCAGGGGTCCTTGTGGGACCCCCTGAGCAGACCTAGGGGGTCAGGGTGTTTCTACCCTGCCCCCTTTGTGCGCTTGCGCACTTGTTTCTGTCCCTCGGTTCTACCGAGGGATAAAATGGCTGCCAACACTTCCTGATTTGGAGTGTTGACAGCCAATTAGCATGCAGCTCGTGATCGGGAGGGTGCGCGAATCCGACGCGGCCATAGATATCACTATCTTTTTACTTTTGATTTTCTCAGCAACTACTGAACGGATTTACACCATTTAACAAAAAGGGTTCTTTCTGAACCAAGAACTACCTCTTTGCCAAATTTGGTGTAATTCCGTTCAGCAGTTCGGGCTGTAGCCGTGTCTAAAGTTTCCTATGGAAAATTGCATGGGGAAAACGCGTTTTGGGACCCCCTTTTTCTCGGCCCCCGCTTGACGAATCCCCCGAGACTTTCAGGGTAGGAGCGGACCGGAGCGGGCCACAAAGTTTGAAAATTTTGCGAAGATACGTCAACCGGCAAGAGAGTTATTTCAAATAGAATGTCGCGGATTTCCTATGGATAATAGGTTGTAACTATAACTATCTACTGGCGACCGCCAGTAGATAATATATATATATATATATATATATATATATATATATATATATATATATATATATATATATATACAGTAATTGCAAGCTCAAAAATATTTGCAATAAAGTCCAAAATAAAAAATTGTTGGGCTGGTTTGCAAAAGGGGGAATCTGCAAGCACATATTGATCTCTTGTGCTATGCATGTGCTTCTCGTCTCCGATGGGTGAGGGAGCCCCTGGCATTAACCCTTTTCGCATCTTCTGGCAGCCTCTCTGATGGGAACGAAAGGCAGCCGTTTGAAAGGAGGGCGAGGAATAAACTCAATTTAAGTGAAGGGCCAAGCACGGAAATGTAGCGAAGCCCAGGCCGAGATCTGTATTTGAGGCCAGGGGTCCGGAGGAAGGGAAAAAAAGTTTAACCCCCACCCTTGTAGGAGGCCCGGGGAGAAGCACACGACCCCTGACTGCCGCCTCAACCCATAGAAGCAGAGGCCATCAGCGGGCATACAGAGTGCCCACCATAGCTGCCAAGGTTTCAGATTGCTATGTGTGACATTTTCGTAATTTCAGTGTAATTATGAGTGACATTCAATGACTATGAGTGACACTTTCTTGCAAGCAAAATCAACACACTAAAATTTGCAGATTAACAGCGGCTGTGGAAAACAGCATCAGGCATTGATTGAGGAGCGAAGGAGGTTGAGGGGCACACACATAGCCGGGCGGCAGCGGAGTGAGCCAGGGCACTGTATTATTAAAAGTATGTTGTGTGGCTCAAGAAAACTAGCGACCAGAAACTGTGAGGTGTCACTGCAGAACTTCAACTAACAGGGCAGGCAGCAGATTGACCGTGCTCTAAGCGCAATTATAATTTTGAGTCAGATTATAACACTCTCCAGAGGAGCACTGCCTGAGACTGACACTACTAGTAACTTACTTAAATTGTGAGGCGAGCTGCAGCACTTCGGTTTACGGCATGCTCTAAATCGAGCTGGAGGTCAATTGAGGAGGGTCTGTGAATAAAGGGCTTGCAAGAATACTGCCATAGTACATTCCACAAGGGCCCATTTACCTTGGGGAATTGCCATCTAGTCCAGTAAAGTAACTGCAAATATGTGCTTACCCAATGATTAAATGCCAAACAGATTTTGTTCTACAAAATGAGGGGCTGTGTGCCTTGAAGGTAACCAGGGTTCAGCGTCAAAGGATCAGTTACATGCAAATGAATAACTTTAATAAAGTAAAAACTGAAAGGGTGTCCTCAGTCAATGTAAAAACTTTTCTGCCGACCTATCAAGGAGTTGGTAGTTGAGATTCAATATGGCAGAAATTGAAGCTGACACAGGACAGATCTACATGACCTGACTTGTTTGACCCTTTTTTTAAAGCATGTTAATATTAACGCAACAGATGTAAAAGACATAAGGGAGAGTAGATAATAGTGGCATAAACCTTACTAAACCGTTGTTTAACATGAATCAATTTAAAAACAGATTTGAGAACTTAGAAAGACAATACTTGACGCCCGTGCAGGAATAACATTAAATACTGTTAAATATTGTCTGAGCTTCAGGTTTAGCAGCCTTACTGCTAAAGGTTAAAGGGCCCCCTTGCATGTTAAAGTTCATTTGTGTTCGTTCGCTCTCCGCAGGAGGGGGCACAGAGTCAGTGACTGGCGGTGGCTGGCCCGTCCTTTGCACGCTCCGCAGGCGTATGATTGGGGCACTGGTTGCCCCACTGAAGAGCTAGCTGACACATAAAAATAAAAATCAAACAAGAAAACAGGCATATAGAGAGAGATTCCTCGATTAGGCTGAGGTCGGCTGGGAAGGTTTTCAAGTCTTAGGCACGTTTTCCCTCTACCACACTCTGAAGTACGCATATTAAAAGCATGCATCTTAAAAGCGTGCACTACTTACCAGCAAGCACCGACGTGCCTATTTTACATCAGTTTTGCACCTATTCAAACCACAGAGAGTCCTACTGGCCGCAACAAAGAACTCCCTCGGCAAACGCGCTACCCGGGCTGCATTCAGGCTGGGCCGCTGCACAGTGTGTGCTCTGGGCTCCAGCGGCCGCCGCGGTCCATGGGTTTGGGTCCCGGTGGTCGCAAGGATCATTCTTGATTAAATTTAAAATACAGTGTGGCGAGGGCGCGCGGCGGGGGCGATTCAAGATGGCCGCTCCCTAGATCGCTCTCCGACACTGAGCTCCGGTCGGCGCTGGAAGGCCCTTTTAACGTTTGCGGTTCCGTCTTTACAGCATGGCTCCTTGTGTAGGAAATAGCTGGGCTCACTGAGGCAAGTTTGTGGATCTTTTGAAGGTCATTTTCACAGTTTTTTCTTCAGCGCTTGCCTCACCTCAGTGTCTCTGCTCTGAGCGACCGCCATTTTGCGTTTTTGCCGTTGCTGTTTTCCCTTCCTCAGCAATGGCTCATCGCAATCTTTTTTGGGGGGATCTCAGTCTTTTGTCCTCTAGAATCTTAACCTGGCTTATTAAGAGGAAACTAAATGGATCAGCTGCTGTCATATACTTGTTGGACTTTCCAATTTTTCCCTTTTTAATTGCCTGCCATTTTATGCGGCCGCCATTTTGTGCTTTCTGCTGCCAGAGACTCGTTATTAGAGAGTTCTCTCCACAGCATATATGACTGTGAGTAATTTTTGGTTCTTTTTGGCAATTATCCGCAAGCAATGGACTTTGTTTGATATCTGCATGTCAGGAAAGTTCAGTTATCGCTACATGTCTGTTGGATGGATCCTCTCTTCTACATTCGAAGATATGCTACGATATGCTTTAATCTGTCCTCCTTTCTATTGAGGCACTTAGGTTCCTTGGTGCTTTTCAGTTAGCTTTGCAAGTAGTTTACTGACATCACTTCTAATTGGCTGCTTTATTGGTGACCTTGGAGTTTTTTGTCCTACGGGATCCTACCATCTGCTGCGTTGTTCATATTATTTCGCTATGGATCCTTCACACTCAAGCAAACCTCATGGAGCTACTGGGTCCACCTCTGGAGGTCGTAAAGATTCAGTTGCAAGCACTAACAAGTGCCCCAAAAAAGACCCGTCTTCTCCATCAAAATCACCTCTTCCTCTGACGTTGGAGGACATAATGGACGAACTACGCCACATTAGACCTTTCATGTCGGATACCAATGCCACTCTTCAAAGAATTGAAGAGAAATGGTCTGGACTTGAATCAAGACTTTCGGATGTGGAACAAAAAATTAGTGATGCACAGGACGTTGTTGCCGGAGTCGATATCCTCACTAAAGAAGTTTCTCAACTTAAAAAGTCTACAGAGGACTTAGAAAATCGCAATAGGCGCAACAATTTACGCATTTATGGAATTCCGGAAGGTTCTGAAGGCTCGGACATGATCTCCTTTTTGAAGACTCAAGTCCTGCAGATTGTTGGTTTTCCGAAAACTCTGGACTTTAACATTCAAAGGGCGCACAGGTTGGGTCCACAAAATGCATCTTCCTCATCAAAACCAAGAGGTATCATTGCCTATTTCCTCCTTTACTCAGACCTCATAGCAATTCTTAATGCTGCCAAGCAACACAAGCAGATGCTCTGGTCCGGTCACAAAGTCTTTTTCAGTCAAGATGTATCTAAGCCAACTCGACCTCAGACCATCTTTGAGATCCATGAATGCCCGCTATGGTCTTATACATCCGTGCTTTTCAAAGTGACTTATAAAGACAGAACTTTTTCTTTTGACGATCCGGCTGATCTTCGGAAATTCATCCATACTCATAAAGGAGAAGCTATGGAATTGAGCAAACCTTAATTGTTTTTATGTCTGTTCTCTCCCCGTTTCTTAGGTCTTCTCTGTGCAGTTCCTGTCGCTGATGTTCATACTCCTGTTCTCCTTACGTCCTGTTATGTATGAGTTATTCCATTCATTGTCTTCCCATTGTCTGGTAAGTTCCCTTCCATTCTGTTTAGTATGTTTACCATTTATTTTTCTTATCTTATTTCTTCTTTTCTCTTTTCCATTTGTAAACTTAACCTTTCTCGGTGTCCCCCCTTTTTTGGAGTGGCCGTCTTGTTCTTTGCCCCCCCCCCCCTCCCTCATTAATGTTTTTCCTGTTTTTGACCACCATGACTAAAGCCTCTCGGCTTTTCATCATCTTTTCTATGTTAACTCTTTCTGAGCGACTATGCTCCCCTGTTCATTTCCTCCTCTGTTCCCTCCTCCTTTCCTTTCTCCCCCTCCCCTCTTTACGTCTCTTCGCTCGTCTCTACTGCATCTCATTTTTTCCATCTCATGCTTATGGTACGCCATTACTTTCCCCTTCTTTCATTTTTATGGTTACAGCAAGCTAGTTATTCTAATTTCCTTCCTCTTAGTTTCTTTCTCTTTTCTGCTCCTTATTCGTTTTCACTTATCTCCTTGTTATCTATCTATGCTTTTTTCAGATACTGGTATATCCTTCCTTTGATGGGTTCGTCACAACTTTTTTCTACTTCTTCTTTAACTTTCTTTTACTTTCATGCTTATTTTTACTTAAAGTTTATCGATGAATGGTTTTCGTGTAATCTCATGGAATGTTAAAGGAATTCGTAATCCTGTTAAAAAACAGTGAGTTTTGTCTCACCTTGCAAAACTGAAATGCCATATAGCGCTATTACAAGAAACACACCTCAAGCTGCAAGATCTGTCTTCATTGCGCAAACAGTGGGTAGTAGAGGTTTTCAGCTCCCCTGCAGTTAATAATAAGAATGGTGTTGTTATTTTGATTCATAAGTCTTTAAATGTTCAGTTACAAAATGAATTCCAAGATGCTAATGGTAGATGGTTGTTTTTGAATGTTAAAGTTAATGATAATCAACTCTCTTTTTGTAATGTTTATGGCCCTAATGGCATTGATTTAACTTTTTGGAATGTTTTTGTAGTCTTCTCTCTTCTCATGCTGCAGATAATTTGATTGTGGGTGGTGATTGTAACCAACTTATGGACCCCTTCCTAGATCGGAAATCTCAAACTAAATATATTCCTAACAAAATGCAGAAAACTTTTCACAAGGTTATCACCTCTAGAGGACTGGTTGATTCATGGAGAACCTCTCACCCTGACACTTTAGAATACTCCTTTTTCTCCCCCGTTCATAGATCTCACTCCCGCATAGACTACATTTTTCTCACTCAACATGCTCTTCAATTTATGACTAATGCGGAGATTGGCTCCATCCTTATTTCAGACCACGCCCCTGTAATTTTAGATATGGAATATCCTTCACCTTCTCCTACATCCCGTCGTTGGCGTTTTAACAACTCCCTTCTCTTGGACTCCCAATTTGTTGAACAATTCACGCTTTTTATACAGGAATTTTTTCACAATAATCTCTCCTCTGCTTCTCAATATCATTTTATTTGGGATGTCTTTAAAGCTACCGTCAGGGGCTTCATAATCGACTTTGTATCCCGGAAAAAAAAGAAAGCTCTTACGGATTCAACCCTTATCCTAAAGCAAATCAAAACTCTTGAGCATAAATACTTCACTACCAATTGTCCAGACACTTTGTCAGCTCTTATCAAAGCAAAAATGCAATATAATAAACACTCTTGGGATTCCGCTTGTAATAACCTCCTTAAATTCAATGCAAAAATGTACGGCGGTCGGAATAAGCAGGTAGATCCTTAGCCAATTACCTTAAAATCAAAAAACAAAAATCTAAAATTACGGTTATTACGGATAACTCTGGAGTTCGACATATTACAGATGCTAAGATTCTCGACTGCTTTACTCAATATTATACCTCCCTCTACACCCCAGAGTCCACCCCTTCTCCTGAACAAATTGATTCCTTTTTTCATACTATCCCCAAACCTCCTGAAGATTTCGTCGACCTCACATCCTTGGATGTTCCCATCCTGGAACAGGAAATCATTAATGCCATTAACCTATTACCCAAAGATAAATCACCTGGCCCGGACGGTTTCACTGTTCGATTTTTTCTTCATTTTAAACATCTTTTAGTTCCCCATTTATTCTCATTGATAAGTCATTTTCTTACTACCGGTGAATCACGAGGATCTTTCACTCAAGCAATGTTATGTTTGATCCCTAAAAAAGATAAAGACCCCTCCCTTTGCAAAAACTATAGGCCCATTTCCCTCATTAACACAGACTGTAAAATCTTCGCTAAAATACTTGCCCTCCGCACTAATAAGGTAATCCCAGACCTCATCAATATCTACCAATCAGGGTTCGTCAAAGGATGATCTATCACAGATAATTCGAGAACTTTTCTCAATATTATACACCTTGCTTCTAAAATGGATTCACCAGTTGCTGCCATTACATTAGATGCTGAGAAAGCATTTGATAGGGTCAATTGGGAATTTATTTTTGGCGCATTGAGATGGCACGGCTTCAGCCCTTCTATTATTAAATATATTCAATTGTTATACTCAGCCCCTTCTACCTCCATTTGGGTAAATGGCTGTCAATCTAAATATTTCCCACTCCTTAGAGGTACTAGGCAAGGCTGCCCTCTTTCCCCACTTTTATTCATCCTTGCTTTAGAACCCTTCTTAGAGAAACTTAGACGTTCTCCAAATTATACAGGTCTCCAATTTAAAAACATCGACATTAAATTCACTGCTTATGCAGACGACATCTTGTTATATATCTCCAATCCGTCTACTTCCTTGCCGGCTCTTTTCTCTTTATTACAAGATTATTCGTTAGTTTCCGGCTATAGACTAAACATAGATAAGTCTGAAGTTCTACCTTTAAACAAATACTGCCTTTCTCATATGTTTCATGGCTCAGGTTTTGAGTGGAATCCTAAAAATATTAAATGCTTAGGCATTCTATATGCTAATAGCATTAGGGAAACCATCAAAATTAACCTTGCTGATATACTCAAAAAGCTCTCTGTCCTTATTGAGAGTTGGTCCCCTCTTTTCTTATCCTGGTGGGGTAGACTGGCCACAATTAAAATGATGCTCCTTCCTATTATTAATTTTTATCTTTCTATGCTCCCGGTTCCCCTCCGGCTCACCTTTTTTAGTACCATTAATCGCTAACTGATCAAATTTTTGTGGAACAACAGTAAAGCTAGAATTTCACTTTCTCGTCTTCAACAATCCAAAGAATTAGGTGGAGTCAATTTTCCCAATCTCAAACGTTACCATTCTGCATTCAACTTGAAACAAATATGGACATTTTTAACTGAGTCTCCTCATACACCTAAAACGGCTTGGAGCTCGTTAGAACAAGCTCAACACACACCTTTTTCATTTATTATAGCTTCTCGTATATCTCAACCCCCGAAGCGCTTGTCCTCACCCATCTTTCTTCATTCAAAGCACTTGAATCCTCTTTGCTTCGAACTCATCTTTCCTCTGTGGATCAACTCTCTCGCACTCCAATCTGGTATAATAAATATTTAAAGATTAATAATAGAGCATTATTCTGGAAGGAATGGATTGATAAAGCCATCATCACTCTGGACCACTTGTTGAAGGACGGATCCCCTATGGACTTTTCGGACATTCGAGAGTCTTTTGGCATCTCCAACACACATGCTCTTCATTATCCCTTACTTAAAGCGTCCCTGATTCATCTCCTCTCCCAGAACTGTCCCTCTAATACACCTGAACAGGCCTCCTTCTCCCCACTTGATTTTTCTACCCAGCATAAAGCTGCTGTTATTTATAAAATGCTATCCCGCCCTCTGGAGGTTAGATCCAAATCTAACTTAGAACTTTTATGGGAGAAAGATTTGGCCCAAGATTTTTCGTTTCAAACATGGGACTCTATTTGGTCAAAAATACACACTTCTTCTCGCTCAGCTAGCAGTACGCAGACCTTATATTATTTTTACAATAGACTTTTTTTCACTCCTACTGATTTGCACAAATCCAAGTTGTTAGACTCCAAAAAATGCTGGTCTTGCTCCCATGTGAATAGTGATTTCCTTCATATGTTTTTCCTCTGCCCTTTGGTTAAATCCTTCTGGTCTCGTATTTGGTTGAAATTGAACGAAATGTTATCTACAAATTTTTCTTTTGAAATTGTACATGTGTTTTTGGGTAGTTCTTCGCCTATCTGGGATGTCCAGAGTAATGTAGGTAAATTTATAGACTTGTTTTTAGCGATTTCCTTTCAGATTATCACCACCAATTGGAAGGACACCTCAAAAATCTCATATCAAGCTTGGTGGAATTTGCTTTGTCATCATCACAGGCTTGATCATGCCCACGCCACTTCATTACCTCTATTGATCAAAAAAGACTTGTTGTGGTTACCACTAACCTCTTTTCTTTCTAGATTTGCTACCTGATTTTATTTGTTTTTATGGTACCATTGTTATATCGTTTCACTTCATAATTCTTAATGTTTTCCATGATTATGTACTATTGTTTTAACTTCTGATTCATTTCCCTAACTCTCTCTTTCCCCCCTTCTTTTTTCTTCTTCTTCTCTTCCCTTCTTAAATTTCAAAATGTTAAAATGCATTTATTCTATGTAAAAATTTTCCCACCCGAGGGTTTTGGTTGCATTTATGTCATATATTCTTTTTGCTATTCTTTCTTTTTGCTATATGACCATGTAATGATGTTTTACTTCGTTTATTATATCAATAAAGCATTCTAAACTTAAAAATACAGTGTGGCAGTGCAACCAGTGCCATGGTCTTGTCGCAGCCTCCCACAAACTTTACTTTACTTCTTGCGTAGTGCCGCGCAACCACAGGAATTTACTTCCTATTTTAATTAATACATTGTAGCCAGCAGCTAGCGCAGCCAGCATGCCCCAAAGCCTACAGCGCTCTCGCAAGGGCGCAATGCAACTGAGTCCAGCTAGTTTCAGCATAGCAGCGCTATGGCTTGACACAGCTGAGGCAAGCGCTATGCTTAGCATGCGTGACTTTGCATTTCAGTGCGGTGACGCGGACCACCACACTGAAATGTGTTAGTCTAACGCTTGATGCGTGGTACTTTGCAGGGCTGCCCCACACCGAGCAGCACCATAAAGACATGCATCACCACTGGTTAGGATGCAATTTCACGAAGCTTCAGAAACAAAAGAAAACAAGCATTGACATAGCCAATAGGTCTCGCCTTTGGGACCTTATAAGTGTTTAGCCATGCAACAATTGTGCTGCATAACTGACACCTGGTTAAACACATATACGGTCCCAAAGGCGAGACCTATTAGCCAATAGGTCTCGCCTTTGGGGCCTTATAAGTGTTTAGGCAGAGCTATTGGTTTTGCCAATGTTTTTAAGAGCATTGTGGCTGCTGTGCAGCATGTTGAAAAGTTATAATAAAAAAAGACTTATAAGCATTTTTGTTACTTTATATATAACTAAGACGACATTATGTACAACTGAATGACCCAATTAAAAAGAATAAACATAAGAAAGGTCTTGTCGTTTATTTTGTCGTTGCAATGTTGGCAACTTCTTCGTGCCTATTCTAATGTTGAGGTGGTGCTTAGTGATGCTGTGGTGGTGCTGAGTGGTGTTGAGGTGGTGCTTAGTGATGCTGTGGTGGTGCTGAGTGGTGTTGAGGTGGTGCTTAGTGATGCTGTTGTGGTGCTGAGTGGTGGTGTGGTGGTGCTGAGTGGGGCTGTGGTGGTGCTGAGTGGTGCTGTGGTGGTGCTGAGTGATGCTGTGGTGGTGCTGTGCTGGTGCTGAGTGATGCTGTGGTGGTGCTGAGTGGTGGTGCTGAGTGATGGTGTGGTAGTGCTGAGTGATGGTGTGGTAGTGCTGAGTGATGCTGTGGTAGTGCTGAGTGATGCTGTTGTGGTGCTGAGTGATGCTGTGGTGGTGCTGAGTGATGCTGTGGTGGTGCTGAGTGATGCTGTGGTGATGCTGTGGTGATGCTGTGGTGGTGCTGAGTGATGCTGTGGTGGTGCTGAGTGGTGCTGTGGTGGTGCTGAGTGATGCTGTGGTGGTGCTGAGTGATGCTGTGGTGGTGCTGAGTGATGCTGTGGTGGTGCTGAGTGATGCTGTGGTGGTGCTGAGTGATGCTGTGGTGGTGCTGAGTGATGCTGTGGTGGTGTTGAGTGGTGGTGCTGAGTGGTGCTGTGGTGGTGCTGAGAGATGCTGTGGGGGTGCTGAGTGGTGGTGCTGAGTGATGCTGTGGTGGTGCTGAGTGGTGTTGTGTTGGTGCTGAGTGATGCTGTGCTGGCTCTGATTGATGCTGTGGTTGCGCTGAGTGATGCTGTGGTGTTGCCGAGTGAGAGATAGAGTGAAGATATAATGCCCAATTAGAGAGGGTGGTGAGAGAGAAAGAGAGAGAGAGAAAGGGTGTACATAGAATAAAGAGTGGAGCGGGATAGAGAGAGAGAAAGAAGGGGAGAGAGAGTGAATGAAGGAGTTTGAAAGAGAAACAGATAAAGGGGTGAGAGAGAATGAAAGGCTAAAAAAGATAGAGAGGGGAGAGTTAATTAAGTAGAGAGAGAATTAGAGAGGGGAGAGAGAAGGAGAGAGACAATAAGAGTGGGGGTGTGGAGTTTAAATAGAGTGAAGAAGTGACACGGAAAAAGTAACCTTAAATATAGCTTTGTGCTTTGCGCGAATAAATATAAAAAAAAAAACAGTGAGACACAAAAATACTGGTAATTAGGCTGTGACTCCCAATATAAAACAAATAGCGATATAAGGTGAAATCAACCCACCGAAGCAATATTTCTAACTAGACAAAAAAAAGCTTGCATTTCAATGCTAATCGCTGTTGTTTTTCATGTGACTGTAGTCCAGGGCCCTCAGTTGGTAATGTGAGCTGCTGCTGTGATTGAAACATCAGAGTCCAGAGAGTTAATGAGCCATGACGAGGAAATGAGGAAGAGATAGGAAACAACAGATGGCAGCTGCGCGTGCACGCCATCGTGAACTCAAGCTGGTCGCCAGCCGAAAGCCAGTGTTTGCACTTCCAAAACCCGCTTACTAAAACTCTCGGCCAGACCAGCGCAAGCGCTGGTGCAGGCCGAGACCTAAAAACACAGCGCAAACGACCCCCACCCCTCCAAACCGCAGCCAACACTTCTCCCAAATACTCGACAGTTAATAAAACTGCCCCTCAGGGCGCCTGCTGTATGTGCATATTTAATGCCAGCACACACGTAATTTTCATTATTTTTAGGATGAAGAACAACGAAGCGTCAATATCAAGCAAATGAAGTACTCGGGTGCGGCTGTGTGTGTGCCCGTGAAGCTGTCCCGGGCTGCCGGACACGACGGGGGGGGGGAGGGCAGTTGAAAACATCTGCTAAATAAAGGTTGTGAGAATCAACCATAAAATTATTTTATCCTTATGTCTTTCAATAAAAAATATAAGTGTAACGAGAAATGAGTTAGCACATTTTCCAGTAACACTTTTCCAGGTATATTTTCATTATAAACGTTCACAAAAAAAATAGCCATCAGTGGTCAACATGTTTTGGTCTTTCTGTGAGCCACATGTCTTCAAAAATGTGAATGGGTATTTTATGGGCAAGGCAGGGGTGGGGGGGGGGGGGGGGGTCGGTGTTTCCTTAAAAGTCACACTCCAATGCAGAAACCCTTCCTCGGCCATATGTTCAAAAGATGTGTCCTTTACAGTTGAAGTCACTGGCTTGTTTGAGGAACCACTCTTTTGGACAGTTTAAGAGAGGGGCCTGAAAAGAGGACAGTAAAAAAATGCATTTTAAAATAGAACTCGGTTAAAATCTCTAGTTGGCAGCAGGATTGTTTTAAAATCTCACCGACATTTGGGTAGGGTTGATTTAGAATCTCACAGTGTGCTATTGAGGTTACTTCAAGCCCTCATGGGATGACAATGATTTTATTTACAAAAGTTCATGGAAATACTGGAAGGTGTGATAATCGGAATTAGAAAGTTGTACCGATATTAATGTCACTGTGACAGGAAGGCTTAAAATAGAATTCATCCCAGTGTGGTCGTGTTTTTTGAAACCTCACTGGGCGTCAGTGGGTTTGGTTTAAAATTTTATGACGTGAAAGAAGGTTTGGTTTTAATCAGAGGTGTCTAAAGTTGGGCCCACAGCCATTTTGGGCCCACAATTCAGGACCAAACTGGGGTTAATAAACTGATCTAATTTAATTAATTGTATCTGTAAAGATCACACATGTATCTCTGAAAGATATGTCATGGCGTGGGCCCTCGTGGACCAAAATTGTCTTAAAATCTCCGAGAGGAGAAAAAAGATAGGTTAAATAAAAAAACAGTGTGGTAGAGAGTTTGCTTAAAACCACGAGGGACGTCAGAAGAGTCGGTTTGAACTCAATCTGTTGATGAGACAGGTTACATGTATCGGTGTGTCGGCGGATTTGGTTTGAAGCCTCTGAGTGCATGTGGATCCAATTCATACACCAGGCCTCAAGGCGCTGTTGCTGCAGAGCCAGAGGCGCACTTGGAGCCACATTTCGGGGCGGGGGCTACTAAAAATTTCGGGGGGGTGGGGTGGGGGCTGACTCTTCCAGTAATATGCAGAGTGGAGATGCAGGGGCTTTAAGAAGGGGTGAAGAGCAACAAAGCGTCATCATCAAGCAAACGGTCTTTTAAAGACCTGTGAAGTACTCGGGTGCGGCTGTGTGTGTGCCCGTGAAGCTGTCTGAGCCCGGGCTGCCACACACGAGGGCGGGGGGGGTAGGCGGCTGAAGCCATATGAGCTCAATTTGCCTGTGCAAACTATCTGGTTTGGGCAAAGCATATCTTGAGCAGAACCATTTTGATTTTCACACACAGGCGGCAAAGTGAAAGACATTGCAAGTTTACACACCCCCTAGAAAAAACCACTGAGGACTGAGAAAGTTTAACCATGGTGCCTTTAACTGTGTGACCTGCAGCAGAAGTCTTTTTTTCACTTTACTGCTGTGCAAAAGGGAAACCATACCTGGGAACCGAGAATCTGTTCAATATTATTGAAATTGTCTTCCAACACGTACTTGCACGTGAGAAAGGTACACAAGTGTACTTTCTGCTCCTACTTTTAAACTCAAAAATAGCTGCTTTAGAAAAAACACAGCGCAAACAACCCCCACCCCCCCAAACCGCAGCCAACACTTCTCCCAAATACTCGACAGTTAATAAAACTGCCCCTCAGGGCGCCTGCTGTATGTGCATATTTAATGCCAGCACACACGTAATTTTCAGGATGAAGAACAACGAAGCGTCATTATCAAGCAAATGAAGTACTCGGGTGCGGCTGTGTGTGTGCCCGTGAAGCTGTCCCGGGCTGCCGGACACGACGGGGGGGGGGGGGGAGGAGGGCAGTTGAAAACATCGACGGGTACTCTTCCGAACTGGTCCACGTGGCAGCGGTCTAGCGCGGTCACCATGAAAGAACAAGCATTGGCCGTGAAACTGACACGGCCGCGAAAGTAATCGCGAGTTTTGGAAGTGCATCAGTGGCTTTTGCTGGCGACCAGCTTGCGTTCACGCGAGCGTCCAGATGGCGAGGGAAGCCATATGGCGCCTGATCGCGCGTGCACGCTCGCGTGAACGCAGGCTAGTCCGCAGCAAAAGCCACTGTTTGCACTTCCAAAACCCGCTTACAAAAAGTCTCGCCAGAGCAGCGCATGCGCGCTGGCTCAGGCGAGACCTAAAAATAGTTTGCTTAACATACCTACATGCACAAAAAGGTAAGACTACAAGCAATAGGGCTATTCTCCATGGGAGTGGTCAAGACACAAAAAAAGGAAGGACATATGACTACAGAGAAGCAGGCCTTTTCGAAGGACACGGGAAAACAGCAAATAAAAAAAGCGATGGACGGGCTGTAAGCCCACGGAGTATATACAGCATGTCGCTGTCAGGCGAGAACTTACAGCGCATGCGCTACCTCGGCGCGACCGAAAACACATTACGAGGCGCAGGGAAAACAACTTCGACACGCAAAGCCGTGACTTGACACTCTTATCACGTGATTCTCCGTGGTTGCTAGGGCTGCTGAAAGGGATAGTCCTTCGACGGGAAATGGCGTCATCTGCTTTGCCACACGCTAGTGACGCAGTGTATAGGCCGACTGGCTCCTGGCTGTGGTAGGCGGAAGTGTCGTTGGCTTGGGTCATAGTGGTTTTCCGTTGTTATAGTCCCTGATACCAACTCACTGAGAGGCAGAGCTAGCCAGAGCGCGGGAGCCGCCAATGGTCGGAAGAGACGTGGAGTAAATTAAATTCCGTCAGCGAGGGCGGATCCGTGGCGGCCCTGTCTCCACCAGCATCCAGGCTGTCTGCCACCCCGCGTAGTGACCGGATCGGGATACCGAAAAAGACACTGCTGCGAGCCTCCACTGATTTTAATTTTGACTGCCATAGGTAGCGTAAGGTCAGTCATAAAGGTATTTTATTTTCATTGCTGTGATTTAATGTCAACCGGTGGAATTTGGAGTGTGTATTTTTTATTTTATTTATTTAATGCATTTTTATATAGCGCGGACTTTACCCGATGGTGTCAGAGCGCTGTACGATAGAACCAGTTACGTTACATGAGAGAAATGATACAAAATGGAGCGTTACAAAAATAAACATGAGACTAGAAGAGGTAGAGTAAAACCATAGAAGGCAAGAACACAATATCAAACACAGCAAGCAAGGGTGAGGTATGAACAAGAAAAAATATTACAAATTTACCTTGATGAACGAACTTCCTAGAGGGGTCTGAGAATGAAGGTATTAGTTCTGAAAGTGTCTTTGGAAGAGAAGAGATTTGAGGTCAGCTTTGAAGATCCGGATAGAGGTGGTAGCACGGAGCAATGGAGGAAGCGAGTTCCAGATTCTCACCGCATTACCTGAGAACGATTGAGCCATCGATCTTTCCCTTTTGAAGGAGGGGGGCTCAAGCAGAAACTTTTCTGCATTCCGAGAAGGTCTCGAGCCTCCAGACATTTTCAGTTTATTCGCCAGGTAACGAGGGGAGGAAGTGTGCAAGGCTTTGTGGGTGATGCAGGCAGTTTTGTAAATAGCTCTTGTCTCGATGGGAAGCCATCGAAGAGAAGACAGGATAGGAGTGATGTGGTCACCTCGTTTGGACCCTGAAATAAAGCGAGCTGCTGAGTGGAGGACGGATTTGAGAGGGGAGAGGTGGGATTTGGGTAGGCCAGTCAGAAGAGAATTGCAATAATCCAGTCTAGAGAGTACCAGCGATTGGACCAAGGTTTTTAGGTCTTTCTCCTGGAAGAACCGACGAATCCCCCACAGAAGGCGCAGCTGGTAACGTGCGTTCTTGCAATGGAGTTGATGTGGGAGATTAGGTTGAGTCTTTTGTCAAGTATGACACCTAGGGATTTAGCGCTGTCGACAATGATGGGTTTATTGTTGAGTAAATTCAGCTGATCCATCCGGGATTGAACAGGAGGAGGGGGGAGAGAGGTAGATAGGAGGAGGAATTCAGTTTTGGAGGGATTGAGAATGAGTTGGTGAACTAACATCCAGTTGTGAATAGAGTTGAGAGTAGAGTTGAGTAATGAGAGATCGTGTGCGGAAGACACCTTGAGGTAGATTTGAGTGTCATCTGCATAGAGATGGTAGTGGATCCCAGATTTACTTAGGAGGTTCCCTAATGGTTCCAGATAGAGATTAAACAAAGTGAGTGCAAGGATAGAACCTTGAGGGACGCCTTGACCTACCGCCAATGGAGACGAAAGACTGTTCGCTATCTTGATCATTTGGGATCTGTCCGAGAGGAATGAGGCAAACCATTTAAGCACTGTGCCTTCCAAGCCCATTCTCTGTTGAAGAGTGTTAAGGAGGGTGTTGTGATTAACAGTGTCAAAGGCTGCAGAGAGGTCAAGAAGAATCAGAAGGCACGATTCCCCAGAATCGTTTCTCAAGTGCACGATCTCATGCCCTCTTGTAAGACGTGGACGTGTATATTATGTAATAAAAAGGAAAGGGTTGTGACAATCTTCAGAAAACTGGCACTGTTCTATTAAGTTCGGGTCACTCTACAACTACAAAGGGACAGCATGGGTGGCGCCAGTCCAGTGTTCTGTCGTACACTAAACACAATTAACATTGGGATCTTGCATGACTCGTGCGGGGCATAACATTCTTCATATTACCACACGGATAAAAGCAAAGGCAACAGCAGGACAGCATTGAGTCACATATGGAACATATACTGAATACGTATTTGTAATGCAGACTTTCCTTGAGCTTTTCCGATTTTTCCTAGTTTTCCTATTGGATGATTCATAGGGCTAAACAATATGACATGACTGCAGAGAGAGCCACAGGAGGAAAAGAACAAGGATTGGCATAGCCAATAGGGCTCGCTTTTGGGACCTTATAAGTATTTTGTTATGCAGCACAATATCCTTGGTGCAACAACATCAACTGTTGCATGGCTAAACACTTATAAGGTCCCAAAGGTGAGACCTATTGGCTATGCCAATGCTTGTTTTAGGCTTTGAGAGCTGTTTTTTTGTTCCCTCTGGAAACAGCTGAACCAATTTACATGGGTACGGCTATGAATTATTCGTGCTAAACATGGCAGTGTAAAGCCGTCGAGCTGTTTTATTGCTGTGAGTGTAGTTTGCGTGCTTCTCAGGGGGTAGACCCTGTCTACATTTACAGCATCCCTTATGGTGAGGTATGCGGTAGTATGGGTGCAAAACACCCCCTGATGGAATAGCTTTTTGCGTGGTGTTTAGTCTGTTTTTGCATCCAGTTACACTTTTTGTGACATGCAATGGGCAAAAACATGCGAAAAAGATCTTAGCACGCAGTATTCCTCCTTGCATGGTTTTCCCTTGGTAGAGCATGGACGAAGTAGCTGTGCAAAACAAGGAAGTGAGCGCAATTTGAGAAAATCTCTTATGAGTGCAAGGTGGAAACCTGGTGCAAAAAATGTTTTGGTTGATTGAAATACATGCTCCTAACTTATAATGAAGGGCTTACTTAGCTGGGTTGGATTAACTAATATAAATGCCCATGTCTTCAGACGTTGCCTCGGCAGGGCATTGCTGTAACACAGAGTAAATATGACCAAAGGTGGGCGTTAGCTGATGTACTTTTAAAAATCCAGCAGGGGGCTGGGCTGGCCATATAGGACAAAGGAAGTGCTCCGAGAGGCTGGGGAACTGGGTGTTGATTTTACGGGTGGGTAAACCGGAAGGATCATCAGCTATGCAGCCAGGCAAACAGCCCTGCGAAACGCACACAGTTTGTAGACACGTGTATAACTCGCCCCTTCCCCAAACTCCAGAAGACGGTCCAGCTCAGTCGCCACATTCACTCGATGTAACAAGTGTTGCTACTCCCACCACTGGTCCAGTCGAATTCTACGTACAAACAAACCTTCTGACTGGCCTTTTATCTGGACACGTACCCAGGTATTAGTGTGACTAAAAGTGTCCGATACCTAATCTGTCAGAGCAGTCCACTTAGCAGGGAGCCCTGCAGTTGTACGTATATGCATTGCAAAATGTCATCCCATGGGGACAGTAAAACGAAACAGAGCTGCGAGGAGGCGTTGGTGGGTTCTTTGTAAACTGCATGTTCTCTGCACAGGCGCCTGCCGCGGTAGAATTAATTTTTTAAATATGCCTGTCCCAAATTTTTGGATTGTAAGCTTTCAAATAAATACATGTAATTTTAGAAATGCGTTTGTAGCATCCTTTGCAAAGTGTGTCGGCGTTTATTCTTCTCAAGAAGCCGTTTGCCATCCCTGGTCTTCCTGGCTGTCTCCGCTACGAGTGAGTGACCTCTGCTGCACACGGCGCCACGTGGGAGATGGTCACATGACACCTAATTAACAAATAGTAATCGGCACGATGAAAGGCGCACAGGCAGGGGAGCGAGAGTAAAGCGCGCGCAGCCACGCTAATTGAAAACAGATGGCCCCTGCGCGCCGCTGCTCGCTCCCGCAAGGTGGATGCCACCACAAGCACGAGTGCTTGAAAAGAGCAGACCGATTTCTAAAGGTCATCTCCTAGAGCAGCGCATGCGCTGCTCTAGGCTCGACCTAAAAAGGTGTCAGGGTTATCAAGCGTACACCCTAAGTTTGCTTTAAGTTTTGTTTATTTTCGAAGCTAATTAAAATACTATAAAAATCACTGTTAAAGTCTCATTTATAATGCACATTTTGGAGACAGTACCTGGCCTTTTGTGTTAATTTTTCCAAATACAATTCTTATTGTGTCTAGGTCTGTTAGGTCTTACCGGAGTATTATGCTCAGTTTTGGAGCTTAATGTTTGTTCTGATGCTCAAATTCGGAATTTGCAAAAAGAACAGATGATGGGTGGAATGCTGAACAAATCAAGCATTCACCCCCAGTCACAGATCTGGGTTAAATCATCCTTTTTAGGTCTCGCTTGAGCCAGCGCTCATGCGCTGCTCTGCGAGACTTTAAGTAAGGGCTTTTTAACTCCAAACACACGCTCGTGCATGTGCTTTTTTTTAAAATCACACCTATTGGCCTTTGCGTGCGTCTTTCTACGAAAGTCAGCACGCAGTTGGCCAAAGGCGGGTGCATAGCCCGCCTTCTCTCTGACTTGGCCTAGGGTCCGCGGGAGCGAGCATGAGCGCCATATGTTTCCAATTATCGCGCCGTGTCTCGCGGTCGCGTTAATTGGAAACATATAGGCAAACGCGTCGCTTTCACTTTCGCCGCGGCGGGCACAAGCGCGCTCGCGCGCGCACCACTTCCGGGCTTGTGATACTTTAGTAACCAATGGTATATTTTATGACTACTGTTTTATGTTCTATGATTACTCAGAGACTACTCATTTGTTTGCCATTTTTCAACTCTAGACCGCACATCTTTATACATGTTCATTTTTGTTAATCATAACATTTAAATAAAATTGCTTTAAAATAAAAAAAATACTTTTTACTTTGTCTAAAACTTCAGCACATACTTACTACATATAACTGCTATCTGATATACAAATTAAGCACAATGACAATAAACAAAGCTTCTGATGCAAGTACACACGTATATTTTTATCACATTGATGCCTTCCTACAACTAAGCATATTAATAATTAAATAATACAATCATCATTATGATACATCAGTACCAACAAATGCAGTTCCATTAATGTTTTTTTCAGTCAGGAATTGGACATGTTCGTTTGAAGCAAGGGTCATATTATGTCATTTATGATACCGCAATGCTCACTTTGGCCATCATAGAGATGCCCACGTGTTTCAACCTCAAATACTGGGCAGTATTCACAGGCGTCTTCCTCAGGGCTGTGAAAACAGTGCTCTGTGCAGGCTCGCCTGATATTATTTACAATGGCAATCCTGCTCTATGGCAATTGTAGGAGACATTCATGGTTTCAAACGGGGTTTTATGTACGCACCTGAACTGTGCGTCTTTCTAGTCCGCCACGTGCATACCGGGCTTTTTGAAGTCACTGGCGCGTGCTGGGGTTCCCTACTGTGGACGAAACCTCCTGCGCGGGGGTGGAAACTACGCAGCGGGTCTGTGTCTCTTGGGGCTTGTCAGACTGTTGCTTAAGTCAGTGTTGATTTTATGAAAGTAAATATGACTGATGGCAAGTGAGGGTACTGTATGCAGCCAATTGTGAATGGGGTCCCTCCCTCGTGAACCTAAAGGGGATCCCTCGTATTACACCTCCCTGCTGGTCATTTCTATCTTCATCTCCATCTGTCTCTCTCATAGCTCCCTCACCGGGAGCCTCTAACCCACCCCGCCACTCACTCTACACTCCCCTCTCAATATCTCTTTCTCTGATGGAGGCCTCCCCCTCACAGATTCCCCCACTCCCCCTCGGTCGGTCGGCTGCACCATTCGCCCCAGGCCTCACCCCTTTCCTATTCATCTCTCTAACCGCCTCTCACAGTCACTACCGATGCCACAGTCGCCGGGGCTGCACCTCACAGCCCTACCCCTCCAGCCACAGCACCCTCCCCAGGCCTCTCCACCTTCCATTCTAGCTCTCTCTCCGTTTCCCCGCTCCCAGGCTCTACGCCACTGCCTCACAGCTCACCCCCTCAGTCAATGGCTAAAGCATAACCATGGGGTCCGCCTGCAGAATATGGCGAGGGGCCTCTGAGACTACGGTAGTTTACAGATGTATTAGGCTTTAGGATATATGTAATCTATGCCTTTAAGCACAAGGGGTCAAACAAACTTCAGGCGAGTGTCTGGTTCCAAGGAGCCGGCGCTCTGGGAACACACGGCCCTCGGAGGGGGGTGGGGGGGATGGTCTGTGGTGGATCTGAGGCAGATCGTTCAATTAATTAGACCCCGCTCGTCATTCATTTTTCGCGGCAGTCTTACCCTCTGAAGATTGCATTGCGACCTTTATACACATATGCTTATATTTACATCTGTTTAAGTAGATGGTGCATAAAGAAAGACATGTTTATGCAAAACTCTTCTGTTGTATAATCTAAAACATTGGTTATATATATATTGTGTTTGTATGCCTGCCCACGTATGCCCCTCTGGCACTCTGTCCACCTACCCACGGGTGTCTGTCTGTCAGCACACATCTGTTTGTCTGTCTGTCTAAGCATTGGCATAGCCAATAGGTCTCGCCTTTAGGACATTATAAGCGTTAAGCCATGCAACAGTTGATGTTGCACCAAGGATATTGTGCTGCATAATTAAATACTTGTAAGGTCCCAAAGACGAGACCTATTGGCTATGCCAATGCTTGTTGTTTTTTGCTCTCCGGTCCAGTTTAGACCCAGCCATATGCAAATCAGTCTTAACCCTGCTCCCCATGAACAGTCTAGCCCGGACTGCCAGGCCAGTACCTCCCTGGACCAGAAACCAGCAGCCTGGGACCGTTTTCGGGGTATCACCCCCATATCAGCCAGGCTAGCTTGAATCTGGTGACATAGCGAGCATGCAACCCATTTCTGGGCATACCCTTCCCCCTTAGGGCGACAAATGCAAAGAGAGAGATGATGGATGGAATGCTGAACAAATCAAACATTCACCCCAGTCGCAGATCTGGGTTAAATCCATCGTAGTGTTTGCTATGTTCGCCCAAAGTGGCCAAGAGTATGCCCAGACGTGGGTCCTTTGCTCGCTGTGCCACTGGATTCAAGCTAGCCTGGCTGATGAGGGGTAATACTCCGAAACCGGTCCCAGGATGCTTGTTTCCAGTCCAGTGAGGACCTGGCCTAACAGTTCGGGCTGTGCTGTTCCCATGAAAAGCTGGATCAAGACTGATTTTCACAGGGCTGGGTCTAAACTGGGATGGCATGGTGAGAAAAAGAACAATGGATTTAACCCAGATCTCTTGACTGGGGGTGAGGGTTTGAAAAGTTTCAGCACTCTGTCCATCATCTTGTTGTGTTTGCTATTTTCACCCTAAGTGGCCAAGGGTCTGCACAGACATGGGTCCCTTGCTCGCTGTGCCACTGGATTCAAGCTAGCCTGGCTGATGAGGGGTGATACTCATAAACCGGTCCCAGGATACTTGTTTCCGGTCAAGGAGGGACCTGGCCTTACAGTGCAGGCTAGACTGTTCCCATGAGGAGCAGGGTCAAGACTGATTTGCGTATGGCTGGGTCTGGACTGGAATGGCGTGTCGACCAAAAAAACGATGGATTTAACCCACATCTGGGGCTGAGTGTTTGGAAAGTTTCAGCAGTCCGTCAGTCATCTTGTTGTGTGCTAAATTCGGAATTTTGACAGCCACACATCGATATTTCTAGTTCCAGAGACCTCAGGAGGTTTCTATGATTTTACTGTAAGTACACAGTGCTTCATTGTACTTCAGAGTAGATTTGCTTCCCTATAAATAAGTGAGCAAGCAAAGGTTTACCACAAACAAAAATGATTGCTAGGACATGGACCGAAAAGGGGCACTTTGTTATTCAACATATCCGTCACATTGTAGACACACATATGACCCTTTGTCAAAGCAAGACATTCCAAAGGCCATGCAGAGCTGTATGTGTTGTTTATCACCATACTGTTTATCACTGCGCAAACTACATGTTGCTCACACAAAGACTAGCAAAACACTAGAGACCAGGCCATTTCAGTCCTACACAGAAACCAAGTGCACATTACCGGCTGTGTTTCCTTACGCTGGCCAATACAGCTATGGACTATCGTAAACCCAGTCAGTATGAAAAGGCACCTGAAAAACCAACACGCAGAGTTTCATATTAATGGCAAATGCATGTTTTATTAGGTGCTGTTCCCCCGATAACTGGAGTGATGTGCCCAGTTTTGTGGGCCATTTGTGACCATTATTTCCAGCTCTGCGAGGCACATCTGTTGTGTCAAGCCAGTTCCTGAGGCATGTGGGTCTCGTGCGCAATTAGTCCATCCCAAACAAGACTGTACAGAATGGTCGAGCACAACTGATTATGATCACCCTAGATTGGGCAAGGAAGATTTTGTATGCCGATCTGTTGGAACTCTGCACTTGGTCCCTTTTCCTCTCCTGCACAGTGGACATGCTTTTCTTTCAGGATGGTCAAGTCCACCACCCCAATCCTGTGAAGCTATGGCTGCACGCATGGACATTGAGTGGTACCAAATAGTGACATTATATTTGCCTAATGAAATGACAGACATCATCTTGGCTGCCAGGAAACCCAGCACAAAATCCATTCATATAAGATGCCGAAGTAAATTTGTTGACTGGTGTAAGTGGGATGGTTTGGGCTCACCATTTTGATGCTCTCAGCTTTGCTCTTTCTTGCCTGAGTTTGTCAGTTGCTGCTCTTTAAGGCTATTGCACTGCTTTCTGTTCCTTAACATGCCTCCCTGATCAGCCTTCTGAAAGGTTTGCCTTTCTTGTTTCCCGCCACTCCGTTTATTGTTCGTTAGTGAGATTTGAATTTGGTGTTAAAGTTCATCATAGCATTTCAATTTGAGACAAAGCATGGTGCCTAGTTTGTCTGGTAATGCTAAAACCTGATTTCTTAGTGGCAATAACTTCAGCCTGTAGGGTTGGTGAACTATATGGTCCAGCCACCTTTCACAGTGTTTTACCAAGATAAACTGGTTTCACATCTACTCTCCATTTGTGCAAAAAGTTGTCATCCTTTCACATGGACTAACTAGTCTATCATTCTGCAGCCCTCCTTCCAACCCTACCAAAGAGAAGCAACTATAGGCTAGATTGCATGTGCCTAGTGTCTTATTAAATGGACTGCACACAACTGTTCAGACTGGATGATCAGTTGTTTGTGGGATTCATTGTAGGACCCAAGAATGACAAAGCTGTACCTAAGCACATGAACTCACACTGAGTTCTCCTTTGGATTAAGATCTGCTGTGCCTTTGTCTAAAAAGACCCTCCAACTGACATTTATGCCCACTCCATGAGGGCTATCTCTGTATCTACTGCTCTCAGCACAGGTGTCCTGGTGCCTGACTTTTGCCAAACAACTATGTAGTTATCCTGACATACTTTTGCCAAGTGTTATTGACCTTGTAGCTTAGGCTTACAATTATGGATACTTTGCTAGTGCTGTTGTATGACTTTCGTGGTTATTCAGCACCATCCAGTCACACCTCCAGAGGGCACTGCTTTGGGACTCGCACGTAAGGGGAGCAATGTGCAGAAATAGGTATCCTTCAGAAGGAAAAAGTTACTTACCTTTAGTAATGATATTTGTGATGAATACTGTATCTTCCCATAAGTTACTCTCTGCCTTACCTGTGAGTCAGTGCCATATTTAAGATTCCAGGGTATGCAATGGGCCGTTTAAGGTCATTGACTTTGTTGTTTATGCTCTCTGTTCCTTTCTGTGCCTCTCAAATGGGTGTGGAAAAAGTGCATGAAGCTGATGGCAGCTTGCAGTCAATGTCATATATGTCACATCCTGGGTCGGTCAAGCCATGCCTTGATCGTTGTTGGGGGAGGGGTGGGGGCGCGTTGGGGATTAGATTGAGCCTGGTGCCTGAAGGATATTCATACGGCCAGTAATCTGCGGGAAGATGTCTCTAATTTAAATTTCATTATAGAGGGAAAGTTGCTTTTTCTTCTCATTCTCGATGAGAGAGTTTTTAAGTTGGAAAAAATATTTCAAACCCTGGGTATATTTGTTGCTTAAGATACTCTCTTTTTGTATTTTGTACTTCATGTACATAAAGAGGCATTTTTCACCGTAAAGTACCTTTTCGAATTTGGCATAGTAGTTTTTTTGTTACAGGTGACTGCTTTTCTCACTGATCCAGACATAGAAGTAGGGCAGTGCTGGTGGGAGCTTGGGCATAATTAAGGGTATCCACTACACTCTTGTTTTCCTCTAATTTGTTTATTTTAACTGCTGGGAGTATTTGCCAGAACATAGTATGTAAAATATTATGTAGAAAAGCCAGCTTGTAAAGTGTGCTTACCTTTTTTTTTTTTTCTCGCAGCTTAATCTTGAAGGTGTATTGGGCTGGGGAGGGCCAAATAAATTACCTGAGTTTTATTGGAAGAAGCACCGTCTGGCTTTAGTTAAGCAGTCCATTTTGCACAGAACAATATGCTAAAGGTGTGTGAGGGATAGTTTTTTATTAAGCTAATGTAAACGATGTAAAGTTTAGTCTGTGAATTTGCAGAAACACCAGATATTTATGATTTATTGCCTTTCTGAATTCTAGATGGGTGCTGATTATTGTTGTCTTTGGAAGCTTTGTTCGGAGCTCTCAAGATATCCAGAGAGCTGTTTTTTTTTTAATTTTAGTTGGAATGATCAGGAGTGGTTCCACCCTTCTGCTTTGCTTGTGCAGTTTGAATTTCCACTGCAGGAAGACCGTTTCTGTTCCAGTTCCATAGATGACCCAGTGTGCAATACAGCATGTTTTTTTATGAGATTCTGCTAACTACAGACAACCTCTAGTCGTCTAGGCCAAGGTCTTTAGGTCTGATGGTTTTTTTAGTTTTCAGATGTGTTGAGTATCATCGGAATAGTTATAATCGGAAAGCCTGAAACTTGTGACAAGGTCAGGAAATGTAGCCGAGTATACATTTAAGATGAGAGGAGCAACTGTTGATCCTTCTGGAACACCTACCCTAGAGGTCAGACCGTGCCAGGCAGTGCAGATGGTATAATTTTTGTTCTGTCTACGTTTAATTCATATGTTTAGTTTTTATAACAGTAGTTGATGGTCATCTGTTCGAGTGAAGCTGATGTATCCACAAGGAATAGGGCTGCAACTCCTTTGAAATCTGTGGGGTTCTTGAGGTCATCCATGTAGGAAAGTGCCCCTTTTTGACATGGTCACCTCCACTTTTTGCCTGGTAATTGATGCAGTTTTGACAAAGTGCACTGGGTACCTGCTATCCAGGTCCCTCGTGCCAGATCTCTTTCCCTAAATCTGTACAATTGTTCCACCAATTGGCAATCCTTTTAGGACCCCTCTAAGTCCCTAGTATATTGTACCTAGGGCATGGGTACTAAAGAGGGTCCCTAAGGGCTGCAGCATGTATTATGCCACCCTAAGGGACCCCTCACCACACTCATGCACACTGCCATTGCAGACTGAGTACCATGGTGCAGAGGACAGTGAAGACACAACATGTCACACCTCCTGTTTGCCATGCCTGCAGACTCTGCATGTAATATGAGTAAGTCACCCCTACAGCAGGCCTTACAGCCTGTGAGGACATCGCTGCAGGAGCAGATATGCCCCTGTGATATCCAAGTCGATTCTTGAACTTTGCCAGTGAACACGGAAGCCATCTTGAGTCTGTGTACCTGCCTTTGGAGAGTACGAGTTCCCCAGCTACATGATGGCTTCACTAAAACCAAAGTCGTTTAGTATCAAACATCTCGTATGAATAAACCCACACTGATTCCCGTGATGGATTCATTAATACATGCACCCAGAGGGCACTTTAGAGGTGCCCCCTGAAAACCTACCTACCTCTAGTGTACTGGCTGAATGGTATAGACCAGCCTGCCACCACGGACAGGTTTCTGACCCCCTGCAGGTGAGCGCGCACTCTCTACGAGAGCAGAAGCAATGCCTGCTCCGGCCGGAGATGTTGCCACCTCCTCCAAAAAGGATGGCTAAATAATCAGCACATCAAGGCAGGAGGCTTTAAATGCCTGTGCCGTCTTCGATATGCAACACAGGTTTCCCCCAGACAGGGGAAATGCCACCCCCTGCCTTTGGCCCATTTGGCACCAGGATAGACGGGAAAATTAGCTAGTCAGGAGGCGTGTTCACTATCAGGCCAGTTCCACCCCTAAGGTGGGCTACCTAATGTGAACACGAAAACTAGAATTCCACCATCTTGGTTTTTGGTGGAATTAGGTTCACTGGGTCTGGGTTATGCCCACTTTCCACAGGAAGTGGTCATAAAGGGGGTGTAGTTGCCCTTAAGGTAAGTAGCCCATTAGCTACTACCTATCACTCCCTTTAAAGCCCCTAAATTGAGTATTTAGGTGACACCTCTGATGCCAGGAGCTCAGATTCGATGGACCCAGAAGATGAGGACAAAGAAGAGTTGCAAAAACTGAAGACTTCTGTGGACGTTTGGTGCCAAACCCTGCCTGCCTGCACCATTCTCGACAGTTGTGAAGAAACCAACTCATCCTGCAGCTGAGCCTCTACCAAGAACCCTGGTAGACTGCCAGCCCTTCTCAAATTGTCAGCAATCTCCCTTGGAGTAGAGGAGCTACTCCCCTGCATTCGGCAGGCACCAAAATAGCAAAGTGCGGTTTACTGTACTACCGCTCCCCAGTCGTACCGACGCACCAGCTGCCCAGGAAGATGTCTCCGTGCTCCAGAAGGTCATATCAGTCTCCCTATCAAGTGAGAAGGTGCTAGGACCAATCTGAGCTGCACAGCACGAACACCTGGGGTAGAGGACCCCTTTCAGCAGCCAAGACATGTTTAAGTCTAGTCAGGACTCCAACAGCACTGAGACCTAGCAGCTGTCAAGGGATGTCTGTACCACAGAGACCGACTTCAGTGGCCCAGCTGTTTTGATTTTTGCACCCTCAACTGGCGAGACTCACAACCGCAAGGCCCTGCGACGCACCAGCTCAGCCGACCAAACCCCTTTGCAGCCGAGCGCGCCCCCCCCTCCGTCCGTCTGTCAAACAGTGTAGTGGCATCAGTTTATTGACATTTTTATTGGCTGAAAATGGGTATTATCACAAATTATGGCAAGCCGAATAAGCTGTCTCATTTGGGAGCCCCTAGCTTATAGGTCTAAGCATCTGTAATGAATAATATTATCCATCTAATTTTGTATGAGGATGATAGTAAGGACAAACTAATATGATAGGTGTTATAATGCTCTGTTTCTCATGTCACCTGATTTATTATTTATTGCTTAATGCATTACCTATGTGATTATATATGATGATTAAGTAATTGTGTATATATGATTGTTAAAAGGTGCTCTAAAAAAAAAAAAGGCGATACCCTTGCCCCATGCCTCAGTTCGGTGGCCCGAGAAGAGGACCTCTGCTAACGCAGCCTGGTCACTGCCACAGCTGCCCTTGCCCATTTAGCCAGGGGTATTTCAGGCACTTTGTGGAGCTCTACAAAAGAGCGTCCTCCAGCTTCAGTGTTCAGGCCATGCCCCCTACCACCACCTTTGCTTCCACAAGTATGAGCTAATTAAAGCATTCTACCCCTCCTTTATTTGTTTTACTCACATATGTTTTATGGTCTGCGGAATAAAAGATGTAATCCGCTTAGTACCCATTCCTCCAGATATTTACCAGTCCCGCAGATCAGAAGCTGTATCACCCTGACAGAGGGCTGGCACCACTTGGACTGTTTTGGGGTTTTTGCGAACGGTATGTTACAATATTCACATCACCTGCAACTATTCAATCTCTTTTGACCAGCTTAAATATTTCAGAAACTGTGTCTTGTAGGTTTTTCTCCTAACCTGTGTTAGATACATAGACAGATGCCACTCACTAGATGCGCAGTTCTATGATCTAATGTCCTTTCATATCTGCTGCAGTTGATAGCACTTGCCCTGCTAAAGTCCTAGAGCACAGGATGGCTACCCCGTCCATTTTGAGGTGTCGGCTGTAGACAGCACATGCACTGTCTCAAAGAGACTGCTGCATCTACTTTGTGAGCTTCAGCCCGTCCATATGCTTCCCATTTGCTGGTTCCATCGTCGCTCGCTCTCTTTCTCCCCATCTGTCCATGGCATGCATTTGTCATGCCCCTTCCTGTGTTTTCCCCTCCCCGAGAGCAGCGACCAAGTACACTGTCCCTCCACTATCCCTCATTTTATGATCAATTTAGGAACTTCTTTTTGCTTCGTTTACGAGCCCTCCTCAGGAGCGCTGGTGTTTTCATTACTGCAGATTTCTTTTTTTTTTTTTTCTTCCGTCGTATCCCGTTCTCCTGTGTCTCCTCCCTCCGTATTGCAGGCTTCCGAAGCCGCCTCCCCTACTGTTCTCGCTTCGGTTTCTCTGCTTCCTCTGCAAGCCTCTTCCGCAGTGCGGCTGCCTCCGCCTACCGCAGACTCGGCCTGGGCTAGCTGGTGTTGCTGCTGCTCATCCCCTCCCCCCCCTGCCCTCGGCTCCCTCGGTACTCCTGTGTCCAGCTGCTGCTCTGGTCTCCTCCCCCTGACCTCTCTGGCGGCTGCTGCTGCTCGCTCTTCCCCCCCCCCCCCTGCTCTCGCAGGCTTCCCTGGTACTGCCGATCGCTCCCTCTCCTTAGGCTGCGAAAGCCTTCTCCTCCCCTGCTTGTTGGGCTCTTCCCTCCCCTGCAGCCCATGCGGCACTGCTGCTCCCCTCTCCCTCTCAAGTGTGGGTTGGTGTTCGCGTCTTCTCTCTCCGCAGGGTGGGCTGTCCTGCCTCGCAAGGCTTAGGATGCTCCCAGTGTCCGCACCCTCCTGTCCAAGCTGCTTTCCAGCATAGGATACCGGTAGGGCGCAGCAGGAGCCACCCACAGTCTGGTCATGGGGACCATAGGAAGGTGCAAGGACCTGCAGAGTGTGACATCCCTTTACCGACCACCTGTCTCTTTCCCCCCCCCCACCCCAATGTCCTCACTTTGATGTGTGTGCTTTATATGAACAGGAACCCCCGACTGTCCCCTTACCATGGTGTTTGTTTGTGATTTCAGAGTTGTTATGTCAGTTTTATATTCGCTTGTGCAGCTTTTGCCTGGGGTGCACCTTAGCTCCTAGAATCCGTTTTTGCAACCGGGATAGAGGGGTAGTGCATTAGCATTTGGGCATCATTGCTCCTCATGAAGCCTTTTATAAAGTATAGTTAACCGATGTCTCCCCCCCCACCCCCCCCTCCGAAAGGGCACTCACCCGACCAAAGGAGTGAAGGAGCACAAGCTGAGGGGCTGCACCTTCTGACTTGCGAGAAATGACACAAATTTTATGTTTCAGAGCTGCCTATTGGTACTATTGTTATGAAAATAATTCAAACAGGTGTCTCTGCCCATCTGTGCTTGTGGGGACCTGGTGAAAGAGGGTCAAGGTGTGTATAGGTGAGGAGCAGGGAAACGCGTGTGTGCAAGGATGGGGTGGGGCTCGTGCAGCAGGGTGGACTGTGGGTGCTCACCGCATCGGAGGTGCAGTTTCAGTGCACTGTGGCATTGTTTCTCGTTAGAAACCTGTCCTGCCCTACATATTTCAACAGGGAGCTGCCCACACCCCTCTTACAGATCCCTCCTTCTTACAGACCAGTCCTACCCAGTGCATTTCAACGCGGAGCTGCCCCCTTTACAGACCAGTCCTGCCCTTGCATTTCAAAGGGAAGCTGCCCTCACCCCTCCCACCACCCCCTTACAGACCAGTCCTGTTCAGTGCGTTTCAATTGGGAGCTGCCTTCATCCCTCTTGCACACATGTCCCTCAGACCCATCCTGCTTCATTCATTTCAATGCAGGGGCTGTAACCGGTCTCTTTTACAGACCCTCCAAGCATTTAAATGGGGAGTTGACACCAATTTATTAGTAAGTAGCAGTAAACAATGAACTATACCTTATTATTAGGTCTCGGCTCTAGACAACGCGTGCGCTATCTCTAAAAGACATATATAGCCCTCGGATTGCCACGACCTATTGGCTTTGCTAATGCTTGTTGCTCTTGTGTGATGCCACTACTACTGGGGAAACCACTTAGAAAGAGCCATCCCTCCTT
The DNA here is from genome assembly GCA_963921515.1 of Calotriton arnoldi. NCBI lineage: Eukaryota > Metazoa > Chordata > Amphibia > Caudata > Salamandridae > Calotriton > Calotriton arnoldi. The sequence continues at coordinate 787,083 of CAWUFW010003894.1, read as the reverse complement.
TGCCCCCCAGTCTTTTGTAAACAGGTGTGTCTCTTGCATGACACACATTTCCATGTTATGATCTATTCTGCAAGAGTCCAGTTGCACCTTGAAGCTTGGGCTATAGAAAATGTTATCCCAATCCATCACACAGAATTTGAATTTTTTTTAATGTGGTTTGGAAAATGTTAGTATTTCTTTCATAGAATGTGTTAGCATCTTACAAGTTGATCAGACGTCTTGATAGAGGAAGAGTGGAATTGGTGGTTGGGGGATAGGTTGTTTCAAATGATTTACTTTTGTGTATTGAATTAGTTGAGAGAATAGAAATCTAAACAAGGGCTATTCAAAAAATTGAAACAAGAAAGTAGTTGCTCAAGGGTGTATTGTGGTTCCTGTCTTTTGCTTCTCCGGTTCATTATGAAATGAGAACCTCAAGAAGGGACCAATACTGGTGTATGCCCATTTAGTTCTCATGACAAATCATGGTCTGCGAATAAGTCTAACTCAAATAATAGTCTAACTCTCAGGTTCACTGAAATCAATATTATTGTGAGCAATAGGTCTGCTGCATTTATCCATAGGAAGAAGTTTGTAATTGGGATTTGTACGGGCAGCCCATTAAAAGAGTACCACAATTTTGTTTCACAGGCATTTAGTTCAACCAGAATATGAAAGGAATTCCCCATAGTATGCAGCAGAGTACTTTTGCAACAGCTGAAGGTAGGGGCATCATATATTTATAAACGCTGGGTAACAATCCGTAGACAAATCTGAAATCCCAACAATTTAATATAGAGTTGCTATTTTGGAGTTGAATGAAGTAAAGTTGAGCGTACAGTTTGTAAGAAGTTTTTAACTATCCCGAAAAAGGTGCTTCCAAAGTTGCAATGAGATTTGACCTTGGTCCAGTATCTGTATCTAAAAGTTCTGAAATCTTATCAAGAGATTAAACATTCCTGCAGAAACTGTTTTTAAAAAAAATTTTTTTTTTTTTTTTTATATCGAGCTGTGCCAGGTCAGTAAGAATCATCATAGCTTTAAAAAAAATAGTATACCCACATTAAAACATTAGATATGTGAAGATTTGAAAAACATGAAAGCTCTTGCTGTGTATCAAAGTACAGTAATACATAATTTTAGAAAATATCTGGTCATTGTGGAGAATGTGTTATCTATAACCAAATTTCAAATCCCCCTTTATTTGATAAGCTCACTTAATGACTGGATTCGTAGGTTTTTCCTTAATTTTTCTTTGGAGACCGGGTCTTAAACTATAGGAGAGTGGATATTAACCTTTTCACTTCTGTGAGCCCCACTTAATCCTTCCTGGAACCCGGGGACCCCCACAGAATTATTATTTGAATCCGAGGACCCCTCACTGAGTTTTTTTCTGGAAGCTGTGAACCCCGGCATAAGCTGTTTTAATTATTGAAACACAAAACAATACACAAAAAAATACAGAAACAAGCATTTATCAAACTAACACAAATATGATAACAATTTAATTCACAAAGAAATTTAAAGAAAACCTCAGAATTGTAATTTTAATGGGAAGAATAGAGCTTTTCTGAATTCAATTTCGGCCACTCATCATCCATACTATATTCTGTTTGATGCATTGGCACTGGTCCCATGCCTCAATCTGAGGATACTAACTTAATTTTTAGCCTTAAATTTCAAATTCCTTCATTTTAAGAGTGTTTTTACATTTTTATTTAAAATTTTGCTTCTTTGTTTATATAAACGTTATTAATATTTTAATATTCTAAACAGTTGCAGACCCCCTGAGTAGGCTTTGCAGACCCTGGGTGTCCCTGGACACAGGTTAAGTACTACTGCCATAGGCTACTCTGGGGAGATGGGAAATCAGTGTGTGACTTGCATGTATGTAACCTAAGTATTTTAAGCATATAAAATCTTAATCACATATTATTTATCTGTCCAGCACTGAATTGTGCTACCTCTCGTTATGTGCATCAAGTGTTTATAATGACAGAAAAAAGTACTGCAAAGGTGACACTGTTATTGTATAATCCTGAATTAATGATGCAGGTAAACGTTACAAAAGTGTTATTTTCTTTAAATGTTTTCTAATGTGTTAAGTTTGTGTAATAACACATTTGCCTAAACCTTTGAGAACAATGACCAATCTTAGCAGTCACTGAAACATGACTCCCCGACTACACCTCAGTGATTTTAGACACAATTTTGCAACCTGACTTCCAAACCATATTTTGTTAGGGTGCTCTAAATGGAACATATATAGGTATCAAAAACCAGTGGCAACACTGCCTCCCTTGAAGCTGAGAGACCCAAAGTGTCTGGAAGTGCAGGCATCAATCAGATAGGTAACATCTTGCATCTGCTTTGAGATTCCTGAAAATGATGTGGGACGCAGATAGCATCCTGCTGTGAAGGGGGCATTGCATGGTAGGTAATATGAGGAGAATGTGGTACCTGTAACACAAAAGTATGGAACACAGAGAGGCAAGGCGTGGCTCAAGTCTGTGTCATTCACGTCTGTCTGAATTGCCTTCACCTATGAGGCAGTTTGTATTAGTTTCATGGTTACAGAAGTGGCAATAGTAGAAAGTAGAGTATGGCTTCTGGAGTAGATGTAAGCTTTCACTCCTTTTACCTTCAACTAGACCCAAATAACTAGATTCCATGAGGCTGCCATCTTCCACTGTTGACAGTCTTGGCTTGGAGGTTGCTGAAGCCTTGCTCTACTTATATTGACTGAACAGGAACCAAATTGTCATTCATAAGAGAGCCGGTTTCGGAATATTTGTAATCTGTTTGGAAATTACCTCAGCAGATCATAGGCAGAGCCACTACAATTGAGCACCGCTGAAAAAAATACGCGGCGTACAAAGGCAAATTATGCAGCATCACACAGCACAATTGTTCACTCTTTTATCTCCCTGCCTTACCATTTTAACTCTTTGCTCCAAAAGATGTCCAGATGATATTCAAAATTCAGATGCTTCCTAATGACCCTTGGAGCGAGGAAGGCTTGGGAAGTGGAAGTGCCTTGTTGATATCCATTGGGGATTGTAGTAGGGTATTGGCATGTTTTACATTGACGCAGTGGGGAAAGGGAATGCGGAAGTCAGAAGAAGCTTGGGCTGACGGATGGTCAACCTTGCTTGGAACTGGGTAGGGAGCACAGGTTCTTAGATGTGATAGGGATGGTCAGAGGATGTGTGGTCTCGGCTGCGCAACTGCCTTCAGCCCTTGATCGGTCAGTGGGCTGGTTGAGGTGTACGTATGCTGTGATGATAGTCCCACAGAGCTGGTGGGTTTTACCACCCGATCGTCATCTCTGAGCATGCAATACTATGCTCTATGCTGTGTACATAGATAATAAAAGAAATTGACAGGACATGAATAAAATAAAACGATACCCTAGTTTAGACTATAGAAAACTTATCTTATTTAGGGAGCCTTTATTCTTGTGTCTGGTTAATGCTATGATTAATACTTCAGATGTTTACTAGCCTACATGGAGCTGGTGACCTTATGATGGGTGTAGCCTGCTCTATCCTTGTTGGTCTTGATTTGCTTTGGATCACATAATGGGGTCCTGCAAGGGTTGGGAGTGGCAATGGGATGCGATGACCCGTTGGCTAATGGCGTCTCTCCTCCTCTCAGTGATGCCCCCCTCTTCAGTAGTGCTTATCAGGCTCTTTGTTATGTGTGTCACTGCCGGACCTGATGCCTATATTGCCTGTGGAGTCCCCATGACTGACTTGTGGATTTCCAGGGATGCTAAAATCTCATCTCCCATGCTGCTCAGGCTGGCTGGAGGTCTTTCAGGGCTATCTTAGGGTCCCTCTTTACAATGGGGCTACATTTCTGACAGTTGTACACCCATCTCTGGTTTTGTTACTGCCATGGATGACATGAGAATGGTGCAGGTGTGGAAGGTTGGGGGGAAGTGTGAACTGTCAAAGATGGTATGATATGGGAATCACAACAGTCTTTCTTATCGGTCCAGACAGCAATGTTTCAGGAACTTTGGGCCAGATGTACGAAAGGAATTTGCATTTCTTAACAGACTGTATCGCAATTTCGGTCCATTGAGAAATGCAAAACTGCCTTTCAATAGGTACAAAGGCCTAAACGCGGCCGCAAAATGAGGTTTCTGCCCATGAGAAATCGCATTTTGTGATTACGTAAATAGGACATTGCCAGTAGGGATTTCCTATTTGCGATTTACTAAGCACATGTTCAAAGCATTTCCTAAATTCAAAATGGGCATTTAGGAAATGCTATTACCATTGAATCCAAATCGATGGTATTCATGTGCAATATTAAAAATGCACTCAAACTGCATTATTTAAAGTGCCACGTAGCCTACGCATGCCCCTAGGGTATTTGTGCGCCTTACATGTGCACTACTTTTTTTTTTTTTTTTTTTGGGATGCATTAAGGGGGGGCCCTAGGCCCATAGGCAGCCTTGGATTTGCATTTCCTAATTTGCAATTTCCTTTTAGTAAATCACACATTTTAAAATGCAAAACCATTCATGCCTTTAGGCCCATAGGAATGAATGGTTTAGTATTTCCTAAATAACGATTTCTTAATAGCGATTCCAGCTTTGTAGGAATCGCTATTAGGAAATCTCTATTTTTGTACATTCCATTTTGCATTTCCCAAAAAGCGATTTCTTAGGATTCGCTATTTAGGAAATGCAAACTGGATGTTTCGTACATCTGGCCCTTTGAGCCTTATTTAGAGTTTGGCAGACAGCTGCTCTGTCAAAATGTGGTGGATATCCCATCCGTAGTTTTACAAGTGCCATATGTTATAATGCACTAATACGCTTGTAATAAAGTAGACTAGACATCTGACACATTTGTAATATAGAGTATCCTGTCTGCCAAAGTCTTTAAGGCCCAGTTTTCTGTTCTTTACATGAATTACCCTCCTGATTATGTGTAGTATGTATGTGTATATGTGTGTGTATGTATGTATGTATGTATATATATATATATATATATATTTACTAATGTAAAGGTGTAAAAGTTAAATGTATGTTCCCATCACAGCCTGACAGCCACCCGCTTGGCTTACATCTAAAGCGAGTCATCCAGTTGTCCCCTGCGGCGAATACGCTCCGCACTTTGTTCAATGAGCACTAGAATTTTCATAGGTCACTCGGGCAGTAACACACCACCCATGTCTCTTTTTTTGGTTGACTTTGCTTTCAGTTTGAATACTATTGAGTAACTTTTATAGCCGCACAATAATTTTCTCAGCGTTTTTGGAGTATGGAACTTTCCTAACCGATATTAGGTGTTCTTCCTCGTATATGAATAGATCCTTTTTAAGTCGAAGCCAAGTTGACCTAGGAGTGCATTCCGCCCATTGCTTACCATTGGCTTTAGTTGTTTGTAACTCGCATGTTCTGGCTTTCTATTTGCTGGCTTTATTTGCTTTTGAGTTCCTCCCTCCCGTTGCCCAAACCTTTGTTACTGTATTCTTCCAAAAACTCGCTTTCTATAAACAGGCCTTTAAATCTTGGTCTTATCATGTCACATTTGCTGTGCATTCAACGACAGAGGTCAAATGCCAGGCTCTCCATTCCAGGGAGCATGCTGTTTATTTTTCTTTCTCTGACTTCAAAGTGAGAGAATTTGTGACAATCCTGCAGAGTATCCATGTAAGAGGAGAGGATATAGTATGTTTTTTTTCTTTCTAGCACACAACAAAAAAATGAACTGCGGTGATGTTTCAGAATATTTCAGAACTAGTACAAATGAAGATAATTTTTTTGTAATTCTGAAGTGTGGTGAAAACAAATACTTGAATACGATCAAAACACATCAATACACTAGGTGATGACATTAGCACACATTATCGTTGTGTAGTAAAACTGTTTTTTGGTGCAAATGTAATGCTCATTTCCATTGAAAATGTGTTCTCTGTAGCAGCAGTGCGCTACCACACCATGCATACTCCACACTACAACACTCCACTCTATGCCCTTCCACTCCGTCTACCCCACACCACTCTACCCCACTCTCCCAATCTACTCCAGTCTAATCTACCCCAATCTAGTCCACTCCAAACCACTCCATTCCACCCTACTATAATCCACCCAATCTACCTCATTCCACTCCAGCTTACCCGACTCCACTCCAGTTTTCCCGACTCCACTCCAGTTTTCCCGACTCCACTCCAGTTTTCCCGACTCCACTCCAGTTTTCCCGACTCCACTCCAGTTTTCCCGACTCCACTCCAGTTTTCCCGACTCCACTCCACTCTACCCGACTCCACTCTACCCGACTCCACTCTACCCGACTCCACTCTACCCGACTCCACTCTACCCGACTCCGCTCTACCCGACTCCGCTCTAATCTACCATATTAATCTTCCCAACTCCCCCCCTCCAATCTATCCCAATCCACCCATCTCCATTCTACCCCACTCTACCCCTACTCCACTCTGTGCCAACCTACCCCATTCCACTCTACCCGAATCTATCCCACCCCATTCCACGCCACTAACTTTTAGCCAAGCTGAACAGAGCCACACTAGTGTACAACATGGCTAAAACACATTGCCAAAGCCAATAGCTCTCACATAGGCGAGACCTATTGGCTTTGCCAATGCTTGTTATATAAAAGATTGACTCTGCGAATGGAATGGATGAGTGTCACAACATTTTTTTTTAGTCAATCTTTTTTTCTTATCCATACGCTTAAATCGTGCTGTTTGAGTGTTCAGGTGTCAATTTTGTAGTAGGTGCTTGTTTTCTTTGTTCTGATGTTGTGTTGTTTTTGGCAGGTAAAGGAGTAGTGTAACGATTCATAGAGGTTGACTGGTCCGTTCCTTCCAGACACAATAATGGAGCAAGGTAAGTCAAAGAACTCCGATTGATGGTTACCTACCTCAGTTTACTTTACACTTACACATTAGGTAGGGTAGGTTAGGAGGCAATTGAGCCCATAAGATCTTGCTATCTGCTGAGCAGAACTTGCCCTGTCTACTATGTAGATACAGTTGAGCAATATATTATGCTTTGATGGTCAGGCATGAGGCAGAATCATTTACAGCTTTGCTTCTGATACTGTAAATTGCAAAGCGTTATTGTAATGTGATCTGTGTAAAAGGTGATTCATTCTTGGAGATGGCTTTAACATTTGCTCCCTTTTAGTGTTTTATTATCACATGCATAACTGTTTGTGCTATAGTGCTCTGAGTTCATGTGTGGGGCTTGAAGTTGTGGCCATTGTCAAAATGGAGATTCATGACAATAATTTCTTTCCCAACCCAAATCAATTAGTTGATGCCCTGCTTCTATGAGCAATTTCCCATTATGTCTTGTTTTAAGTATAGAATGCCGTGGAGTCTGACTCGTGGATTACAGGGTGCAGCCCCTCCATATGTAAGGACAAAATGCCAAATGTACTAAGCATTTTTGTGGTTGGAAATGGCCCGATTGGGCTGTTTTTGACCGCAAAAATGCTTTTACAGATGTTCAAAGCACAAATTGTGATTTGGTAACGCGTATTTAGAAGAGGCGTGTTTTGGGCGTCCCTTCCAAATACCGAATCCGAATGGAATGTATTAATATTTTGCAACGGAAGTTCGGTCGCAAAACATTAAAACTTTACCGACTCCTTGAAGGAGGTAGTAGGACCCTTTGAGAATGGGGAAAAAAATATTTTTTAAGAGCAGGCAGTGGTCCCACGGCCTACTCATAAAAAAATAAAACTTCAAAGTTTCATTTTTTTTTTAAACGCATCCTGTTTTCCTTTGAGGAAAATAAGCTGTATTTAAAAAAAGATTGCTTTATTAAAAAACAGTCCCAGAGCAGACATAGTTGTTTGCTGACTCCAGTAGGCCACCATCCCCTGTGATGGCTGTGATTCCAAATTGGTCGCAAATTGCGACCAACCTCAGTAATGTTCATGAGGTAGGTGAAAGAATTGCGATTTGGTAAAAATCGCAATTAGGAAACCGCAATTCTAGATTTTTGCACATGTGGCTGAAAGTGTAAAGGTGTGAGTGACCACAGTGGGGGTCAGAAGTCTATGTGTCTGAAAAAACCCTCCTGGACCTTACATAAGATCAGTTTGTTCTTTTGAAATCTCACTGAAAGGATGCGCTACTTAAAGAATGAAGTTCATTTAATATAAATGCATTTGTCTTGGCCATCTACTGGTGTGCTGGGCAAGAGGCCTGGATGAAACATTGTTTGCAACAGTACAACATAGAGCTTGGCTCATTAGCTGTTCCATTCTGTTGCCCCAGAAGGATTTCATCATAGTTCACTGTCTCTTGTCTTGGCCCTTGATTCCAGTGGAAGACAGTGTAAGAAAGTGCCCTCTTTTTGCATGGTTGCCCCCACTTTTTGCCAAACTGCTGATGTACTTTGACTGAGTGTGCCCTGGGTTTCTGCCAAACAGGTACCCTGGGCCTATGTTCTTTCCCTAAACTGCATTGAGACAAAACCCAATTGGCCCTCTTTGGCCACATGTCAGTCCCTTGTAAATGGCACCACGGGCACTGTGGCCAGGGCTGCAGCACTTGTTGTGCCACCCTTAGAGGCCCTGTACACGTGTGTGTATATGTGCGTGTGTGTGTGTATATATATATATATATATATATATATATATATATATATATATATATATATATATATACACACACACTCGCTCTCTGTTTTGGTGCAGAACAAAGTGGAGTCGATATGGCACACATCCCAGTGTGCCATGCCTACAAACCACTGCCCTGGCACAGGTCAGCCACCCCTCCAGCTGGGTGCACTATACCAGTGGTGATGGTACAGGCGCATGAGCCCTGTACCCCTACGGTGTCTAAACCAATTCTTAGACATTGTAAGTGCAGCAATGCCATTAAGAGTGTATGGTGCTGGGAGGTTGTCAGTACGAACTCCACAGCACCATAATGGCTTTACTGAAAACTGTGAAGTTTGGTATCAAACTTCTCAGCACATTAAAACCATACTGATGCCAGTGTGGGATTTAATGAAAAATACACACAGAGGGCATTTTGGAGATGCCCCCTGAAAAACGACCTAGCTCTAGTGTCCTGACTGAGTGGCTGCTCGCCAGCTGCCACCACCAGACATATTTCTAGACCCCTAGGTCGAGAGCCTGCTGCTCTCGGGAGTTCTGAAACAGTGCACATCCTGGGACAAGGTACCAAGCCTCCTCCCCCAGGATGGGCAGGGTCCACAAAGTGGAAGCTTCAAAGGCTTCCTGCCTTTGTGAGCTACCCCAGCCTTTTGCTGCTTCCAGCACCTGGCTCCCACCGGTTCTGACTCCCACTTTGGGCGGGAGAATCGTCAGGAAAACCAAGTGAGGAAGGGAGGTGTGCCCACCTTTGCCAACCCCATCCCTCAGGTGGGGGAGGCGAGGTGAAGTACAACTCTCAGTTCCTGCCATCTTGCAGATGGGTGGGACCAAGCCAAGCAGAGAGAGGCATAGGCCCTCCTCCCACTGGAGGGTGGAAAAATAGAGGGTGTACCCACCCCAAGGAAGAGACCCATTGGTCCCAACCTTTACTTACCTGTATCACCCCTAAATCTAGTAGTTGGGGGGCAACCCTGAACCTTGCCTCCTCAGACAGGAACTGGCCAGAAGAAGAGAAGAAGAAGAAGGACCGAAGAGGCTGTGCTGAACTAAGAAGAGGAGGACGCCCACTGACTTGGCCCCAGCCCTACTGGCCTGTCCCCACCTCAAACCTGCTCCAGCGAAATCCTGGTGTGTCCTGCAGCCAGCAGCCTCAAGAACCCGAAGGACCTGCCCTGCCTTCCAAAACCAAGACTTTGTCTCCCATGAGCACAGGATTTGCTCACCCAGACTCTGGCTCCGGCCAAATCCGCGAGTCTGCACCCGACGCCCACGGCCGTAGTTCGAGTGGCCCAACACCACCAGGAGGTCTACTCGGCGATCTTGACCTGAGATCTGGTGATCTCTGACCTGCCTTGAATCTTCGAGCGAAACCTGCAGCCCCTGTCTGCAGGACCCCCCGACCGCGACCGGAGCTGGTAAGCAAAACCCAACGCCTAAAGACACCCCTGCACCCGACGTCCTACAGCCTTGGGTGGCCAACCGACGGTGTCCCAGCATCCCCAGGCATCCCAACTTACCCCTCCAACCGGTGGTCACCTCCAGAAGATCTTCGTCCCTGAGCCTGCCGTCTTTGTTGCAACCGGAGAATCCCCTTTGAAATCAACAGGGCACCCGACGCCAAAACAGCACCCTGCACCCAGCCGCCCCTGCGCTGCTGCGGGTGTACCTTGGGTACTAACTCTGATCCCCCTTTGCCCTGATCCTAACACCAGGAGCTTTGCTCCCACAACCTTGTGGCCTGCTCATGAGCCACTAACCCATTGGATAACATTGGGCCTCAGCATTCTGCACCCGGCCGCCCTAGTGCCGCTGAGGGTGTTTCAAGAGTGCATACCAACTCCCACAGATCCGCACTTACCTGCAAACCGGTAACTTCATTTTCTCCCATAGGATTGCATTGACTGCTTTTCTTAAATTGTTGTGTGTGGAGTTGGTTTGTATGAAACATTGAAAAACTGCAAATGTCCTAAAAGTGAATTACTTACCTTTTGTCTAGAAGATGTCTCTGTGTGATATCTAGGCATATCACACTGATTAGCAAAACTAATCTGAAAAGTAATCTAAAAAGTAACGTACATAGTAATCTGTAAAGTAACTAAAAAGTAATTCCGAACTGTTGACTTAACTGTAACTCAACCAACTGCATTTGAACCTGCATTCAACTGTAAAACACTGTATAAGATTTTGCAATGTATTATTTCACTTACCTGCACTAGGCTTGGCTTGATTCTAGAGATAAAATAACTAAATAACATTTTTGATACAAACAAATTGGTCTGAGTTCAGTATTTGAGTGTGTACAACAAATGCTTAACACTACCCTCTGATAAAGCCTTACTGCTCGCCCACACTACCACAAATAGAAAGTAAGGTATTATCTACTTTTACCTCTGCCTACCTTTGGGGTTCCACTGGACTCTGTGCACAGTATACCTCATTTTGGTATAGCATATACAGAGCCAGCTTCCTACAGACCGTGAGGTAGTTTTAGGTATAGCTAGATTTTCATTATAAACTGAACTAATACAGACATGAGTCACTTGCATTCATGATATGTATGAGCTACCATTCTTAGACAAAACATCTTTATTAAACGTTAGGTACAGAGCTTAAGGAATAATACCTCTATAAATAAAATCTAGCTCTTGTGGGATATAAACTTTTTTTATAGGATTCGAAATTTCATGGGATTGAGACCTCTACAAGATAAAAAATAATGATCTTAAGAAATATATATTTCTTTAAGATATGTATACAATAGAAATCTCTCTAAGAGTTGAGATAAAGAAATGACAAGTTGGAGGAACTCTCCACTTTAAAATCTAATTGCATCCTTGAAAGAAAATGAACAAACAGCTCTGACCCAGAAGACAGGTAACTATGTATCTAACGGTGTGACAAATCTCATCCAGGGATGAGATTGCGGATGGTTTATACCCAATCCTCAGAAGAAAAGGACCAAATGGCTCCTTGCTAGCTGAAACCACTGTGGTGTAATTTAACCTTCACAAACTGATTGAACTGGCATTAAATGCCAGCCCCTTTGGGCTGTGATCAGTGCTGCTCTGAGTAGAAGAAAAGGATACCTGCTATGTGGGACATTACCTAGTTCGATCCTGAAGCGCACTGAAGAACAGTACTCCATAGTAGAAAAGTTAGTCATGGTCATACCCTGGGGCAGTCAACCTTTCCATGTATATATGTACGAACAATTACACATCACAGGTCGTCGAAGCTCCCAGGGTATCTCCTTATCCATCTCGCTGCAAAACAAACCTACCATGCAGCTTCAGAGGTGCTAGTTCACTACTAAGCGTTCACTGTGGTCGTTAAAATGGAAACCCGAGAGATGTCCTCACCATTCTATCTGTATCATGAATGAAGTAGCGGGGTACACAGACAAGATCTGATGGTCCCAAGTGTCATCACTCTGGAGGACGTTGTAGCACCAACTGCTACAGATGATCGCCTGCAATTTATCATTCAGTTGAACTCTCAGGCTAGATGAATCTCCTTGACGGACAGTGACTCAAAATTATGGAGTCTTGGCAGGCAGGTCATGCTTGTTTTCTTGAACTGATGAGGAACTCATCCGTGTCCCACTCTTTCATTGTGAGGATCATCCAGCAGACTCCCACAGAACGGCAGTGAGTGGTTAAAAATAAAATTAATCTCCAAGTTTCAGTGGTTTCTGGGCATGTATGGATTGTGGGGAGGTAGACCTGTGCCTAAAGCTCTATGCCTCTCAACAAACTGAGAAGCCAGCAAACATACTGTCAGAATATCCTGCGAGTGAGTCAGCTTTGACTACTGTAGCATCCTGGATGGACATCAGACACTAGTCCTCCTTAGTGAATTTGAGCTAACTACCTAATGGGAAGTAATGCTTGCTAGATTAGAACAAATATTGGGTTCCAACAAGGTTCCCACATGATTCCACCAAATACAACCAACTGAAGGAGCAACATCAGTGGTATATATATCGTTGACAAGGAGCCATAGCTACAACTATTTGGGAAAGCAAACACAAGGAGATGATGGACGGAGCGCTGAAACTTTTCAGACACTCACCCCTAGTCACAGATCTGGGTTGAATCCATCATTGTTCTTTAGCTCACTTCGCCACCCCAGTTCAGACACAGCTATATGCAAATCAGTCTTGACCCTGTGCCTCATGAGAACAGTCCAGCCCGAACTGCCAAGCCATGTCTTCCCTGGACCGGAAACAAGCATCCTGGGACCGGTTTCGGGCTAACAGCCCTCATCAGCCAAAGTTGGCAGGGTATGCCCAGACGTGGGTCCCTTGCTCACTTTGCCACTGGATTCAAGCTAGCCTGGCTGATGAGAGCTGTTAGCCCGAAACCGGTCCCAGTATGCTTGTTTCCGGTCCAGGGAAGACATGGCTTGGCATGGCAATATATGCCAGTGTTTAAGTAGCAAATAATGTTCATATTCACCATACTTGCAAGGTACAAAGGCTGCAGATTTAATCCCGAGTTGTACATCCTTCAAGATCCTGAATTTATTTGAACTCTTTCAGTTTCATTAGGGAATTGAATATTAGGGGTAGGTGAAGCATTCCGCTCCGCCGGCGGAGTTGGCAGAGTTTTGCCCACTCTGCTCGAAGTTCCACAATACTCTGCGAAGTGATGTGGAGCAGAGTTTTTTTGTCTTGAGCGGCATGCCAACGTTAATTGGCTAGCGCTCGCGAGAAAAAAATGCTCGCTAGACCTCCTCCCGGCAAAATGTCTCAACTCTTGCGTTGAGATATCTCACGCTCGTGTTGAGGAAGCTGCTGCTCGAGTAGAATGTCTACTCAAGCGGCAGAAAGCAGCAGCGCACTCTGGCGTGACGCATAGTGCCATTTGCGCTGATTTTACAGCATTGGGACAAACTCCTGCCGCTAAAAATCAGTGCGAGCAGCGCACTTAACAAACTCTGCCGCTGGCGGAACTCCGTGAAGCGTGATAGTTTTCCGGCACTTCGCGAAGTGGAACTCTGCGAACTCCGCCCAGGTCCCTTGAATATACTGACCTGTTAATATCAAGAAAATATAAATAACAAATATCTTGACATACTTTCTGCTCCAAGGACAAAGTGGTTTCCATCTGTGAGGCTAACTGGACAAGCTTAATATTTAAACTAGTTGTCCAATCAGTGACTTTTTTGGTAGAGTTAGATGCTCCAACAGTAACCAGTGGATTTTGAGTTGTCCATCCATTTATGAATGGCGTGCAGGACTTTTTTAATCAACTGTCTGCACACCAAGTACACCAAGTACGCAGCACCTGGAGATAAAATGGTTTATCCAGCATCTAACAATTTGTTTCAGCTGGGGTTTAACCCAGGTCTCCTGCTTTCAAATTGTGCTATTAAGTTAAAAAATATTTTGTGCTTTTCTTTTTACTAAATGCACTTTTATTTGGCTTTCTTTTTTAATCTGAACTTTTTGGTTACTGTCTTTTATTGCATGTGCCATGCGTGGCTGTTACGTGTTTTTTTTCAATACTCTTTTAAGTTTGATTATAGTGTTGCTTCAGTACCACTAGTATTACAATAGTTGGGGCCTACCTGAAAGTTACAGTATACTTTACATTTGGTGCAGTATGCTTTAGATTTGGTGCTTTCACACAGTGCTACTGTTCTTCTGACTCGTATGCTCTGCATATCGGTATAAGCATAACACTGAGCGTTCAAGATGTTGGCAGAATCCAAGAGTTGGGCAGCACAAAGCAGCAGCATGAATTCTGATGTTCAGAGTGTCGAATTTATTTTCCCTCAAGAACTTTCCATCGCAAAGACCTGGCTGCATTCATCCCTTCATCGCCTCTGCCTCGCCTATCTCCTCCTATCCTGATACTTATTTCCTTCCCTTTATAGTTCTACCATTGTCAAAATGTCCTCTCCCTCATCTGTCATGTTCCATTGTGCCAGTTAAACACTCCCCGTCCGGCTCTCTGTCATTATGCATGTCCCTCTTCCTCACAGACCAGGGTCTATCTCGTCTCTTGACTCCACCTTTTGGTGTTCCTCTGCCTCTCTTCTACCTCATGCACTGATCCCTGCTCATTCCTGCCCCTGTGACTTTGCTCAGTCCTCCCATCCCCTAACCACTGCCCTCCACCAAACCACCACCAGCTCATTGCATGGCCCCAGTCTGTGCTCAGTCTCTCCCTGCCATGGGCCAAGCCAGTAGGTGACCATGCTTTTAAAGATGTGATTGTGTGCTTGTTTACCTGTGTTGTATGTGAATGTCACTTTTACTGCTTTACATGTGCTGTCAGCGGAGCTAGCACTACTGCTTCTCATCTTGCTGTACGTAGAAAGCTTGCCTTGCTATTGCCCAGGTTCTACTGATTGTGTACAGTAAGCTTGAAGTGATGTAATCTGCATAGTACTAGTGCTGTGTAAGGGAGGGAAGCTTACATTTCACCTGCCACTACTGCTTCTGTATTGCAAGTGTGCATTTACCTGTGAAGTATGTGTTGTTGCTGCTTCTGCTGCAGCACCTGTTTTGCGAGTGAAACCTGCCATGCTTGTGTAAAGTTTATAAATGTCCTATGTATTTCTGTGCGTAAAGATGCTTACACTGTTTTAGCCGACGCATTGTGCCTTTTGTGTGTAGCGAAAGCATGCACACAAGCTGCTTATGGCGCACCAGTTTTTTTGTGTGGAGGAAGCTTGGACTTCTTTTGCATGTGTAATACCTGTACTCTGTGACTGCGTGTGAGGGAACCTTGCATTTATGCTGCCCATGCTATACCGATTCTGTGTGTGTTAGAGAAACTTGTGATAACTGGTATACAAAATCAGAAACTCTTGGCATGGTTATGTCTGGTTTGCCTTGCTAACCATGGGAGGATAGAGGGCAATGTTAGAAACCGAGCTACTTGGCACTATTGCTTTTGCTTATTACATCAAGTAACCTTATCCTAAGCTGTAGCATCAGAAAGTATCTTAAACTTGGATTGTTTTTTCTTTTTGTTCGAGGCATGTGTGCTGTAGATACACGTGCTTCAATACTCCTGCCATCTAGTGTTGGGTCTGTATGTTTGCAAATTGTTCTTCTTTGAAGTCTTTCCTAGTTACGAGGTAAGGTGACTTCTCCTTTCAGTGATAGTGTGAATGGGCATCAACTCCATTGTTAGATTGTTTTCTTTCCGCCATCGGGTTCAGATGTGTATTGCTGCGCTCTGGTTCGAAACCATCCTTCGAGTTCCCCTTGGTGCGCAATCCTCTCTACCCCCGACAGTATTGTTATCGTATGCGTTTCCCTCTCTCCGTGTGTCCATTCGATCGGAAAATCTCATCTTCGGTAGAAAACATTGTGGGCGGCCTTCCGGCCTAGCCATGTCGATCCATCCCTCTGCCAATGGAACGGACTCCGTTTTAATTCTGTCCTCGGTGCCACTCGAAGTACCCTCGCACCGATCTACACCAGGTCTGCAACTTGTGCTGGTCACCGGAGCACAAGGAAGAAGACTGCGAGGCCTGTTGCTCGTTCAGGTCGAAAAAGACTCTTCGAGATCGTTGGGCTCGACGACGACCAGAAATGCAATGCCAAAGCACTCAACAGACTCCGGAGCTCTTCAGAGAAGAGTCCGAACAAGAAGAAGCGGCGGCCGCAGAAGAAGAAGAGGCCTTCTCGGTCGAAGAATCCAATTCCGATCTCGAGATTCAGTTGGAGTCAGAAGACATTCCAGCGGGACAGGGTGTCGTGTGTACCAAAATCCCTGTACCCCAGAAGTTACCCTTCACCAAAGATAAGGCTTCGGCACCACCTCTGCCTCCGGGCCTTGGTTGGCACCGAGACGATGTTTCTAACTCCCCGGGCCCGGCACCAAAGCAAGTAGTCAAGCCTTCCGGCTCGGGATAGAGCCAAGACAAATCGTCTTCGGCCCCGAAACATTCCGCTCTGAAAGACAAATCTGGTTCGGAGCCGAAATCCTCTGGCTCAAAACAAAAAACTGCTTCGGAGCCGAAACCTTCCAAGGACAAGTCCAGTTCGGCACCGAAACTTTCGGCGACGAAATTGAAAGAACATATTTCAGAGTCTCCGGAACCAATCTTGGACATTATGAAAGACAGATTGTATCCAAAACAGAAAAAGATCTATATTAGTCCAGACACTGGACACATATTGGCCAAAACTCCTTTCAGAAGGAAACTCAGCCCAGAGGACACTGCAGTCAAAATTCCTCTAAAAAAGAACAAGCATTGGCATAGCCAATAGGTCTCGCCTTTGGGAAAGAAGGAAGGAAGACAGAAGAAGGAAAATGAAGGAAGGAAGGAGGATGAAGGAAGGAAAAGGGAGGAGGGGAGAAGACGTCCAAGCTTTCACCTAGCACTTTCTACCATAGTTATTTCTACTTCGAAGCTCTGTACATGTTTTTTACCCCTTCACGTTGCTCTCTGTCATTTTGACAGCGTCACTCACAACACAACAAAGAGAACTAAAATAAATCCGCAAATATATAATTTTAATCAACAGTCACGAGCAATTTACGCTATTTCGTCTGGGCGTGTAACATATCTGCCATGGATGCTACGTTTTGTTTTTTTACGCCAGTGAATGCAGATGCAGGCCTCTGCTCAAAGGCATTATTATCACGGCGATTGGTTGGTGGGTCTCAGTGGGCACAGCGGGTATCTCCGCTCCTTGGCAGCGCCGCTTCCCCCCACAGATGTTGCCGCACCGGCCCCCTCGGAGGCCAGCCGCTGTGAGGCAGGCTGGTGGCGCTGAGGAGATTTGGGAATGTGCCGGCGGTTGTGAGAGGTGCGCTCCATCCATCACGGCTAATGCCAGCAGACAGCGGTGCCTCCTTTTTGTTTCCCAGCATCCCTCCGGACACACCCGGAAGCGGGCCCTTGTTTACCCTGTAATTACTTTGGAGCGGTAATCATTTTTGTTTTGTTTCCTTCCCCTGCGCTGCTCACCCACCAGCTTTGGTGTGACCAGCCTGCTAAATCAATATGTATTAAGGAACACACAACAATGTCGTAATGGGAATTAGCATCACTGCAGCACCGAGCGTCGTGCTGTTTAGTCTGGGGGTAATGAAGAGCTCACAGCTGGGGAATTATCTTAATGTTTGAACAATATCTTTGTTAGATTTGAGGGCTGACACAATTGTTCCCTTTCATCCTTGTTTTTTATTAAGCCAATTGTGATGGGAAACAATCAGCTTTGGACGCCTGCGTTCTGCTTTATCAGAGCACCTTGCCAAATGTTAAATTTATATCTGTGTAAACAACAGATACGACTGTCAACCCTGTAAACAAACCTGACTCGTATTTTCTTATTTCATTCTATGTGTTGCATCACTAGTCACCTGTAATATGAAAATAGGGCAGGCAGCAACTCTACTGTAATACTTTATTAGTGTTACGCCGTGACATCACAATGCCTCAACCAGAGCCAGCAGAGTCTGGTCGGGTGGGGGGGATATAGCTGCATCTTACCTTACTTACTCAACCTAAAACATAACCAGACAAGCCCGGAAGTGACGAGCGCGCTTGTGCCCGCGGCGGCGAAAGTGAAAGCGCCGCGTTTGAACATATGTTTCCAATTAACGCGACCGCGAGACGTGGTGCGATAATTGGAAACATATGGCGCTCATGCTCGCTCCCGCGGACCCTAGGCCACGAGAAAGAAGGCGGGACATGCACCCGCATTTGGCCAATTGCGTACTGTCTTTCTTAGAAAGACGCATGCAAAGGCCAATAGCGGGTGAAGAAAACAAAAGCGCACGAGCGTGTGTTCCAAAGTTTAAAGCCCTTACTAAATGTCTCGCAGGGCAGCGCATGCGCGCTGGCTCAGGCGAGACCTAAAAAGGACATTGCTACAAGTCCTATCCATTTGCCTTCCCCTCCACCACCTCCACCAACTTCACCTTTACCAATACTGCCAGGCTCAGATCCATTACACATAACCCCACAGGGATCTCCTCACACACAGCCTGATTTAGGAGATGGAGATGGGGGTGGGGATGATGATGATGATGACGACAATGCTCCTCTTCCTACAGATCCATGGAATGATTACAATGTTGATCCACCCATGGATAATGATCCAGATTTATACCCTACAAACCCTTCACCTCCAGATGATAACGCATCTTATCTGGATCTAATTTCCAGGGCAGCAGCATATCCTGGGGTTACACTGCACAAGGAGCCCTTAGATGATGATTTTTTATTTGAGACACTAGGGTCTTCACCTAGAGTAACTCAGTCTCCCTATTTGAAAGGCATGATGAGACATGCAGATGACATCCTTAAAGATCTGGTTTGTGCACAAATCTTAACACCAAGGGTTGATTAAAAAATATAAACCATCACCCGCTGATCCGGTTTTTATTAAAGAACCGCTTCCTCTTGATTCCCTGGTAGTTTCCAACACTTGTAAAAGAGCAAACTCTCAGACATCTGGTGATGCTCCTCCCCAGATAAAGAATCTAAGCTTATTGATGCATCTGGTAAAAGGGTAGCTGCTCAAGCCGCTAATCACTGGTGCATTGCCAACACACAGGGCTTCTTAGCCAGATATGACAGGGCCCACTGGGATGAAATGGAAGGTCTACTTCAGTACCTCCCAGACGAACACAAGAAAATGGCAGAAGAGCTAGTTCAAGAAGAAAAGCTCATCTCGAACTGTTCCATTAGAAGTGCTCTTGATGCTGCTGACACTGCAGCAAGAGAAGTTAATGCCAGCATTCTCTTACGCAGGCATGCCTGTCTTAGAATTTTCGGCTTTAAACCAGAAGTCCAACAGTCTATCTTGAACACTCCTTTTGACAAACAACATCTTTTCGGACCTCCGATTGATGAGGCTCTAGAAAAGATGAAAAAGGACACAGATTTGGCCAAATCCATGGGAGCACTTCAAAGTCCTTCAAGCAGAGGCTCCTTTCGTCACTCATTCTATAGAGCAGGGTCTAAAAGTATATCCTCAGACCCCAACACTTCCTCTTACAGATCCAACACGCAACCCTCTCCTTCTAAAGAGGCTTCTTTAGAGGAGGGTACAGAGGAAACCATTTTAAAGGTAGAGGTAAGGGCACGCCAACGCGAAACTCCCCTTCCCCCAATAAGCAGTTGCATGCCTAGACCAACCCCCCCCCCGTCCCCGATCATTTAACACCTGTCGGGGGAAGGCTTCAACAATTTCTCCCCATTTGGCAATCCATAACATCAGACAAATGGGCGTTTGACATTTTCCGTCATGGTTATTGCCTAGAGCTCACCAGCAATCCTCCCAACATGCCACCTCGTACCCACAAACTTTCGACAGAACACTTACAGCTTCTCAAACAAGAAGTACAAGCTTTTTTGACAAAAGGAGCTATAGAGCCAGTTCTATTACAGTACCAAGGCTCTGGGGTCTATTCTCTGTACTTCCTAATCCCCAAAAAGGATGGCTCCTGAAGACCAATTTTGGATCTAAGGACATTAAACCTGTACATACTTTCAGAACATTTTCACATGGTCACACTTCAACCGGTTCTTCCACTGCTACAGCAAGGCGATTTTATGTCCACACTGGACTTAAAAGACGCATACTTTCATATTCCGGTTCATCCAGCTCATCGCAAATACCTCCGATTTGTGATAGCGGGAAAACCCTATCAATTCAAGGTACTCTCGTTCGGAGTAACTACTGCTCCCACAGTATTCACAAAATGTCTGGCAGTAGTGGTGGCACATCTCAGAAGACAACACATTCATGTCTTCCTAAACCTGGACGACTTATCAAAGCCAGCACACACCAAAAGTGCTTATACCACACTCAGACTACATTACACCTACTCTACCAATTGGGTTTCACGGTCAATGCTCAAAAGTCTCACCTTCAGCCTACACAAATGCAATCTTATCTGGGAGCGACTCTAAACACTTCCACAGCTCTAGCTTCTCCCAATGCAGCCAGAATTCGAAATATTCAAACTCTGCTACTACAGTTTCAAACTAATCAATACTTAGCAGTCAGAACGTTCATGCAACTGCTAGGAATGATGGCATCATGCATCGCAATAGTGCCTCATGCAAGGTTGCACATGCGTCCTCTACAGGAATGCTTGGCACGTCAGTGGAATTGGTTGCAGGGTCAATTAACAGATCTAGTGTTAGTAGACAGCCGCACCCATCGTTCTCTGCAGTGGTGAAACACACAAAACTTATCAAAAAGGCAGCCCTTCATCGACCTTCTTCCACAGATCGTGCTAACAGCAGACACATCTCTCACAGGTTGGGGAGCCCATCTTCACAACTTGACAATTCAAGATCTATGGGACAGCAAGTACAAAGCTCTGCACATCAACTATCTAGAGCTTCTAGCTGTATATCTAGCACTGAAAGCTTTTCAGTCTCACCTCCTAGAGAAAGTTGTCCTAGTCTGCACCTACAACATGCCAGCAATGTACTATGTACAAAACAAGGGGGGACACATTCTCTTCAACTGTCACGCCTCTCTCAGACAATTTGGTGTTGAGCAATTCATCACAAAATTCATCTTCTGGCAGAACACCTCCCAGGAGTGGACAATCAGAATGCTGACTTCCTAAACAGAAGGCGGCAACAAATACACGAGTAGGAACTTCATCCCCAGGTTCTCCTTCCATACTTTCAAGAATGGGGATTTCCACAAATAGATCTGTTCGCTACAGTGGACAATTCAAAATGCCCAAGCTTCGCCTCCAGGATCCCACACCCTCTATCCAAAGGCAATGCCCTATGGATGAATTGATCAGGGATATTTGCCTACACTTTTCCGCCTCTCTCCTTCCATTTGTGGTTCGCATGCTTTGGCAAACATCCCTCACACTGATTTTAGTGGCTCCCACTTGGACCCGTCAGCCGTGGTTCACAACATTCTTAGAACTGTCAGTAGTTCCACATCAAAAGCTGCACCTCAATTCCAGCCTTCTCACGCAGAACCATGGAGAAGTCAGACACCCAAACCCCCAGGAGCTCAATCTAGCGATTTGGCTCCTGAAGTCATAGAGTTTGGTTATCTTAACCTGCCTCCAGGATGTATGACCATTCTTAAAGAAGCTAGGAAACCTACTACCAGAGCATGCTATGCAGCTTAATGGAAAAGATTTGTTATGTATTGTACTAATAACAATATTGATCCACTAGATGCATCAACTCAAAATATAATTTGCTACCTTCTGCATTTACAGCGTGCTGGTCTAGCCTACACTTCCATTCGACTGAATCTTGCAGCAGTAGCTGCATATTTGTAGAACAGACAACATCTATCCTTGTTCAAGGTTCCAGTAATTAAAGCCTTTATGGAGGGCCTTAAGAGAGTTATACCACCTAGGACGCCTCCAGCACCAGTTTGGAATCTGAACATTGTGCTTACACGGCTCATGGGTCCACCTCTTGAGCCATTACACATGTCCCCTACAGTTTCTTTCATGGAAAGTGGCCATCCTCATTGCGATCACTTCATTGAGAAGAGTTGGTGAGCTACTGGCTTTAACCTTAGAAGAACACTTCTTTCAACTTCATAAAGACAAAGTAGTTCTTCGCACCAACTCAAAATTCCTTCCCAAAGTGGTTTCTGCTTTTTATATCAATCAATCAGTTGAGTGGCCTGTGTTCTTCCCTCAACCTGATTTTGTAGCAGAAAGAGCTCTTCATACTCTTGATGTCAGAAGAGCGTTACTATACTACATTGAAAGAACAAAACAATTTCGCAAAACAAAACAATTGTTTGTTGCATTTGCTACAAATCACAAAGGCAATTCCATCTCTGGATTGTTAAATGCATTCCAACCTGCTACGCTAAACCTAAACAAACTTTATCTGTACCTCCTAGAGCGCATTCCACTCGTAAAATAGGAGCGTCTATGGCCTTTTTAGATAACATCCCTATAGCTGGCATTTGTAAAGCCGCAACATGGGCCACACCACACACTTTTATCAAACCTTACTGTCTGGATTTGTTAGCACGTCAACAAGCCAACGTAGGGCAAGCAGTGCTAAAACACTTTTTCAAACCGCTGCAACATCTACTGGTTAGTCACCGCTTTGGGAGAATACTGTTATATAGTCTATGCAAAGCATGTGTATCTACAGTGCACATGCCTCGAAAGGATCACGCTACTTACCCAGTAAGCATCTGTTCTTGGCATGTAGAGCTGTAGATTCACATGCGCCCTCCCACCTCCACGGGCACTTGTAGTTGTTGCAGTCTTGCTTTACTTGCATTACATATGCATGGACATCTCTATACCTAACTTATTTACTCCATTCTCATACTCTTGCGGGAAAACAATCTAACAATGGAGTCGATGCCCATGCGCACTATCACCGAAAGGAGGAGTCACCTTACCTCGTGACTAGGAAAGACTTCTTCGAAGAAAAACAACTTGCAAACATCCGAACCCAACACTAGATGGCAGGAGTATGCAAAGCAGAGCATTTACAGCTCTACATGCTAAGAACAGATGCTTACTGGGTAAGTAGCATAATCCTTACTTGATATGATCCACTTCTTGAAAACGTTTTTTTTTTTTAAGGTACGAATGTGAATATTTTTGTTAATCAGGAATGTAACTTTGGACAGTGATGATGATAATTGCCCCAGAAGTTCTTGGGCAACAACAAAGGTCTCTCTTCGAATGTACATTTTCAGTGGTTAGTAATCTTTACACAAGTGGGCTATGAGTCTGTAGTACGCGTTAAGCTGCAGAACCCGCTCGATTAAATCTATTGTAGCAGCATCGTCGCCTTGATTTCTATTTAAGCATCTTGTACAAAAGAGCCACAAATGTTGTAATCCTCATCTGAGCCCTTATTACACATAGGGTGCTCTGTTCCTGTTTGCACCATGGCACACCTTTGAATTGGTGTGCCGTGCACAAACAGGGAAAGTGCGCCCTATTACAGAGCAGCTGCTAACGTGTAGTGCCCTGGCGGCAGCGCATTAAAGCGAAACATGGAGCTGCTGCTTCAGAGCCGCTCCATGTTTCACTGTGCAGGCAGCAACCCGCCTGCACTTTGAGGCAGAATTAGAGATTCCTTTTGTAGATGGGTGCAGTGAGTGACTGCACCCGCCTGCAAGGGGATGTCTGGGAGACCCATTTTCCTCCTTCTAGAGGGCTGCTGTCGGAGGGCGCACTGACAGTGACTTGTGGCTGTGTTTGATTGTTTTTTCTATCCAGAAGGATAGCATAGCATGATGAGGAGTAGGAGGGTCAGTGGTTAACCAGTGCCTGCTGAAGTGTGTGATTAAATATGTTTGTTTCCTCACATAGACCTACAGGCAATGCTGGAATCTGGACTGATGGCATCTGGCACGGATGGCAGGTCCGAGGATGAGGAGTACCTTGCGGGGCAGCAAAGGAGCTTGCTGCCATCCTCCGGCGTGGTCCCTAAAAGGAGGAGTTCATCAAGGTAATCTGGGGCATTCTTTGCAAAAGCTGATTGACAAGTTTCGTCGAGCTCCAATTCTGGTCTCTATCCCTATCTCCTCTTTACGTTCCTTTCTCAGTTTTCCTTCTTTAGTCGTCCATCTTCATATGGCAGAGCTCTGGACTTCTCTTTAGTTTTTTGTATGATCCGTGTGATGTCTTTTTGTCCCTCTGTGCATGTACTCTGCCCTTTCTTGCTATCCTTTTTGGCAGTCCATATATTTGTGTCTGTGTCCTCTCTTATTGGGCCTTGCTGCGGGGTTCTTGTTGTTTGCTTTCTCACTATCTCTTGTTTGGTGTCCCTACTTTGTACACAGTCTAACTAGTTTTCAGTCTATAGCTGTGAAGTTAACAGTGCCTGCTCACTTCACCGGCAGGATGGTAGATAAGACCATACACAAGGCACTGTGCTCTGAAATGAGCTCTAGCGTTTTAACCTGAGGCGCTCGCCAAATTTATCACAAATACCTTACCGTTTTAGTAGCATTGCCGAGTTCTAAGGCTATGCATTCAGTGCATGGACATTTCAAAACATTTAACACCACAAAAAATGCAATTGAAATTAAACCTATACCAGACGGTTTACTAAAACTCAAACCACCTTGGGATCTACGTTGTTATGTATAAACACTGACTGTGTCTGTCCAGGCGTGGGATCCTGTAAGTGCTTATTTCAACGAGCAACCGCTTTGCAAAAAATAAAATTTAGATATAACGATCAGTCATTGGAAATCTGTTTCCTTTACTTTGTATGTCTGCGAATAGAAGAAAAATGTGCAGTGCATTAAACACTTATAAAATTATCTCTTAAAAGGAAAAATGCAGGAAGGTGAGCGGCAGCAGCCTAATTAAAGAGGCATTTAGCATGATGTGTTATATCTTACATTTTTCGTTCTTTAAGCTGTTTGATGTCCCTAGATCAACTTGTAGCTGTGATGCTGTCGGATTCTATAGTTATATTAAAAGTGTGTCTAGGTCAAATCTCCCTGACTGAACTAACAGCACCGTAGCTCTTGATGGGGAATACTGTATTGCTTATACCTGATGTACCTGCCCTGCAGACCTGTACTCATGCAGCCAGACGTTTGGTACAAGAGATAAAGCCACTATTCAAGCTTTATAAAAAAACAGAAGTGAACAATAAAGGAGATTAAAGAAAATTAGGATTGCACACCACCAGTGACATCCAGCATCAGGCAGCCAAAGAAAAGGAGAGCAGAGAGGCCTGCTTGTAGACTCACCATAGGTTGCCGGAGCTTACAGCAGAGAGAAGTTGAAATAGAATGGAAATGCTTAGCAGTTTTGTGCAGGGCTGCTCCACTACCCTTCACCCACCCCCTTCCACCGCCACTAATCCTCCTCCTGGGTGTCAATCATCTGCTGCCATTAAGCAGAGTGGATGACCGCTGCCTAGGCACTGCTGGCTATACAAGGAATCTTTATTTGTTTTAGCAGAATAGTTTTTTTGATATTTGGTAATAACCAAGGCATTACAAGGATATGTTTTCTGATATTTTCTTCTTGCAAACCACTCTTTTAGTTTTCTTGTGTGCCTGTAACAGCCATTTCACTGATTGGTTGGTGCATGAGCTTTAGTGGTTAAGCAACCTTCTTTGCATGTGTCTCATGCTAAAGCCAATATAAGCAAAGCTGCTGCTGGTGCCAGAAGAAGAGGGCTCCTGTGAATTTCATGTATGCATGAGGTCCATCTATATGCTTACGACCTACTTGCTTCCGTTACCATGTTTCATGTTACTCTTGCTTGTCTTGGCTGAGGTGGCATTGAGGCACATTCTTACACAATTTCTGGAGCATGAATTCTACTATTCTGGGTTGCCGTGTTCTAGTTTCTTGTACTGATCAGTGAGTGCTGTAATTGGACGCAATAACATGGTCACTGCAAGAAATTGGGTTACTGAATGAGGGGGGTGAACCCCTATTCAAGCAGAAACCACTATCCTTGTCAGGGTGAAGTCACAAG
This sequence comes from Calotriton arnoldi, assembly GCA_963921515.1. Taxonomy (NCBI): domain Eukaryota; kingdom Metazoa; phylum Chordata; class Amphibia; order Caudata; family Salamandridae; genus Calotriton; species Calotriton arnoldi. Next base: position 761,083 of record CAWUFW010003894.1, on the reverse strand, counting down.
CAAACTCCAAATTAACCTGTGCTCAACCCTCTGGTAGCTTGGCACAGAGCAGTGAGGCTTAACTTAGAGGCAATGTGTGAAGTATTTATGCAGCACTTCAAACTGTAATAAAGTGAAAACACAACATAAGAAAAATCCTACATCAATTTACAAATGTAGAGTAAATTTTAATAAATAAAACAAGGCCAGTATTACAAAAATCCAATCGGTAGAACCGGAGATCTGCAATTTGAAAGGTTTCAGTGAATATTGTGCCAGAAACACAAAGCGCCAACTGTGGTTATCTGGTCGTGCTGTACTGTGACAAAGTCACAAGTTCAGGTTGACCGCGATGGAGCGCGGGCCTGCTACAGGGACCCAGTTAGGCCAGCCGAATAAGAGTACCTTAATTCGTGGTTGCTGTGCATTGCAAGGTCCTGTGCCAAAGATGCGCTGCACAGCCGAGGCGATACGAGGTCCAGGTCAGAGATGTATCGCGTAGCGTCAGATTCGAGGAGCTGTGAGGCTGCGATGTGAAGTACTGCGTCATTGACAAGGGGGGCTTGCGTTGCGAGGGCCTGCCGGGGCAGGGTTGCATCACTCACCGGCTGTTTCGAACAAGCTGCAGGACCTGCGATGCGAAGTCCTGTGTTCATCGTTGAGGATGCCTTCAACCAGGGGCATGCGATGTGGGGGCCTGCATCAGGGATGCACCACGCAGCGATAGTTCAGTTCCGATGAGTCCGCAAGGGCAATTTGAAGTCCTTGTGCTGGGAGAGTACTCGCATCAGAGACGATGTGCCAGTTCTGCTTGGGGTTTCTGTGCGCAGCAGAGGAGATGCGTCCGTTCTGATGGATCCACAGATTGGCGGGCAGAGCACCTTTAGGCCCACTTCCAAGGGTCAAGTACTGTGGTGGTACCATTTGGAAGGGTAGGACTCACAGTTGCAGAGTCCAGGTGCTAGTTACAAGAGACTAGTCCTTGGAGAGTGGTCCTAGGTACAGGTTGTAGATCTAGTCCTTCTTGCTCAGGCAAGAGGGCAGCAGGGCAGCACAGCAGGACGGCAGTCCTTCCTGGCAGAATCTTCCACAGGTCCAGAAGTGTTATGAAGAGTTGGGTCGAAGGGTCCAATATTTATTCTTGGTGCCCTAGAGGTCCACCCACCCGAGGTGTCGGGCATCCCCTTTAGTTCTGTCCTGCACCAGCTTGTCTGGGGTCACAAAAGACCATTGTCGGACCCCTTGTGAGAGTGCTCAGACAGGACCTTTGTGATGTGCAATTGTGATGGGTGATAGCTCCTCCTCCTCGTTAACTCAGAGTGGTCCACCATGCCAACACGTATCTTCCCTTTATCTTCCTGTCTGGGAACAATGCACAAAGACCAACTGCCAGCTACAGCCAGTCATGTGATCCAGGATCATGTTGCAGGCACCAATTGGTTAGGACAAGAAGATGCCAACTTTCTAAAAATGGCATTTTCAGAATTGTGAATAAAAATCAGACTTTATTTGTAAATAAGCTTTTAGGAAACGAATAAAATGTGGATCTATACTAAATAATGACTATGTGACCAGAAAACAATTATTACTCAAAAATGTATTTTATTCATTTTTGATATAAAAAGGTTTGATATATACTTTGATAGTAATTTTACTAATAAATAGGAAGGTAACAAAATACATTCAAAATACAATGTACAAACTTGAACAGATATTTACAAATGAGATAAATTAATGTAGCATTTATAACAACCAAATGATTGTGAACAACATAATTGGAATCAAATGAGATAAACCAGTACAAAATTTGTGACCGATTTCCAAACAAAACAATTATGACTAACATCATTAGAATCTACGCGCGTTTCGGCGGGACGCCTTCATCAGGTAGCCATATGAGTCTAAAAAGAAAAAATACAGATTGAAGAAAGCATATATATGTAAAAATCTGGACACATATTGACGATCCTACTAAATCTTTCTGTCTAGTACTAGATCAGATATGCTAGAAGAGTTATATTAGTTTTAAAAACATGTCACAGTAGAAGCTTGAAAATAAAAATAAAAAAGTGTCCCCATGTCAGAGTGGGGCTGTGAGTTACTAAAGAAAGACCAAGGGTTGATTTAAAGTGAAACAAAGGACAAATAGATCCACTAACCCATGTAAAAAAATCACCAAGACTGAATGTGAAAGAATGAGATTCAGAAAATTCTATCTTATATTAAAGAGAACCAATAGGTGTGATGAAACCGTACATATATAAGAGGGTGATGTTTACTGTCCCAGATGGACGTATGAACGGGTTACTTTAATGAAGTTACAATACCTCATGTAAAGTGTCAAACCAACGAAAAAGAAGGGGAAGCTTCTTAATATGGAAGCTTGGAGCGTCGGTCGATTGTGCCTGTCAGTATATCTAGAACTTCTAGAAAAAAAGAGAATGAGAGCATCATGAATAGTATCTTTACAAAGGTCTCAAAATTTCTCCAATGAAAAAAGAGGTGGATGTTATGAATCAGTTAAACATTTTTGCTGAGAGGAGATACTTATTATGATTATGAATATCTCAATAAGTTGATTTATTTTTAAATACTAACAGTGCCATGCACATAATGCATGTGGTCTAATTGTAGGTTAAAGAAATTCATCTTGTTTGATGAAGTACGGTAAAACCCTAAAGTTTATTTCGTATGTGCACCAAAATCTAACAGAAAAATAAACTCGAATGTAATGTTTCCACGAGGGTTTGAAGGGTATATAGAGACTTCTAATCACGATCGTGAATAAATGCTCCTGAATGGTAGCATATATAATTAGGCATTAGATAAATGAAAAGAAGAAAAACATATGACCAATTAAACAGATGGAATGTGTATTGAGTATGTACCTTCAAATAGAGAACTGTACCCCGTGGGATTTCTTGAGTTTATCACTAAAGTTGCTGAAAATCATACAGGCGGACAAAGTCCTAGGACATTTTTTTTTAAAAGAGGTACAATATATCAATAAAATTACTGGACTATTACTAGGGACTATATGCTAAAAAATCCCGAAGGTCTCAATGTTCTTGATATTTGCAAAGATGGACAAACTCTGTGTTACCTTTAGCAATTGCCCTAGGCCATAGTGTTGCTGGCTTGTAATAAATAATTTTTAGGTGCTTAGCTTAGTCCCTGGTGTCGTTAAAGCTGGCACAGGTGACTCGAAGTAGTTGCCTATAGTCAAGATAACAATGAAAACACAGGTAGTAGTTTGTGCACATTGCCGTAATGTCCAAAGGATCAAGATTCTTATATAAGAAAGTGAAGACTGAAATACCTGAGGATCGGCGAAGACACTATTCCCAAATTGAAGGCTGGGCAAATACACGATGCTTTATGGTTCACTAAAAGGACAAATTATATACTATATTAGCTACCGTGGCTGGAAATATAGGTGTCTCCATACTCCAGTGTTCCAATTGTGGACATACCTGGCAAAATTCTCGAGTCTTATTTAAATAGTCGGACGGCCGGCGCCTCCATGTATGGACCCCCGGAGCATCAGATGTAGAGGTGCCACGTCTGATACAGAGAAGTGAGGCTTCCAAAACGCCATCCGTTACCTTGTCGATTATAAGCCCACTCGCGCCCTCAGTGTTACTAACTACTTCCGGGTGGAGCGGAAGAAACGTCGCAATACCTCAACGGAAGAGAGGACCGAAGCAAGCAACCAAGACATTGGGTGAATAACGGCCGCCATATTGAATGAGTAGAAATCAGATTATACTTGCGAGAATGAAGTCATATGTCTAAATATGAGCCCCCACTGTAGCAAACATCTACATGGGCCTCTTTGAATCTAAATACATTGATAATGAAGTTGCCCCATTCAGTGAGTCGATAAATCTATGGTCTAGATTTATTGATGTGTTCTTCATCTGGATAGGCGACCCTGATACACTCCCAGAATTTTTGTCCTGGATCAATTTATGTGATCGCAATATCAGATTCACTGCAAACTCCAGTAACATCAAGGTGGAGTTCCTAGACATTAGCATCCAAAACAATGAAAACCATCTAGAAGTAGACTTATACACTAAGCCAACTGCCCGCAATACTTTATTGCATTTCCAAAGCTACCATCCGTCGTCCCAGAGAACTAGCATCCCCTTTGGCCAGTTTCTGCGTTTACGCAGAAACTGTACCACTCTACAGGACTTCGACCGGAGAGCTATTGAAATGAAAGCTAAATTCATGACCCGAGGTTATCCAAAACGCCTTGTGCGTGATTCGTACAAACTGGCTCGTTTCTACGACAGACAACACCTTTTAACACCTCAGATTAAAACACCGAATTCGAGATTAGTGTTTGTTACACGTCACGCCATGATGAACGATAAAATTCGTTACATCATCAACAGCAATTGGCATATTCTCAATGCGACCAGAGAACACACAAATTCGTTAGCAAAACCACTTTTTGCTCGCAAGAAAAATAAAAATCTGAAAGATTTAATAGTACATTCACGGATGTCACTCCCGAAAAAACATTCTATCCAAACATCTCTATTAGGCAATGAATCCCCCATAGGGAATTTTAAGTGTATGTCTTGTGTCGCTTGTCAATTTGCCATAGAGGCCCCCAGTTACACCATCAATAATATCAAGGTCGTATCAACATTGTTAACTAATTGCAAAACGACCAACAGCATATATCTCATTGTATGCCCGTGCCGTCTGGGCTATGTTGGCGAGACTTCACGCACCATGACTACTCGTCTAACTGAACATCGATCTGCCATTAGAACGAACAAAACAGCGGCTCCATTAGTTAAGCACTATATGGAGGCCAAGCACACAGCACAAGACATACAATGGTTTATTCTTGAAAAAATACGCATTAATTCAGGCAATCAGAGCATTGAAATACGCAAAAGAAGGGAGGTTTTCTGGATTTTCACTTTGGACACATATAAAAATGGGCTAAACAATGAAATCCCCTGGGATCAGGTGATTATATATAATAACAGCTAACTCTCCGCCCCCTATATTGTCCAGCATCTCAGATAACTTTTAATGTACTTTTTCATCTGAACTTTACCCATTAATTTTCAAATCTCTATAGCGTTTAGATCACTTTCATCGCATTTTTTTATTAAAAAAAAGATCATAATTGCATTTCGTGCATTTGGATTAGTAAGGTTTATAAAATGGGATAAACATCGTAGCATTGTATCGCCTACTTATTGGAGCCCTATTCATAAATGATAATATTACTTGATTCGGCATATAAAAACTTCATAGGTCATTATATTAAGGATGGCATCAGATCTATTTCCCTACTTCCTTCTGTGGTGATCTTTTAATGAAAACTATCATATATTTAGACCTATGACTTCATTCTCGCAAGTATAATCTCATTTCTACTCATTCAATATGGCGGCCGTTATTCACCCAATGTCTTGGTTGCTTGCTTCTGTCCTCTCTTCCGTTGAGGTATTGCGACGTTTCTTCCGCTCCACCCGGAAGTAGTTAGTAACACTGAGGGCGCGAGCGGGCTTATAATCGACAAGGTAACGGATGGCGTTTTGGAAACCTCACTTCTCTGTATCAGACGTGGCACCTCTACATCGGATGCTCCGGGGGTCCATACATGGAGGCGGCGGCCGTCCGACTATTTAAATAAGACTCGAGAATTTTGCCAGGTATGTCCACAGTAGGAACACTGGAGTATGGAGACACCTATATTTCCAGCCACGGTAGCTAATATAGTATATAATTTGTCCTTTTAGTGAACCATAAAGCATCGTGTATTTGCCCAGCCTTCAATTTGGGAATAGTGTCTTCGCCGATCCTCGGGTATTTCAGTCTTCACTTTCTTATATAAGAATCTTGATCCTTTGGACATTACGGCAATGTGCACAAACTACTACCTGTGTTTTCATTGTTATCTTGACTATAGGCAACTACTTCGAGTCACCTGTGCCAGCTTTAACGACACCAGGGACTAAGCACCTAAAAATTATTTATTACAAGCCAGCAACACTATGGCCTCGGGCAATTGCTAAAGGTAACACAGAGTTTGTCCATCTTTACAAATATCAATAACATTGAGACCTTCGGGATTTTTTAGCATATAGTCCCTAGTAATAGTCCAGTAATTTTATTGATATATTGTACCTCCTTTAAAAAAAAATGTTCCTAGGACTTTGTCCGCCTGTATGATTTTCAGCAACTTTAGTGATAAACTCAAGAAATCCCACGGGGTACAGTTCTCTATTTGAAGGTACATACTCAATACACATTCCATCTGTTTAATTGGTCATATGTTTTTCTTCTTTTCATTTATCTAATGCCTAATTATATATGCTACCATTCAGGAGCATTTATTCACGATCGTGATTAGAAGTCTCTATATACCCTTCAAACCCTCGTGGAAACATTACATTCGAGTTTATTTTTCTGTTAGATTTTGGTGCACATATGAAATAAACTTTAGGGTTTTACCGTACTTCATCAAACAAGATTAATTTCTTTAACCTACAATTAGACCACATGCATTATGTGCATGGCACTGTTAGTATTTAAAAATAAATCAACTTATTGAGATATTCATAATAAGTATCTCCTCTCAGCAAAAATGTTTAACTGATTCATAACATCCACCTCTTTTTCATTGGAGAAATTTTGAGACCTTGGTAAAGATACTATTCATGATGCTCTCATTCTCTTTTTTCTAGAAGTTCTAGATATACTGACAGGCACAATCGACCGACTCTCCAAGCTTCCATATTAAGAAGCTTCCCTTCTTTATCGTTGGTTTGACACTTTACATGAGGTATTGTAACTTCATTAAAGTAACCCGTTCATACGTCCATCTGGGACAGTAAACATCACCCTCTTATATATGTACGGTTTCATCACACCTATTGGTTCTCTTTAATATAAGATAGAATTTTCTGAATCTCATTCTTTCACATTCAGTCTTGGTGATTTTTTTACATGGGTTATTGGATCTATTTGTCCTTTGTTTCAACCCTTGGTCTTTCTTTAGTAACTCACAGCCCCACTCTGACATGGGGACACTTTTTTATTTTTATTTTCAAGCTTCTACTGTGACATGTTTTTAAAACTAATATAACTCTTCTAGCATATCTGATCTAGTACTAGACAGAAAGATTTAGTAGGATCGTCAATATGTGTCCAGATTTTTACATATATATGCTTTCTTCAATCTGTATTTTTTCTTTTTAGACTCATATGGCTACCTGATGAAGGCGTCCCGCCGAAATGCGCGTAGATTCTAATGATGTTAGCCATAATTGTTTTGTTTGGAAATCTGTCATAAATTTTGTAATGGTTTATCTCATTTGATTCCAATTATGTTGTTCACAATCATTTGGTTGTTATAAATGCTACATTAATTTATCTCATTTGTAAATATCTGTTCAAGTTTGTACATTGTATTTTGAATGTATTTTGTTACCTTCCTATTTATTAGTAAAATTACTATCAAAGTATATATCAAACCTTTTTATATCAAAAATAAATTAATAAAATACATTTTTGAGTAATAATTGTTTTCTGGTCACATATTGTCATTATTTAGTATAGATCCACATTTTATTCGTTTCCTAAAAGCTTATTTACAAATAATGTTTTCACCCTGATTTAGTAAACTTACTCGGGGGTACCCCCTTTTTCTACAAATAAAAATCAGACTTTATCATTAAAGAGGGCTTTCAATTACAGTTCTATAAACACCAAACTCTACCTCGGTGCCTGCTCCCAATTGAACGTGATACTTATTAAATGTTATAAGGTTACTCCAATGTTATCGTATAGGAGAGGTAGGCCTTGCCGTAGTGAAAAACAAATTTGAGTTTTTCACTGCCAGGACATGTAAAACTTAAAAGTATATGTCCAACATTTTAAATACACTGCACCCTGCCCTCTGGGCTGTTAAGGCCTACCCTAGGGGTGACATATGTGTTAAAAAGGAAAGTTTGGGCCTGACATAAGATTTATTTGCCAGGTCAAAATTGCAGTTTAAAACTTCGCACACATGCTGCAATGGCAGGCCTGAGACATGTTTAAAGGGCTACTTAAGTGGGTGGCACAATCAGTGCTGCAGGTGCACCAGTCACATTTAATTTACAGGCCCTGGGCACATGCAGTACCATTTTACTAGGGACTGGCAAGTTAATTAAATAGGCCAATTGGGTGTACGCAAATTCTACCATGTTTAAGAAGAAAGCACAAGCACTTTAGCACAGTTTAGCTGTGATAAAGAATGCAGATTCCTAAAATCCAACAAAAATGGGTTCAGAAAACAGAAGGGTGAAGGCAAAAAGTGTGGGGATGACCCTGCAAAAAGGGCCAAGTCCAACAGTCACCTGGACTTTCTATGGGGATCGGTGTGCTTACATGTTTTGCAGTGCCTTTCAAACTTTATTTGCATGATGATGCTAAATCAGAAAAATGATTACTGCTTATGTGCAGCCTGGCCTTGTTTTTGAGCCTCGCTGCATTCCTGCGTGTTGTTGAATGGATTCAGAGTGCATTTAGTCTTTAGCTGTTTTTTCAAGTTCACAGAAGCAGGAGGGCCTGCCTGTTGGACTACATCATCTGGCTAGTGTGTCTGGTTTGTGGTCTTCATTAGGCACTCGTATTACTATTTCTGGATAGAAGTCCAGTTGCATTTAGGTTAAAAGTTATGTACATTTTGTCTGGTGAAGGTTTTTGGTAGTTTTAGTGTGGTTTTCTATGAGTTGCTTGTTAAGAAAAGTAATACTCTGTCTTTTAAGGATATTTATGTTGTAGCACGTGTTCTGTTTTGAGGGGTTACACTTATTAGCGTATTAAGTCCTTCTTGAGTACAGTATTTTGATGGTGGGTATGCAGAATTGAAGTGCATGTTGTCATATGTTTCAAGATAACTTGTCAGCTCTATTGATTGTTTTCGATTGTGCATTTTACCTCTTACAGATGTTGCCCTGCGCATGTGACTGTGCAAGATATCTATCTACTGACTGAGCATTTGTTTGTTGATTATGTTTCACCAATTTCGGTCTGCGAGATAGTACTTGGGTTGTACAACTTTCATATTTCATGTAAGATTCTGTTGCTTAAGCATGTTTTTATTTTATTTTCCAGGATACCCATTGTGTTGAACCAATTTCATGTTGTATACAAAATACCCTTGGTTTACCATTTTTCACACAAATTTCTTCTAAGTAAATTTTCATAAGCAAGATGAACGATTGAGCGTTTAGAAGTTCTATGTCAATCAGTCCATGTTTCTTGGGCCTGTCTGAATGAAGTTACTCTGTTCTGGCCAATTACATTCTTATTTGGGTGAGTGAAAGCTTCCCATTTTCTTTTTACATTCCTTTTGTTCAGTTTTATTCCTGACAATTGGTCGTAAAGGATGCAAATGTAGGTATTTACGTGTTGTATTTAAAGCTACAGTGATGTGGGCTGTTGCATATTTTCTTTTGTGTTGACCATTTGTAAAAGGTGAGATGAGTATTTGCTGAAGGATATCTTTCATTCTGTAGGGATGTGTGATGGTGCGTGTTTTCTTTGTGTTGCCCTTTTAAAAGATGGGAAATTTACCCTGCATTGTATCTTGTCTGTGGTGTGTGATGTCACGAAGTCTTGTCTGTTGTCCTGTCTCTGTGCAGATGTGATTTCTTTGAATTCTGTAGTTGCTAAGTTACAATTATGACAGATCTCCCTGTCTTATCTAAGAGCACTACTTGATCTACTGATGAGTTGTACAACATCTTATAACGGAGATACATGCTCATCTCACCTTCTGCTCATGAAGAAAACTAACAGGGAACGTTCAGCTAGAGCCTAACATTTCATTGTGCTGACAGACCTTCTCTGTACGGTGTCTTTTCAAGGTAGGAGTGCATTCCAATTGACATATGACTCAGTTCATTGTGACAGTCGAGACCGAAAAGATTGATCACTTTATTCTCCAGAGGAGGGTGGATTATTTATAAATGCGATGAAGAAACCCATGATGAAAAGCTAGCATACCAGATGATTAATGCTGCTGTTTTTTGGGCTTTTTTAATAGATCATTATTAGATTATATCAGAAACAGGATACATGTTAATATCCGGCAGCGAAGAAAGGAACAGATTAGCAACAAACATGTTAAATTACACTGAGGACTACCTGCGGTACTTCAAACATCAACAAAAACAAAACCGGCCCACAACAGTTAAATTTCCAATCCCTCCCTAGCACTCAAGGATGTAATGCTGACTTTTGGCCTTATAATGTGGTTGAAGGATCTCTGGCCTATTCCCCTGTGCTTTCTCCACCTGCCAACCTATCTCTCTATGCTTTTCTGCATCTCCAGCCAAAGCCCATTGAAGGCATATGAAGATTTTGCGGTTTTTACTTTCAGAGGAACCCCACGTGACCTCAGGCCGTCTCCATGAAGTGGAGAAGATGCAACTTGTAGGGACCTTAGTCAAGAGCACTAAGTCTGAATGTTGTGTGGACATGGGTTTTGCTATTAAGATTCACCCTGTGAGCTGGGTTATGTAACCTACACTTCTTACCGTGCCAGCTACACACCTTTCCAGCCATGAGTGGGGGCACCCATACCTGCAGGTTGTAGGAAAGTGCCCCTTTTTGCATGGTTGCCCCCCACTTTTTGACCGATGTTGATGCTCTTTGACTAAGTGTGCCCTGGTTTCCTGCCAACCAGGTACCCAGAGCCTATGTTCTTTCCCAAAAAATTTACTGTATCAAACCCAATTGGCAACTCTCTGGCCCCATGTTAAGTCCCTTGTAAAAGGTACCATGTGTACCAAGGGCACTGTGACCAGGGAAGGCCACTAAGGACTGCAGCACATACTGTGCCCCCCTTAGAGGCCCTGTACCTTAACACACATTCTGCCATTGCAGGCTGCGTGTTTTGGTGCAGAACAAAGTGAAGAGTCGACATGGCACACATCCCTGTGTTAATTTAGCCAGTGTAATGATGCACTTGACTCTTTCCGCACTGCTGTAAATGAAGACATTTCTGTGTACTTTCTACGTTTTACCACTGTTTAAATGTGCACCTTTTTTACACATTAATCATACAGCAATACATCATTCATCGTCTTTTTATTTTTATCATTTTCTGCTGATTACTCTCCGCTACTGCAACATATTTTGTTTTGCAAACATCAATTTCACTGACAATCATACAATATTAATAACATATATCTACAGTTCGCAAATTATACATGAAAATGTCTCTCACAAAATATTCCCAATGCATTTCGGGATATGAATATCCCTTCAGGGGTGCTGTAATGTAAACAATAAGACTGCTTATTAATCTGAACAGGAAGGAGCTGACATGCTTAATACATCTTGCATGCAAACTACAAACAAATCACAGTATGTTCCTTAATCCAATGATTACTGACTCCCATGTTAACGTGAATCTCATGCGTGATATGCATTTCACAACAAGAAAACAATTCAGAGACATAACACGTTTAAATATGAATCCAACTCCATCGGCAGTACCAATCTAAACCACTCTATTTTGCACCTCTACAACGTGGATAAATGGTGATGGTTAAAAAGTGCTCTAGGTAATCCAAATGTGCTAACTGGAAGACTGAAAAAAACCTTGTACAGACACTTACTGAGAGAAACCTTTAGTCCTGTTGAACGCTTAATGTTAATGCCAAGCTGACATTGATCATAAAATGACCTGAGGAAACAAACGACTACTTAACAAACCATGTTATCATACACAGAACCGCAACTCCAAAAATGGACCAACTGTCAAAATACCTGAAGTTTTCTGATATCTACCCGGAGATCTACGGTGTATATACTGATTTTAGGACATAGGAAGCAGCATACGGATGGAATTCTGTCCCGAATCTGCAGTGGTTCATTCATTTCCTCTAGATAGAGGGACTGAGCGCGTCAAATTCATGGTTTCTCATATCTTCTTTCCATTTGGAATATCACATAGAGCACAGTTCGTATACAGGTCTTAGCCATGGAGCTTTTCAGCGGTTTATATCAGGTATTTAACTCTTTATACAGCTCGCAACAGATTTATAGGTGCATTGAATAAACAATATTTTACAATCGCACCAGCATTGCAAGATCGCTTTTTTGTTGTTTTTTTGTTTTTCACTTGACCTTGTTTTCAGGATGGTTTTTTTTCCATTACTAAACGACCAGGAGCTTCATACATTAGGTTTCGAGACGTCTTTGGTTTTACATCACTTCTATTGACATAGGATACAGATTTTTTAGCAATTGAAGTAGAGTGCGATTTCCTAGTTTAAAAATGGCCACCATTCTTTCTTTCTAACACGCCCGGTCTGTATGGTAGTCCTTTGTTTGTGTTCAGAATACACAAATACATTGCGTTTGAACTTCTACCGCGGTTGCCGACATTTTGTCTATAGAACGCGGAATAGCATGCATAAGATTTCCTCCGGAGCAGGTGAGAATTACGATTAACAGATTGTACACCTGATTGTACAACAAATTGCATATATGTCTCGTATTAAAGTACTCGGTGATTATTATTTAAACTCTGAAAATTTTATTCGTGCTTTACAGCATTGAAGAACATTGCTCAAGCACACGGCGTTTGGAAATACATACACCGTAGAACTCCGGGTAGATATCAGAAAACTTCAGGTATTTTGACAGTTGGTCCATTGTTGGAGTGGCGGTTCTGTGTATGATAACATGGTTTGTTAAGTAGTCGTTTCTTGTTTCCTCAGGTCATTTTATGATCAATGTCAGCTTGGCATTAACATTAAGCGTTCAAGAGGACTAAAGGTTTCTCTCAGTAAGTGTCTTTTCAAGGTTTTTTCCAGTCTTCCAGTGAACACATTTGGATTACCTAGAGCACTTTTTAACCATCACCATTTATCCAGGTTGTAGAGGTGCAAAATAGAGTGGTTTAAATTGGTACTGCCGATGAGGTTGGATTAATTTTTAAACGTGTTATGTCTCTGAATTGGTTTCTTGTTGTGAAATGCATGTCACGCATGAGATTCATGTTAACATGGGAGTCAGTAATCATTGGATTAGGGGAACATACTGTGATTTGTTTGTAGTTTTCATGCAAGATGTATTAAGCATGTCAGCTCCTTCCTGTTCAGATTAATAAGCAGTCTTATTGTTTACATTACAGCACCCCTGAAGAAGGGATATTCATATCCTGAAATGCATTGGGAATATTTTGTGAGCGACATTTTCATGTATAATTTGTGAATTGTAGATATATGGTATTAATATTGTATAATTGTCAGTGAAATTGATGTTTGCAAAACAAAATATGTTGCAGTAGCAGAGAGTAATCCGCAGAAAATGATAACAAAAATAAAAAGATGAATGATGTATTGATGTATGATTAATGTGTAAAAAGGTGCACATTTAAACAGTGGTAAAACGTAGAAAGTACACAGAAATTTCTTCATTTACAGCAGTGCAGAAAGGGTCAAGTGCATCATTACACTGGCTAAATTAACAGTATGACACATGAGGCAGTCCACCTCATTCCTGACCAGCACGCTATATATACCTTAGCAATCAGAAATATTAGATTACTATTCCATTAGATTCTAAAAACAGGAGTGCGCAACAAACCATTACCATAATTTCACACATCCCTCTGTGCCATGCCTACAACCCACTACCTATGGTATAGGTAAGCCACCCCTCTAGCAGGGTGCACTATAACACTGGTGAGGGTGCAGGTGCATGAGCCTTGTACCCCTACAGTGTCCAAGTCTATTCTTAGACATTGTAAGTGCAGTAAAGCCATAAAGAGTATATGGTCTGGGAGTTTGTCATTACGAACGCCACAGCACCATAATGGCTTTGCTAAAACCTGGCAATTTTGGTATCTCGGCACATTAAACCGACACTGATGCCAGTGTGGGATTTAATGCCAAATGCACTCAGGGCATCTTAGATATGCCTCCTGAAAAACGACCTAACTCTAGTGTCCTGGCTGAGTGGCTGCTCGCCAGCTGCCACCACCAGACATGTTTCTGGACCCCTGGGTCGAGAGCCTCCCGCTCTCTGGGTCCTGAAACAAAGCACATCCTGGGTCGAGGTGCCAAGCCTCCTCCCCTTAGGAAGGGCAGGGTCTACGAAGGGAAAGCTTCAAAGGCTTGTCGCCTTTATGAGCTGACCCAGCCATTTGCTGCTCCCAGCAAACTGGCCCCCACCGGTTCTGACCCCCACTTTGGAGGGAGAATCGGCGGTAAAACCAAGATAAGAGGAGAGGTTTGCCCACCTTTGCCAACCCCACCCCTCCGGTGGGGGAGAGGAGGCGAATCACAACTCAGTCCCCGCCATTTTGAAGGTGGGGGGACCCAGCCAACCAGAGTGAGGCTTATGCCCCCCTCCCACTGGAGGGTGGCATAATAGGGGGTGTACCCACCTCAAGGAAGGGACCCATTGGTCCCAACCTGTACCTACATAAAACGCCCCTAAATTTAGTATTTAGGGGCAACACTGAACCTTGCTTCCTGAGACGAGAAAGAAGTAGTAGTACCTAAGAACCCTGCTGAAGGAAGAAGAGGAGCACCCCAATGACTTGGCCCCAGACCTAACGGCCTGTCCCGACCTCGACCTGCTCCAGCGGAATCCTGGCATGTCTTGCAGCCAGCAGTCCCCCAGAACCCAGAGGACCTGCCCTGCCTTCCCTACAAAGACTTTGTCTCACGTGAGCTGAGCACAGGACTTGCTCAAGAAACCAGAGTCTAGCTCCGGACGAATCCGTGAGTCCGCACCACACTGCACCCGACGCCCACTGCCCGAGTTTGAGTGGCCCAAAACCACAAGGAGGTCTCCCCGGCGATCCTGACCTGGGATCTGGTGATCCCTGACCTGCCTCAAGCCCCCTGACGACGCCTGCAGCCTCTATCTGGAGGATCCCAGTGACCGCAGCTAGTAAGGAAAACCTGACGCCTCAAGACACCACTGCACCCGATGCCCATGGCCTTGGGTAGCCCAACCGACGGCGTCCAGGCAATCCTCCGCATCCCAACTTACCTCTCCAACCGGTGGTCGCCTTCAGAAAGTCTTCGTGCCAAGCCTGCAGTGTTTGTTCTGACCGGAGCTTTCCCATTGAAAATAACAGGGCACCTGAAGTCGATCCAGCACCCGGCCGCCCCAGTGCCTCTGTGGGTGCACCTTGTGTGCTAACTTGGATCCCCTTTGCCCTGAGCTTAACCCCAGGAGCTGTGCTCCCTCAACCTTGTGGCTTGCCCGAGAGCAGCCACCAACCGACGGCCCCCCTAGCCCCATTGGCTAACATTGGGCCTCAGCACTCTGCATCCTTGACCCTGGGGGAACCCTTGTTCTAACCCTAGAAACTCCACGCTAAAGACATTATATACCTGCGAACCGATAACCTCATTTTTAGGTCTCGCCTGAGCCAGCGCTTAGCGCTGCTCTCGGCGAGAGTTTTAGTAAGCGGGTTTTGGAAGTGCAAACAGCAGTGGCTTTTGCTGGCGACCAGCTTGCGTTCACGCGAGCGTGCACGCGCGATCAGGCGCCATATGGCTTCCCTCGCCATCTGGACGCTCGCGATTACTTTCACGGCCGTGTCAGTTTCACGGCCGCGCGGCCAATGCTTGTTATATGTGTGTTTCTGTATGTTGTTTTCAAGTCATTCTTTCTAGGATTCACACCTTGCTTTAAGAGTGCTTATTGCCAAGCTTCCCTTTCCTGCTTTCATCTTATCAAGAAGACATCATGAAAACCATTTAACCATAAATTATTGCCTCACCCCTTCCGATCGCCTGACGGACGCCATTCTCACCCTGTCGGGCAAAGCCAAATAAGCCATGCATATTTACAGTTCCTTTGAAAGGCAGAGCGAGGACTAGGACCTCTGTTCCGACTGAATCTGCATCCACAGAAAGGATGTTATAAGGCTCGAGCTCTGACAAGCACTCCTCCGCCCCTCCCCCGCCGCGTTGCGCTGCTTTTGGCAGAATAAATGCTTAAAACATGCCTCAAGTCGTTGCTCTGGTAAATGCTATATATTTATAAGTCATCAGCGCTTTCAGTTTCTCAGACATGCCTGCTTCCTTCTACGTCTCTGCCTCAATGTCTGTCTGCATCTGTCTTTCTCGCAGACTCGCCCACCTTCTCGGTGCTGAATTTAGATTCGTAAAGGCTTCATGCGGTGGGTCTGCTGCTTTTGTTGCTGAACAAGAAGTATTACCTGCTTGTTTAACTAATTTGACGAATCAGTGACCTTTGTGTTAGTAAACTTCATGCGTACTTTTAGCTTTTTGCGGAAGAACCATGTCTAATATCATTGTTTTGAAAATTAAGTTGTGATCCATGGCTTTGTAGCAGTTCTTTGTTTTGTTTTTCCTCTGATTTGTAATAGTCTCCGCCCAGTTTTGAACACAGCAAAGCTTGCTGCCGCCTAACTAGTAGGATCTGAATGAATTACACATGTAATTCCTGAAAGGTACCCTTAGCAGAGTCGGATGGAACTGCAAGCTGCTTCTCAGTTTTTCCCCGAATGGCATTTGCTTATTGTTGGTTTAGCTGTATTGTGTAATTTGAGTTCATCGGGTGATTTAAATGCTTTTTAATCTTCTGCCGCGGATATGACATTGTTACGCTTTGATCATGGCAGTGTAATGCCGAAGTTTTCGCAGAGGGAGCGGAGCAGCAGCTTCAGATGCGCATTATCCGAGAGTCCT
Source organism: Calotriton arnoldi (assembly GCA_963921515.1). Classification (NCBI taxonomy): domain Eukaryota; kingdom Metazoa; phylum Chordata; class Amphibia; order Caudata; family Salamandridae; genus Calotriton; species Calotriton arnoldi. The sequence continues at coordinate 744,386 of CAWUFW010003894.1, read as the reverse complement.
CTTGCTGGCTGCTGAAAAACTGGTTTTGCGGTGTTCTTCCACCTGCATGCGCTGCTCTTGATCCAGGGGAAGTGGGCGCTATATAAACATTCACACCAGAACATGGTTGATAGTCTATGATACATCTTTTCTTTCAGTCGGTTTTTATCAAAGTGTTAAAATAACAAGAAAAGAACACAATGTGTCTCTCACCTTCGCTCAACCTCTTTCTCCATCGCTTCCACCTGCTGTCTTGACTAACTCCTGCTCTGATGCGTAAATATGTGTTTACAGGAGTCACGAAATGTGCATTAATCTATCTGATGTTTATATATCTGGTTACAAGTTCATCCGTCGAGCCCTCTGTCCATCGATATATCTACCTGTCCGCCCATCCACATCTATCCATCAACTATCCCAACCAAAACACGGATGTACCCATCTACTCATTCTTAAACCACATCTACCCATTCACCAACATACCGATCTAGGCACCCAAAAAGCAGCTACCCATTGTTTCTAGTCCTCCTACTCTGCCTCCCCTTCTCTGTACATCGCCCCTCCTCTTCTACGTCCATCCGCCTTTAGTTCCAATGCGACCACACACCGTATCGCAGCTGCCTGCTCATCTAACATGTCACCATTCAACCATTCATCCTCAGCAAATCAACCAGCAATTAACTCCATCTAGCCACCTATCCTTCCACTAGAACACCCCTACATAAATCTATCCATTCACCCGAGCCCCCTATACTCTAACACAAGCATCATCTACATGTATAAACATACATCACTCTATACATTCACCCATCCATCCACTAACCCATTTATCGATCTGAGCCACCTACTCGCTAGCCCGGTTATTAGCTGCTATCATAGAACCTACATCCATACGTACATGAACCCACGTCAGCCACTTATTATTCAGCACGTCCTTTACAAACATCAATGTACCTTGATCCGTGCATTCATCCGTCCTGTCGCCCGTCCACTCGTCCGTCCATCCATCCATCCATCCATCCATCCATCCATCCATCTATTCATCTATCCATCCATCATCCCACCTAGTTACCAACCCGCCCACTACCCACTTCTACATAGATCCTTCCAGCCCACCACCAAACTACCCACCCATACATCCATCTTTAGAATGTCACAATGATAAGAGGGGTCCTGTACTCCCTAGGGCAGTTCAATTGATTCCCAAGAAAGGGTCTACAGGCCTGTGCTTTTGTGCAGTTTTATAGAGTGCAGAACATGAACCCAGGGGTCACAGCGTTTGAAATATAAAAAGTGTCCGAATAGATTTCTTTTGTATTTTTTTAGATAACAATACAGCCCAAGGCACTAGAGTGCTTCATAAACAAAACCAGACTACATTACAGATCTTTTATCATTTTAGGCACAGGGAGATTACGTGATTTGCCCAGACTCGCAGGATGTTGAGCTAAAGCCAGGATTTAAACCTGATTCCCCATCTCTAGACTCAGCAGCTGTAGACAGAAGGCAAAATCTCCCACTTTCAGGTTACTTTATGCCAAATATTGTGTAACAGTCAATCATCCCTAGAGTCTTACCTATTGAAACAGGCTGTACCTAAAACAAAATGAGGTCATGCCCAAAGGCAAATGTTTTATAGCCTTTTAATTATTTGGAAATTGCTTTAATGGAATAAATAATTTTCCTTGAAAGCAAGATTTGGGATTCGCAGAACCAAAGAGTGGAGCCATTAATCACATAAACATCAAGCAAACAACATACGTAACCAATAACAAGCATTGGCATAGCCAATAGGTCTCGCTTGGGACCTTATAAGTATTTAGATATGCAACACAATATCCTTGGTGCAACAACATCAACTGTTGCATAACTAAACACTTATAAGGTCCCAAAGGCGAGACCTATTGGCTATGCCAATGCTTGTTCTCCATAGGATTGCATTAACTGTTTTCCTCTGACAAACTTTCAAGTGTTGAAGGTGTTTGTATGGGAACCTTAGAAAGTGTAATTTTTATGAAAACTGTTTTACTCACCTTTTATCTAGGAAATGTCCCAGTGTGATATCTAGCATATCACACTGAGTAGAAAAAGTAATCTAGAAAGTAATCTAAAATGTAATCAAAAGTAATTATACCTGTCTTTGCATATTTTTCAAACCTGTAAGAAAAGTTACCTATCCAGCTTGCTTTTTGGTCAATCTTTCTGGGAAAGTACAATTCCACTTACCTGTACCAAGTCCTGCTTGGTTCTAAAAAATAAAATACAACAAAGAAATATTTTTGATACATACAGTTGGTCTGAGTTCAGTCTTTGAGTGTGTGGCATCGTTTCTTGCTGGAGCGTGTACAATAAATGCTTAACACTACCTTCTGATAAAGCTTTACTGCTCACTCACACTACCACAAATAGAGAGTAAGGTGATATCTATTTTTACTGGTGTACACCTTTGGGGATCCACTGGACTCTGTGCACACTATACCTTACTTTGGTATAGTATATACAGAGCCAGCTTCCTACACAGGTGTGGAGACAATTGCCACTCAAACCTACTCATAACATGCACACAAGGATGAAACATTGCCAAAGCAACAACTAGACAATGAAAAGGGTACTAAAATGGTGGACACTAACAATGTAGCTGATAGAAGCATACTTGATCGGGGCTTGCACTTACATAGTAAATTGTTTTTTGTGTGTCAGTTTCATATTGCACTTTTGCTGTTTCTTTAGTAAGTTATTAGTACTCCATTTAATATCACTCAGTTTTCCAACCTTGAAAGGATAGGAGGGGTTGTCTGTTGCCTAAATTCAAACTTGTTAACTATCATTGCATATTTCTTTGATGAGCACACATTGAACCACTGTGTCGGTAGCATTGATCCTGCATAAATCAGTATATGGAATGTACAGAAACGGAGATATCATTACACTCTTATTAGAACTTCAAACGTTCCAAGACTGGAACAGGAAATGCACAACGACTGGGACGGTGGTGAGCCACGACTGGAAGTGGTAGCACACCAACAATGGGACTGGGAGTGCACTAATACTGGCACTGAAGATACATCACTGCTTGAATTGATTGACCCCTCCTTTGGGGATAGGGACACTGGCATGGGCAAATTCTCTGATTGTAAGGGTTATATGTATACTTGTGGGACAAGAAAATGAGCATGTAGAGACAGAGATGATGTATGCCAGTACTCAGAATAGATTTACTGCGTGATAGGCAGTAGTGGTAGAAGTCCTTGCTTGGCTGAGTTACTCAGCATTTTTGGTTTGCCTTCTGTTTTTCTCACTGTGACATGACAATATAAATGCAGCTGAGATACTCTGTCTTTTTGCTCATCCTTTTGTGTGTAGCCTAGATACTGGTTAAGTGGTGCACCAACATTAAGATAGGCAGCGGGTGGAGTCACTGGTGGAGATGCCTTTTTTCCTGTAGTGGAGACAACCTCCAGAGGATGTAGTTAGAGGGGGGCTTATTGTATGAGAGAAAGGGAGTGAGACGGTTTGCAGTCTTGATTTATGTCTTTGAAAATCAAGTGTGTAGTGCCTTGTTTTGAGTCCCTTCTTTGAAATTCTAGAGCTCTGTTGTGGGCTAAGGGCAACTTTATATGGTCTCTCTAAACCACTTTCTGTCTGCATTGTCCCCGAGTAGCCATCCGCGCCACCCCGCCCCTCCCACCCCCGTCCTCCCATTCCTATGTTTCGGCGACCAGAGGAATATGGATGAGGATGCCGTCGTTTCATGTCTTGTTAGGCATTGCCTAGCAATCAGGTGAACATGGATGAAGATGCCTGGGTGCAATCAACATTTAGATGTGATTAGCCTGAATCAATCCTCTTTGTTTCAGTCAGAAAAGAAAAGGACATTTGCACCATTCTGATTGCGAGAGTGCTTGAACTTTGCACTGTCTTCTTGTCGGTGCTCACAATTTTGAATAAATATTGCCCTGCTTCACTCGTGATATCTGATGCATAATTCTAACTGCAGAATCCTTACCTTAGAATACTCCCCTGACACTGTACTGGGTCTGAAAAACTTTTCTTTAGTAAATTTCCTGCATGCCACTAGGTGGCGCCTTGAGGCTCTGCGTTTACTCCATACCCCCCTGGAAGTGATGGAGAGGATCCGCATATAAGCGCCACCCATGTGTGCTGATGCCACCTCTTTCCATGCTTTCCAAAGCGCACGGCTGGAGCCTCCTTTCCCAGTTTCATCAGCCTTCTAATGACTCATGAAAAAACGAATTCCAGTATACCAAGGAGCGATATTCCCTCCTAAGGCTACAAACTTAACGCCATACTTAGACTATAAAGAGCAGATGTCTGTCATGGACCCGCACGAACAGGTACTCTGGTGTTTGAGCTCAGGAGATGACTCAAAGTTGTGTGATAGGTGTTCTCTTATGCATCCAAAGGTGATCTCAGACTGAGAAGCAAAGCTTATGTCACCAAAAAGTAGTCATCACTGGCCATTCTTAGGTCCTGCTATTGTTTGAAGTCATGGACGCTGATTCGCTCCCGCTCCAGAGAGAGGTCAGCTTTGCAGTCGAAGTCCAAACACAATAAAGTGATGCGGAACTCGACTCCATCCCGCCACTCTTCATGTAAACAGAAGGTGAGAGAGCTTCACAATGTCAATTGTTCTCTCTCCTGGTCTACCATTGCAAAGCTGATTCCACAATTGATCCTGGTGTGCTCAGAATGTCCTGTTACATCAGCGAATCCGCACCAAATTGACACCTTTAAAGAGGCCATACTGCAGATATTTGGTGTCCTAAGCTTGGCCCCCTGCAACCGATCTACTTACCAGTCTCCATTGAAACGCATTGGGCGGAACTGTAAGTGTAATACTTACCTGTTAAACCACATTGTTTTCGCCATAGGATAACATAGAACTGCTTTAAAAATAAAAAGTGTCAACTTTTGAAAGAGAAAAGTACTTTTATTAAAAAACATACACACGTTTTTGCGAAGATTCTGGTCTTAAAATAAAATACAAACAAAGTACATTTTTCTAAAATTGGTGTGTATCTCCTTTTTGAGTTGTGTGCCCATTATTGGTCAGTGTTGTGCAATAAATGTCTTACACTCCTCTGTGTTAGGCCTAAGGCTGCTCGCCCCCCACTACCACTAATAGAGCACTTTGGGTTTTACATTGAGCCCTGTGTACATTTGGGGAACCCCTGAACACTGTGCACGGTATAACCACCTAGTGGTGATACCATTTACAGAGCCAGCTTCCTACAGGTGAATAACCCAGTGAACTGCTGAAATTGTATATGTGAATTATGAAGTGGATAACTATTGTGACCATTCATGTTGCAGTACAATCGAAAATAGTGGACCTACTCGACTGAAGCCTGATCACCTGCTGCGTCGGTGGATGACAACTAGTATAGCTGTCCCCAGCTGTACCAATAGTTCCTTCCAAACCTTAACACACGTTGAGAGACTGTCTGAAATTCTGGTATCTGGCAGTACATGCATTCTTTCTTTCAAAAAGATGTTGGCCACTTCTGGAGAATTTGGTAACTTCATCTGAGGAATAAAATGTCCCAATTTAGGGAAATAGTGACTACAAGGATTGTCTTATGCTGCTCTTATGATCTACAATAAAATGGCTAGATATTATTGTCCATGGCTATTTAGGAGCTAGCAGAGGTTGCAGGAGGTCAGCCTGTTTCTGCCTTTCGGTCTTTGACTGACCCCATACGATAATGCTTCAGATACTCTATCGCATTAAGCACCCCAGTCCACCAAAAATTTTCCTTTACTAAATCTTGTGTCTTTCAGGGTGACCTGCCAAGTCAAGGTGGGTCATGGCATCAGATCAAAACTTGTTTTTGTTAAGTTCTTCTAGGGACAGTTTTCCCTTGTGACATAGATACCCTGGTTCACAAATCATAAAATCTCCTTTTTTGTATCCAGTTTTGTTTGTCTGCCTGATCTTGCTACGGTCATAGAGCCTTTAAAAAACTTTGAAAGTCTGTGGCAAGACCAATACATCTAAGGCATAGTCCCTAATAGGCACCACAACCCCGAGATTCTGCCAATAAATTTAAGGGGAAATTACTATAAAAATAGTATTCTTTTCGGAAAAACAAGAGGATATGTTTACGAACAGTTATGTTCCATTAATGAGGGAAATGCATAAACTTTTACTAATATGGACACCCCTTCCACTGTCAGTAGTTGGGAGGGGGGTTTTAATTAAAATGTCTATTCTTCCCTTTATTTTTTTTTACCATTGCCTGTAACTTAGGTGTTTGCTTTTTAAAAAATTAAATTAGAGAGGGCCATTGTCATGTTTATACGGAATCACCAGCGCCTGCAGCGAATACATTTGGCCAAAAAGAAAGGTGGACTTGGGCTTCCGGATTTTCATTTGTACATTGCAGCATCTTTCGCACTGCAAATCCACCTCTTTTCTATGGATTCCTCCCACTTTGATAACTCTTTAATATTATCAAGTTGAGAAGTTTCAGTATAGGCAATTCACCCTGTAGCATTAAAAATACAAAGGTGTCAAAAGAGAGATATAAAACCTTACACAATATTTGGACAACAAGGCGAAAGGTTTTTATTCAATATAAATTCCCGTTTTGCATGTCAAACCCCTCTCCAATGCTGTAAGCATTCATCTTTGAGTCTTACAGAAGGGATGGTTTATAGATGGTAATCCTTAGGAATAATGAAAGTAGGGGATTTTTTTTTTTTTTTTTTTTTTTTTTTTTTTGAGGGTGCAACACTTTAAAACTTTTTCACAAACATTGACCTCTGAATATATCTAATAGACATTGCTACTAATTCTAATTGTTACCAATAAACTCAGTGCTCAGTAGTTTTTCAAATGAGGAAGTAATGGCATCAGCCAACCTAGTTAGAAAAATGCTGTCTGAGGAAAGACAGAATTGCGTCTTGAGGTATTGGCATAAACAATTGCATGTTGAACAAACTTCCTGTGTTACGGAAATGAGGAACGAAGGGGAAAAGTGCAGTGAAATCTATCTATCTATACTAGAATACTTGCTGGGAAAAATCTAAGTTTAATTAAATTATCCTTTTCAATGGTTTGCTCCATTATACACCGTACATTATTAGTAAAATGTCTTACTTCCAGTAATAAATGCTCAAGATGTAATAAAAAAGGTGATTGGATGCCTAGGTTTTAGTCATGTGGGCATTAACAGAAATTTGGGGTGAAATCTTTTGTGAGATAATTTCATGTAGTCTTCGACTCTGGCACTGCCCCCATGGGACAGCTTTAAAGGGCCAGTTTGAGGGGTTAATTTTATTTGTTTTTTGGACCCCTGGGCCATGACTGGACCAAACCAACCTTCCTATACACTGGCCCATTCAGTCTGGAAAGGCCAGTCCAACACTGATTCAGGATGACGTGACAGAGTGAGTCCCAATGGCGAATGCAGATGCATCTGTCTCAGCAATACAAGACTTATTGAGATAAGAATGACGACGGGAGAGGGTGATTGTAAATGCATCTCTGAACATTATAAAGGCGGTTTCTTGTTCAGGATCCCATTTGAAGGCTTAGGGGCTGATTATGATGTCGGTGGGTCCGACACCGATAGCACGTTGGTGTCGGACCCACCGACATCTGACATTGCGGTCCGGGCGGTGGCATCTGGAGGAGGGACCATCCGCAGCGATTCCAACGGGCTCATGGAGCCCGCCGGCGCGTTAGAAAGACAGCATATTCCCTTAATGACGGCGGCTCGGCCTTTCCGACATGAAACGGCTGACAGAAAGTGACATTGGGGGCCCCTAGCTGTGCCCCCCATCCCTCCTGTCCCTCTCCTATTCCATAAGGTGCCTGCCACACGGTGCAGAGATGTTTACAAACATCCATTTTGCTATGGCAGCTTGTGCTGCGTGCTTTTTCCGCCCGCCGCGCAAGCTGCCATAACAAAATGGATGTTTCTGGCTGCCCTATGGGCGGTCACATCCTAATTGTAAGGTCGGAACTGACGACCTATGGTCAGGCGGTTTCCAGACCAATATGGTGTGGGTCGGAGTCGAATCCGCCCGACATCGTGATCGGGGCATAGTCTTTTCTTGTTAATTTGGTGATGAGAGCAACTATGGATGTAAAGTCTTGAATGAAGTGTTGATAAAAGTTGCCAAACCCTAAGAACCGTAAACGTCACTGACTGTAGAAGGAGCTGGGCAATCTCTACTGTCCCATAAACTGAGACTGCACTGGAAGTCGCAGCATTAGCCTGAACCAAGGATAAGGGAGTAGGGAAGAAGGAGAGCAAGCAAAATTAGTCCTGTGTTAGAGGATGGTAGTGGCTTGGAAACCCATGAATCTCAAGGTAGCATCGATCATGGATGCAGACGGCACCTCTATGGAAAGAGAAGAACACACATTGTGAGACAATGAAATCTTAAGAGTTTAAAGTATATGGATCTCATACCTTCACAAATTGATTAACTAACGCACTTTAGCTGAGCCAGTGGCCTGATGGCCCAAGGAAGACTAGGAGCCAACCTTGAACCCGATGGAGTGTCTGCAACAAAGCACAGTGTGAGTGGACAGTGAAACAAGTATCTAATGACCAATGATGGAGCCTAAGGGGAAGCGGAATGGTAAACAAAAAACACACACAAAGTAGGAGGGAGTGCACAGTCCTGGTACAAACTACTAGCTAGACCACAAGCGAAAAGGAAATGAAAATAAGAAAAGTGTCCAGACACGGCTCATAGAGCATTACTGTATTTTGTACAGTCCCTGCCTTTGAAAACTCATAAGCGACCTATCAAAGTGAAAGTGTAAATCTGTTTGTTGGTCCATGCACCCTCAGAGTATGTCCTCCCAAACGCTAAGCCACAGTACGCCACATTCAACATGAATATTTCTTCCTAGCAGTTTTCATTCTCTTTTTTGCTCGGCCCAATGTTATTATGAGGTAAATCTGTGTACTACTTTTCCTGAGTTCTATATCGCAGTGGAAATTGTTTATGGTTTGTATAGGGAGGGAGGCACACTTTTGCTGGTATCTTTCCAGGACACCTCTCACACTATGTAGCCCACTACTTCCTTCTGTGCCATCTTTTCTGCTCTTCTCCTATGCTGCTATCTCACTTACTAGATTGCCTCTCTGTCGCGTTTTTCTAAGTCTTTTCCTTCTGTTCGTAATATCGCTATTATGTGCACTTAGTGTCTTTGTCTCTCTCTTCCTGTCTTTTGCTTGATATCACTCTTTGTGACTGTCTCGTTTTAAGTCTGTTGCATACTCTCTATGAACTCTGCCTCCGCTGTCTTTCACTCATTGTTGCTTCTGCAGCGTATCTTTGATAGCTCTTATACTTTCATCCCAAACTCCTATTTTTCCTAACCATTTCTTTTCTTTAGATTTATCAAGCGGAAAAAGTTTGATGACGAACTCGTTGAGAGCAGCCTGGCAAAATCCACAAGCCGAGCCAAGGTTCCCAACGTGGGCAGTGGCATAGAGCCAGGACGCTGCTCCGGCAGCGAGCCCTCATCTAGCGAGAAGAAAAAGGTGAGGAGAACAGCCATGTGATGCTCATGATTGGGGTGGGGCAGATGTAGGGTAATGTGAACTGGACCGGACTGGCCGTAGAAGGCACCAGGAGTTTCCCCGGAGGGCCGCTAGAGTGGGTGCTGGTTTTGGACCCCTGGGGGGCCGGTTTTGCAGCATAGCTGCAATATCGTCCCCCCCCCCTGTAACAAAAGCGGCCAAAACCAGCCCTGGCAAACAGCTCGGCCACCTCCGCAGGCATATTAGTGCTTCAGCCTGCCTTCGGTTCTGCTTTTCTCAAGGTGTCTAAGTTGCGAGCTTCATCCTTAATTCTAGGACATAGAACTCGGTGTATACTCCTTGAGCCTCCACTTGCTCTTCCCAAAATGAAGCCTGCCCTTTTTTGAGAACCTGAAAAGAGGAAAATTATTATCTTTTGCTCACTATGCCACCCCAGTTTGGATCCAGCCATATGCAAATCAGTCTTAACCCTGCTCCTCATGGGAGCAGTCCAGCCCGAACTGCCAGGCCAGGTCCTCTCTGGACCGGAAACACGCATCCTGGGTCCGGTCTCGGGGTATCACCCCTCATCAACCAGCCTAGCTTGAATCCAGAGGCACAGCGAGCAAGGGACCCACGTCTGGGCATACCCTTTGCCACTTAGGGCGAACATAGCAAACACAACAAGATGATTGACGGAGTGATGAAACTTTTCAACCACTCTACCCCAGTCAAGAGATCTGGGTTTAATCCATCGTTCTTTTGCTCATTATCCCACCCCAGTTTGGGTCCAGCCATATGCAAATCAATCTTGAGCCTACTCCTCATGGGAACAGTCCAGCCCAAACTGCCTATGATGGCGTCAGTGATGTCATTTGAGATGTCATTAGCGATGTCACTGACCATGTCATGAGAAGATGTACTATGTGAGGTCATAAGCAGTGCATTGTGGGGGCGTATGTTGTAGTTAACTCGGGTAACTATAACTGCTGAATTTCACTGTTTTTTTTGAGTGACATCTGAGCCTAAGTGTAACGTCCCTGTAACCTTTAGCTTTTTCAGTGATTTTATATATAACATAATGTTTCTCTTGGAGGTGCACATTTTGTGGGCTATGAGCATCATAATACGATAGTCTAAATAGCAAGGATTAGAATATAGACAAGGTAAATTTATATGTACACACACACCATATATGTATGTGTGTGTACATATATGTTGAGGATTCGGCAAAAAGGATTGTGGTTACCATATATATATATGATAGTTGTTGCTTTTTGAAAATTCAGCTGTGTCATCTGTGCAGCCACTGAGCAAACCATCTTGTACTACCTGAGGAAGGCGGAAGCTGAAACGTTGTAGTTGAAATATATTTTTGTTCTTTGGTGAATCTATCTGTTTGAGTCACTTCTTTCTTGTGTATATATATATATATATATATATATATATATATATATAGATTTTTTTACCTTGTTTATATTCTAATCCTTGCTATTTAGACTATGATATTTTGGCACATCAATATTTCCAACACTGTATTCTGAGATACAACCCTTTGATATTTCCAAATGAAAACATGCATATGGCGCTTAAATTCCCCAATTGTGAATGATGCTCATAGCCCAGAAAATGTGCCCCTCCAAGACGTACATTAGATGCCACTGCTGATTGATATACAAGTATAACTTGAGAGCAGCATACAGTAATTTCAGTAGTAAATTAGGTAGCCAATTAGCACAAGACAGTAACTGTCAACTAATATTCTAGTGCCACATGTACATGTTTAATAGACTAGCACTAAAGCACACATTACTCTTTATGCTCTTTGCATGCATCATCATCAAGTCATGGCTGCAGCGCTCATTTTGCACCATTGTATGTAGACAGAAGGGTACTGTATATATGGGCGTGAAGCTTTGGGTGGTGGTGAACATGTCTACACAAGAGGTGTCAGGTGATGCCTATGGGGTCTTTTTAGGGCTCGCCTAGGCAGCGCTTGCGCTCTCTCTTCGAGACATGCTGTATTCAGGATATGTGAATAAAGCTCTGCCTACTTCCCGCCCAACTTTTTAATTGGCTCCTGTCCCTGTCCTTTGTAAATGGTGGCTTTTTATTGGTTATTAGGCTTTGTAGTCCCTCCTTAGTACCTCCCTGTCTCTTTTTGTAACCTCCCATGAGGACACCCCCTTTTACATGTGTTGTTACGCCCTAGGTTTTAATTACAACCTCAAGGCACTATTTTCTTAAAGGCCTTCAGACAGGACACTCACTTGTTCCTAAACAAGGTTGGCAGTGATTACTTTACTCGCTAGCACATCTCACATTTATATTAGACCTTCTATAAATTTCCCTTCATCAGCTCCACATAGAGTACAACCTAATCCGGAATTAATATAATAATTCTTTTGTCACATTTCAAAGCTACTAATTGTATATATTGAATGTACTGTGGTACTGTCTTGCATGCAATGCATTATGGGTAGGGTGGATTTACCATATGTTCAAAGTTTATAATGCTCACTAGGGACATCTAGGCGCAGCTTGCGGTACTGCACCTACACATCTCACATTTATATTAGACCTTCTAAAAATTTCCCTTCATCAGCTCCACATACAGTACAACTTAATCAGAATTAATATAATTGTTTTGTCACATTTCATAGCTATTAATTGTATATATGGACATAGCTATTTCAATGTACTTGTGGTACTGTCTTGCATGCAGTGCATTAGGGGAGTACCATATGTGACCAAAGGTTTGATGCTCACTAGGGACCTCTAGGAGCAGCTTGCGGTACTGGCAGTGCTGGTGTCTTGCTTACTAGGGACCTCTAGGAGCAGCTTGTGGTACTGGCAGTGCTGGTGCCTTGCTCACTAGGGACCTCTAGGAGCAGCTTGCGGTACTGCACCTACCACATCTCACATTCATATTAGGCCTTCTATAAATTTCCCTTCATCAGCTCCACATAGAGTACAACCTAACCTAATCCGGAATTAATATAATTCTTTTGTCACATTTCAAAGCTACTAATTGTATATATGGACATAGCTATTTGGATGTACTCGTGGTACTGTCTTGCATGCAATGCATTATGGGTAGGGTGGATTTACCATATCTTTAAAGTTTATGATGCTCACTAGGGACCTCTAGGAGCAGCTTGCGGTGCTGCACTTAGACAAGCAGTGCTGGTGCCTTGCTCACTAGGGAGCTCTAGGAGCAGCTTGCGGTACTGCACTGAGACATACAATGTTGGTTCCTGGCTCACTATGCAATCATTTGCAATGCACTAGGTCTCGCATTACTGAAAGTATGAGCTATTGGCGTTGCATTATTATTTGCAACACCAATACCTCAAACTATCAGTAATGCGAGACCTATTGCATTACAAATGCTTGTTTGTTTTTTTTTGCCCCCATGGTATCTCCAGGAGATCGCTATACAGGCTGGGCAGGGTTGAGGGTTGTCTTGAAGGTGATATATGGGTAGTGTGTGCACACTACCCATAGCTAGGTGACTGTTGCCTTAACAGCTGTTTTACTCACAAAAAAGGTCTTGAAGTCTGTGACGACACCTGTGACCCCTTCTCCTGCTCCCAGCCTCACCAAACGTATCAAGAAGAGTAAACAGCCTCTGCAGGTGACCAAGGACCTAGGCAGATGGAAGCCCGCAGATGACTTGTTGCTGATCAACGCCGTGCTGCAGGTAACTGGGCCGCTAGTCTGAAAAAATGTCTGGGGAAATTGAGGAGCACAGAGCTCCAGCATGCCAGGCTGCATAGGTTCAGTGGGGAACACTGCACTCCAGTATGTACTAGATCTCTGACAACACTGTGGACTACTATCCTGCAGTGTGCAGGGCTTTGTAGGGTCACCGTGTTGTAGTGCATAAGGAATCTCGGAGGTTCCCTGGAGTTGTGATGCTAATCAACGTGAACCAGTGTACAAGGGTCTGTAGTGCTATTGTGCTCTATAGTTGCTTACAAATACGGTGTTGTAGATTTCATTTCAAGAATCATTAGAGAGCACTGCACTGTAACATACAGGGGTCAGTGGGGTTACGTTTGAACACTGTTATGACACCTACAAATCTTTGGATTTACTATTCATCGTAAACCAGCACCCATGATCTCTAGGGCAGCTTCAGGTATTGTTCCTGTGTATATAGGAAAATTTGCGTTACTGCTGAGCACTGTGCTCCAGACCAAAGGATTCTGGTCACTCACAGTACTTGTCTTCAGTGTAGTTTGACAGGATTTCTACTGTTAGGGCAGGAATATGTGCTGTAGCCTACAGCAGGGATCTGAGATTTCTGAAGAGCATCGTGCTCCTGTGTGATGAAAGCATTGGTCACTATATTAATGTTGTCAGCGTTGACTTGTACTGTGACTGAACATGACCCTGGTCCATGTATTCACCACATATACAGTTATGTGTTCTTTTCCCACAGCCATGTACCATGAGTTCTACTGCCATGGCATGAATGTTGTTCCACGTATTGTTGCTTGTATCTATATCCTCAGCACACTGTTAATCACTGTACATCATAGCTTTTTAACGTATATCATTGTCATAACATATAATGAAACATTTCCTAGCTACCATAACGGAAAGTTTCAATTCTATTAAGGACTCGGAGGCGAGGATTATGCTTCCACTTTCTTCGTTTTTATTAAACAGCAGCCATTTAAACAACTCCAAAGGAACTACAATTCCCATGAATCACCGGGAATTTAGTTAACAACAAAAACAGGCAAGTCCAGGAAGACAGTTGAGCCTCATCCAATCATAAGACCGCTCTTTTTATGTAACTCCTTGTCTGCGACTCTTAAGCTTCTTTATTCGCTGCTCGCAGCCAAAGCCAAGTTCCTTTCTTTTTCGCTGTTCAGAATTGTCTGTGTGTGGCTTATGCTGTATGCGTACGCTGGAGTTCGTTTATTGTTGAGCGTGTGTGCCGGCCGCGGGGCGCTTTTGCACTCCTTTCATGGTCGTGATTTATGCTTTTCTTGGTGCAGCCCACACTGTGGTGAGTTACGCGGGGCACAGCACAGGTCAGTGTTAGGCTCTATGGTTGTGGCGCGTGACTCGTTCCCTACGATACCGGGACTGGAGTCGCGTGCCGCATACCGGAGCTGGTCCACAAGCCTGTCCCCCGCCTGGAGAACTGACGTCCCGTGACTCTGGGTCGGTAGCCTGCATTGAATCCTTTACGCCCGCTCAGCGACCGGGTCTGTAGTGTGCCTGCATTGTGAATCGCCCTACGGGGACGTAATTGTATTTGGTCTCGGGGCCTATGAGGGACACGCTCCCTAGGCAGGGATTACCCCAGCTTATCTTCTTGGCACCGAGGGGGTGTGAGTCCCTTAGCAGAGACCCAACCTGATTGTGAGGCTGTGCTCACTCAAATTGGTGGCTGACACCCAGCCCAATTCAGTAGTGCAGTGCTCTCAGACTGCTGGACCTACTGTTTATCCCTAGCCAGTGCTCTTCCTTCTTGTGGGTTAAGCGCAGGGGCTTCCTGTCTGTCCCACTGTTCTCCAGTGGGTGCTGTCATGGAGACTCATGATGATATGTTGGGGGAGGATGACCCGCTGGCTTCCCTCCCATGGGATGACAAATTCTACCAGGTGGTTGATGCCTCCATATACAGGGCTGTGGAGGAGGCTGTAGCCCCTATGGAACAACGCCTGTCCCAGCAAATGGAGCGTGCGTGCACCAAGTTTGCGAATGCCCACCCTCCTCCTGGGCCTGCCACCACCCCTCAAGGCTCAGACCCTGTTTCTAATAAGCGCCCTTGGGGGGGGGGGGGGGGGTTTACAACGCTTTTGAGCACCTGCAAGAAGCTTTCTACCATTCCCCCCCTGGGGTTCTACTGACCCGGATGCTGCCACTCCACTCCACCCCTCACCTCCCCTACCCCTGATGATGATGACGAGGCTGCTGGGCCTTCCAGGCCATGGCACCCCGCTCCTCCGACCCCGTAGCAGGGGATGATAATTCAGATATGCTAGATCCAGAGGAAATTGTGCACCCTCGCTCTTCGGAGTGGGCCCCCTCTTCAAAGGTGGCGAAATATGTGGTGGCCAGGATCAGGGCCCCACTTTGGAAGGGAAAGTCTCTCTGACTCTGGAGTTGGAGCCTAGGATGGCCACCTTTTTGGCAAAGTTTATGAAAGATCCAAAAAAAAGGGATCGATACATCTTGGCGCGCATATCAGGATAAACTCCTGGACGTTCTTGGCCTGCTCGCCAAGATCTTCGACATGGCGCACGACGCCAAGGCCTCGGGAGCCCTGATTTCCCCAGAGGTCCTTTCTGGATGGGCGCAATGTGCCGTTATATTTATTGGTAACGCCAGCTGTGCCCTATCCACGAGCGTTGCCGCTCCTTGCTCATAAAGGTGGATCACAAGTTGGGGGATTTAGCTGATTCAGAGGCAGGAGCGGTGGCCCAGGGGGGACTCTTTGGGGAGACCTTTATCAAGGAGTTGGGCAAATTTGTAAATACTTTCACTTCGCTGGAAAAGGCCCAGTCCTCCATTAAAAAGGTGTTTCCAAATTGGGTTTTCATGGGGGCCGTTCCAGGCAAGCGCCGCTTGGCCGGCCAGGCCTCCTCACAATACACATCCAGTGGGCAAAGCTCCCGAAGAGGACAATACCAGGACCAGACCCGGTTTGCTAATTTCTACCCGACCCGAAGCCGGCGTTTCCGGGGCCGTGAAGCCAAAGGCTATGACCAGTCCACCAATTCCGGTGAGTGTTCGCCCTTATTCCCTTGTAAGGGTAGGGGGCCGGCTGGAGAGTTTTATCCATGTCTTGCGACAGATCACATCGGATGCGTGGGTCTTTCAGACTGTTCATGGGTTTCACTTGGAGTTCTTTGGTTCCCCCACGCAGCTGTTGCATCCATTGCCGATCAAATCTGTGACCCTGGATACGGATATTTCTTCGCTCCTGGCCAAAGGGGCCATTTGTCCCACAATCATTCGCCCGCATGGTTATCTCAGCAACATTTTTCTGGTCGACAAGTCTGACGGGGGGGCAACGGCCAGTTATAAACTTGTGCGAGTGCAACGAGTGGCTGGTGTATTGCCACTTCAAGATGGAGGGCATCCATCTTTTGTGTGACCGTCTCTGCCCCTCGGACTAGTTGGTTCGCCCAGACCTGAAGGATGCTTATCTGTCCATTCCGATCTTCCCACCCTACAGGCGGTTCCTCCAGTTCATTTGGTGCGACTAGGTTTTCGAATTCCTCACTCTTCCCTTTGGCCTTTCCTTCGCCCCGTGGTATTTTACAAAGGTTCTCAAACCAGTCTTGGATCACCTGCGGGTGCAGGGATTGTGCCTTATCGTTTAGTTGAACGCTATGCTCCTCATGGACCAAGACCTGCACAGGTTGATGCTGCACTTGCAAATTGTGGTCACTCTTCTCGAAAGCTTGGGCTTTTTTTTATAAATGAGGGAAAGTGCCTTATGGTCCCGGCTCAAAATGCATTCTTTTTCGGGTTTGTGATCGATTCTACGGTGGCCACGCTCAGACTGCCTTTACTCAAGGTGGCGAGGATCCGCCATGAGCTCTGGAGGACCCTGTCCAGGCAGCAGGTCTCTTTGAGCCAGCTCCCGCGCCTTGTGGGGTTGTTGTCTGCCTCCGTTCAGGCCATCATTCCAGGCTTGCTCCGCTATCGGGCTCTTCGATGCCTCAAGGCGCAGCACCTTCGGAAGGGGCTCGCGTTCTCTCATGCTGTCCGAGGAAGCTCCGGATGAAATTAGTTGGTGGCTCTCACATGGAGGCCTGGAACGGAAGGGCGATCTTTGGCTCCATTCCAGACCTCGTTATAGAGTCAGACGCCAGCAGGTCCGGCTGGGGCGCTCAATGTGGGGAGTTCTCCACCGGCAGTGTGTGGTCTCCGCAAGAGCAGACTTTACATATCAACTGTTAGGAGCTCTTGGCTGGGTCATTTGCAGTCCGATGTTGGACCAAGGAAGGATCTAATCGTGCATGCTCCTCAAGATGGACAATATCTCCGCGGTGCGGTATAGCAACCATCTGGGGGGCACCTGGTCAAAGGCGCTCTCGGATCTGGCGACCAGTTTTGTCTGGAGAACCAGGTCTTAGTCATTGCATAGTACCTACCCGGTCAGGAGAATCGCATGGCGGACTGGCAGTCGCGCCATTTCTGGGATAGCAGGCTTTGGCAGCTGAACCCAGAGGTCTTTGCGGCGCTTCAGGCCTGGTGGGGTCCGTTTTCAGTGGACCTGTTTGCATCCCGTCTGGACCATCAGCTGCCACGGTTTGTCAGCTGGAGGCCAGACCCTCCGGCATCAGCAACGGATGCTTTTCTTCAGGATTGGGCACCAAAGAAGGGGTACACGTTCCCGCCGTTTGCCATGATCACCAGGGCAGCGGCCCAAGTCAGGCGGAGGTAGTGCTCATAGCCCTGATCTGGAAGTCTCAAGTGTGATTTCAGGTTCTTCTGGAGCTTTCTTGGGATTCTCTGATCCAAATCCCCCTGTTTCCGATGCTTCTTCTCAGTCCGGCCCTCCTCCCCCAACGATTGGTACTGGAAGGCTCCTTGTGTATAATGGCATGGAGGATTTCAGGCGTCAATGGTCGGTCCCAGGCCTTTCGAGCAAGGCTGAGGAACTCTTGTCCAAGGCCTGGTCCGCAAGCACCACCAAACTATATAGTTCTGCTTGGACGCAATGGTGTCATTGGTGTGTACGACGGGGTTGTGATGCCATGGTCAGCGAGCTGGTTCACATTTTGAACTTTCTTGCTCATTTAGCGCAGGAGGGTTTGGCGTACCGCTCGATTAATACATTCTGCTCGGCTATTTCTGCGGGGCACGCCCCCCTGGATGGTTCCCTCATTTGCCGTTTGTTCCGGGGGATTCCGTTGTCGCTTCCCCCAGAACCGAGATATTCAGCTCTCTGGGACGTCAACAGGGTGCTTAACCTTTTCCTTTCCTGGCAACCGAAAAAGTACGTGTCCCGGAAAGCGTTGTCGGCGAAGCTTGCCATGCTTTTATGCTTGATTTCCTGTAGACCGGTCTTGGATGTTCGGGCCCTGGACGTTAAGAGAGGATTCTTTTTCTCCTTCGGGGGTCTCATTCATGGTTAGCAGAAGAACGAAGTCCAATACCAGGTGTTAGAAAGGGGATTCTTGGTAGGCTAGGGCGGGGCCAAAGCCAGGCAAAGACCACCACTCTAGTCAGGATAAGGGAGTTACACTTCTAAAATAACCCCTGCTCACCCCCCTTGGTAGCTTGGCACGACCAGCCAGGCCTATCTTCGAGGCAGTGTGTAAAGCATTTGCACATAACCAACAGTAATCCAGTGTACGCACTACAAAAGGACACAACACCAGTTTCGAAAAATATCCAATAGTTTTATATAATTAAAACAAGACCAAAAACGATAAACAACCACAATACTATACTTAAAAGTTCACAATTCAAAAATACGCTGATTAAAAAGAGTTCCTTGTGTGGATAGCGCCGTCCGGGCTACCACGGCGTCGTGAACACACACATCCAAAACAGTTCTGGCTGACCGCGGGGTTGCAGGCCAGCTACGGTGTCGGGAAGACCCGCAAACAGTACCTTTCAGAGATGCAGGGCGATGGGGCCCTCGAAGTCACACGCGTTGCAGGTCGATCTCCTCTCTGATGGAGTCAGGAGCGCTGGCGTCGGCAGGCGTCGGGTGCTGCGGTGCGAAGTGCAGCGGTGCGGCGTGCGGTGCCCTCAGGTTGCGGTGCTAGCAGCGGCTCAGTGGCGGCGTCAGATGGCGTCGTCGGTGAGACCAGGGTCGCGGTGCGAGATGAAGGCGGTGCTCGTCACGGTGTTGGCAGATCACGGTGCAAGCAGCGGCATCGTCGTTGCTGAAGCGCTGTCGTCTGCTGACGAACTGGAGTCGATGGCGCCGGCGTCGGTAGGCCAAGGCTGCGGTGTGGGATGAGGGCGGTGCGTCGGGTAACTTACGAGCGGTGCCCCCGAACCACGGTGCAAGCAGCGGCGTCGATCTCGGCGGGAAGTGGCGGCGTCAGGCAGGCCAAGGCGTCCTCGTGAAGCCAGGCGGTGCGGAGTGCGGTGCCCACAGGTCGCGGTGCGAGCAGCGGCTCGGTGACTGCGTCAACAGGCATCGTCGGTGAGACCAGGGTCGCCGTGCGGCGGTGCCCTCTGCGGTGCCAAAGCTTCGGCGTGCAGCGAGGCGGTGCGGAGTGCGGTGCCCACAGGTTGCGGTGCAAGCAGCGGCTCGGTGGCGGCGTCAGATGGCGTCGTCGGTGAGACCAGGGTCGCGGTGCGAGATGAAGGCGGTGCTCGTCACGGTGTTGGCAGATCACGGTGCAAGCAGCGGCATCGTCGTTGCTGAAGCGCTGTCGTCTGCTGACGAACTGGAGTCGATGGCGCCGGCGTCGGTAGGCCAAGGCTGCGGTGTGGGATGAGGGCGGTGCGTCGGGTAACTTACGAGCGGTGCCCCCGAACCACGGTGCAAGCAGCGGCGTCTATCTCGGCGGGAAGTGGCGGCGTCAGGCAGGCCAAGGCGTCCTCGTGAAGCCAGGCGGTGCGGGGTGCGGTGCCCACAGGTCGCGGTGCGAGCAGCGGCTCGGTGACGGTGTCAACAGGCGTCATCGGTGAGACCAGGGTCGCCGTGCGGCGGTGCCCTCTGCGGTGCCAAAGCTTCGGCGTGCAGCGAGGCGGTGCGGAGAGCGGTGCCCACAGGTTGCGGTGCAAGCAGCGGCTCGGTGGCGGCGTCAACAGGCGTCGTCGGTGAGACCAGGGTTGCGGTGGGCGTTGCGGCGGTGCCCTCTGCGTTGCCTTCAGGACACGGAGTCGGCAGTGGCGTCGTAGACGTCGTCGAGTTGGTGTTCTTCGGGTTGCAGCACAAAACACACAGTCCCCAGTGCTGCGGGTCGAAGAACTTGAAGTCTTTGCTGTTCCTGAGACTTCGTGAACAGGGGGCAAGCTCTACCTCAAGCCCTTGGAGAGACTCACAAATTGAGGTTGCAGAAAGTCCAGTCCAGGCCTTTCACTACCCAAGACAAAAGCAGCCACTGCAGGTCAGCCCAGCAAAGCACCCAGCAAAGCAGTCGTTCCTTTTTGCAGCTTCTCCGGCTCTTCTTCTTGGCAGTCTTCTTGTCCAGATGAGTTCTAAAGTTCAGGGGTCTGGGACCCAGCATTTATGTCCAAAAATCCTTTGATCTCTTAGGCAGAGAGGGCCTGTGCCCGGTCAGGACCAGTTCTGCCTTCTCTGGTGTGAATTCCTGGCAGGAGGTGGAGACGGCATTTGTCAGAGGCAGAGCAGGCCCTTTGAGGTGCAAGGAAATCTCCTCCCCTTCCCCCATCGTAACCCAGGTCTCTTCAGCCCTTTCCTGACCTACCTAGACCATCTGGCGCCCCTCCTGCTCCCCCAGCCTTCTGTCATCCAAAACCCAGACAGGCAATCCACATTCCAGCAGAGGCACACGGGATGACTGAGCAAGAAAATACCTACTTTCTAAAAGTGGTATTTTCAAACACAGAATGTAAAAATCACCTTCACTAAAAGATGCATCTTTAGATTCTGAGTTCAGGCATACTAAATTCTATTTTCTTACCGAATTCCCTGGGCCAGTTATGTTTATAAATGTTATAAACAAAGCTCCCATTCTATCCTATGGGGAACTGGTAGCCTTGCAATAGTGAAAAACGAAATTGGCTGTAATTCACTATCAGGACATGCCACACACACCAGGGCATGTCCCCCCTTTCACTTACACTGTACCCTGCCCACAGGGGTACCTTAGGCCTACCTGAGGGGTGTCTGACATGCAAGAAAAGGGAAGGTTAGGGACCGGCCAGTGTGTGCACTGGCCAAGTCGACATGGCAGTTACAAACTGCGCGCAGACTCTGCAATGGCAGGTCTGAGGTACCTTTTCAGGGCTACTCACGTGGGTGGCACAATCAGTGCTGCAGGCCCACTAGTAGCATTCGATTTACAGGCCCTGGCACACTCAGTGCACTTTACTGGGGACTAACAAGTAAATCAAAGATCCAATCATGGAAACACCAATCCATAACACATTTTACCACAGGAGCACTTGCACTTTACCACTGATCAGCAGTGAGAAAAGTGCGCAGAAACACGAAGCCAGCACATACAGAGTCAAAAACCGAGAGGTCAGAAAGCAAAAAACTCAGGGGAAACACGCCAAAAGATGCCAAGTCTAACACATGTCCCCTCCAGCTGAAAGTAGGGAGAACTACCCAACCTCCTGGGAGTTCTCTTCACTAAGGCGGAAGAACCTGGACAGACCATCTGCATTGGCGTGTTCTGTGCCAGGGCGGTGTTCCACCGTAAAGTCCATTCCCTGTAGGGAGATGGACCACCTCAGCAGTTTCGGATTCTCACCCCTCATTTGCATCAACCATCTGAGGGGCCTGTGGTCTGTCTGAACCCGGAAGTGAGTCCCAAACAGGTAGGGCCTCAGCTTCTTCAGCGCCCAGACCACAGCGAAAGCTTCCCTTTCTATGGCACTCCACCTCTGCTCCCTGGGGAGTAGTCTCCGGCTAAGGAAGACTACAGGCTGGTCTAGGCCCTCTTCGTTCAGTTGTGAGAGCACCGCTCCCACTCCATGCTCTGAAGCGTCAGTCTGCACAACGAATTCCTTGGAGAAGTCGGGTACCTTGAGCACGGGGGCCATGCACATGGTGGCCTTCAGGGCATCAAAAGCCTTCTGGCAGGACTCAGTCCAGATCACCTTCTTGGGCTGCTTCCTGGAAGTCAGCTCTGTTAAGGGGGCAACAATGGTGCCATACCCCTTCACAAACCTCCGGTAGTACCCGGTGAGTCCTAGGAAGGCCCTCACCTCTGTCTGGGTCTTGGGGGCTCCCAAGCCAGAATGGTGTCAATCTTGGGCTGTAGGGGCGCCACCTGGCCGCTTCCTACCTGGTGTCCCAAGTACACCACCGAACCCTGCCCGATCTGGCACTTACTGGCCTTGATCGTGAGGCCTGCCCTCCGCAGCGCCTTCAACACTTCACTGAGGTGCTGCAATTGTTCTTCCCAGCTGGAACTGAACACTGCGATGTCATCCAGGTAGGCGGCACTGAAATCCTCCAGCCCAGCCAACACCTGGTTGACCAACCTCTGGAAGGTGGCAGGGGCATTCTTCAACCCAAAGGGCATCACCCGGAACTGGTAATGTCCTTCTGGGGTTGAAAATGCTGACCTCTCCTTGGCCCCATCGGTTAAGGCGATCTGCCAGTACCCAGACGTTAAATCAAACGTGCTGAGGAACTTGGCAGCTCCCAACCGATCAATGAGCTCATCAGCTCTGGGGATGGGGTGTGCGTCAGTCCTGGTGACGGCATTGAGCCCACGGTAGTCCACACAGAACCGTAGTTCTGGAGCGGCACCGGGTGCAGCAGCCTTTGGGACCAAGACCACTGGGCTGGCCCAAGGACTGTTGGAAGGCTCGATCACCCCTAACGCCAACATCTTAGAGACCTCCTCTTTAATGCTGGCCTTGACCCGGTCAGTCAACCTGTAAATCTTGTGTTTCACAGGAGGGCTGTCACCAGTGTCCACGTCATGGGTACACCAGTCAGTGACACCTGGGGTGAGGGAGAACAGGGGGGCAAACTGTCCCAACAACTGGTGACAATCGCTCTGCTGTTCTGGGCTCAGTGTAGGGGAGAGGATCACACCTTCCACTGACCCATCGTGCTCCTTGGTAGACAGGAGGTCAGGGAGAGGTTCACTTTCCTCTTCCGTTCCATCATCTGTCGCCAAGAGCATGCTCACTTCGGACCTCTCGAAGTGGGGTTTGTGGCGGTTCACGTGGAGGACCCTCAAAGGATTCCTTGGAGCCTTCAAATCCACCAGGTAGGGGAAGTCACTTTTGCGCTCCACCACCTCAATTGGCCCAGTCCACTTGTCCTGCAAGGCACAAGGTTCCACGGGGGCCATGACCCACACTTTCTGCCCAGGTTGAAATTCGACCAGAGTGGCATTCTGGTCATACCACTTCTTCATTTCTTCCTGGCTTGCTTCCAGGTTCGCCTGAGCGAGTTTCCTGAAGCGGGCAGTTTGGTTTCTGAAGGCCAGCATGTAACTAAACACATCCTGGGGAGTTTTCCTGGGAGCTGCCTCCCAGCCTTCCTTGACCAAACTCAGAGGTACTCTCACAGGGTGACCATACAGGAGCTCAAAGGGACTGAACCCAAGAGACTTCTGTGGCACCTCCCTGTACGCAAAGAGAAGGCATGGCAAGAGGACGTCCCACTTACGCCTCATGGGTTCTGTTAGACCCTTAATCATGCCCTACAAGGTCTGGTTGAATCTCTCCACCAGGCCGTTACCTTGTGGGTGGTAAGGGGTGGTGAACTTGTAGGTTACACCACACTCCTTCCACAGGGATGTCATATACTTGGATATGAAGTTGGTCCCTCTGTCAGAAACCACCTCTCTGGGGAACCCCACGCGGGAAAAGATCCCCATTAACGCCCGGCCCACCACTGGCGCCGTCGTTGTCCTGAGAGGGATTGCCTCCGGGTACCGGGTGGCATGGTCCACCAAGACCAGGATGTACCTGTTGCCCAGGGCTGTCTTGGGATCCAGTGGCCCCACAATGTCCATCCCTACCCTTTCAAAGGGTGTTCCAACAACTGGAAAAGGCTGGAGAGGAGCTTTGACCTTCCTCCCACTCTTACCACTTGCCTGGCAAGTTTGGCAAGACCTGCAATGTCCATCTGACTGCCTTCGCATTTGGGGCCAGAAGAAGTGGGTGACAAGCCTGTCAAAGGTCTTGTCCTGCCCCAAATGTCCTGCCAAAGGCACGTCATGAGCCAGACCCAGTAGGAAGGTCCTGAAGCGCTGGGGTACCACCAGCACACGGGCTGACCCAGGCTCAGCGACCTTAGGCTCACTGTACAGGAGACCATTCTCCCAGTAGATCCAATGTGATCCGGACTGATCACCTGCTGCCTGGTCTGCAGCCTGCCGCCGCAGACCCTCCAGAGAAGGGCACTCTTTCTGCTCCTTGCAGAATTCCTCCCTGGTGGGACCCCCTTCTTGCTGCCAATGGGTCAGCTCAGAGATGTCCCCCAGTTCAGCTACCTGTTCCCCGGTAGGCACCGGGGCGTCCCTCTCAAGGTCCGCCTCCTCCCGGTCCGTGGGAACTTCAGGGGCAGGTTTCCCGCGCCCCTTGCCCTTTCTCTTGGCAGGGACTTGGGCCACTGTTTCAGGCTCCAAGTCCTCTTGATCACCCTTTCTGGCTGCCATTGACCGAGTGGACACGCATGCCCACTCTGGCAACCCAAGCATCTCCAAGTGAGACCTGAGCTCAACATCCTTCCATAAGGACTGCTCCAGGTCGGTACCTAGCAGACAATCTACAGGCATGGAAGGGCTCACAACCACCCTCAAGGGACCTGAGACCCCACCCCCCCCCCCCACTCGAAGGGAACCTGCGCCACCAGACACTGGCGCTCTGAATTGTCTACAGCAATTACTTGGTGGAATGCCCCTGGGACTACCTGCTCCTCAGAGACCAGGTGACACCGGACTGAGGTCACACTGGCTCCAGTATCTCTGAGAGCCTCTACCCTTTTCCCATTGATGGTCACCCAGGTGCTGTATTTCTTTGTGTTAGGGGGCACCTGGTGTCCTGGGACCATCTCACTGTCCCCTAGTGAGACAAGGGTCATTTCTGCGGGATCCCCATCCTCCTGTGGGTACTCCTCCTCCCCAAGCGCTACACTAGCCAACACCTTGGACTGCCCACCGGTGGGTGGCTGAGCCCCCTTTGGACACTTGGGGTCCCCCTTCATGTGACCCACCTGGTCACATGCAAAACACCTGCGGGGGGCCGGTCTCAGCAGGCTTTCCTGATGAGACCCCTGGCTTCTTATCTCCGGGGGATGGGAACCTTTACCCTGGGTGTTAATTTGGGGCCCTTTAGAGAACTCCTGTGTTTTACCTTTGTCCCCCCACTTTTCTGCTGGGGACCCTGCCCACCTTTGGCTGAGTCTCCCCCAAACGCTTTCTTGTGGACCCTGGTACTCACCCAGCGGTCCGCCTCCATAGCAAGCTTCCTGGGGTCAGTCAGCTTACTATCAACTAGGTGCTGGCGCAGATCTGCAAAACATAGACTAGACAAGTGCTCCCATGCAATCAAATTGTAGAGCCCCTGAAAATCTGTCACATTACTGCCCTTCACCCAGCCATCCAGTGACCGGCAAAACACATCCACACATTCCAACCAAGTGTTGGCATCAGACTTCTTACTGGACCTGAACTGGTCCCTGTACTTTTCAGGAGTAAGACCATACTTAGTGAGAAGGGCGTCCTTCATGTCTGGATAGGTGAGGTGATACCCCTTACCCAAAGCTATTAACGTATCCCTTGCTTCTTCTGGGAAGAGAGGCCACAATCCTGCTCCCCAATTCTCCTCGGGGACCCCATTCATGTGAATTGCTGCCTCGTACCCCTGAAACCACCTTTGTATGTCATCCCCCTTTTGAATTCTTTGCCTACATTTTTAGGGATGTGCACAATTCTGTCTGCCTGTCTTGACGAGTTGCTGCCACCATCTGAACTGGCTCTATTCCTTAGCTCCAGTTCTTTAAGACTTCGCTCATGATCTAAGATCATCTTCCTTTCCTCCATGGCTATTCTTTTATCCTCCTTTTCACTTTCCATCCTGAGTTTCTCCAACTCGAACTTCCTTGCTTCCCGCCTGTCCTCCAGCTCCTCTGGGGACAGGCCACTGCTGCCTGGTCGGAAGGGTTCCCCCTCCCAACAGCACATCCACCCTAGGACTAGGCTCCCCCGCCTCTCCACTAAGGTCACCAGATTGCCCACTTGCGTCTCTGGCTGCTACCCAGGCCCTCAGCGCCTTTTGTAGCTCGTCCTTCCTAGTGAGGCCTCTGACTTGGACTTTTAGGTTTTTGCAAACGGACTTCAATTCTCTCACAGTGTAGAGCTCCAACCTATCCTCCTCAAAGGCAATGTCCATGGATGCAACGGATGATGCTATTGATTCCGGCATGGTGAAGTAGAAAGTTCACCTGGCAAGATCACAAAAATCGGCCAAAAAGAAAACGGGTTAGTATGTGGTACGTAATGGTCTGCGATATGGTAGTAGTGCACACCAATCACTGTAAGTCAAGTGCAAACGCAAGTCCTATCCTCACCGCTGACAACCAATGTTAGAAATGGGATTCTTGGTAGGCTATGGCGCGGGCCAAAGCCAGGCAAAGACCACCACTCTAGTCAGGATAAGGGAGTTACACTTCTAAAATAACCCCTGCTCAACCCCCTTGGTAGCTTGGCACGAGCAGCCAGGCCTATCTTAGAGGCAGTGTGTAAAGCATTTGCACATAACCAACAGTAATACAGTGTACGCATTACAAAAGGACACCACACCAGTTTAGAAAAATATCCAATATTTTTATATAATTAAAACAAGACCAAAAACGATAAAGAACCACAATACTATACTTAAAAGTTCACAATTCAAAAATACCCTGATTAAAAAGAGTTCCTTGTGTGGATAGCGCCGTCCGGGCTACCACGGCGTCGTGAACACACACATCCAAAACAGTTCTGGCTGACCGCGGGGTTGCAGGCCAGCTACGGTGTCGGGAAGACCTGCAAACAGTACCTTTCAGAGATGCAGGGCGATGGGGCCCTCGAAGTCACACGCGTTGCAGGTCGATCTCCTCTCTGATGGAGTCAGGAGCGCTGGCGTCGGCAGGTGTCGGGTGCGAAGTGCAGCGGTGCGGCGTGCGGTGCCCTCAGGTCGCGGTGCTAGCAGCGGCTCGGTGGCGGCGTCAGATGGCGTCGTCGGTGAGACCAGGGTCGCGGTGCGAGATGAAGGCGGTGCTCGTCACGGTGCTGGCAGATCACGGTGCAAGCAGCGGCATCGTCGTTGCTGAAGCGCAGTCGTCGGCTGACGAACTGGAGTCGATGGCGCTGGCGTCGGTAGGCCAAGGCTGCGGTGTGGGATGAGGGCGGTGCGTCGGGTAACTTACGAGCGGTGCCCCGGAACCACGGTGCAAGCAGCGGCGTCGATCTCGGCGGGAAGTGGCGGCGTCAGGCAGGCCAAGGCGTCCTCGTGAAGCCAGGCGGTGCGGGGTGCGGTGCCCACAGGTCGCGGTGCAAGCAGCGGCTCGGTGGCGGCGTCAACAGGCGTCATCGGTGAGACCAGGGTTGCGGTGCCCTCTGCGTTGCCTTCAGGACACGGAGTCGGCAGTGGCGTCGTAGACGTCGTCGAGTTGGTGTTCTTCGGGTTGCAGCACAAAACACACAGTCCCCAGTGCTGCGGGTCGAAGAACTTGAAGTCTTTGCTGTTCCTGAGACTTCGTGAACAGGGGGCAAGCTCTACCTCAAGCCCTTGGAGAGACTCACAAATTGAGGTTGCAGAAAGTCCAGTCCAGGCCTTTCACTACCCAAGACAAAAGCAGCCACTGCAGGTCAGCCCAGCAAAGCACCCAGCAAAGCAGTCGTTCCTTTTTGCAGCTTCTCCGGCTCTTCTTCTTGGCAGTCTTCTTGTCCAGATGAGTTCTAAAGTTCAGGGGTCTGGGACCCAGCATTTATGTCCAAAAATCCTTTGATCTCTTAGGCAGAGAGGGCCTGTGCCCGGTCAGGACCAGTTCTGCCTTCTCTGGTGTGAATTCCTGGCAGGAGGTGGAGACTGCATTTGTCAGAGGCAGAGCAGGCCCTTTGAGGTGCAAGGAAATCTCCTCCCCCTTCCCCCATCGTAACCCAGGTCTCTTCAGCCCTTTCCTGACCTACCTAGACCATCTGGCGCCCCTCCTGCTCCCCCAGCCTTCTGTCATCCAAAACCCAGACAGGCAATCCACATTCCATCAGAGGCACACGGGATGACTGAGCAAGAAAATACCTACTTTCTAAAAGTGGTATTTTCAAACACAGAATGTAAAAATCACCTTCACTAAAAGATGCATCTTTAGATTCTGAGTTCGGGCATACTAAATTCTATTTTCTTACCGAATTCCCTGGGCCAGTTATGTTTATAAGATGTTATAAACAAAGCTCCCATTCTATCCTATGGGGAACTGGTAGCCTTGCAATAGTGAAAAACGAAATTGGCTGTAATTCACCATCAGGACATGCCACACACACCAGGGCATGTCCCCCCTTTCACTTACACTGTACCCTGCCCACAGGGGTACCTTGTGCCTACCTGAGGGGTGTCTGACATGCAAGAAAAGGGAAGGTTAGGGACCGGCCAGTGTGTGCACTGGCCAAGTCGACATGGCAGTTACAAACTGCGCGCAGACTCTGCAATGGCCGGTCTGAGGTACCTTTTCAGGGCTACTCGCGTGGGTGGCACAATCAGTGCTGCAGGCCCACTAGTAGCATTCGATTTACAGGCCCTGGCACACTCAGTGCACTTTACTGGGGACTAACAAGTAAATCAAAGATCCAATCATGGAAACACCAATCCATAACACATTTTACCACAGGAGCACTTGCACTTTACCACTGATCAGCAGTGAGAAAAGTGCGCAGAAACACGAAGCCAGCACATACAGAGCCAAAAACCGAGAGGTCAGAAAGCAAAAAACTCAGGGGAAACACGCCAAAAGATGCCAAGTCTAACACCAGGGTCATTGATTGCCCGTCCTTTCCGGATTCCCCTAAGTTGTGTGTGGTTCAATGCCTCCAGGTCCGCAGAATTACGACCTCCGGGGGAGAGGCAGCTTCTAATCGCACTCCGGAAGCCCCACAGGGTGGTGTCTTCACTGACCATAGCCGGCTGGGTTATGCAGGAAGCAGGGGTGGACCTGCAGATTTTTGGTGCGCGCTCAGCGCGATGAGCAATGGCCTCAAAGGCATTCACTTTGGGCGCCCGCTTGGAGGACATTATGAATGTGGACAATTTGGTCCTCTGATTCTACCTTCAAAAGGTTCAATTTTAAGCCGGTGTTTGATATGGCTCGGCTTATGTTGGGCAAGTTTTAAACTAGCATAATCCTCGCCTCCGGTAGTATTTAATCTCAGGATAATTCCCTTCTCGCAGTCCGTTCACGGGTTGCACTGTTGGCATGGTGCTAAGGTGCATCTTAGCACCATGCCAACAGTGCGACCCGTAAATGGACTGTCCCAAGATTAAATACTACCTATTCAGCCAACATACAATTGTTCACAAGGAACTCATTAAAACAAAAGTGAAAATTAAGCAAGGAGTGTTAGTTCCTTGCATCCAAATTAGAGTTGTAGTTAGAGCGGTGAATTATATCCTTATAACATTATTTCATTGGTTAAGATAATGAGTCAATCAAAGTTTAAAATTGAAGCCCACAAACAACAGAATTTCTGTCGTGCCCAGTTCAGCCGAACATGGGCGTAACTTTTATTTTGCAAAGGATAATCATAAGAAAAAGGAGTAAAACAATTACTGTGTATTCACACTATATACACGATAAAAAAGTGACTTGTGTGCCCCAGGGTAGTGACCATAACCAACAGTGACGTGTATTATACAGTGACTGGTAAAAAGAAGCAGTTGGTTATTGGAGTAATCAGGGAGGTCCCTTCTGGGATAAGGTTAAATTCACTTTGCTGAAATTATTTTTAATGTTCTAGGACTCGCCCTCCTTTTGTAGCCGACGACGTTTCGACCCTCTCGAGTTACAGGGTCTCTTCAGGACCAGGGGTTCTGGGGAATGTGGCCGAAGGTATCTTCCTAGAGTAGGTAGTCGAAGGGGATAGCGAGCCTCTTGTGGTCCTTGAGAACTCCGTCATGGAATCCGTAATAATTGCTCGCAAATGGATGTCTGGGATCCGAAGGTACCAGGAGTCAGGAAAGATGGTAAGGGGCACTGGTCACCCTGTCAATTATAATCAATTCCTCGCACTGTATACTATCAAGTAGGAAGGGGCACTGGTCACCCGGGAAATTGTAAAGACATTTCCTCGTGCTGAAATCAGCCTGGAACGGGTCTCAATTCCTACATAATCGTCCTTATCGATGCGGAGTCCTTTAATGTCCGACCCTTACATCATGTCAATCTAATAAATTGGCACTGGACATATACAGAGCAGGTGGGGTAGTGACTCCTGCAACAAGCCTCGGAAATGGGACAACTCGCCCATGGAGGGAAGAGATCTAATGAGGAAAAACAGCCCATACGAAGGAAACCGAGCTTGACTTTATAATGCAATGAGGATGAGTCGGTGATGTATTTTGCATTTCTCTTTTGGCGTGCCTCCTAATGACAAAGTCCACATGTTTTCCTCTCTTAAGGATCTGACAATCGGAAACAAAAGATTCCTTATGAACCGCTTTGTCTAAAGCTATTTTGAACTGCTGATGAGGCAAATTTAGATTCCAGTGGGCTGCTGCACATTTTTGATTCAAATCTCATTATTGGAATTTTGCCAGTAATCAAAAGACAAAACATCGAACACAGCGTCGCAGCGCTTAATCACAAGAACAAGTGTAATAACTTATGGAACCACCCAAGGTGTCTCAGAGTTCTATCTGTACCTCAATGGCTGAGGATATTCTGGAGAGCCACTCCCAGCGCCAGGCCTATCTGCCGTCCCTTATGCGATTTGAGTGGAAATGTATACGGGAAAGCGAGGTAATGGAGTGTCAAGGTGAGTATACGTATCATTTGGGATCCCCTGCCAATATTGTTGAAGTTTGGGTCACTCCCATAGCAGGTGTATGAGTGTTTTGTGGGCCCCACAATGTCTCAAGCAGTCATCGCTGCGGGAAGGGTTGCCCCATAGCAGCCGCCCTGGCGTGAGATACCAATACGTAACTATTTTTGTAGCTGTCTCAGTGCTGCCCATGTTACGTGTCGTGTGACGCGCCCTGTAGAATATCTCTTCCCATTCCTTTGTCGTGAGCTGCCATCCCTGTTCCCAACGCTTCTGCCCAGGGGATTTAGTCGCTGGTGTGGCCTTCTGCTTAAGGCTATATAAGTCAGTAATGAGTCTCATATCTATGGTTTTGGTAACTAGCCACCTCTCAAATTTGGTGAGAGGCCGTTGCGCTCCCGGGTGCACTGTGGGATGCATTACCCAATGCCTAACATGTAGATATCGCAGTAGCTCTGACTCTGGAAGGCCGTAGTCTGCCCGGAGTTGCTCCATGGGGAGGGGACCATCTGCGTCGAAGAAATGGCCAACGGAGCGGCAACCAGCGCTCTGCCGACATGAAATGCAGCCTGGTCCAGGCCAGGCGTTGAGTCTTGTTACCCATCACTGGTGTGAGCAGGGAGGTGTAAGGAAGTGGGTTTCTGTTGCAGTAACCCCCCCACTTTTTGCCAGACCACTGATGCAATTTGACTTGATGTGCCCTGGGTCCCTGCCAATCAGGTTCCCAGGGCCTGTGTTCTTTCCCCAAAACTGTACCCAATTGGCATCTCTGGCCACAGGTCAGCCCCTGGTAAATGGTACCACAGGTACCCAGGGCACTGTGACCAGGGAAGACCTCTAAGGGCTGCAGCACTTATTGTGCCACCCTTAGAGGCCCTGTACCCTGACACACACACACTGCCTTTGCAGGCTGCGTGTCTTGGTGCAGAACCAAGTGAAGAGTCGACATGGCACACACCCCTGTGTGCCATGCCCACAAACCACTGCCCTGGCATCCATCAGTCACCCCTCTAGCTGGGTGCCCTATGCCAGTGGTGAGGGTACAGGTGCATGAGCCCTGTACCCCTACAGTACCCAGGTCCATTCCTGGGCACTCAAGTGCAGTGCTGCCATTAAGAGTATATGGTGCTGGGAGCTTGTCATCACGAACTCCACAGCACCATAATGGCTGCACTGAAGACTGAGAAGTTTGGTATCAAACTTCTCAGCACATTAAACCCACACTGATGCCAGTGTAGGATTTAATGTAACATGCACGACAGAGGGCATCTTAGAGATGCCCCCTGAAACTCGACC
The DNA here is from genome assembly GCA_963921515.1 of Calotriton arnoldi. Lineage (NCBI taxonomy): Eukaryota > Metazoa > Chordata > Amphibia > Caudata > Salamandridae > Calotriton > Calotriton arnoldi. The sequence goes on along the minus strand of CAWUFW010003894.1, from coordinate 711,985 downwards.
AACTCCCAGTGACCTGACTGAGTGGCTGCAGAGGCTGCCACCACCAGACATGTTTCTGGACCCCTGGGTCGAGAGCTTGCTGCTCTCGGGGGCTGAAACAATGCACATCCTGGGACGAGGTGCCAAGCCTCCTCCCCCAGGATGGGCAGGGTTCACGAAGGAGAAGCTTCAAAGGCATACCGGCTTTGTGAGACTCTCCAGACCACTTGCTGTACTCAGCAACTGGTCCCCACTGGTTCCACCCCCCCCCCCTTTGGGCGGGAGACCCGGCGGGAAAAACAGAGTGAGGAAGAGAGGTGTGCCCACCTCTGCCAACTTGTGAGAAAGTGCCATCTTTCTTGCATGGTATGCCCCCACTTTTTGCTGAATTGCTGATGTACTTTGACTGAGTGTGCCCTGGGCTCCTGCCAATCAGGTGCCCAGGGCCTGTGTTCCTTCCCTAAAACTGCATTGTAGCCTAAACCCAATTGGCATCTCTGGCCACATGTCAGCCCCTGGTAAATGGTACCCAGGTGCACTGTGACCAGAGAAGGCCTCTAAGGGCTGCAGCACTTATTGTGCCACCCTTAGAGGCCCTGTACCCTGACACCCACACACTGCCTTTGCAGGCTGAGTGTCTTGGTGCAGAACAAAACAGAGAGTCGACATGGCACACATCCCTGTGTGCCATGCCCACAAACACACTGCCCTGGCATATCTCAGTCACCCCTCTAGCTGGGTGCACTATGCCAGTGGTGAGGGTACAGGTGCATGAGCCCTGTACCCCTACAGTACCCAGGTCCATTCCTGGGCACTGTAAGTGCAGTGCTGCCATTAAGAGTATATGGTGCTGGGAGGTCGTCATTACGAACTCCACAGCACCATGATGGCTACACTGAAGACTGAGAAGTTTGGTATCAAACTTCTCAGCACATTAAACCCACACTGATGCCAGTGTGGGATTTAATGTCAGATGCACGACAGAGGGCAACTTAGAGTTGCCCCTGAACCTAACCTACAATCCACGTCCTGTCTGAGAGGCTGCCGAGGCTGCCACCCAGCAGACACGTTGCTGGACCCCTGGGTAGAGAGCCATCCGCTCTCCCGGGCCTGCAACAATGCACGTCCTGGGCGAGGTGCTAGGTCACCTCCCCCAGGATGGGCAGGGGGAAGCTTCAAAGGCATGCCGCCTTTGTGAGCCTCCCCAGACCACTTGCTGTACTCAGCAACTGGTCCCCACCGGTTCTAGCCCCCACTCTGGCGGGAAGACTGGCGGGAAACCCCAAGGGAGGAGAGGGGGTGTGCCAGCCTCTGCCAACCCCACCCCTCAGGTGGGGGAGGCGAGGTGAAGCACATCTCCGGGCTCTCGCCATCTTGAAGATGGGGAGCCCTGCCCAATCAGGACTAGGCTCCTGCCCCCCTCCCACTGGAGAGTGGCAGGATAGGGGGTGTACCCACCCCAGGGAAGGGACCCATTGGTCCCTGCCCTTTACCTACCTGTAACGCCCCTAAATTTAGTATTTAGGGGCACCCTGAACCTTCCTTCCTTAGATCCCGAAACAGAAACAAGCAAGAAGAACAAGAAGAAAGAAGACCTGCCGTGCAGCTGCTAACAAGAGGGAGACACCAACTGACTTGGCCCCAGCCCTACAGGCCTGTCGACCCTCGAACCTGCTCCTGCTGAAACCCGGCGTCTCCAGTGGTCAGCAACCTCGAAAACCCCGGAGGACCTGACTGCCTTGTGACTCTAAAAGACTGGGACTCCCACGAGCAGTGGTACTGCTCAAAAGCAAGTAACAAACCCCTGGTGCCAGCCAGGAACCGCGACTCCTGCACACTCTGCACCCACCGAGCCCGGCCTGTGCCTGAGTGGACAAAGACCACGAGGACGTCCCCCCGGCGACTGTGACCCAGAATCCAGCACCCAAGGAGCCTCCTCGACGCTCCTGACGACGCCTGCAGCCTCAGAACCAGGGACCCCTCCAACCGCGACCAGCCGAGGGTAAGATTTCCGATGCCTAAAGACACCCCTGCACCCGGCGCCTCACGGCCTCCTGTGCCCAACTCCTGGGTGCCTACCCTTCCTACAGCTTCCCAACTTACCTCTCGAAGTGGTGGTCGCACCTGAAGAATCACCGTCCCCGAGCTTGCAGCCTTTGTTCGTCACGCAGCTTTCCCATTGAAAACCATTGGGCGCCCGACGGCCCAAAAGCCCACTGCACCCGGCCGCCCCAGTGCCGCTGAGGGTGCACCAACTACCCTGTTCGACTTCCCCACTTGCCCTGAGTAAGTGACCAGGAGCTTTGCTCCCACAGCCGAGTGGCCTGCCTGCCAGCAGCCACCAACCAAGGGCCCCCCTGCCCGCCATAGGCTAACATTGGGCCTAACTCACTCTGCACCCGGCCGCACCTGTGCCGCTGAGGGTGTACCAACTGTACCTACCTGACCCTGGGAGACCCCTGAGTCTATGCCCAGAACCTTAACTCTGCCAGTCGAGTACTTACCTGAAAACCGATAACTTGATTTTCCTCCATAGGATAACATTGCCTGGTTTTTGCCAGAAATTCTTCTAAGTGTCGATTTTTGAAATAAACAAATATTCCTTAAAAATCGCCTGTGTAACAAAAACGATTTCTTTCAACTGTTTACAGGAAATGCACCAGGGTTGAATCCAGGATCCAACCCTGAGTAAGAAAAATCATACGTAAAGTAACTGAAACTGCTTTTACTTAAAAACTCCCATTGAGCTCAATGTTATAATTGTGTTTGAATTGTGTTGCCTATTGCAACAACTGTAGCTATTGCATTTAAAAGTCTATTGTGTATTGAAAGTATATAACTAAAGCATCTCATTCTGAGAAAGTATTTTTGATACCTACTTGTGGTTCTAAAATAAAACAACAATATATTTTTATATACAAAACCATTGGCCTAGAGTTCAGTTCTTGAGTGTGTGAGACCATTTGCTGACTGAGTGTGTACAACAAATGCTTTACACTGTCCTCTGATACTGCCTTACTGCTCGACCAAGCTACCACTTTAGAGAGTAAGGTTATATCTAACTTTAGCCTCTGCCAAACCTCTGGGGACTGTGGACTCTGTGCACACTGAACCTTACTTTGGTTCAGTATATACAGAGCCACTTTCTTACATTGGTGGATCAGCGGTGGGATACAAACTTGCATTTGTTGGACTACTTGGTTACCATCTGATCACACCACAGAACTCTTAAATTGCCTTTAGAATTCTGATTTTTTTAAATTGTCATTTTTTTTCTCCAAACTACTAAAAGTCTTGTTAGGGCCTTGCTTAAGTCCCTTTAGAATTTTAGAAAATAAAAAGTCACTATAGTCAAGGGTAGAGGGGTTAGAACTCTTTGTTAGAATGTCTCAAGACAAGAACCCAGCTATTAGTGAAGATAATAATGACATACAGGACATGGTTGAGGAGCTCGACCTCACCCCATATCTTCACTTGTCTTTCAAAGAGATAAGGTCCTTATGTAAACTTAAAAATATACAAATGGGCCAGCATCCAACCAAACAAGGGCTCCAGGAGCTCCTGGCTGAGTATTCAAAGGCCCACCCCTCTGAGCATGGTGATGACCAAGCAGAGGAGGAAAGGGGTGAGGAGGATGGAGATGGGAACCCACCTCCACCACTGCCTAGGGAAGACAGGGTCCCTGCACCCTTATTTCCAAGAGTTAACCTCTGGGGACCTAGAAGCCACACAGGTGGTTCAGGTCCCAGAGAGGACATTGAGGACAGCCTCCGTGAGGAGGACAGCCTTTTAGCAAGGTTGGCCAAAAGACTGGACCTAGAGACCAGAATCCTGGCTCTAGAGAAGGAAAGACAGGAGATGGGTTTAGCACCCATCAATGGTGGCAGCAATACTAAAACTAAGGATAGGGAGGAAACTTCTGATCCTAAAATCCCCAAAGGGATTGTCCCTAAATTTGAGGAAGGTGATGACATCACAAAATGGTTCACAGCCTTTGAGAGGGCTTGTGAAATGAGAAAAGTAAAGAAACCTCTCTGGGGGCACTCCTGTGGGAACTGTTCTCTGGTAACTGCAGAGACAGGCTTCTGACCCTCTCTGGGCCAGATGCAGGGTCCTATGACCTCATGAAGAAGACTCTGATTGAGGGATTTGGGCTCACCACTGAGGAGTATAGAATTAGATTCAGGGGGCTCACAAAACCCAGACCCAGTCCTGGATTGACTTCGTAGACTACTCAGTAAAGACACTGGATGGTTGGTTAACTGGACATAATGTGCATGATTTTGCTGGACTTTACAATTTGTTTATGAAGGAACATATACTAAGTAATTGCACAAATGAAAAGTTGCATCAGCATTTGGTAGACCTAGGTCTAATTTCTCCCCAAGAATTGGGAAAGAAGGCAGACCACTGGGTCAAGACTAGGGTGACAAGGACAACCACTGGGGGTGACCAGAAGAAGGTGGTTACAAAACCTCCCCAGGGGAAAGGTGGTGAGAATCCCCAAGATAAAAAGTCTGAGTCTTCTAAAGGGCCCCAAAAACCTGTACAGGGGGTGGGTCCCAAACTACTCCCTATGTGCCTCAGCCTTATAGGGGAAGAACTTTGATCCCACAAAGGCCTGGTGTAACAACTGTAAGAAGTTGGGACACTTAACTGTAGATAAATCTTGCCCCCACAACCAGGCCCCTAAGGCAACCAGTACAGCTACACCTGGGGTGGCAAGTCTACAGATGGGATCAACAGTGTGCCCAGAGCAAATCAGGATGCACACTGAAGCAGTTCTAGTTTCAGAAGGGGAAGTTGAGTTTGCCACTGTAGCTGTGTGGCCACCCAACTTAAAGAAGTATTTACAATACCCCTGGGTTAATGGAACTAGGATAGAAGCTCTGAGGGATACAGGTGCCAGTGTCACTATGGTGAGAGACACACTGGTTTCCCCTGAGCAATACTTGATTGGGAAAACCTACCCAGTCACCAATGCTGACAGTGTTACCACTAATCATCCAATGGCTATGGTGACATTAGGCTGGGGGGGCGTTACTGGCCTGAAACAGGTAGTGGTCTCTCAAAAGTTACCAGCTGCATGTCTGCTAGGAAATGACCTGGAAACCTCAGCCTGGGCTGAGGTTGAGCTAAAGACCCATGCAGCCATGCTGGGTATCCCTGAATTGGTGTGTGTGCAAACTAGAGCACAGAGCAAGAGGAAGGGTGAAAAAGTAGGTTTGGAGCCTGAAAGTATGGCCCAACCAACCAAGAGAAAAGGTAAGAAGACTGGGGGACCAGCTTCTATACAGCAAACCACTCAGGACCCCTCTCCTCAGGGAGAGGACTTGGATACCCCAGAGGGAACTGAGCCCATGGAGCTTGACCCTTACCAGGTTGAACTCTTAGGCCCAGGGGGACCCTCTAGGGAAGAGCTGTGCCAGGGGCAGCAAGACTGTCCCACTCTTGAAAGCCTGAGGCAGCAAGCTGTTTCAGAAGCAAAGGGAGATGTCAGTGGTACCCACAGAGTCTATTGGGAAGAGGGATTACTGTACACTGAGGCAAGAGACCCCAATCCTGGAGCCACCAGGAGAGTGGTAGTGCCACAGAAGTACAGGGAGTTACTCCTAACTTTAGCTCATGACATCCTCCTAGCTGGACATCTGGGCCAAACCAAGACTTGGGAAAGGCTAGTCAGCCACTTTTACTGGCCCCAGATGCACCAAAAGGTGAAGGAGTTTGTCAGCTCCTGTGTTACCTGTCAGGCCAGTGGCAAGACAGGTGGCCACCCAAAGGCCCCCTGATACCACTGCCTGTGGTGGGGGTGCCCTTTGAGAGGGTAGGTGTGGACATAGTGGGTCCACTGGAACCTCCCACAGCCTCAGGGAACAAATTCATACTAGTGGTAGTGGATCATGCCACTAGGTACCCTGAAGCAATCCCACTTAGGACTACTACAGCTCCTGCAGTAGCCAAGGCCCTCATTGGTGTCTTCACCAGGGTAGGGTTTCCTAAGGAGGTGGTTTCAGACAGAGGTTCTAACTTCATGTCTGCTTACCTGAAGCACATGTGGAAGGAATGTGGGGTGCAGTACAAGTTTACTACACCCTATCACCCACAAACCAATGGCCTTGTTGAGAGATTTAACAAGACATTGAAAGGCATGATTATGGGGCTCCCTGAGAAACTCAAAAGGAGATGGGATGTCCTCTTACCATGTCTGCTTTTCGCTTACAGAGAAGTGCCACAGAAGGGAGTAGGTTTTTCCCCCTTTGAACTTCTGTTTGGCCATCCTGTGAGGGGACCACTTTGTCTTGTAAAGGAGGGCTGGAGAGGCCTCTCCAAGAACCCAAACAAGATATTGTGGACTATGTGCTTGGCCTAAGGTCCAGAATGGCTGAGTACATGGAAAAGGCATCCAAGAATCTTGAGGCCAGCCAGGAGCTTCAGAAGCACTGGTATGACCAAAAAGCTGCACTGGTTGAATTTCAACCTGGGCAACAGGTGTGGGTTTTGGAGCCAGTGGCACCAAGGGCACTCCAGGACAGATGGAGTGGCCCTTACCCTATCCTAGAGAAAAGAGTGAGGTCACCTACTTAGTTGACCTGGGCACAAGCAGGACACCCAAAAGGGTTATCCATGTGAACCGCCTAAAGCTCTACAATGACAGGGCTGACATCACCATGCTGATGGTGACTGATGAGGAGCAGGAAGCAGAGAGTGAACCTCTCCCTGACCTCCTCTCATACAGCCCAAATGATGGGTCAGTTGATGGAGTTGTCTTTTCAGACACCCTCTCTGCCCAACAGCAGACTGACTGCAAGCAAGTCTTGCAACAGTATGCTAAGCTCTTTCCTTGTCCCCTGGTCTGACAAACTGGTGTACCCATGATGTGGACACTGGTGACAGTGCACCTGTCAAAAACAAGATCTATCGACAGTCAGACCAAGTCAAGGAAAGCATCAGAGCTGAGGTCAGCAAGATGCTGGAGTTAGGGGTTATTGAACCCTCTGAGAGCCCCTGGGCTAGCCCAGTGGTTCTGGTCCCCAAACCTCACCCACAGGATGGAAAGAGAGAAATGAGGTTTTGTGTGGATTACAGAGGGCTCAACTCTGTCACCAAGACAGATGCTCACCCTATCCCAAGAGCAGATGAGTTGATAGACAAATTGGGTGCAGCCAAATTCTTAAGTACCTTTGACTTAACTGCAGGGTACTGGCAGATTGGCATGGCACCAGGAGCAAAAGAGAAAACAGCATTCTCCACACCTGATGGGCATTATCAGTTCACTGTTATGCCCTTTGGTCTAAAGAATGCCCCTGCCACCTTCCAGAGGTTGGTGAATCAAGTCCTTGCTGGGTTGGAGTCCTTTAGTGCAGCTTATCTTGATGATATTGCTGTCTTTAGCTCCACCTGGCAGGATCACCTGGTCCACCTTGGGAAGGTTTTAAAAGCCCTGCAAACTGCAGGCCTAACTATCAAGGCATCCAAATGCCAGATAGGGCAGGGCACTGTGGTGTACTTGGGCCACCTTGTTGGTGGAGGCCAGGTACAACCCTTACAGCCCAAGATCCAGGCCATCCTGGACTGGGCAGCTCCAAAAACCCAGACCCAAGTCAGGGCATTCCTTGGCTTGACTGGGTACTACAGGAGGTTTGTGAAGGGATATGGGTCCACTGTGACTCCCCTCACAGAACTCACCTCCAATAAGATGCCCAAGAAGGTTAACTGGACAGTTAGTTGCCAAAAGGCTTTTGACACCCTGAAAGAAGCAATGTGCTCAGCACCAATTCTAAAAGCTCCAGATTATGCCAAGCAGTTCATAGTGCAGACTGATGCCTCTGAGCTAGGGATAGGAGCGGTCCTATCCCAGACCAATGATGAAGGCCAAGACCAACCTGTTGCTTTTATAAGCAGGAGGCTTCTCCCCAGAGAGCAGCGTTGGAGTGCCATTGAGAGGGAGGCCTTTGCTGTGGTTTGGTCCCTGAAGAAGTTGAGACCATACTTGTTTGGTACTCACTTCCTAGTTCAAACTGACCACAGACCTCTCAGATGGCTAATGCAAATGAAAGGGGAAAATCCAAAACTTTTGAGGTGGTCCATCTCCCTACAGGGAATGGACTTTGAAGTGGAACACAGACCTGGGACTGCCCATGCCAATGCAGATGGACTTTCCAGGTTCTTCCACTTAGACAATGAAGACTCCATAGGGCAAGGTTAGTCTCATCACCTTTCGTTTGGGGGGGGTTGTGTGAGAAAGTGCCATCTTTCTTGCATGGTATGCCCCCACTTTTTGCTGAATTGCTGATGTACTTTGACTGAGTGTGCCCTGGGCTCCTGCCAATCAGGTGCCCAGGGCCTGTGTTCCTTCCCTAAAACTGCATTGTAGCCTAAACCCAATTGGCATCTCTGGCCACATGTCAGCCCCTGGTAAATGGTACCCTAGGTACCCAGGGCACTGTGACCAGAGAAGGCCTCTAAGGGCTGCAGCACTTATTGTGCCACCCTTAGAGGCCCTGTACCCTGACACCCACACACTGCCTTTGCAGGCTGAGTGTCTTGGTGCAGAACAAAACAGAGAGTCGACATGGCACACATCCCTGTGTGCCATGCCCATAAACACACTGCCCTGGCATACCTCAGTCACCCCTCTAGCTGGGTGCACTATGCCAGTGGTGAGGGTACAGGTGCATGAGCCCTGTACCCCTACAGTACCCAGGTCCATTCCTGGGCACTGTAAGTGCAGTGCTGCCATTAAGAGTATATGGTGCTGGGAGGTCGTCATCACGAACTCCACAGCACCATGATGGCTACACTGAAGACTGAGAAGTTTGGTATCAAACTTCTCAGCACATTAAACCCACACTGATGCCAGTGTGGGATTTAATGTCAGATGCACGACAGAGGGCAACTTAGAGTTGCCCCCTGAACCTAACCTACAATCCACGTCCTGTCTGAGAGGCTGCCTAGGCTGCCACCCAGCAGACACGTTGCTGGACCCCTGGGTAGAGAGCCATCCGCTCTCCCGGGCCTGCAACAATGCACGTCCTGGGCGAGGTGCTAGGTCACCTCCCCAGGATGGGCAGAGGGAAGCTTCAAAGGCATGCCGCCTTTGTGAGCCTCCCCAGACCACTTGCTGTACTCAGCAACTGGTCCCCACTGGTTCTAGCCCCCACTCTGGCGGGAAGACTGGCGGGAAACCCCAAGGGAGGAGAGGGGTGTGCCAGCCTCTGCCAACCCCACCCCTCAGGTGGGGAGGCGAGGTGAAGCACATCTCCGGGCTCTCGCCATCTTGAAGATGGGGAGCCCTGCCCAATCAGGACTAGGCTCCTGCCCCCTCCCACTGGAGAGTGGCAGGATAGGGGTGTACCCACCCCAGGGAAGGGACCCATTGGTCCCTGCCCTTTACCTACCTGTAACGCCCCTAAATTTAGTATTTAGGGGCACCCTGAACCTTCCTTCCTTAGATCCCGAAACAGAAACAAGCAAGAAGAACAAGAAGAAAGAAGACCTGCCGTGCAGCTGCTAACAAGAGGGAGACACCAACTGACTTGGCCCCAGCCCTACAGGCCTGTCGACCCTCGAACCTGCTCCTGCTGAAACCCCGGCGTCTCCAGTGGTCAGCAACCTCGAAAACCCCGGAGGACCTGACTGCCTTGTGACTCTAAAAAGACTGGGACTCCCACGAGCAGTGGTACTGCTCAAAAGCAAGTAACAAACCCCTGGTGCCAGCCAGGAACCGCGACTCCTGCACACTCTGCACCCGCCGAGCCCGGCCTGTGCCTGAGTGGACAAAGACCACGAGGACGTCCCCCGGCGACTGTGACCCAGAATCCAGCACCCAAGGACCCTCCTCGACGCTCCTGACGACGCCTGCAGCCTCAGAACCAGGGACCCCTCCAACCGCGACCAGCCGAGGTAAGATTTCCGACGCCTAAAGACACCCCTGCACCCGGCGCCCCACGGCCTCCTGTGCCCAACTCCTGGGTGCCTACCCTTCCTACAGCTTCCCAACTTACCTCTCGAAGTGGTGGTCGCACCTGAAGAATCACCGTCCCCGAGCTTGCAGCCTTTGTTCGTCACGCAGCTTTCCCATTGAAAACCATTGGGCGCCCGACAGCCCAAAAGCCCACTGCACCCGGCTGCCCCAGTGCCGCTGAGGGTGCACCAACTACCCTGTTCGACTTCCCCACTTGCCCTGAGTAAGTGACCAGGAGCTTTGCTCCCACAGCCGAGTGGCCTGCCTGCCAGCAGCCACCAACCAAGGGCCCCCTGCCCGCCATAGGCTAACATTGGGCCTAACTCACTCTGCACCCGGCCGCCCCTGTGCCGCTGAGGGTGTACCCCCACTGTACCTACCTGACCCTGGGAGACCCCTGAGTCTATGCCCAGAACCTTAACTCTGCCAGTCGAGTACTTACCTGAAAACCGATAACTTGATTTTCCTCCATAGGATAACATTGCCTGGTTTTCTCCAGAAATTCTTCTAAGTGTCGATTTTTGAAACAAACAAATATTCCTTAAAAATCGCCTGTGTAACAAAAACGATTTCTTTCAACTGTTTACAGGAAATGCACCAGGGTTGAATCCAGGATCCAACCCCGAGTAAGAAAATCATACGTAAAGTAACTGAAACTGCTTTTACTTAAAAACTCCCATTGAGCTCAATGTTATAATTGTGTTTGAATTGTGTTGCCTATTGCAACAACTGTAACTATTGCATTTAAAAGTCTATTGTGTATTGAAAGTATATAACTAAAGCATCTCATTCTGAGAAAGTATTTTGATACCTACTTGTGGTTCTAAAATAAAACAACAATATATTTTTATATACAAAACCATTGGCCTAGAGTTCAGTTCTTGAGTGTGTGAGACCATTTGCTGACTGAGTGTGTACAACAAATGCTTTACACTGTCCTCTGATGCTGCCTTACTGCTCGACCAAGCTACCACTTTAGAGAGTAAGGTTATATCTAACTTTAGCCTCTGCCAAACCTCTGGGGACTGTGGACTCTGTGCACACTGAACCTTACTTTGGTTCAGTATATACAGAGCCACTTTCTTACACAACTCCACCCCTAGGGTGGGGGAGGCGAGGTGAAGCACAACCTCGAGTCCCCGCCATCTTGAGGATGGGGGGACCCAGCCAACCAAGGACAGGCTCCTGCCCCCCTCCCACTGGAGAGTGGCAGAGTAGGGGGTGTACCCACCCCAGGGAAGGGACCCATTGGTCCCTGCCCTTTACCTACCTGTAACGCCCCTAAATTCAGTATTTAGGTGCACCCTGAACCTTCCTTCCTCAGATCCCGATTCCGAAACAACAAGAAGAAAGACCAGCCGTGCAGCTGCTAACAAGAGGACGACACCAACTGACTTGGTCCCAGCCCTACCGGCCTGTTGAACCTCGAACCTGCTCCTGCTAAACCCCGGCCTCTTCAGTGGTCAGCAACCTCGAAAACCCCGGAGGACCTGACTGCCTTGCTCAACTAAAAGACTGGGACTCCCACGAGCAGTGGCTCTGCTCAAACATCTGTAACCCCAGGCCCCGGCCTGAGACAGCTGATCCTGCCCACTCTGCACCCGCCGAGCCCGGCCCGAGCCAAAGTGGACAAAGACCACGAGGACGTCCCCCCGGCGACTGTGACCAAGAATCCAGCACCCAAGGACTCCCCTCGACGCTCCTGACGACGCCTGCAGCCTCAACACCAGGGACCCCTCCAACTGCGACCAGCAGAGGGTAAGATTTCCCGACGCCTAAAGATACCCCTGCACCCGGCGCCCCACGGCCCCCTGTGCCCAACTCCTGGGTATCTACCCCTCCTACAGCATCCCAACTTACCTCTCGAAGTGGTGGTCGCACCTGAAGAATCACCGTCCCCGAGTTTGCAGCCTTTGTTCGTCTTGCAGCTTTCCCATTGAAATCCATTGGGCGCCCGACGGCCCAAAAGCCCACTGCACCCGGCTGCCCCAGTGCCGCTGAGGGTGCACCAACTACCCTGTTCGACTTCCCCACTTGCCCTGAGTAAGTGACCAGGAGCTTTGCTCCCACAGCCGAGTGGCCTGCCTGCCAGCAGCCACCAACCAAAGGCCCCCCGCCCGCCATAGGCTGTCGGGCCTACTCTCTCTGCACCCGGCCGCCCCTGTGCCGCTGAGGGTGTAACAGTACAAACCTGAACCTGGGAGACCCCTGAGTCTTGCCTCAGAACCTTAACTCTGCCAGCCGAGTACTTACCTGAAAGCCGATAACTTGCATTTTCTCCATAGGGTAACATTGACTGGTTTTCACTTGGAAATTCTTCTAAGTGTCGAGTTTTGGAACTTTGAAATATTCACTAAAAATCGTCCGAATATCAAAAACGAAATTACTCACCTGTTCTCAGGAGAGATCCCAGTGCTGGATTTAGGTACCCAGCACTGACTAGAAAAAGTGATTACAACTGTGATTTTCCGATGACTTGATTTTCCTCCATAAGATAACATTGCCTGGTTTTTGCCAGAAATTCTTCTAAGTGTCGATTTTTGCAACATACAAATATTCCTTAAAAATCGCCTGTGTAACAAAAACGATTTCTTTCAACTGTTTACAGGAAATGCACCAGGGCTGAATCCAGGATCCAGCCCTGAGTAAGAAAACGTTCGTAAAGTAATTCTATTGCAGTTTACTTGAAAATCCCATTGAGCTCAATGTTATAGTATACCAAGTATTGTGTTGCCTATTGCAACCCCTGTACTATATTGCATTTAAAGTCAATTGCTCATTGAAAGTATTCAACAAACAGCATCTTATCTTGAGAAAGTATTTTTATGCAACCCTGTGGTTCTAAAATAAAACAGTATATTTTTTTATACAAAACAATTGGCCTAGAGTTCAGTTCTTGAGTGTGTGGATTCATTTGCTGACTGAGTGTGTACATCAAGTGCTTTACACTGTCCTCTGAAACTGCCTTACTGCTCGACCAAGCTACCACTTTAGAGAGTAAGGTTCTATCTAACTTTAACCTCTGCCAAACCTCTGGAGACCCTTGGACTCTATACACACTGTACCTCACTTTGGTGCAGTGTATATAGAGCCAGTTTCTTACAGGAGGGAAACTATGTCAGGCCCTTATGGGTAGCGACTCGGTCCCACACATGCATGTTGGATTTAGTGACTGGGGAGGAGTAAAGCCCCCATGCTCTCTGCGAACGAGGTAAAAAGGGGACCTTCCAAAGAGAAGTTCCTGCCACCGTCCTTTCCATGAACAGCCAAGGTTTCTCAGATTGCTCTCTCGACCATATAGCGCAGCTGCGCTGCTTGGTAATATTGCATGAGATTGGGAATTCCCAGACCACCCTTCTCGGGGGGGGGGGGGGGGATGGTGGCGATAGCTTTGATCTCTGCTCATACAGGGCCACCCCTCCACCCAAACAAAATGATGTGTTTCTCCTTTCAGGGCTTGTATCATGTCAGTGGGGGGCTCGAGCAGGAGCGGAGCAGGAGCGCCTGGAAGAGAAAGAAGATTCACGGGAGGTTCGTAATCTTCAGCGTGGCTACCCAACCAAGCCAGGAGAGTCGGTATAGCCACCATTGCGCCAGATCTCTTCTAATTTGTTTGCCGGAGGAGGTGGTAGTTCATGTTTACCGTCTCTTGGACAGTCTGAGCTACTTGGATACCCAAGTAGGGGTTGGAGATGGACTGCCACTGCATTGGGAACTGACAGGTCAGGAGAGCTGCTGTCTCCCTGGGGACTGAGGGGTTCAGAGCCGGTGATTTCTGGATGTTTGCCCGAAATCCCGCCGCCCCACTGAAGGCCTCCATCTCGCCAATAAAAGCCGGGAGGGCCTTCCCGGTGTGATTCAAAGGCACTATGACATCATCGGCATATAGGCTGATCATATGTTCCTCCCCTCCAGAAACGACCCAAGTGATGCGGTTATTGTCAAGCACCCGTTGGGCAAAGGACTTCATATACAGGGCAAAGAGCAGGGGTGAAAGCGGACACCCCTTCTTGTCGCCCTACAGATAGGAAATGGAGACGAGCTCTGACCGTTTACTCTGATCGTCGCTTGGGGTTGGCTATAGTTGCAAAATGCTCGTGAGAACCGAGGCCCAAAACCGAAGTGTTCAAGCGTTGCCGCCAGGTATAGCCAGTGCACCCGGTCGAAATGTCTTTTCGGCATCTATAGTCAAAAGCATGAACTCCCGGTTTGACCGCACGGCCTTGTCGAGCAGATGAATAATTTGCCTGGTATTGTCACTGCATTGTCTATGTGGGACCAATCTCGCTTGATCTGGATCTATAAGCCCCGGCATAAGCAGGTTTAGGCATGCTGCTAAAATACTGGTAAACAATTTGATATCCGCACTCCAGTGGGATATGAGTTGTGTAGGAAGCTGGCATAGTGTGCAGAGTGTCCAGTAGATCCTCAAAGGTATACAGAGGTAAAAATAGATATCACCTTACTCTCTATTTGTGAGATTGATCAACAAGCAAGCTGGATGGATAATAACTTTTCTTACAGGTTTGTAAAATATGCAAATACAGTTGTAATTACTTTTGATTACTTTTTCGATTTCTTTTTAGATTACTTTCTCTGCTCAGTGTGATATGCCTAGATATCACACTAGGACATTTCCTAGATAAAAAGTGAGTAAAACAGTTTTCATAGGTTCCCATACAAACACCCTCAACACTTAGAAGTTTGTTAGAGGAAAACAGTCAATGCAATCCTTCGGAGAAAAAAGAGGTTCTCGGTTTGCAGGTAAGTAATCGGTCTGTAGGGTTGAGTTTCTGGGGTTAGAACAAGGGTTCCCCTAGGGTCAAAAATGCACTCAAAAAGCACCCTCAGCGGCACTAGGGCAGTGTGCGGAGTGCTGAGGCCCAGTGTTAGCCTATGGGGCTAGGGGGGCCATCGGTTGGTGGCTGCTCTTGGGCAAGCCACAAGGTTGAGGGAGCACAGCTCCGGGGGTTAAGCTCAGGGCAAAGAGGGATCCAAGTTAGCACACAAGGTGCACCCACAGCGACACAGGGGCGGCCGGGTGCAAGGTGCTTGATCAAGGTCGGGTGCCCTGTTATTTTCAGTGGGGAAGCTCCGGTCAGAACAAACACAGCAGGCTTGGGCACAAAGACTTTCTGGAAGCGACCACAGGTTGGAGAGGTAAGTTAGGATGCTGTGAGTTGCTTGGACACCGTCTGTTGGGCCACCCAAGGCCATGGGGCGTTGGGTGCAGGGGTGTCTTGATGCGTCTGATTGTCCTTACCAGCTCCAGTCGGGGGTTCCTCCAGATAGAGGCTGCAGGTATCGTCTGGAGGCTTGAGGCAGGTCAGTGATCACCAGATCCCAAGTCATAATCGCCCAGGAGATCTACTTGTGGCCACTCTCACCCAGGCCGTTGCCGTCTGGTGCAGAGTTGTGCAGACTCGCGGATTCGGCCGGAGCCAGATTCTGGTTTCTTGAGCAAGTCCGGTGCTCACGGGAGACAGTCTTTGTAGGGAAGGCAGGGCAGGTCCTCCGGGTTCTGGGGGGTTACTGGCTGCAGAACACACTGGGATTCCGCTGGAGCAGGTCAAGGTTGGGACAGGCCGGTAGGGCTGGGGCCAAGTCAATTGGTGTCCTCCTCTTCCTTCAGCAAGGCTCTTCGGTTCTTCTTGTTTCTTGTCTGAGGAGGCATGGTTTGTGTGAAAAAGTGCCCTCTTTCTTCATGGTTGCCCCCACTTTTTGCTGAATTGCTTTGACTGAGTGTGCCCTAGGCTCCTGCTAATCAGGTACCCAGGGCCTATGTTCTTTCCCTAAAACTGCATTGAAGCCTAAACCCAATTGGCATCTCTGGCCACAGGTCAGCCCCTGGTAAATGGTACCACAGGTACCCAGGGCACTGTGACCAGAGAAGGCCTCTAAGGGCTGCAGGCCTTATTGTGCCACCCTTAGAGGTCCTATACCATTACTCACACACTGCCTTTGCAGGCTGTGTGTTTTGGTGCAGAACAAAGTGAAGAGTCGACATGGCACACATCTCTGTGTGCCATGCCTACAACCCACTGCCCTGGCATACATCAGTCACCCCTATAGCTGGGTGCACTATACCAGTGGTGAGGTTACAGGTGCATGAGCCCTGTACCACTACATGGTATAAGTCCATTCTTAGACATTGTAAGTGCAGTGCTGCCATTAAGAGTATATGGTGCTGGGAGTTTGTCATTACGAACTCCACAGCACCATAATGGCTACACTGAAAACTGAGAAGTTTGGTATCAACTTCTCAGCACATTAAACCCACACTGATGCCAGTGTGGGATTTAATGAAAAATGCACACAGAGGGCATCTTAGAGATGCCCCCTGAAAACTAACCCACCACTAGTGTCCAGGCTGAGTGGCTGCTTCAGCTGCCACCACCAGACATGTTTCTGGACCCCTGGGTCGAGAGCCTGCTGCTCTCTGGGGCCTGAAACAATGCACATCCTGGGACGAGGTGCCAAGCCTCCTCCCCCAGGATGGGCAGGGTTCACGAAGGGGAAGCTTCAAAGGCTTGCCGCCTTTGTGAGCTTCCCCAGGCCATTGGCTGCTTTCAGCAACTGGCCCCCACTGGTTCTGACCCCCACTTTGGGCGGGAGAACCGGCGGTAAAAACAAGTGAGGAAGAGAGGTGTGCCCACCTCTGCCAACTCCACCCCTCAGGTGGGGGAGGCGAGGTGAAGCACAACTCTCAGTCCACGCCATCTTGAAGATGGGGGGACTCAGCCAACCAGGGACAGGCTCATGCCCCCCTCCCACTGGAGGGTGGCATAATAGGGGGTGTACTCACCCCAGGGAAGTGACCCATTGGTCCCTACCTTTTACCTACCTGTAACGCCCCTAAATCTAGTATTTAGGGGCACCCCTAAACTTTGCTTCCTCACACAAGAAGAAACTACAAGAAAAAGAAGGACCGAACAGCAGTGTAGTAGCTAACAAGAGGAAGACGCCCACTGACTTGGCCCCAGCCCTGCCGGCCTGTCTCCACCTCGAACCTGCTCCTGCGAAATCCCGGTGTGTCCTGCAGCCAGCAACCTTGAAAACCCCGGAGGACCTGCCTGCCTTCAACTACAAAGACTGTGTCTCCCGTGAACACCGGATTTGTTCATCTGCAACCTCTGGTTCCAGCCGGACACCACAGATCCGCCCCACTCTGCACCCGCCGTCCACGGGCCGAGCTCGAGTGGGCAAACACCACGAGGAGGTCACCCCGGCGATCCTGACCAGAGATCTGGCGACCCCTGACCTGCCTCAAGCCGACGCCTGCAGCCTAAATCCAGAAGGTCCCCCCAACCGCGACCAGGAGCTGGTAAGAAGATCCGACCCCAAAAGGCACCCCTGCACCAGACGCCCCACAGCCTTGGGTGCCCAAACCGACGGTGCCTTACCAACCCCTAACTTCCCAACTTACCTCTCGAAGTGGTGGTCGCACCTAGAAGACCTTCGTCCCCAAGCCTGCAGTGCCTTTGCAAACCGGAGGTTCCCCATTTAAAACAACAGAGCGCCCGACGTCGAAACAGCACCCTGCACCCGGCCGCCCTAGTGCCGCTGAGGGTGCACCTTTGGTGCTACTTTGTTTCCCCATTTGCCCTGAGCTAAAGTCCAGGAGCTTTGCTCCCACACCCAAGTGGCCTGCTCGTCAGCAGCCACCAGCCGGAGGCCCCCCTATCCCCCATTGGATAACATTGGGCTTCAGCACTTAGCACCCAGCCGCCCTAGTGCTGCTGAGGGTGTAACTAGAGTGCATCCTTGACCCTGGGGGACCCCCGAGTCTACACCCAGAACCTCAACTCCCACTACCAAATACTTACCTCAAAACCGATAACACTATTTTCCTCCATAGGATAACATTGACTGTTTTTCTTGGGAAAGTTTCCAAGTGTAGAGTTTGAAAACCTAAAGAAATTCGTTAAAATTGTACTATTTAACCAAAACGATTTTACTTGCCTGTTTACAGGAAATATCCCGGAGTAGTAATCCAGGCATACTACTCTGAGTAAGACAAGTAATCTAAAAAGTAACTTACCTGGTATTTTACTGAAAAGCCCATTCAAGTCTATGTACTGTATTTACAAAGTATTGCATTTCTCTGCAACCATCCTGTAAGTCAAAACAAAGTGCATATACCATTTCAATTCAAACTGTTTACAAACTGCATTACTACTGTAAAGTATTTATTGCTTACCTGTGCCAGGCTTGCTTGGTTCTAGAAAATAAAATAACTAAAAGAATATTTTTATACAAAAACAATTGGTCTGAAGTTCAGTCTTTGAGTGTGTGAATTCATTTGCTGACTGAGTGTGTACAACAAATGCTTAACACTGTCCTCTGATACTGCCTTACTGCTTGACCACACTACCACAAATGGAGAGTGAGGTGCTATCTAGCTTTACCCCTGCCTACCTTTGGGGTTCCACTGGACTCTGTGCACACTATACCTCACTTTGGTATAGTATATACAGAGCCAGCTTCCTACAGTTCGGGGTTGCCCCTAAATACTAAATTTAGGGGCGTTTCAGGTACGTACAGGTCGGGACCAATGGGTCCCTTCCTTGGGGTGCTTACACCCCCTATAATGCCACCGCCAGTGGGAGGGGGGCATAAGCCTCACTCGGGTTGGCTGGGTCCCACCATCTTCAGGATGGCGGGGACTAAGAGTTGTGCTTCGCCTCGCCTTCCCCACCTGAGGGGTGGGGTTGGTAAGGGTGAACACACCTCTCCTCCTATTTTGGTTTTCCTGCTGATTTTCCCTCCCAAAGTGGGGGTTAGAACCAGTGGGGGCCAGTTGCTGGGAGCAGCAAATGGCTGGGTCAGCTCTCAAAGGCGGCAAGCCTTTGAAGCTTCCCCTGCATGGACCCTGCCCATCCTGGGGGAGGAGGCTGTGGACCTCTGCCCAGGACGTGGTTTGTTTCAGGACCCTGTGAGCGGGAGGCTCTCGACCCAGGGGTCCAGAAACATGTTTGGGGGTGGTAGCTGACGAGCAGCCAGGACAGTAGAGTTAGGTCGTTTTTTAGGGGGCATCTCTAAGATGCCCTCTGAGTGCATTTGGCATTAAATCCCACAGTGGCATCAGTGTGGGTTTAATGTGCTGAGAAGTTTGGTACCAAACTTCTCAGAATTCAGTAAAGCCATTATGGTGCTGTGGAGTTCGTAATGACAAACTCCCAGACCATATAGGGGGAGAGGAGTTGGCCTAACTGCTAGGGCGGTCAACCTCGAATCTGGGGAACTGGGTTCGAGTCTCGGCAAAGACGCTGAACATCCTGTGATTCTGGGCAAATCACTTAATCTCCCCGTGCCTAACAAAAATGAATGTGTCCTCATGTAATGTAACTGGTGCTATGTAAAGCGCTCTGATACCCAATTCGGGTCAAGTTCGCGCTATATAAAACGCTGTAAAATAAAAAATACTCTTTATGGCTTTGCTGCACTTACAATGTCTAAGAATAGACTTATTGAAAAACAAGGCTTCCTTTTGGTTTGCTTGATTGCATATACCACTCACAAACACACACCCATCCACTTATTTTCAAATCAGCTATACACAGGGGAGTCTAGTTGTAGACCCAAGGCCAAACCACAAGAAAAAGACAATATAGCTATCTTTTATTATTAAAAGCCTATACAAAACATATCAAAATCGATTGATCATTAAAAACAAGATAAAAAGAATTACACATAATTATGTGAATTTCAAATTCATACATAGATTTGACACAATTCTACTTAATTGTGACGAAGAAGAAAAAACCAATGCAACTATAGACAACTCATCAAGATAACAGATAGTAAAAGCAAGAAAAACACACAAGAAAAGACAGCACAATTTGTCATGGAGAGTACACAAAAAAAGACAGTACAATTTGTCATAAGAAACACACATCCGTGTTAGAGACACGTTGGGCCTGGAACCCGATAAGTTGTGCCTAATTCAGTATCTGTAGTTCCAGCCACTACACGGATTGTGTACCCAAGCGTCGATGCGTTTCGATGGTGAAATTCCAATTAGACCATCTTTATCAAGACCAAAATATGACTCCCACAACACCTGTATGGTGCCAGTATTAGGTCGGATACCTGTATTGTGAAACACATGTATAAGTAGACATTTCTCACATACTGTGTTCACAACAAATAACATATAAACAGAAAACAGCAATTCCAGCTAATTTGCACCTAATGCTGTAACATATTTATATATGTGTATTTTTCAAAGCCGCATTAAATCACCTTTGTATTAAAAAACCAAAATATGATAAAAATAGAATACCATAACTTTTTAATTGTTAGCCCGCTAGTTGAGCATACAAACTTGGACTCCCCCAATTCATAACACCACTCTCCACCAATCATACACATACTACACACTCATATTCCGAAACATGTCATAAAAACACGGACCTGATTGTCCATTGAGGACGCTCTCCTCTATTATAAGAGAGCCACAATACTAGGTAGACTGCAAAAGCTGGTGGGAAACGTTCTCACCTTATAATCTGTGCTATGATGTTCAGTTGCTACCTATGGCAGATAATACACTAAGGGCTAAATGGTCCCTTCAGTTGTACTGGTCACAATCAGTATTATAGCGGACCTATCTAAAGACGAAAACATCCCCATTAGGCTTTATTTACGCCAATATTCCATTATGGCTTAGTTGCATCTAAGGAGAACTTATTTGAATACACACCTCTCACCTTTGAGGTTATGCCAAATGGCAATGGCAAAGTTTTCTGTAGATGCCTTTCTAGTGGCTTATGTTCAAAGGGCGCTATGAAGGCTGCCACCCTCCTACGCCCGGAACTTTACATATAAAATCTGCGGACATCAAAAGGACCATAAGTCTCTAAGTAATGTGAAATCCAATATCTGCCTAAAATCTAGAGAGGCAGAAAGAGGCTCACCTACCTGCTATTGTAGGTCTTGTGGCGCATACTATTTAAAAGAGTTTCATTTAATATCTTCCTCTAAGTACATCACTTAGTCCTTCTCATACTTCGGTGCCCTTCATCAATTAGGCCTAAAGAATGTAAAGCAAAAGACACACAATTGATGGACGGAATGCAGAACAAATCAAAACATTCACCCCCACCCAGTCAGGAGATCTGGGTTAAATCCATCATTCTTTTGCTCACCATGCCACCCCAGTTTAGACCTGGCCAAATGCAAATCAGTCTTGACCCTGTGCCTCATGGGAACAGTCCAGCCCGAACTGCCAAGCCAGGTCCTCCCTGGACCGGAAACAAGCATCCTAGGACCGGTTTCCATGCCACTGGAGTCAAGCTATCCTGGCTGATGAGGGCTGGAAGCCCGAAACCGGTCCTGGGATGCTTGTTTCCAGTCCGGGGAGGACCTGGCCTGGCAGTTCGGGCTGGACTGTTCCCATTGGGCGCAGGGTCAAGACTGATTTGCATATGGTTGGGTCCAAACTGGAATGGCATGGTGTAGGAAAGTGGGTTTCTGTTGCAGTAACCCCCCCACTTTTTGCCTGATAACTGATGCACTTTTCCTTGGTGTGCCCTGGGTCCCTGCCAATCAGGTACCCAGGGCCTGTGTTCCTTCCCTAAAACTGCATTACAGCCTAAACCCAATTGGCCTCTCTGGCCACAGGTAAGCCCCTGGTAAATGGTACCCAAGGTACCCAGGGCACTGTGACCAGAGAAGGCCTCTAAGGGCTGCAGCACTTATTGTGCCACCCTTGGAGGCCCTGTACCCTGACACACACACACACACTGCCCTTGCAGGCTGAGTGTCTTGGTGCAGAACAAAACAGAGAGTCGACATGGCACACATCCCTGTGTGCCATGCCCACGAGCTACACTGCCCTGGCATACCTCAGTCACCCCTCTAGCTGGGTGCCCTATGCCAGTGGTGAAGGTACAGGTGCATGAGCCCTGTGCCCCTACAGTACCCAGGTCCATTCCTGGGCACTGTATGTGCAGTGCTGCCATTTCAAGTATATGGTGCTGGGAGGTCGTCAGCACGAACTCCACAGCACCATGATGGCTGCACTGAAGACTGAGAAGTTTGGTATCAAACTTCTCAGCACAGTAAACCCACACTGATGCCAGTGTGGGATTTACTGTAAAATGCACAACAGAGGGCAACTTAGAGTTGCCCCCTGAACCTAACCTACAATCCACGTCTTGTCTGAGGGGCTGCCTAGGCTGCCACACAGCAGACATGTTGCTGGACCCCTGGGTAGAGAGCCATCCGCTCTCCTGGGCCTGCAACAATGCACGTCCTGGGCGAGGTGCTAGGCCTCCTCCCCCAGGATGGGCAGGGGGAAGCTTCAAAGGCATTCCGCCTTTGTGAGCTTCCCCAGACCACTTGCTGTACTCAGCAACTGGTCCCCACCGGTTCCTCCCCCCATCCTGGCGGGAAGACTGGCGGGAAACACCAAGGGAGGAAAGGGGGTGTGCCAGCCTCTGCCAACCCCACCCCTCAGGTGGGGGAGGCGAGGTGAAGCACATCTCCGGGCTCTCGCCATCTTGAAGATGGGGAGCCCTGCCCAATCAGGACTAGGCTCCTGCCCCCCTCCCACAGGAGAGTGGCAGGATAGGGGGTGTACCCACCCCAGGGCAGGGACCCATTGGTCCCTGCCCTTTACCTACCTGTAACGCCCCTAAATCTAGTATTTAGGGGCACCCTGAACCTTCCTTCCTTAGATTCCCGCAACCTAAGAAGAAAAAGGACGAAAGAAGACGCCCAGCAGAGGAGACTGCAGAGAACAACTGACTTGGCCCCAGCCCTACTGGCCCGTCTGCAGTTTCCAGAGATCCTGCGCCAAAAATCGTCTTGTCCTGCAGCCAGCGACCTCCAGAACCCTGGGGAGGACTGACTGCCTTCAACAAAGACCGGATCTCCTGTGAACAGCAGCTCTGTTCAAAAGAAACATCAAACAAAGACTCAGAGCCTGCTGAGGAAAAAGAAACCCGACGCCTGGAACCACCACTGCACCTGTCGCCTACAGCCCGAGTTCAAGTGGCCCACCGGTCCCAGCGAGGTCCCCCAGCGCTCCAGAGTCCGAGTCCACCGTGGGTTGACCCCTCCAGGACTCCCCGACGTCGCCTGCAGCCTCTGCACGGAGACCCCCCCCCAACCGCAAGTGGCCCGGTAAGGTGAAATCCGACCTCAAAAGACACCCCTGCATCCTGCGACCTGGAGAAAGGAACCCGAGGTGCATCTAGGTCCCCGAGCCCTCCAACTTACCTGCCCAGCTGTTGGTTCCTCCTGGAAGTCTTCCTGGACCGAGCCTGCAGCTGAAAACCAAAACCGAAAATCTCCATTGAAATCAACAGGGCACCCGACCTCAAAACAGCACTCTGCACCCGGCCGCCCTAGTGCCGCTGAGGGTTCCTCTTTGGTGCTAACTTGGTCCCCAACGTGCCCCGAGCTTAACCCTAGGAGCTTTGCTCTCACAACCCCGTGGCCTGCTTGCCAGCCGCCACCAACCGGAGTCCCCCTATCCTCCATAGGATAACATTGGGCCTCAACACTCTGCACCCGGCCGCCCTAGTGCCGCTGAGGGTGCAACCACAGTGCATCACTCACCCTGGGAGACCCCTGAGTCTAACCCCAGAACCCTAACTCAAAAGACCGATTACTTACCTCAAAACCGATAACTCATTTTTCCTCATAGGATAACATGGACACTTTTTCTTCCAAAAGTTTCTAAGTGTCGACTTTTGAAAACTAAGAATATTCCTTAAAAATCGCACAAATAACCTAACCGAATTTTCTCAACTGTTTGCAGGAAAGGTCCCAGTGCCGAACCTAGGTGTCCAGCACTGAGTAACAAAAGTAACTAAAAAGTAACTTACCTGTGAATTGAATTTCCTTCCATAGGATAACATTGGTGGTTCTTTGTGAAAAAGTTTCTAAGTGTCAACTTTTGAAATACAAGAATATTCTTTAAAAATCGTACAAACTACAAAAACGTAATTACTTACCAATATTAAGTAAATGTCCCAGTGCTGAATCTAGGAGTCCAGCACTGGATTACAAAAGCAACGTAAACGTACTTTGCTTGCAAACTGCATTTCCTTCCATAGGATAACATTGGTAATTTTACCCAGAAAAGTTTCTAAGTGTCAACTTTTGAAATACAGTAATATTCCTCAAAAATCACTACTATAACCAAAACGCTTTTTCTCACCTGTTTACAGGAAGTGTCCCGGGACTGAATCCAAGATCCAGTCCTGTGGTTAGAAAAGTAATCTACAAAGTAATTAATTGCATTTAACCAAAACTTTCCATTGAGCTCAATGTTGCATTGTGTTTGAAATTGTGTTGCCTCTTACAACAACTGTGACTACAGTCATCAAAAAGTCTATTGCCTATTTGTAAAGTGTTTGAACAAAGCATCTCATTCTGAGAAAGTATATTTTGATACCTATTGTTGGTTCTAAAATAAAACAAGCATATATTTTTATATACAAACCATTGGCCTAGAGTTCAGTTCTTGAGTGTGTGGCTTCATTTGCTGACGGAGTGTGTACAACAAATGCTTTACACTGTCCTCTGATACTGCCTTACTGCTCGACCAAGCTACCACTTTAGAGAGTAAGGTTATATCTAACTTTAGCCTCTGCCAAACCTCTGTGGACTCTGTGCACACTGAACCTTACTTTGGTTCAGTATATACAGAGCCACTTTCTTACACATGGTGAGCAAAAAAACGAGGGATTTAGGCCCAGATCTCTGTACTGGGGTGAATGTATGACATTGTTCTGCATTCTGTCCATCAATTGTTCTTTTTGCATAAAGAATGTAAAGAGCACTATTGTAGGATAATTGCATCATAGATTTATAGATTTCATTTATGCTATCAAGAAGTATTTGTTTGCATTATACATTAAAACTCTTAAATCCTAATTCACTATTCAAAAGAATAGGAATGAATTGGACCTGGCGACTGCATCCCTAACCTCTACTACCTCCCAGGTTCTGTCCACGTTTGTTTCAATAGAAGGGGAATTGAGAGCGAAAATATTAAAGGTTAAAAAATGTTAATAGGTGCTGCAGTCCTTAGAGGTCTTCCCTGGTCACAGTGCCCTTGGTACTCGTGGAACCTTTTACAAAGGACTTGCATGTGTCCAGAGAGTTGCCAATTGGGGTTGCAAAGGTACACTTTTAGGGAAAGAACATAGGCCCAGGGCACACTTAGTCAAAGAGCATCAACATCACGCAAAAAGTGGGGGGGGGGGGCAACATGCAAAAAGGGGCACTTTCCTACACACCATTCTTGTACATAAGAATTGCATCAACAGGCAAGTTGAGATAAATACCACAAGTGCTGTTGAAACATTTATTACTCAAATGATATATGGTTTATATTGTTAGTGTGGATGATACAAAACTTCTCAAATAGTTTGACAGAATGCAGCACTCCTGTAAGAAACTGGCTCTATATATACTGCACCAAAGTGAGGTACAGTGTGTATAGAGTCCAAGGGTCTCCAGAGGTTTGGCAGAGGTTAAAGTTAGATAGAACCTTACTGTCTAAAGTGGTAGCTTGGTCGAGCAGTAAGGCAGTATCAGAGGACAGTGTAAAGCATTTGATGTACACACTCAGTCAGCAAATGGTCTCTCACACTCAAGAACTGAACTCTAGGCCAATTGTTTTGTATTAAAAAATATACTGTTTTATTTCTAGAACCAAGCAAGCCTGGCACAGGTAAGCATAAAAATACTTTTCAGTAGTAAATTACTTGTTGTACACAGTTTTAAAAAGCAATGAAGATTGTACTTGATTTGATTTACAGGGGATGCAGTAGGTTGCAATACTTAGTAAATGCAGTACATTGAAATGAATGGCTTTTTAAGGTAAATGCAGGTGAAATTACTTTTGCGTTACTTTTGTAATCCAGTGCTGGACTCCTAAATTCAGCACTGGGACATTTACTTAAAACAGGCAAGTAATTACGTTTTTGTAGTTTGTACGATTTTTAGAGAATATTTTCAGATTTCAAAAGTCCACACTTGGAAACCTTTTGGACCAGTACATTGAAATACATAGGCTTTTCCTGTAAATTGCAGGTAAGTTACTTTTCGGATTACTTTTTCTAACACAGGGCTGGATCCTAGATTCAGCACTGGGACATTTCCTGAAAACAGTTGAGAAAATGCATTTTAGTTAGATATACGATTTTTAAGGAATATTCTTAGTTTTCAAAAGTCGACACTTAGAAACTTTTTCACATAGAATCACCAATGTTATCCTATGGGAGGAAATTCACTTAGCAGGTAAGTTATGTTATCGATACTTTTTCTTACTCAGTGCTGGATCCTGGATTCAGCACTGGGACATTTCCTGAAAACAGTTGAGAAAATGCGTTTTTGTTATTCGGCTGATTTTTAAGGAATATTCTTAGTTTTCAAAAGTCGACACTTAGAAACTTTTTGGGAGAAAAAGTGTCAATGTTATCCTATGAGGAAAAATGAGTTATCGGTTTTGAGGTAAGTGATCGGTCTTTTGAGTTAGGGTTCTGGGGTTAGACTCCGGGGTCTCCCAGGGTCAGTGATGCACTGTTGTTGCACCCTCAGCGGCACTAGGGCGGCCGGGTGCAGAGTGTTGAGGCCCAATGTTATCCTATGGAGGATAGGGGGACTCCGGTTGGTGGCTGCTGGCAAGCAGGCCACGAGGTTGTGGGAGCAAAGCTCCTAGGGTTAAGCTCAGGGCACGTTGGGGACCAAGTTAGCACCAAAGGGGCACCCTCAGCGGCACTAGGGCGGCCGGGTGCAGGGTGCTGTTTTGAGGTCAGGTGCCCTGTTGATTTCAATGGAGATTCTCCGGGACAAAAACACTGCAGGCTCAGGGACGAGGATCTTCCAGGAGCAACCACCACTTCGAGGGGTAAGTTGGGATGTAGAGGGTTGGTTAGGCACCGTTGGTTTGGGCACACAAGGCCGTGGGGCGTCGGGTGCAGGGGTGCCTTGGGTCGTCGGATTTTCTTTCCCGCTCTGGTCGCGGTAGGGGGGGTCCTCTGGATTGAGGCTGCAGGCGTCAGGAGGCTTGAGGCAGGTCAGGGGTCGCCGGATCTCGGGTCAGGATCGCCGGGGGGACCTCCTCTGGGTATTTGCCCACTCGAGCCGGATTCGGCGGGTGCAGTGTGTGCGGGATTCGCGGTTCCTGGCTGGCACTAGAAGCTGCAGTTCAAACACGTCCGGTGTTCACGGGAGAAACAGCTTGGAAAGTGAAGGCAGGCAGGTCCTCTGGGGTTTTTGAGGTTGCTGGCCGCTGGACACGCCGGGGTTTTGCAGGAGCAGGTTCGAGGGGAGACAGGCCTGTAGGGCTGGGGCCAAGTCAGTGGGCGTCGTCCTCTTGTTAGCTCTGCACGGCTTCTCGTCCTTTTTCTTCCTTTTCTTGTTGTTGCTGGATCTGCCTTCCTGGTTCAGAGCTGCCCCCTAAATACTGTATTTAGGGGGCGTTTTAGGGGTCTTGGGGTCAGTAGCCAATGGGCTACTGACCTTAGGGTGACTACACCCTTGGTGTGCTCACCCCACGTGGGGGAGTGAGCACAATCCCTAGTCCTGATTGGGGAGTGCCTGCCATCTGCAAGATGGCGAGCACTGTAAAGTGGGCTTCACCTCGCCTCCCCCACCTGAGGGGTGGAGTTGGCAGAGGTGGGCACACCTCCTGGGCTGGCTAGTTTTTCCCGCCTGTCTTCCCGCCGAAAGGGAGGGGAGACAGGAAGAGGGCCTGCTCCTGATAGCAGGAGAGGCTGGGGGTCGCATTACAAAGGCTGCCAGGCCTTTGAAGCTCCCCTGCCACAGATGGCTTCTTCCTGGCCTGGGGGAGGTGTGTACACCTCCGCCCAGGAAAGGCTTTGTTTCTGGGCTCAGGGAGCGTAGGCTCCCACCCTAGGGGTCCAGAAACATGTCTCATGGTGGCAGGCTGGTGTGCACCAGTCAGGGAACCCACCAGAGGCTGGTCGTTTTTCAGGGGGCATCTCAAAGATGCCCTCTGTGTGCATTTTTCATTAAATCCCACACTGGCATCAGTGTGGGTTTAATGTGCTGAGAAGTTTGATACCAAACTTCTCAGTTTTGAGTGCAGCCATTATGGTGCTGTGGAGTTCGTAATGACAAACTCCCAGCACCATATACTCTTAACGGCAGCACTGCACTTACAATGTCTAAGAATGGACTTGGACACTGTAGGGGTACAGGGCTCATGCACCTGTACCCTCACCACTGGTATAGTGCACCCAGCTAGAGGGGTGACTGACCTATGCCAGGGCAGTGGGTTGTAGGCATGGCCCACAGAGGTGTGTGCCATGTCGACTCTTCACTTTGTTCTGCACCAAAACACGCAGCCTGCAAAGGCAGTGTGTGTGTGTGTAAGGTACAGGGCCTCTAAGGGTGGCACAATAAGTGCTGCAGCCCTTAGAGGTCTTCCCTGGTCACAGTGCCCTGGGTACCTGTGGTACCATTTACCAGGGGCTGACCTGTGGCCAGAGATGCCAATTGGGTACAGTTTTGGGGAAAGAACACAGGCCCTGGGAACCTGATTGGCAGGGGCCCAGGGCACATCGAGTCAAAGTGCATCAGTGGTCTGGCAAAAAGTGGGGGGGTTACTGCAACAGAAACCCACTTCCTTACAACTCCATGTTGGCACTTTCTGTTTATTGCCAACCTCTGAATATTTTAGTGAATCCCAGAATTCGCAGGTGATGTTATCAGTGTGTTTAACTGGTCGATCGGTGACTATTGCTAAGGACTTTAGTATTGAGTATTGTTTTTTTGGAGCTGCTGTGCGTAGTGAAATCTGGCAAAAGTATTAACCATGCTGGCATATTTATGTTTTGGTACAATGTTATGACTGCTCCTCCAGGAAAATTCCCTAGGTGGTTTCGCGGAATGAGGCTTTTTTCAGACTTTGATCCTGCTTTTTTTAAATAGATTACAATCAAAGGATGTAAGTAAACTCTGCATCAAGCAAAGCATGTCTGATGCGACAGCACAGTTGTGTAATGAATGCTTAATATCGGGTAACTTGTATCTGAATCATGCATCCTTTACTGGGAGTACAGTCAGTGTAAATTATGCTTTGGAATTCTCCCAAAACCCTTTCTTCTTTAACAGGCTCATCTGGCTTGCACCGTTCATGATCTAGTAAGCCAACAGTGCGATTGTAGCTTTTGGTATTTGACACTGGAAACCAGGGACCATTTCGATGTGCTGATGTTTTTAAGATGCAAAAATTATTAATTGAACCAAAATGGTTCAAGAGAAACCATCTATCTAATTTTTAGGAGGTGGTGTTCTACTACGAGGGGTCCTGATGAAGTAGTATTGGGTGTATTGAAATTTTTTGGAGAGTTTGTAAATGCATTTGTTGGTTGAAATGGATTATGAAGTGTACAGTTTAATTTACGGTAATTTTATTTGACATTAAATTTAAAGTATTACCTGATGGATACTTTCAGGAGTACTTCAGCTTGCAGCATTCTCCGTTCCCGCTGCCTTCCCTGGAAGCAATCTGCTTGTGAAGGGGGTGTTTGTAAGCCTGCTTTTTGTAATATGTTTGTATTTTATTTCCTTTCTTTCATGGCTTATTAAGTCTTTTCTTTTTTTTCAGACCAATGATTTGACCGTGGTGCACCTGGGTGTGAAGTTCAGCTGCCGGTTCACTCAGCGTGAAATCCAGGAGCGGTGGTATGCTCTGCTGTACGACCCCGTCATTTCCAAGTACGTGTAGCTGGTGGGAAATGCAAGCTGATTTTCCTGGTTTGGGCTACTGTTCTCCTGAAAGATACTGCACTTCCTTTGTCTGGTCGCCTAGTTGTTTTTTGGGGAGATGGGGAGGTTTCACGACACGCCCACTGTCTCAGAAGCAGGTGGAACAAGAGTGTTTTTCTTTTGTTCCATCTTGTTTACTCGTTTCAGGGAAATTCTAGGTCAGAGTTGCCCTAAACCGTGACAAGCTCTTACATAGCAATCCAACCTGCCTAACCTACCCACTGGTCTGCTTGAAAATCTCCAGATAGCCTTCTATGCTAATTAACTTCACTTAACTTCTTCCTCTCATTTTATAAGTTTCTGTTTATATGGATTTAGCCATATTGCTCAGTTCTTCTCTTGAGTTCATTATTTGTCTAGCTTACCATCCGCTCACATCTTAATGAACCTGTTGATTCCTCTGCTTCTGTTGCTCTTTCTCAGCGTTCCTCTCCCTCCTGTGTTCTCTTTCGCTTATTGTTTCTTTTTCACTTTCCTTTATTGGCTTTTCCCTTTTATACATGTGTATCAGATTACCTCTTAAACCATTTCTCCATTCTCTCTTTTATAATCATCCCTTCTATTTTTTCTTTCCCACCGTTTACTCCTCTTGTTTTTGCCTTCTTTTACATTCCTAACTTCTGTCTTCCGCTATATACTATCCCGTTCCCTCCAGAACTTGTGGCGCCCTACTTTTCTTCCTCCCTTCTCTTTACCTTACTTTCTCTTCCTCCCTCTTAAGCTTTGATTAAGAGTGACATGGAAAATTTGGAGCTGTTGGTGAGTTTTGGTGAAATCAAGTAACCTGTAGTTAGGAATTCATGAAGTATGATAAATAGTACCAATTATTAATTTACCTCTAAAAATGGGACATGAAGTGTGTGCTGTTGACGTGATCTGCTCCAAAATCCACATGTCCCAGTACTTACCGGTCTTTTTTTCCACCCCCATTAAATTCTGATGTCCCAAAATTTAAATGGGAAAATTCCAGAGGGTGTGAACTTCATCCCAATTACTAGTAATTGTATCCCCTGCAGAAAGAGGTGGTTGCACAAGAGCCACGATTTAAGGAAACACTTGTAATCAAAGCCTTATTGTTACTATTTTATCCTTCGACACCCCCATCCTGTCATATGCCTTCTCCCTAATATTTAACTTATACGGGGTGAGCCTAGCTATAAGGTAACGTAGCGCTGAGGAAGTAGTGATGCTTCTCTACCATTGATGAAGCAAGAAGCTGGAGAGTGGGAGGAGGTCCTAAAATGATGAATTATGGTATGAAGAGTTGACTGAAGTGGCCTTGACGAGGTGGGGAGTACCGGGTTAACAGATCGGAAAGTGTGTGGATGACTGCAGCTGAACTGCAGTGGGTATGGGAAAGGGGAAGTTTAACTTATAGGGTGGATGTGTGAGGATCAAAAAGCAAAAGTATTGTTGGACCAGGGGAGTGGGGATGGTGCTGGTAATGTAGCAACCAAGTATGGGGATGCAGCTAGAAGAGCAAGGTCTGAAGTTGGCAATGAAGTAGGTTTGAGGAGTATCTTCAGGGGTCTGGTCCTTTTTTTTGGGGGGGGGGGTTAAAATGTCAAGCTGATGCATGAAGAGGAGAGTAATTATTTCCTAAAGTGAATGTCAGAGGCCTGTACATAACATATATTTTCTGTTCTACCTACTCTCTGTGCCCTCTTCCATACAGTACTTCTGCCTCCTCTTCCATATCTACTATCATTAATTCTCACACTTTTCTATCTTCCAAACTTCCCATTTCCCACTTTACCTCACCTCATACACCCATTACCACCCAAGTTGTACCCTCCTAACCTCTGTCAGTCTCTCCCATCATATGTTCACTGAATCATTTGTGTACCTTTCACCCTTCTTTTCTCTTCTTCTCCCGTTTCCATGCAGACTGGCCTGCCAGGCAATGAGGCAGCTTCATCCTGAGGCCATTGCTGCAATCCAGAGCAGGGTGCTGTTTAGCAAGGCGGAGGAGCAGCTCCTGAGTGTCATTGGCTCGGTAAGGACCTGCTGCCCATTAGCTGTACTTCACTTTAGAATTTAATGCAATCATTTTGTTTTGTATGCTCTTCTCCTAAATGTATCTTGTTTCTTTTTGGGGCTCTGTAAATGCTAGAGGAGCGCTTCTCTCTGCACCCCTGGTAACTATTGGGCTGAATGATGGAATACACAAATTAGTTGAGAAGCACACACAGTTAAGGAGCACAACAGGAAGGATTGGCAGGTCTTCTCTTCTACCTTAAGTGGAAGAAGATTGTTGCTGTGCCTAGACCAACGGGACATTTGGGATAGAGCACTTTTCTTTCTGAGTACCCCGGAGGTCCCAACATTCTCTTTCCCAGCACAAGTACATGAAGCCATCGCTTGCTGTCCAATCCCTTTGCCATAGTACTTGTGTAGCACAAACCTAACTAGGGAAAAAAGGGGTAATGAACAGTGGGTGTGAGCTCTAGAATGTTCGTGGGGCAGTTTTTAGGTTTATTCCTATTGTTTTTGGAGGGTTTACAAATGAAATCTTATTTTAAAGAACTTGTTATGTTTCATGCGTGTTTCTCACACTCTCTTCATCATTGCAGTTTGTGCGTAGAGATTAAATAGCTTTTTTAAATTTATTTATTTTTATTAGACGAGCCAGCCCACATTGGACACCTTTCAGGAGCTGCTGAACAAACATCCTGATGTTTTCTATCCATCCCGCACGGCCAAGTCCTTGCAGGTGCACTGGCAGCTACTGAAACAATACTACCTGCTTGAAGATCAGACAGGTATCACCTGGCATGCACTGCCCTGCTGTTTCTGTTTTTATTAGTTTGGACTTTTTTGAATAGCACTGCATCACACAAATCTTTCTGCTTTTGTCCCTCTTGCTGCTTACCTGAATACCAAGGAGCAAGTGCAGGATTAGGAGAGCAGAAGGGGGAGGTGTGTGCCTTTAGCAGTTGGCGTGTCTTATTGCATGCGTTTATGGACGAGCCATGTTATGGTGGCTTTTACCTCTAGTGGTGCCTAGAGATTGAAGCAGTTAATGATTGGCCAATATGCACAAAGTCTGAGTGCCATTGTTCCGTGAGGTGCAGTGTTTAACATATTTGTGGGGACTTTCAGAGGAGATTCTGGGCAAGGTTTGGAAGCAAGTGCCTTGTATCCTACTGGTGTGCTCAGTTGCTCCTCTGTCTTGCACCCCACGCTCATGCAGTTTTGTTCTTTGCCCTGTGTGTTTCCTTAGGTGTCAGATTTCTCATGAAGGTAAGTACAGTAGAGGGTGCTTTTATGTGTCCTTTTTAAATGTACACATTCCTACATTTGAAAAACTGAAGGTATGCCATATTGTGGTGATTTTAGAGGTGCTTAATCAAAACAGAAGAAATTCTACATAGGTGAAATAAAAGATGTCGTAAACCACTAACATAGCTGAATGGCCTAATGTTCCAGCTCCATAGATGTTTTTGCAACCAGAAGATCGCAACACCTATGAGATAGCATAGTGGTTCATGTACTCGGGGCACAGATCTTTGTGGCTTGGGCATAATTCACCAAAGTATTAGGATAGCTCACTGGATATGTGCACCTTCATAGAGCACTGTCTACACCTTGCAAGTATCATGTTCTTCTTTCAACAGTGTCTCTTCAGCCTTTCATCCCTACATGTTTCATTAAAAGAGTTCCATCAAGGTGGGGAATAACAGCCTGTTGAGCACAAACACATAACTTAGATTGTAACATGCACTGCATCACTGGTCGTTATGTTAAACATTTAGAATTGAGATTGCTGTAAGTCAAGGTCTTCCATACAGATTGCAGTTCAACGTTTATAACTGACGGTTGGAGACACATTCTTCAGATAAGAAACAGATAGCATGATCTGTAATTCTTTAGAGCATGTGAGCCTTTATGTTTGATAAAAAGTTCTTCCCACAGATTCTTTATATTAAGAATATACTCCAGGTGCCAGTTTGGACCTGGAAACCTATTTGCCAATCAGTAGCTCTCCTGGCCAACCAGGTGGCTCCAAGCTAGTCCTGTTGCTGTTCTGTCCACCCAGTACGTAACAACATTGGACTATATATGGCACTATCTGATGCGCTGCTTTCTATTTTTCTGCACCTTACATATGCGGATCTGGATCTTTTTTCAGTGTCACCGAAAAAAATTATTCAGCAAATTTCAAACAGGAGTTGGGGCAAATGTTGCTTTCTCCGGTCCTGAGGTTTAAGCTCCAATCAACTTTGTAGAAAGAAGATGTCTTTATTGGATCCCCACGTCATCCTCATGTGATTTCTGGGCCCAACCAAAACCCCTTGGCATGTGACTCGTCTACTTGCATGCATTAGCGGGCTAACGCTGAGCGTCAACTTTGTAGAAAGAAGATGTCTTTATTGGATCCCCATGTCATCCTCATGTGATTTCTGGGCCCAACCAAAACCCCTTGGCATGTGACTCGTCTACTTGCATGCATTAGCGGGCTAACGCTGAGCGGGAGGACAAGTTGTTTTTCATGTGGGACGAATGGACACCTTTAAAGAACCTGCCCCTTCTCTCCTTCAGGTAAATTTGACAAGGAGCGATTGGCCAAGGGGTCCTCTTGCAAAAAACAAAAAAGCCACAGGAAAAGAGAAGTCCCTTTCATCCTCATGGAAAGAGTCCTGTTCCCAGTACTGTTCAGAGACTCGCCATGCCATTCCCTGATGCCATTCTGTTCCTTATCTACTTCTGAGCCAATCCTGGTCTTCCAAAAACATAAACCAGAGTTTCTTTCTCCATGTGCTGAGCCTTCGCGGTCTTCTCAGAAGACTGTTTGATATGTACAGATCTATCCCCATATCTCTCTGGGACAGTTTCCAGTGGTAAGCCTAATTCTGGGGCTTTTGCGATTCAGTCGCCACTGACTGCATCCTCAGGCTCTTGTCTGGATACCACACCTGAGGAAGCATTTGCTTGTCCAAGTGCCTGCCCATTTGCTCTCAGCGCAGCTCATGATGAAGCCTTTCTCAGCGTCACGTCAGCCCTCAAAATCGGCGCAGATTATTCAAGTGGTAAGAGAAATGGTTTGAGACTTCCTCTGTAATCAGTCTGTAGTGGAGCCTCCCATTAGAGATTTACTCTAATGGAGGAGCCCGGATTCTGATGCCTTGGACATGCTTAATGGAGACCACGTGAGCTCAGAGGAAGAGGACTTGGAGGCTGACCACTTACTCCCTCCAAGTCCCATGAAAACTGGACTTTGTGTAGACTTCTAAATGCTACTATGTGTGATACATGTTCAAAAGGTGAAATTTCATGCTCTTCTGGCTGTCCTTTTAAGGAAGCCGGTTTCTTTATTTCTGTGGTGTGCGAGGCTGTGGTGTGGTGCTTGAGTTGCCCTGAGACGGCAGTGTCTAAATCCGTCATCCTTCTGAGATCTGCAGCTGTGTTATGTGGACCCACAACCTCTTTTACCACTCAACAAAACTTTGCAGGAACCCACATTGGCTGCCTGGGCCAAAACATTTTTAGCCTGGCATTCACAGGCAAATAGCAAGGCAGTATTAGCCTGCATCTTCCGATTCCAAATTCTTATCAGTGCACCCCTTTCCAGAAAGTTTGTCTGTTCAGGCATTACTAACCACGCTTAATCCCAAATGTTTAGGTCTCGCCTAGGCAGCGCAAGCGCCGTCTCTTCGAGACATGTTATATCCGATGTGTGGGCTTGCAGCCCGCCCATCGCTTTTGATTGGTAGCTTAGTGTCCTTTGTAAAGCCATGCTTCTAAATGGTTATCTGTTGTTATATGTCCCTTCTATTCGTGTGTTGCTACTGCCCACGGAGAATGACCGTATTACTTGGAGCCTTTCCGCATTTGTGTTTGTTTGTGCGCACTATTTTGCATTTGTTTTTGGTCTCTGTTCGTGTTGGTTCCCTTTTTGTTCTCTGCTGTGTTGATTAAGCTTTCATTCGTTTTAGGTGGGTTTGTTTTCGGCAGTACGGTATATCTTGTGACCTATTGGCTTTGCCAATGCTTGTTCTTAACTGCTGCCCTATATGGTAAGTCCGAACAACTTGACTCCTTGGGCCTTATAGTTTTAGATTCAGGATGTGCTAGCACCACATGCCTCAGATGGTATTTCCATACATTATGGGAATTGGCAACCATACCTTTTGATAACCTTTCTAACCACATGAAGAAGCCCTTGTCTGATTTAGGAAGTGATAATTTGGATGCATCCTTATGCGATACAATGGCTAGCTCCTTCGCTACGGTGTTCACTCCCCAGAGACATGCCTAGATGTAATTCATAGATTATTGAGAGATGTCCAGGCTAATGGACATGCCTCCTGATGGCAAGAGGCTCTTTGGTGACAAAGCTGACTCCTCCGTATAATGCTTTAGTAGTAGCCATGCCATGGCAGGTTTCATGGAACTGACCAACCCTGATCAACAGTTTTAACAACAAGGTTTTTGTTTTCTGGGCTTCTCCAGAGGCTATCGCTTATGGCAATGGAAACCTCTCCAGCCAATCCAGACCCTAAAGTGGTTATATTGGTCCTTTCATGGGAGAGGTTGACCTAAGAAATGCCAACAGCCGTAGCTTCAATCTCCACGATCTTCCGCTGGAACTGCCAATTTAAATTCCCTTCCCACAAGCTTCCGTCTATGGGAGTGTAGGAAGATGGCTCTTTATACAGTGGACCAAAAAGAGGAACGCTGTGTAAAGAGTACAGGCAGAGCCCAACAGAATTACAGAGGCACAAATGACACCCAAAATGCTCTCTGTTGTGGTAGTGTGGGAGAGCAGTTAGGCATATCAGAGGGTAGTGCTACACGTTTATAGCACATGCAAAGGCAGTAAGTGAGACACAATAAAGAAATCCACAAATTTTTAAAATAACATACTTTTTATGAATTTACATACAGAGATCATCGGAATCGGGTAAGTACTTTTTCGAGTTACGAATTTTTGCAGTTTTCAAAAGTTGACAGTGCAGTTTTTGGGAGCGCTAATGTTATTGTATGGGGGGAAAACATGTACTGCATTCGGGCACGTAACGACTTACGGGACCAATCTTCTGCACTTAAGGTGAGTACGAGGCAAGGTCCAAGGCAGCACCAACAGGTCACCTTGGGCGGCCGGGTGCAAAGGTGCTTTTCAGCTTTGGGTGCCCAACGTTATCCTATAGGGGAAAAATATGTACTGCATTCGGGCACTTCACAGCGAGTTGCGGGACCAATGTCCTGGACTTAGGTGAGTATGGGGCAAGGTCTAAGGCCACACCAACAGGTCACCTCAGGAGGCTCTGGGGGGTGTGGGTGCAGAGGTATGTTACGGCGACGGTTGTCCCATTCACTTTAATGGGGAACTGTCCGGTTGCAAAGAGGCTGCAAGCAGGGACTGGGGCACCAGTCTGGGGGAACTCGCAGGGCGGCTCGACCCTTGAAATCCTCGGACACGCAGCGACACCTTTGGTCCACTTCTCCTCAGGCTGTAGGGCTCGGGTGCAGTGGTGACTTTTGGGGTCGGATTCCGGTGCAGGCGTCTCTCGCGGTTGGAGGGGGCCTGCAGAAAGAGGCTGCAGGCAGCAACTGGAAGTCCAGTCTGGGCAAACCCAAGCATGGGCTTGGCTCTTGTGGGTCTGGGGAATCTTTTGGCACAGTCACCTCCCTTGGACTCAGGCTCTGGAACGCAGGTGCTTTGAGGCGTCTGGTGGGAGCAGTCGCATACTCACTTCTTTGTCTTAGTTTTCTGCAGGAGGGGCAAACAGGACAGCTGGGCCACTCACGAAGTGGGTCTCACTGTCTCTCAATTCCCTTGACTTGCAGGTCCGTCTTCTTCAGCGTTGGTGTCCAGTCTGGGAACAACAAGCCTTGGCTGCTGCAAGGGGTCCAGTACCCAGGGATTGGCACCCTGCGGCTCCGGTCGGTTCTGGTATCCCCACACTTGGAGGGAGGACTGATCTGCCTTGTGTGAGCACTGCTACCTCTTCCTGGGTGGCTGCTGCATTGGTAGACTCCGTAGGTGGCAGGTCAGTGTACCAAGTCTTGCTTCTTTGGTAGCTGCAGGGGAAGTGCAAAGTGGGCATAACCCTGTCCCAGAGTTCCTAAGTGTGCCAATACAAAGATGGCCACTTCTGAAAAGCTGTACCCACATCAGGTTAGGTCACCATAAGGTTGGTACTAGCCTTGGGATGGGCATGCCTGCCTGACTGACTAATTTTCCCTCCTATCCAGGTGCCTAAGGGCTCTGGACAAAGGGGGTTGGCTTCTCTCATGTGAGGGGAACCAGATTCTCATTTCAAAGGCAGCAACTGCTTTGAAGCATGCCGGCCTAGGAAGGCTAATCAGCAGGCCATCCTGTGGGAGGGGTTGTGACACCCCCTCCCCAGACAGGCTTTGTACCTGACCTCCTGAGAGAAAAAGGCTCTTACCCTAGGAGGTCAGAAACTTGTCTCTGGTGGCAGGCTGGTAGAAACTAGTCCGCCAACACACCAGAGGCTGGTAAGTTTTCAGGGGGCACCTCTGAGGTGTTCTCTGAGTGCATGTATTAATAAATCCGACAGTGTATCAATAATGGAATCAGTGTAGGCTTATTAATACAAGATGTTTGATACCAAACACCATATGTTTCAGTGAAGCCATTATGTAGCTGGGGAACTTGTTTTGACCAGTGCCCAGTACATATCTTAAAATGGCTTCCCTGCTCATTTGCAATATCTAGCAATAGAACTAGACATCACAGAGGCATATCTGCTCTTGCAGATATGTCCTCACATAAAATATAATACACCCTGCCTTAGGGCTCAAAGGCCTGCTGACGGGGTGACTTACATATATTAGATGCAGTGACTTTGGCATGACACACAGGGGTGTGTCATGTTTTCACTCATGGTTTGTACCATGTCACACAGCCTGCACTGGCAGTCTGTGGAATTTGTATGTGGGTCCCTTAAGGTGGCATAATCTATGCTGCAACCCTTAGGGACCCTCTTTAGTACCCCTGCCCTAGGTACCCAGAGTGCCATTTACTAGGGACTTACAGGGGTGCCAAATTCCTTAGCCA
This sequence comes from Calotriton arnoldi, assembly GCA_963921515.1. Taxonomy (NCBI): domain Eukaryota; kingdom Metazoa; phylum Chordata; class Amphibia; order Caudata; family Salamandridae; genus Calotriton; species Calotriton arnoldi. Next base: position 673,253 of record CAWUFW010003894.1, on the reverse strand, counting down.
ATTGTAGCACAATTAGACTTTACCTTGTTTTAGGTAAGGAGCACTGGCACTGAGGATTGGTTAGCAGGCCTCACTGCACTGTCTGAGACGAAAATCAGCAACTAGTTGCTAAAGTGGGGGCAAAAAGTAGGGGTGTAACTGCAACAGATTCCCAGTTCCCTAGAGGTACCAACAGCAGTAGAAGCATTGGAATTACCTTTGCTCACAATTGTGGCCAAAAGTGGTATTTAGACAAATCTTGCAACCTTACTCTGCAGTTTTGGAGCCTTTGCTATCTTTTAACAAGCCAGTCTTGAAGCTTGGATTGCTACCTGGTAGAAAATGTTCTTGGGCCCAGCGTTTCGTAGACTGACTGCTTGACAACAGAGACCTGCACCTTATGACCCAAAATGTTTTTTTCACATCCCTCTCCAGTGTTACGAGCCTTCTCCACTAGGTTGAACCCAAACACCATTTGTTACAGCCCCTCCACACTAAGTCTGTTAAGAGGCTGGACTTGATGCTTTGAAAATTCTTTGCCTCTGGTAACCTTGTTCTGCCTGACCGCATGAAAAAGTCTTCTCCATTGTGGTAACTAAAGGTTTTGACAGTTTAAAACATTTGCTGAAATGTGGCCTAGATTCTGCAGAAATCTTGGTTCGACACATGGGTATGGCTGTCACCTTACGCTGCCATGCTTGAATGTGTTCTGTGGATTCACTGGAAATGTCCGGGCAACCCTCATGGACAGGCCTTACGATGGAAAGCTGCTGTTTAGTCAGAAGGCTGATTCCTCCCGATCCATGGTGTTCTGCTGGGCCTGGCTCACCGACAAAGCAATTTCAGCAGCAGTTCAGGAACGAAGTTTTCAAGGCTACTCCGGGTAACAACAGTTTTAGCAATGCCAAACTTTGCAGCCAATGCAACACTCAAAAAAATGTATCACTCCTTTCGGAGCAGGGGTGGCTCTAAGGGATGCCATCACCAACAACAGTAGCAGCTTAAGTACCCACCATCTTCCACTGGCTCTGGTGCTTCAAAACCTTTTTGACTGCCCTCTCTATGGTACCAACTACTGGTGGGGTTGGGGGAGTGGGGAAAATCTCCCATTTGCCCACCAGGTGGGGAGTCTATCATTGTGGATGGCTGGCTAATACATAAGGGCTATGTCCTACCATTGCTGTCCTCTGCTCCGCATCAACCTCCATTTACAGGAACATGCTCTTCAGCACATGCCTTGATATTGTAGGTGGAGGTTTCTGTTCTCCTGCCCTAGGTACCCAGAGTGCCATTTACTAGGGACTTACAGGGGTACCAAATTCCTTAGCCAATTGTAGCACAATTAGACTTTACCTTGTTTTAGGTAAGGAGCACTGGCACTGAGGTTTGGTTAGCAGGCCTCACTGCACTGTTGGAGACGAAAATCAGCATCTATTTGCTAAAGTGGGGGTGTAACTGCAACAGATTCCCAGTTCCCTAGAGGTACCAACAGCAGTAGAAGCATTGGACTTCCCTTTGCTCACAATTGTGGCCAAAAGTGGTATTTAGACAAATCTTGCAACCTTACTCTGCAGTTTTGGAGCCTTTGCTATCTTTTAACAAGCCAGTCTTGAAGCTTGGATTGCTACCTGGTAGAAAATGTTCTTGGGCCCAGCGTTTCGTAGACGGACTGCTTGACAACAGAGACCTGCACCTTATGACCCAAAATGTTTTTTTCACATCCCTCTCCAGTGTTACGAGCCTTCTCCACTAGGTTGAACCCAAACACCATTTGTTACAGCCCCTCCACATTAAGTCTGTTAAGAGGCTGGACTTGATGCTTTGAAAATTCTTTGCCTCTGGTAACCTTGCTCTGCCTGACAGCATGAAAAAGTCTTCTCCATTGTGGTAACTAAAGCTTTTGACAGTTCAAAACATTTGCTGAAATGTGGCCTAGATTCTGCAGAAATCTTGGTGCGACACATGGGTATGGCTGTCACCTTACGCTGCCATGCTTGAATGTGTTCTGTGGATTCACTGGAAATGTCCGGGCAACCCTCATGGACAGGCCTTACGATGGAAAGCTGCTGGTTAGTCAGAAGGCTGATTCCTCCCGATCCATGGTGTTCTCCTGGGCCTGGCTCACCGACAAAGCAATTTCAGCAGCAGTTCAGGAACGAAGTTTTCAAGGCTACTCCGGATAACAACAGTTTTAGCAATGCCAAACTTTGCAGCCAATGCAACACTCAAAAAAAATGTATCACTCCTTTCGGAGCAGGGGTGGCTCTAAGGGATGCCTTCACCAACAACAGTAGCAGCTTAAGCACCCACCATCTTCCACTGGCGCTTCAAAACCTTTTTGACTGCCCTCTCTATGGTACCAACTACTGGTGGGGTTGGGGGAGTGGGGAAAATCTCCCACTTGCCCACCAGGAGGGGAGTCTATCATTGTGGATGGCTGGCTAATACATAAGGGCTATGTCCTGCCATTGCTGTCCTCTGCTCCGCATCATCCTCCATTTACAGGAACATGCTCTTCGGCACATGCCTTGATATTGTAGGTGGGGGTTTCTGTTCTGCTGAACAAAGGGGCCACAAAGGTGTTGCCCTTTGAGAAATGGGGTGCAGCATTTTATTCTGTTTACTTCTTGGTTCCCAAGAAAGACCAGAGCCTAACCATCCTGGACCATCACATCTTAAAATCTTTTTATTTAGCAGCATTAGTGTGAGAAGGTAGTTCTGACCATCTTATCCCCCCAGATTTTTTGCTTTTTGTTCACCTGGTTTTTGACCTTTTACTGTGGGGGAGCCTGATAACCTGTGACTCATCCACGGTAAACTCATGGTAAAATGGACTGTTTGTGTTTTCTGCCAGTATCCGCCTTTTAAGGTTAGGCCGCTGCGACGCAGCCAGGGTAATGGGCACTACTTGTCTGGTTACACTTGAACATGTGTGCACACGCGAGTGGGCTGCATGTGGGAGACTCCTGTCGTGCACAGCCCAAGAACTGTGCACAGGTAGGCTGGTGCAGAAGGGACTATGCAGAGTTGGGTAGTGACCTGGAATAGGCCTTATAATGTGAGTGTACACTTGTAAGGGATAGTCCGTGTGCTTTACTGTTTTGACTGTAGGGACACACTGTTCTACTCCTACGGGAAAGGCTGCTTTAGGGCACAGCTCAAGTTCTCTTTGGGGTAGAGACTCCAGAGTTGTAATGCTGTACACTGTAACTATGTAAAAAGAACAACTCTGTTGAGTCCAAAAGCATAACTGTGCAGCTTATGGGTCATCCAGGAAAGTTCTATTTCTCTGACTCCGATCAGAGCCCAGGCCTTTTGTCATCCTGCTGGGCTGGGTTAATTACTTTTCTCTCCAGCAGCAGGAATAAAGGCCTCACCACACAAAGGGAGCAATTACCCTTAATTAGGGCAGCTCCTCAGAAGGAAGGGGTGGTGTGGATTGTTCTGCATCAATCAGCTGTCTGTCATCCTGTGCCAGGAAGAAGGCCTGCCCCAGGCCTCTCAACAAAGGAGGGAGTCAAGACTTCTGGAGCCAAACCAGAAGAGGGCGGCTTCTTTGAAGATTTGCTGGGGGAAGGCCTTGGCATTGATGTCAGCGAGGGGCGAAGCCAAGACCCCAAGTGCCCATGTGGCAAGTGACGCCTTGGGTGACGCCATCTTGAGCTATCCCAGAAGACTGTGCAGGGAGGTAGGAGGAGGGGTGGAGAGATGATATGGCACATCCGGATAGGCCAGAGGCACGGCCTTGCTGGACACTCCCACTGAAAAGGTCCTTCACAGGGGAGAGAGCTCTCTTGGTTGTACTTTTCTACTGGACACTGGACTTGGAGGCAGCTGCCATGGACAGTTGGAAGGAGGAACTCCCTGACTGCCATCAGGCCCCAGGACTCTAACTCTGATTGACCTCAGGACCAGTGGGGGTACACCCCAGGACCAGGCAAGCTGGTTCTCTTACACCTCCTGAGAACCAGTTGAGGGGGGGGGGGGCTCTGCGCAAGGAGTGGGAGGCCGAGAGAAACCAAAGCAAAAGGCTGGCGTAGAGAGCCAGGGAAATCCGCTCCCTGTGAAGTTTGCCAGCTTGGAGGCCAGGAATCCAGAAGAAAGTGCTCAAGATGGCTAGGGCTGGCCACCAAAAGCAAAACGACACTAAAAGCGTCTAAATCCGTCCAGCAGGGCCAGAGATATGCCTTTGTGAAGCAGGCGACCTTTGACCTATTGTCCGAAGCTGGTGATGAAGCGCGTGGGGCTCCGCCACCGTCCTCATCTGTGCCTCTGGGGTGGACCAGGGTCCGGAGGCTGCCCCGAGCCAAAGAAACGCGGGAATCGGCGTCACGCTTTTCCTGCGAGGAGGAGGAAGGGGCCCAGGACCCCGTCCCTGGGCCCCGAGAAGGTAATGATCAAGGGAGTGCCATCGTGCCCCCTGTAGGAAAGTGGGTTTCTGTTGCAGTAACCCCCCCCCACTTTTTGCCAGACTACTGATGCACTTTGACTTGATGTGCCCTGGGTCCCTGCCAATCAGGTTCCCAGGGCCTGTGTTCTTTCCCCAAAACTAACCCAATTGGCATCTCTGGCCACAGGTCAACCCCATGTAAATGGTACCACAGGTACCCAGGGCACTGTGACCAGGGAAGACCTCTAAGGGCTGCAGCACTTATTGTGCCACCCTTAGAGGTCCTGTACCCTTACACACAAACTGCCTTTGCAGGCTGCGTGTTTTGGTGCAGAACAAAGTGAAGAGTCGACATGGCACACATCTGTGTGCCATAACTACAGCCCACTGCCCTGGCATGGGTCAGTCACCCCTCTAGCTGGGTGCACTATACCAGTGGTGAGGGTACAGGTGCATGAGCCCTGTACCCCTACAGTGTCTAAGTCCATTCTTAGACATTGTAAGTGCAGTGCTGAAATTAAGAGTATATGGTACTGGGAGTTTGTCATTACGAACTCCACAGCACCATAATGGCTACACTGAAAACTGAGAAGTTTGGTATCAAACTGCTCAGCACATTAAACCCACACTGTAGGAAAGTGGCTCTATATATACTGCACCAAAGTAAGGTACAGGGTGTATAGGGTCCACAGTTCCCCAATGGTAAGGCAGAGGCTAAAGTTAGATATAACCTTACTCTCTAAAGTGGTAGCTTGGTCGAGCAGTAAGGCAGTATCAGAGGACAGTGTAAAGCATTTGTTGTACACACTCAGTCAGCAAATGGTCTCACACACTCAAGAACTGAACTCTAGGCCAATTGTTTGTATAAAAATATAGTTGTTTTTATTTTAGAACCACAGTATGTATCAAAATATACTTTCTCAGAATGGGTTACCTTAGTTAAACACTTTCTGAATGGGCAATAGACTTTTTGATTACAGTAGTCACAGTTGGTGCAAAAGGCAACACAATGTCAAACACAATGCAACATTGAGCTCAATGGAAAGTTTTAGTTAAATGCAATTAGTTACTTTGTGGATTACTTTTCTAACCACAGGACTGGATCTTGGATTCAGTCCCGGGACACTTCCTGTAAACAGTTGAGTAAAAGCGTTTTGGTTACAGTAGTGATTTTTAAGGAATATTATTGTATTTTTAAAGTTGACACTTAAACTTTTCTAGGTAAAATTACCAATGTTATCCTATGGAAGGGAATTCAGTTTGCAGGTAAAGTATGTTTACGTTACTTTTGTAGTCCAGTGCTGGGCTCTCAGGTTCAGCACGGGGATATCGATCTAAAATAGGCAAGTAATTACGTTTGTATCATTGGCACGATTTTTAAAGAATATTTGTAAGTTTCAGAAATCGACACTTAGAAACTTTTTCAATAAAAAGCAGGCAATGATATCCTATGGAAGGAATTTCAAGTTACTGGTAAGTACGGTAAAAATTACTTTTCAGGGTCAGTACTGGACTAAAAGATGCAGCACTGAGGTCTCTCCTGATGACAGGTGAGTAAACCGGAATTCGTTACTGTTGTGATTTTTAAGCAATATTTTGGTATTTCAAAAGTGGACACTTAGAAGAAATTTCACAGAAAATCAGTCAATGGATCCCTATGGAAGGAAATTGAGTTAGCGGTAAGTAACGTTGTGAGTACTTTTCAGGGTCAGTGCTGGGCACCAAGATCCGGCACTGGGATCTCTCCTAATAGCAGGTGAGTATTTCCGTTTTCGTTACTCGGTTGATTTTAGGTGAATATTTTAAAGTTGAGAAACTCCACACTTAGAAGAATTTCCAAGTGAAACCATTCAATGTTACCCTATGGAAGAAACGTGAGTTATCGGCTTTTGGGTAAGTACTCGACTGGCAGAGTTAAGGTTCTGGGCATAGACTCAGGGGTCCCCCAGGGTCAGGTAAGTACAGTTGTTACACCCTCAGCGGCACAGGGGCGGCCGGGTGCAGAGTGAGTAGGCCCAATGTTATCCTATGGACGGCAGGGGCCTTTGGTTGGTGGCTGCTGGCTAGCAGGCCACTCGGCTGTGGGAGCAAAGCTCCTGGTCACTTGCTCAGAGCAAGTGGGGAAGTCGAACAGGGTAGTTGGTGCACCCTCAGCGGCACTGGGGCGGCCGGGTGCAGTGGGCTTTTGGGCCGTCGGCCGCCCAATGGTTTTCAATGGGAAAGCTGCGTGACGAACAAAGACTGCAAGCTCGGGGACTGTGATTCTTGAGGTGCGACCACCACTTCGAGGGGTAAGTTGGGAAGCTGTGGGAAGGGTAGGCACCCAGGAGTTGGGCACAGGAGGCCGTGGGGCGTCGGGTGCAGGGGTGTCTTTAGGCATCGGAAATCTTACCCTCGGCTGGTCGCGGTTGGAGGGGTCCCTGGTTCTGAGGCTGCAGGCGTCATCAGGAGCGTCGAGGAGGGCCCTTGGGTGCTGGATTCTGGGTCACAGTCGCCGGGGGGACGTCCTCTTGGTATTTGCCCTCTCAGGCACAGGCCGGGCTCGGCGGGTGCAGAGGGTGCAGGATTCCCGGTTGGCACCAGGGGTTGGTTGCTTGCTTTGAGCAGTACCACTGCTCTTGGGAGTCCCAGGTGGTTAGTCACAAGGCAGTCAGGTCCTCCGGGGTTTGTGAGGGCGCTGACCACTGGAGACGCCGGGGTTTAGCAGGAGCTGGTTCGAGGGTCGACAGGCCGGTAGTGCTGGGCCAAATCAGTTGGTGTCTTCCTCTTGTGAGCAGCTGCACAGCAGGTCTTCTTGTTTCTTGTTCTTCTTTCTTGTTTTTGGAATCTGGAACTGAGGAAGGAAGGTTCAGGGAGCCCCTAAATACTGAATTTAGGGGTGGTTACAGGTAGGTAAGGGCAGGGACCAATGGGTCCCTTCCCTGGGGTGGGTACACCCCCTATTCTGCCACTCTCCAGTGGGAGGGGGCAGGAGCCTGTCCCTGGTTGGCTGGGTCCCCCCATCCTCAAGATGGCGGGGACTCGAGTTTGTGCTTCACCTCGCCTCCCCCACCTTAGGGGTGGAGTTGGCAGAGGTGGGCACAACCCATTTCCTGCCTCTCTTTTTCCCGCCGGTTCTCCCGCCAGAAGTGGGGGTAGAACCAGTTTGCTGGGAGCAGCAAATGGTCTGGGGAAGCTCAAAAGGCGGCAGGCCTTTGAAGCTTCCCCTGCCCGTCCTGGGGGAGGAGGCTTTGGCACCTCGCCCCAGGATGCGCATTGTTTCAGGCCCCTGAGAGCAGAGGCTCTCGACCCAGGGGTCCAGAAACCGGTCTGGTGGTGGCAGCCTGGGCAGCCACTCAGTCCGGACACTGGAGGTCGGGTTGGTTTCAGGGGGCATCTCTAGATGCCCTCTGGAGTGCGTTTTACATTAAATCCCACACTGGCATCAGTGTGGGTTTAATGTGCTGAGAAGTTGATACCAAACTTCTCAGTTTTCAGTGGGGCCATTATGGTGCTGTGGAGTTCGTAATGACAGACTCCCAGCACCATATACTCTTAATGGCAGCACTGCACTTACAATGCCCGAGAATGGACTTGGGCACTGTAGGGGCACAGGGCTCATGCCTCTGTGCCCTCACCACTGGCATAGTGTAACCAGCTAGAGGGGTGTCTGACCTAGGCCAGGGCAGTGGTTTGTAGGCATGGCACACAGGGATGTGTGCCATGTCGACTCTTCACTTTTGTTCTGCACCAAGACACGCAGCCTGCAAGGGTGGGTGGGTGGGTGGGTGTGGGTGTGTGTGTGTGTGTAAGGAAGTACAGGGTCCCTAAGGCTGGCACAACAAGTGCTGCAGCCCTTAGGGGCCTTCCTTGGTCACAGTGCCCTGGGTACCCATGGTACCATTTACTAGGGGCTGACCTGTGGCCAGGGATGCCAATTGGGTGTAGGTATTAATGCAGTTTTTGGGAAGGAACACAGGCCCTGGGTACCTGGTTGGCAGGAGCCCAGGGCACACTCAGTCAAAGCACATCAGCAAAAAGTGGGGGCATACCATGCAAGAAAGATGGCACTTTCTCACACACACTGATGCCAGTGTGGGATTTAATGAAAAATGCACACAGAGGGCATCTTGGAGATGCCACCTGAAAACTAACCCACCTCTAGTGTCCAGGCTGAGTGGCTGCTTTCAGCTGCCACCACCAGACATGTCTCTGGACCCTTGGGTCGAGAGCCTGCTGCTCTCTGGGGCCTGAAACAATGCACATCCTGGGACGAGGTGCCAAGCCTCCTCCCCCAGGATGGGCAGGGTTCACGAAGGGGAAGCTTCAAACTTGCTGCTCTCAGCAACTAGTCCCCACAGGTTCTGACCCCCCACTTTGGACGGGAGAATTGGTGGGAAAAACAAGTGAGGAAGAGAGGTGTGCCCACCTCTGCCAACTCCACCCCTCAGGTGGGGGTGGCGAGGTGAAGCACAACTCTGTCCCCGCCATCTTGCAGATGGGGGGACTCCGCCAACCAGGGACAGGCTCATGCCCCCCTCCCACTGAAGGGTGGCACAATAGGGGGTGTACCCACCCCAGGGAAGGGACCCATTGGTCCCTGCCTTTTACCTACCTGTAACGCCCCTAAATCTAGTATTTAGGGGCACCCCTGAACCTTGCTTCTTCAGACAAGAACCTGCAACAAGAAAAGAAGAAGGACCGAACAGCCGTGCCGAAGTTCACAAGAGGAAGACTCCCACTGACTTGGCCCCAGCCCTACCGGCCTGTCTCCACCTCGAACCTGCTCCTGCTAAATCCCTGTGTGTCCTGCAGCCAGCAACCTCGAAAACCCCGGAGGACCTGCCTGCCTTCAAGCACAAAGCTTTGTCTCCCGTGCACACCGGATTTGTTCACCTCCAACCTCTGGCTCCGGCCGGACACCGCAAATCCGCCCCACTCTGCACCCGCCGTCCACGGCCGGAGCTCAAGTGGGCAAACACCACGAGGTCACCCCGGCGATCCTGACCCGAGATCTGGCGAGACCTGCCTCAAGCCTCCAGCCGACACCTGCAGCCTAAATCCAGAAGGCCCCCCTAACCGCGACCAGCAGGTGGTAAGACGATCCGACCCCAAAAGGCACCCCTGCACCCGACACCCCACGGCCTTGTGTGCCCAAACCGACGGTGCCTAACCAACCCTTAACTTCCCAACTTACCTCTCAAAGTGGTGGTCGCATCCAGAAGACCTTCGTCCCCAAGCCTGCAGTGTCTTTCCAAACCGGAGGTTCTCCATTGAAAACAACAGGGCGTCCGATGTCGAAACGGCACTCTGCACCCGGCCGCCCTAGTGCCACTGAGGGTGCACCTTTGGTGCTACTTTGTTTCCCCATTTGCCCTGAGCTAAAGTCCAGGAGCTTTTCTCCCACAACCTAGTGGCCTGCTTGCCAGCAGCCACCAACCGGAGGCCCCCTATCCCCCATTGGATAACATTGGGCCTCAGCACTCTGCACCCGGCCGCCCTAGTGCTGCTGAGGGTGTAACAAGAGTGTATCCTTGACCCTGGGGGACCCCTGAGTCTACCCCCAGAACCTCAACTCCCACTGCCAAATACTTACCTTAAAACCGATAACACTATTTTCCTCCATAGGATAACATTGACTGTTTTTCTGTGAAAAGTTTCTGTGTGGAGTTTGAGAAACTAAAGAAATTGTTTAAAATTGCATAATCTAACAAAAACGCTTTTACTTACCTGTTTTCAGGAAATGTCCCAGAGTAGTATCTAGGTATACTACTCTGTGTAAGCCTAGTAATCTCAAAAGTTACTTACCTGCTATTTTACTAAAAAGCCTATTCAAGTCTGTACTGTATTTACTAAGTATTGCATTTCTCTGCATCCATACTGTAAAGCAAATCAAAGTGCATATACAATTATCATTCAAACTGTATTTCAATTGCATTACTACTGAAAAGTACTTATTGCTTACCTGTGCCAGGCTTGCTTGGTTCTAGAAAATAAAATAACTAAAGAATATTTTTATACAAAAACAATTGGTCTGAAGTTCAGTCTTTGAGTGTGTGAATTCATTTGCTGACTGGGTGTGTACAACAAATGCTTAACACTCTCCTCTGATACTGCCTTGCTGCTCGACCACACTACCACAAATAGAGAGTGAGGTGCTATCTAACTTTACCTCTGCCTACCTTTGGGGATCCACTGGACTCTGTGCACACTATATCTCACTTTGGCATAGTATATACAGAGCCAGCTTCCTACACCCCCTCAATGCGAAGAAGGGGCCCAGGACCCCATCCCTGGGCCCCAGTGAGGAAATAAAGATGGGGATTGCCAGCGTGCCCTCGTGAAGCTGCATGGGAGCCCAGAATCCCATTCCTGAGCCCCAGCGACTAAAATATGGATTTGGGGAGAGCCGTCGCACTCCCTGCGATGACCAAGGCGGCCTCAGGACCCCATACCTGGGCCTAGCACCAAAGAAAAGCCGGGGAACACTGTTGCACGCTCCGCAAAGAGGAAAAGAAGTGGGGGGAGTGCTGCAACCCCCACCTGGCTGCCGGCCCAGCCGCACAGCATGCATCTGCCCGACCAGTTGGGAGGACTAAATTTGACTCCGCAGGTAATGTCCGCCACACATCGTGCTGGTCATATGTTGGACCTTATTTTTTCTAATGATCCCACTATCAAGGTGGAGGCTCCTTTGCCTTTGACATGGTCAGACCACTGGTTGGTCCCATTTAGACTGTCAAACTGTGGGATACACAGTGTGAGACCAGAGTTTGAGAAGAAGAGAAACTGGAAGAGAGTTTCCATTGAGGCCATGGGTCCCGCCCTGCGTAACATCCCACTCTTGCTTACAGGCAATCCCAGCTTGGATGCAACCACGTTTAATGAATGGGTTACTGCTTCCCTTGTTTCTATCGCTCCCATGAAACTGGTGAAACCTGCTAGGAAAAAGCCTTCCGCTCCTTGGTTCTCGTCAGAGCTTCAATCAGAAAAAAGCGCATGCAAAAAGTTGGAGCGTATCTGGCGGAAAACTTGTAATCCAGATGCGAAGAGCACTTATAAAGCTGCACAAAAAAAATGTCATGCCCTTAAACGCCTGGCTATTAAGAATTTCCTAGCCAATCAAATTAAAGAGTCGGACAACTCTTCCAAGGAAATATTTAAGATCGTGCAAGATTTTATGAAACCTCAAGCCACCTTGAGCACGATTACGCCATCAGCTGACCTATGCAGAGATTTGTCGACTTTTTTCCAGGAAAAGGTTCAATCCATATACTCCTCCTTCTCGGTGTCCGGGGATAGGTTCACCACATCTGTGGCTCCTGCTTCTCCCTGTCTCTGGACTGAATTTCGGCCTTTCTGTCCAACCTCGTCCCTGCTAGACCTTGCAAGAATTAAGTCAGGCTCGCCCCTTGATCCGTGTCCAGCTAGATTTTTTAACCTGCTAGCTCCTCTCCTCAAGCTCCACTTGAATGTCATCTGGAATGCTTCTCTAAGGCTAGGCAGTTAACCCTCAGTGTGGAAAAAGGCCTTGGTCTTGCCTAGTCTTAAAAAGGAAGATGCAGATCCTAGCATACTTAAGAACTTTAGGCCTATCTTGCTCCTGCCTGCCCCTGCTAAAATTTTGGAGAAGGAAGTTCAGAGACAGCTTTCCAACTACCTGGAGTCCAATAATCTCCTTCACGACTCCCAGTCGGGCTTCAGGAAGGGATATAGTACTGAGACCGCTCTGCTGGAGGTGGCGGAAACCATCCGAGAATCCCTAGACCATGGTAGCTGTGCCATGCTTGTGCTGTAAGATTTATCTGCAGCCTTTGATACGGTCTCTCATTCGATTCTCTTAGACCGGTTGACACAGCTGGGTATCTCGGGGACCATCTTAAATTGGTTCCAATCATTTCTGGATGAGCGGTCTCAGCAGGTCTTCCTTCGCCCACATGTCTCCTCCTCTTGTTCCATGGGATGTGGAGTTCCTCAGGGTTCGGCGTTGAGCCCGACCCTGTTCAATGTCTATCTTGCTCCTCTGGCATCAATAGTGGATCATTGTGGCGTGCGAATAATATCGTACACTGACGACACGCAGTTGGTGTTTTCATTTAAAGACACCGCGAAGGCTGCGTTTGACAGCTTTAGGCATTGCCTAATTAAGATAGTCTCTTGGATGACAGATAATCGCCTTAAGTTGAACACTGATAAAGCTGAGGTGATGTTTTTAATAAACCTTCACCTCCATCGGCTGATCTCTGGTGGCCGATGCAGCTGAATCCCCTCCTACCCCTGTCACTTCTGACAGAAATCTAGGCTTTAAATTCGATTCAGAATTGTCGGTTAAGGCCCAGATTGGCCAAGTTTCCAGAGCGTGTTTTTGGAAGCTTAAAACCTTGCGTAGATTTCTCCATCTACTACCGATGGACTGTCGGGCCACAATAGTCCATGCCTTGATTACATCACAGCTGGACTATGCTAACAGCTTGTATCTGGGTCTTCCTGCCTATCTCATCCAGAGGCTTCAGACAGTCCAGAATGCCGCTGCTAGGTTTCTCAGAAATGTGCCTCTTCGACATCGCATTTCCCCTCATTTGCGCAGACTTCACTGGCTTCCGGTGAAAAGGAGAATCAAATTCAAGGCCCTGTCTCTTGCCTTTAGAGCTACGAGAGATAGCGGACCAGGTTATCTGAGGCAGAGACTTCAGAAATACCATCAGAATAGGACCTTGCGCTCGAATTCTCAGCTGCTTCTCTGCTCTCCTTCTTTCCTCAAAGCTAGGATTGGAGGGCGTGCCTTCGCTGTAAGAACAGTCGCCCTCTGGAATGCTATGCCTCTTTACCTGCGCAAAGCTGAATCTGAATCCATTTTCAGGAGTGCCTTGAAAACATGGCTGTTTGATCTGCCTTGGTTTGCCTTTCTCCCTCTTCTGTCTTCCTCTTAGCGCCGGGACACCGCCGTTGGTGGTAGCCGTGCGCTCTATAAATGTCTTGGTATGGTATGGTAGAGGCACGCCTGCTCCAGTGGCAGCACTCAAGTGTGCTGGCTGCGTGGGGAGCCGGCAAGAGCAGTCTGGGTGGGCTCACTGAGCTGCTCTCCTCCCTACAAAAATGCAGTCGGGGTGCCCGGGTCGGACCGGGCACCCCAAGCCTCAGAAGCTGTGGTGTGAGGCAGCACAAAGGGAAAATCAAAAGCCCACAGGAAAATTGATGTGGATCTCCCCAGTGCAGCTGAAGGGTCCCTGTTCAAAGATGCACGGCCAGCGCAAGGAGCGCCCCATAATGCCCTGCAGGGCTTGGTCGCATTTTCTTACACCAATCGCTCGTGCAGGAGCAGCGTCGTCTCCCTCCAGGAATAGTTACAAAGACCCCACCCTAATTTGGCTGGGACATTACAAAGATAACCCCTCAAGGGTTTCAAGTGTTCAAGATTCTCTAGGTTGGAACTTTTGTTTCATTGCTTGGGAAAGGTTCGCCCTCTGGGGGCGAAGGTTATGGTTGCAACCAGTTGTGGCCTGAAAAAGGTTAATATGAGTTTTTCATATTAAGAAACACCCTCTAGGGATGAAAGTTGGTAATTACACATGTGCATTACAAAGTGATGTCCTTTAGGGACTCTGTGTAAGAATGTAGTATTTTATTGATGCTGCAAACACCCTCTAGGGGTGAGAACTATAATTACATAAATGCTGTGATTATAATTATATTCCCTTCAGAGGCTATGTTGAAAGTGCGTATTTCAGGCTAAAAGTAACTGATGACACAAATCACCTACACATGCCTAGACACATTCTCTTTTGAATGCTTTAATGAAGTAATGACGCTGACAACCACTCATATGCCAAGTAAACATGCTTTATTGCCCATATTAAGTGCATGCTCATTCAAAGTGATATTCCATTATTGCCTTTCTAATACAGGTAAATGTTCTGCCTTGTGATTTGTTGATCTAGACCTCTCTATGGTAGGGGTAAGAATGATTACACAATGTCATCCAAAAGCATTTCCGTCAGCTTGTGTATATTCATAAATTGCTGCATAGTATTGAGTAGAGTGTGTGTAATAAATGTACTTTTTCCTTTTTCAAAAGAAAAAGCACAGACTGGACAATCATTTATTGAGTGTCATTATTTATCTGTGAATGGAGATTACTAGCCCACACCACCTCTGAGTAAGCCTCGGACTGCTCTGCAACGCTACCCTGTGAGAGTCCAGCTTTACAATGGGGTGTTTTGTTCCTAGTGGTGGACAAATGCGGACCCATTACTTGTGCAGGCCACACAACTAAGGACCCATTTTCCTGTAATGAGTTCCAAATGCTGTCCTTCCTTTAGTTTGGTTGTGTTGGCCCTCGATGCAGGGGATTGGCTGGTGTCCCTTAATCTCCAGTATGGCTCCTTTCATCTGCCAATCCGACCCACTCGCATGTGTTACCTGGGGTTTACTGTAGTCTCAGTACTATCTGTTCATGATTCTACCATATGGGACGACTACTGCACTGCAACATTTCACTAAGGTAACATCCATGTTGTCATCTTCACTGTAAATGCTTTGAGTCTTACGTTCCCATACTTGGATGACGGACGGGATCACAGAACATGTTTGGCGTACTAGGACCCTTTTTTCACAACTTGGGTGTCATGATCAACGTCCATCTTGTTCCCTCACAGAGACTGACCATCAGTGTGATGCTACACTAGACTTGTATGAAGGCTTTTCCTCCTCCTCAGAGAATTGTAGATAGTCGTACTTGGATTGGGATGTTTCTGCCTCTAATTCTGGTCCCAGTTCAGCAGGTCCTACTCCTGTTAGTCTCATGCATCCTGTGGTGCTGCCTTCCAAATTGCACGTGTGCCTTTCAGTGGTACCTAAGCAAACAGTGGTTCCAGCATTATTAGAGGCCTGGGTGGAGATCCATCAATTGGTTCTCCCTGATGTGCTCCGTGGGTGTATTCCTCCAGTCTGTTGATTGGTGCATAACTTAAGTCCTCTGTTTTGAATTGTCAAAACCTTTGGTGACTATAATGGAGGAGGTTTTTTCATGTGGTCAGGAGAAAAGGGGTTATCAAAGGCAAACCGAATCGCAATTGTCGGCTACTGCAGTTGGATTCTTTGAAATGGGGCAATATGGGCAACATCACGGTGTGAGGCCTGTGGTCCATGTCAGAGCAGTACCTGCACATAAATATGTGATGGAGTGGCGGGGTGTCATCTTTCTGTCCATCTTTCCATCTCAGGCAGTACCTTTCAAGTTCAGTTGGACAATTCCAGCACCTTCCTTAAATCAACAAACGGGGTAGTTTGGGTAATGAACTGTGTTGGGCCGGCGATTCGGCTCTGTTGATAGGCCCAGGCCAGGGAGTTTCCCAGTAGTGGCAGACCTTTTGGACTCCCTCGGTATAAAGGCAGATGCTGTGAGTCACCTCTCCTCTCCTTAAAGGACCACACATGGGAACTTCATTCTGTTCGAAGCATGTGTGCTGTAGATACACATGCTTTGCATACTCCTGCCATCTAGTGTTGCGTCCGGATGTTTGCAAGTTGTTTTTCTTCGAAGAAGTCTTTTCCAGTCACAAGGTAAGGTGACTCCTCCTTTCGGTGATAGTGCACATGGGCATCAACTCCATTGTTATATTGTTTTCTATCTGCCATCGGGTTCGGACGTGGTTTGTGGCGCCCCCGTTCGAAACCGTTGTTCGGGATCCCCTCAGTGCGCAATCCACTGTACCCTCATTGGTATTGTTTAGTCTGCGTTCATCATCCTTCGCCTGTCAAAAAAATTTGCAAAACTCTCCATCTTCGATCGAGAAGACATCCCTGGTGCCCTTCAGGCCTAGCTGTGTCGGTTTACTTCCACTCTGTTACACATCATCGAGTCTTCTGCCGATGGAACGGACTCGGTTCCAATTCTGTCCTCGGTGCCACTCCAAATATCCACGCACCGACCTGCTTAAAGTCTGCAACGTGTACCTCTCACCAGAGCACAAGGAAGAAGATTGTGATGCTTGTTGGTCGTTCAGATCGAAAAAGACTTTGCGGGAAGATCTGGCTCAACGAAGGGACATGCAGCAGCAGAACATTGAATACACCCCGGATATCTTCGAAGAAGATACCGAGCAAGAGGAGATGGAAGCGTCAGCAGCGTAAGAGGAGCAGGCACTCTCCATCCAAGATTTGGATTCCGAACTGAAAATTGAGCTCAAGTCCGAAGACGTTCCAGCTGGACAGGGTGCTGAGAGTAACAAAGCCCCTTTGCCCACTAAACTTGCTTCCATCAAATAAAAGGCTTCTGGGCCACCACTGCCTTCTGGCCATGGTCGGCACCGAGATACTGCTTCCAAAGCCCCGCCCTCCGGCTCGGCACCGAAACAGCACACTAGAACCTTCTGGCTCGAGCCGAGACAAAACACCTTCGGCACTGAAACCTTCAGATCCAAAGGATAAAAAAGCCAAATCCAGTTTGGCACCGAATATTTTGGCACCGAAACCAAAGGATGCTCTTCAAAAGCCTCCAGAACCAATCCTGGAAACTATGCAGGAAAAACTGGATCCTAAGCAAAAGAAAATTTACATTAATACATACACTGGACATATACTGGCAAAAACGATATCTTCCAAAAAGAAAATGCCTTCAGAGGAAATAACTTACAAAATCCATCTAAAAAAGAAGTACATTGCTACAAGCCCTTTCCACCATCTTCACCGTTACCATGCTCAAACCCGTTGGACATTACACCGCAGGGTTGTCCGCATACACAGCACGATATAGAAGATGTGGATGACAATAGTCCACCACCAATAGATCCATGGAATGATTACACTATTGATCCGCCTATAGATAATGATCCTCACTTATACCCTGCAAAATCATCACTTCCCGATGACAACACATCATACCAGGAGTTAAATTCCAGGGCAGCTTCATACTATGGAGTTACATTACACAAGGAATCTTTAGAGGAGGACTTTTTATTTGAAACTTTAGGAAATAACATAGAACAACTCCATCTTTACGCATGTTAAAAGGCATGATGCGCCATGCTGATGACATTTTTAAGGACCCTGTACAAGCATGTATATTAATACCCAGGGTTGAAAAAAATATAAACCTCCACTATCTGACCCATTGTTTATTAGGCACCAGTTACCTTTAGATTCCTTAGTTGTAACCAATGCTCGGAAAAGAGCAAACTCACAGACTTCAGCAGATGCACCACCTCCAGGCAAAGAGTCTAAATTAATAGATGCATCAGGGAAAAAGAGTGGCTGCACAATCCGCCAACCATTGGCGTATAGCCAACACACATGGCCTATTAGCTAGGTATGATATGGCCCACTGGGACGGAATTGCTCCAATACCTCCCAGAAGAACATAAGAAAAAAGGACACAAATTAGTGCAAGAAGGAAAATTTATATCTAATTCATCTATTAGATGTGCACTAGATGCTGCTGTTACTGCAGCAAGGGGAATTAATACCAGCATTCTTCTTAGGAGACATGCATGGCTGAGAATTTCAGGTTTTAAACAAGAAGTACCACAGACTATTCTTAATGCTCCCTTTGATAAACAACATCTTTTTGGACCTCAAGCAGATGAGTCACTTGAGAAAATGAAAAAGGATACAGAAGTGGCACAGTCAATGGGAGCACTTCAGTCACCATCCAATAGAGGCTCCTTTTGACGTTTATTCTATAGAGTAGGATCCAAAAGTAATTCCTAAGATCCAAATGTGTTCTTATACAAATCAAACACACAACCCTCTCCATCGAGAGGCTTCTATAAAAGCGGATAAAAAGGGAACAATTTTAAAGGCAGCGGTAAAGGTACACCAACACGTACCTCTCCATCTCCCAACAAAGTGACTTCCCGATCATTCCCCCCGACCATCTTACACCTGTAGAGGGAAGACTACAACATTTTGTTCTCATTTGGCAATCAAGACCGTCAGACAAATGGGTATTCGACATTATCCAACATGGTTATTGCCTGGAGCTTACCAGCAATCCTCCCAATATTCCACCTTACGATCACAAACTTTAATTGCAACACCAACAGCTCCTCAAACAAGAAGTGCTTCTGCTTTTACAACAAAGTGACTTTGTCAACGCTGGACTTAAAGGATGCATACTTCCACATTCCTGTTCACCCAGCACATCGCAAATATCTCAGATTTGTGATAGCAGGAAATCGCTATCAATTCAAAGTACTCCCATTCGGGATTACTACTGCACCCAGAGTGTTCACAAAATGTCTTGCAGTAGTAGCAGCAGCTCATCTAAGAAGACAACAAATTCATGTCTTCCCATATCTGGACAATTGGCTAATCAAAGCCAACACACAGCAAAAGTGTTTACAACGCACTCAAACTACCATAGACCGTCTCCATCAATTGGGAATTTACAGTCAATGCACAAAAGTCCCATCTTCAACCCTCAAAACCGCAACCATATCTAGGAGCGACGATAAACACACAGCTCTAGCCTCTCCCAATACAGTCAGAATTCGAAACTTTCAAACTTTATTACTGCAGTTTCAAAACAGCCAATACCTAACAGTCAAACTTTCATTCAACTATTAGGGATGATGGCATCATGCATTGCAATAGTGCCTCATGCAAGATTACACATGCGTCCTCTACAGGAATGCTTAGCACATCAGTGGAATCAATCGCAGGTCAAATAACAGATCTAGTGTTAGTAGACAGCCACACTCATCGCTCTCTGCAGTGGTGGAACACACACAACCTATCAAAAGGGCAGCCCTTCATTGACCCAATTCCACAAATTGTACTAACAGCAGATGTATCTCTCACAGGTTGGGGTGCCCATTTCCAGCATCTAACAATTCAGGGTCTATGGGACACCAAACACAAAAGTCTCCACATCAGTTACTTAGAGCTTCGAGCTGTCTATCTAGCACTAAAAGCTTTTCAGCCTCACCTCCATAGGGAAAGTTGTCCTAGTCCCTACGGACAATATAACCGCTATGTACAAAAACAGGGGGGGGGACACACTCTCTTCAGCTGTCACACCTCTTTCAGACCATTTGGCGTTGGGCAATACATCACAAAATTCATCTTCTGGCAGAACACCTTCAAGGGATGCACAACCAATTTGCCGACCTCCTCAGCAGAAAGCGACAACAAGTACACAAAGGGACACTTCATACCCAGGTTCTCCTTCTATACTTCAAAAAATGGGGGTTCCGCAGCTAGACTTCTTTGCCACAGCAGAGAACTCAAAAGGCCCAAACTTCGCCTCCAGATTCCCACACCATCTATCCAAAGGCAATGCCCTATGGATGAACTGGTCAGGGATATTTGCTTACGCCTTTCCACCTCTCCCTCGCCTTCCATTTCTGGTTCGGAAACTCAGGCAGACATCATTCACATTGATTCTAGTGGCTCCCACTTGGGCTCGTCAACCATGGTTCATCACACTACTAGAACTGTCAGTGGTTCCACACCAAAAGCTGTACCTCACTTCCAACCTTCTCACACAGAACCGTGGAGAAATCAGACATCCAAACCCCAAAGAGCTCAACCTAGCGATCTGGCTCCTGAAGTCATAGAGTTCGGATAACTAAACCTACCACCAGATTGTATCACAATTCCTAAAGAAGCAAGAAAGCCTACCACTAGAGCATGTAATGCATCAAAGTAGAAAAGGTTTGTGATATATTGTAAAAACAAAATTGATCCGCTAGATGCAGCTATACAAAATATTAATTGTTATCTTTTGCATCTACAGCTAGTTGGCTTAGCCTACACTTCCATTCAACTACACCTTGCAGCAGTAGCTGCATATCTTCAAAAAAGACAACCTTTATCCTTATTCAAAGTTCCAGGTATTAAAGCTTTTATGAAAGGCCTTAAAAGAATAAGGTACCATCTGCACCTATCTGGAACCTTATCATTGATCTCACAAGGCTTATGGGTCCACCTTTTGAGCCACTACACAATGGTTGCCTTTCTAATTGCTATCACATTATTAAGACGTGTTGGTGAGCTACAGGCATTAACCTTAGAAGAACCTTTCTTTCAAACTCATAAAGACAGAGTGGTTCTTCGTACAAACCCAAAATTCCTTCCAATGGTTTCTGCTTTTCATATTAACCAATCAGTTGAGTTACCTGTGTTCTTCCCTCAATCTAACTCAGTAGCAGAAAGGGCTCTAAACACACTTGATGTCAAAAGAGCATTATTATACTATATTGATAGGACAAAGGTTTTTGCAGAACAACTTTTTGTTGCATTTGCTCCACCTCATAAAGGAAATCCTATCTCTAAATCAGGTATTTCTAGATGTATTGTTAAATGTATTCAAACTTGCTATGTTAAAGCTAAAAGAACTTTAACTATACCTCCTAGAGCACATTCTACTTGCAAAATAGGAGCATCAATGGCCTTTTTAGGCAACATTCCCATAGCTGACATATGTAAGGCAGCTCTACATGGTCTACACCACACACATTTACCAGACATCATTGTGTGGATATATTAGCACGTCAACAAGCTAATGTAGGATAAGCAGTGCTAAAAACACTTTTTCAAACCACTGCAACACCCACTAGTTAGCCACCGCTTTGGGAGAATACTGCTATACAATCTATGCAAAGCATGTGTATCTACAGCACACATGCCTTGAACGGATTATGTTACTTACCCGTAAGCATCTGTTCTTGGCATGTAGAGCTGTAGATTCACATGCGCCCTCCAGCCACCCTGGACACCTGTGGTTGTTGCAGTTCTTATTATTCACTTTACATAAGCCTGGGCATCTCTGTACTGCACTTACTTACTCCTTTCTCACCCTCTTGCGGAAAAACAACCTAACAATGGAGTCGATGCCCATGCACACTATCACCGAAAGGAGGATTCGCCTTACCTTGTGACTGAAAAAGACTTCTTCTAAGAAAAACAACTTGCAAACATCTGGACCCAACACTAGATGGCAGGAGTATGCAAAGCATGTGAATCTACAGCTCTACATGCTAAGAATAGAGTCTTACAGGGTAAGTAACATAATCCTTTCTAGATTTAGGTGACCATGCGTGGCTCTCTTAGCCATGGCCCATAACAGGTTTTGTTGGTTCTGTACCATTATCTAACCTCTAAATGGTTCCCTGGGGGGTGCCTCCAGGTTTATTTGGTCACAGGGCCTGCTTTATGAATTTCCCCTGATCCTGCTTCTCTCACTCTCTCTCTCTCGCCCTACAGTAAGTGTGGGACGATCAAGCAGCTGATTCAGTTTGCCAAGGCTGGGCAAGGAGAATTTGGTATGCCAATATGCAGTCAGCCCCCCCCCCCCTTCCTCTTTAGCATAGAGCGGACCTGCACTCTCAGTAGGGTGACCAGGTCCTTCACCCCAATTCCCAACTGCTGTAGTCCTGGAAATTGACTGGTGCCAACTAGAGAACTTTTGCTTATAGCCTTAGGTTGAATACATTCTATGTGCTGGTAGAAAACGTGCCACTAAATCCACTGAAGTGAGTCAGTGGAATAAGTTTGTTCAATGGTGCTAATCAGAAGGTCTGAACCCCTATCGGTCAGTCCTTTCCGATATGGTGATACTCTACAGGGTCTCTTGCCGAGTTTCCCTGATCAGCCTTCTTTGTCTGTCATCACAGTATCATGATATTTGAAAGGTTTAATTGACTTACTTTCTGTCACTTTGTTTATTGTTCCTAATGGGATTTGATTCAGGTTAACGTCCCTCATATCATCAACATTTGAGCTGATTCACAATTGCCAGGTTTGACTTCTGACTCTGAAAACTATTTTCTTAATGGCAATGGCTTCCGCCCTAAAGGTCGGTGAGCCTTCAAGCCTTCTCTGTCTGACCACAATTCTCGGTTTATTGTCTGGATAAACTTTTTCTATACACCTACCCACCTTTCCTACACAAAGTGTTGCTTGTATTTCACATGGACCAGCCCATCACCCTTCCATCCTTCTTGCTTGCTCCTGATCCCACCCAAGAAATGGAGCCACTTCATAGACCTCACCCAAGATGTGTCCTGTCTGTCTCTCTATCAACCACAGGCTTGATAATCACTTCTGTGTGGTCTTTGCTGGTGCTAAGAAAGGCAAAGTGATGAACAAGCATATACTTTAATGCTGGGTTACTCTTTGCACTAGGATCTATTATGGCTTAGCCAATAAATACCTTTTATAAGGAAATGCCTCTTTTTGTATGGTCACCCCCAAGTTGTTTGACTAATGATGCTTGTTTTTCCACTCAGAGTGCACTTAGGCCTTCTAACCAGAGCTCAGTGCCAGTGCCCTGACCTTAAAAGGTATGTCAATTAGCTGTACCCAATTGGAAATGGCTAACTTGCCTGTAAGTCCCTAGTAAATTGTACCCTGGGACCCAGGGCATGTAAGTTAGAGGGGTACCCCAGGGCTTGCGGCGCTGGTTGTGCCACCCTGGAGGTCCCCCGAGTAAAACAAGTCCCCCACTGTAGACTGAGAGTGCAGTCCCTCACTGCTAGCCCGACTTTGCCATTAAAAGCAATGGCGAAGCCATCACTTCCCCAGTACATGTGTGTAAGTCACCCCACTAAAAGGCCTACCGAGTCCTAAAGGCAGGGTGCTACATATGACACAGGCAGAACATGTACTGTACATGTCCTGACAGTAAAACCTGCAAAACTACAGTTTTACTGCGGAAAGACTTGGTCGCCTAATTGGCAAGTACAGGGTTACACACTGTCCCCTCAGCTGTGCTAACTCCTGAATGGTGCAACCAAAGTGGGCACTCCAAGGTATCAAACAACTTGTTACATTGAGCTCGACTTGTATCTCAAGTCGAAATTAATGGAACTTGTTGCAGTATGCATCTTTAGGAAGCTGCCACTTTGTTGCCTTTAAAACTCCGGTGCCCTCCTGGGCACACATGGAGCCTGCTCCACGAGACAGCCTTCTCCCCGCTTGGAGAGATGTGCTAACAACTCTTAGGGAGGAGAACAATGAGGGATTGCAGGCCAGGGAGTCGTCGCCTCCTTCCTGCAGGAAGCCACTTGGGTGTTGGCCCCAAAAGGCAGATTTCAAAGATGAAGTTGACTTTGAAGGGCAGATGTGTAACACTAGGAGGGAGTGCTCCTCCATTCTTCAGGTAGACAGGATGGCACAAGAAGCAGGGAGGGGAAACCAGTTGGCAAACTGATTTCCCCAGGGGCTTGTAGCCCCGAGGTTGCCACACCCCAGAGGTGGGCTAGGGAGGTCTGAACACAGAGAGAGGGGTCTCGCAATCTTTAGAATGGGCAGAAAGAGGTATCTTGGGATAGCCAGATGCCACACTCTGCAGGAAGTGGTCACCAGATGGGAGGGAACCTGGTAGCCCCTTGGCTACCATCTGCATCCTGCACAGAGGACACTTTCCAAGTATAAAGATGACACCCCTGGCACCCAGACCTCCGATCTCGACTGAATTGGAAGAAGGACCGAAGGAGGACTGCCCTGCTGCACCGAGGGACCAGCAAAGAGGCTTCACCGGCGAGGACTGCACCTGGTGGCTAGCAAAGAGAGTGGACTGTGCCTGCCGTGTCCTGCTCAAGGAGAAGCTGTCTCCAGAGCCCTGTCAGGCTACAAGACTCCAGGGGCCAGCTGACTGGCCTCATGTTCGCAGCACAGGGACACAGCTGAAGAAGCCTGCTGGGGCAAGTTGGTCGCCTGTAGAGGATTCGTGGGACACCGACCCTGCAACCAGGACCCCCTCACCATCTCTGAGGACCAAGGAATCCCTGCAGGAAGACCCCTCATCGACCTCTTCGCATCTATAGCATCCTTGGATCATCTTCAGCATTCTTTATTCCATGCATCATGACCACTCGCTAGGATTCCATTGCAATGCGGATAAAGTGCCTGGAACTGCTGAAGGACTGCTTCTCCTGTGAAGGTAACAATTCTTCAGGACCTTAATAGTCCCCCTGACTAGCTCTCTGCTGGAGTTGGTAGCCCCAAGTACTTCTAACCACTGCATTGACACTTACCTAAGTTCTGTTTGAAAAAGTTTCTAAATGTTCAATTGGTTGACTTTGCCAAGGTTTGTTCGCGGTTGAGTGAAATTGCTTTGATTTATTATTGCTTGTAAAATCGATATCTTCGGAACCCTCCGGTGGATCTTTTTAGTTCTAGCATCTAAATTATTTTAAAAAGTCAATTTTTGTAAATTGGTGTCAGATTTTCTAAGTGTTGTCGATTTCTTCTTCAATTGTTTTGGTGCTGTTTAAATGCTTAACACTTGTTCCTTTGTAAAAGCGTTGCTGCTCAGTGCTACAGCTACCCAGGGTTGAGCTGAGGGTTTGAAAGACAAATTCCAAGGGTCCTAAAGGGGTTGGTAAGTGTATTACACAGTGTGGTTGCACAACTACACCATATAATACACCCCGATGTCCTCACTCCCTTCAATTGCTCTCACCAAACAGTAGTTGAGATCTACCGGGTGGCCACATGATCAGCTTTGCATACATTTGCTAAACATTATTACCTCACAGCTCGAGCACACCTTGATGTATACTCTGCCAGGGGTGTGTTGCATGACCAGTATTACTCAATCCCACCTCTCACGGGGTATTTCTCCTGGACTCATTCATATGAGGAATCTGGGAGCTAGTATCTATCAGAAGAAAAAGTGACTTTCCTTCTGTAAATATAATTCTGTTGGATACAATATAATCTTGTAGATTTTCTCACTGCTCTCCCTCTTCCCCCGAGTTACTGTTTGGATTGATAAAACCATAATATATACAAGCACATTGTATGCTGTATTGGCGCTGTCATCAGTACTGTCTTGTTTCTTCTCCATGTGCTTTGATGGGGCACAGTTGCCAGTTGGTGCCTTAAATGCTCCTATCCCCTCACATCCGGGGCGGGCTGAGTCATGGCTGTGGCCACATGGCACCACTTGGCAGTGCTGGAGAGCTATTGCTGGGGAAAATGTTTCTCGGTCCTGTCTGGCACCTCGAGGATATTCATAAAGTGAGCATTTTGTGGCAGGATGTGGTATCCACCAGAAATATTGTTACCGAAGGTAAGTAATTTATTCTCATCAGTCTCTGTTCAGTTTCTCTGTCCCTCCTTCACATCTATACCGCCTGTTCACTTTAAAAAAAAATTATTTTCTGATTCCTCATCTCTGGCGCCTCACCTGCTTACATTTCTTCCCATCTGTCTCAGTTCAACCGCTGCCAAAAGGGGATCAGGTTCTGAACTTTTCGGATGCCGAAGACTTGATTGACGACAGCAAACTGAAGTAAGTTATGTGGATGGCATAGAATGTTGGGGCTTTGTCACTGGTGGCACGTTGAGGATTATAGAGTCTCATGGTAAAAAAATACTCATGTCACCGTCCATATGGGCATGTTTTGGATGCTTCAGTGTTCTGGGGTCATTGCTTCCGGGACGAGAGTGAGATGGGGTTAGAATGTTGTGACACCCATAGAGGGTCAATGGAATTCTGGATTATAGATTGCTGAATCTGGAACCTCGAAGAAAAGGTTGAGAGTACCTGTGCCTAGGTTTTGCAGAGGACTGCAGCCATGGTGAGGATGGTTGTTGTCATTTTCCTCGATGAATCTATTGTAGATTCATGTGCTTGCAAAATCTTGCCATCCAGTAATTAGATCCGGAATAATTGTAAATGTGTGAAAAACACCTGATGGCCATTGACTCAGTTATGTCTACTCTTAGACACCTTTGAGGTACATTCTAGGATCTCTTTTGAGGAGATGTTGCAAAGTGTTAGTTTATGGAAATTACTCGGGTTGTATTATTAAGCCATTGCTTTGGACAAGCTGCAACTGAATATTTTTCCCCTTTTGAGTTGTTTCAAAAAGTCATGTATATTGATAATGGGTGTTCAGCTGCAAAAATGGATTATATGTAAGCAACGTCTTAATGCAGCTGTAATCTGAAATCTCATACTCAAGCTTAAGGTAGTGTTATGTCTGATAGAGACTTCTAACTGAGGATTTCTCACCTTAGAACATTCCTCAGGTGGCAGACTGGATCGGAAAAATCTTGAGCACTACTCTGCGTGCAGGTACGCCGCCCGCGTTGGATTGGATGTGAGTGGTACCTTTATAGGTGCCATCCATGCTCGTTGACATTGCCTTTCCTCACCAAAAGCGTGGATCCGAAGAACTACTTTGATCGTTTTTTACCAACTTTTTGACCTTTTGTTGACGCTTTTTGAGCTATATCACCCAGTGTGCTAGGGCATGTCCCTGAGCAAACCTATGCATTTTAAATCTTGTGGGGAATATCACAGACAAACGCCTGTTTCTGATCCCTACTCGGTTTCTCTTTGGTGTCTGGGGTCGGACCATGACTTTAAGGCCCTTGCCAACTATTGCCCAGTGTACCGAAGGCGATCCGCAAGCGAGCCGTGAAGCTTCTGGCAGCATGGCACAAGAAGGCACAGCGCCATTCCTGATCACAAAGGAGATCTGGGATCCCGTTGCAGAGTCAGACTCGTGCTCGGTCGCCTTCCAAACCGCCAATGCATTCTTCAACTTCCCCCTCTTTGACCTCTTGCTTTCAGGCCTACCTCATGCACTTCTCCAGCAGAGCCAGAGGCTGGGTCTGCTCCCCGCCTCCCTGAATTCCTTGGGGCGAGAGCGACCCATGCCCAACTTAAGAAGTTCAATCAGGTCATACAGTACATTTTTGTCCACCGACTGCCTTTGGCACAATTTGGGGCCCTATGGAGCCGAGAGGTGCCCCAGCTAGGATACCACCAGTGGCACCCCTGGATCCGGACTGACTGGCTCTGAGGCCTAGATTTATGGCAGAGCATGTCCTCGATACGCCGCAACCGACGTCACCGCCCGACCACATAGAGCCCATTCTCCTGTCCAACTTTGAGATGGTGCTTCTCACGTCAACTCTGGCCAGACCTCATCAACCATCCGTTTTGAACACGCTACCTTCATCCCTTGATAGACCAGAATTGGATTTTGGGGGAGGTGATAACGATGACTATCAGTTCCATGACCCATCTGATGAACTGTCCCAGTCTTACAAAGAGGACTACTAGTAGGAGGAGCTATAAGATGCCAGTCTACTGGACAGGTCTTCAGATTCTGGCCTGGTTTCACCTCCGGGACCTGCTACGGAGGAAGGTTCATCTTTCGCCATGTTGGAGAGGAGGGCAGCAGTGGTCCTAGAGTTGCTTCTGCCTACCATATAGTTCAAGGCCAACGACTTGACAGAGGTGCTTCAACTGGGGCTATCCTTTGCAGAGCCCCTGCTTCCCTTCAAAGAAGCCCTCCCGGAGATCCTCCTGGGGACTTGGGCCAAGCCCTGCGTAGGTGTTCCAGTGCACAGAATTATTGCCGGTCGCCAATGCGCTGTTCTAGGAGATCCAACTTTCCTCACCGAGCACCTGAGACTCTGGTGGTGCAGGCCTCGGCTGCCAAAATCAATCCCAGCGTGTTCCCTACCACCCTCCCGGACAGGGAATCCAAGAAGCTGGATGTCTTCGGAAAGAGGATTTTCTCTTCCACCTGCCTAACATTGTGGTCGGTGAACACCGTATGCCACTTGGGCCGGTACACCCACACCTTGTGGGACATGGTTGTGCAAGTGCAGCCACAGGTCTTGGCGGAGGCTGGCGGTATTTTGAACCAGACCATTCTTGATGGCTGGAAAGCAGCAAAGTTCACTATCTGTGTGCTTTGGACACCTCTGACTCACTTGGCAGGGCCTTCTTGGGGGACATGAAATCATCACTGATGGATATGCCTTTCGATGGCTCCTGCCTGTTCAGCAATAAGGGCAATACAGCACTCAAGTGCTTTAAGGACAGTCGGGTCACTGCTAGGTTGTTGGTATCCTCCCTGGGGCCGCACCAACAGCACTCCTCCTTCCGTAGCTACAGGAGGGGCTCTCAGCTGCATCCGCAATACTATCCATATCCCCAAGATCATTAGGCTTCCCAGCCTTTTTGCAGCTGTAAATGTTATTCTCTCAGAGAACGTAGGACTCCATGCCAGTGTATTGTCCAGTTCCCCCACTCCTCAAGTTGCCACAGCCTCCAAGTCTCTTTAGCATGCCCACAGCACAGTCATTCTGTTGGTGGCAGGATCAGACACCGCCTGCCCCAATAGTGATATATAACATCGGACAAGTAGGTGCTTCAATGGGGTTATACCCCAGGCGTTTCCAGTTCGCCTCTTTTGTAGCACTAGTGCCCCTCTGGTGTTCACGAAAGTGATGGCGGTGGTTGCAGCACATCTTTGGAGATCAGGGGTCCCAGTCTTCCCCTACCTCGACGACTGGCTTCTGAAGGCAAGCTTGCCTCAGGCAGTCACCCACCTCCAAACTACGGCGAACCTCCTGCACTCACCGTGGTTCACTATAAACATGCCAATGTCACACCTGATTCCTTCTCAGATGCCCCCTTTCATCTGAGCCATTTTGGATATGTTCACACTTATCCTCCAGAGCGGAGAGTCCGGGACATTCGGGTTATGATCCCGATGTTACAGCCTCGGTCTTGTAACTCAGTGCGACTGACTCTGAGGCTACTGGGTCTCATGGCATCCTGCATCCTTGTGGTGAAAGACATCAGATGGCACATGCGGACTCTAGACTGAGATCTGAAGTCGGAGGTGATGGTGGTGACCGATACATCCCTTCTGGGCCATCTGGGAGGGGTGATGATCAAAGGACTCTGATCTCAGGTGGAGACTCAGCTCCATATCAATCTTCTGGAGCTGAAGGCCATCCACATGGTATCAAAAGCGTTAAACCGCCCATCAAGGAAAGACTGGTCCAGGTGTTCACGGACAACACCACTGCTATGTAGCATTGCAACACACAAGACGAGTGGGGTCATGCACTCTTTGCCAGGTGGTCATGTACCTATAGACATGGGTGGAACGTCAGGACATCTTTCTGGTTGTACACCACCAGGCGGGATCTCTGAACGCCAGGACAGACAAACTCAGTTGTTGATGCTTCGTGGGTCACGAATGGCGCTTGCATCCAGAGGTGGCGCAAGGTCTCTTCCAAGAATGGAGAGAACCTTATCTCTATCTGTTCGCCACTGTCGAGAATGCACAATGTCAGCAGTTAGGCGAGTTACAGTTTCCAAAGCGGCTCTCGCTCGTAGATTTGTTCTGTTTAGAATGGAACCAGTGGTGTAGCTTCAGGAGGGGTGTTTGTGGTGTTACTCCCTCTAATAAATTTATTTTCTGGTAAATAGTTGGGTACATGTGCTTTCGGTCGGGTTTGGTGAGGTGTCTTTCGGATTTCAACAGGACATTTTACAAGCACACAAACGCGCACACACTCTCTCGATCTCTCAGTTTTGAAAGTTTTCAAAAATGTTGGCTATTTTACAAAACATTGTGATTTCTCTCACCTAGTACCGCTACCAATCTGCATTCCTCTCCTTTTCACTGCCCCTTAAGCCCTTCTCATGCACCCTGCTTGTGGTATAATGTATTTTAACATATTGTTGAAAAATCTGAAGCTTGCACCCCACCTGTGAGAAAATGGGGTTCTGTTGAAGTACTTCCACTTTTTACCTGGCTGTTAATGCAACTTTGACTGTACTGGGTCCCTGCTGTCTAGTTTCCCAGTACCAATGTTCTTTCCCTAAAACTGTACCCCAGTTGGCCCTTCAGGCCCCTTAAGTCCCTAGTAAATGGCACCTGGGTACCATTGGGCCTGGAGAGGGTCCCCTAGGGACCCCTCACCTAGGCCACACAGACTGCCACTGCAGCATCCATGGCCTGGTGCAGAAAAAACAACACAGTTGATGTGGCACACTGCCTGTGTGCCATGCCAACTAGCACTGCCTAAGATATAGGCAAGTCACCCCTAGGGTAGGGTGCACTATACCACAGATGTGGGCATATCTGCATTAGCAGATTATGCCTCTACAAAATTTAAGTCCATTCTTCGATATTGTAAGTGCCAGGAAAGCCGTAGAGATTAC
The DNA here is from genome assembly GCA_963921515.1 of Calotriton arnoldi. Taxonomy (NCBI): domain Eukaryota; kingdom Metazoa; phylum Chordata; class Amphibia; order Caudata; family Salamandridae; genus Calotriton; species Calotriton arnoldi. The sequence continues at coordinate 642,969 of CAWUFW010003894.1, read as the reverse complement.
ATGGGCTGGAAACTCGACAAATCGAATCACCTTGATGGCTTCTCTGAACCCAGGAGTGTTTGGTACCAAACTACTCATCTCAATAAACCCAAACTGATGCCAGTGTGGGATTTATTGTACCATGTACTCGGAGGTCTAAGGTGTCCCCTGAAAACCAACCAGCCTTGGTGTGGTCACAGACTGGCTGTAAGCAGCCCCCCATCACCCGACAGGTTTCTGGACCCCTGGGCCGAGAGCCTCTGCTCTCTGGGACCAGAAACAATGCACATCCTGGGCGGAGGTGAAATGAAATGAAATTTGTACTTGTAAAGCGCACCCATACCCCCAAAGGGGTGTCCAGGCGCTGTACGCATACCGCTGTGGAACCCTTCCTGGCTTTTCCCTGTGAAATGTCCACTCCTGGGCACCCCCAGGGTGAAGCCAGGCATCCCAGCGCTGTTGGGGCCGTTGTGGAGATTAAGCAAGCTATTGCCCAGAGTTGCAGAGTGGGACCCATGATTAGAATAGGCACCGAGGCGAGAATTATCAGGTCCGAGGAAATTGAGCCCAAGACCCGCCGAGGCGGGAATTGAACCCTGGTCCCGGGCCAGATCTCTGCATCAGGGTCTGCCGCTCTAACCATTGAGCCACACCTCCTCCCCCAGAATGGGCCCAGTGCTCGAGAGGTAAGCTTCAAAGGCCTGCAGTCTTTGTAATGCGACCTGCAGCCTCTGCTGCTAGCAGCAGATCGCAGCCCCCGGTTTACACCCCCACTTTGGGTGGGAAAACTTAGGAGAATAGGAGCTGTCCCCACCTCTGCCAACTCCACCCCTAAGGTGGGGGAGGCGAGGTGTAGCACATCTTTGAGTCCCCGCCATTTTGAAGATGGGGAGACCCCTTCAATCAGGGCTAGGTCTATGCCCCCCCCCCCCCAACAGGAGGGTGGCATAATTGAGGGTATAGTCACTCCAGGTAAGGCGCCCATTGGCCCTACCTGCTACTCCCCTAAAACGCCCCTAAATTTAGTATTTAGGCGGCTCCCCCAGACCTGGAAACTAGTTCCTGCCGACGAAGGACGAAGAAGACGCCGTGCAGCGAAGCCTGAAGACGACTACTGACTTGGTCCCAACCCTACTGACCTGTCTTCAGTTTCAAAGACCCTGCGAAGAAGACGCCTGTCCTGCTGCCGGCGACTTCCAGAACCTGAGGAAGACTGCCTGCCCATCGACAAAGACCAGAGACTCCTCAGTACAACAGCTCTGTCCACAAAGAAACTTACACAAAGGACTCCGGTGCCCTCTGGATCCGTGAGTTCTGCCCACTGTGTACCCGATGCCTCCGGCCCGTGTCCAGGTTGACCACCGACCCAGAACAGCTTCCCCAGCAATCAAGACCAAGTCCAGCATTGGCTGACCCCTCCTGGACTCCACAACGGCACCTGCAGCCTGAATCCAGAGGCTTCCCCTGACCGCAACCCGCAAGAAGAATCCGATGTCTAAAGACACCCCTGCACTCTAAGTCCCTGGGCCTGGGAGAGCTGAACCGACGGTTCCCCTACGACCCCCTATATCTCTACTTACCTCCGCTGTCGCTGGTCTCCCTCCTACAACCTCTGATGCAACACCTGCAGCCTGTTCGTCCGAAGCAAGTTCTCCATTGGAAAGCATTGGGTGTCCAACGATGTATTTGCATCCTGCACCTGGCCGCCGCTGGTGGTGTATGTTTGGTGGTCCTTTGTGCCCCCCCCGTGCTTGCTCTTTCGCCTAAAGCATGGCCCCTGCAACCAATTTACCTACCTGCAAGCAGTGTGGCTTCGAGCACCCCCAGTCTTGAAACGCATTGGGCGGAACTCAGATTTTGATCTTTGGACCCGGCCGCCCCTGTGCCGCTGGTGGTGCAGTTTTGGTACTCACCTGACCCTTGCCCTTTGCTGACCTTTGGTCTGGAAGACTGGAACTGTAAGTCGTGTACTTGCCTGTACCGCATTGTTTTCTTCCATAGGATAACATTGAACTCTCTTTCCTGCAAAACGTACTTACCTTATTGCAAACATCTTGGTCATAAAATACAATTCAAACAAAGCTTATTTTTATAAAATTGGGGTGGATCTCCTTTTGAAGCGTGTTATCCTTTTTGGCCAATGTTGTGCAATAAATGTCTTGCACTCCTCTGTGTTAGGCCTAAGGCTGCTCATCCACGCTACCACTAATAGAGCACTTTGGGTTTACATTGTGCCCTGTACACTTCTGGGGAATCTCTGGACTCTGTGCACGGTATAACCACGTGGTGGCATACCATGTACAGAGCCAGCTTCCTACACCCCCAATCTTACTGACAAAGTCACACCCTTGAATGGAACTGAGGACTCCTGTACGCCTTCCTGGAGATATCACTCCTGCCCAAGTCCTCAAGAAGATCAGAACCAACTGTACCCAAGTCATCCTTGTGGCTCAGGATTGGGCACAGGGACTGTGGCATACAAACCTCCTGGTCATGAGCATTTGTCCTCTGATCAGGCTGCTCTTTTGGGAGTATCTCCTGTCGCAGCAACAGGGCAGGGTCTTGCACCCGATCCTGTGCACTCCCCACTTTCATGCTTGGAGATTGAGCAGCAACAATTGAGTGTCTTTAATTTTCCTTTATTAATATTATTCTGGTAGCACGACGTTGATCAACGTAGAATGTATACGCCTGCTGTTGGTACAGGTTTGTGGCTTGGTCCTCCTCACGACAAGTTGACCAACTTTCTGCCTCTCTGTCGGAGGTGCTGTTTGTGTTATTTTTGGCCCGGCAAGGCCTTTCACTGTGCACTTTTGAAACTTGCCTGTCTGCCATTTCAGCGTTTTGCGTTTGCTGAGTCAGCCCTCTCTGTTACCCGTTGTGACACGTTTCATTAAGGGCTTACAGCATATGTTCCCACTTACCCCTTTTGTTTTGCCCCAGTGGGACCTTAATTTGGTCCTTACATTTCTTATGTGTTCTCCCTTTGAACCCATGCACAGCTGCACTTTGAGGCTTCTGACATATAAGACAGCCTTCATAGTGGAAATTACATCAGCCAGGAGGGTGAGCGAACTTCAAGCTCTTTCTTTTTACCACCCAGTTTAGGAAGCTGGCTCTCTGTATAGTGGACCGAAATGAGGTACACTGTGCAGAGAGTCCAGGCAGCCCTTGTTGGTTTACATAGACAAAAATGATAACACTAAGGGCTACATGCATCAAAATTGTAAATTGCGAATACCTAATTGCGAATTCCTGAGAATCGCAATTAGGTCATCGCAATTTACAATGTATGAAACTGAAAGAGTTTCAGATAGCGATTCCTAGGGTTTCGCAAATCGCTCTACCTAATTAATATTAATGAGGTAGATCGCAATTTGCGACCCCCTAGAAATAAAGCAATCTTTTTTTTAGTAAAGCAGCCCGTTTTCCTTAGAGGAAAACGAGATGCTTTACAGAAAGTGAAATGAAAAGTTTTCTTTTCATTTTTAAGAGTAGCCAGTGGTCTGTGGGACCACTGCCTGCTCTTAAAAAAAACGCTGTAACAAACATTCACAAAGGGGAAGGGATCCCTTGGGGACCCCTTCCCATTTGCGAATGGGTTACCACCTACTTAAATATGGTGGTGAAATGCGAATGTTTTGCGACCGCATTTCGGTCACAAAACATTCCTACATACCGATGCGATTCGGTATTAGGAAGGGACGGCCTAAACACGCCCCTTCCTAATAGCGAATCGCAAACCCATTTTGCGATTCTGTAACAGGTTACCGAATCGCAAAATAGGGTTTGCTGCATCTTAAAAGCATTTTTTGCGTTCGCAAACGGGTCGCGAAGGCAAATATGCTTGATGAATGTGCCCCAAAATGCTCTCTTTTGTGGTATTGTGGGTGAGCAGTGTAGGCTTATCAGAGGGTAGTGCTAAGCATTTGTTGTACTCAGAGGCAATAAATGAGACGCACTCAAAGAATAAATTAGACCAATTTAGAAAAATAACTCTTATATTTATATAAATGTTGATACCAAGAACTTCGTAAGCAAGTAAGTACTTTTTAAAATATCCACTTTCACAGGTAAGTAAAACGCTCACTTAAATGCATCTTTACGTGTAATGCTTTCCTATGGGAGAAAAAGACATATACGGTATACAGGTACTTGCAGTATGTTTCCGGGGGTCCCCTTCAGGACTTAAGGTGGTAGGAGGGTAAGTACCAAAGTACCACCAGCAGTTAGCGTTTACCTGCACTGGGGCATCCGGGTGCAGAGGTGCTGGTCGGGTTGGTAGCCTTACACGCTACACCAAAGAAGAGAGAGGGGGGCCACCTACAAACAGGCTGCAGAGGGGGACTTGGGGGCAAGTCCAGGAGCTCCCAATGGGGGCTCGGTTCACAAGAGTCCTGGGAGCAACACAGCACTGTCAGTTCTCGAGTACCCAGGCCGGGGCGCTCTGGTGCAGAAAGGTTAGGTCGGCTGGGCTGGTGCATCGCAGGTCCTTGCAGTTGTTGGTCTAGCCAGTTGAGGGTGCAAAAATCAGGACAGATGGGCCACTCTGGAAGTGGGTCTCTGCGGTACTGACGTCCCTCGATTGCTGCTTGGTGTCGTTGAGTACGGATTGGACTCAAACAGGCTTTGAGTGCTGCAAGGGGTCCAGGACCACAAGTATTGGTGCTGTGTGGCTCCAGTTGGTCCTGTCGTCTTTTCACTTGGTGGGGAGACTGATCTGACCTTCTGGAGCACAGTGACCTCTTTCTGGGTGGCAACCCAGTAAACTGAACTCAGCTGTTTTGGTGCCTGCGGACTGCAGGGGAGTAGCTTCTCTACTCCAAAGGAGATAGCTGACAATTTGTGAAGGCCTGTCAGCCTACCAAACTTCTTGGTAGAAGTTCAGCTGCAGGACGTAGTTAGTTTCTTCACGAATGTCGAGACTGGTGTAGGCAGGCATGGTTTGGCTCCAAAACGTCCACAGCAAGTCTTCAGTTCTAATTTTTGCGGCTCTTTGTCCTCTTCTGGGTCCGTCGAATCTGAGTTCCTGGCATCAAGGGTGCCACCTAAATACTCAATTTAGGGGCGTTAAGGGGAATGACCGGTGGTAGCCAATGGGCTGTTCATTAAGAGATCCCACGCATGGATGTTGGTCCAGGAATATACAAGTCTTAAGGTTCAACCATATTTAGAAATACCATGGTCTGTACAAACTAAAAATACTTTTATGAAAGCACGATTCAGCAATTTACCTGGCTTAAAACATGTGATGCCCTGGTTGAGACCATCTAAGCCGACTATGTGCAGACTATGCAATACATGGGACGAAAGTATTTTGCATTTTGTTTGTATATGTACAGTAATGATGGCGGAAAGAAAACGATATTTGAAAAACTGCTTCATTGATGGAGGTGTTCGTACCTGCAGACATGCCATGGTAGTTTGTTTTAGACCAACGGATATTAAAATGAATGCCAATTTTACAAAAATTTTAATACTTGTTAAAAAGAAGTTGGATATTTGTGAGTTGCGCACAGGAAATCTGGAAGTCTAAAATAATTAAGGACAAAATTTAGGACTACTTTTATGATATTATACATAAATTATAGAAATATTAATTGACACTATTTATATTAAGTCCTGGAAAGATGACGGTCTGATGTAATGTCTATAAATTGTGTTTATGTTTATTTAAGAAAACTATTTTTGACTTTTAGAAATTTTAAAATTATTGGGCTGTATTTTAATTGGTGTGTTTTCTTTTAAGAATGTAGTGATTGTAAGATTTTTGTTAATCATGCAAATAAAATTGACCTACCTACTCACCTTTAGGGTGAATAAACCTCCTATATGACCACTTCCTGTGAGAAGTGGGCATAACCATAACCCAGTGGACCTAATTTCACCAAAAGCCAAGATGGTGGTATTCTAGTTTTCGTGTTCACATCAGGCAGTCCACCTTAGGGGGTGGAACTGGCCTGATAGTGAACATGCCTCTTGACTAGCTAGTTTTCCTGCCTATCCTGGTGCCAAATGGATCTGGGGCAAGGGGTGGCATTTCCCCTGTCTAGGGGAAGCCTGAGTCGCATATCAAAGGTGGCAGAGGCCTTTGAAGCCTCCTGCCTTGATATGCTGATTATTAGCCATCCTGCTTGGAGGAGGTGACAACACCTCTGGCCGAGGGCAGGCATTGTTTCTGCCTTCGAGTAGCATGGGCTTTCACCTGCAGGGTGTCAGAAACCTATCTACGGTGGCAGGCTGGTGTACACCAGTCAGCCAGTACACTACAGGTTGGTAGGTTTTCAAGGGGTACCTCTAGGGTACCCTCTGGGTGCATGTATTAATACATCCATCACTGGAATCAGTGTGGGTTTATTAATACGAGATGATTCATACCAAATCTCCTTGGTTTCATTTAAGCCATCATGTACCTGGGGAACTCGTATTCACCAGTGCCGAGTACATATACTCAAGATGTCTTCCCTGTTCACTGGCAATGTCCATGAAGTGACTTGGACATCACAGGGGCATATATGCTCATGCAGATATGTCCTCACATGTAATATAATGCACCCTGCCTTAGGGTAGTAAGGCCTGCTGCAGGGGTGACTTACATTTATTACATGCAGTGTCTGCAGGCATGTGTAGGAAAGTGCCCCTTTTTAACATGGTCACTCCCACTTTTTGCCTGGTATTTGATGTGATTTTGACTGGAAGTGCACTGGGTTCCAACTAGCCAGGTCCTTAGTGCCAGATCTCTTTCCCAAAACTGTGCAATTGTACTCCAGTTGGCAATACCTTTAACGCCCTCTGTAAGTCCCTAGTAAATGGTACTCGTGGTACCTAGGGCCTAAAGAACTGTAGAGGGTCCCTAAGGGCTGCAGCACATATTGTGGTACCTTAAGGCACTCCTCACCCAAGTCATGCAGACTGCCATTGCAGGCTGTGTGTCTGGGTGCAGACCAAAGTGAAAATATGACATGGCACATCTCGTATTAATCAGCCCATACTGATTCAAGTGATGGATTTATTATTCTATTCACCCAGATGGCACCTTAGAGGTGCCTCCTGGAAACCTACCAACTACTAGTGTGCTGACTGACTGGTCTTAGCCATATTGCCACCACAGACAAGTTTCTGACCCCCAGGGGTGAGGGCCTTAGCTCTCAGGAAGTAAGTAGCAAAGTCTGTTTCATCATCTAAGTGGAAAAACCTGGAAAGGCCATCTGCATTGCCATGGGCAGTCACAGGTCTGTGCTCCACTGTAAAGTCCATACTCTGTAGGGAGATGGACCACCTCAGGTGTTTGGGGTTTTCACCTTTCATTTGCACCAGCCAACTAAGAGGTCTGTGGTCCGTTTGGACAAGGAAGTGAGAACCAAATGGGTATTGTCTCAACTTCTTCTGGGACCAAACCACAGCAAAAACTTCTACTCTAAATGTCACTCCAGCACTGTTGTATGGGGAGTAACCTCCTGCTAATGAAATCAACAGGCTGGTCAAGACCATCATCGTTGGTCTGGGATAGGACCGCTCCTATCCCATGTTCAGAGGCATCCGTCTGCACTATGAACTGCTTAGAATAATCTGGAGCTTTTAGAATGGGTGCTGAGCACATTGCTTCCTTCAGAGTGTCAAAAGCCGTTTGACATCTCACTGTCCAGTTTACTTTCTTTGGCATCTTCTTGGAGGTCAGTTCTGTGAGGGGTGTCACATTGGTGCCATATCCCTTCACAAACCTCCTGTAATACCCAGTCAAGTCAAGGAATGCCCTGACTTGAGTCTGGGTTGCTAGAGCTACCCAGTCCACAATTGTCTGGATCTTGGTTTGTAAAGATTGAACTTGGCCTCCACCTACAAGGTGCCCCGAGTATATAACAGAGCCCTGCCCTATCTGCCACTTGCTTACCTTGATAGTGAGGCCTGCACTCTGCAGAGAGGGATCTTTCCAAGGTGGATCAGGTGATCCTGCCACGTGGAGCTATAGACAGCAGTATCATCTAGATATGCTGCACTAAAAGCTTCCAACCCAGCAAGGACTCTATTCACCAACCTTTGGAAGGTGGCAGGGGCATCCTTTAGACCAAATGGCATTACTATAAATTGGTAATGTCCATCTGGGGTCGAGAATGCCGACTTTTCTTTTGCTCCAGGGGTCAGGCCAATCTGCCAGTAGCCTGATGTTGAATCAAAAGTACTGAGAAATTTGGCTGCCTCTAGCCTGTCAATAAGTTCATCTGCCCTTGAGATAGGGTGTGCATCTGTCTTAGTGACAGCATTGAGACCTATATAGTCCACACAAAACCTCAGCTCTGATTTACCACCCTAGGAATGAGGTTTGGGGACCAAGACCACTGGGCTAGCCCAGAGACTTTCAGAGGGTTTAATCACCCCTGACTCTAGCATCTTGCTGTCTTCACCCCTGATGTTTTACTTCACTTGGTCAAACTGTATTTCTTTTTTTTAACAGGCATACTGTCACCAGTGTCCACATCATGGGTACACCAGCTAGTCTTATCAGGGATGAGGGAAAAGAGCCTGGCATACTGCTCCAGGGCCTGCCTGCAGTCAGCTTGCTGTTGGGCAGAGAGGCTGTCTGAGAAGACCACTCCATCAACTGACCCATCTTTAGGACTGTGGGAGAGCAGGTCAGGTAGAGGTTCATTCTCTTATTCCTGCTCCTCATCAGTGACTATCAGCATGGTCACATCAGCCCTGTCATGGAAAGGTTTCTGGCAATTCACATGGATGACCCTGTGAGGGCTCCTGCTAGTGCCTAGGTCAACCTAGTTGGTGACCTCCCCTTTCCTTTCAAGGATAGGGTAAGGACCACTCTATTTGTCATGAAGTGCCCTTGGAGCCACAGTCTTTAGTACCCACACCTTCGTCCCTGGTTGGAACTCCACCAGTTCAGCCTTTTGGTCATACCAGAGCTTCTGGAGCTCTTGTCTAGCCTCAAGGTTTTTGGATGCTTTCTCAATATACTCATTCATCCTCGAACATAGGCAAAGTACATAGTCCACTGTGTCTAGCTTAGAGTCTTTGAGAGGTCTCTCCCAGCCTTTCTTCACCAGGCACAATGGTCCACTCACAGGATGGCCAAACAGAGGTTCAAAGGAACTAAAGCCCACTCCCTTCTGTGGCACTTCTCTGTAAGCGAAAAGCCGGCATGGCAAAAGGACATCCGATCTCCTGAGTTTTTCAGGGAGTCCCATGATCATGCCTTTCATGGTTTTGCTGACTCTCTCAACTAAACCATTGGTTTGTTGATGAAAGGGGGGTAGTGAACTTGTAAGTCACACTACATTTATTCCACATGAACTTTAGGTAACCAGACATGAAGTTACTACCTCTGTCTGACACCACCTCCTTAGGAAAACCCATTCTTGTAAAAATACTTCATAGGGCTCTGGCAACTGCAGGAGCAGTGACAGTCCAAAGTAGAACAGCCCCAGGGTACCTGGTGGCGTTATCCACTCCCACCAGTATAAATCTGTTCCTTGATGCTGTTGGAGGGTCAAGGTGGACAACAATGTCAACCCCTACCCTTTCAAAGGGAACCCCAACCACTGAAAGTGGAATAAAGGGGGCCCTTGGGTGGTTACCTGTCTTGCCACTGGGTTGACAGGTAACACAGGAGTTACAAACCTCCTTTACCATCTGGGACATGCCTGCCAGTAGAAGTGGGTGACTGACCTACTCCACGTTTTGGTCTGGCTGAGATGCCCAGCTAAGGGAATAGTGTAAAGGACAACAGGAGTATGACCCATAGACCAGGTTGAGATCTGGGTAAGTATACGTAATTAACAACAATGTCTCAACCGGATTCAATGAGGCAGGCAGATACAAGTGTATGTACACGACATTACAAAGCAGAAGCAAAAAGGGAGACTCCCAGTATTCTTTCAAAAGTGCTCATGGCATCATATATTTAAATTCACAGTTTATACAAAACAGTTATAGCAGCACTGTGGGCATAAATTGCGAGGGCAACCCAAGAGAACTTTGTGCACGTTGTGCTCGTGAAACAATGAGTGGCGGCGCAAGTGACAAGTGGAAAAACACAGCGAAAGACGCAAGGTGATGAAAAAATACATGTACAAGAATCAATGGTTCAGTAGATTTAGTTCTTATCAGTGATTAGAAGGTATATAACTTTTTATGAACCAAGGTTGAGTATGCGCCGTGAGTTGCGCTGTACGGTTGGTCGACGGCGTTTCGATCCTATTTAGTCAGGATCATCTTCAGGACCGGGTTGCCAAATCTATTTGGGGTGCTGTACAGTGACAAGGAGAGGCTAGCCAGTAAGTCCACTGGTAAGTCAAAGGATCAGTATGGACGGTGGCAGCGTGGAAATGTATAGCCTGGGCGTGTGGAGGCTGTGTGCAATCATGGAAGGGAGAAAGGTTCGCCGGTGTGCGGAGGAATCACACGTCCGGGGCAGCGTCGAGTGGCGTCTGCTAAGTAGAATCAATGATCGTTGGGGCCGCGTTGTGGCGAGGAGGAAGGAAGGTAGCAGGGTCGGAGCCCCGATCCACTGCGCGGGTCACGGTGAGGGTACCTGGGTAACGAAGGCTGTCGTTGGCATGGTCGGGTCCCCGATCCACTGCACGGGTCCCAGGGAGGGTGCCTAGGAGGCGGGGCAATCGGTCCACGGAATTAATCCAGAGGCCGTAGCGACGTTACGAATTGGTCCTGGCCGCCACGGTCGTGTGCGGTCTAGCCCAGCTAAGGGAATGTCATGAGCTAAAGAGAGTAAGATGGCCAATGGTGGCCCTCTGCCCTGGGAATCTCTCCTACTCCTAAAGATACTGTGAAAAATCTGGGCGTGTGGCTGGACAGCGCACTCACCTTTCAAGCTCAGACAAAACTAGTGGCGGGCAGTTGCTTTGGTCTCTTACGCGGCCTGAGGCCACTGCTTGGGTTCTTTGACCTTCACACTCGCCAAGTTATCATCCAGTCCACCATCCTCTCCAGACTGGACTATTGTAACTCTTAGTATCTGGGTGCCAACAAGGCCGGCATTACCAGATTACAGAGGGTGCAAAACGCCGCTGCTCGCTCCATCTTTGCCCTCCCGAGGTCTTGCTCTACATCAAAATACATACAGAGATTACATTGGCTCCCGGTAGAAAAAAGAATTACATTCAAATCTCTGTGCATTGCTCACAGAATTTTTCATGCCCAGGCCCCCTCCATCCTAACCAACCTTCTCACGCCTTATAAACCAGAACGTGACCTCCGCTCATCTCACCTACTATTGGCATGCACCCCCCGTGTTAGAAGAGCATGGGCTGGAGGATGCTCTTTCCGGGCTCTAGCTGAGTCTCTGGAATGCTCTCCCCAGTACCATCAGGCACCTACAAGACCATAGGGCGTTTAGGAAGGCAGTCAAGACCTGGCGGCTCTTCCCCTGATTGCTCCCAGATGCTTCTTCTCCCGCCTTTCTGTTTTTTGCTGCGGATTTTAGTGCTGGGACGCCCCGTCGCTGGGGCAGCCATGCGCTCTACAAATCTGATAACATAACTCTCTGTACTGCTGAGGCACTACCAGTCTCCTAGTGGCATCAGGTTTAGGGTCTCTAGGTGCAAGAGTCCCTCCTCCCAATAGGTTCAGTGGGAGCCACTGACATCTCCCTTTTCCTAGTCAGCAGCTTGCTGTCTCAGGCTCTCAAGAATGGGACATGTCCTGTGTCCTTGGCACAGATTTTTCCTAGAGGGTCTCCCTGGGCCTAGGAGCTCTGCCGTGTAAGGCTCAAGTGCCTGGGGCTCAGTTCTCTCTGGGGCGGACAGGTCTTTTCCCTGAAGAGAGGAGACCTGAGTTTGGGTCTGATTTGAAGTTGGTTCCCAGACTTCCTGCCTTTTCTTTTGAAGGATTGGGCCATTATTCCAGACTCCAACTCCTCTTTTTCACCCTGGGCTTTGCGCTCTGATTTTCAAACACCCATTCAGGTATTCCCAGAATGGCTGCATGGGTTTTCACATATACCGCAGCCCAAGCTGAGTACTCCAGATAATTTCCTAGTAGACAGGCTACAGGAATAGCAAAAGATATGACGCCTTCTTTTGGCCTCTAATCACTCCCCATTCTAAGGACACCATTGCCATAGGATGGACTTTAGTTTGGTTGTTGGCACTAGTGACTGGATAGGTCTCTCCAGACTGGTGTTGCTCTGGGGATATCAGTTTTTCAGTCCCCATGGTGACACTTGCACCTTTATCCCTCAGTGCTTCCACTCTAACCCCATTAATATGTAGCTGTTGTCCGTATTTTTCCATGTTACTCGGCCAGACATCCAGGGTAGGTACATCCACCCCACCATCTGAGACTAAAGTGGCTTCAGTATGCTCTTTGACCTGGTCAGGGCGCACCAAGGATCCCATCTGGAGACTCACTACTGCAGAAGGAACTGCAGGTGCACTAGGGGGAACCTTTTTGGGACAGTTAAGGTCTCCAGTTTAGTGCCCATTGGCTTTACAATTAAAGCACCAAGCCTTCTTGGGATCCAAGTTTTTACCCTGGTACCCTCCCTTGGACTGTGTATTGTCTCTGGGCCCACCCTCCTGTATGGGTTTCTGGGGACCTTTAGAGGACTCTTTGTTTTTATCTTTAGACTGCCCACTCTTTCTCTTTGGAGGGGGGGGGGGGGAATGGGGAATTAGCAACCCCTTTCTTTTGGTCACCCCCTCCATGAGACTTCTTGGACACCCTACTCTTGACCCAATGGTCATCCTTCTTTCCCAATTCTTGGGGAGAGACTGGACCTAGGTCTACCAAGTACTGATGTATTTTTTTGGAAACACAGTTACTTAACAGATGCTCTTTTTTATAATAAGATTATAAAACCCATCATAGTCTTGCACCTGGTTACCTTTCAACCAGCCACCTAGTGTTTTGACTGAGAAGTCAACAAAATCTACCCAGATCTGATTCTAGGTTTTGTGAGTCTCCTTGAACTTAATCCTGTACTCCTCGGTGGTGAATTCAAAGCCCTCAATCAGGGTATCCTTCATGAGGTCATAGGACTCAGCATCTGCCTCATTAAGTGTCAGGAGTCTATCCCTGCACTTTCCTGAGAACAGCTCCCAGAGTAGAGAGCCCCAATAATTCTGGCTGAGTTTCCTCATCTTACAAGCCCTCTCAAAGGCTGTAAACCACTTGGTGGTATCATCACCTTCTACATATTTGGGGACAATCCTTTGGAGGATTTTAGGGTCCAAAGCTTCATCTTTCTCCCTATTTAAGATTTTGCTGCCACCAGAGATGGGTCCTAGGCCCATCTCGGCTCTTTCTTTTCCTGTGGCTAAGATTTTAGCCTCGAGGGCTATTCTCCAAGCTAGTCTTTGAAGATCAGGATCTTCCTCGTCTATTTCTTCTTGGGTACTGTCCATACTACTTCCAGTAGGGGTGCGGTCAGTAGGGGAGTCTGAGGACTCCTCATTTTCACTGACCTCTCCATCCCCTGTTCCATTAAGACTTTCTTCCATTGCCATGGCTCTATAATCCTCAGCAAGCAATTTGTGGAGCTGTGCCTTAGTAGGTTTAGACCTCATGGCAAGGTTCCATGCTCTACAGTGGTCCTTAAATTGGGTCAACTTAAGTTTCTTGTAGGGGCCCAGGTTCAGCGCCTCGTTAGTACCCCCTGTCTCAGACATGGAATTAGATCAGTTGGGACCATTTTAGAAAGTCAAGAAAATAATATATCATGCTATTTTTAAAGGCTTAACTGTCTGGGATATGTTTTTAACTTGTAATGCAATTGAACTGGGGGATTTAACCAAAGGCCCTGACAGTTCGAATTAGCAATTTAGAATTTAAAAAAAAAAAGCAAACCTATATTTTTTTTAACTGTCAATTGTGGATTTACTTCGTGGAATCACCTAGTGACAAAGTGGTATCAGCAAATGCAAAGTCTTGTATCCCACAGCTGAACCACCAGTGTAGGAAGCTGGCTCTCTATATAGTGGATCAAAACGAGGTACACTGTGCAGAGTCCAGGCAACCCTTATTGGTTTACAAATGCAAAAATTATAACACTAAATGCTCTTTTGTAGTAGGGTTGGCGAGCAGTTTAGGCTTATCAGAGAGTAGTGCTAAGCATTTGTTGTACTCACAGAGGCAGTAAATGAAACGCACACTCAGAGAATAAATCTGAGATCAATTTAGAAAAAGACTCGTATTTTTATATAAATTTTGATACCAAGAACTTAGTAAGTACTTTTTAAAATATCAACTTTCACAGGTAAGTAAAATGTTCACTGAAATTAGTCTTTACATCTAATGCTTTCCTTTGGGACAAAAAGACACGTACAATATTCAGGTGCTTGCTGTAGGTTTCCAGGGGTCCCCTTCAGGACTTAAGGGGGTGGGGGTAAGGTCCAAAGTACCGCCAACAGTTAGTTTACCTGCCCTGGGGCGTCTGGGTGCAGAGATGCTGGTCGGGTTGGTAGCCTTACGCTCTACACCAAAGGAGAGAGGGGTGGGGGCCACCTACAAACAGGCTGCAAAGGGGGGCTTGAGACAAGTCTGCGATCTCCCAACGGTGGCTCGGTACGAAAGGGTCCTGGGAGAAAAGCAGCACAAACAGTTCTCGAAGTCCGGGCCACACGGGTGTTAGAAGTGTTAGAGGGGTTAGGTGGGCTGGTGCTTCGCAGGACCTTGCGGTTGTCGGTCCCGCCGGTTGAAGGTGCAAAAAATCAGGACAGCTAGGCCAATGTGGAAGTGGGTCTCTGGGGTGCTGACCTACCTCGACAGCTTCTCGGTCTCAGTGACCTTGGAGTCCAGATTGGACTCATACATGCTTTGTTTGCTGCAAGAGGTCCAGTACCCTGGGTATTTATTGGTGCTGTACGGCTCCGGTTGGTCCTGGCATATTTTCACTTGGTGTGGAGACAGATCTGACCTTCTGGAGCACGGTAACCTGTTCCTGGGCGGCTGCTGCGTCAGTACAACGGGGAGTGGCAGCACTGTAAAAACTCTGCTGTTTTGGTGCCGGCGAACTGCAGGGGAGTAGCTCCTCTACTCCAAGGGAGATTGCTGGCAATTCACAAAGGCTTGGCAGACTACCGGTGTACTTGGTAGAGGTGCAGCTGCAGAACAAGTCTGTTTCTTCACAGTTGTTGTGACTGGTGCAGGCAGGTAGGGTTTGGCGCCAAAAAGTCCACAACAAGTCTTCAGTTCTCATTTTCGCAGCTCTTCTTTGTCTTCTTCTGGGTCTGTCGGAATCTGAGTTCCTGGCATAAGGGGGTGCCACCTAAATACTCAATTTAGGGGCGTTAAGGGGAGTGGCAGGTGGTAACCAATGGTCTACTCCCCTTTAGGGTGACTACACCCCCTATATGACCACTTTCTGTTGGAAGTGGGCATAACCCCGACCCAGTGAACCTAATTCCACCAAAAACCGAGATGGTGGAATTCTAGTTTTTGTGTTCACATCAGGTAGCCCACCTTAGGGGTGGAACTGGCCTGATAGTGAATACGCCTGTCCTGATGCCAAATGGGCCCGGGACAGGGGGTGGCATTTCCCCTAACTGGCGTAAGCCAGGGTCGCATATTAGAGGCAGCAGAGGTCTTGAAGCTTTGTGCCTTGATATGCTTTTATTAGCCATCTGCTTGGAGGAGGTGACATTGTTTCTGCCATCAGAGGGTGTGGACTATCGCCTGCAGGGGGCCAGAAGCCTGTCTTTGGTGGCAGGCTGATTTACACCAGTCAGCCAGCACACTAGAGGTTGGTAGGTTTTCAGGGGGTACCTCGAAGTTACCCTCTGGGAGCGTGAATTAATAAATTCATCACTGGAATCAGTGTGGACTTATTAGTACGAGATGTTCGATACCAAGCATCTTTAGTTTCAGTGAAGCCATCATGTAGCTGAGGAACTCTTAATCACCAGTGCCCAGTAGATATACTGAATATGGCTTCCCTGTTCACTGACAATGTCCAAGAATTAACTTGAACATCACGTGGGCATAGCTTCTCATGCGGATATGTCCTCACATGTAATATAATGCACCGTGCCTTAGGGCTGTAAGGCCTGCTGTAGGGTGACTTACATGTATTGCATGCAGTTTCTGCAGGCATTGCACACAGGAGGTGTGCCCATGTTGTGTCTTCATTTTTTTCTGCACACAGCATGCAATGGCAGTTTGCATGAGTGTGGTGACGGGTCCCTTGAGGTGGCACAATACATGCTGCAGACCTTAGGGACCCTCTTTAGCATCCATGCCCTAGGTACCAGGGGTACCATTAACTAGGGACTTACAGAGGTGCTAAAGGTATTGCTAATTGGGGGAACAATTGTACTTTTTTAGGGAAAGAGATCTGGCACTGGGGTCCTGGATAACAGGAACCCAATGCACACTTGTCAAAATTGCATCGTTTACCAGGCAAAAAGTGGGGGTGACAATGTCAAAAAGGGGCACTTTCCTACACTTAGACAGACTGGTCTTTTGGACTTGTGCCTGCTTCCTGCTGAAGGTAGTGACCCCCTTCCATGTCGGCCAAAACATCACACTGCCAACATTTTTCGCTTCGCCTCATCCTTCCAAGGAAGAAAAGAAACTCCCATCATTTAAACTCCAAAAGAGCCCTCTCTTTATATCGATTGCACCAAAGAACACCAGGAGAACGATCAGCTTTTCATTGAGTTCACTGCAACGAAAAAAGGTAAAGTGATTGCAGCACGCCTACGACTCATACAATTTAAATATTTATATTGGGTCTATTTTACGAGACACAGGCTCTGGAGGGCGGGACTAGTAGATTCTCCTTTCTGTCTGCACTGTGAAACTGCAGAAGGCACTCTTATACACACCGTGTGGCACTGTACAGCACTTTTGAAGTTTTGGCGGAGGGTAATCACGTGCCTTTCAGAAGTATTAGGATGGGGCATCCCTTATTCACCAAAATTGGCTATACTTCATATCACTGATGGTATCGGTGGCAACATATACAAGCGCCATTTATTACTTCTCGGCCTTACAGTGGCGAAGCGTGACATTGCTAGGGCATGGAAAAACACGTCACCACCGCTAGTCGGGGTTTAGAAGAAGGGCCTTGATTTTTGTATGGGGCTGGAGATACCAGTGTTTAAGGCCAGGGGATGTCCCCAGAAACGTTTCAAGATTTGGAAGAGGTGGGCTAAGAAGCAGCCTACTGAAAGTCTGCGGGCTCAATCCACCAGAGCTTAAGCTGCTACTAATACGCTAGTACTTGGAGTGCCAATCATAGGCTCAGACTGATACGCGGGCCTCAAGCCACATATTCACGAAACACTACTGCCTGGACGGTCTGGTCCGTTGAGACATTTTGCCTGTTCGGTCCAGTAGGACATTTTGGTCTAAGCCATTTCGCAGACACACCTCCGGAGGTATTGCTTTGGTATCTATTCTAAGGTGAGGAATCTACAGTTAGAAGTCTCTATCAGAAGAACATGTTACTTACCTTCGGTACCACTTTTTCTGGTAGAGACTCTATCTAGCCACAGATTCCTCACCGACTCTCCATCCTGCCCGATTTGCAAACTGACTCGTCACTTAAAAGATCCTATTAGTTTCTCCACACTTGTCACAAATCAGTCTGACAGGGCTCCACGTTTTTGATGTGGAAATAGTCATGAAAGAAACTGTCAGATGGCCTTGGTGGCGCCTATATATGCACTTCTCACGCGGATGGCATCGACGCAGAGCCAGCAATGCCACCTACCAGCACCCAGAGTTACTGCTCAACATTTTCCGGAACCAGTCTAATGACTGGGCATTGTCTAAAGTGAGGAAGTCTGTAGTTACATAGTCTCTATCAGAAAAAGTGTTACCAAAGGTAAGTAATTTGTTCATATGTGACTGAGTTGGGTCTGGAAGTGTTTTTTATTGCAGTTGTTTCAGCTGTCATAGGTATATAAGCAGGTGATTTATTGTGATTTGTTCGTTTTCCTCTTAGAGAGGCCCGAGACGAAGCTTTGGAGCACGGTGAGTGTCTTCACTTCCATTTGGTGAGGGGTTGGGGGGGGTTGATTTTTTGTGATCTCCCTTTACAGTGCAGACTGACTCATGCCTAGTATGAGAACAGTTGATTGGTCCTCTGAATAGGGTTGTTTAAAATGCCAGCTAACCCCTTGAGTCGTCAAAATGTCCAACATTACTGTTCTTCCCTTACATTTCAGTCTCTGGCACTGCAATCCCATTTGCATGAGTAACTCTCACCCCACTCCACTACAACTTTCCACGTCACTCCATGAGACATAAGAGGCATGTATATCTCAAGAAAGAATAGTGCTATGAGGGTTTTCTTCCCTCTGTGGTACCTCAAAGCCTGTAAGTAACTCTTAAGTCACCTACAAGTAGTAAGGATTCCTTTTGAATCCATGAACAAGGCTAGAGCGGTGCTAAAGGGTCTTCTTTAAATTACTGAAAGAATGAGGGATTATTTCCTACTTGAGAAAGTGGCTGCCTGGAGATAGGTTTTCCACCAGCCCATTGGCGCTCTTCCCCTGTCCCAGAATGAGTCTGGTTTGAAGATGGACTCGGCAGTGAGGGACTCTCCACTCCTCTAGGATACACCCCCTCTTCCCCTAGATTGGCCCTTGCTTGAGGCCCTATGAATATCTCAGGGATGCAGCGCTGTGTACTGGTGATTGGGCATTGCAAACATATTCTGATGAATACTTCTGACTGCATTAGAATATCCCCAGACTGGACCTGGAAGCTTTCACAGCAGTGCTTCTGTACGCCACTTGGTGGCACCATACAGCTTTGTATTGACTTTATTCCATCCCAGACGTGATGAAATGGAGATGCATAAAAGCGCCACTCCTGTGCCCCGATGTCGGTTCCTTTCTTTATGCTCCTTCGAACGTGCCACCATGTGGAAACAGATGTCAGTCACAGACCCGCACGATATGTGCCTTTTGTGTTTGGGCTAAGGGCATGAATTATGTGAAAAATGAACACAAAGGTGATCTGGTACTGTGAAGCGAAGCTGTACGTAGCCGAGCATCTTAAAAAGCCACAGAAGTCCCGCTCCTGCTCGAAGTTGAGGGCAAGGACCCATTCCTACTCTCAAAGCTATTTCCACAACTGTTTCTCCAAATGTTCAAGGTTGTCTTGTAAGTCAAATTCCAAATCGAAGTGGAAACACAAGAAGGCCAAATAGGACTCGTCCCCATCCCGCCACTCTATCTTCAAAGCAGTTGCAAGGACATAAAGGTGTCATTTGGGATCTCTCTCGATCTCAGATTAAGGAACTGATTCCACAATTGGTCCCGGTGCTCCCTGAATTCCCTGGGTTATTGGCGGCACAGCAGAACACAAGGTATTTAATAAGGCCATTTTGCTCTATTTTAGCACTTCGGGTCTCTCTGGCGTGCCTGCAGAGGTCTCCATTTGAGTTGCTGCCGGAAGATCCATCACCTCTGCTGTCTGTGCCTCTCGAACTCTCCTCTGGTTACCCACCAACTCAGATGCTGACTTCCACTCCAGCCCCGCAACCTGCATCAATCTTGACGGCGCAAGAGGGGGACCCTTTGTCAATGTCTGTCTCCAAGCTGGACTCGTCTCATCTCCGACTGAGGCCGCATCCCAACTTCATTCCCACATACCTGATTCAGACAAAACACAGCCTCTACCACAAGTGGCCTTCAGTTGGCCCACCAGCTCTTCAGTTGAGACACTGAACAGAGTCTGCCGCCATTAGGACTTGACAGTGGTGATGATGGGAATGAATTTCCTCCACATTATGATGGCTGCAATTTTTTTATATGGACTTACAGGAGGTCAGTGGGCTTAATACTTCCCTAATTCCTTGCTGCCCCTTGGGTGTTCACGTAAGTGATGGCTGTGGTTGCAGCTCCATCTGTAACGTTGGGGGGGATACCAGTTGTTCGAGGCATGTGAGCTGTAGAGTCACATGCTGTGCATAGCTCGCCATCTGGTGTTGGGTCCCCATGTTTGCACTTTGTTTTTCTTCTAAGAAGTCTTTCCAGTCACGAGGTAGGTGACTCCTCCTTTCGGTGATAGTGCGCATGGGCATCGACTCCATCCTTAGATTGTTTTTTTCCGCCATCGGGTTCGGATGTGTATTGCTGCGCTCCGGTACCGTTTCTCGGACCCCTTCGACGCGCAATCCACTACCCTCGATGGTATTGTTATCGATCGCGGTTTACCATTCTTCGCGTATCGTCTCAACTCAAGACAACTTCGATCGGAAAACTCGTGTCGGGCCTACCCGCGCCGACAGCGCTAGCAGTCGATGGAATGGACTCCTTTCAAACTCTGCCCCGGGTGTCGTGCTAAATTTCCACGCATTGACTTGCACGAAGTGTGCAACCTCTGCCTGTCCCCAGAACATGACGAGAAAGACTGTGACGCGTTTCGATTGAAGAAGACGCTTAGTGACCGTCGGGCTCGACGTCACGAGATGCAACATCAAAACGGCTCCGCACCGGACATCCTCGGTGAAGATTCCGACACAGACCATCACGCTCAGGGAGCCGAGGAAGAAGAACAACATATCTCCGTGTCCAAAGCGACTCCGACATGGAAGAAGAGGAGCAGGTTACTCCGGCTCAACGTACCGTGAATAAAGATACCCCCTTGGCCCCTCAACAAACAAAGAAAAAGGCTCCAGGCCCTCCTCTGCCTTTGGGCCAAGGTCGGCACCGACGAAAAGTTTCGGACGCCCCCGGGCCCGGCACGAAACACAAAGAAAAGCCTTCCAGCTCGGGCTCGAGCCGTCCCCATATCGGTGACCAACCAACACCTTTGGCACCGAAGGCCAAACCGAAACATATTTCGGTAACAATTACACCAGTACCGAAAAAACCACCTTCGCCGAAACCGGCGAGTAAGGACTAAGACACTCCGCCTAAAGAGCCTCGGCCCGATGCCCCACCGTCGAATCCGAAGCAGAAAAGGCTGGTGATAAACCCAGAAACAGAACATATCCATGCCACCCTTCCAAAAAAACAGAAAATAGACCAGCTAGAGGATTACCACATTCCTCTCAAAAGGAAAAGTGTGGGTACTAACCCTTCACCACCTTACATTCCACCTCCTTCCCCTACTGATCCCAACCTACTCATTACACCCACAAGTTCACCATCACCTGACCCACAGGATGTCGGGGATGGGGATCAAGATAGGCCACAGGACACTGACCCCTGGGAGGATTATCACACTGACTCAAACACGGATAATGGCCCTGATCTATATCCGTCCAGACCCTCGCCACCGGATGATAACATTGGCTATATTGAGCTACTTAACAGAGCTGCTCAATATCACGGGGTGGAGCTGCATAAAGAAACATTAGATGAGGACTTTCTATTCGAGACCTTGAGTTCCACTCCGAAAGCCACTCATACACTGCCAATGCTTAAAGGGATGTTAAAGCACGCAGGTGAAATATTCAAAGATACTGTGAGGGCGAGAATAATTACACCTAGGGTGGAGAAAAAGTATAAACCTGCACCTATTGATCCCACTTACATCAAAGGTCAGTTGCCCTTAGACTCTCTTGTGGTTTCCAACGCTCGCAAGAGAGCTAACTCACAGACCACAGGTGAGGCCCCTCCTCCTGACAAGGAGTCCAAATTAATTGATGCCTCTGGCAAAGGAGTAGCTTCCCAAGCTGCCAATCATTGGTGCATTGCTAATACTCAAGCTTTATTTGCCCGATACG
This sequence comes from Calotriton arnoldi, assembly GCA_963921515.1. Classification (NCBI taxonomy): domain Eukaryota; kingdom Metazoa; phylum Chordata; class Amphibia; order Caudata; family Salamandridae; genus Calotriton; species Calotriton arnoldi. The sequence continues at coordinate 621,335 of CAWUFW010003894.1, read as the reverse complement.
ATAGGGCTCATTACGATGAGCTAGAAAAGCTCATGCAACTTCTCCCTGACGAGCATAAGGCTAGGGCTAATGATCTTATCCAGGAAGGCAAACTCATTACTAATACTTCCATTAGATGTGCCCTAGACGCAGCAGACACAGCAGCTCGTGCAGTGAACACTAGCGTACTATTACACAGGCATGCTTGGTTGAGAATCTCCGGATTCAAGCCTGAGGTGCAAGCCTTCATTCTCAACCAACCATTTGATAAAGAACATCTCTTTGGCCCAGCAGTAGATACCTCGCTGGAGAAAATGAAAAGAAACACTGAGGTCCCAAAGTCCATGGGGGCTTTGCAGTCCTCTACAAATAGGGGTTCCTTTCGTCTCTCCTTTTACAGGGGTGGTTCCAAAACAGTATCCACAGAAACTTCCTCCACCTCTTACAAGGGTAATAACCAATAACCCTCATCAAGAGGCTATTATAGAGAAAGTTTTAGAGGAAACAACGGAAAGGGAAGAGGCAGAGGCAACTCCACACGCACTTCCCCTGCAAACAAACAGTGACTTCCTTCAGGTACCCCCAGATCATTTCACTCCTGTCGGGGGACGTCTCTCTCAATTCCTACCTGTCTGGAATTCAATCACCTCAGACAAGTGGGTACTACAAATTATCCAATATGGTTACTGCCTGAAGCTTACAGACATTCCCCCAAATATTCCTCCAAGAGCACATACAATGTCAAAAGAACATATCACCCTTCTCAGGCAGGAGGTTCTCTCTCTGCTGGAAAAACATGCTATAGAGCCGGTCCCCTTACAATACCAAGGGACTGGGGTATAGTGCCTGTACTTCTTAATTCCCGAAAAAGACTGTTCTCTCAGGCCAATACTAGACCTCAGAGAACTAAATCCATACATCCAGTTGGACCACTTTCACATGGTCACACTTCAGCAAGTGCTCCCACTACTTCAACAAGGCGACTTTCTATCCACTCTGGACTTAAAGGGCGCCTATTTCCATATTCCCATACACCCTGCTCACCGCAAATACCTCAGGTTTGTGGTAGAGGGCCAACATTATCAATTCAAGGTCCTCCCATTCGGAGTAACTACCGCACCCAGGGTTTTCACAAAGTGCTTGGCAGTAGTTGCAGCTCATCTACGAAGACAAAGAATTCACGTATTCCATACCTAGACGACTGGCTCATAAAAGCCAGCTCACAAAAAAGCTGCCTACGCCACACTAAAAAAACAGTGCAACTACTACACGAACTTGGGTTCACCTTAAACCTGACCAAGTCTCATCTACAACCATCCAACATACAGGAGTATCTAGGAGCCACAATAAACACTCAAAAAGCTCTAGCGTGTCCCAACCCAGGCAGAATCCGCAACATGCAGACTCTAATCTCTCAGTTTCGGCCCCAACACTCATTACCAGCTCGAGTGTTCATGCAATTACTAGGAATGATGGTGTCTTGCATCCTAATCGTACCTTACGCAAGACTTCAAATGCATCCTCTCCAAGAATGTTTAGCAAGTCAATGGAACCAGGCTCCGGGTCGGTTATCAGATCTGGTGTTGGTGGACGGCCGCGCCCATCGCGCTCTGCAGTGGTGGAATACACAACCTTTCAAAAGGGCGGCCCTTCATCGGCCCGGTTCCACAGATAGTACTAACAACGGACGCATCGCTCACTGGCTGGGGAGCTCATCTCCAAAAACATACAATTCAGGGCATGTGGACTCTGTAACAACAGCAGCTCCATATAAACCATCTAGAGCTGCTAGCGATTTCTCTAGCGCTCAGTGTTTCAACTTCATCTAGTAAGCAAAGCTGTCCTAATACGTACAGACAACATGACAGCTATGTATTACATACAAAAACAGAGAGGGACACACTCTCTCCAGCTCTCACAACTAGCTCAAACCATCTGGAGATGGGCGATAAATCACAAAATGTATCTCCTTGCAGGACACCTTCCAGGAGTAAACAACCAAATTGCAGATCTGCTCAGTCGTCAACGACACCAGATCCACGAATGGGAACTCCACCCTCAGGTTCTCCTCCCATGCTTTCAAATGTGGGGCTTCCCAGAGATAGATCTGTTCGCCTCACACCGAAACGCAAAATGCCCAAACTTCGCATCCAGGTATCCACACCCATTGTCCAAAGGCAATGCACTATGGATGAATTGGTCAAAGATATTTGCCTACGCTTTTCCGCCTCTCCCACTCATTCCATTAGTGGCTCGGAAGCTCAAACAGCACTCCCTGACACTTATCCTAGTTGCTCCAACATGGGCCCATCAACCCTGGTTCACAATCCTGTTCGAGTTATCAGTAGTTCCTCACCAAAATCGACATCTTACTCCCAATCTCCTCACTCTGAGCCATTGAGACGTAAGACATCCAGATCCCAGTCATCTCAACCTTGCGATCTGGCACCTGAAATCTTAGTTTGGCTACCTCAATCTTCCGCCAGACTGCATGAATATCATCGAAGAGGCTAGGCGCCCTACCACAAGAGCATGTTATGCAGCAAAATGGAAGAGGTTTGTGATATACTGTAATAACAATCATATCAACCCTCTTGATGCTTCAATACAAAACATCATTTGCTATCTATTACATCTACAGCGTAGCAATTTAGCGTACACGTCTATACGCTTACATCTCGCTGCAATAGCTGCATATCTACAGAACAGACATCTGTCCCTTTTTAGAGTGCCTGCTATTAAAGCATTTATGGAAGGACTTAAAAGAATCATTCCCCCAAGACTTCCACCTGCTCCAGTGTGGAATCTGAATATTGTCCTTACAAGACTAATGTGTCCACCTTTTGAACCATTGCAAAGGTGTGAACTGCAATTTCTCACTTGGAAGGTAGCCTTCCTCATAGCTATCACATCACTGAGGAGAGTAGGTGAGCTTCAGGCACTAACCATAGAAGAACCTTTTTAACAAATACACCAAAATAAAGTGGTCCTTCGAACCAACCCAAAGTTCCTACCTAAAGTCATTTCTGCCTTTCATATCAACCAATCTGTTGAGTTACCTGTGTTCTTCCCTCAACCAGATTCTGTGGCAGAACGTGCTCTACACACCTTGGGTGTAAAAAGGGCATTACTCTACTACATTGAAAGGGCAAAACCTTTCCGTAAAACCAAGCAACTATTTGTTGCTTTTGCTCCACCACATAAAGGCAATCCTATATCAAAATCGGGTATTGCACGATGGATAGTCAAGTGCAGTCAAACATGCTATATTAAAGCGAAACGAACATTAACAATCCCCACTAGAGCGCACTCCACTCGCAAACTAGGGGCTTCTATGGCATTTTTAGGAAATATACCCATAGATGACATTTGCAAAGCAGCTACATGGTCTACACCACACACATTTACAAAACACTACTGTGTAGATGTATTAGCTAGACAGCAAGCTAGAGTGAGCCAAGCAGTTTTACGTACACTATTTCAAACAGCTGCAACAGCTACAGGTTAGCCATCGCTTTGGGAGATAACTGCTATATAGTCTATGCACAGCATGTGATCTACAGCTCACATGCCTCGAACGGAGAATGCTACTTAACACAGTATGCATCTGTTCTTGGCATGTAGAGCTGTAGAGTCACATGCGCCCACCCGGGTACCTATACCTGTTGCAGTACTATCTTACTTAGATATAATACACATCGACATCTTTATTTACTACTCTTACTAACTCCATCATCACCCTCTGCGGCAAAACAATCTAAGGATGGAGTCGATGCCCATGCGCACTATCACCGAAAGGAGGAGTCACCTACCTCGTGACTGGAAAGACTTCTTCGAAGAAAAACAAAGTGCAAACATCCGGACCCAACACCAGATGGCGAGCTATGCACAGCATGTGACTCTACAGCTCTACATGCCAAGAACAGATGCATACTGTGGTAAGTAGCATTCTCCTTTCCCTACCTCGATGACTGACTGTTAAAAGGGGACTCTCCACAATCAGTCAAAGAACTCTCCAGATGATGGCAACCCTCTTAACATCGTTAAGGTTCTCGATCAACAAGCCAAAGTCACACTTGAATCCTTCACATAGGTGGGGGGGCGGAGCTTGCCTGGCCTAAAGCTGGCCGCAGCTTAAACTAGCTCCGATCGCCGTCCGAACAATCTGTCCGGAATTGGCGTCATTCGAAGCCGAAAGTCGCCAGTTAAAACATTGCCAGGCAGAGGGCGGATGAAGCGATTGCTGTTGGCGTGGTCGCTGGAGCCTGAGGCGCCATCGGTGAGTAGATCTACAGAAACACCGCGCCCGGCCTGGTGCGGAGAGGCGGTGAGGCCTACTGCGGTTGCCGAGCGGTGGGGGTCCTCATGGTGGCGGAGCGCCTTACCGCTTGGGCCCGGCGGGCTCTTTTGTGCGCGTGTGACCTTGCTGCTGGCCCGATCGCTGTGGGGAGGCTCCCCCTTGCCAGCTGGGACACGTGCTGTGCGGCTCTAGCCGTGGTGAGCGGGCCGGCGCCTCCGGCGGCTCCTGGGGAGTGAGACCGTGCATTCCTGAGATAGCTGCGGCCCAGCGAGACAACGCAGATTGCGGTGAGCCAGCCTGACGCCCGCTGTGCGATTGCTGAGGGACATAATGTGTGCTGGGACATTGGGGCTGTCGGTTCACCTGGGACTTTGAAGGCCTATTAACCACATGAGAGCTGCTGCCCTGAGGGTGGTGAGTGAGTGAAAGCGCCCGGGCCCTCTTGTGTGGTGCATAAGTGACTATTGCCCTGGAGGCGCCGGTGTGGGGGTGGGGGGCTGTTACGAGATCTACACTCACATAGAGGTATACCTGGTAGTGGCTCTCCACTGAGAGAGACGCAGTGAGCCTGGATCTTTGCCTCCTTGCAGCGTGTGCCTGCCGCCGTTCGCAGTGGAAAAGGGCAGAATGGTGAGGGCGCGATCATTGAGGCTTAGAGAGCTGAGGACATTTGGCTGCCGTAGATCAGAGTGGGAGCGCATAGTCACTCTACAAGTGGGATCCTTTGGTCTCCTGGACCGGGCCGCTGGTAACGCAAGAGCCGGAGACCGCGACAAAATGGGAAAAGTAGACAAATCACAACCTAAGCTGCAGTTTGAACAGCGCAAATCCAGGCACAGGGATGAGGGTGCAGGGGCAGCTGCATCAGGACAGATGGACGATGCCAAAGAGCTAGGTGGAGATATCCGCCACATTCTGACAGCTATGCAGAAAAGCCTCACCACACAATTGATGGGAAGATAGATTCCCTATCCTACCGAATGGACCGCATGTCGGAACGCCTCGATAAGCACGCTGAGCACCTGGACATGGCGGAACGCCGTGTGTCGGAGGTGGAGGAAGCGCAAACGGAAAATGCCCAGAGGCAAATGGGGAAGCTCCTGTCTGTACTTCAAGACAAAGCGGAGGATTTGGAGGCCAGATCGAGGCGTAGCAACATAAGCATAGTTGGCCTTCCAGAATCCACAGCAACAGGTAATATGGAGGCGTTCGTGGAACAGCTGCTGGTAACTCTGCTAGGATGAGACACTTTTTCCGCAATGTTCATTGTGGAGGGAGCACACTGCTCCTTGGGCCCCAGACCACCTCCCGGGGCTCCCCCTAAACCTGTGATAGCCAAGCTACTCAATTATAGGGACAGGGACTTTGCACTGAAGAAAGCAAGGGAGTTGGGAGACCTCCGGTACGAGGGCTCAGCGCTCTCGCTGTTCCCGGATTTCACATTGAGGGTGCAGGAGGCGAGGCAGCAGTTTGCACCCATAAAGCGCAAATTAAGGGAGCAAAATCTGGAGTACGCTATGTTATATCCGGCAAAATTGAGTCATGATGAATGGCAAGGCCAGGATCTTCACAGACCCCAAGTCGCTGCAGAAGGCCCTCAAGGAGCTGGGCAAGCCGGGAACACAGAAACAAACGCCTGATACAGTGGAACAGGCCGGCGGGCCTTGCGGAGATCTGGACGAAAACGATTAATACTGAACTGAACGGTGACTCCTATCTCTTGACTCAGACATGCTGCACATGGCTCACAAACTATGATGGTTATATGGTAAATAAAGCTCGATTGAGACTCTAGGTCCGGTAAGGAATAGTATTAGGGGGACTACAGAGACATTGCCAGTCCTGGAGTTATAGAGCGTTACAAATGCCAATATAATCATTTACTTGCCTTATTCCTTTAAACTTAGAAGTTTCCCCGGAGATGTACTATTGACTATGTAGATTCATCAGGTTGCTTTGTGGGGACGTTTCCCTCTGAATGATACATATCGTTTACGGGCGGCGAGGCTGCTCTGGTAGACTAAGAGCGCTTGCCCGTAACATCCGCCCCTGTGTGTTAATCACTGTATGGCGAAATGTCAGACTTACTGTTTGAAGGTTGTAGCACTAGTTGAAGTAATAGTAACGGGATGGAGGGCTTTGTATCGTCTATGCCCAGTTGGGGATGGCATAGCGTCGGTGGGGGTGGGAATGTTTCTTGTTTAGAATTCACAGTATACACACGTAAAGTATGTAAGACTCATGCATTCAGATTGCTACAAATGGAGGGTAGGGCACAGATTACAGGTGGAAGGTATAAATGACGCAACATGAGATAGCACACAGCCATAAAAGCAGAATCCGATTTTTAACCTGGAATGTGAGAGGCCTAAATGATTTTAGAAAGTTGTGTAAAATAGTTGCTTATCTTAAAAGGCATGAAGTGGATTTGGCATTACTTCAGGAGACACACTTGTCCCCAAATAGTAATATGCTTACTCGTAAGAGACTCCTCTGCGTCTTCCAAGCTGCAGGGTTCACTTCTTACGCCACAGGAGTGCCTACTTGGGTTAACCCCAAACCATGGATTTTGCTGGAGGCACGGGATGTTGACCCTAATAGCAGATCCGCACTTTCTAGGCTATAGGAAAGGCTTAGATTTGTAGGTAGTTAACATTTACGTCCCCAACTATAACCACCCACAGTTTTACAATTCATTATTTGCACGACTGCGGAAAGACACTACACTGCCACAAATATGGGGGGGGGGATCCGCAACTGGATCGCTCTAGGGGTCCACCCCGGCGCCCCACAGCAGCAGCCAGAACTATATGCGATATCACCACACAGTTGGATCTTGTGGATGTCTGGCGAGCTAGTTCTCCCGGAGCAGGTGGGTTCACACATTACTCGGCCCGCACGATATTCATACCAGAATTGACTACTGGCTGATTTCCGGGACGCTGCTCCCCCGGGTTCGCGTCTGCACCCTATTGCCGCGCTCCTTTTCAGACCACTCTCTTATAATGCTTGGAAGCCGATCCGAGAAGGGCTGCTCCATTTACATGGAGGTTCCCTCCGTGTTTTCTCTTAGACACAGTATTCAAGGCAGAACTGGCTGTAGCCATTGAGGAATTCTTTTTCACCAATGCTGGCTCGGTTGAACATTTTTCCACAGTGTGGGAAACATTTAAAGTGTACATTAGAGGGGTAGCCATGTCCAAGCATGCGGGGGGTCCTTCGCTCAATCAGAAACCGATTGTCGATGATCAAGCAGCAATTGGGTAGATTAGGACAGGAAGCTCTTAATGGTGAGGACGCCCAGGCCTCTGAAGCACTGACAAAAACCCTCGGAGTACCATGAGGTAGCGGACAGTGAACTAAAACATATGGGGAAATATGCAGTAGCCAAAACCTATGGGGAGGGTGAGAGACCAGGCTTTGTGCTTGCTGCACTGTCACGTCACCAAAGAGAGTCAGCCTAGTTACCGAGTTGCGGGACTCAGGCGGCGACCTGCTGAGGGACCCAACAGAGATTGCCAACCGATTTAGCAGATATTACGCGGATCTGTATAGCTCTAAGGTGGTACCAGATTAAACGGCCATTCTGGATTACTTGGAACATATACAACTGCCATGGCTTACTAACGGGCATAGGGAGTATCTCATGAGGCCGCTAGACCCCTTCGAAATACAGGCTGCACTGAACGCCATGCGTGATGGGAGTGCCCCAGGGCAAGATGGGCTCACAGTATCCTTCTATAAAGCTTATAAAGATCTGTTGATTCCACATCTGAGCACCTTGTTTGAGGAGATGTGGGAGAATGGTGTGATGCCCCAGTCGATGAGGGAGGCCTTAATTGTTACTTTATTGAAGCCAGGGAAGCCATCAAATGAATGCGCGTCCTAAAGGCCTCTCTCGCTTCTAAATGTGGATACCAAAATATTCGCTAAAGTCTTAGCAAACAGGCTGGCACCATTGGTCCCGATCTTGGTGGGGTCAGAACAGGCGGGATTTGTTCCGGGACGTACTTTATCATATAATTTGAGAACAGTGTTTGGCCTGAGATTAAGGCGGCTGCGGTATTTCTGGACGCAGAGAAAGCGTTCGATTCTGTGGAATGGGTTTTCATGAAGGCGGCATTACGACGAGTGGGAGAGGTTTTTTCTTAAACTAGTGTCAGTACTCTATAATTTACCAGTCGCCAGGGTACGAGTTGGAGACGTGGTCACATCACCTATTAGGATCTCGAGGGGCACGCGGCAGGGCTGCCCGTTGTCCCTGCTGCTATACGCCATCGTGGCGGATCCACTGGCATGTGCCTTAAGAGAATACTATGGGCACAAAGGGATTTGCTTCCCGAATTACAATCTTCTAGTGTCAGCATATGCGGATGACATGGTGTTATATGTACGGGAGCCAGGGTCTAATCTAACACCACTAATTAATGAAGTGTTATAGTTTGGAGGGGTTTCTGGTTTAGGAATTAACTGGACTAAATCTATTGTATTTCCTTTGACACCGGCCACGACACCAATGGCTCTAGACTTCCCTCTGCAGTGGTCTTCTGATCCGGTGCGTAGGTCCATACGAATTCAGAGCTGGTGATGAGTGAGAATTATGGCAAGGCTATTGTTAGACTAGAGGAAGATATAGACCGGTGGATCTGTCTGCCATTGTCCCTAATAGGTCGCATCTCCTTGATGAACATGGTTGTCTTACCCAGATTCTTATTCCTCTTCTTAAACATTCCAATGGTGCTCCTGAAACATACCTTTCAGATTATACGCACACTGATGGTGAAATTGGCTTGGGCTGGAAAACACCAGCGGGTTAAATGGGACACTCTTACACTGCCCTATTCTATGGGTGGCCTTGGGGTCCGGACTTAGAGTTATATTATAGAGTCGCTCAGTGCTCACATGCACATTATTGGATACATGGACCACAGAATCTTCCCCATCTGCAGATTGAAAAGGTGGCGGTTGGACCTGGCAGCCTCCCTAAGAGACTGTTTCAGACCCCTATTAGACGTAACGGAGTACTGGACTCTGTCAATTCGACTTTACATGCATTGCATGATTTATTAAAAAAGACAGTCAGGCTCACTTTTATACCACCCCCCCCAGTTGCCGGTGGAATGGTGCCATTGGCTACCAATGAGCGCAGGTAGAGAGGTGATACAGGCTCTACGGTCACTTAACATCTCTACCATGGGTGATTTCTTTTTAGAGGGTAAGGCTCGCGCGTGGGCCGAGGTAGCAGCTGAGGAACATGACTTTACTCCACTCTCACAGTTCCATTTCCATAGGATCAGACATGCACTGCTAGGCGACGACCTCCAGGAGCCCCCTGAATTGCTTTCCCTCTCTTTCCTCTTGCGCTCTAAATCTCCCAATAAGCTGGTATTTACCATATATAACATGTTACAAGAGTTCAGGAGAATTCAGTATACCAAAGCCAGGTTGGAATGGCAAAGCGATCTGGGTGTAACGCTAGATGATGGCAAGTGGAGGTATTGCTGTGAGGTTACTCAGAAGGTCTCACTAAATGGAAGGCACAGACTCATCCATTTTAAGTTCCTCAATAGAGTGTATTATACTCCGGAGAGACTGCTCCGATATGGTTTGAGAGACACAGCCCGCTGCGAGCGATGCAGGGAGGACATGGCTGGATTCTTGCATATTACTTGGCTCTGCCCGCAGATCGCAGATTTCTGGAGTCAAATCTTTTATGTGTTAAATGAAATCACAGGGCTATCACTTGTACCCGACCCTCTGCTGGCTTTGTTGGGTTATACTAGGACGCTGCAGAAGGATGTCAGAAGGTTACTGGCTATGGGTTTGCTCCTCGCTAAACGTAGAATAGCAATGCATCACAACAAGGCCATGACATTCAGGCTGTGACTCAATGTTGAAGCCTCAATCTTAGCTCTGGATAAGAGCAGCTCTGACGTTTATTGCCCTGCAGGCCTCATGCACCCTGTTTGCCCACCTCGTCGGGTAGCATATGTATCCTGCAGTGGGATCTGAAGTCTCAGTGGGCCCAGCACCAAGGAATTCTGCCCGATATCATTCAGGTTTCAGAAGAGACTGCACAAAATCTGTGGTGGTGACAGCTCAACTGCAACCTGACCAGCAGACCCCTAGCCCTTCCCTACCCAGAGCTGACTGTGGTGACCGATGTATCCCTGCTTGGCTGGGGATGTCTTCTGGGATTGCTGGAGATCAGAGGACTCTGCAAATCTGTTGGAGCTGCAGGCCATCTGCCTGGCATTGAAGGCCTTTCTGCCGTTCATCAAGGGAAGGCTGGTGCAGGTTCCCACGAACAACACTACCGCCATGTGGTACTGCAATAAGAAGGAAGGGTCCTGTGCCAAGAGGATCTGCTCCTCTGGAGTTAGCCAGAGCATCATGGCATCTCCCTGATCTTGAACCACCTAGCGGGATCTTTAAATGACCGAGCAGACGAGCTCAGTCGGCGATGCCTAGCAGATCGCAAATAACAGTTGCAGGCCATCTTCTGACAGTGGGGAGAACCCTAGCTGCATCGTTTCACCACCGACAAGATGAATTCAGGCTAGAGTGGAGCACAGGACTCTTGTATGCCTTTCTGCTTCGTGCCTCTCCAGCCCTGAGTTCTGAAGGTAATCTGGATCAACTGGGCCCAACACTCCGATGCCTCAATGAGTATGAGAACTTACACTGAATTCAAAATGCAACAATATATGGCAGCATGTTACTCCAAATTCGAAAAGGGCAAATTCATGTCATATTGGTTTGGCGACTTACCTACACGTGATATTCTTCCCGGACAGGCGACGCTTCCGGCTGACATCACTTGCAGATTAAGTCAAGTGCAGGTACTTGCATCACTTGCAGGGTAAAAGAAACCATCATCCTGATCTTCTGCTTTTGCCCTACCCTTATAAAGGAGCAATAGGCCCTAATGCGCCCCACCTTTGATCACTTGGGTGTACAAACGTTTTAGTACAGAATCCTAAAAATCAGACCTTGAACATTTGCTTTGTCATGTTCAAGGCTTTATTTGAACAAGCATTGGCATAGCCAATAGGTCTCGCTTTTGGGACCTTATAAGTATTTAGTTATGCAGCACAATATCCTTGGTGCAACTTCAACTGTAAGCTTTTGTGTGTGTAAACAATTATGTGGAGTTGAATCATGTTGCGTGTAGTGGTATTATGTGGAGTGTAATTATGCTGGGTGGTGTTGAATTGTGTGGCCGTGAATTGTGTGGTGTGGAATTGTGTGGTGTAGCGTGTCACACTAAACATCCAGGTATGCTACACTGAATTGGATCAATCTACGGAAAAATAGATAATAAGCAATCTCCAAGAATTTAAAAAAAATAAAATAGAGATCTGTCTGTTCCCTAAAACAAACAGGTTAGCTGTCCCATGGCATCAAGGCTCGTGAGATATGGTGTATTTATTTGGAACTCCTAATCTTTTATTATCAAAAATATTTAAGTAAACGAGGCATTTTTCAATATTTATTATTCCTTCAGAGAATGGGAAACATGTTTTGATCGTTCTGTATAATGAAACATAAACACCACTCCCCACCAATGAGTATATATAATTTTATGTTGTTGGGAGAGCAGCTTTAACCATAGCGAGCTGAACATTGGTCGTGTTTTGGTTAAATGGCGCCCTCAGTCAGTCCTAAATAACAATTGTTTGGAAGAAAGAATCAAGCATTCAGAGCTGCTGACCTTGAAAATAGGGAACTGGGTTCAAGGCTCGGCATGCTCTCCCCGTGCCAACACCCCCACAGAAAAAAGGCAGAAACATGCCGATATTAAAAATGTAAATACCTATTATTACTTGCTACATTACATTTGGCTAAAATTTAGGCTTGGATTGTTTAGGAAACTAATGAAAAATTATTTTTTTAATTCCAAATTCAAATCTCTTTGTTGGAATGGCCACGTGGCCTGGTGCAGGCGCGCCACGAGACAGTGTACTTCAGACTGCAGCACCCCTCCCAGGCTATACACTCCTGATCACACCAGCATTCCAGAAGAGTGTGACGTGTTCGAGTCTTGATTACATTGGCAGATTACAGGTGCGTCCTCCACTTATGGACAGGAAACATTTATCGTATCTTGCAGATACTCACAATCTGCTAACAGATCTGACAAGAGCCACATGACAGTCACGAAATATGAAGCTAGCCAACTTCGAAAAACAACCCATCATCAGTGCGTGCAAGGAGCCGTGTACAGCAGAAAATGTTTACAGTAGTCCAGGTGTGCAATAAAGAATCAGTGTGCACTGGAAATTGTACAGCAGGATCATCCAAATTTGGCCCAGGTCGGCTGGATTCCCACTCGACTTTCAGGATAACTACCAAAGACGTAAATGACTGGCGTTAAGATTCAGTGCGTTTGCAGCTATGTTAATTTTACATTCCTAAAATCTGGCATGGACGTGGCCTTTGTGGAGAGGTGTGGTGCAGCGGCCAGGGCAGCTGACTTCGGAGCACAGGGTTCACGGTTCGATCCCCGGCTCCGGCGGCAGCTCAGCTCAGCACCATGTGACTCTGGGCAATAGCTCACTTAATTTCCACGACGGCCCCCAGCGCCTGAGACCCGTAAGGGTGAGTAGCTGCGCTATATAAAAACGGACTTACTTACTTACTTCCTGGACCGAAGTTTGTCACCCCGCTTTGTAAGAAATCATAACCAAGTCGACATAAGAAGACATCGGAACATGCTGATGCAGATTAGATCGTATAAAAAGCACATAAATTAAATGAAGCCCAATTTGCGCATAGAGTTCCAGTTAAAACGGAACAAAAGCGAATATTACGAAAACACGGTCTGGGCTGAAAACAAATTTAAAAAAAGCGTGCGCACGAAGTCCCAGTTAAAACGGATCAAAAGCACACATTCCCGAAACAATGGCTAGGCTGAAAGCAACTAAAATAATAACACACTAAACATAAGTGAAAATACCGTCGGATGAAGCACGTTTGCATCAACAGAAGCGAAAATACCATTGGATTAAGTGCGGCTTCACCACCCTTTAAACGCAACAATCCAAAAAGCTGAAGCAAGGCAAACTAAACAAGCAAGACGCGCGGCCGCGAGACGCGCTCTGTGGTGGGGGAGGGGGAGGAGCGTTGAAGCGCGCGCTTGGGAGAGCAAGTGAGAGGAAAGCCAGATGGCGCCTGATCGAGCGATGCGAGGAATGCGCGTTACTGTGCGCGTAACCGCACGCTCTAGGCCACACAAAAAGCTGTGGTCGGCTTTTTAAAGCCCACTCACTAAATGTCTCGCCAGAGCAGCGCATGCGCTGGCTCAGGCGAGACCTAAAACGACTGGGACTTTGCAGCCAGACTTGGAAAGGTGAAGCCTGATATAGATTGGTCACATTTATTCATTGTAACCACATCTTATAAAGCTCTTTTTTAACTTTTAATTTCAATTACTCAACCATTTTATGTAATTATGTGATCAATAAAATGTTATATTTGATCTGGGCCCAAAGTCATCTTAGTGGCTCAAAACAGGTTCAGGAGAGTGTGGTACCTGAAACTTCTGGGCATGAGCATCTGTCCTTCAATCGGGCTACTGCTTCAGGAGGATTTTCTGTTGAAGCACCAGGGCAGGGTTCTGCACTTGATCCTGCGTAATCTCCACCTCCATGTTTGGAGATTGAGTGGTGGCATTTGACTGGGTTCCATCTACCACTGGAGATGTAGAGGACATCCTTGCTGCCAGGCGTTTCCCTAAAAAATCCATTTACAGCAGATGCTGAAACAAATTTTGTGGTGTCGTGTGAAACCCGCAACACAGACCATAGCCATACTTGGATGGTTTATTGTTTATTTGTCTTTGGCCCAGCAAGGGCTTGCATTTGGCACCATTACGGGTTATTTGACGGACCTTTCGACCTTCTTGCATTTACAGGCGCTACCGTTCCTATTTAAAAACCCATGTTGTGATGGGTTTTATAAAAAATTTGACACACACGTTCCCTCCCAAATAGTTTGTGATGCTACAGAGGGACATTAATTTGGTCCTGACTTTTCTCATGTGTACTCCCTTCAAGCCAGTGCACAGCTGCTTTTTGCGTCTTTTGACTCTAAAGACTGTCTTCTTTGTCGCAATCACTTGAGCTGGTTCTCCCCGTGCAACCACCCTACACCATCTTTTTCACAGACAAACTGGTACTGAAGACCAGGGTGGCCTTCTTGCTGAAAGTTGTGACTCCTTTTCACGTTGGCCAATCCATCACCCTCCCTATATTCATTGCCCCATCTCGCACCTCGATCGGGGAGAGACTTCATTGGTTGGACCCCAAAAGAGCTTTGAGCTTTTACATCAACTGCACCAAAGACCATCAGGTGGACAAACCGCTTTTTCTGGAGTTCTCTTGGGCAAAGGATGGCAAGGTGGTGCATGAAAAGGGCTTTATCAAGGTGGATAGTCCTTTGCATTAACATCTGCTACACCTTGGCTAAAAAGCAGCCTCTGGAATGACTTGGGGACAATTCCACCAGGGCCAAGGCTGCCACGTCTGTTTTGGCATGCTGAGTGCCTGTCAGTCTCTGTCAGGCTTCAGCCTGGGTGTTGGTGCACGCATTCATAAAGCACTACTGCCTGAACAGCCAGGTCCGACAGGCAGGACATTTCTCCTGTTCAGTTCTGCAGGACTTTCTGGTCTGAGCCCACTCAACAGATTCTCCAACTTGGAAGGTACTGCCAAGGTATCCATTCTAAAGTTGAGAAATCTGCAGTTAGAAATATTCATCAGAAGAACAAGTTACTTACATTCGGTAATTATCTTTCTGGTGTATACGGTATCTAACAGCAGATTCCTCACTGCCCTCCTACCACCCGTTCTGTGGAGTGGCCTCTTTTTTCTATGTCACACGTTTCTAAACATGAGATCTGCACACTTGTACCACTAATCGTATTGAGCTCTACTTCGGAGGTTGCAGAAGTAGTCCGTAAAGAAACTGACATCAGCATGCATTGGTGGCACAGATCTGGGGCTCCACCCAATCACTTCCGGGTTGGAACAGAGTCAACACAAAGCATCATGGCACCACATAGTAGTGTGCGGGAACAATGCTGTGAAAACTTCCTGATCCAGGTTGGCACCTGAGATATTCTAATGGTGAGGAATCTGTGGCTAGATAGAGTATCCACCAGAAAGGATAAGTTGTTCGTTTGGGCTGCTGCAGAGCCTTGCTTTTTATTCGTTACTTCAGAGTTATTAGTTTTTGTGTTGCTAGTCTATATTTTCAAAACCACTTTTCACATTGCCATTTTTGCATCTTTTTGATGGTCCCTTGTTTAGCAATTGTGCAACTTGACTGAGAAACCCCTAGACTGCAGTACGAGTATTCAGTGGAAAAGATTCAGATAGGCAGTGGCCATAGTGTGCCAATACGTTCAAATTCCTGCTGATACCATCATAGAATACAAGTGGTACGCTTTTAAGCTCTTTCATAAAGTACATTGCAGATGACATAAAGGTAAATTGCAGGCGGATTACATAAGGGCAAAAATGGAGAAAGCACGCCCCTTCGAAAAGAATGGCGAGTTGGTGGCCTTACTTAATTTAAGGCTCTGTTATACAAATTCAGCAGTTTCGAGGACGACCAGGGACCGACAAGCAGCTCTTTTAAACAGCCCGCAAGTGTTGCAAGAGAAGTCCTGCTTCATGTGTCTCGGCCCTGTTCCCTCATCTTATCCTCACCTCCACTTCCTTGTTTTGTACTGGGTCAGACCTGATTTCAGACCTGCATCAGTTGTCAAGCACTGATGCAGGATGGGATTAAAAACTGTGACCACTGAGTCCTTGGAGGCAAGCAGTCAACAAGCCACACCATGCACATGGGTGCTTCTTTGGCAAAGCTGGTCCTTGTAGCTAGCAGATTTCTACTCCCTCTGAAGTAAACCATTCTTCAGCCCACTAGGAAACGGGTAATTGTATATGCCTCTCTTCTGATTGGGCATGGAATGTGCATATCTCCTAAGATGCATGCCGTTTTTGTCTTCCCTCCAGCGATTTTCGATGCTTCATCTGGCTACAAGACGAGAGTATGAGATGACTCTAACATGTGTCTTGATGAGGTCATGCCACTAGTACACAAGTACATTAAAAGGGAGGGTAGTGAGCTGTATGTTTCGTAACCAGGTAAATGTACAGAATCCGGGCCAGTGTGTCGGGCTCTGTGTCGTTGGGTTAACACTACTTTTCAAAAAGATTGATAGGCTTTGGGGTTGCAAGGAGCAACAGGATAACTTGCTGTCCACTCTAAAACGGCAAAGAAAAGCAGATCTGTTAAGACTTTCTGCACCAAGACTGCAGAGAGAGGATGAAGAGAAGCTTCAAGTGACTTCGCACCAAGATTATAAAGGGGGTCTGATACACCTTAGTCATGCGACTGAGACAAAGGCAGTTAGCTCAACTTTGCTCACACTAGTATTGCGGTGTAGAGTTAATCAGTCTGCTCCGCAACAAGGTGGAGGACTTCAGCTTGCCCCCTACTAAGATGTAGAAAAGGCATCAGTAAGCACGTGCTGCACGAAGATGTCGGGGAAGAGTGGAGTAGCCTGCAGATCATGTGCCTCCCTTCCCACAGCCCTTAACTGCTGCTAGTAGATGCGAAGTATCCATCTCTATATTTCCTGATCTCTTAATCTCAGACCCAGCTCTGCTTAATTTATTGATGTGGCATCTGTGTAGCTTAGACAGAGCAGAAGTGTTCGCTCTCTCCCTCCTGGTGTCCCTCAAACAACATAGGCTCTAATCAGCTTTTTTATTTTTTTTCTATGCAGAACTAACAGTAGCAGACCGGAGACAGAAACGGGAAATCCGCCAGCTGGAACAAGAGCTGCACAAGTGGCAAGTCCTGGTAGACAGCATCACCGGTAATTCAAGTACTTGGGGGTACTATAGCAGAATGTGCAGCCCCATATGGTACTATCACTGCGAGTCCAGTCCTTGAGGAGGCTTTCCACTGGTTGCAGTAGCCTTCAGAGTGCTGTGGGAGATCTGCCACGAACAGTCCAGCACCGGGGGGCGGGGGGGAGGGAGACATGGGGCAGGGAGAGAAACCTCTCCTAGTGGTAGTATAGGGATTTCCTACCTGGGAGGAGGCGGGTGCACTCGCACATAGAATCCAGTCCCTGCTGTACGCTGTTGCAAAGAACCCTACCCCTAGCAGGTTTAATGATGTGAACTACAGCCCCTGGGAACACAATTCCATAGTACTCAGCCCACAGGGAATAGAAGAGGGGTATATATTATGACTTTAATTCCATCCTAGTCCGATGGGGCCTATCACATGAAGTTTGGGCATTTGTAGCATGATCTGTTACAAAGCTCATCCCTCGCTGGGTACTATCACAAGACGCTCAGACTATGTGGCCCTGTGCCAAGGAGCCCAGCCCATTTGGAAGGTTGTCTACTAGATTCTGTCCCTTGGAGGTACTCTAGGAGACAGGAGCAAAGAGACTCCAGCCCCTATTTGTTGAGGGTGGGTGACAGTGGTTTGGGTTGCTATTGAAGAAACTGTCCCAATGTTATACTTTCGTAAAGAACCCAGCATGTAAGTGACTGTGTCAGACAGACTGCTCCCTCTAGGGTATGCTGCGATAGCACCCCAAGAGTCCAGACATTTGGCCCAGTTGCTGAAGTAACATGTTTTGTAGCAAGACCTGCATTTTCTAATGGCTTTGTAATGATTCATATTTCTCTCTCACAGGTATGAGTTCTCCAGACTTTGATAATCAGACTCTGGCAGTGCTGCGGGGTCGCATGGTGCGCTACCTCATGAGGTCTCGAGAGGTAAGCCTGTGATGCGATGGAGCAGTCCTTAAGAGTAGGTCATATATCTTGCCAGTGGTCTGCTCTCCTGTGTTTTTTTTTTATGGCAGGGCATGAAAACACAAGAGGTAGCTATGCAAAATCCAGTTACCTGGGCATACACAAGATAACCGCAAATACCAAATTAACCCATGATAATACTACAAGGCCAAAATCTAAATATGGCATGAAGTGGACCAGCCTTTTCCCCGTAAAGCAGTTTCAACTTTAGGCAAGGCAGCATTTTGTCTTCAATGAAAAGACAGGTTGGCTATTGGAGTCTTTAAGATTCTTAGTGTTGAGGAGAGCCAATGCAGCTGCATGGGAATGAGTGCGATAATGAGGGTAGGCGTCCGGGATGAAGCGACAGCCTTAAACTAGAATTTACTAGCCAAAACACCATTTGCACGTCATTTCAACCTGTTTTCCATACTGTAAGGAGTGCTCATTTCCCCTTCTGTCTTTCTGTAAAACAATTCTAGGCAAATGCTTGCTCCTGTCTCCATAGGAAGGGGCAATTTAAATATTTATCAACAGACAATTTACAGAGTGCTATTCATACTATATCTGGGAGTCAACAGCGTTTGGCCTCGCATCTCGATACTAGTGCAGCTGGTTTTGATATACACCTTCCACCTTATTTTATTTCTACAAACAAGTACTTTTGTGCCTAGACTTTCAACGGGATCAAAATTTGGAAGGTTCTCCAGAGTCTCAGTGACACTGCAATGAGAAAGGGTGTTGGCCATGTGTGTAAAAGAGAGAAAGCTGCACTGATTCATTTTTCATTAGTGTTTTGATGTACACCAGTCTTCTCTGCACGTGGGAGAAAATCAGAGTGAAAAACTGAAATAAATTAACCTGCGCCTCTGCTGACAATGTTTTTTTTTACTATGGGCTTCCTAGAATTCTAAAATGGAGAATCTGCGTACTTCTAGACTTGAGCAGCCAGTCTCTTCATTCGCTAAAGTTTAGCCAGAGGCAGTAAACATTATTTGTGATCCAAGTACTTGATCATGGGTTTCATCTTAAAAATGATAAATATTAGAATCTGAAAGAGACACGTTAGTGATAGATTCCTTACCTTAGAATATCCCCAGGCGTCAGACTGGATCCGGAAAGTTTTTTGTCAGCAGTACCCCTGCGCGTCGGTAGGTGGCGTCGTGCGGCTCCCCGTCCGTCGCTGGCGTCGTAAGCGCCGAGATGACGTCACGGAGACTACTTAGGCGCCACCCATGCGCGCTGACGTCAGTTCTTTCTTTTTCCGCGCCAGCAAGCGCAGATCCGGTTAGAGCACGTACCTTAGTCACTTTTTGACTATTTAATTTTGGGACTTTTGTCTCTACTTCTTTGAGTCTTGACTCCTGGTGCCACGTAGGGATGCCTGGGTTTAAATCCTGCGGGGCCTGCCGCCGTACGATGTCGGTGGCCGACCCCCATGGCGTCTGTCTCTACTGTCTGGAGCGCGACCATGACTCCCGGTCATGTTCCGACTGTCTGGCCATGGCTCCGAAGGCTTTGCAGGAGCGGTCCCGAATGCTGCTGGAGGCCCAACAGTTGTCTCCGCGCCGTTCGAGGTCCAGGGGTCGCTCGAGGGACCGGCCGCGGAGTCATCATCATCACTCCTCGGGGTCCAAGTCTTCACCCTCGGAATCGGGTAAGCGACGTCACAAGAAAAAGTCGAAGAAGCGCGTACGCTCTCCGACCTCCCCCCGTCGGTCTCCGGACGCGGACGAGGGGGCCTGGGGTCCTTCCCCCGTGGCTCCGTTGGAGCCTGTCAGTCCCGCGGCCTACCCTCCATACCTGGGTCCGTCGGCGACTCCGGCCCAGGTGCAAGAGTTTCTTGCCGCCATGGACCGCCTTTTCGGACCTAGGGCTCCCGCCGGCGCGCCTTCGGGCCCCGCGGTCCCTCTTGAGGGCCCTTGCTTGCCACCGGCGCCGCCGACGGCCCCGGCGCCGCAAGGTCCTCCGCCGGCGGCTCCGGCGCCGCAGGGTCCTCCGCCGGCGGCTTCGGCGCCCCCTGCGGCTCCCTTTCCGGCGCCGCCCTGGGTTCCGTTCGTCCCACCTCCGCCCTTGCCCGAGTTTCCGGGCGATTTTGCTCCGGCTTGGGTCCCTAAATGGGGCTTGGAGCCGGAACGGCGCCGACCGGCGCCGTTCCCGGCGCCAGTGGAGCATTTGTTTTCCTCTGTGCCTCCCCCGCCGCTGCAGCCTGTGCCTCGGGCTGTTGTGGAGGGGGAGGACTGGGAGGGGTCGGAGGACCCTCTTGCACGGCAGTGTGAGTCCGAACAGGAGTGGGCAGAGGACTCAGAGGATGCAGGTGGCCTTGACCTCTCCTCTGAGCCTGGGTTTGTGTCTCCTCCCACTGTCATGGAGGAAGGCGCCACATACACCGTGGTGCTCCGTAGAGCAGCTGAGGCTCTTGACCTTGACTTGCCTACTGTTACCCTCCGGACTAACCTCCTTACTGAAGTGCTTCAGCCGGCGGCAAGTTCTATGGAACCTCTGCTTCCATTCAATGAGGCCTTGACGGATGTTTTGATGGGTACCTGGTCTAGGCCAGCCACAGGGTTTCCTGTGGATGAAAACGTGGCCAGGCGTCACCGCCCAGCACAGGGTGACCCTGCCTTTTTAATGACTCATCCAACACCGGAGAGCCTGGTCATTCAGGCCTCCACTTCCCAAACTGCATTCCCTACCACTCCGCCGGATAAGGAATCGAAAAAGCTGGAGCAGTTTGGCAAAAAGTTGTTTTCCTCTGCCAGCCTGGGGCTGTGGTCAGTCAACACCACATGCCTCTTGGGCCGCTATTCTCACGCTGTGTGGGACACGGTGGCGCAAACTCTGCCCCAGTGCCCGGAGGAGGTTCGGGCTGTGCTTTCCCAAGCTGTTGCGGAGGGGAAGGATGCCGCGAAGTTCGCCATTCGGTGTGGGTTGGACACCGCGGACTCTTTGGGGAGAGCCATCTCCATGACGGTGGCCTTGAGGCGACACACCTGGCTGCGGTCCACAGGGTTTTCGGGGGATGCCCAGAGTTCCCTCATAGACATGCCTTTTGATGGTACTCGCCTGTTTGGCGATAAGGCAGACAGTGCGCTGGAGCGTTTTAAGGACTCTCGGGCTACAGCCAAGTCCTTGGTTCTCTCCACCACACGCCCGGCCACGTCTACCTTTCGTGGCCACGGAAGGGGCGCCCCTACACGTCCGTTCGGCCAAAGGCCTGCGCAGAACCAACCTCAGCGCGGGCGTGGTGGCTGCCGTGGCGGCACAGGGGGCCAGCGTGCGGGTCAGTCCACCTCTGCTCCCGCAGCATCCGCCTCAAAGCCTTCCTAGTCCGAGCTTTGGGGTGCACCCCACGCCGGTGGGCAGCAGGATTCAACATCACCTCCCCCACTGGCGCTCTGTCACTTCGGACAGGTGGGTGCTGCAAATCGTCCGGGGCTACTCCCTCCCCTTCGAGTCTGCCCCCCCGGCCATGCCACCTCAGTTCCACCGCATGTCGGGGGATCACTTGGCGCTTCTCCGACAGGAAGTCACGGCCCTCTTGGCCAAGGGGGCCATCGAGCGCGTTCCTGGGCCAGAAGTAGGACATGGTTGTTATTCCCACTACTTTCTGGTCCCCAAGAAGGAGAAAGGGGGCTTGCGCCCCATCTTGGACCTCAGGAACGTCAATCGCTTCCTCCGGAAGGAGAAGTTCAAGATGTTGACTCCGGCTCAGGTCTTGGCTGCCCTCGACCCTGGATGGTAGCGTTGGACTTGCAGGACACATATTTTCACATTGCCGGCCCACCGGTGTTACCTGCGGTTCACGGTAGGCCAGGAGCATTTTCAGTTTGCCGTGCTCCCCTTCGGCCTTACCAGCGCCCCTCGGGTGTTCACGAAAGTGATGGCGGTGGTCGCAGCTCATCTGCGCAGGTCAGGGGTGTCAGTCTTCCCCTACCTCGATGACTGGTTGTTGAAGGCGGGCTCGCCCCAGGCCGTCGTCACCCACCTTCAGACTACGGCCGACCTCCTGCATTTGCTGGAGTTCTCCATCAACGTGCCGAAGTCGCACCTGAGTCCCTCTCAGAAGCTCCCCTTCATCGGAGCGGTTCTGGATTCGACGCAGTTTCGGGTTTATCCTCCCGAGCAGCGAGTCCGGGATATTCAGGCTATGATTACGATCTTTCAGCCTCTATCCCGGGTTTCAGTCAGGATGGCCCTCCGGCTCCTGGGCCTGATGGCCTCCTGCATTCTGCTAGTGCAACATGCCAGGTGGCATATGCGGGCTCTGCAGTGGGACCTGAAGTTCCAGTGGGCACAGCATCAGGGCAACCTGTCCGATCATGTCCAGATCTCGGAGGGCACTGCACGACAAGTGCAGTGGTGGCTCACGAATCGCGATTGGGTCAATGGCAGATCCCTCTCCCTTCCCCAACCGGAGCACACAGTGGTGACGGATGCGTCCCTCCTGGGATGGGGTGGCCACTTGGGAGAGGCGGAGATCACTGGCCTCTGGTCTCCGGCGGAGTCCCGGCTCCATATCAATCTTTTGGAGCTTCGGGCGATCCGACTTGCACTGAAGGCATTCCTTCCCTCTGTCCGGGGAAGTGTAGTGCAGGTGTTCACGGACAACACCACCGCCATGTGGTATTGCAACAAACAGGGCGGGGTGGGGTCGTGGACCCTATGTCACGAGGCTCTGCGCCTCTGGACATGGCTGGAACATCAAGGCATTTCCTTGGTGGTTCAACACCTGGCAGGTTCTCTGAACGCCAGGGCGGACAAACTCAGCCGCCGGTGCTTGATGGATCACGAATGGCGTCTGAACACTGACGTGGCGCAAGGTCTCTTTCTGCAGTGGGGAGAGCCTTGGTTAGATCTATTCGCCACCGAAGAGAATGCGCAATGTCATCAGTTCTGCGCTTTGGAATTTCCAAGGCGGCACTCGCTCTGTGACGCTTTTCGTCGCGAGTGGAGCTGCGGTCTGTTGTACGCCTTTCCGCCTATACCACTTCTGCCCAGCGTGCTGAAGAAGATTCGGCGCGACCGGGCCCAAGTCATCCTTGTGGCTCCGGATTGGGCACGAAGATACTGGTATCCCGACCTACTCAACATGGCGATCGATCCCCCGATCCGACTGCCTCTTCGGGAGGATCTTCTGTCGCAGCAGCAGGGGACGGTCCTCCACCCGAACCTGTCCAGCCTCCACCTCCATGCGTGGAGATTGAGCGGCGACAGTTGACAGCTTTCGATCTTCCTCCCGAAGTCTGTGATGTCATTCTGGCAGCCAGGCGTCCCTCCACTAAGACGGTATACGCCTGCAGGTGGAACAAGTTTGTGGCATGTTGCACAGCAAAGTCTGTGGATCCCCTTTCTGCCCCTCTTTCTGAGGTCCTTCTGTTCCTACTATCCTTGGCCCAGCTCTGGGCACTATCAAAGGTTATCTTTCGGCCACCTCCGCCTTTCTCAGGCTTCCAGATCAGCCTTCTCTCTTTAAGTCCCCGGTTGTTAACCGCTTCCTGAAAGGCATTACACACATGTTTCCTCCCGTGCCTTTCATAATGCCTCAATGGGACTTAAATCTTGTCTTGACCTATCTGATGTGCGCTCCTTTTGAGCCCCTTCATAACTGTCCTTTACGTCTTCTTACTCTAAAGACGGCTTTCCTGGTAGCTATCACCTCTGCCAGAAGAGTGAGTGAGCTTCAGGCTCTTTTTTCTAAACCTCCTTTCCTTTCATCCGGACAAGGTGGTTTTAAGGACCCGTCCTTCTTTCTTGCCAAAGGCTGTCACGCCCTTCCACATCTGGCAGACCATCACTTTGCCCACCTTCTTTCCGCCTCTGCATCCTTCAAAAGAGGAAGAGAGGCTCCACCGTCTGGACCCAAAACGTGCGCTCTCGTTCTATCTGAAGCGCACACAACAGTTCCGGGTGGATGACCAGCTCTTTGTTGGCTACGTGGGCGCCAAAAAAGGTCGGGCCGTGCACAAACGAACCATCTCTCGGTGGGTCGTTTTGTGCATCAAAGCGTGTTACTCGTTTGCTAAGAAGGAGCCTCCTGTGGGGCTGCGTGCCCATTCTACCAGGGCAACGACAGCCACTACTGCCTTGGGACGCGGCGTTCCCTTGCAAGATATTTGTCAGGCAGCTACGTGGGCCTCGCTGCACACGTTTACCAAGCATTACTGCCTTGACAGTCAAGTCCGGAGAGACGGCTTCTTTGGCCGTTCTGTTCTCCGTGACTTTCTGGTGTAATCTATTCGCAAATCCACCACCGGGGTTGGTATTGCTGGGGTATCTATTCTAAGGTAAGGAATCTATCACTAACGTGTCTCTTTCAGATGCACAAGTTACTACTTGTGTAACGATATATCTGTAAGAGACATTAGTTAGTGATAGAACGGGGAGGATGGGTGGGGCGGTAAGGAATCTGAGAACTGATTCTAGGGTTAAGGTCATCCCTTGCAGGGCCCTAGTTTCATGGCACCAGTGGTCAGTTTCTTGCATGGCTCTGCGTTCCTGGCGCGGAAAGTCGTGTACAGAACTGATGTCAGCGCGCATGGGTGGTGTAAGAAAGTGGCTCTGTATATACTGCACCAAAGTAAGGTTCAGTGTGCACAGAGTCCACAGTCCCCAGAGGTTTGGCAGAGGCTAAAGTTAGATATAACCTTACTCTCTAAAGTGGTAGCTTGGTCGAGCAGTAAGGCAGTATCAGAGGACAGTGTAAAGCATTTGTTGTACACACTCAGTCAGCAAATGAAGCCACACACTCAAGAACTGAACTCTAGGCCAATGGTTTGTATATAAAAATATAGTTGTTTTATTTTAGAACCAACAATGGGTGTCAAAATATACTTTCTCAGAATGAGATGCTTTAGTTAACTACTGTTCAATTGGCAATAGACTTTTGAATGCAATAGTTACAGTTGTTGCAATATGCAACACAATTTTAAACACAATTATACATTGAGCTCAATGGAAATTTCTGGTTAAATGCAATAGATTACTTTTTGGATTACTTTTCTAACCACGGGACTGGATCTTGGATTCAGTCCCGGGACACTTCCTGTAAACAGGTGAGAAAAAGCGTTTTGGTTATGGTAGTGATTTTTGAGGAATATTACTGTATTTCAAAAGTTGACACTTAGAAACTTTTCTGGGTAAAATTACCAATGTTATCCTAGGGAAGGAAATACAGTTTGCAAGCAAAGTATGTTTACGTTACTTTTGTAATCCAGTGCTGGACTCCTAGGTTCAGCACTGGGACATTTACTTAAAACAGGTAAGTAATTACGTTTTGTAGTTTGTACGATTTTTAAAGAATATTTGTATGATTCAGAAATCGACACTTAGAAACTTTTTCAACAAAAAGCAGGCAATGATATCCTATGAGAGGAATTTCCAGTTACTGGTAAGTACGGTAAAAATTACTTTTCATGGTCGGTACTGGACTAAAAGATGCAGTACTGAGGTCTCTCCTGATAGTAGGTGAGTAATTCGGAATTCGTTACTGTTGTGATTTTTAAGCAATATTTTGGTATTTCAAAAGTGGACACTTAGAAGAAATTTCACAGAAAACCAGTCAATGGATCCCTATGTAAGAAAATTCAATTCGCCGGTAAGTTACTTTTAACGTTACTTTTGTAATCCAGTGCTGGACTCCTAGGTTCAGCCCTGGGACATTTACTTAAAACAGGTAAGTAATTACGTTTTGGTAGTCTGTACGATTTTTAAAGAATATTCTTGTTTTCAAAAGTCGACACTTAGAAACTTTTGGAAGAAAAAGTGTCCATGTTATCCTATGAGGAAAAATGAGTTATCGGTCTCGAGGTAAGTAATCGGTCTTTTGAGTTAGGGTTCTGGGGTTAGACTCAGGGGTCTCCCAGGGTCAGTGATGCACTGTTGTTGCACCCTCAGCGGCACTAGGGCGGCCGGGTGCAGAGTGTTGAGGCCCAATGTTATCCTATGGAGGATAGGGGGACTCCGGTTGGTGGCGGCTGGCAAGCAGGCCACGGGGTTGTGGGAGCAAAGCTCCTAGGGTTAAGCTCAGGGCACGTTGGGGACCAAGTTAGCACCAAAGAGGCACCCTCAGCGGCACTAGGGCGGCCGGGTGCAGAGTGCTGTTTTGAGGTCGGGTGCCCTGTTGATTTCAATGGAAATTTTCGGTTTTGGTTTTCAGCTGCAGGCTCGGTCCAGGAAGACTTCCAGGAGGAACCAACAGCTGGGCAGGTAAGTTGGAGGGCTCGGGGACGTAGGTGCACCTCGGGTTCCTTTCTCCAGGGCGCAGGGCGTCTGGATGCAGGGGTGTCTTTTGAGGTCGGATTTCACCTTACCGGGCCACTCGCGGTTGGGGGTTCTCCGTGCAGAGGCTGCAGGCGACGTCGGGGAGTCCTGGAGGGGTCAACCCACGGTGGACTCGGACTCTGGAGAGCTGGGGGACCTCGCTGGGACCGGTGGGCCACTTGAACTCGGGCTGTAGGCGACGGGTGCAGTGGTGGTTCCAGGCGTCGGGTTTCTTTCTCCTCAGCAGGCTCGGAGTCTTTGTTTGGTGTTTCTTTTGAACAGAGCTGCTGTTCACAGGAGATCCGGTCTTTGTTGAAGGCAGTCAGTCCTCCCTGGGGTTCTGGAGGTCGCTGGCTGCAGGACAAGACTATTTTTGGCGCAGGATCTCTGGAAACTGCAGACGGGCCGGTAGGGCTGGGGCCAAGTCAGTTGTTCTCTGCAGTCTCCTCTGCTGGGCGTCTTCTTTCGTCCTTTTTCTTCTTAGGTTGCGGGAATCTAAGGAAGGAAGGTTCAGGGTGCCCCTAAATACTAGATTTAGGGGCGTTACAGGTAGGTAAAGGGCAGGGACCAATGGGTCCCTGCCCTGGGGTGGGTACACCCCCTATCCTGCCACTCTCCTGTGGGAGGGGGCAGGAGCCTAGTCCTGATTGGGCAGGGCTCCCCATCTTCAAGATGGCGAGAGCCCGGAGATGTGCTTCACCTCGCCTCCCCCACCTGAGGGGTGGGGTTGGCAGAGGGTGGCACACCCCCTTTCCTCCCTTGGTGTTTCCCTCCAGTCTTCCCACCAGGATGGGGGAGGAACCGGTGGGGACCAGTTGCTGAGTACAGCAAGTGGTGTGGGGAAGCTCACAAAGGCGGAATGCCTTTGAAGCTTCCCCCTGCCCATCCTGGGGGAGGGGGCCTAGCACCTCACCCAGGACGTGCATTGTTGCAGGCCCGGGAGAGCGGATGGCTCTCTACCCAGGGGTCCAGCAACATGTCTGCTGTGTGGCAGCCTAGGCAGCCCCTCAGACAAGACGTGGATTGTAGGTTAGGTTCAGGGGGTAACTCTAAGTTGCCCTCTGACGTGCATTTTACAGTAAATCCCACACTGGCATCAGTGTGGGTTTACTGTGCTGAGGAGTTTGATACCAAACTTCTCAGTCTTCAGTGCAGCCATCATGGTGCTGTGGAGTACGTGCTGACGACCTCCCAGCACCATATACTCGGAATGGCAGCCCTGCACTTACAGTGCCCAGGAATGGGCCTGGGTACTGTAGGGGCACAGGGCTCATGCACCTGTGCCCTCACCACTGGCATAGGGCACCCAGCTAGAGGGGTGACTGAGGTATGCCAGGGCAGTGTGTTTGTGGGCATGGCACACAGGGATGTGTGCCATGTCGACTCTCTGTTTTGTTCTGCACCAAGACACTCAGCCTGCAAGGGCAGTGTGTGTGTGTCAGGGTACAGGGCCTCTAAGGGTGGCACAATAAGTGCTGCAGCCCTTAGGGGTCTTCTCTGGTCACAGTGCCCTGGGTACCTAGGGTACCATTTACCAGGGGCTTACCTGTGGCCAGAGATGCCAATTGGGTTTAGGCTGAGTACAGTTTTTAGGGAAGGAACACAGGCCCTGGGTACCTGATTGGCAGGGATCCAGGGCACACCAAGGAAAAGTGCATCAGTTATCAGGCAAAAAGTGGGGGGTTACTGCAACAGAAACCCACTTTCCTACACAAGCCCCCCCAGCCCAAAGGCCAGGAGACTCAGCCAACGCTGGGAGAGCCTGTCTAGTCTTTCAGGCGAGGAAGAGTTGGGGAAGTGGTTTGAAAGTTGCAGGGCCTACTCCGCCTTATATCCTTCTGTCCAGGTCAGTCCCTTTGGGGAGCTGGCCTACCTCATCAGTTTCAGGACCTAATTCCCAAAGCTCCTCTCCTTGCTCTTTAGTGTCTTCACCCCATCTTTTAAGTTTGGGTTCAGAGGTGCCCACCTCTGCAAAGTCTAACTTAGCCAGGGCAAAGCCCAGCTTACCCACAGAGGTCACCCACAGTTTGAGCAACCCCACCATGACCAATAGGGTCAGGGGGCCTAGCTTGTTATTTGGCAGGGGGTTAGGCCACCATGCCAAGGATAGGGCTGCCATGAAGGCTAACACCCAGCAGAGGCTGCTGACAGCTGTCAGTGCCCAGAACCACACCTTTAGCTCCTGTCTGGCAAGTGAAGGGGCTATCTTACAGGTCTCTTTGGGTCCTGGCTGTCTGCCTGTTGCTTTAGGGTGGGGGGTCACTAAACTTTGTAGTGAGCACCCTTCCTCCACCCTTTGTTCTGCCAGCTGAGGAGCCACCAACTCAGGCTGGACAGTTGCCTGACTAGTCAGGTCTTCTTGTTGGCTAGGGGGCTTTACCAGGGCCACTTCTGGAGTTTTCCCTCACTGGGATAGAATCTCCCTGGCCCTCTGGGACTGTGGCTAACAGTTGCCCACCTTTCCTACCCTGTTCCTTTTTACTCTTTTGGGGCTCAGCTGCACTGACTGCAGGTTGAGCCCCCAGGTTTCTTGGGTGAGGCCTGGCATTGGGCCAGTGCCTCTCTTTGGCTCAGGTCCACCTCTAAGTGGTCATTCCCCAGGAGACAATCAAGGGGGAGGTCTTTACTGACTACCACCTTTCTCCATCTAAGGGACCCAGCTATGACTAGGGGCACTACAGCCACAGGCCTAACAGTGACTCCCCCTGGGACAGCCCTTACTCTCCTTGATTCCCCTGGGACATACTGGTGTGGGAGTACCAACCTGTCATGCACCACAGTGTGACTGGCACAGGTATCTCTCAGGGCAGTGGCTGGGATTCCATTCACCAGTAGGCGGTGGAAGTGTCTACTCCCCTCTGGGATCTCCAGCTTACCTCTTGGGCCCATTTTCCAGTTGAAAGCTAGGAGGACTTCCTCATCTGAGGACCCTTCCTCCAGAGCTACACTGGCAACTCCTGGGGCTACACTAGTCACCCCTGGGGCTGTACTAGGGATCTTGTTTTTAGGACAGCTAGGGTCCTTGGTGTGGTGTCCTGACTTCTGACAGTTGTGACACCATATTCTGTTGGGATCCCAATTCTTACCTTGGTACCCTGGTTTAGTTTGTGAGGTGTCTTTGGGCCCACCCTCCTGGACAGGTTTTTGGGGGGCTGCCTGGGACTCCTTACTTTTATCCTTAAGGGGTTCACTATCTTTCTTCTGGGGAGGCTTTGTGACCCCTTTCTTTTGGTCACCCCCAGTGGATGTCCTAGTTACCCTTGTTCTGACCCAGTGGTCTGCCTTCTTTCCCAATTCTTGGGGAGAAATTAGACCTAGGTCTACCAAATGCTGATGCAACTTTTCGTTTGTGCAATTACTTAGTATGTGTTCCTTCATAAACAAATTGTAAAGTCCAGGAAAATCCTGCACATTATGTCCAGCTAACCAACCATCCAGTGTCTTTACTGAGTAGTCTACGAAGTCAATCCAGGACTGGGTCTGGGTTTTGTGAGCCCCCTGAATCTAATTCTATACTCCTCAGTAGTGAGCCCAAATCCCTCAATCAGAGTATTCTTCATGAGGTCATAGGACCCTGCATCTGGCCCAGAGAGGGTCAGAAGCCTGTCTCTGCAGTTACCAGAGAACAGTTCCCACAGGAGTGCCCCCAGAGAGGTTTCTTTACTTTTCTTATTTCACAAGCCCTCTCAAAGGCTGTGAACCATTTGGTGATGTCATCACCTTCCTCAAATTTAGGGACAATCCCTTTGGGGATTTTAGGATCAGAAGTTTCCTCCCTATCCTTAGTTTTAGTATTGCTGCCACCATTGATGGGTGCTAAACCCATCTCCTGTCTTTCCTTCTCTAGAGCCAGGAGTCTGGTCTCTAGGTCCAGTCTTTTGGCCAACCTTGCTAAAAGGTGGTCCTCCTCACTAAGGCTATCCTCAGTGTCCTCTCTGGGACCTGAACCACCTAGGTGGCCCCTAGGTCCCCAGAGGTTTACTCTTGGAAATAAGGGTGCAGTGACCCTGTCTTCCCTAGGAAGTGGTGGAGGTGGGTTACCATCCCCATCCTCCTCACTCCTTTCCTCCTCTGCGTGGTCATCACCATGCTCAGAGGGGTGGGCCTTAGCATACTCAGCCAGGAGCTCCTGGAGCCCTTGTTTGGTTGGATGCTGGCCCATTGGTATATTTTTAAGTTTACATAAGGACCTTATCTCTTTGAAAGACAAATGAAGATAAGGGGTGAGGTCGAGCTCCTCAACCATGTCCTGTATGTCATTATTATTTTCACTAATAGCTGGGTTGTTTTCTTGAGACATTCTAACAAAAGTTCTAACCCCTCTACCCTTGACTATAGTGACTTTTTATTTTCTACAATTTTAAAGGGACTTAAGCAAGGCCCTAACAAGACTTTTAGTAATTTGGTAAAAAATGCCAATTTGAAAAAATCAGAATTCTAAAGGCAATTTAAGAGTTCTGTCGTGTGATCAGATGGTAACCAAGTAGTCCAACAATGCAAGTTTGTATCCCACCGCTGATCCACCAATGTAAGAAAGTGGCTCTGTATATACTGCACCAAAGTAAGGTTCAGTGTGCACAGAGTCCACAGTCCCCAGAGGTTTGGCAGAGGCTAAAGTTAGATATAACCTTACTCTCTAAAGTGGTAGCTTGGTCGAGCAGTAAGGCAGTATCAGAGGACAGTGTAAAGCATTTGTTGTACACACTCAGTCAGCAAATGAAGCCACACACTCAAGAACTGAACTCTAGGCCAATGGTTTGTATATAAAAATATAGTTGTTTTATTTTAGAACCAACAATGGGTGTCAAAATATACTTTCTCAGAATGAGATGCTTTAGTTAACTACTGTTCAATTGGCAATAGACTTTTGAATGCAATAGTTACAGTTGTTGCAATATGCAACACAATTTTAAACACAATTATACATTGAGCTCAATGGAAATTTCTGGTTAAATGCAATAGATTACTTTTTGGATTACTTTTCTAACCACGGGACTGGATCTTGGATTCAGTCCTGGGACACTTCCTGTAAACAGGTGAGAAAAAGCGTTTTGGTTATGGTAGTGATTTTTGAGGAATATTACTGTATTTCAAAAGTTGACACTTAGAAACTTTTCTGGGTAAAATTACCAATGTTATCCTAGGGAAGGAAATACAGTTTGCAAGCAAAGTATGTTTACGTTACTTTTGTAATCCAGTGCTGGACTCCTAGGTTCAGCACTGGGACATTTACTTAAAACAGGTAAGTAATTACGTTTTTGTAGTTTGTACGATTTTTAAAGAATATTTGTATGATTCAGAAATCGACACTTAGAAACTTTTTCAACAAAAAGCAGGCAATGATATCCTATGAGAGGAATTTCCAGTTACTGGTAAGTACGGTAAAAATTACTTTTCATGGTCGGTACTGGACTAAAAGATGCAGTACTGAGGTCTCTCCTGATAGTAGGTGAGTAATTCGGAATTCGTTACTGTTGTGATTTTTAAGCAATATTTTGGTATTTCAAAAGTGGACACTTAGAAGAAATTTCACAGAAAACCAGTCAATGGATCCCTATGTAAGAAAATTCAATTCGCCGGTAAGTTACTTTTAACGTTACTTTTGTAATCCAGTGCTGGACTCCTAGGTTCAGCCCTGGGACATTTACTTAAAACAGGTAAGTAATTACGTTTTGGTAGTCTGTACGATTTTTAAAGAATATTCTTGTTTTCAAAAGTCGACACTTAGAAACTTTTTGGAAGAAAAAGTGTCCATGTTATCCTATGAGGAAAAATGAGTTATCGGTCTCGAGGTAAGTAATCGGTCTTTTGAGTTAGGGTTCTGGGGTTAGACTCAGGGGTCTCCCAGGGTCAGTGATGCACTGTTGTTGCACCCTCAGCGGCACTAGGGCGGCCGGGTGCAGAGTGTTGAGGCCCAATGTTATCCTATGGAGGATAGGGGACTCCGGTTGGTGGCGGCTGGCAAGCAGGCCACGGGGTTGTGGGAGCAAAGCTCCTAGGGTTAAGCTCAGGGCACGTTGGGGACCAAGTTAGCACCAAAGAGGCACCCTCAGCGGCACTAGGGCGGCCGGGTGCAGAGTGCTGTTTTGAGGTCGGGTGCCCTGTTGATTTCAATGGAAATTTTCGGTTTTGGTTTTCAGCTGCAGGCTCGGTCCAGGAAGACTTCCAGGAGGAACCAACAGCTGGGCAGGTAAGTTGGAGGGCTCGGGGACGTAGGTGCACCTCGGGTTCCTTTCTCCAGGGCGCAGGGCGTCTGGATGCAGGGGTGTCTTTTGAGGTCGGATTTCACCTTACCGGGCCACTCGCGGTTGGGGGTTCTCCGTGCAGAGGCTGCAGGCGACGTCGGGGAGTCCTGGAGGGGTCAACCCACGGTGGACTCGGACTCTGGAGAGCTGGGGGACCTCGCTGGGACCGGTGGGCCACTTGAACTCGGGCTGTAGGCGACGGGTGCAGTGGTGGTTCCAGGCGTCGGGTTTCTTTCTCCTCAGCAGGCTCGGAGTCTTTGTTTGGTGTTTCTTTTGAACAGAGCTGCTGTTCACAGGAGATCCGGTCTTTGTTGAAGGCAGTCAGTCCTCCCTGGGGTTCTGGAGGTCGCTGGCTGCAGGACAAGACTATTTTTGGCGCAGGATCTCTGGAAACTGCAGACGGGCCGGTAGGGCTGGGGCCAAGTCAGTTGTTCTCTGCAGTCTCCTCTGCTGGGCGTCTTCTTTCGTCCTTTTTCTTCTTAGGTTGCGGGAATCTAAGGAAGGAAGGTTCAGGGTGCCCCTAAATACTAGATTTAGGGGCGTTACAGGTAGGTAAAGGGCAGGGACCAATGGGTCCCTGCCCTGGGGTGGGTACACCCCCTATCCTGCCACTCTCCTGTGGGAGGGGGCAGGAGCCTAGTCCTGATTGGGCAGGGCTCCCCATCTTCAAGATGGCGAGAGCCCGGAGATGTGCTTCACCTCGCCTCCCCCACCTGAGGGGTGGGGTTGGCAGAAGGTGGCACACCCCCTTTCCTCCCTTGGTGTTTCCCTCCAGTCTTCCCACCAGGATGGGGGAGGAACCGGTGGGGACCAGTTGCTGAGTACAGCAAGTGGTGTGGGGAAGCTCACAAGGCGGAATGCCTTTGAAGCTTCCCCCTGCCCATCCTGGGGGAGGGGGCCTAGCACCTCACCCAGGACGTGCATTGTTGCAGGCCCGGGAGAGCGGATGGCTCTCTACCCAGGGGTCCAGCAACATGTCTGCTGTGTGGCAGCCTAGGCAGCCCCTCAGACAAGACGTGGATTGTAGGTTAGGTTCAGGGGGTAACTCTAAGTTGCCCTCTGACGTGCATTTTACAGTAAATCCCACACTGGCATCAGTGTGGGTTTACTGTGCTGAGGAGTTTGATACCAAACTTCTCAGTCTTCAGTGCAGCCATCATGGTGCTGTGGAGTACGTGCTGACGACCTCCCAGCACCATATACTCGGAATGGCAGCCCTGCACTTACAGTGCCCAGGAATGGGCCTGGGTACTGTAGGGGCACAGGGCTCATGCACCTGTGCCCTCACCACTGGCATAGGGCACCCAGCTAGAGGGGTGACTGAGGTATGCCAGGGCAGTGTGTTTGTGGGCATGGCACACAGGGATGTGTGCCATGTCGACTCTCTGTTTTGTTCTGCACCAAGACACTCAGCCTGCAAGGGCAGTGTGTGTGTGTCAGGGTACAGGGCCTCTAAGGGTGGCACAATAAGTGCTGCAGCCCTTAGGGGTCTTCTCTGGTCACAGTGCCCTGGGTACCTAGGGTACCATTTACCAGGGGCTTACCTGTGGCCAGAGATGCCAATTGGGTTTAGGCTGAGTACAGTTTTTAGGGAAGGAACACAGGCCCTGGGTACCTGATTGGCAGGGATCCAGGGCACACCAAGGAAAAGTGCATCAGTTATCAGGCAAAAAGTGGGGGGGTTACTGCAACAGAAACCCACTTTCCTACAGGTGGCGCCTAAGTAGTCTCCGTGACGTCATCTCGGCGCTTACGACGCCAGCGACGGACGCGGAGCCGCACGACGCCACCTACCGACGCGCAGGGGTACTGCTGACGAAAAACTTTCCGGATCCAGTCTGACGCCTGGGGATATTCTAAGGTAAGGAATCTATCACTAACTAATGTCTCTTACAGATATATCGTTACACAAGTAGTAACTTGTGCTTTCGGGACCTTGCAAGTAGGTGAAATATTCCACACTTTATGAATACCAGAGAAGATGCCATGATGGACAATTTTTCAGTAATGTTCTATGTTGAAAATCTGTTGCCATGTTTTTAAACGTTACTCTTTCGCTTCTTGAACAAAAAGTGATCTCCATTCACTGTTGTCTTCAATTAATTTCTTGCTAATAGTATTCATCTAGTGGTTTATTTTCACAGATACTATGTCACGCTCTCCTTAACTGATGATCACTCTCTTGCTATAACCAAAATATTTCTCTCACTCATTGCACTTTCCATTCTTCACCATAGTCCTCCTTGTTCTCTTTCCTTATATCTCCTTGTATTCTTTTTTTTCTTCTGCCTTTTGCTCCATCTTTCTCCCCCTCTAATCCATGGGTCTGTTTGTCTTCCTTGCTATTCTCACTCTTTAAAAGTCTCCTTCTTTCCATCAACAGATCACTTTGGGGAGAGCAACCAAAGATAATCAGATTGATGTTGATTTGTCGTTAGAGGGTCCTGCCTGGAAGATTTCACGGAAACAAGGTTGGATGACAAAACAGTCTGCCTCTGTATCCTTCTCCCTGTATAGCCCTTCTTCAATTCACAACTCTGTCCGCCGTCAAGTAGTTGGAATGCATGTGCTGTTATGAAGACAGATCACAGGATAATTCATCAAACCATTTTTTAGCTTTGGCATGAAGTTGTGTAATTATCTACTTTTTAACAGTATTTTGGTGTCTAATGCCAGCATAGGTAACCGTGACATCTTCGGATATCCCTCAGCTTCATTATGAAAGTCTCCTAAGCAAACAACTTGTAGTCCTCAGAAGCTTTGTGCAAGGGGACTAAATTTGTATGATAGAACAACACACATTCATCAACATCAGGATACCAGTTTATCTTTTTATTGTATGTCCCCTTCTAAACTTTGTAAGGAGGAATACCTTTTAACAGCAAAGAGTCTGCTTCTCAAACTGGCTAAAGGGTTGACTGCAGGGTTGTACAGAGAAGCCTTTATCAGAACATTTTGTTTGTAGTGTGGGATTGGTTGTCACCCCTCTGCTTTTGTCTTACTTACAGGTGTCATTAAGCTTAAAAACAATGGAGACTTCTTCATTGCCAATGAGGGACGTAGACCCATTTATATTGATGGCCGTCCTGTTTTGCCTGGAAGCAAGTGGAAGCTGAATAATAACTCTGTGGTAGAGGTAAGAAAAACATAATCCGATGTGTCTTGCTCTGCTTTCCTGTCTAGCATCATTGTGCTACCGGCTTTCCTGTCTCTTCGTTCAGTGTTTGACTCTGCTCCCTGACTTCCCTTCAGCTTGGTTTCCTCCTGCAATGGACATTTCTGTTTTCTGTCTCTTCTACAATGCCCCGTTCACTTCCTTTCTCCTTCCTACTCCTTGGTGCCCAGCTGTACTTCCTGACTATGGCTACCATATACCTCCATGCCACTTCCAACCTTGAATCCAGTCCCAGGATTCCATATAACATACAACCATCTATCTGATAGAGACATCTAGCCGCAGATTCCTTACCTTTGAACTTCCAGGCGTCAGGCTGGATCCGGAAGACTTTTCTTAGCAGTACCCCTGTGTGCCAGTAGATGGCGTTGGTCTCCTCCGTGTGACGTCGGCGTCGTGTTCGTCGTAGTGACGTCCGCATCGCCAATATAACCGCCACTCCGGCACGCTGACGTCTGTTCTTTCCATGCCAGCCAGCGCCAATCCATTGAAGAGAGCTACCCCCTGTCATTTTTTAACAGACTTTTTTTGATTTTTTGTTGACTTTGTTGGTGTGTTTAGGAGTCATGTCGATCAAGAAGACTTCGGGGTTCAAGCTGTGTGGCGCTTGTCACTGCGCCATGTCAGTCACGGACCCCCATTTGGTTTGTCTCAGGTGAGAGGCACCACAAAAAGCACAAGAAGTCAAAGCGTGCTTCGACTTCACCCCGCCCGTCTCGTGACGTGGCAGAGAAACCTTGGCGTTCGAGGCCCCGGTCCGGTGCCTGGGTCGGCTCCACTTTTCCTTCCCTTTCCGGGTCTGGGAGCAACCCCCGCCCAGTTGAAGGAGTTTTATGTCACCATGTGCGCCATATTTGGGCCGCTGACCCTACTGGCGCGCCTTCGGGCCCCGCAGGATCAGAAGACGGAGGAGCCCCTGTTGTTCCCATACCGGAGGCTCCGACGCCACAGCCTCCGATTGACCTGTTCCCGGACCGATGCTGGTCGCACCTCCACAGCGACCTTCCCCGACATCGTGTCCGGCGACTAGGTCCTCAGCGTCGCCGGCGCCCACCGGCTGCGCCTCTCCAATCCTCATTCCCGACGACACGGAGCCGGTTGGGCGTCCACCGGCGCCAACTGAGCCGTACTGCTCCATGCCGTTCACCCTGCCCTATTCTGAAGGGTTAGGGATGGAGGAAGAGGATTGGGAGGGGGAGCAGGATCCTTTAGAAATCCTGCATCAACAAGATGTGGGCTGGTACGAGGAACTGGGTGATGCCAGTGGTTTGGACACCTCCCCAGACTCTGGCATGCTTTCCCCTCTTACCCTGGCTATGGAGGATGGAGCATCTTTTGCCATGGTCGTGCTTAGGGCTGCAGAAGTCCTCGACCTGCAGCTTCCTACAGTGGCGGTCAAGACTAACGTCTTGACAGAGGTCCTGCAGCCTGGGGACTCAAGCTCGGAACCTTGTAAGGAAGTGGGTTTCTGTTGCAGTAACCCCCCCACTTTTTGCCTGATAACTGATGCACTTTTCCTTGGTGTGCCCTGGGTCCCTGCCAATCAGGTACCCAGGGCCTGTGTTCCTTCCCTAAAACTGCATTACAGCCTAAACCCAATTGGCACCTCTGGCCACATGTCAGCCCCTGGTAAATGGTACCCTAGGTACCCAGGGCATTGTGACCAGAGAAGGCCCCTAAGGGCTGCAGCACTTATTGTGCCACCCTTAGAGGCCCTGTACCCTGACACCCACACCCTGCCTTTGCAGGCTGAGTGTCTTGGTGCAGAACTAAACAGAGTCGACATGGCACACATCCCTGTGTGCCATGCCCACAAACACTGCCCTGGCATACCTCAGTCACCCCTCTAGCTGGGTGCACTATGCCAGTGGTGTGGGCACAGGTGCATGAGCCCTGTGCCCCTACAGTACCCAGGGCCATTCCTGGGCACTGTAAGTGCAGTGATGCCATTAAGAGTATATGGTGCTGGGAGGTTGTCATTACGAACTCCACAGCACCATAATGGCTACACTGAAGACTGAAAAGTTTGGTATCAAACTTCTCAGCACATTAAACCCACACTGATGCCAGTGTGGGATTTAATGTAAAATGCACGACAGAGGGCAACTTAGAGTTGCCCCCTGAACCTAACCTACAAACCACGTCCTGAATGAGGGGCTGCCTAGGCTGCCACCCAGCAGACATGTTGCTGGACCCCTGGGTAGAGAGCCATCTGCTCTCCCGGGCCTGCAACAATGCACGTCCTGGGCGAGGTGCTAGGCCTCCTCCCCCAGGATGGGCAGGGGGAAGCTTCAAAGGCATTCCGCCTTTGTGAGCTTCCCCAGACCACTTGCTGTACTCAGCAACTGGTCCCCACTGGTTCTAGCCCCCACTCTGGCGGGAAGACTGGCGGGAAACACCAAGGGAGGAAAGGGGTGTGCCAGCCTCTGCCAACCCCACCCCTCAGGTGGGGGAGGCGAGGTGAAGCACATCTCCGGGCTCTCGCCATCTTGAAGAAGGGGAGCCCTGCCCAATCAGGACTAGGCTCCTGTCCCCCTCCCACTGGAGAGTGGCAGGATAGGGGGTGTACCCACCCCAGGGAAGGGACCCATTGGTCCCTGCCCTTTACCTACCTGTAACGCCCCTAAATCTAGTATTTAGGGGCACCCTGAACCTTCCTTCCTTAGTTCCAGATTCCGAAACAAGAAAGAACAAGAAACAAGAAGACCTGCCGTGCAGCTGCTCACAAGAGGAAGACACCAACTGATTTGGCCCCAGCCCTACCGGCCTGTCGACCCTCGAACCTGCTCCTGCTAAACCCCGGCGTCTCCAGTGGTCAGCAACCTCACAAACCCCGGAGGACCTGACTGCCTTGTGACTAACTACCTGGGACTCCCAAGAGCAGTGGTACTGCTCAAAGCAAGCAACAACCCCTGGTGCCAACCGGGAACCGCGAATCCTGCACCCTCTGCACTCGCCGAGCCCGGCCTGTGCCTGAGTGGACAAATACCACGAGGACGTCCCCCCGGCGACTGTGACCGAGAATCCAGCACCCAAGGACCCTCCTCGACGCTCCTGACGACGCCTGCAGCCTCAGAACCAGGGACCCCTCCAACCGCGACCAGCCGAGGGTAAGATTTCCGACGCCTAAAGACACCCCTGCACCCGACGCCCCACGGCCTCCTGTGCCCAACTCCTGGGTGCCTACCCTTCCCACAGCTTCCCAACTTACCTCTCGAAGTGGTGGTCGCACCTGAAGAATCACCGTCCCCGAGCTTGCAGTCTTTGTTCGTCACGCAGCCTTCGCATTGAAAACCATTGGGCGCCCGACGGCCCAAAAGCCCACTGCACTCGGCCGCCCCAGTGCCGCTGAGGGTGCACCAACTACCCTGTCTGACTTCCCCACTTGCCCTGAGTAAGTGACCAGGAGCTTTGCTCCCACAGCCGCGTGGTTTTTACTTGCCAGCAGCCACCAACCAAAGGCCCCCTGCCTTCCATAGGATAACATTGGGCCTACTCACTCTGCACCCGGCCGCCCCTGTGCCGCTGAGGGTGTAACAACTATACCTACCTGACCCTGGGAGACCCCTGAGTCTATGCCCAGAACCTTAACTCTGCCAGTCGAGTACTTACCCAAAAACCGATAACTCACTCTTCTTCCATAGGGTAACATTGACTGGTTTCACTTGGAAATTCTTCTAAGTGTGGAGTTTCTCAACTTTAAAATATTCACCTAAAATCAACCGAGTAACGAAAACGGAAATACTCACCTGCTATTAGGAGAGATCCCAGTGCCGGATCTTGGTGGTTGTGGAGTTTTGAAACTTTAAAATATTCATCTAAAATCAGCCGAATCACGAAAACGAAAACACTCACCTGTTATCAGGAGAGACCCCAGTGCTGGATCTTGGTGCCCAGCACTGACCCTGAAAAGTAATTGTAACTGTACTTACCGGTAACTTGAATTTCCTTCCATAGGATAACATTGCCTGGTTTTTGCCGAAAAAGTTTCTAAGTGTCGATTTTTGAAACTTACAAATATTTGCTAAAAATCGCCTGTGTGACATAAACGCATTCTTTCAATTGTTTACAGGAGATGTACCAGTGCTGGATCCAGGATCCAACACTGAGTAAGAAAAAGTAACGATAACACTACTTACCTGCTAAGTGAATTTCCTCCCATAGGATTACATTGGTGATTCCATGTGAAAAAGCTTCTAAGTGCCAACTTTTAAAATACAATAATATTCCTTAAAAATCACAACTGTAACCAAAACGTTTTTACTCAACTGTTTACAGGAGATGTCCCAGGACTGAATCTAGGATCCAGTCCTGTGGTAAGAAAAGTAATCCAAAAAGTAATCTATTGCATTTAACTAGAAATTCCCATTGAGCTCAATGTTAAATTTCGTTTGAAATTGTGTTGCCTATTGCAACAACTGTAACCATTGCATTCAAAAGTCTATTGCCTATTGAAAGTATTTATCTAAAGCATCTCATTCAGAGAAAGTATATTTTGATACCTATTGTTGGTTCTAAAATAAAACAAGTATATATTTTTTATACAAACCATTGGCCTAGAGTTCAGTTCTTGAATGTGTGGGACCATTTGCTGACTGAGTGTGTACAACAAATGCTTTACACTGTCCTCTGATATTGCCTTACTGCTCGACCAAGCTACCACTTTGGAGAGTAAGGTTATATCTAACTTTAGCCTCTGCCAAACCTCTGGGGACTGTGGACTCTGTGCACACGGAACCTTACTTTGGTTCAGTATATACAGAGCCACTTTCTTACAAACCCCTACTGCCTTTCAACGAGGCCTTAACAGACGTCCTTCTGGAACCTCGACCAAACCCAGCACAGGGGTGTAGGAAGCTGGCTCTGTATATACTATACCAAAATGAGGTATAGTGTGCAGAGTCCAGTGGAACCCCAAAGGTAGGCAGAGGTAAAAGTAGATAGCACCTTACTCACTATTTGTGGTAGTGTGGGCGAGCAGTAAGGCTTTATCAGAGAGTAGTGTTAAGCATTTGTTGTACACACTCAGGCAAGAAATGATGTCACACACTCAAAGACTGAACTCAGACCAATTAGTTTGTATAAAAAATATTATTTAGTTATTTTATTTCTAGAGCCAAGCCTGGTGCAGGTAAGTGAAATAATACTTTGCAAAATCTTATGCAGAGTTTTACAGTTTAATGCAGGTTCAAATGCAGTTGGCTGAGTTACAGGTAAGTCAACAGTTCGTAATTACATATCTGAAAGAAACGGTTAGTTATAGATTCCTTACCTTAGAATTACCCCCAGGCGTCAGACTGGATCCGGAAAGTTTTTCGTCAGCAGTACCTCTGCGCGTCGGAAGGTGGCGTCGATTGGCTCCGCGTCCGTCGTTGGTGTCGTGGTCGCCGGGATGACGTCTCGGTAGCTACTTAGACGCCGCCCTTGCGCGCTGACGTCAGTTCTTTTTCCGCGCCAGCCAGCGCAGATCCAGAAAGAGCGGTACGGTACCTCCAGTCATTTTTTGACGGAACTTTTTGAGCGACTTTTGTCGATGTCTTTTTGAGTCCTACTGACTCCTTGTGCTCGTAGGGATGCCCAGTTTCAAGGCCTGCGGTTCCTGTTCCCGAATGATGTCGGTGACGGATCCGCACCGCGTGTGCCTCTTTTGCCTGGAGCGCGACCACGACCCCAAGTCGTGCTCCGACTGCCGGACCAGGCTCCGAAGTCTTTGCGGGAGCGGTCCCGAAAGCTTCTTGAGCGCCGGCAGTTGGCTCCGCGCCGTTCGAGGTCCCGATCGCGAGGGAGGTCGAGGGACCAGTCGCGGAGCCATCACCACTCGTCATCCAAGTCTTCGCACTCGGGGTCAGGTAAGTCGAAGCACAAGAAGAAGTCGAAGAAGCATCGTAGCTCTTCGACTTCTCCCCGTCGGTCGGCGGACGCGACTAGGGATGTGGGCGATGCCACTCCCGAAGCTCGGCATGCGGAGCTTGAAGGGCCGGGTCAGAGTTTCCCTCCCTGTCCGGGACCTGGAGCGACCCCTGCCCAGCTTCGTCAGTTTTACGAAGCCATGCATGCCATCTTTGGGCAGCCCGACTCCGCCGGCGCGCCTTCGGGCCATGCGGACTCGGTTGGGGGCCCTAGGCCTTCCCTGCCGGCGGCTCCGGTGACCTTGTGACACCTCCACCGGCGCCGCGTCCGCTGCCGACGCTGCCTGGCCCACCAGCCGGCGTCGACCCAGAGCCGGACCGGCGTCGGCCGACGCCGGATCCGGTGCTGATGGGTACTTTTGCCCCTGTGTTCCACCCTGGCCATTTTCAGCCAACCTGGCAGCCAGAGGAGGGTGAGGAAGACTGGGAGGGGTCTGGGGACCCTTCGTCAGACCAGTTGGAGTATGATCCGGACTGGAGAGAGGACCTGGGGGATGCCAGTGGTCTAGATACCTCCCCAGACCTTGGCATGTTGTCTCCTCCTACCGTGGCTACGAAGGAGGGAGCGTCATACGCAGTGGTGTTGCGTAGGGCGGCCGAGGCTCTCAACATCGAGCTTCCTACGGTGGCAGTCAGGACTAACCTCCTGACAGAGGTCCCTCAACCGGCAGCGAGCTCTTCGGAGCCCCTGCTGCCGTTCAATGAGGCCCTGACCGACATCGTTTTGGGCACTTGGTCCAGGCCCAACACGGGGGCTCCCGTGGATAGGATGGTTGCCCGACGCCGGCCCCGGGCGACCCCACTTTCCTCTCCCAACACCCCACCCCGGAGAGCTTGGTGATACAAGCTTCTACTTCCAAGAGCCCATTCCCTAACGCACCACCAGATAGGGAATCCAAGAAGCTGGATCAACTTGGGAAAAAGGTTTTCTCTTCCGCCAGCTTGGGACTGCGGTCGGTAACCACCGCATGTCTATTGGGCCGTTATTCCCACTCTGTGTGGGACACGGTTGCGCAGGTGCTGCCTCAGTGTCCGGAGGAGGCCCGGACTGTACTCTCCCAGGCCGTTGCCGCAGGGAGAGATGCAGCGAAGTTTACCATCCGCTGTGGGCTAGATACCGCTGATTCTCTATGCAGGACGATTTCCACGTCGGTAGCCCTTCGTCGCTACTCCTGGATGAGATCGACTGGCTTTTCTGGGGATGTCCAGAGCGCTCTTCTGGACATGCCCTATGATGGCCGTCGCCTTTTTGGCGACAAAGCAGACCACGATCTAGAGCGTTTCAAGGACTCACGGGCTACGGCCAAGTCCTTGGGCTTCTCCACTCGCCCTGTGCAGTCTGCTTTTCGCCCCTTTCGTGTCTACGAAAGGGGTGCCCCACTACGTCCCGCCCAGAGCCACACGCCGGCGCAAGCTGCACAACCATCGTGCGGCCGGGGATGTGGGAACCACCGCAGAGGTTCTGGGGGCCAGCGAGCGGGCCAGTCCACCAACCCCCCCTCTGCTTCCGCCTCCAAACCTTCCTAGTCCGACCTTTCAGGACCATCAATCGCCAGTGGGCGTCAGGATCCGCCATCACCTCCCCCACTGGTGCACCATCACGTCGGACAGGTGGGTTTTGCAGATAGTCCGAAGGGGCTACTCCCTCCCCTTCGAGGCTACCCCTCCAGCCATGCCACCTCAGTACCATCGCATGTCGTAGGATCACCTAGGCCTTCTCCAACAGGAAGTTACGGCTCTCTTGGCCAAGGGAGCCATCGAGCGCGTTCCTGCCCCAGAAGTAGGTCGTGGTTGCTATTCCCACTACTTTCTGGTACCCAAGAAGGACAAGGGCCTGCTTCCTATCTTGGACCTCAGGAGCGTCAATCGCTTCCTCCGGAAGGAGAAGTTCAAAATGTTGACGTTAGCTCAGGTCTGGGCTGCCCTTGACCCTGGAGACTGGATGGTAGCGTTGGACTTGCAGGACGCCTATTTTCACATCCCCGTCCTGCCGGCGCTACTTGCGGTTCAAGGTAGACCACGAACATTTTCAGTTTACCGTGCTCCCCTTCGGCCTTACCAGCGCCCCTCGAGTGTTCACGAAAGTGATGGCGGTGGTCGCAGATCATCTGCGCAGATCAGGGGTCCCAGTCTTCCCCCTATCTCGACGACTGGTTGTTGAAGGCTGGCTCGCCCCAGGCAGTCGTCTCCCACCTCCAGACTACGGCCGACCTCCTGCATTCGCTGGGGTTCTCCATCAACGTGCCGAAGTCACACCTGATTCCCTCTCAGAAGCTCCTCTTCATCGGAGCGGTTCTGGACACAACGCGGTTTCGGGTCTATCCTCCCGAGCAGCGAATCCGGGATATTCGGACTATGATTCCGATCTTTCAGCCCTTATCCCGGATTTCGGTCAGGATGACCCTCCGGCTGCTGGGCCTGATGGCCTCCTGCATCCTGCTGGTGGATCGTGCCAGGTGGCATATGCGGGCTCTGCAGTAGGACCTGAAGTTCCAGTGGGCGCAACATCAGGGGAATCTGTCCGATTTGCGTCCAGATCTCAGAGGGCACTGCACACCAATTGCAGTGGTGGCTCACGAACCAGCATTGGGTCAACGGCAGATCCCTCTCCCTTCCTCAACCAGAGTTCACAGTGGTGACCGATGCATCACTGCTGGGATGGGGCGGCCACATGGGAGAGGCGGAGATCAGAGGCCTCTGGTCTCCGGTGGGGTCCGGGCTCCACATCAACCTTCTGGAGCTGCGGACGATGCGGCTTGCACTGAAAGCATTCCTTCCCTCTGTCCGGGGAAGAGTAGTGCAGGTGTTCAACGACAACACCACGGCCATGTGGTACTGCAACAAACAAGGCGGGGTGGGGTCGTGGACCCTATGTCAAGATGCCCTCCACTCTGGACATGGCTGGAACATCAGGGCAAATCCCTGGTGGTTCAACACCTGGCAGGTTCCCTGAACGCCAGGGCGGACGAACTCAGACGCAGGTGCATGATAGATCACGAATGGCGTCTTCACTCG
Source organism: Calotriton arnoldi (assembly GCA_963921515.1). Classification (NCBI taxonomy): domain Eukaryota; kingdom Metazoa; phylum Chordata; class Amphibia; order Caudata; family Salamandridae; genus Calotriton; species Calotriton arnoldi. The sequence goes on along the minus strand of CAWUFW010003894.1, from coordinate 576,621 downwards.
GAGGTGGTGCAAGGTCTCTTTCAACGGTGGGGAGAGCCTTGGTTAGATCTATTCGCCACCGAAGAGAACGCGCAATGTCAGCAATTCTGCGCGTTGGAATTTCCAAGGCGGCACTCGCTAGGCGACTCTTTTCGTCGCGAGTGGAGTTGCGGTCTGTTGTACGCCTTTCCGCCTATAACACTTCTGCCCAGAGTGCTGAAGAAGATCAAGCGCGACCGGGCCCAAGTCATTCTGGTGGCTCCGGATTGGGCACGAAGAGTCTGGTATCCCGAGCTGCTCAACATGGCCATCGATCCTCCGATTCGACTGTCTCTTCGGGAGGATCTTCTGTCGCAGCAGCAGGGGACGGTCCTCCACCCGAACCTGTCCAGCCTCCACCTCCTTGCGTGGAGATTGAGCGGCGGCAGTTGACGTCATTCGACTTGCCTTCCAAAGTTTGTGATGTAATCTTGGCAGCCAGGTGTCCCTCCACTAAGTCGGTATACGCCTGCCGGTGGAACAAATTTGTGGCATGGTGCACAGCAAAGGCTGTGGATCCCCTTTCTGCCCCCCTTTCTGAGGTTCTCTTGTTCCTCCTTTCTTTTGCCCAGCAGGGCTCTGCTCTGGGCACTATCAAGGGCTATCTTTCGGCCATTTCTGCTTTTCTTCGGCTTCCTGATCAGCCTTCTCTCTTCAAGTCCCCGGTTGTTAATCGTTTCTTAAAAGGCATAACTCATCTTTTTCCTCCTATACCCTTCGTTATGCCTCAGTGGGACTTGAATCTGGTCTTGACCTATTTGATGTGCGCTCCTTTTGAGCCGCTTCACAACTGTCCCTTAAGACTTTTAACTCTTAAGACTGCATTCCTGGTGGCCATCACATCTGCCAGAAGAGTGAGTGAGCTCCAGGCTCTTTCATCCAAACCTCCTTTTCTGGCTGTACATCCGGACAAGGTTGTCCTTATGACTCGTCCATCCTTTCTTCCCAAGGTGGTCACCTCCTTTCACATCGGGCAACCAATCACTTTGCCCACCTTCTTTCCGCCTCGGCATTCTTCCAAAGAGGAAGAGGGGCTCCACCGTCTGGAACCAAAACGTGCGCTTTCTTTCTATCTGGATCGCACAAAACAGCTCCGGGTGGATGACCAACTCTTTGTTGGCTACGTGGGCGCCAAGAAAGGTCAGGCCGTACACAAGCGGACCATTTCTAGATGGGTCGTTTCGTGTATTAAAGCCTGCTATTCTCTAGCTAAAAAGGAGCCTCCAGTGGGGCTACGCGCCCATTCCACCAGGGCGACGGCAGCCACTACTGCTTTGAGACGAGGAGTTCCTCTACATGACATCTTTCAGGCAGCTACGTGGGCATCGCTGCACATGTTTAGGAAACACTACTGCCTGGACAGCCAAGTCCGGAGAGATGGCTTCTTTGGCCGTGCTGTTCTCCAGGACTTTCTGGTGTGATCTTGGTTCGCAGACCCACCTCCGGGGTTGGTATTGCTGGGGTATCTATTCTAAGGTAAGGAATCTATAACTAACTGTTTCTTTCAGATGAACAAGTTACTTACCTTCGGTAACGATATATCTGTAAGAAACATAGGTTAGTTATAGATTCCTTACCGCCCCACCCATCCTCCCCGTTCTGCGAACTGATTTCTAGGGTTAAGGACATCCTTTCAGGGCCCTAGTTTTGTGCACCAGTGGTCAGTGTCTTGCATGGCTCTGCGTTTCTGGCGCGGAAAGTCGTGTACAGAACTGACGTCAGCGCGCGAGGGCGGCGTCTAAGTAGCTACCGCGACGTCATCCCAGCGACCACCACGACGACGGACGCGGAGCCGACCGACTCCACCTTCCGATGCGCAGAAGTTCTGCTGACGAAAAACTTTCCGGATCTAGTCTGATGCCTGGGGCTAATTCTAAGGTAAGGAATCTATAACTAACCTATGTTTCTTACAGATATATCATTACCGAAGGTAAGTAACTTGTTCTTTAGTTACTTTACAGTTTACTATGTGCGTTTCTTTTCAGATTACTTTTGCTAATCAGTGTGATATGCCTAGACATCACACTGAGACATCTCCTAGACAAAAGGTAAGTAATTCACTTTTAATGCATATGCAGTTTTTCAATGTTTCATACAAAACAACTCCACAATGTGAACAATTTTCAAGAAAAGCAGTCAATGCAATCCTATGGTAGGAAATGAAGTTAACGGTTTGCAGGTAAGTACTTATTTGTGGGAGTTGGTATTCTGGGGTTAGAACCAGGGTTCCCCCAGGGTCGAGGATGCACTCTTAGAACCCCCCTCAGCAGCACTAGTGCGGCCAGGTGCAGAGTGCTGAGGCCCAATGTTATCCAATGGGAGGTAGGGGGCCTCCGGTTGGTGGCTGCTCACAAGCAGGCCACAAGGTTGTGGGAGCAAAGCTCCTGGTGTTAGGCTCAGGGCAAAGGGGAATCTGAGTTAGCACCCAAAGTACACCCGCAGCGCCGGCTGGGTGCAGGGTGCTGTTTTGGCGTCTGGTGCCCTGTTGATTTCAATGGGGATTCTCTGGTTGCAACAAAGACTGCAGACTTTTTGGACGAAGATCTTCTGGAGGTAACTGGGATGCTTGGACACCGTCGGTTGGGCCACCCAAGGCCGTGGGACGTCAAGTGCAGGGGTGTATTTAGGCGTCGGGTTTTTCTTACCTGCTCTGGTCGCCGGGGGGGGGGGGGGGAGGATCCTCCAGAAAGGGGCTGCAGGCTTCGATTGGAGATTCAAGGCAGGTCAGAGATCACCAGATCTCAGGTCAGGATCACCGGGGAGACCTCCTGGTGGTGTTGAGTCACTTGGGCGTCGGGTGCAGAGTGGTGCAGACTCGCAGATTTGGCCAGAGTCTGTGGGTGAGCAAATCCGGTGCTCACAGGAGACAGTCTTGGATTTGGAAGGCAGGGCAGGTCCTTCGGGTTCTTGAGGCTGCTGGCTGCAGGATACACCGGGATTTCGCTGGAGCAGGTTTGAGGTGGGGACAAGCCAGTAGGGCTGGGGCCAAGTCAGTGGGCGTCCTCCTCCTCTTCTTAGTTCAGCACGGCCTCTTCGGTCCTTCTTCTTCTGGTCGGTTCTTGTCTGAGGAGGCAAGGTTCGGGTTTGTCCCTAAATACTAGATTTAGGGGCGGTACAGGTAAGTAAAGGTTGGGACCAATGGATCCCTTCCTTGGGGTGGGTACACCCCCTATTATGCCACCCTCTGGTTGGCTGGGTCCCCCCATCTGCAGGATGGGGTGGACTGAGAGTTGTGCTTCACCTCGCCTCCCCCACCTGAGGGTTGGGGTTGGCAAAAGTGGACACACCTCCCTTCCTCACTGGGTTTTCTGCCGATTCTCCCGCCCAAAGTGGGGGTCAGAACCGGTGGGAGCCAGTTGCTGGATGCAGCAAAGGGCTGGGGTAGCTCACAAAGGCCGCAAGCCTTTGAAACTTCCCCTTCGTGGACATGGCCCATCCTGGGGGGAGGCTTGGCACCTCGCCCCAGGATGTGCTTTGTTTCAGACCCCCAAGAGCAGCAGGCTCTCGACCCAGGGGTGCAGAAACATGTCTGGTGGTGGCAGCTGGCGAGCAGCCACTCAGCCAGGACACTAAAGTTAGGTCGTTTTTTCAGGGAGCATCTCTAAGATGCCCTCTGAGTGCATTTTTCATTAAATCCCACACTGGCATCAGTGTGAGTTTAATGTGCTGAGAAGTTTGATACCAAACTTCCCAGTTTTCAGTAAAGCCATTATGGGGCTGTGGAGTTCGTAATGACAAACTCCCATCACCATATACTCTTAATGGCATTACTGCACTTACAATGTCTAAGAATTGGTCTAGACACTGTAGGGGTACAGGGCTCATGCACCTGTACCCTCACCACTGGTATAGTGCACCCAGCTAGAGGGGTGGCTGACCTATGCCAGGGCAGTGGGTTGTAGGCATGGCACACAGGGATGTGTGCCTTGTCAACTCTTCACTTTGTTCTGCACCAAACAGGCAGCCTGCACTGGGGGGGGTAGTAATCCAAGAGACTGGAGAACTTCGGGGAAGAAAAAAAATCTTCCGCCAGTCTAGCATTCTGGTCGGTGAACACCGCATGCCTTTTGGGCTGTTACTCCCATTCGATATGGGATACGGTTGCGCAGGTGCTGCCCAGAGTCTCGGAGGAGGACCGGGCTCTACTCTCACAGGCTATTTCAGGCGGGAGAGACGCAACTACGTTCGTCATCAGATGTGGCTTGGACACGACGGACTCGCTGGGTAGAGCAATTTCCACGACAGTGGCCGTTCGTCGCCACGCCTGGTTGAGAGTGTCTGGTTTTTCGGGGGATGTCCAGGCTAACCTCATGGACATGCCCTTTGATGGCTCCCTTCTCTTCGGAGACGAGGCAGATGCTGCCCTTGAGCGCTTCAAAGACTCGCGGGCCACGGCTAAGTCTTTGGGCCTCACCACCCCCCCCCCCCCCCCAGGGCTTCATCTGCTTTTCGCTCCTTTCATGTCTACGGAAGGGGCTTTCAGCCGCGCAAACCCTATTCCGGCCAGAGGACCCTGCAAGTTCAGCAACCTCTATGGGGCCCTGGAGGCGGTTCACCCCGGCCCCGTGGGTCGGGGAACCAGAAGTCGAGCCAAGCCACGACCCCCTCCTCCACCGCAAAACCTTCCTAGTCAGATCCCCCAGGATCACTCGCAGCCAGTTGGTGGCAGAGTACGTCATCATCTCCACCACTGGCGAGACATTTCATCGGACAGGTGGGTGTTGCAAATAGTCCGAAGGGGCTATTCCCTCCCCTTCGAGACTGCTTCTCTATCTATGCGGCCAGTTTACGATCGGCTGACGGAGGATCACCTTGCTTTGCTCCACAAGGAAGTCAAGACTCTTAGTGGCAAAAGGAGCTATAGAGGGTTCCCGGGCCCGAAGTAGGCAGTGGTTGCTATTCCCGCTACTTTATGGTCCCCAAGAAGGACGGAGGCCTTTGTCCTATCCTAGACCTCAGAGCCTTCAATTACTTCCTCAAAAAGGAGAAATTCAAGATGCTCACTCTTGCTCAGGTCCTGTCTGCCTTGGACCCAGGAGACTGGATGGTAGCGCTAGACTTGCAGGATGCCTATTTTCATATTCCCATCCTGCCTGCCCATTGTCGCTACCTGCGGTTCACGGTGGGTCACGAGCACTTTCAATTTGCAGGGCTCCCCTTTGGCCTCACCAGCACCCCTTGGGTGTTCACAAAGGTGATGGCGGTGGTCGCAGCCCATCTGCGGAAATCAGGGGTTCCAGTCTTCCCCTATCTCGACGACTGGTTCTCGACGACTGGTTCTCGACGACTGGTTCTCGACGACTGGTTCTCGACGACTGGTTCTCGACGACTGGTTCTCGACGACTGGTTCTCGACGACTGGTTCTCGACGACCGGTTGTTGAAGGCGGGCACACCCCAAGCAGTTTCTCCCACCTCCAGGCTACGGCGAACCTCCTGTATTCGCTGGGGTTCACTATCAACGTGCTGAAGTCACACCCGACTCCCTCTCAGACGCTCCTTTTTATTGGAGCGGTTCTCGACACAGTGAAGTTTCGAGCCTATCCTCCCGAATGGCGCGTCCAGGATATTCAGGCTATGATGCCGATGTTTCAGCCTCTATCCTGGATTCCGGTGAGTACGCCATCCTGCTAGTGAACCATGCACGGTGGCACATGCGGGCTCTGCAGTGGGACCTGAAGTTCCAATGGGCACAGCATCAAGGAAATCTCACCGACCTAGCTCAGATTTCAGAGGGCACTGCAAGAGACCTGCAGTGATGGCTAACAGACCGTGATTGGTTCAAGGGCAGACCCCTCTCCCTTCCCCACCCAGATCTCACAGTAGTGACGGATGAGTCCCTTCTGGGATGGGGCGGCTATCTGGGAGAGGTCGAGATCAGAGGACTCTGGTCTCCGGCGGAAGCCAACCTCCATATCAATCTGTTGGAGCTTCGGGTGATCCGACTAGCACTGAAAGCCTTTTATATCGTCAATAAAGGGAAGGCTCGTACAGGTGTTCATGGACAACACTACAGCCATGTGGTACTGCAACCAACAGGGCAGGTTGGGGTCGTGGACTGTTTGTCAAGGGGCCCTGCGTCTCTGGACTTGGTTGGAACAACAGGGCATTTCCTTGGTGGTTCAACACCTGGACGGTCCTCTGAACGCCAGGGCGGACGAGCTCAGCCGAAGGTGCCTTGCGGATCACGAACAGTGTCTCCATCCAGAGGTGGCAAAACATCTTTCAGCGGTGGGGAGAGCTTTGGTTAGATCTGTTCGCCTCCGAAGAGAATGCGCAATGTCAGCAGTTTTGCACGTTGGAGTTTCCAAGGCTGCTCTCGCTCTGCGACGCTTTTTGCTGCGAGTGGAGCTCAGGCTTCCTATACGCCTCTCCGCCCATACCACTCCTGCCCAGAGTGCTCCAGAAGATCGGGAGCGACCGGGCACAAGTTATTCTTGTGGCTCCAGACTGGGCACGGAGAGTTTGGTATCCCAAACTTCTAAACATGAACATCAATCCTCAGGTCAGGCTGCCCCTTTGGGAGGATCTTCTGTCGCAGCAGCAGGGGAGGGTTCTCGACCCGAACCTGTCCACGCTCCACCTCCTTGTGTGGAGATTGAGCGGCGACAGTTGACCGCTTTCGACCTCCCTCCTGAAGTCTGTGAGGTTATCTTGGCAGCCAGGCGTCCCTCCACAAAATCGGTATACAATCCAGGTGGAACAAATTTTGTAAATCTTGTACAGACCGATCTATTGACCCCTTATCTGTTCCCTTACCTGAAGTCCTGCTGTTTATCCTTTCTTTTGCCCAGCAGGGCTCTGCTCTGGGCACATTGAAGGGCTATCTTTCGGCCCTTTCCTCTTTTCTTCAGCTACTTGATCAGCCCTCTCTTTAAAAAGTCACCTCACAGATGCTTGATGGGGTTAACCCACTTGTTTCCTCCTTCACCTTTTATTATTTTGGTTCTCACCTTTCTGGTGTGTGCACCGTTTGAGCCGCTGCATAACTGCCCTCTGCGATTGCTCACCATCAAGACAGCTTTTTATTGGGAGGGGGAAAATCTTTTTTTATTGAAAGAAATCAACATAAAACAATACAAAGAAAAACAGGTGCATTAAAGAGCAGTAGCTGAGATATTAAAAGATGTGCAGCCTAAATTGCAAATAAATACAAAACAATACAATGGGTCAGGAGCACATTCAGATAAATCACGGTCACATTTATCCATTAGAGCACTACAGTGTCTCATTATCCATAAGAAAAGGGGAAGTGTCGCTAAAGGGGGTACAGAGTAAACCCCTACTCTCGTTCCATGGGCCCCATACTTTCGTCCATTTGCCTGGGCATCCCCTGCTTTCATAGACCACCCTCTCCGCTTGCATACACCAGTCCATGTCTGACTCCCAATCAACATGTCTAGGCCCGACCCCTCCCTTCCATGTTCTGGCGATGTTGCGCTTCGCCACCATGCAGCCCAGCGAGACCCACACTTGTTCTGTTCTTGACAGATCTGTTGCTTCCCAGATGTTCAATAGACAAAGCCGAGGGGACACCTCAATGGGTTTATGACATATCTGAGACATAGTGGACACTATTCTACCCCAATAGCGCTGGAGGATAGGACATTCCCACCAGTGATGTAAAAAAGTACCGGTAGAGCCACAGCCCCGGGAGCAGGCCGGGGATCCAAGAAGCCCCATCTTAACAAGCGCTGTACTGGTATAGTAGGCTCTATGAAGTATTTTAAGCTGTATAAGTTTGAAACACGGAGCGGATAGCCACCTCCCGGGGCGAGGCCAGGGCCTCCCTCCAGTCCTCGTCGGTCATGTCCCCAACATCGTCTGCCCATTTTATGCGTATTCTATCGTGAGTTTCAGGTAGGTTATTGAGGATTTTACGATAGGTCAGTGATATGGCTTTTTCTGGGAGGTAGTCGTCCAAAAGCCTATCTTCTAAAGGCGAGGAAACAGGTGGGTCGGAGCCCTTGGGAATTACTTTATATAATGCACTTCTTGCCTGAAGATATCTGAAGGTTTCCCCGTCATGCAACTGGTACTGTTTGTAGCTCACCAAACGGGACAACCCTGCCCTTTGCCCACAGGTCCCTGACTGTGGTGAGACCGATCAGGTCCCATTTGTCAAATCCCGGCTGTTTTGAAAGCATACCCAAGTGGCAGGACTCCAGCAGTGGAGTGACCCGCGTAATCTTACCCTTCCAGCCTAAGGCAGCGGATGCCGCGTGCCAGATGGAAACCGTGGTAGAAGTCGGGGTAAATTTAGGTGCGTATCTCGGCCCTCCATATAGTGCCCTCAGGTAATTGCCAGCAGCCATATTATATCTGTCCATTCTATATGCTGGGTCTGTGATGGGACGATGTGTCCAATGGTTAAGAACCACTAATTGTGAGGCCCAATAGTATGATCTGATGGCCGGCAAGGCGATACCCCCGTCATACCAGCTTTTTGTGAGTTTGTTAAGAGCGATTCGGGGCGTGCCATTATTCCAAAGTAGAGTGCGTACTTCGGAATCAACCGACTGGAAATATTGAGATGGGATTAAATATGGCGTATTCTGGAAGGTGTAAAGGAAACTGGGAAGTGCCATCATTTTGTAAAGGGCGGCTCTACCTAATAACGTAAGAGGTAGTGTTTTCCAATGTTGTACATCGGTCCGGAGACGCTGTAAAGGAGGTAAGAGATTCCGTTGGTAGAAAATCTCTGCGTCTCTCGTAATATATATGCCCAGATATTGGAAACCGCCTGTGACTATGGTGGCATCACAACCCGTAGGGAGGACCGGGGGGTCCCCGCATAAAACAAGACCGCTTTTTTGGTGGCAATAACCTCTGCCAGGAGAGTAAGTGAACTGCAGGCACTGTCTTCACAGCCTTCTTAACAGACGGTCTTTCCGGACAAAGTAGTACTCCGGACTAGGGCATCTTTTCTGCTTAAGGTGGTAACACCCTTCCATCTGGGACAGTCTATTACCCTGCCCACCTTCTATGCACCCCCGCACCCTTCCAAGGAAGAGAAGCGTCTCCATCGTCTGGACCCAAAAAGAGCATTATCGTTCTACCTCTATCGAACCAGAGAGTTCCGAGTGGATGACCAACTCTTTATAGGATACATGGGTGCCAAGAAAGGCCATGCTGTCCAAAAGAGGACTATATTCCGATGGGTTCTGTATAAAAATCTGTTACGCCTTTGCGAAGAAAGATCCCCCTGAAGGGCTTAGGGCCCATTCCACCAGGGAAAAAGCAGCCACCACGGCTCTTCAGCGCGGTGTTCCCGATATCTGTCAAGCTGCCACGTGGGCATCTCTGCACACGTTCGCCAGACACTACTGCCTGGATTCCCAGGTTCACAAAGAAGGCCTGTTCAGTCGCTCTGTTTTGCAGGATTTTCTGGTCTAAGCCATTCCGCAGCCCCTCCTCCGGGAATGGTATTGCTTGGGTATCTGTTCAAAGGTAAGGAATCTGCGGTTAGATGTCTCTATCAGATGGGCAAGTCACTTACCTTCGGTAACGCCTTATCTGGTAGAGACATGATCTAGCCGCAGATTCCTTACCGTCCCACCCATTTTCCCGAACTGCAGAATTGGTTTTCAGTGTCAGGGATGCCCTAGTTGTTCATTTTTTTAACACACCATGGTCAGTCACTTCATGGCATCGCGCTTCTGGTGTGGAAAGTCGTGAAAAGTACTGACGTCAGCGCGCTGGAGTGGCGGTTATATTGACGACACGGATGTCACGACGACAACGAACACGACGCGGATGACATCACGCGGAGTCGACTGAAGCCATCTACCGGCGCGCAGGGGTACTGCTAAGAAAAATCTTCCGGATCCAGTCTGATGCCTGGAAGTTCAAAGGTAAGGCATCTGCGGCTAAATCATGTCTCTACCACATAAGACATTACCGAAGGTAAATAACTTGTCCTTTTGAACCATGTTATTTGATGGCAGTGACCATGCGCTAGCTCCCACCTACTAAACCAGTTAACTCCACTGACTTATTCTTTAAGTCATACATATTCATAGTTGTGGGGAGCAACTTACTCGATACCCAAAAATCAAGGAATAATAACAATCAGTCTTCGTTAATTTCTACTGTACATTTATTACAGCATGTTTTATATCTAATAGTCAAAGACATTTTTCATCCAAATCTTAAAAACAATCCTAATAATAAATCACCAATGGGGATTATTAATTATCCCAATGGTATTCCTGTCTGACTGCACGGGTGCGTTATGGACCGCAGGGGGAATGTACCCAAAGATCTAAGGTTGCCCGGGGGATCCGACAGGGGTGTGTCCTTGCCCCCTTGATCTTTTCACTCTATATAAATCGGGTAGATGAGATGTTACAGAAAGTGAAGGCTGACGCCCCTATGGTTGGATCCCGCCCAGTTTCAATTCTATTGTATGCAGACGATGCTGTTCTCTTATCTAGAACAGCAAACGGGTTGCAGCTCCTGATTGACAACTTTGTTACCTTCATGGAAAACAAAGATATGAAAATAAACGTTGAGAAAACAGTCACTATGGTGAGTGCAAAAGGGAGAGCAAAAAAAGAGGACACATTATATTAGGGGAGAGAGACTAGCCGAGATCCAAATTTTCTCGTACTTAGGAGTTCAAACCACTGCCTCAGAGCATTGGGAAAGCCAAATAAATACCTCCAAAATGAAATTTCTGAAAGCCATAGAATCTATTTTCAGATTTGCAAGTAAAGTAGGTCATAAACCGATTGAAGAAATATTGATGCTATATAAAAGTAAATGCCTCCCAAGTGCCGGTTATGGTGCTGCTGTCTGGGGATAGACAAATTGTGCCCCTTTGAAAGCCCTAGAGAACCTGTTTTTGGCTCGATTGCTGACCATTCCCAAAACCAGCTCATCCTATATAACTCATAAGGAAGTGGCAGTTCCTTTTATAGAGGATGACTTACAAGCCAGCCCTGTCCTCTTGTGGCACAAGATATGGAGTAAAGTAGGGACAGAGTTTACAAAGGCCATTATATCTGACTTCCTATCCTTAGATGCATGGAGGAAAAAAGATGGCTGGCCTATATAGATAGCCACCTAAGAAAAGTGGATAAAGGTTTAGAAGTAAAAGATAGTCAAAATCCTGCAATTCAGCAAAACCGAAGTTAAAACTATACTCTGGGGAGAAAGAGAAACAGAAAGAGATAACCGTGAATGTAAAAAATCCACGGTGTGTACATATCTTTCAGGCCCGGTATCAGCGGACCCGCAAAACTATCTCTTAATGGAAAAAAGTATTAACCAGAAGTTCTACCTCACTAGATTACGCCTAGGAACACTGCACTTAAGGGTTGCTTTTTCAAAACTAGGGTCTTGGGCCGACACATTGCCAAAATGCCCATGTAGAACTTGACAGAACACAATGCACTTTATCTTATTTTGTAGTTTTTATAAGGATCTTAGAAAATATCTAGCGCCGATTTTTAAAACTGCTAAATATTTTTACTACCAGGATGCTTTTAATTATTTATGTGCTTTGGAAAATGTGGATATCTGTTTTTCTGTCATTTTTATTCATTACATCTGCCCTGGGGAGGAGAAAAAACCTTGCACACGTGGAAGCTTTAACTTATGAGGCTGCATTATAAAACACTCGAAGATGTCTATAGCTATACCCACTTTGGTGCTTGTTAAAAGTCTCTTTCTCTGGTAGAATACTATGATTTTGTTATACATCAATATGCAGGAGGACTCCCAGGCAAATATTACCATCAACATATCGGACTTTTAAGTAGCCCTCTAAAAGTTCGGAGATCTTTTGTTGCCACCCATAACCATTATAGGCTTCTGACATTGGGAATGGACATTGAGACTCGAGTTACGTGTCATATTTTTAACTTATTAATGTATTGTTTTTATTGTGTACTTTTATGGTTTTATACATGAAAACCGAATAAAGAATGATTTGATTTGAATAAATCACTGACTTTTATACAAAAAATCTTAAATACAGACACCTATATTGAAGGTTTATCTGCTCCCAAAGATGACCTTCAAAAAGCAGAGGGCTTGTCTTCTAATGGAAATCTTATGTGTTTGTTCACTATTAGAGAGCCGTACATCTGTAGTGAACTCTAATGGTGAACAAACACATGGGTTTGCTATAAGAAGACAAGTCCTCTGTTTTTTAATTGTACTATGTATATGAAAGGTTGTCTTTGGAATCTGATAAACGCACAAGTTACTAACTTGTGTAACGATATATCTGTAAGAGACAGTAGTTAGTGACAGATTCCTTACCTTAGAATATCCCCAGGCGTCAGGCTGGATCCGGAAAGTTTTTGCGTAGCAGTACCCTTGCATGTCGGTAGGCGGCGTCGTGCGGCTCCGCGTCCGTCGTCTGCGTCGTGATCGCCGGGATGACGTCGCGGGCAGTACTTAGACGCCGCCCCTGCGCGCTGACGTCAGTTCTGTACACGACTTTCCGCGCCAGGAACGCAGAGCCATGCAAGAAGCTGACATAGGTGTCTGAAAAAATACTAGGGCCCTGAAAGGGATGTCCTTAACCCTAGAAATCAGTTCGCAGAACGGGGAGGATGGGTGGGGCGGTAGGAATCTGTCACTAACTACTGTCTCTTACAGATATATCGTTACACAAGTTAGTAACTTGTGCATCTGAAAGAGACACGTTAGTGACAGATTCCTTACCTTAGAATAGATACCCCAGCAATACCAACCCCGGTGGTGGGTCTGCGAACAAAGATCAGACAAGGAAGTCCCGGAGGACAGAACGGCCAAAGAAGCCGTCCCTCCGGACCTGACTGTCAAGGCAGTAATGCTTTGTAAACGTGTGCAGCGAGGCCCACGTAGCTGCCTGACAGATATCCTGCAGCGGAACACCGCGGCCTAAAGCCGTGGTAGCAGCCGTTGCCCTGGTGGAATGGGCACGCAGCCCAACAGGAGGCTCCTTCTTAGCCAAAGAATAGCAGGCTTTGATACACAAGGTTACCCAGCGGGAGATGGTTCTCTTGTGCACCGCCCGACCTTTTTGGCGCCCACGTAGCCAACAAAGAGCTGGTCATCCACCCGGAAGTGTTGTGTGCGGTTGATATAAAAAGAAAGCGCACGTTTTGGGTCCAGACGGTGGAGCCTCTCTTCCTCTCTGGAAGGATGCGGAGGCGGAAAGAAGGTGGGCAAAGTGATGGTCTGCCGAATGTGGAAGGCAGTAACCACCTTTGGCAAGAAGGACGGACGCGTCCTAAGAAAAACCTTGTCTGGATGGACAGACAGAAAGGGAGGTTTGCATGAAAGAGCCTGGAGCTCACTCACCCGCCGAGCGGAGGTGATGGCCACCAGAAAGGCTGTCTTCAGAGTCAGAAGACGAAGAGGACAGTTATGTAGAGGCTCAAAGGGAGCGCACATAAGAAAGGTAAGAACCAAATTCAAGTCCCACTGAGGCATCACAAACGGAACAGGAGGGAAGAGGTGTGTAATGCCTTTTAGAAACCTGTTAACAACAGGGGACTTGAAAAGGGAGGGCTGATCAGGAAGCCTGAGGAAGGCCGAGATAGCACAAAGATAGCCCTTGATGGTACCCAGGGCAGAACCCTGTTGGGCCAGGGAAAGAAGGAACAGAAGAACCTCAGAAAGAGGGGCAGAAAGGGGATTCACAGCCTTTGCTGTGCACCATGCCACAAACTTGTTCCACCTGCAGGCGTATACCACCTTAGTGGAGGGACGCCTGGCTGCCAGAATTACATCACAAACTTCGGGAGGCAAGTCGAAAGGAATCAACTGCCGCCGCTCAATCTCCACGCAAGCAGGTGGAGGCTGGACAGGTTCGGGTGGAGGACCGTCCCCTGCTGCTGCGACAGAAGATCCTCCCGAAGAGGCAGACGGATCGGGGGATCTACGCTCATACTGAGTAGCTCGGGATACCAAACTCTTCGAGCCCAGTCCGGAGCCACAAGAATGACTTGGGCCCGGTCGTGCCGAATCTTCTTCAACACTCTGGGTAGAAGTGGTATAGGCGGAAAGGCGTACAACAGACCGCAACTCCACTCACGACGAAAGCGTCGCCGAGCGAGTGCCGCCTTGGAAATTCCAACGCGCAGAACTGATGACATTGCGCGTTCTCTTCGGTGGCGAATAGATCTAACCAAGGCTCTCCCCACTGTAGAAAGAGTCCTTGCGCCACTCCCGAGTGAAGACGCCATTCGTGATCCATCATGCACCTGCGGCTGAGTTCGTCCGCCCTGGCGTTCAGGGAACCTGCCAGGTGTTGAACCATCAGGAACATGCCCTGATGTTCCAGCCATGTCCAGAGGCGCAGAGCCTCCTGACAAAGGGTCCACGACCCCACCCCGCCTTGTTTGTTGCAATACCACATGGCGGTGGTGTTGTCTGTGAACACCTGCACTACCTTCCCTTTGACAGAGGGAAGGAATGCCTTGAGTGCAAGTAGGATCGCCCGGAGCTCCAGAAGGTTGATATGGAGCCGGGACTCCGCCCGGAGACCAGAGGCCTCTGATCTCCGCCTCTCCCATGTGACCGCCCCATCCCAGAAGGGACGCGTCCGTCACAACTGTGTGCTCTGGCTGGGGAAGGGAGAGGGATCTGCCCATGACCCATTGCCGGTTCGAGAGCCACCACTGCAACTGTTTTGCAGTCCCCTCCGAGATCTGGACGTGATCGGACAGGTTGCCCTGGTGCTGCGCCCACTGGAACTTCAGGTCCCACTGCAGAGCCCGCATATGCCATCTGGCATGAGTGACCAGCAGGATGCAGGAGGCCATGAGGCCCAGCAGCCTCAGGGTCATCCGTACCGAAACCCAGGATAAAGGCTGAAAGATTGGAATCATAGCCTGAATATCCCGGACTCGCCGTTCGGGAGGATAGGCCCGAAACTGCGTCGTGTCCAGAACTGCTCCGATGAAAAGGAGCTGTGGAGAAGGAATCAGATGCGACTTCGGCACATTGATGGAGAACCCCAGCGAGTGCAGGAGTTCGGCCGTAGTCTGGAGGTGGGAGACGACTGCCTGGGACGAGCCCGCCTTCAGCAGCCAGTCATCGAGGTAGGGGAAGACTGGAACCCCTGCCCGGCGCAGATGAGCTGCGACCACCGCCATCACTTTGGTGAACACCCGAGGGGCACTTGTAAGGCCAAAGGGAGCACGGTGAACTGAAAGTGCTCGAGGCCTACCGTGAACCGCAGGTAACGCCGGTGGGCCGGCAGGACGGGGATGTGAAAATAAGCGTCCTGCAAGTCCAACGCTACCAACCAGTCTCCAGGGTCGAGGGCAGTCAAGACCTGAGCTAGGGTGAGCATCTTGAACTTCTCCTTCCGGAGGAAGCGATTGACGTTCCGGAGGTCCAAGATAGGACGCATGTCCTCCTTGTCCTTTTTGGGCACCAGGAAGTAGTGGAAGTAGCAACCACGTCCTACTTATGGGGTCGGAACATGCTCGATGGCCCTCTTGGCCAAGAGGGCCGTGACTTCCTTCTGCAGAAGTACCAAGTAATCCCCTGACATGCGGTGGAATTGAGGTGGCATGGCTGGGGGGGTGGTCTCGAAGGGGAGGGAGTAGCCCCTTCGGACAATGTCCAAGACCCACCTGTCCGAGGTGATGGGACGCCAGTGGTGAAGGTGATGGCGAACCCTGCCCCCTACTGGCGTGCTGTGCACCGGAAAGGAGGGACTAGGAGGGCTTGGAGGCCGCGGACGGGTTGGAGGTGGTGGCCTGACCCGCACGCTGGTTGGCCGAACCGCCACGGCGGTATCCACGTCCTCGGCCACGTGAAGACGCTTGCTGCGCGGGCCGGTGGCTGGGCAGCTGACGTGACTGGGCGCCCCTTCCGTGGCCACGAAAGGGGCGAAAAGCAGAGGTGAGCGGAGGGCGTACAACAGAAAGGCCCAGGGACTTGGCAGTAGCCCGTGAGTCCTTAAACCGCTCCAGCGCATGGTCTGCCTTTGAACCAAAAAGACCGACTCCATCAAAGGGCATGTCCATGAGTGTATTCTGGACATCACCCGAGAAACCAGTTGTTCTCAGCCAGGCGTGGCGACGTAGCGCCACCGTCGTCGCAAGCGATCTGCCCAGCGAGTCGGCGGTATCAAGGCCACAACGTATGGTGTATTTAGCCGCATCTCGCCCTTCCGCAATGGCGCGGGTAAGCAGTGTCTGGACCTCCTCAGAGCACTGCGGCAAAACAGCCGCCACCGAATCCCACAGGGAGTGGGTATATCGGCCCAAAAGGCAAGCGGTGTTGACGGACCGCAAGCCAGCACTGGAGGAAGAAAAAGCCTTCTTCCCAAATTGGTCCAGGCGTTTGGATTCCCTATCCGGAGGGGCGGTAGGGAAGGCGGTTTGGGAGGCAGAGGCTTGGACAACCAAGCTCTCGGGGGTGGGATGTTGGGAGAGAAACAATGGGTCGCCCGGAGCAGGGCGATGGCGTCGGGCCACGTTCCTATCCACAGGAGCCCCTGTGGTGGGTTTGGACCAGGCACCCAAAAGAACGTCAGTGAGTGCATCATTAAACGGCAGCACAGTCTCCGAGGAGGAAGCCGCCGGCTGAAGCACTTCTGTCAGGAGGTTAGTCCTGACGGCCACAGTAGGCAACTGGAGATGTAAGGCTCCAGCTGCTCTACGCAAGACCGTTGCAAAATTAGCTCCCTCCGCCGTAGCCACGCGAGGAGACAGCATGCCAGTGTCAGGGGAGGTGTCTAGACCACTGGCATCCCCAAGTTCCTCAGCCCAGTCCGGATCATACTCACACTGTTGTGTGAGAGGGTCCTCAGACCCCTCCCAGCTCTCCTGGTCCTCCTCTTGTTCAAAATATGGAGGAGGAGGGACATTTGGGACCCAAGGTCTCATCGGCGCCGGCGTCGAGCGACGTCGGTCCGGCTCCATGTCCGGAGCCGGAGAGTGCCGGGGACCGACGCCGTCCGGAGCCCCGGACGGCGTCAGAAACGGCACTGGGGACATCGGCGGAGGCGTGGTTAGGTCAACCGGCGTCGATGGGGGTTGCGGCACCACCGGAGCCGGGATCGAGGCCGGAGCCGAGGCCGGGATGAAGGCTGGTGGGACAGGCGGCGCCGGGACCGGAGTCGACGGCGCCGCCGGGGCAACCCCATCAGTGCCCGCGGGGCCCGAAGGCGCACCGGAGGGGCCTGAAGGCCCGAAGAGGCGGGCCATGGCCGACAGGAATTCCTGTATTTCGGCCGGAGTCGCCCCCGAACCCGGAAAGGACGGGTAATGCGGGGGCGGCTCTACAGGCACGTCCGGGGCCGCGGGGGCGGGGACGGTGCCGACTGGGGCCTCAGCCGAGTCGCGAGACCGGCGAGGCGAAGTCTTAGAGCATGACGCTTCCTAGACTTCTTGTGCTTCGACTTACCCGAGGAGCGCGAAGACTTGGACTCCGACGACCGGCGGGGACTCCGCGACCGGCCCCTCGACCTCTCCCGGGACCGGGGCTTGGTGCGGCGCGGAGCCGACTGCCGGACCTCGAGTAGCTTTCAAGACCGCTCTGGCAAAGCCTTCGGATGAAGTTTCCGGCAGTCAGGGCACGACTTCGTGTCGTGGTCTCGGCCGAGACAGAAGAGACACTCGAGATGCGGGTCCGTGATCGACATCATGCGACCACAGGCTCCGCGTGGCTTGAAGCCGGGCATCCCTACGACACCTAGGAGTCGTGAAGACTCGACGAAGAAACAGTGAAAAAATTCACAAAAAAGGTTAGTCAAAAATTGACTAGGGCACTGCTCTTCCCGGATCTGCGCTTACTGGCGCGGAAAAAGAAGAACTGACGTCAGCGCGCAGGGGCGGGGTCTAAGTACTGCCCGCGACGTCATCCCGGCGATCACGACGCCGACGACGGACGCGGAGCCGCACAACGCCGCCTACCGACGCGCAAGGGTACTGCTACGCAAAAACTTTCCGGATCCAGCCTGACGCCTGGGGATATTCTAAGGTAAGGAATCTGTCACTAACGTGTCTCTTTCAGATCTTCATTGTCAAGCTGTGCCTCTTCTCTTTTCCACCATCAAATCCCACTCTTTAAATCAAAGTTCACTCTTTAGGGGCCAGCTCTGCTTCCACTGTTCTCCCTCTTTTCCGGCTTTGCTTCCTGTCTTGTCCCTCTGTAGCAGGTCCTTGTTTTTGTCTCTTTATTCAGCTTCAAGCTCTGCATTCTCTTCGTCCATCATATATGCTAGATATTCTAAGTTTCGAACACTAAGCTCTTAACTATATAAATTATCTGCACCTAACATGGCACCATTTGCCTTTACTCCCACCTCCTTTTCCAGTCTGCTTCATAATATGTACACCTCCTGGCCTTTCAATCTAAGACATGGGAAATAATATTCCTCCAGTTTTGGATCTTTCATAGATTCAAACACTTGAATTATTCCCTGTTAGGAATCCTCAGTCGGAATACTATATCAGCATCGTTAACTTGAATTCATAAAAGGGGCAACGAGATGGCAAGGCTCTGACTTCCATTCTTCCAATGCCTATCTTCTCTACTGCACACTGCCCATAGCTAATTCAAAAGGGGTCAGCTGTATTGCCTCATGTCAGTGCTGTTTGCCTCCATTCAAATGTTGAATATGCTTACCATCTTTCAGTAGACAGCACATGCTCAGTCTACTGTTTAGCTTCCATCCAGTAAGGTCAGAACTATGCTGATCCTCTCCCTTGGTTACGTACTAACAGATTATGCCTGTCTCATTCCTTTTGCCCCTTCTATTACATACAATAGATCTGGGAAGAGAGCTGTAGATTCTTGTACATTACTTTGTCATACCTTCTGAGATTAACCCTCTCCCTGTCATGGTTTTCGTTACAGATAGCTGGCCTCCGGTTTGTGTTTCTAATAAATCAAGATCTAATTGCACTGATAAAAGCTGAAGCTGCGAAAATCAATCAGCAGTGACTGGCTGAACGGACAGGGGTGGATACCCCTAGGACCATAACTGGCAAATCACCAGGCAACCTGTGGCCTTCCGCCCTGGAGTAATGTCAGACTGGCTGAAGTTGGAGTGTGGTCAGAATCCACATACACTTAAAGGAGCCCAGAATGCTGATGCTGGAGCAAGGCCAGTCCGCTGGATACTGGAGGGAGGTCACACTACTCTCCTTCACTCTTCACAGCAAGGAGGAAGCAAACTACTGGATTACTCTGTGCTCCTACTTATTCAATGCTGATGGTCATAATTGTTAATACTGCAGAGAGTTACAGATATGGGACACTGAGTGAAGGGGCAGTTGGGTGAAGCCATGCTGCTCGACTATGCCGATCTACTTTGCACTACGAGAGGCAGTCAGATTGCCAAACACTGCACCTCTCCTTTAGAGAGAGGTCACAATAATAATCTACACTGTATTTCTCTGCCCCAAGAACATGTAAATACCTTCGAGACATACTTATGGTTTCAAAGTACTCTTCTGTGCAAATGTTTAAATCAACAGTTTTTAGGGTGGTGGTCCTTTTTTAAAATCAAGAGGTTGAGTTAAACACTTTGTGTCAGAAGTCGAAGATACCTCACACAGAATTGGTGCTTGTGTAGCAGTGGACAAAAAAAGGAACAGTGAAGGCCTGTAATAACCAGAACGATATCCCACCCCCTCACTCCGCAGGTGGGGCGTGATGGGTTATGAGACTAAATTGATCACCCCTTGACATTGTCATGAGGTTCTTTGGTTTAGAGGAATGGGGTACCCCCACCATCCCTATGCAAAACTGTTACAGAAATCTGATGTTGAAACAGGGGTCACCTTTGTCCACCTACCATTTCCCTTTCTCCTATGCGCCATAATAAAGTTTACATTGAAAAACTATATTGGAAATCGGATACAATTTATTGTTGTAGAAAATGTGCCGCATGTGGGAGTTTGAGTAAGCTTTCTTCCCTGGCCATGGTGTTAATTGCATGTGTACATTCCTTCTTACCCGCTGCAGATAATAAATTGTACCTTGTAACATTCATTCTAGAATGTATTATACAAATAAAATCTCTGACTACCACTAATGGGCTATTTGTGATGCACCAATTAGACTGCCTTCGCGGAATTCATTTCATGGGTTGACGACAGCTTGCACAAAAGTTGCGCTTCCTACTCGTCACACATCTGCAAAATGTTATATCGCACCATAATACAATACAGGCAGAATGAACTTTCATTGATAGACTGTTAATGAGTATGTGTTCGGTGCACCAGTAGCTGAAGCTGCTTTGTCTTACGAACCCCTTGTTTAAGCTGTATTAAGTGGCTATTCATTCCTCATTAGAGGACCTAACATTTGGTTCAATAGTGAGTTTCTTACATTACAGAATTAATCCGTCTTTCACAGAGTTTAGTGTTTTTTTTTTGCTCTGATTATGAAGACACTTCCACGTTTTTGTAGGGGTAAAGGATAAAACTGCCTTCCTTATTTTAACAACTGCACAGAATTTGTCTGTACCTTTTCTAGTGTATTTTTTGGACTATCTTTCACCGGGTTCTCCTGTACTTGTATTTTTAGCACTCTAAATGTCATTTTAGAGGCATGCATGGCTGTAGATACACATGCCTTGCATACTCTTGCGATCTAGTGTTGGGTCCGAATTTGTCCAAGTTGTTTTTCTTCAAAGAAGTCTTTCGAGTCACGTGGTAAAGTGACTCCTCCTGGTAATAGTGCGCATTGACTCCATTGTTAGATTGTTTTCTTTCGCCTGTCTGGTTCGAACGTGTATTACTGCCCTCGCTGCCAGCAGGCCAGGGTCAGCTGCAAACATCTGCTGCCGATGCCCCGCCCTCGGGATCTGCACCGAAAGCACGGCCAAAGCCATCTGCTTCTGCACCAAGCTGACCCTCTTCATCTTTGACTCCTACCACTTCGGCTCCGAAACCACTTTCGTCTTTGACAGTTTTGACACCGGCATCGAAATCTGCTCCCACTACTCCAGTTGAATTCGTCTTCCAGACACTGCAGGAACGGCTCAATCAACGTCAAAAATAGCTGCATGTGCAGCCTCCCACTGGCTGCATTTAGCCAAAACTGTGGTGTCAACACCACCTCCATTAAAGCACCAACTTTCCTTTTGAAAAGCCCTAGTCTTGCCTGTGCCTGTTAAGAAAAGGAAGACAGACAAGGCTACTAGTTGCTTGCGCCCTCATCCACCTACTTCGCCACCAACACCTCCTGCTCCACCCTGCATTCTACCAGCAACACCCTCTCCACCTCATTCTCGGGGTGAGCCCCAGATATTACTCCACAGGGATCCCCACATTCCTTCACACGTGGTCATGGCCATGGGGGCGGGCGGGGGGGCGGACGAACAGGGGGGGCAGATGATCCTTATGATACACCACAGCCCACAGATTCCTGGCCAGATTATGACTTTGATCCCCAGGGGACACTGATCCAGACCTGTATCCTGCCAAACCATCCCATATCAGGAGCTCACTGGCGGGGCTGCATTATATCACCAAGTCCAGCTCCATAAGCAGCCTATAGAAGAGGATTTCCTCTTTGAAGCCCTATCTACTTCACTTAGGGCAATTCAATACCCCCCTTTGTTAAAAGGCATGATGCGTCACACTGATGACGTCTTTAAAGACCCTGCACGAGCATGCATTATCACTCCCAGGATCGACAAAAATTACAAAGCTGCACCCTTTCACCCTATTTACATCCGAGGGCAACTTCTCCCTGATTCATTGGTTGGGTCCAATGCCCGTAAGAGGGCTAATTCACAAACCACCGCGGACGCTCCACCTCCTGATAAAGAGCCCAAGCTCATTGATGCTTCAGGGAAGCGAGTAGCGGCGCAGTCTGCTAATCACTGGTGAATTGCAAATACACAAGGTCTATTAGCCAGGTATGTTTGCGCCCACTGGGACGAAATGGAGGAATTCCTCCTGTACCTCCCAGAGGAACATAGAAAAAGTGGACAAGAAATAGTACAGGAGGGCAAACTCATTTCTAATAATTCCATTAGGTGCTCTAGATTCCACGGATACAGCTGCAGCGGTAATAATACCACTGTGTTGCTCTACAGACATGCTTGGCTGTGTATATCTGCCTTCAAGCCAGAAGTTCAACAAACACTCTTAAATGTCCCCTTTGACAAGGAACACCTGTTTGGTCCACAAGTAGTCCAAGCGTTAAAAAAGATGAAGGACACTGAGGTTGCTAAATCCTTAGAGGCACTCCAGACACCCTTTCCTTGTGGCTCCTTTCGCTGCTCATTATAAATGGCAGGCTCAAAATCATCATCCTCTGATGCCTCTTCTTCCTCATATCGACCACAAACTCACAATCCCCTTCTCGAGGCTCCTACAGGGGCACATACAAGGGTAGCAACGGCAAAGGTGCTTCCTCACGTGGTGCTTCATCCACCACTAAGCAGTGACTCCCTTCTCCTTCCCCCGATCATTTTCACATCTGTCGGGGGTCGCTTACAAAAATCTCTTCCCACTTGGCAATCCATAACATCGGATCAGTGTGTGTTGGACATTATCTACCATGGTTATTGTCTGGAGCTCATCACCACACCTCCAAAAATTCCACCTTGCATACACAAACTCTCTGTGGCACATCAAAACTTGCTCAAACAGGAAATGCAAGCTTTCTTTCTCAAAGGTGCTATAGAACCCGTTCCTCTTCAACATCAAGGATCATGGGTATACTCCCTGTACTTTCTCATCCCCAAAAAGGACGGCTCACTACGGCCTATCTTAGATCTCAGGCCCTTAAATCATTACATCCCGTCAGAGCATTTCCATATGGTCACCCTCCAAGACGTGATCCCACTCCTCCAGCAAGGTGACTTTGCCAGCACTAGACTTAAAGGATGCCTACTTTCACATGCCAATCCATCCAGCACATTGCAAATACCTCAGGTTTGTCATATCTGGCAAACATCATCAGTTCAAAGCAGACAAAACATCCATGCCTTCCCATATCTGGACAACTGGCTTATCAAAGCGAGTACCCTTCCTCTGTGTCACCAACACACTCCAATCACTATAGATCTGCTCCATAAACTAGGGTTTACCATCAATGTACAAAAATTCCATCTTCAACCATTACAGGTTCAGCCATATCTGAGGGCTATTCTCAAAACACAAGTGGGATTAGCCTATACCAATGCAGCAAGGATTCAAAATTTCCAGACACTGCTACCTCAATTTCAAACCAGTCAACAACTAACAGTCAGAACAGTTTTGCACATAGACGTCTTCTAGATTCACATACTGTGCATATTCCGCCATCTAGTGGTTGGAGTCGAAAGTGCTTTGTCTTTTTTTTTTTTTTTTTTCCCCTCCCCGTTGTTGGGAGGTTGTGAAACCTGATCTCCCTGGTCAGGCTACAACCCCCTTTGTGTGTGTGCAAGCTCTCAGGTTATTTTTTCCACCATGGAGATCGGAGGTGCACTGAAGACGTCTGAGCAACTACAACAGCAGACGCAGGCAGCAGAGAAAGCCCACCAGAAACTCCGACGAGAGAGGTGGTACCAAGGAAGTTTGCATGAGTGGGAAATCTTTGAGCAAAGCAGTGTGTTTACCGCTGCTCACTTTCCTCCTCATGCACCAGAGCAAGTACATTATTCTCTGACAGAACACAGTCTCCAGGGGCAGATTTACAAGCCCCTTGCGCCACTTTTCCCATGTTAAAAATGATGCAAAAGTGGCGCAAGGGCCTTGTAAATAAGCCCCCAGGTATTTAGGGGGAAGTTTCTGCACGGAGCTGATGCTTCATCCTGAAACAAGGTAAGAGGTTGCTCTTTAATTATCTGATGTAGGAGCAAGAGCACGGGTGAAATGCTCCACGTACTACCATAAAATTTAAAATAGCGCAGCACAGCCATTGTTTGTTTCTACCTAGCTGGAAAATAGAAGCACGTCTACCAGGCTGCACTTACAGCAAGTGTGTCAATGTGCTGTTTACACACTTTGTATATGGTGTTTAAATCATTTTAACGTATTTTCATAGTTTTTACAATTATGTTGGCAACGCTTATAAGGTGCCTCTTCACTAGACCACAGAACTTCCGGAAAACCAAATATTCTCGTATTCCTCTTGGTTCCTAACATAGCTAAAAACTCAGATAGCGCGCTATGTTTACAAGGGTACCAAAAGGGGTTTTTTTGGCTTAAAATGAGATTTTAGGGATCTCTTACACTATTTGCAGACCTACGGGAGGTTCTACTTTCCAAATATTTAGCATTGCAACAGAAAATACATTCACTAAGCCATCCGATAACGTTATGGTTGACTGCAAACAAAGCCTCTTTCCCTTCGCAAGCATTAAAATAGCTGGGCACAACACTTCTAACGCGGCACCAAATGCAGCTCACATTCCAAAGTTTCTGCAAAGCGGACGAGGTCATAAACCCCCACCCCCGCAATCCCTTCCAAGACGGACACAGGAGACTAAGGACTATAAAATGGCCTACAAATCAAACACAAGGACCCTATAAATCTGGGGCTTATCTCCAACAAACGCATTCCTTAGCTGCCCTCTAAGCAGACACAGGAAGGCAGGTTTATGGCTCCAGCAACATAAAAAGAACAGATCTTTGCTCTGCAAAATCCAGAAAAGGAGATAAGTGTTCGAGGCATATGAGCTGTAGATCGTATACTTGTGCATAGATCGCCATCTGGTGTTGAGCTCTGATGTTTGCACTTTGTTTTTGTCTTGGAAGAAGTCTTTGTAGTCACGAGGTAGGTGACTCCTCCTTAGGACGATAGTGCGCATGGGCATCGACTCCATCTCCAGATAGTTTTTTTCCCTATTGATAACTAATACGATTTACGCTACAGGCATGCACATGCAACACATACACTGCATGCCACATCGTTAACTTTACATAGCTACGCCAGCGGCCGAAAGCGGGTCCAGCGTACTAGTTGTTTTGCCTTTTGTAGGCTCTATAAATCATTTCTGGGTTGCGTCTTACCTAGCTTCCGGTTGAAACGAGGTACGGGAGTCAGGAGAGACAGGGCGTACTCACCAGAGGTAAGGAATGAAGTTGGAATTTTAAAGATTTAGGGATTTTTCGAGGGTGTCAAGAAATATGGTCTTAACATTAGCATTGTTTTGGTTCAAATTACAGCTTCTTGTCACGGCGGATGGCGCCGCATTGAATTTGGTCTTACCTAATGAGGCATACTGGCCCTGAATATTAAGGGATATAAACGTGGCGCATACTGCCAAAAACGAAACTCACCAACAGGATTGAAATAGCATTACCTTTTTCATGAGGTAAGAGGAGGCTGTTGTTTCCGTCTTTTATACTGAGAAATTGATACTGGCTTTTAACCTTTGCTCTTAGAATAAGTGTTGGCTCATGTTTCCAGTATACTTATGGGAGTTATTATTATACAGATATACCAAACTACCAAAAGAAGAGAACTTCCTCATTGCAGTGAATTTTTTTTAAGACCCACTGGGTCGGAAGTATCACCAGTTGTAAGGTGAGCAAAGTACTTCAGCTCCTCTACATAGTATATGTACAGACACTTACTGTTTAATGTGTCTCACAATCAAGATGGGCACTGCTTTACTAGAGTGCCTGTTTCTCATTCTAGGTCCAGAGACTTACTTTACTACATTAGAGGTAGGCTCACTGTCAGCCATTATGACTAGTAGTGAATTTTTTCTTATTTTCACGGACACTGGCACTCAGTAGATAAAACTTTTCCGGACACCAAAACAACACCTCGTCACTATTTTCTGTCTTTTACTCACACTGTAGATGTTTACTCTGCACTATTGCACTACACCCTCGTCCTGCACTCATGTTTTGACTTAATAGGCTACGGACTGTTTTACTGCAATAAGGTCTCACCATCACCCTGCGCCAACATCACGCAACAATAAGGCAGACAAGCCTTAGTGTTCACACACAATGCTGTCACCGTGCATGGGCATAATATTAAAGTCTTCATGACGTTTCTCATCAAACTCACATCCTATCCTTTTGGTGCTTCCCTTCATCGGTCAATAATTCTGAACTCTCAGTGTACTGTATGTGTCCTTTCTTTGAGAGACACAGACTTGTTAACATCCTATGTAACACATTGTGACACATGCTATTTTCCATGTTCAATTCCAGCCCTGAAGAAGTCAAGGGTTTCACACCCGTTTGACGAAACACGTGTTGGCTGGCCTGTGAAGTAACACACCATTAAATCAACACTTCAAGAAAGAATATTTTGTCTCCATTCTTAATTCTTATTGTTTATCCACTCAAATGCGTGTGCACAGGACCTGTTGTTATTATTAGACGGACCTTTGTCCAGAACTGAGGGTTTAGGGGTTTTCCCTCAGCTGTTGCACCGCATCGATAATACTCATTTGTGCTAACTCAACGATACTTGGCAAGCGCCACTTCATACCCTGTGATAATTAACACCCCGTTTTCGTTTCCTGGTGTTGGGCTCGGATGTTTGCACTTTGTTTTTGTCTCGGAAGAAGTCTTTGTAGTCACGAGGTAGGTGACTCCTCCTTAGAACGATAGTGCGCATGGGCATCGACTCCATCTCCAGATTGTTTTTTTCCGCCATCGGGTTCGGATGTGATTTGCTGCGCTCTGGGTCGATATCGGTTTTGAATCTCCCCTCGACGCGCAATCCCTCTCCACTCAACGGTATTGTCTCGATCGCGTTTCCCCTTTCGACGCACATCTTTAAAAACTAATTCCTCGACCTCGATCTTCGACGCGGGCCGTTAGGCCTATCCGCGCCGACCACGCCAGCAGTCAATGGAAAGGACTCCTTTCAAAAAATGCCCCGGGTGTGGTGCTAAGTTCCCACACACAGACTTGCACGAGGTTTGTAATCTCTGCCTCTCCCCGGAGCACAAAAACTGCGAGGCCTGTGCATCATTCAGGTCGAAGAAAACCATCCGTGACCGTCGTGCTCGACGTCACGAAATGTCTCGCGGAAGCAGCTCGATTCCGGACATCTTCGATTCCAATGTCAAGCCGGAACAACAAGGTGAAGAAGACATCTCTGTCTCCAAGGCCGACGACTCCAACGTCGAAGAGGAGACACTCACCCCGGCTCAGCGGTCCGTGAGTACCGAAACCCCTCTCCCAAAAAACAAACCTAAGGCTCCGGTAACACCCTCGCCCTCGGGTCGACACTCGCAACATGTCTGACGCCCCGCCCTCGGGCCCGGCTATGAAACCTAAACATAAGCCTTCCGGCTCGGGCTCGAGCCAATCCCATTCCGGTGCCGAAAAGTCACCTTCGGCACCGAAGCATCACACCAAGGATGGGCCACGCCCTTCTTCGTCGACGCCTAAGACAGCCTCGACGCCGAAGCCCTCGGCGTCGAAAAATACCAAGGACAAAAGTTCGGAACCGAAAAAATCTTCGGAGCCGAAAACGGCTTCAGAACCCAAAAAATCGTTGGAGCCGAAAAAAGTCTCGGAGCCACAAACTCCTACAACAAAACCTAAGGAGTCCAAGACCCCCCAGAAAACCTCAGAGACTCGGTCCAAAGAACATTCTGAGCCAAAATCTTCGGCATCGAAAAAAGATATTTTATCCACACCTGTACCTGATTTTTCGGATCCAAAACAAAAAACTCTTTGTATTGATCCAGAGACTGGCAAAGTCATCGCCAAGCCTCCAAAAAAGAGGAAACTGGACACTTCAGAGGAATCTGAAATACCCTTGAAACGAAAGGAGATGAGTACTAACACCTCCCCACCTCCTTCTCCTCCTCCAGCTGATCCAAATCTGCTAATTTCTCCTCCACACTCCCCACAACATACTTTTTCACCTCAAACATCAGATACTGAGGATGAAGATCCACATGGGGATGATGATGCACATACCATCCCACAAGACACAGACCCTTGGGATGACTAACAGATCCTGACCTACACAATGACCCAGACCTCTATCCATCTAGGCCATCACCACCAGATGACAATATTGGGTTTGCGCAGCTAATCAATGGGGCTGCCCAATACCACGGGGTACAGTTACATTCTGATCCCTTAGAGGAAGATTTTTTACTTGAAACCTTTGCACCCTCGCAAAAGTCCACACACACCCTGCCAATGTTAAAAGGCATGCTCAAACATGCCCCAGAAGTTTTTAAGGACCCTGTCAGAGCCAGGATTCTCAACACCAGGATAGATAAAAAGTATAAGGCAGCTCCAAATGACCCAATTTCCATTAAAGGTCAGGTTCCTTTGGATTCTCTTGTGGTGTCTAATGCACGCAAGAGGGCAAACTCACAGAGTACAGGCGATACCCCCCCCCCCTCCTGATAAGGAGTCCAAACTAATAGACGCATCTGGTAAACGTATTGCGTCACAAGCTGCAAATCATTGGCGCATTGCCAATGCCCAAGCTTTATTGGCCAGGTACGACAGGGCTCACTATGACGAGCTTGAAATGCTCATGCAACACCTTCCTGACCAGTACAAACAAAAGGCCAACAACCTTATACAAGAGGGGAAATTGATCACAAACGCCTCCATTAAATGTGCGCTCGACGCGGCTGATACCGCATCTCGCGCCATTAACACTAGCGTTTTGTTGCGCAGGCACGCTTGGCTCTGAGTCTCCGGATTCAAACAGGAGGTGCAATCTGCTATTCTAAATCAGCCCTTTGATCAAGAACATCTTTTCGGGCCCTCAGTTGACACATCTTTAGAAAAGATGAAAAAAGATACCGACACTGCTAAGTCCATGGGGGCCTTACAATTCCCTTCACCTAGAGGTTCTTTTCGCCGCTCCTTCTACAGAGCTGGCTCCAAAACCATTGCCTCAGAACATCCTTCTTCCTCCTATAAAAGCCCCACTCAAACGTCCTCCAAAGGATACTTTCGTGGAGGCTACAGAGGCAACAATAGTAAGGGAAGAGGTCGCGGCAACAATAACCGCAACTCCCCTACCACCAAACAGTGACTTCCCTGCCCTTCCCCCCGATCATTTCACTCCTGTCGGGGGACGTCTCTCACAGTTCCTACCTGTCTGGAATTCAATCACAACAGACAAGTGGGTAAGACAAATTATCCAGTATGGTTACTGCCTGGAACTCACCTCTACTCCCCCAAATATTCCTCCCAGACAACGTCCAATGTCCTCGGAACATCTGACACTTCTCAAGCAAGAGGTTCTCTCTCTCTTACAAAAGCATGCAATACAACCAGTCCCCTTGCCTCATCAAGGCACAGGGGTTTACTCCCTCTATTTCCTAATTCCAAAAAAGGACGGCTCTCTCAGGCCCATATTGGACCTCAGACCGCTAAACCTCTACATTCAGTCTGATCACTTCCACATGGTCACTCTCCAACAAGTGCTCCCACTGCTTCAACAGGGCGACTTTCTCTCCACTCTGGATTTAAAGGATGCCTACTTTCATATTCCCATTCACCCCGCTCACAGGAAATATCTCAGGTTTGTGGTAGACGGTCAACACTGCCAATTCAAGGTCCTCCCATTCGGGGTGACTACAGCACCCAGAGTCTTCACCAAGTGTCTCGCAGTAGTTGCGGCCCACTTACGAAGACAGCACATTCATGTCTTCCCTTATCTAGACGACTGGCTCATAAAAGCCAAGTCACACAGCAGTTGTGTGCAACACACACACAAAACAATCCAACTGCTTCACAACTTGGGATTCACTGTAAACCTCATCAAATCCCACTTCCAACCCTCCAGCATACAACAATATCTAGGGGCTACAATAGACACTTCAAAAGCTCTAGCGTACCCCAACCCAGTCAGGATAAGAACCATACAAGCTCTAATAGCAAAATTTCAGCCTCAACACTCACTACCAGCGCGAGTGTTCATGCAACTAATCGGGATGATGGCCTCTTGCATTCTCATCTTCCCTTATGCAAGACTCCAAATGCGTCCCTTACAGGAGTGTTTGGCACGTCAGTGGAACCAGGCTCAAGGTCAACTAACAGATCTGGTGTTGGTAGACGACCGCACCCATCGCTCTCTGCAATGGTGGAACACACAAAACCTTTCCAAAGGGCGGCCGTTCCTCGACCCGGTTCCACAGATAGTGCTAACAGACGCATCGCTCACCGGCTGGGGAACTCATCTTCAAACCCATACCATTCAGGGCATAGGGACCCCTCAACAAAAACAATTCCACATAAATTACCTGGAATTGTTGACAATCTTCCTAGCGTTAAAATCTTTTCAACTCCACCTCGTAAGCAAAGCTGTCCTAGTCCGTACAGACAACATGACAGCAATGTATTACATACAAAAACAGGGGGGGGACACACTCTCTGCAGCTTTCACACCTAGCTCAAAGCATATGGAGATGGGCCATTCCTCAAAACATATATCTCCTTGCAGAACACCTCCCAGGAGTACACAATCAAATGGCAGATCTACTCAGTCGCCAAACACAGCAGATCCACGAATGGGAACTTCATCCTCAAGTTCTGCTTCCATTCTTTCAAATGTGGGGCCACCCAGAAATAGACCTGTTCGCCACACACCAAAATGCCCAAGCTTCACATCCAGGTATCCACACCCATTGTCCAAAGGCAATGCGCTATGGATGAACTGGTCAGGCAAATTTGCTTACGCTTTTCCGCCTCTCCCGCTCATTCCGCTAGTGATTCGGAAGCTCAAACAGCATTCCCTCACAATGATCCTGATTGCTCCAACATGGGCCCGACAGCCATGGTTCACAACCCTCTTGGAACTATCAGTAGTTCCTCATCAAAAGCTACGCCTCTCACCCAAGCTTCTCACTCAGAACCATGGAGAGATAAGGCACCAGATCCCAGTCAGCTCAACCTGGCGATCTGGCACCTGGAATCAGTTTGGCTACCTTAATCTCCCGGGGCACCGAAAGGAGAGCGAGCACAAGTCGTGCTTTGCGTGCAAGCAAGCAGGCCAATACGCCTGCCGGCACCCCGAGAAAGTCTGTAGTTAAGGACTTAAAGGTACTTATTGACCTTCGTTTAAATTAGGTGAACTAAATCCGTACTCACCTAGACTGCGATAATTCGCAGCCTTCACTTTATATGGTCCTGAAGAAGGCCCCCCGATCCGTCAGGGCAATTATATGGGGCTGAAACATGTCGACCTTTCACATGGACACTCCAGTGCGTTAGACCGGTAACTCGTCTTCCCACGCACAACACTTTTTTTTTTTTATCTGCCACCACTCCGAACTGAATAAAGGTACAGTTCAGGCAATGCGTGGCCATTTTTAAACTCACCTCACCCAAATTCACCTCGCTTGAGCACTCTTCATCACTGATCACTACTGCAATAACCAGTGGTTTCTCCTCTCGGGAGAGGATAGCATACGAGAAAAAGAAACTCAATGATGATGCTGTCACGTTTTTAACAAGGCGGAGAACCAAGATATACCGCCTTACGGCCTGTATACGTGAATGAGGGTTTTCATTGAAAGACGGCAAGAACATCGAACCCTGGTTACTCGGGTACAAGTGATCCATTCTCCATTGATATATTGCATTACGACAGGAAGCTGAATGGATCACAGTTCCTTCTTCCTCCCCCCCCTTTTTGATTAGATATACCTTAATCTCCTGCCAGACTGCATGAACATCATTAAAGAGGCTAGACGTCCTACCACTAGAGCCTGCTATGCCGCAAAATGGAAAAGATTTGTAATTTACTGAGAAATAACAAAATCAACCCACTAGATGCTTCTATTCAAAACATCATCTGTTACCTTTTACATCTACAACAATGTAACCTAGCGTATACATCCATTAGACTACATCTCGCTGCAATAGCAGCCTATCTCCAAAACAGACAACACTCGTCTTTGTTTAGGGTACCAGCTATCAAAGCATTTATGGAAGGACTTAAAAGAATAATTCCACCTAGAGTTCCACTCTCCCCAGTATGGAACCTAAATGTGGTACTGACCAGACTCATGGGGTCCCCCATTTGAACCTATGCATAAATGTGAACTACAATTTCTCACTTGGAAAGTAGCCTTCCTGGTGGCGATCACCTCTCTCAGAAGAGTTGGTGAACTCCAGGCATTAACCATACAAGAACCATTTCTCCAAATACATTATAATAAAGTGGTTCTTAGGACTAACCCAAAATTTCTACCTAAAGTCGTCTCTGCTTTCCACTTTAACCAGTCTGTAGAGCTCCCAGTCTTTTTCCCTCTACCAGATTCAGTAGCAGAATGAGCTCTTCACACGCTAGACGTAAAAAGAGCCATACTTTACTACATTGAAAGAACAAAATCCTTTAGAAAGACTAAACAACTTTTTGTGGCTTTCTCCCCACCTCATAAAGGCAATCCCAATCCTATCTCAAAAACAGGGATTGCAAGGTGGATTGTTAAATGCATCCAAATATGCTATGCCAAAGCTAAATGCACCTTAACCATTCCCCCTAAGGCTCACTCCACACGTAAACTAGGGACATCTATGGCATTCTTAGGGAACATTCCCCTTGATGACATCTGCAAAGCAGCAACTTGGTCTACACCACACACGTTCACAAAACACTATTGTGTAGACGTGCAAGCAAAGCAGCAAGCTAGAGTGGGCCAGGCTGTATTAAGAACACTTTTTCAAACCGCTGCAACAGATACAGGTAGCCACCGCTAACGAGGTAACTGCTGTATAGTCTATGCACAAGTATACGATCTACAGCTCATATGCCTCGAACGGAAAATGCTACTTACCAGTATGCATCTGTTCTTGGCATATAGAGCTGTAGATTCGTATACGCCCACCCTCCTCCCCGGATACCTCTATCTGTTCCAGTACTATCTTACTTAGATACATTACACATGGACATCTTTTTCTATTTCTTACTAAATCCATCATAACCCTCCATGGCAAAACAATCTGGAGATGGAGTCGATGCCCATGCGCACTATCGTCCTAAGGAGGAGTCACCTACCTCGTGACTACAAAGACTTCTTCCAAGACAAAAACAAAGTGCTAACATCCGAGCCCAACACCAGATGGCCATCTATGCACAAGTATACGAATCTACAGCTCTACATGCCAAGAACAGATGCATACTGGTAAGTAGCATTTTCCTTATCTTCTCTAAGCACATAAGTTGCTTAGTTGGCTATTCCACAAGGCTATGCTACATAACATATAGCATTCACTACCCATGTGCCTTAAAAAACAATAACAAGGATAAAACTGCAACAATTTAAAATTACTACAGCCCCACATAAAATAATTTAATGCAGGGGCATTTTGCTTTTAAACTGCAACAGTGCATGTGCCTAAAAAACGAGCTAACATGTGCAAGTGCAGCAGTTAGCTCAGTCACTGGGTAGCATGATCGCCTGACAATCATTTTGCATAGGCAATAAATAAACAGGGTTTTCATAAAACTACTAATACATGCACACAGGCGACGGGCTCAGTAAGCCACAGCAAATTTATATACAAATTATGCTAAAAACTATCTTTTGCTGCATAACATTTGCAACATGCAATAGGATAACAGAACATCAAACTACAATTACTAATACACGCACAAGTGCAGTGTTACCTACTGACCCCCTACAAACTATAAGGTTGCTAGGGTAGGTTACTTTTGTAGACTAATCCTCTCATACCAAAATAACATATATCACCCAGATACACTATGTCAAAGACAAATACGGTGTATCGCACACCTAAAAAAAAAAAACATGCTAGGCTTAACTGTACACAAGTACATAGGGCCATATGCATGTCCCTTTCAAAATCACCCCTCAATAGGCAGGGTAATACTACATATGGGTTTATATCTATTCTACACCTAACAAGGAAATATGTAGCTATTATATGTCAAATATTGGGATATATCCCCAAATATAAACACACAATAAAGCAAAAGATCACGGGATAGTCATACCTATTTAAATACATATATAGGCATATTATATATGTGTAGTTATATGCATATATGTAGATATATACTTGTATGTATACATGTATTTAGGGGGAAAGACATCATTAAGTAGGTATGTGTATATGTATATATGTATATGTGTATATATATATATATATATATATATATATATTACACAACATATAAACGCATACCAAATTTGGTCCCCCATTCACCAACAACCCTGGGGGCACCGAGTACAATTCTTCGCACCCATTCCTTTTCAAAAGGAAAAGGGGGCTGCACATAAAACAATATACACACTTTTACTCACACCCGGGTTACTGCTAATAAGGAATTAAGTCTCGCACACAAAGACTTATAAACCCCAAAATACAACTACATATCTTCAGAACCAACACAGTACGTACTTGCAACACAACATTGTGTTTGCCCAACAACAAAGGCGAGTCAGCTTCAGTCACAGGGGACTGATCGCCACCATATAGTTCAGCATAGAACAACAAACCAATAATATCAGAAAAAAAATGTAAAAAAATATTCTTTCAGACCGCTTCACCTAAAAGACTGATCTCACACACATTATGGGCGTGGCAAACCCAAAAGGTGAGAATCCGCTCCTACAACGGAGACTGATCTCGACACCATAAAGGAGCCGGCAACTCTTCAAGGTGAGTTGACCGCAACTTCCAAATCTAGCACATAAGGCTGGCAACTGGGATTGACCGCGACCTTTCTGGACACCTTAAGGGAGACGGCAACTCTTCTATAGGAGTTGACCTCGACTTCCAAAGGTATCACATAAGGCCGGCAACTGAGGTTGACCGCGACCTTTCTGGACACCTTAAGGGAGACGGCAACTCTTCTAGGAGTTGACCACAACTTCCAAAGGTATCCCATATGGCCGGCAACTGGGGTTGACCGCGACCATTACATTCGCCAACTAACGTGGGGGGGTTAACATTCATCCACCACATAAAACAGCTATCCACAGTAAAACATGCATATACATCCTATATAGCAAAGCAGGTTAACTGGGACAAGGATAAGGCACCATACCTCACATCTGGTCCACCACATAGGACCTCCTACTCAACAGAATGCATTCCTGACAATGCAAAAAGAACTCAGCCCTTACAAGGTTGGGTTTCTGTTACAACAGCTATTAACCTGCATAAAGGCAGAATGAAAACAAAACAAGGTGCAGTTTGTTCAGCCTTCCTTACTAAGTTATAAAGAGTGCACAAAGTCTGCACACATCACACTCAAATTTTTACTGTATATCTCCCTTGCATTTTAGCTCAGGGAAGCTCAATCCTCTTACAGCAGGCATTAGCCTAGTAAAAGATGTGAGCCCATTCTCAAACAGTCGAACAAAGGCCCACTGTGCACAGTACACATTAAGGGCCGTAACCCAGATTCAAAGCCAGGGGCCAATAATGTCCCATGCATACAGAAGGAGCACACCCTTCATCCACAACCCAGGCCAATTCTCCTATCACCAAAATACCTCCAAACCCACTGAAGGAATAACACGGAGGTAACCCCAAGGCAAGCATACACGTAAGTAAGCATACCGTCAGCACACATACATATGTACATGTCAACATCTTTGGTATGCAAGGTGGGTTGAGTACTCTCCATAAGGAAGATTATACATGCTTATGTATGCCTGTATATGGGGGTGTGTGTGTATATATATGTTCAAGGCATATGAGCTGCAGAATTCGTACTTTGCATAGATCGCCATCTGGTGTTGGGCTCGGATGCTTGCACCTTGTTGTTGTCTTGGAAGAAGTCTTTTGTAGTCACGAGATAGGTGACTCCTCCCTTGGACGATAGTGCGCATGGGCATCGACTCCATCTTCAGATTGTTTTTTTCCGCCATTGGGTTCGGATGTAACTTCAGCGCTCCGGTTTGGTACCGTGTTTTCCAAACCTTTTCAACGCGCAAACCATCGCAAACTCGACGGTATTGTTTTCGTTCGCATGCCTTTCGACGCGCTAACTCACAACTTGATTCCGGTCGTCGACACAGGCCGCTGGGCCTATCGACTCCTTTCGGGCCTATGGCTAATGGAAAGGACTCCATTCAAAAAATGCCCCCAGTGTGGAGCTAAATTCCCACACAGCGACCAACACAAGGTCTGCAACCTTTGTCTCTCGCCCGAACACGAAGAAAAACATTTCCAAGCCTGCGCCTCCTTCCGCTCCAAGAAGACTATCCGTGATCGCCGGGCTCGACGACACGTTATGGCGCAACGGGCTGCATCGGTGCCAGAAGACCTCTTCGATGAAGGCCCCGACGTTCCAGAGGCAGAGGATTCAGAGGATCTCGAGATCGTATCCGAAGCAGATGACTCCGACGACCACATCACTCCAGGTCAACGAGTGAGTGCAACTGCCCCTGCCCCAACCCCACCTGAAAAAAAGAAGGCTCCGGTCAAGACTTCGCCTGAAGGCCTTAGTCGCGACCCAAAGAAAACTTCAGAAGCCCCGCCTCCGGGCCCGGCTCCGAAGACAAAGGAGAAGACTTCCGGCAGCTCGGGACCGAGCAAGCCGCACGTCGGTGCCCCAAAAACACCGTCGGTGCCAAAAGCGGGAACACATCCTACTCCCGCTGTCTCCAAAAAGGCCTCGGCACCGAGCACTTCGGACCCGAAAGAACACAAGGCCTTGGATCCGACGAAACCTCGACAACCTTCGGATCCGAAACAGATTTCGGACTCCACGCCGAAGGCCCCAAAAACCCCTTCCAAGGCTCCAGAGCAGAAATCTAAACCACGTTCGGAACCGAACAAATCGGCGCCGAAGGGAGACGCCAACGAGGAAGAACTGTTTCTACCGGATCCTATCGATCCCAAACAGAAAACACTGCATGTGGACCCTAAAACAGGCCATATTGTCAATATCCCGCACAACAGGAGGAAATTCGACACCCCACACATCCCTGAGGTGCCTGTGAAGAAAAGAGACTGTGCAACTTCACCAATAAGACCCTCTTCTCCTGTTCTTCCTACTAAGCCTGTCTCTCCTCCAAAGTCTCCCATACTTTCTCCCATACTTTCTCCCATAGTTCCTCCATACTCACCACCACCACAGGATGATGATGACGTAGGGAGTGGGGGTGCACATAATGATCCTTTCGATCATCCTGATGATGGCACTAGCATACCAAAGGACACATGGGACGACTACAGTCAACCTATAGATCCTCCAGACCTTCCTGATCCGGATGCATACCCAACATGGCAATCTCCCCCAGATGACAACATTGGGTTTAGTCAGCTCATTGATAGGGCTGCCCAATATCATGGCGTTCAAATGCATTCAGACCCCACAGAGGAAGACTTCCTAATAGACACTTTTGCACAGTCACAAAAGACAGTACAAACATTACCCATGCTGAAAGGTGTCATCAAACATGCGCCAGACGTCTTCAAAGACCCTGTCAGGACCAGGATTCTCAATCGTCGGATTGATAAAAAATATAAACCCGCCCCTAATGATCCCACCTACATTAAAGGGCAACTCCCCTTAGATTCCCTGGTAGTGACCAATGCTAGGAAGCGTGCCAACTCTTAGACCTCCGGTGATGCTCCACCTCCAGACAAAGAGTCTAAATTACTAGACGCTTCACGCAAACGAGTTGCCGCCCAGGCAGCTAATCACTGGAGGATAGCTAATGCATAAGCATTACTTGCCAGATACGATAGGGCTCACTACGACGAGCTTGAGGGCCTAATGCAGCATTTGCCTGACCAATACAAGGCCAAAGCCAATGATTTGATTCAGGAGGGCAAGTTAATCACAAACGCATCCATTAAATGTGCCCTCGATGCAGCAGACACTGCATCTTGATCATCAACACTAGCGGGTTATTACGAAGACATGCTTGGTTGCGCATTTCTGAGTTCAAACAAGAAGTGCAAACTACTATACTGAATCAGCCGTTCAATCAGGAACAACTTTTTGGACCAGCTGTAGACACAGCCTTAGAGAAAATGAAAAAAGACACCGAGACTGCAAAATCTATGGGAGCATTACAGTCTCCATCTACAAGAGGCTCCTTTCGTCGCTCCTTTTCTAGGGGCGCATCCAAGAACATCAGCACAGACACTGCTTCCTCCTCCTATAAAAGTCCCACACAAACATCCCCCAACAAAGGGTATTTCAGAGGTGGGTACAGGGGAAATAACAAAGGGAGAGGCCGAGGTACCAACACTCGCACCTCCCCCACTACCAAACAATGACTTCCCTCCGCTCCCTCCAGACCGTTCCACTCCGGTCAGAGGAAGACTCTCACAGTTCCTACCTGTCTGGGATTCCATCACTACAGACAGGTGGGTAAGACAAATTATCCAGTATGGTTACTGCCTGGAACTTACTTCAACTCCCCCCAACATACCACCCAAACAGCGTCCAATGTCCACGCAACATCTAACGCTTCTCAAACAAGAAGTTCTCTCACTGCTTCAAAAGCACGCAATAGAACCAGTTCCCCTAGAGCATCAAGGGACAGGGGTTTACTCCCTGTACTTTCTAATCCCCAAGAAGGATGGTACTCTCAGACCAATACTGGACCTCGGACCTCTCAATTTCTACATACAGTCAGATCACTTTCACATGATCACTCTCCAACAGGTCCTTCCACTGCTGCAACAAGGCGACTTCCTTGCCACATTAGATCTCAAGGACGCCTACTTCCATATTCCCATACACCCTGCTCACAGGAAATATCTAAGGTTCACAGTGGACGGCCAGCACCATCAGTTCAAGGTTCTCCCATTCGGAGTAACCACAGCACCCAGTGTCTCGCGGTAGTAGCCGCACACTTGCGAAGACAGCAAATCCATGTGTTCCAATACCTGGACGACTGGCTCATAAAAGCCAAATCACACAGTCAGTGTGTTCATCACACTCACCAAACAATTCAGCTGCTACACCACTTGGGGTTCACAATAAACCATGCCAAGTCACATCTACAGCCCTCCTACCTACATCAGTATCTAGGGGCCACAATAGACACTTCCAAAGCTCTAGCATACCCCAATCCAGCCAGGATAGCCAGTATGTAAACCCTCATCAAAAAATTTCAACCACAACACTCCCTTCCAGCTCGAGTGTTTATGCAGCTCATAGGAATGATGGCCTCTTGCATTCTCATCGTCCCTTATGCAAGACGTCCCTTACAAGAATGCTTAGCAAGTCAGTGGAATCAAGCTCAAGGTCCACTTACAGATCTGGTGTTGGTGGACAGCCGCACACATCGCTCTCTGCAGTGGTGGAACACACAAAACCTTTCCAAAGGGCGGCTGTTCCTAGAGCCAGTTCCACAGATAGTGTTAACAGCGGACGCATCACTCACCGGCTGGGGAGCTCATCTCCTAAGCCACACAATTCAGGGCAGGTGGACCACTCAACAAAAAGTGCTCCACATCAACCACCTAGAACTACTGGCAATATTTCTAGCGCTAAAATCATTCCAAGCACATCTCCTCAACAAGACAGTCCTGGTCCGCACGGACAATATGACAGCAATGTATTACATACAGAAACAAGGAGGAACACATTCTTTGCAGCTATCTCATCTAGCGCAAAGCATATGGAGATGGGCCATTCCGCAAAACATATATCTTCTGGCAGAACATCTTCCAGGAGTGCACAATCCGATTGCGGATCTGCTAAGTCGTCAGACACAGCAGATACACGAATGGGAACTTCATCCTCAAGTTCTTCAACCATTTTTCCACATGTGGGGCCACCCAGACATAGATCTGTTCACCACACACGCAAACGCAAAATGCCCAACCTTCGCCGCCAGGTTTCCACACCCGTTGTCCAAAGGCAATGCGATATGGATGAACTGGTCAGGCAGATTTGCGTACGCTTTTCCGCCAATCCCACTCATTCCGCTAGTAGTACGCAAGCTCAAGCAACAGTCCCTCAAAATGATCCTAGTTGCTCCCACATGGGCACGGCAACCATGGTTCACAACACTCCTGGAACTCTCAATAGTTCCACACCAAAAACTACAACTCTCCCCAAAGCTGCTAAAGCAGAACCATGGAGAGATAAGGCACCCAGATCCAGCACAACTGAATCTAGCAATCTGGCTCCTGAAGTCCTAGAGTTCGGTTACCTAAACCTCCCACCGGACTGTATGAACATTATCAAAGAAGCCAGACGCCCT
The DNA here is from genome assembly GCA_963921515.1 of Calotriton arnoldi. NCBI lineage: Eukaryota > Metazoa > Chordata > Amphibia > Caudata > Salamandridae > Calotriton > Calotriton arnoldi. The sequence continues at coordinate 536,590 of CAWUFW010003894.1, read as the reverse complement.
ACTACTAGAGCTTGCTATGCAGCCAAATGGAAAAGATTCGTCATTTACTGCAATAACAACAAAATTGACCCGCTAGATGCTTCCATTAAAAATATCATTTGCTATTTGCTGCATCTACAAAGATGTAATCTAGCATACTCATCCATAAGATTACATCTGGCTGCCCTTGCTGCCTACCTGCAAAACAGACAACATTTGTCATTGTTTAGAGTACCCGCTATCAAAGCCTTTATGGAAGGCCTTAAAAGGATAATTCCTCCCACACTACCACCCTCTCCAGTGTGGAACCTAAACATTGTCCTTACTAGGCTCATGGGTCCCCCATTTGAACCTTTACATAAATGTGAACTGCAGTTTCTTACATGGAAAGTAGCTTTCCTTGTCGCAATCACCTCTCTCAGGAGAGTAAGTGAGATCCAGGCTTTAACCATACAAGAACCATTCTTACAAATACATCGTAACAAGGTGGTTCTTAGAACAAATCCTAAATTCCTTCCCAACGTAATCTCTGCTTTCCATCTTAATCAATCTGTAGAGTTACCAGTCTTTTTCCAAAACCCAGATTCCGTGGCAGAGAGAGCTCTTCACACACTTGACGTCAAAAGAGCTTTACTTTATTATATTGACAGGACTAAACCTTTTAGAAAGACAAACCAACTGTTTGTAGCTTTCTCTCCACCTCATAAAGGCAACCCCATCTCCAAAGCTGGAATTGCCAGGTGGATAGTCAAATGCATTCAAATATGCTACCAGAAGGCAAAACGCACATTAACAATTCCCCCTAGAGCGCACTCAACACGCAAACTAGGGGCTTCCATGGCATTCTTAGGGAACATTCCCCTAGAAGACATTTGTAAAGCAGCGACATGGTCTACTACACACACCTTCACCAAACACTATTGTGTAGACGTGCAGGCCAAGCAACAGGCTTCTGTAGGCCAGGCTGTTCTTAAGACACTTTTCCAAACCACTGCAACAGGTACAGGTGACCACCGCTAAGGGAGACACTGCTGTACAGTCTATGCAAAGGATGAATTCTGCAGCTCATATGCCTCGAACGGAAAATGCTACTTACCAGTATGCATCTGTTCTTGGCATGTAGAGCTGCAGAATATCATACGCCCACCCGCCTCCCCGGCACCTGTACCAGTGTTATCTTACTTCGATACATTCACATGGACATCTTTTCTGTTTCTTACAAACTCCATCCTTTCCCATCATGGCGAAAAACAATCTGAAGATGGAGTCGATGCCCATGCGCACTATCGTCCAAGGGAGGAGTCACCTATCTCGTGACTACAAAAGACTTCTTCCAAGACAACAACAAGGTGCAAGCATCCGAGCCCAACACCAGATGGCGATCTATGCAAAGTATGATATTCTGCAGCTCTACATGCCAAGAACAGATGCATACTGGTAAGTAGCATTTTCCATATATATATATATATATATATATATATATATATATATATATATATATATATATTCACTGAAAAAACCATAGGTTTCAGGGACCTTATAGTTAGTTGGACATTTCACTCGTACAAAACCAGAGAAATTCGGCCGTTATAGTTAGTTGAGCTAAGTATAACTCGCGCCCCCGCAATGCACTGCTGATGACATCACATATTACATCACTCATGACATGGTCAGTGACATCACTGATGACATCATCCAGTGACTGAGTGTTTCTAAAAAGTTTAAATATGATATATATATATATATATATATATATATATATATACACACCAAGGTGTATTGAAGAATGAGTGGGTGTATGAGTATCTGAATGGATGATTTAATAGGTGCATGACTGACTGTATAAGTGAGTGATTAAACGTGTCTTACTAATACATGGGTGACTGACTAATCTGTATGAATGTCTGTATCAGTCTGTCAGTTGGTGTGTAAGTGGCTGCTTGGGTTGGTGTGTAGCTACATGAGTGTCTATATGGGTTTTTGATTGGTTGTCTGAGTACCTGAATGGGTGCCTGAGTGTCTGTGTGGGTGGGGTGTGTGTGACTCCCTGCATGAATGTGTGAGTGGGTGATTCACTGGGTGCATGGGTTCAAGAGTGCGTCTGTGAGGGGCTTGTGGGTGAGTGTGTGTATGGCTGTGTTGGTGAGTGAATGGATGTCTCATTGGTACATGTGTGAGTAACTACATATGTGAAAGGCAGTATATGTGAGTATTGGAGTATATAAATGATTATATGTGAGAGTGAGTGATTGTGAGAGTGGCTGTATGGATGAGTATGTGCTTGTGTCAGTGTTTGTATAAGAAAGTAAGTATGTGTTAGTATATGTATAAATAAGTGAGGTGGTGTGTGTATAACTGTAGGTGAGTAAATGGGAGTGTGATTGATTCTTTTCATGACTGACTAGCTGTGTGAGTAACTCTATGGGTGAGTGGTGGTGTGTGTGTCTGTATGGGTGTATGAGTGCATATGATAGTGGCTGTATTGATGAGTGACTGCATGTAGGAGTGACTGTATGGATGAGGGAGTGGATGTGTGTGTAGACCTAGGAATCAGTGAGTGGGTTTGTAGTAACTGGTATTGGTGTGTCTATGGTTTCGAGAATGGCAGTCTGTATTTTAGAGTGGGTGTATCAAAGGTTATATTAGGCTGTGAGGAGGTGCATCAGATTATCACGTGGATGATGTCATCAGTGATGTCATTCGAGATGTCATCAGTGATATCACTGACCATGTCATGAGTGATGTAATATGTGATGTCATCAGCAGTGCATTGCGGGGGCGCGAGTTATAGTTAGCTCAACTAACTATAACGGCCGAATTTCTCTGGTTTTGTATGAGTGAAATGTCCAACTAACTATAACGTCCCTGAAACCTATGGTTTTTTCAGTGAATTTCAAAGGTTTTTTAAATGCTAATTTCTGATTATAACGTCCCTGAAACCTATGGTTTTTTCAGTGAATTTCAAAGGTTTTTTAAATGCTAATTTCTAAATATGCCTACATAGGACATGTGCAGAAAGATGAAGAAAGGCGTAGAAAGAAGCAAGAGAAGTGCAGAAACAGGCAACAGAAGTTCTGAAAGAGGAAGAAAGGTGCAGAAAGAAGCAAGAGAAGTGCAGAAAGGAGCAACGGAGGTACAGAAAGAGGCCTACTTTCACTGTACCTTGCAACAGACTCATACAAAGTAGCCTAATCACTAATCCTTCTCCCAAGATGTCTTAAACCTCACTTTTCTCTTGAAGGTTCACTATTAATCGACTGCTCAGAATGTTAGGCCTACCAAATATAAAACAGCAATCTTAAGCATATCACTGTTGTAAGTCTGACCAAGTTTGTGAAGGTATGCATGCATGTCTCTGCTTTTACCGAGTGACATGTTACATAAAAATAAACATAGAAATACTTGAATATCTGTGTTTCAAACAGCATACTCTGTAAATATGTGTACAAAAAGGTGTATGTATTTCTTTCTGCTCATAATACAGGGCACATGGATATTCAATAGTATATTTGAGGGGCTCTATAACACCTATATACATAAGACATGTCTGCCTGTGCAACTGAATGACAGAGCAGAACTGAGAACTTTTAACCACCTATAGAAGAAGCGACCCACTTTTTAAGCTACCATCTTCAGAAGCATAACACATGTGAGAATACATATACAAGTAGACATATACCTCATTCACAAGAGCACGCAGACCTTTAAACTTGACAGCTTGCACTTCCCATTTGAGTACAGAAAGAGGCGAGAGAAGGACAGAAAGAAGCAAGAGATGTGCAGAAAGATACAAAAGAAGTGCAGAAAGAAGGAACAGAGGTGCAGAAAGAGGCAACAGAGGTGCAGAAAGAGGCAACAGGGGTGCAGAAAGAGGGAAGAGGGGTAGAGAAAGAGGCAAGGGGCTGCAGAAAGAAGCAAGAGAGCTGCAGAAAGAAACAAAAGAAGTACAGAAAGAAGGAACAGAGGTGCATAAAGAGGCAAGAGGGATGCAGAAAGAAGCAAGAGAGGTGCAGAAAGAAGCAAGAGAGGTGCAGAAAGAAACAAAAGAATAGAAAGAAGGAACAGAGGTGCGGCAAGAGGGGTGCAAAAAGAGGGAAGAGGGTGCAGAAAGAAGCAGGAGGGGTGCAGAAAGAAGCAAGAGACGTGCAGAAAGAAACAAAAGAAGGAACAGAGGTGCAGAAAGAGGGAAGAGGGGTGCAGAAAGAGGCACAAGGGTTGCAGAAAGAAGGGACAGAGGTGCAGAAAGAAGCAAGAGAAGTGCAGAAAGAAGCAACAGAGGTGCCGAAAGAGGGATGAGGGGTGGAGAAAGAGGCAAGAGAAGTGCAGAAAGAAGCAAAAGAAGGAACAGAGGTGCAGAAAGAGGGAAGAGGGGTGCAGAAAGAGGCACAAGGGTTGCAGAAAGAAGGGACAGAGGTGCAGAAAGAAGCAAGAGAAGTGCAGAAAGAAGCAACAGAGGTGCCGAAAGAGGGATGAGGGGTGGAGAAAGAAGCAGGAGGGGTGCAGAAAGAAGCAAGAGACGTGCAGAAAGAAACAAAAGAAGGAACAGAGGTGCAGAAAGAGGGAAGAGGGGTGCAGAAAGAGGCACAAGGGTTGCAGAAAGAAGGGACAGAGGTGCAGAAAGAAGCAAGAGAAGTGCAGAAAGAAGCAACAGAGGTGCCGAAAGAGGGATGAGGGGTGGAGAAAGAGGCAAGAGAAGTGCAGAAAGAAGCAACAGAGATGCAAAAAGGGGGAAGAGCGTTGGAGAAAGGGGCAAGAGGGGTGCAGAAAGGAGCAAGAGAGGTGCAGAAAGAAAAAAAAAGAAGAGCAGAAAGAAGAAACAGGTGCAGAAAGAGGCAAGAGGGGTGCAGAAAGAAGCACGAGTGGTGCAGAAAGAAGCAAGAGGAGTGCAAAAAGGAGCAACAGAGGTGCAGAAAGAGGCAAGAGGGGTGCAGAAATGTGCAAGATAGTAGCAGACAGAAGCAAGAGCAGTGCGGAAAGAACCAACAGAGGTGCAGAAAGAGGCAAGAGGGGTGCAGAAAGAGGCAAGAGAAGTGCAGAAAAAAGCAAATAAGGTGCAGAAAGAGACAAGCGAGGTGCACACAGAGGCACATGGGGTGCAGAAATTTGCAAGAGAGGTACAGAAAGAAGCAATAGAAGTGCAGAAAGAACCAACAGAGGTCCAGAAGGAAGCAATAGAAGTGCAGAAAGAGGCAAGGGAAGTGCAGAAAGAGGGAAGAAGGGTGCAGAAAGAAGCAACAGAAGTGCAGAAGGAGACAAGAGAACTGCAGAAAGAGGCAAGAGAGGCGCAGAAAGAAGCAAGAGTGGCTTGCCCACCATTAGTACCAATTTAACACCCACATTTAGCAATAAGTAACAGGTGACCATTCTAGGTTTACAAAGGACCTTCCACCACGCTGTAACACTTGTCGCTGCATTTTTGGTACCGTTTGAGCTAGAAACAAGGCTTTTTTTGTTCAAATCTACAGATTAGGCAGCAGATGATGGATTATGTGGCTAATGCGGAAAATGTATAATTGTGCGAAAGTCGGTGCAGCCAGTCGCATAATTCCAGTGGCTCTGCTCATACCGCAGACTAGGTTCAGAAGTGCTCCTCAGTGATTCCTTCTTTTTTTGGTCTCATTGAGTTTATAGTTTAGCTTCTATGGAAACGAGGAAGACTAAACCTGAGGTTACCACTCCACAACACAGACTACCATACCACATAATTACTCTCCATAACACATAATCCCACTGTACATAATTTCTATACACTAAATACCACATACTTTCTATCCACATAATTCCACTGCACAACATACCACATAATTCCACTACACACAACATACATCCACTCCAAAAAAAATTAGTAAAAAACGTTTACATTTACAACGCCAATAGCTCTAACTCTCGCAAATGCAAAACCGATTACATTGCAAATGCAAAACCTATTATATTGCAAATGCTTCTTTAACTAGCAGTCGCGTTTGCAGAGTGGTGGAGAAAGAGGGCTGGGCCTCCGACCAGGGCTCAGGAATTCCGCATTGTAGGACTTACAGGAGGTACCAGGAGGGCTTCTTGGCCCCCAAAGTTCCTCAGGAGTAAAGTGGACTTCATCCCCCCAACTCGTAGTGTGCCAGGAGGCACGTTTGCAGAGTGGTGGAGAAAGGTGGGCGTTGCCTCTGAAGACCTCTTAGCAATCCCACTGTGTGGGACTTACTGGAGGTAACAGGAGGGGTAGTTGGCCAAGTGCTGATAGAAAAGTGCTGAAGGAACAAGCAATTGGTGGGGGTATGCTAAATAAAAAGCACATAATATAGTAAAAAATAACATATGGGGTATGCAGGGCATAGCACAGGCCTTGCAGTGCTACCAGAAGAAGATGTTGGGTATCATTGTTATGAGACAATGGGCAGGGAGTACAGAGCCATGATCTATTCACTGCATAAGGGGCATAGTTCCATGGAGTGCTAAAGGGAGTCACAGAACTGGGTCCGGAGCCAGGCACTGCTAAAGGGAGACTGCACAGATCACGCAATGAATTCTGGGAACAGGGAGCCGTGCAGGCCTCAAAGGGTTACAGAATCATGATCTGGAGCAGAGGGTGGGAGCATTGCCAGGCTTTGCTACTGGGATAAGTCAAAGAACAATTCACAGCTTTAAGCCAATCACTGCCATGGACTGATGCAAGGGTAGGGAACCATGCACTGTTTTCAGAGGATGGCATGGAACCACGTAGCACTGCACACTACAGAGAAGAGTATGCTGCAAGAGAAACACATCCCAATGACCTGCTCCACGGAGGGTACAAATGGTATCTTCTGCTACAGGCAGAGTTCACACAACCGTGCACAGGGTCACACGGGTGCAAAGGTTAACACTCCACGCACAAGAAGAGGAACAGGGCACCAAGGCTTTCAAAGTTACTGTGTGGGAGACCCATGAACTACTACAAGGGAAGGGAATCTAAATCTGTGCACTGCCATGGGGGCCCAGGGGCCACGGAATAATGTGCTGGTACATGCAGAAGGGTTAAAGTTATAAACAGTTACAAGGAGCAGGCACAGGGACAGGCATTGGTAGCAAAAAAAAAAAAAAACACACAAAAAAACAGTACAGTCCATTGTTACAGGATGCACAGAGCCTGCGAGCTCGGAGGGCACAAAGCCATGCCTGTAAATGGAGATGGTTTAGAGCCGAGTACTGCTCCCAGGGAGTGTGGAGGGGTCATGCCCTTCTAGAATAGACAGTGCCGTGCATTGCATGGGAGACACAAACTAAGGCAGTGTGAAAGTGACTGACAAAGGGCCGCGCACTTCTACAAGAGGCACAGAGCTATGAAATGCTACAGGGGAATGACGCTATGCAATGCAGCACGACGACGGCACAACAGCAAGCACTACTGTGCTTGCTGAAACCTATTCTCTGCTACGCAAGTAAAAAGGGTCAGTCACTAATACGAGGGGGGAAGAAACCACTCACTGCTGATGGGGGCACAGAGGCATGCACTGTTCCAGGAGGTGAGCACAAAATCACACAGTGCTATGAGTTGGAGGCATAGAACAAAATGTGTGGGTGATGTTAGGCCTACTCATCATCAATAGAGAGGCGTACTGAGAGTGCGGCGTGCAGAACAGCAAGGGCCCTAGTGTCAGAATGAGGCTGCACTGTAAGAGATATGTGAAGAGAGAAGGGGGGCTTAATGTAAAGAAAATGAGACATTAAGAGAGCCATGCAGGCAATTAAAGGACTTCGGGTATCAGGATAGATGTGCACTGAAAGGGCAGTGCGAGGAAAGGGTCTGGTACTTACTGCTAGGATGGATGGGTGCTGGGACGGAGGTGTGAGAAACAGCTGCGATCCCACGTTTCACGGAAGAGTTGCTCTTGGAAACCAATGGAAGGAATAACAGGGGTATCTAAAATTATCATAAAGACCCCTTTTGGCACAGTAAGAAGAGAATCCGGGGTACCTTCTGTCATGATGAGGATCAATGGGAGAGCAGTGTGAAGAAAGAGGGTTACCCGATGCCAGGACATAGTGACACTGGGACAATTGTGTAATAAACATCAAGGGAACCCGTTTGCAGAATGAGGTGCACTAGTAGATCAGTGTGGTGTGATTCATAAATGATAAAGAACATTTACTACCAGATATGTGCCCTCTTTCTTTTTATTACTTAGACTCGTTCAAAATAATATCAAATTTAAATTGTGGCTCATTAGTCACTCGCTTATGTAGGATTATTTGCATTTCACCCTTTTTCCACTGCTTCTCTAAAATGTGTTCATCCGAGGAAACGCTGGGCCCCAAAGTCATTGTAATGCATTCATGTTGTTGAACATCCACCCTTTATAGCTGATTCTCTCAAATGGATATATATATGGCACTGGAGCAAACATCGATGTGGGTCAGCCGAGAAAACAATGGGCTTTAAAAACGTATTTTATTTAATTTTTGTTTTTCCATATTAAACATTGTTTTCTGCAAATCGTGCTGACAAAGAACCTCTCCGAAAAATTGAGTAACCTCATACCTCGTTAATCTCCCTCCCTCTATTGCGCAGTTCACTACTTCAGATAAACTCGCCTTCTTTCGCTGCCCCTAAATAATGATGACGCTTGTAAGTAGCTTCTTCCTGTCACTCGTGAAAGCGCAAGCAGCCAAATCATATTCAGAGGTCAGCTGCGGGGCACTTTCATTGTGCCAAGTCCTTCCCTGTGTCGCGGTTCCAGGCCACAGCCATACTCAAAATCCTGCTTAACTTCCTGTCCTGGCTGCTGTAGTCAGGGCCGGACTGGGAACCGAAACCGGCCCTGGCAAACTGCTCGGCTGGCCCCCCCTGGGGTGAGGGGGTTGCTGCAGAGCAGTTTGCGAGGGCCGGTCTCGGCCGATTTTGTTACAGGGGGCCGATATTGCCGACCCCCGGTAACAAAAAACGGCCCCCGACGGGCCCAAAACCGGCCCCCACCCTAGCGGCCCACCGGGGAAACGCCCGGTGCCCGCTACGGCCAGTCCGGCCCTGGCTGTAGTGGTGCCACGCAATGTGAATTATCTCGAAAAGCATTGGTGGAACTCGGTGCAGCTGCCAAGCAGACATCTTGTCCTGACAGACCCTATTATTTCACTACAGCGTTTTGCAGTGCGCTTTGCTCTGAGACTTTAAGGCGCTTCTGTCATCTACAGTTGAAGTTAACAAATTCCCCTTCGTCATACACACGGGCAATGAGTGGGCTTCAGAGAGAAGGTTGATTAGCCACAAGAGAAGCACGTTGAGAAATGACCCAGGCAGGGCTCATCAGCCCCAAATGAAGCAAATTGACAAAAAACCTCACAAAAACGCAGTCGTTTCCTGCGCAATGAATTCCTGTCATCTCCTCGGTAACGTTTGATTGCATAACCCCTAAATAAAACCATTCATAATGAGGTATTGTCTCCCTTAAACGTGCTTGTGAGCCAAGCGTACAATTAGAGTATGTATGTCCTTCTGTAAGGGAGAAAAGATTCTAATTCTTAAATGTGACCTCTGGCTGCGACAGCCACCCTCAGCTTGAGAAGGAGGCCGGTCCCTGCTGACCTGCGCTTTTCTGCCGGCCTGTCAGCCAAATTAGGTCTGTCTGTCAAAGGGGCCGTCCTGGCTGGCCTGTGCTCCGTTGTTGTGCATGCAGTCGTAGAGCTCCCATGCCACGGGGGCCCCGAGGGGACAGTTTTGTTTATAATTAAACTAAATTGTTCAAGCAATTGACCACGCAGTAAATGAATTGTTGCGTAAAAAGCGCGCACACTACCACCTTATGGATTCTTCCAGGAAGGGCAGCACTGCATTTTTTTTTACATGCAAGTGTCGTTTTGCAGTTTCTTCACATGTTAAGTGCCTGACACATGGGTAGCTAGGAGACTTCACAAGTAGAGCAGCGCGTCCTTCACCTAAATGCAAAGTGTAAACGTGCGTTGTGGCTTGTTTTTGCCTCGTTCAAAAAAGAGTAGTCCACTGCTAAAACTAAATAATGAAGAGACAGCCTTTGTGTTTTTAGATTATTGCAGGCACAGATTCACTAATCTCTGACATAATTAGTAGCCCATTTGAAGTAGGTGTATAGCATCCGCCACAAGTATTTTTAGCCACCCCCCTGAAGTACAATTTCATTACCGTACCTCTGCATTGTGATTTTTGGAGAATCAAACCTGGGAGGCATAGTGTACTGCCAAACGGAGGATAGGGTGTTAACGATTTTGATATAAAAAAAATCATACTATGTAAGAATGAAAGGAAAGCAACGGAGATCACACGCTCGTGGGGTGAAGGTCTGCAAGAGAATGAGGTCCGACTAAACGACAGCAACAGGCGAGGTTCTATTTTGTTCCTCTTTTCATCTGTGGCATAATTCAAGCATTGCTTTGAGGTGCACCCTGATTGTGGCACCTGTGATAGTGATGCAAATCTAAGGCGACTATCTGAGTGTTGACTGATCTCCACGATCTGGTCTGTGTGCGGAATTTTCGGAGGGAATTTAAGGTTTTTAAGGTAAACACGACTGAGTCTCCTCATCCCGCACACCTAATACACCAATGAAACACCCTTTGCTCAGCCACCCCGCCCCCATATCCTCACGCTGCAGTCTCCTGAATGGCCAAAACCCCAGGTTTTGGAAATCTGACCAGCTCCTGCGTCGAGTGCAGTGAGGTCCCGTGGTCGGACGAGGGGCCCCTGGAGGAGATGTGACTCATGGCGCATATGTGGTATGGCTTTCAAAATATGCGGTGCACGAAAGAGGACGGTAGATATCTACCAACAAGATGCAAGAATCATGTATGTGGGGAACATGCCCATACAGAGGATTGATGGACTATAACATATTTGAGCCATGAAGGCGGGAGAGGTTTAATTTAATATCCCCCCTACATTTTACCGGACTCTAAATCCCAAAGTGCAACACTGGGATAGGATATTTGTTCCGGAGAATCAGTCCTCTTTTGTTGTTGATTTGCCATATCCAATCAAATCAAACTTACCTGTTTAAAAATGATATCATGACAGATTGCGCAGACTTTTTAAAAACAAGCTGAAGAAGGCAGCACGCCGAAAACGCGTTTCTTGTTAATAAAAGCGTCTTCGATGGGGTCCCGTAAGTGCAGCGTGTTTCTTTTATGGAACTGGAGCAGTGATGATAATAAATAAATATATATATATATATATCACCTTTTAAAGTCAACAAGTGTCCCTGCACTCTCCGCTCTGTAAACAATCAATATTATACTTATTCAGCAGGCAGACACAATCACAAGGCAAAAGGGGAAAAAATAATCTGAGAGCTTGCACACACACAAAGGGGGTTGTAGCCTGACCAGGGAGATCAGGTTTCACTACCTCCCAACAAAACAAAAAAAAGACTAAGCACTTTCCAACTCCAACCACTAGATGGCGGAATATGCACAGTATGTGAATCTAGAAGAGTCTAGGCTGCAAAACTATTCTTACAGGTAAGTAACTAGTTTCGTTATGCGTCTGCTGGGTATGATGGCCTCATGCATCACCATAGTGCCACATACAGGATTACACATGCGGCCACTGCAGGAATGTCTAGCATGCCAGTGGCCTCAGTCACGGGGTCAGTTCGAAGATCTAGTGTTGATAGACACTCATCGCTCTCTGAAGTAGTGGAATACACAAAACCTGTTGAAAGGGCGCCCGTTCCTCGACCTGGTTCCCCAGATCGTTCTGACAGCGGACTCACAGGATGGGGTGCTCACCTACTGGATCTCACAGTTCGGGGTTTCTGGGACACCAAACACCAGGGTCTCCACACCAACTGCCTTGAGCTTCAAGCTGTTCACCTAGCATTGAAAGCGCTCCTACCTCACCTGATAGGCAAGGTTGTCTTAGTCTGGACGGACAATATGACAGCCATGTACAACGTACAAAAATAGGGAGGACGCACTCTCCACAGTTATCACGGCTATCTCAGACCATTTTGCATTGGGCAATACATCACAACATTTATCTGTTAGGTGAACACGTCCCTGGAACAGACAACTTTGCTGACCTCAGTAGGATGCGACAACTCCTCCACGAGTGGGAACCCCACCCCCAAGTCCTCCTCCTATGTTGAAGTTTCCACAGCTAGAACTGTTTGCAACTGCAGACAACGCAAAATGCCCAAACTTCACCTACAGGTTACCACACCTGTTCTCCAAAGGCAATGCTCTATAGATGAATTGGTCAGGGATATTGTCCTACGCTTTTACGCCTCTCCTCACTTCCGTTTCTGGTTCGAAAGCGAAGGCACACGTCTCATTCTGGTAGCTCTCACTTGGGCTAGTCACCTATGGTTCACCACACTACTTGAACTCTCCATAGTTCCTCACGAGAAGCTTCATCTCAACCTGGACCTTCTCACTCAGAACCATGGAGAAATCAGGCATCCAAAGGAACTGAACCTTGCGATTTGGCTCACGAGGTCATAGAATTCATTTACCTGAATCTACCACCTGAACTAGAGCATGTTATGCAGCTAAATTGAAAGGATTTGCCTTTGATTGCCATAATGAGCAAATTGATGCTTTTAATGCAACTGTGCAAAACATTGTATGCTACCTTCTCCATTTACAGCTCTCTGGCCTTGCCTTCACTTTAAAACGTTTACATCTAGCTGCAGTGGCTGCCTATTTGCAAAACAGGCAACATTTATTTTTGTTCAAAGCGCCAGTTTTTAAGGCTTTTATGGAAGGCCTTTAAAGAGTAATTCCACCAAGAGTTTCACCTGCACCCACATGGAATCTCAATATTGTTCTCACCAGACTTGTGTCCACCATTTGTACCCTTACATAATTGTTCCCTCCAATTTCTAGCCAGGAAGGTCGCTTTTTGATTGCCATTACTTCACTTAGGCGTGTCAGTGAGCTCCCGCACTAACCTTAGAAGAACCTTTCTTCCAACTACACAGGGATACGGTGGTCCTTCGCACCAATCCAAAATTCGATTCAAAGGTGGTTTCCCCTTTAACCAATCAGTTAAGTTGCCTGTTTTCTTTCCTCAACCAGAATCGTTTGCTGACAGGGCTCTTCATACACTAGATGTTAAAAGAGCTCTAATGTATCGCATTGACAGAACCAAAGGTTTCCGTAAAACCATACAACTCTTTGTTGCTTTTTCGACCCCTTATAAAGGAAAGCCCATATCCAAATCCGGCATTTCCAGATATATAATTAAATGTATTCAGACATGTTAAGTCAAAGCTAAAAGGACTTTACCTACACCCCCTAGAGCACACTCTACTCATAAAATAGGAGCTTCTATGGCGTTCCAGGGCAATAACCCAATAGCTGACATGTGTAAGGCAGCTTCATGGTATACCCCACACACGTTCCCTAAACATTATTGTGTAGATGTTCTAGCACGCCAACAAGCGAATGTAGGTCAGGCAGTGCTGCGTACACGTTTTCAAACAACTCAAACAGCCACAGGTTGGCTACCGCTTCTGGGGGACACAGCTTTACAGTCTATGCAAAGCATGTGTATCTTCAGCCACACATGCCTCAAACGGATTATGTTACATACCCTGTAAGCATCTGTTCTGAGCATTGTAGTGTTGTAGATTCACATTCGCCCATCCTCCTCCCTGGACACCTGTGACCATTGCAGTTACTTCTTTACTATTTCATATGCATGGACATCTCTCTACTGATACTTATTCTCACCTTCCTGCGGGAAAACAATCGAACAATGGAGTCTATGCCAATGCACATTATCACCAAGAGGATGAGTCGCTTACCTCGTGACTTCAATGACTGTTTTGAAGAAAAACAACTTGCACCCATCTGGACCCAACACTATATGGCAGGAGTATGAAAAGCATGTGAATCTACAGCACTACATGCCAAGAACAGATGCTTACAGGGTAAGTAACATAATCCTTTCAAGCATTGCCATAATGGTTTGAGAGTTCTGAAGAAGTTAAGAACCTGTATATGATTGTGCGACTTCAGTTTTGTACTGTGGTCATGAACCATTATTACTTTCTTGTCTTAAAAATATAGACGGTTTGTAAACCGGCACAAGGGATTCTTGAACTTGACATTGTTTTTTTTTGTTGTTTCTTTAAGTAGAGCATTTTCCACACCTCTAGGGTGTGAACTCATCCCCTTTCGGTTTGGATGTTTCTGCCCAGGAGATTGGGTTCACAGGGTTGGTAGTCATTGATAGAATCAACATTTTCAAGCCTTCTCAGTCTATCACATTTCTGTGGTTCATGAGCACCAGTCACGTGCTGGCGGACGAGAGGAAAAATCATCAGAGTTAATCAGGTTTTTATTTTTGTTCAAACTATTGAATGAGCTTCTTGGCGTACTCTAAGTGAGAGATGTATAGAATTGATTGCCTCAGAGTCTAAAACAAGGTGAAAAAGTAGGTTTTAATGTCTATGAAATCTTTTCAGCCAGGACTCTGCGTGCAGAACAAGGATGACCGTATTCCAATCTGTAGACGCTGCTGTTGAAAATGCACTATCGCCCAAAATGGCTGCTTCACAGGAGAGATTTGGATCCAGATAACACATGCTTGAAAGATGGGGACAAGGGCGTTCTGCTATCAACCTAAGTTGCATTTTTTGCTGTAAAGTAAAGCAAACATTCATCCTTTACTTTGAATGTCAACTGCAATGTTGGGAAGACCCCTCACTCCATTAACCAGTCTGCATGAAATGTGTGTATATATACACGTTTTGTATGCATATTTATCAGAGAAAGCCATGGTTACCAGCCTATGATTTTGCTTGCTTTTGTGGGTTAGACGAAGGAGTATATAGATCTTTGCCAGCATGACTGAAGAAATCTCTCTTCAAACCATGCGATTTGTTCACATTAGACTGCGTTTATGGTATTCATCTCCCCAAAAAATCTCAAAATTTTAACATCTGTAAAGTTTTTATCTAAAACGTTCAAAGAATCATGAGTGCGAACTCTTGCTTTTAAAAAACGTTCTCCCTATGCGGTACTGTGGGTTCGCTTTCTAAAAAGCTAAAGAATTTAGATTTGGTCTCAGCGGAGGAAAAAAGGACCAAGTAGTCTCTTGGAATATAGGTTTGGCTAGCTCCAAAATCCTGTATGACTGCTTTTAAGATGAAGATTACTGGTATGCTGCCCACTTTTCACCATCTCAGGCCTCTCTAGCCGTATAAAAATAAAAAAAATAAAAAAAATTGTCTATCTCAAATGAACCATTTGTTACGCTTCTTCTATGCCAAGGCCACCATTGTCGACTCTCAACTGTTAGGAAACAGACAGAAATTCTGTTGACTTCTTCTGTATGCTTGTTAATGACAAAACAGCTGACTTAGACTTGATCATCCACCTTGTCAACAGCACTTGTTTAGCACTTAATGCCAATAAATCACTCACCAGCTGTATAGTCAGTTACATCAGCAGTTGTCAGTCTAAACCTGTACAGTGGAATCAAAGATTTTTACAGCAGCACTGCAAAACTGGCTGATTCCTGTCCTGGGCATTATTCATCCTCCTGTAGTTTCTGATCTTAAACTTACACTTTTGCCACCCCATCATATTCTAGAAGAGCCTTCCTCATGTCAATAATGTGGAGAGGTGGAAGATGAGAATGAGCTAGAAGAGGGCTGATTCTCAATGAAGCAGCCATAGTAGGTGGACGACTCCCAGGATCACAACATCCATTGTATTTCATATGAAAACGTAAAAGATGGATATAGTTGCTTTTGTTGGGAATAATTCACACTATGAGGACCGTCCTTCATATGATACACGATCATCTTTTCCGCAGCCAGTAATCCAAGTTCCAAAGGATTCCTTAGACTCACTGAAGCCGATGATGGACATGTTCAAACAAGGATTCTTCCCTCTCACCCTGTTTTTCCACTACCTCTTCATAATAAGCCCTGTGCAACAACACTGGCTACACCTGAGGTTCCCATTTGTTTTGTATCGTATTGTCATGCAACATTTATATAGCGCTTACTACCCCTATGTTGGGAGCTGAAGCTTTTGCTTACATTGATTGCGTGCTACACTGTGCAGGGTGTTTGGTTGGAAGTGTGTTGTCTTTATTTTGATTGTGTGTGGGAAGTGTTTCCATGTTGTGCTTGAGGAGCAGTTATCTTGTTGTGGGGGCACAGTGGTTAGTGTGATGGGTGACGAAGTGTGAGAGACAGATGGGCAGTTTATGGTTGTCAGCGTTGAGCAGCTCTTTAGGTCCCTTTTTAGTATGTCTTATGTTTATAGTCCACTTAGCTAGTTACTGTACTAGGTTGTACATTCAGAGATATTTTATTTAAAGTTTGTTGTCCTGAGTAGGCATGGGTTAAAGAGAGGAGTGATGGAGATATCTTCTGGGATGAACTTTGGTAAGGTCATCCCAAATCTGATTGTCATTGTGAAATGCCAAGAAGTGGCCGTAGTATGTTACTATTTAGGACCTGCAGTTTTGGACTAATTTAGAGTCCTCTGTTGGCCAGTGGTACATGGCAGATCTTTTCAGTTATTCTGTGCCTGTTTAGTTGGTGACGGGTAGTTTATTGCTGTGAACTGGTATAGTACTAGTTGATGTATATGACCCTTAGCAGTTTTGTTTTATGTGAGTGTAAGAGTGTCAAGCAGTAAAAGCAATTTATATAGCAACCTGTATTAACTGCTGACTGCTAAGTTTTGAGATATTAGTTTTAGTGTGGGTCATTTAGTGTCTTGTAATTGCATCATATAGCACTTACTATCCCTGGCGAGGAGGCATTGTGGTGCTTTTACGCTAGGAAGCACGCTGTTCCAGGTCCTAGGGTTAGTGGTTTTTGTAGTTGTTGGTTATTGGAATTAGTCTTGTGCTCTACACGACCCGTTCCATGCCTTTACTCCAATATCTAGGTGGTAGATTACATTAGTGGAATTAGGTTTGTAACAGGATGGCTCGCCCTCAGCAGCCACTAATTAGACTTTCCAAAATGGTGCCATTCCCTTAGTCTCAGTGAATGGAAGTTGAGGGTGGTGATGGGACATTAAGGCAATTAAGGGGATGATGATGACTCATACAAAGGTACTTATAAGTAGCAGCATAGTGCATAGCCAGGTAATCATGACACCACCCACTCTTAATTGGATGACTACCATGCGCCAAATGACAGTTTCTCGCCAAAGACTTATTACCGGACGACTTGTGCATACTCCATATGTTAATTAAAAGAGCTTCATCTAAATTCAAACTGTTTCTCCCGGCAACCAGAAATTGGGTGTGTCTTTTTTTTTCTTCATTCATTCAGTTTCAAAGCCAAATCACCTACATCCATTAGTGTGCTAACTGTGTGGGACTGCATTTGAGATGGTGTATTATTGAAGAAAAGCCTAGCCTCAATTTATTCTAATGTGCCTACTTTGAAAAAACACAGAAAGTGCCCGCCTTGGGAAAAATGCATAAAGCAGCAGACAATCAGCTGGCCTTTTATTGAAACATAACAATACATTATTTCTGATGGAAACATCTCCACACAGATTTCTCAAATTATGAATATCTCCATCCTAAATTGGTTTGACAACTTTTTGCCAGCTAAAACACTGTGGCGCCTCGCAGCTTTAGCCACCATGTCTCTCGCAGGATGCAGTAAAATTGGAAGTTTATTCGAGACAACTTGTGTCAATTTTTGTTATTCAGCATCTCATCGGCTTTGATCCACAGCTCTTTGTGCTTCACCAAAATAAATTCTCAGTATTTTGACAGCAGTTAGGCCAAATGTCTCCCCCCTTTGATGCCTACTTCCAACTGCCACTCCTCCCCACCCAAAGGCGTTGCCTGAAATTTGCTGTGGGGTCCCTGCATTATCAGTTGAATGTTCTGCCATTCTAACTGAGGAACCATGTGTCATTTCAAAAGTGCAAGCAGTTGTGGTGGCTTCACTGGAATGGCCAGAAGTTCTTGTTTTCCATACTTTGATGACTGGATGGTGAAGGCCACCTGTGGTAGTCTAAGAGCACCTTCACTGCATGATGACTCTTCTACATGACTTGGGTTTTGCTATTAATGCCAGAACTCTTAACTTGCTGCCGCAACAGAATTAAATTCCATAGGAGTGGTGCTTGGCTTGATCCGCATAAGACTTTCCTTTCTCTTCAGTGGATTGTAGATATTTTGAAGATGATTTGAATGTTTGTGACTCAGACACAGATCCCGTTTCTGCAAGTCTTACATCTGCTTGGTCTTATGTCCTTGTGCATCCTGTTGCTGCAATACGTCAAATGACGGATAAAGGCCCCTTCATGGTGCCTGAGAAAGGTGTGGCTCCAACATCAGTGGAGCCTCTAGGCTCCGGTGCAGTTCGTCCAGTCCTGTCATCCAGATCTGCACTAGTGGACGTACTCCAAACGTCTGGAGGGTTGCCCATTCACCCCTCTGCAGACACAGGCTGCCCTGGTTACAGACACTTCCTTGCTGGGGTCCCCCTTGTGATGGTATGATGGGCAAGGCTTTCGGCCTGCATTGGAGCAGCATCTGAAGTTAAACATGCTTGAGCTAGAGATAGGGCATCTTGCCATAAAGATTTTTTTTTTCCATCTCAGGAAGCACCTTTCAGATTCTATCAGACAACACCACAACCATTCACTATATTAGATGAGAAAAAGTATCCTCGTGCTGGGAAAGTGTTCTTTGACCAGCACAGGGGGCTCTGCCTTTTTCCATCTTGTCATTAAAGTATGGAAATAAATTAATTCCTGATAATCACAGAGAAGCCACCACGATTGCCTGCCCTTTGGTAAAGATGCATGGTGCAGAAATCAGGCTGAATGGTAGGACCATGACATAACGCTGGGACCCCACGGTGAATCTTGGGTTACATTTGTGGTTGCGGAGGGTTGGCCATTTTAAGTAGGCATCATGAAATTTCAGGGACTGTGCTCAGCACTGACGGTGAAGAGTGGGAAGGGTGATAGGGATATGAGAGAAGGCACACATGAGATATCGTTGGTTTGTATTAACGCAACTTGTCTCGACAGATCAAGGCTCTCTATTACTCTCTGTTCTTCTATCAGGTTAAAATAAAAATTTCATTTACATGGATTTCACGTGAATGGTAACATTCTACAGGAAATGATATACTCAAGATTTACGCAAATAACTGATGCACTATTGCACAAGTTACTAACTTGTGTAACGATATATCTGTAAGAGACAGTAGTTAGTGACAGATTCCTTACCTTAGAATATCCCCAGGCGTCAGGCTGGATCCGGAAAGTTTTTGCGTAGCAGTACCCTTGCGCGTCGGTAGGCGGCGTCGTGCGGCTCCGCGTCCGTCGTCGGCGTCGTGATCGCCGGGATGACGTCGCGGGCAGTACTTAGGCGCCGCCCCTGCGCGCTGACGTCAGTTCTGTACACGACTTTCCGCACCAGGAACGCAGAGCCATGCAAGAAGCTGACATAGGTGTCTGAAAAATACTAGGGCCCTGAAAGGGATGTCCTTAACCCTAGAAATCAGTTCGCAGAACGGGAGGATGGGTGGCGGTAGGAATCTGTCACTAACTACTGTCTCTTACAGATATATCGTTACACAAGTTAGTAACTTGTGCATCTGAAAGAGACACGTTGGTGACAGATTCCTTACCTTAGAATAGATACCCCAGCAATACCAACCCCGGTGGTGGGTCTGCGAACAAAGATCAGACAAGGAAGTCCTGGAGGACAGAACGGCCAAAGAAGCCGTCCCTCCGGGACCGGACTGTCAAGGCAGTAATGCTTTGTAAACGTGTGCAGCGAGGCCCACGTAGCTGCCTGACAGATAACCGGCAGCGGAACACCGCGGCCCAAGGCCGTGGTAGCAGCCGTTACCCTGGTGGAATGGGCACGCAGCCCAACAGGAGGCTCCTTCTTAGCCAAAGAATAGCAGGTCTTGATGCACAAGGTAACCCAGCGGGAGATGGTCCTCTTGTGCACCGCCCAACCTTTTTTGGCGCCCACGTAGCCAACAAAGAGCTGGTCCTCCACCCGGAAGTGTTTTGTGCGGTCGATATAGAAGGAGAGCGCACGTTTTGGGTCCAGACGGTGGAGCCTCTCTTCCTCTCTGGAAGGATGCGGAGGCGGAAAGAAGGTGGGCAAGTGATGGTCTGCCCAATGTGGAAAGCAGTAACCACCTTTGGCAAGAAGGACGGACGCGTCCGAAGAACAACCTTGTCTGGATGAACAGACAGAAAGGGAGGTTTGCAAGATAGAGCCTGGAGCTCACTCACCCTCCGAGCGGAGGTGATGGCCACTCAGAAAGGCTGTCTTCAGAGTCAGAAGACGAAGAGGACAGTTATGTAGAGGCTCAAAGGGAGCGCACATTAAAAAGGTAAGAACCAAGTTCAAGTCCCACTGAGGCATTACAAACGGAACAGGAGGGAAGAGGTGTGTAATGCTCTTTAAGAACCTGTTAACAACAGGGGACTTGAAAAGGAGGGCTGATCAGGGAGCCTGAGGAAGGCCGAGATAGCACAAAGATAACCCTTGATGGTACCCAGGGCAGAACCCTGTTGGGCCAGAGAGAGAAGGAACAGAAGGACCTCAGAAAGAGGGGCAGAAAGGGGATTCACAGCCTTTGCTGTGCACCATGCCACAAATTTGTTCCACCTGCAGGCGTATACCACCTTAGTGGAGGGACGCCTGGCTGCCAGAATCACATCACAAACTTCGGGAGGCAAGTCGAAAGGAATCAACTGCCGCCGCTCAATCTCCACGCAAGCAGGTGTAGACTGGACAGGTTCGGGTGGAGGACCGTCCCCTGCTGCTGCGACAGAAGATCCTCCCGAAGAGGCAGACGGATCGGGGGATCTACGCTCATATTGAGTAGCTCGGGACACCAAACTCTTCGAGCCCAGTCCGGAGCCACAAGAATGACTTGGGCCCGGTCGTGCCGAATCTTCTTCAACACTCTGGGTAGAAGTGGTATAGGCGGAAAGGCGTACAACAGACCGCAACTCCACTCCGCGACGAAAAGCGTCGCCGAGCGAGTGCCGCCTTGGAAATTCCAACGCGCAGAACTGATGACATTGCGCGTTCTCTTCGGTGGCGAATAGATCTAACCAAGGCTCTCCCCATTGTAGAAAGAGTCCTTGCGCCACTCCCGAGTGAAGACGGCATTCGTGATCCATCATGCACCTGCGGCTGAGTTCGTCCGCCCTGGCGTTCAGGGAACCTGCCAGGTGTTGAACCATCAGGAACATGCCCTGATGTTCCAGCCATGTCCAGAGGCGCAGAGCCTCCTGACAAAGGGTCCAAGACCCCACCCCGCCCTGTTTGTTGCAGTACCACATGGCGGTGGTGTTGTCTGTGAACACCTGCACTACCTTCCCTTTGACAGAGGGAAGGAATGCCTTGAGTGCAAGTCGGATCGCCCGGAGCTCCAGAAGATTGATATGGAGCCGGGACTCCGCCGGAGACCAGAGGCCTCTGATCTCCGCCTCTCCCATGTGACCGCCCCATCCCAGAAGGGACGCGTCCGTCACAACTGTATGCTCTGGCTGGGGAAGGGAGAGGGATCTGCCCATGACCCATTGCCGGTTCGAGAGCCACCACTGCAACTGTTTTGCAGTCCCCTCCGAGATCTGGACGTGATCGGACAGGTTGCCCTGGTGCTGCGCCCACTGGAACTTCAGGTCCCACTGCAGAGCCCGCATATGCCATCTGGCATGATTGAGCAACAGGATGCAGGAGGCCATGAGGCCCAGCAGCCTCAGGGTCATCCGTACCGAAACCCAGGATAAAGGCTGAAAGATCGGAATCATAGCCTGAATATCCCGGACTCGCCGTTCGGGAGGATATGCCCGAAACTGCGTCGTGTCCAGAACTGCTCCGATGAAAAGGAGCTGTGGAGAAGGAATCAGATGCGACTTCGGCACATTGATGGAGAACCCCAGCGAGTGCAGGAGTTCGGCCGTAGTCTGGAGGTGGGAGACGACTGCCTGGGACGAGCCCGCCTTCAGCAGCCAGTCGCCGAGGTAGGGGAAGACTGAAACCCCTGCCCGGCGCAGATGAGCTGCGACCACCGCCATCACTTTCGTGAACACCCGAGGGGCACTGGTAAGGCCAAAGGGGAGCACGGTGAACTGAAAATGCTCGGGGCCTACCGTGAACCGAAGGTAACGCCGGTGGGCCGGCAGGACGGGGATGTGGAAATATGCGTCCTGCAAGTCCAACGCTACCAACCAGTCTCCAGGGTCGAGGGCAGTCAAGACCTGAGCTAGGGTGAGCATCTTGAACTTCTCCTTCCGGAGGAAGCGATTGACGTTCCGGAGGTCCAAGATAGGACGCATGTCCTCCTTGTCCTTTTGGGCACCAGGAAGTAGTGGGAGTAGCAACCACGCCCCTACTTCTGGGGTCGGAACATGCTCGATGGCCCTCTTGGCCAAGAGAGCCGTGACTTCCTTCTGCAGAAGTACCAAGTGATCCCCTGACATGCGGTGGAATTGAGGTGGCATGGCTGGGGGTGGTCTCGAAGGGGAGGGAGTAGCCCCTTCGGACAATGTCCAAGACCCACCTGTCCGAGGTGATGGTACGCCAGTGGGGAAGGTGATGGCGGACCCTGCCCTCTACTGGCGTGCTGTGCACCTGAAAGGAGGGACTAGGAGGGCTTGGAGGCCGCGGACGGGTTGGAGGTGGTGGCCTGACCCGCACGCTGGTTGCCCGATCCGCCACGGCGGAATCCACGCCCTCGGCCACGCGAAGACGCCGGCTGCGCGGGCCGGTGGCTGGGCTGCTGACGTGAAGGGGCGCCCTACCATGGCCATGATAGGGGCGAAAAGCAGAAGTCAGCGGAGGGCGTGTAGCAGAAAGGCCCAGGGACTTGGCAGTAGCCCGTGAGTCCCTAAAGCGCTCCAACGCATGGTCTGCTTTGGACCCAAAAGACCGACTCCATCAAAGGGCATGTCCATGAGAGTATTCTGGACATCCCCTGAAAACCAGTGGTTCTCAGCCAGGCGTGGCGTCGCAGCGCCACCGTCGTTGCAATAGACCTGCCCAGCGAGTCGGCGGTATCAAGGCCACATCGTATCGTGTATTTGGCCGCATCCCTTCCTTCCGCAATGGCGCGGGAAAGCAGTGTCTGGACCTCCTCAGAACACTGGGGCAAAACATTCGCCACCGAATCCCACAAGGAGTGGGTATATCGGCCCAAAAGACAAGCGGTGTTGATGGACCGCAAGCCAGCACTGGAGGAAGAAAAACCCTTCTTCCCAAATTGATCCAGGCGTTTGGATTCCCTATCCGGAGGGGCGGTAGGGAAGGCGGTTTGGGAAGCGGAGGCTTGGACAACCAAGCTCTCAGGAGTGGGGTGGACAGAGAGAAACAGGGGGTCGCCCGGAGCTGGGCGATGGCGCCGGGACACGTTCCTATCCACAGGAGCCCCTGTGTTGGGCTTGGACCAGGCGCCCAAAAGAACGTCAGTGAGGGCGTCGTTAAACGGCAGCACAGTCTCCGAAGAGGAGGCTGCCGGCTGAAGCACCTCTGTCAAGATGTTAGTCTTGACCGCCACAGTAGGGAGTTGGAGACGTAAGGCCCCAGCCGCCCCTACGCAACACTGTTGCAAAATTGGCTCCCTCCTCCGTAGCCACGGGAGGAGACAGCATGCCAGTGTCAGGGGAAGTATCTAGACCACTGGCATCCCCTAGACCCTCTGTCCAGTCCTCATCGTACTGACACTGTTGTGTCAGAGGGTCATCAGACCCCTCCCAGTCTTCCTGGTCCTCCTCTGGTTCAAAATAAGGAGGAGGAGGGACATTTGGGACCCAAGGTCCCATCGGCGCCGGAACCGGCGTCGAGCGACGTCGGTCCGGGTCCATGTGCGGAGCCGGAAGGAACTGGGGGACGACGCCGCCCGAGCCCCAGGCGGCGTCGAGAACGGCACCGGAGACATCGGCGCCGGCGGAGGTGTCGCTGGGTCGACCGGCGCCGATGGGGGTTGTGGAGCCGGGATCGAGGCCGGAGCCGGGATCGAGGCTGGAGGCATGGGCGACGCCGGAGCCGCCGGCAACGCCGGAGCAACCCCATCAGGGCCCGCGGGGCCCGAAGGCGCACCGGAGGGACCTTGAGGCCCGAAGAGGCGGGCCATGGCCGACAGGAATTCCTGTGATTAGGCCGGATCCGCCCCCGAACCCGGGAAGGACGGGTATTGCGGGGGCGACTCCACAGGCATGTCCGGGGCCTCGGGACGGTGCCGGGAGGGGCCTCAGCCGAGTCGCGAGACCGGCGAGGCGAAGTCCTAGAGCGACGATGCTTTTGGACTTTTTGTGTTTGGACTTACCGGACGAAGAAGACTTCGATGCCGACGACCGGTGTGGACTCCGCGATCGACCCTGGACCTCTCACGCGACCGGGGCTTGCGCGGAGCCGAATGCCGGGCCTCGAGGAGCTTCGAGACCGCTCACGCAAAGCTTTCGGGTTGAGGGCCCGGCAGTCGGAACAAGACTCCGTGTCGTGGCCTCGGCCGAGGCAGAAGAGACACTCCCGATCGCGGGTCTGTGATGGACATCATCCGAGCACAGGCGCCGCAACGTTTAAACCCGGGCATCCCTACGACACCTTGAAGTCGATTTGAAGAAAAACAGTGAAAGAATTCACCAAAAAAGTTAGTCAAAAAATGACTAGGGCACTGCTCTTCCCGGATCTGCGTTGCTGGCGCGGAAAAAGAAGAACTGACGTCAGCGCGCAGGGCGGCGCCTAAGTACTGCCCGCGACGTCATCCCGGTGATCACGACGCCGACGACGGACGCGGAGCCGCACGACGCCGCCTACCGACGCGCAAGGGTACTGCTACGCAAAAACTTTCCGGATCCAGCCTGACGCCTGGGGATATTCTAAGGTAAGGAATCTGTCACTAACGTGTCTCTTTCAGATATAAGCATTCAACATGTCGATGGCATAGTATCTTTATCTTGCTAGAGCCAAAACAATCATCATGGTGCTGTTCTTGTTCTGATGTGTTATAACAGTTGAAGCTCTACATCCTGAGACATAGACCTCAAAAAAAGATTCATATAGCACTGTGGAGGCCCAAGATATAGTTGTTAAGACTACATCTTTGAGGTTCACAGAATCCCAGGAAATAGATGTAGGGCCGCAAAAGTACCACAACCCAAACAAGTGATAGCTAACTCTCCCTACCTATCACTAAAATGAGGCCTCTGAAGACATCACTAGGAGTGGTTGAATAATTCCAAGGATACAAGAAAAGTATTTGAGGTGACACCGCAGAATGAATGTTCTGGGAAGATGTTCTGAAGATAATCTCGAACAGAACGCCAGATATTCAAGAGCTGGAGCCCAAGCAGATGCTTCTTCAAGAGGTAGGAAAGCCAAGCATCTGGCCACTCCTTGGGTGCGGCTTTTACAGACAGTGGGAATCCTTAAATCCTGCATTAGATTCTCTAATCCTGGGATCCATGAATTTTTCAGTAGATCCTCCAATCCCGCTGTAGCCTGCCACTCAAATGGGGCACAGAGTCACAGCTTTTGGGGTGCTCGTCAGCGCAGATGACATCCTCAGTGGCAATGTCCTAAGCAAGTGTGGAAGGAGCGGCCAATAATACCCAGCACCAGAGGTGGCTAGGAGTAGGAGCGCCTGTAAAAAGCAGTGATAGTTTCTATGTATGGCAAAAAATCACCACAGAGAAAATGAGTGTTGGAAACAATAGAGTATCCTTGCAGACAGCCTCTCAACGTTATCGAAAAACCTCCATGGACCATAGAAAAGGAATATCAACAGAACTTCAAAAAGAACTATTGAAGATGCTCCTTAAGAGAATGATTCAAAAGGGCCATTGCCCAAAGGGGCCCAGGATTTTATTTAAAGTTTTTTTTAAATTTAAATAAGGGAAAACACGTGAGTGGAGGCCAATTAGAGATCTCGGATGCCTGAGCACGTTCCTAAGAAACCAAAGTTTATAAGTGAGCACTCTACAGCATGTGGGGAGACTTCCTCGCATCCATAGACCTTCAAGATGCACATTTTCATATCCTATCAACCCAGGTGTAGACAGTATTTATAGGATTTATGCTCTACATTAACAGTGCCAATTTATGGCCCTTAATTTTGGCCCAAGTCTTTGCCACACATTTTTATGGTGTATGGCTCCAATAGTGGTTCATCTTCAGGCGTTCATGTATACCCTTATCTTGAAGACTTGCTTATCAGAGGAGAGCATCATTCTCATCAGAAATTGGCCAGTTTAATTGTCACAATGAGGACCATTCAAGCCGTACAACAGCTGACTTGTAATTCTCAACTGGGCAAGATCATCAATAAGGCCAAAGCAAATCATGGTATTTCTGAGGGTCTAAACATCCGTGGGGTAAGGTTTGGTTTTCCTATCTGTAGAAAGTGTCAACTCTTGCCTACTCTTCAATTTGTCCGCAACAGTGAAGAAGTGCAAGTTTCTTCTGAGGGGCGTGTCCTCCTGCATTCTGTTTTATCTGGTCTACTTATTTTGCAGGTGTGCAATACAAAAAGAGTTGGAAACACAGGGTCCACATTCTGTAGGGCTTTGGGATAAAAAGATTTAGCTGATTCATCGCTTAGGAAAAAAAATGGACTTCTGTGATGGCAAAGTGTAGAGGCAGCCCATGGCATCCAAAGGGAGTGCAGTGGACTTTTAACTTCCAATGCCTCATCAGAAGGTCCGAGCACTCATGTACAAGATCTTGCGTGTAATCAACCATAGGACTCAGGCAGTGATGGCAGGGTTACAGTGTGTTGCCTTCTACCCCTGCTCTGTAGTACAGTCCAAAGGGCAATCTATTAGGAATCGGTACCCAAAATAACTCCACGTTGGGGAGCCCCCAGTCAACAGCAGTAGAAGGGGATTCTTTTGTATTTGAAAGTGTTTCGCTTCTCTTGGATGTTGTGTAACAAATGCAAAGAATGAGACTGGGTCTGACAAATCAAATTTTGACTCTGCCGCTTTACCAGGGAGAACAACATCAAAGATTATATATTTATATATCAAATAACATTTCAGTTGGTGTTCAGCCACCTACTATTTCTCTAAATTATTGAGTGCTCGCCAAGCCCTATAGTGATTGTGATACCATGACCATCCTTGAGTTGAAACCTAGCAGTCCAGACTGGCTTTAATGTACCATGGGCTCGCTCAACCACACCGTTTGATTCCAGATGGAAGGGGTGCAAGAATAGCCATTTTACTCCTAGGGCAGACTCAGCACCCATAAACCCTTGGCAGCAGAAGCAGGTCCATTTTCTGAAGGATAGGAATGAACTGCCCCCATTGCTACTAGGCACTGCAACTTACAACTGCTAAAGCAATGGCAGTTTTTTGTGCCACATCCTTTGCAATCTAGAGAAGGAATCAACCACTATGGGGCAGATTTACAAGCCCCTTGCGCCACTTTTGCGTCATTTTTAACATGGGAAAAGTGACGCAAAAGTGGCACAAGGGGCTTGTAAATCTGCCCCTATATATTTATATGAATTAACTGCTGGCCATGGGCCAAGATAAGAAAAAGACACTAAAAGACTTATTGGATATCCTAAGGGAAGTAGACACTGACCAATGTTACATTGCTGTACACATTTCTTTACACTGATATCCATTTGAGCTGGAAGCTAACAGTTAATGAGACCAAAAAACAATTCTAATCTAGTTCTCTCGTTAGGGTTATGCCTATCCCCAACCCTTTTATAAAAAATGTAAAAAAACATAGAAACATTATCATTGTCGAGGATGTAGGAATACTTGGCAGAGAGACCATCAAAGGGCTTTTTACATTTCAATGATTCCTGTATTTCCACCTGCAGTGTTTGCATACATTCAAAATAGATGCTGCAACTAAATGTCACTGTTTACTTTACAGGCAAGTCAGTCTAACAGTTCCCTTTAGCATGAATTCCTTCCTTTTCACGGGTCATTGTATCTTGTAGGTGGACCAAAGGCAGCTTGTCTATCGATTTGCCTTTTGAATCCATTTACGAAGCAGTCTGGCAACTCCACGTTGTAACCTTGTGCACAAAATGACAAACCCAACACTGTATGTATGGGAAGTGAAGGGCATTAATTTAAGATATTTGTACAGCAGAATTGCCTATAACTTCAGTGTTAGACTTGGCATCTTTTGGTGTGTTTTCCCCTGTCTTTTTGCCTGACCTCCTGTTTTTGACTGTCTGCTGCATTTCGTTTTTGCTGGTGTTAGGACTCTGGGCACTTTACAACTGCTGACCAGTGCTAAAGTGCAAGTGCTTTATGTATAAAATGTAATGGTACTTGGTTTCTCCATGATTGGCATATTTGATCCACTAGTAAGTCCTTAGTACTGTGCACTGTGTGCGCCCCGGGCCTGTAAATCAAATGCCACTAGTGGGCCTGCAGCACTGAATGTGCCACCCACATGAGTAGCAGTGGTGGCTAGTGAATTTTGAAAGTGGTGGGGCGTAAGACCAAATCATGATTTTATTTTATTTTTTAATTGATAAAATAGTGCATTTTCAAATACAATTCATACTACTTCTTTTTTAGTTTTTTTTTTATTATTGTTTTTTTTATTACACAATTAAGCACAACATACATACAATAATCCAAAAGAAAGGAAAATAACACAAATGTGGATCACTTAAAACGAAAGCAAATGTAAACTTAACAATATCAATACAAAGCATGGCAGCGATTAGAGGGAGGGCAGACAA
Organism: Calotriton arnoldi; assembly: GCA_963921515.1. Lineage (NCBI taxonomy): Eukaryota > Metazoa > Chordata > Amphibia > Caudata > Salamandridae > Calotriton > Calotriton arnoldi. The sequence continues at coordinate 507,971 of CAWUFW010003894.1, read as the reverse complement.
GGCACGGGTGACATGACAATTGAAGAGATAAAAACCAGCAGTTGGATGATCCGGCGGGGACAATTCTGATATAAAGGTTGCTAATGGACATGAGAACAGCACAGGGTAATACAATTAATCTGCGGAACCATTCTAAGACATTGATTTTACAGTGATAACACACAATCATTTACTAGTCTTCAGGCGTATCTGCCGCGGCCTGTTGTGCAGCTTGATATTGAGCAAACATACCCCAAAAAATCTTCGGACGGTTACAAGGAGGGAGCATTTCGTTATAAACATCAGATTGGGTATTGCAGTAGATCATATCGTGTTCCCACTCTACCACCGTGGGCACAGGGCCTCTCATCCAACGCATCGCTAGCCGACGCTTGGCAAGGAGAAGACCGATTGCTACCAACTTACGTACATTTTTCTTAAGGGGTTTAGTATAACCCAGGAGCGCCAGCAAGGGATCTGGAGCAAGGGATAGCCCAAGTATGTCATTCAGCTTCTGGAATATTATTCCCCAATAATGTTGTACCTGTGGGCACTGCCATGCCTGATGAAAAAAACCAGCATGCGGCGTATGACACCGCTCACAATTATCAGTGTCCCTCAATCCATACCCAAACAGACGCAGAGGGGAATGATAAACTCTATTTAAAAATTTAAAATGGGCAAGCCGATGACCACCATTAATAGAGATCTTACGGGTAACCTCACAGCAGTAGAACCATATGTCGTCTGTAATGGGAACGCCAATATCTAATTGCCAGGCTTGTCTAACCCTGCTAAGGGAGGGAGTCTTCGTGACCAGGGCTGAGGCGTATAGCTTGGAAATGAATTTACACGGGGACTGAGCGCTCAAAAGAACCGTCAAAGGAGGAATGACCAAGGGCTCCTGTAATTCTTCCCCTAGTGTCGCCCGTAAAGCGTGCCGGGTTCTGAAGAAGTGGAATCTAGTCAGTGCCGAATGGGCACTATCTACGCCCGCCACCTCCTCCCACGTGCCCACCCGCCCATGCTTGAAGAGGTCACCCATGTTCTGTATGCGTAATTTATTGAGGGAGTCAAGGGTCCCTATCTCCGAACTGAGCGCTAACCATTGGCACCATTCAACATGCATTTGGGGCGAATATAATTGCGCCCCGTCATACATTCTGAGCAAAGCATTCCACGTGTGAACAGCGGAGTTGATCGAGTCCAATATACCGCAGCGCCTCGTTGGGGCTTGCGTTAGGAAGCGAGGCAGGGAGTGCGGGGCAGCAGCGACCCTCTCGATATGAAGATGAGGTAAGTCATGGGGGCCATGCACCCAGCTGTATGCGTGAGAGGCCTGCGCGGCCCTGTAATACAGTTCAAAATTCGGGGCATTTAGTCCGTTGGCTGTGTACGGAAGCATGAGGGTGTCCAAAGCAACTCTAGGGGACTTACCAGCCCACGCTAATTTGATCATCAGGGCACGGAGTTCACGAAACAGATGCTGAGGTACCACTATGGGTATGTGTAGTAACCACATAGGCAGTGGTTAGTGAATAAAGTAGATTTATTCAGGAGTACATCCACAGTAATGTACAGCGACCTCCAGCTTCTTCAACTGACTGTCTTCCCAGAACCACTCAGTGATGTCATTCTATGACATCACTGAGTTCTACAATGGAAGTAAGAAATCTCCACACATCTCCCCCCTTACAAGGAATTTCAACACAAAATTGATATACTATACATGCTAAAAAATAACAAGTGAGGAAATTTAACGTACAACTAAGGTAAAATACCATTAAGTAATGAAAAGGAAAGAAAACCACATATTATAATAAACAATAACAGAAGAATCATTCAGTTGAATTTGGAACATCAATTTTGCACAGGTTACCCATGCTCCACTCTTTTCCATCATCAAGAGTCACCACCGAGTTCATTACTTTTACTACCCTACATGGCATAGAAAATTTGCTCTCTCCCTTTTTCACAAATCCCATTTTTTCTGGTGACCACCCAATCACCATAAGCAATTCTAACATCCTTCACTCCTTTTCTTCTGTCATAATCATCCTTATTTCGTTCTTGAGACCCTTTAACTCTTGCTGCAATTGCGTTCCCGGTCTACCCAAACTTGATCTTTCTTTGCAACCACACAGGAGACTCTTTGGTTGCCGGTTCTCTTCCTTTCAAAGCCACAAAAGGTGACACACCTGTAACAGAGTGAGTCACCCTATGAGCCCACATCATTTTAACTAATTCCTCCTTCCACCTTAATCCATTAGCCAAAGACAATTGGATGTTGCCCATAATGATGCGATTAACCCTCTCAACTAATCCATTTGCCTGTGGTCTAAATAGTGCCACTCTCTCATGCTTAATACCTAATCCCATAAGAAAATTAGTCATGACAGTAGAAACTAGCTGAACTCCATTGTCCGTAACCAAACTCTTAGGTATCCCTTCTTCCAGAAACACATTTCTCAAGAATTCAACCACAATCTCAGACGTAATATGTTCCACAGACTTAACTACAAACCATTTAATGTGGTAGTCTACTAAAACAATCAAAAATCTATTCCTTACACCTAATCTATCAATTGGACCCAAAAAATCCATCGCCAACTTCTCCCAGGGTCGATCAGGAACCCACACACACCCTAGCGGAGGTTGACGGACCACTCTACACTTGTCACTATTACTACATGCTTGACAATTTTTTACAATCTCTTCCACCTCTCTATCCATTTCGGGCCACCAAAAATTTTGCCTCAATCTTCTTTTACACATGCTTCTCCCTAAATGTCCTTCACGTACAAGTTTGATTAACTTTCCTCTCAACATTCTAGGTGGAACAACACGGTTGCATCTCAAGACCTTATTCGTTTGGATACTCAACTGATCCTTCACTTTTATATATTTTTAACTCCTCATTTAAGCTCATCACATTTTTCCACCCATCACGTATAGCTTCTTTAAGCTCTATGTACTCTCCATCTGTGTTCAAAGCTTCACTCCACTCTTCCTGTCTTAAAGCCAAATTTACATCACTAACAATGGATAAGGAGTCCACCTCAAACACCAAGGAAGGATCCTCTTCCTCACCCTCAACCGGCATGCGCGACAAGCAGTCAGCTATGACATTTCTATTACCTCTGACGAAGTCAATTGAGAAATTGTAATCCATTACTGATAACAGCCATCGAGAAATTCGGGGAGTCACATTCCCTTCAAGACCCTTCCCACCTTTAAAAATATGCACCAAAGGCTTGTGATCTGTCCTGAGAACGAAAGGCAGTCCCCATAAATAAAATCTAAAGTGATTTATCGCCCAACAACAACCCAAAGCTTCTTTCTCAATAGCAGAGTAAGACCTCTCCGCTCCTTGTAAGCGACGCGATGCAAATCCAATCACACTTTCCCCGTCTACCGTCCTTTGAGTTAACACAGCACCCAACCCAACATTGCTTGCATCAGTTGTTAATATAGTTTTCTTTGACACATCAAAGTGGGCTAAGGTGGGTGCACTAACTAGTGACGTTTTGATATTCTTAAATGCTGCTTCACATGCTGAATTCCATTCAAATAACACACCCTTTTTGAACAATGCTCTCATAGGTTCCACAGTGTCGGAAAAATTAGATACACATTTTGAACAATACTCAGCAAGACCAAGAAAAGATTTTAACAGTTCCTTATCTGTTGGTTGAGGAGCATCAACAATCGCTCCTACAATACTTTTCTTCGGTCTAATCCCATTGGCAGATATTTCATGACCCAAATAATTTACTTGCTCTTTCCTCAATTGACATTTCTCCTTTTTTATGGTTAATCCATGTTCAGCAATTCTTTTTAAGACTTCACCCAACAACTCATCATGATCTTTGAAAGATCTACCAACTACCATTATGTCATCCTGGAAGCATAAAACTCCACGCATTCCCTGAAAGATGTTCTGCATAATCCCTTGAAACACCGCTGAAGCTGAAGCTAATCCAAACGGCATACGACGGTAGCGGAAAGCCCTCAGCGGTGTGACAGAAGAAGTCAGGGTCGTGATTCTGGATGCAGATTCACTTGGTGATAAGCAGCGGACATGTCTAAAACGCTAAAAATCTTCCCACCACCCATCACACTCAACATCTCTGCTATATTTGGTAGTGGTTGGCGGTCCACCCATATGTTTTTGTTTAAGTCCCTCAAGTCTATACAGAGACGAATCTTATTTCCTTCCTTGGGTGCGACGACAATCGGGGCAAGCCATTCTGAGGATTCAATAGGCTCTATAATTTTACATTCTAGTAATTTATCCAGCTCTTTTTGTAACGGTTCTCTCATCAATAAAGGTATAGGCCTAACTTTGTGCACTACTGGACAAGCATTCTTTTAGGATAATACGATGAGTAAATTTCTTCAGCATACCCAACTCGTCGGTGAAGACATGGGGAAATGACATCATTAATTTCTTATCTCAGTCAGATTCACCTTCTAAAACAGGTAAATCACATTCTTGTGCAGACTCTACAACCATCACAGGTTCTTTAGCATTAGGGTCAAGGATGATGTTGAGGTCTTTTTGATGGCGCCATCCTAAAAGGTTAGAACCATCTTCAGTCACATACACTCTACCATGAACACTATTATTTAAAAAAATATATCCATCCATTCCCACGATGTTAATTCTTTTTCCGCCATACCCCACTGCTTTTATATCAGAATGTTGTAAGTCTTTTAAGTTTTTCTTCAATTCTTTCTGATAGACATCTTTAGACATCAGTGTGAATAAACTACCTGAATCCACTAATACCTTGATTTCAGCATTACCAAAAGTGATCCCACAATGGGGTTTCTCAAGCTTCTCTGTACTTTCCATTTGTATATCTTTGTTCTCATTAATAATTTTCTCCTGTTCAGACACCCCACACTCATCTACAGATAGCATCAGTTCTTCCCTTATCTCTCCTAAATTTTCTACAGTCTTAACACTTGGACTTTGAGCCTTTGTTTATTTTTGAGCTTTAAGACTTGGCTGCACGAGCTGAATCACACGTGCCGTGCAGTCCATTAGCCATGCGACAATATTAAACGTTGAAGAGTCACAAAAACTTCAATTTATTTCTATTTTGGTTCACTTCGCAGCAACGCTTGTAAGCAAAATAGCTATCCTTGGCTAAAATTGCGTGTTTTAAATAAAGATGGAATTACTTACAGTTCCCAACTTCTCAATTCAAAGATCTTTAGCAAAACCTTGCTTTTTCCAGGGGTGGAGGTCACTCTGAATCTGCCCCTGCGCAGAAAGTCCTCGTCGCTAAAAATTGTAGTAACCACAGAGGCAGTGGTTAGTGTGAATAAAGTAGATTTATTCAGGAGTACATCCACAGTAATGTACAGCGACCTCCAGCTTCTTCAACTGACTGTCTTCCCAGAACCACTCAGTGATGTCATTCTATGACATCACTGAGTTCTACAATGGAAGTAAGAAATCTCCACAGTATGTTAATAAAAAGAAAAAGCAGGCGAGGGAGTACAACCATTTTCATCAAAGAAACTCTACCGGCCAAAGACAATGGGAGTCGTACCCATCTGTCTATATCATCCCCAAGCTTATCCATTACTTTACCATAATTAGCTTTAATTACCTCATCAGCATCAGAGTGGACCTGAATGCCCAGATAGCGCACCGGGTCAGTGGTCCATTGTAGTGGGAAATCAAGCGGAAACTGCACTGTGGAAGGTGTCAATGGAAACAATATGGACTTATCCCAATTAATCCTTAGGCCGGAAAGACCACCAAAGCGCAGCACCTCACGTATCACAGGTGATAAATGGATCTCGGGATCCCTAATATATAAAAGCGTATCATCCGCGTAAGCAGAGGTAATGAGATTCTAACGAGGAAAACGAAGTCCTCTGTGCCCGTGATATTCACGCAATGCCCGCAGCAGGGGCTCAGCTGCCACCGCATACAACAACGGGGACAGCGGACACCCCTGTCTAGTACCCCGCACGATTGGGAACGGGACAGAGACCATATCTCCCGTGCGCACCCGAGCCACTGGAGAATTGTATAACACCGAAACCAGTTGCAAATAAACCTCACTGACCCCCATGCGACGCAGCACAGCATATATAAATTTCCATTCGATCGAATCAAAAGCCTTCTCGGCATCTAAAAAAAACACGGCAGCCTTAACCTCCGGGCGGACATGCTGCAGAGCCCCAAAAACCGTGCGGAGGTTATGTGAGAGCGTGCGACCCGGGATGAACCCAGCTTGTTCAGGGCCTATAAGCTGAGGGAGAAGCGGCGACAGACGATTAGCCAAAATTTTCACGAACAGCTTAGTGTCCACGTTGATTAATGAGAGCGGACGATAAGAGGGGCACCTACGGGGGTCTTTATTGGGCTTCAACAAAGTAATGATCAACGCCTCACGCATGGAAGGGGGCATTATACCATCTGCGGCCATCTCATGAAATAAAGATATGGAATTAGAAGATCACTAAAGCCCTTATAGAATGTGACTGTAAGGCCATCAAGCCCAGGGGCACTGCCCTCACGCATCGATCCCAAAGCGAGACGAACCTCCGCTGCCTCCACGGGGCGCATCAAAAACTCACGCTGCCAGTTCTGTAACCAGGGGAGCTGTATGTATTCTAGGTAGTTAACGATATCATCACTGGGGGCGAGTTTAGAGCAATACAGCTCCTGATAATAAGAGCGAAAGTGAGCATTAATGTCAGCGCGGTCTGTCAGGACCGACCCATCATCCCCTTCCAATTCGACGATACCTCCAGCGTCAAGACGGTGGCGGGCCATTGCCGCCAGCACTGAGCCAGGCCGATCAGACTCTCCATAAGCTCTAGCGGAAGCATACTTGCCCATATGCTTGACCTCACTGTCGGCCTCCTCATGGAATTCAGCCAGTGTGGCCTTAAGTTGCTCACGCAACTCAGGGTCGTTAGTGAGTAATAAGCGTGCCTCAAGGTCCGATAGACGGGTCTCCAGCAAAGCAAGGCGACCACGAATAGCACGGAGAACACCCACGTGTTTACTAATGGCTACACCTCTGATAAAGACCTTAAACGCCTCCCACACTGTGGCGAAGGAGTCGACCGATCCCACATTGATCTCGAAGTATTCAGAGATCGCATCACTCAGCTCTGAGTGGAAAACAGAATCTAATAGCGAATAGGGTGGAAAGCGCCACAAAAATGGAGGAGGGGAGCGAGGGGGCACTGTAACAGTGACCGTGACCGGGGAGTGATCCGAAAAAGAGCGGGCCAGGACAGTGCAATCCAACACCTTGGGCAGCAGGGATTGTGAAATAAACCAATAGTCAATGCGCGTGTGGATATCATATTGTGCGGAGTAGTGTGTATACCCCCCACGGGCACCTGAACAAGACCGCCAGACATCCGCCAGCTAAAGTTGTAAAGCAATGTCATCCACCATCCTCGCTGAGGCAGAAAGTGGATGAGTGGGGCCCCTAGAGCGATCAAGAGTCGTGTCCATTATGCAATTAAAATCTCCCCCCCAGAATATTGGAAGGGAACAACGATCTTTGAGTAATGCAAGCAGGGAGCTATAAAACCCCGGATCGTCATAGTTCGGACCATAGGAGTTGACAACCAGGAATTCCCACTCTGGGCTATAGCATCGGGACAGTAAATATCTGCCTGCCGGATCGGTCGTTAGTGGTTCTAATTTGAAACCTGCCTTAGGGTTAAGCCATGTCAGTACACCCCTAGAATGGGAAGTGAAACAAGCCGCGTGAGAGATCCCTGCTAACCTGCTACCAGTAAGGAGCGCAGAGCCCGGAGGCAGATGCGTCTCCTGAAGCAATGCCACGTCAACCTCTTTACGTTTCAGATAGGCAATAATTTTCCGCACCTTGCGATGGTCGTTTAAACCACGGACGTTCCATGTCATGAAGGTCATTCGTTTGGGCAAGCTGGCCCTAGCCTGAGATTCTGTCATGACGTCAACAATTGCACAGAATATGATCTCCACCCGTAGCCTCACCACCCACCCCTCCCACCATGCATACAGAAAGTGAACATGTGATCCATAAAAGAAAAAAAGGGAAAAGAGACAACCCGACTAAGCATACCTCCCCCCACCCACGCCTTGCACACCCCAACTTTGCAAAGGCGAGCATTCACCCACCCATATACCTAAAAAAATAGCGACCATGATGCAATCACACCTTGAATAACACAAAAAAAAAAAACCAAGAAGTGATACAGCGGTTAACGCAATGGGGCAGATGTTACCCAGCAACACAAACTTAACCAACCCAACGCCACAACACCGCTTGCAAATTGCAAAAACTCCATAATTGCATGACACTCGGCAAGAAACCAATAGCAAATAAAGATGTGCCATGTTGGTACCACTAGTGTACTAAATATACACCTCCTTGAGATATAATAGAAAGACTCGTCACCTCAGTCCAGGGACCAAACCAGAGGCGGGAGATAACATTGTTAGGGAGAAACTGACCTAGAGCAAGCTTCGCAACATCTTATTCAACGAAACACATTGTAACAACCCGCTAGACGGGTCGGGCGCATTCATATATAACGTTATGGCTGTGCAGAACTATTACAAGATTACAAACAAAGCAGTATTGCGTTTACGGAATGTCAACATTATCTCAGTCGTTGTCGTCGAGGCTCCCAGGGACTTCATTCGGTACAGGAGCTCGTTTGACAGCTTTCTCCCAGTTCCGGAATGCTTTCTGCAGAGACTGTGGGTCTGAATATATCCTGGGCTTCCCGTCGAATAGAACTTTGAGACGTGCCGAATATAACATAGCGTACTCAATATGTTGGTCACGCAATCTCCGTTTCAAGGGAAGGAACTGTCGCCTGGCCTCCTGTACTTTAGAGGTGAAATCCGGGAACAGAGAGAGATGGAAGTGCCTTCGTATTGCAGAGTTCCCAGTTCTCGTGCCTTGCGCAACGCAGCATCTCTGTCCCGGTAGTTTAAGAGTTTCGCTATTATAGGCCGAGGCGGGGCACCAGGCTGTGGGCGAGGGCCAAGCCATCAATGCGCTCTCTCCACAACGAATAAGTGGGAAAAAGTATCTGCACCTAGAAGGGAGGTTAATAGCTTTTCCACAAATGACTCCATATTGCTGGTCGCTGTAGACTCCGCCAGGCCCGTAATGCGGAGGTTGCTGCGACCCGACCGGGCCTCCAGATCCTCAGCCCGATCCTGTAGGACAGACAACATGCGCTCGACCCGCTTCTGCGTGTCACCAGCGTCGGCTTGGGCCTCTTCCATTTCAGTTATGCGGCGCTCTGCCATGTCTATGCGCTCTGAATGTTTATCGACCCTCTCGGACATCCTGTCCATCCTGTAGGCCAACGTATCTATCTTGGAGTCGATGGCAGTGAGCCCCTTCTGCATGGACACAATAATCTGCTTGATGTCACCAACTGGGTCGTCAGAAGGGGCCTCCGACTCGGAAAGCGCATTGTCTGTCGCCTCCTCATAGCGTCGAGACTTACGCTGCTCAAAATTGAGCTTGGGTTGGGACTTGTCAGGCTTCCCCATCGTCAGTTCTGCACACAATGGGCGACCCAAGAGAACACACACCAGATCTGGCCGCAAGGCGGAAACCAGGAGCGGATGGGGGTCGAGACAGATCAATAGAGACGACGCGACCACAACAAGCAGGAGAAGACAGCCAGCAACCAACTATCCATCAATCCAGCCAGGATGGAAGGGCAGTGCAGAGCGTGCACCAGTGCAAGGGTGAAGGTAAGTTCTGGTATATGGCCGGCAGCACCACAGATCAGCAACCCCCAATCCAGAATCAGCAGCACTCACCACCAGTCCCAGGGCCAAGCATGGAGATTCCAATGGAGCATAATGGTGTATTCCACAGGCACAAGAGAGCCTCAGGCGCAGACCAGGGCCGCACTCACAGATGATAGGGTCTTCGCCTCAGGCTGCCCCTCCACGCCAGGCCCAGAGCAAATACAGGGTAGGAGACAGGCTGCAGGAGAGGACACGCAGCGCCCAGGGGAACAGGCACCCAGTTGACTCCCCGCAGCCCGATGCAAAGATGCCTCACCTCCGTGGAAGACTCCGCCAGCAATTATCCCCAGGCGCCGCAGCCGCAGAGGAGCGCGGTCAGGACCGGTCTCACAGGGCCGCCGCCAGTCCAGACATACAAGCAGCGGCCGCGCCGTCTCCCAGGCGCTGACTCAGCCGTCCACCAGGCCTCCCCCAGACAGCAGGAGCGCCGCGGTCCCCACAACGCCGGGGGACCTAGCACAGAACAGCAGCGGGCCTGAAGAAATCACCAGCGGCAGCGGGCCAGGTTGAAGCAGCCGCCGGCTCCGACACCGCAGTCTCGGCCCGGACTGCAGGAAACTCAGCCGGCTCCTCCTGCAAGCGCGCGGGCAGTAGGCCGCACCGCGCCGCGATCGTGCAACAGGAGTTCGATGGCTCCCAGCGGGGATTCCGTGCAGACAAGCACAGCCCTGGATGTATCGAGGACTCAGGAGGGCGAAGCCGTCGCAGCCGCAACGGCTTGAAGTAAGGAGTACACGAATTCCTGCCGGATTACTGCGGTGTGTGGCGGAGCTCTAGATCGGAGCGGCCATTTTCCAGCCGGGCAAGCTCCGCCCCCTACAATTCATACTACTTCACACGTTTTTAGCCCGTGAAGTCAGCAACATGTACAACGGGTGTAATTTTTAAGACCGTAGAACTCTCCATTCTGTCAGTGCACTGCTGGAAGGGAGCCAGATCACTAGTATTGGAGGACAGTGTTGGACTGGCCTATTGGGCAGTCTTCAACTGTCAGAATGGCCAGCTTGAAAGTGCCACTGTGTAGGTCATTTTTTCGGACCTGCGGGACATAGCGGGATAAAAAACATAAAGACCCATACAATGGCCTTTCCTGGCAATGTGGCAGTGCCTGATAGGCCAATACAACAACTGTTGGAAGCCGAGTCATACAAGAGAGACACCAATGTGTGCAGCGGGTGCCGTAACCTACCAAACTATCTCACTATGACTGAAAAGTGTTACCAGCAATTCGCACACAGATCTCTGCTGCAGAAGAATTTAACCTGCTGGGATTAAAATGTGACCTGTTCTCTACACACCCCTATTCTGCCACATTTGCATTTGCCCACTGAATTTTCTGTTGGGCGTTCGAACTAGCAGGCTACACTGATTCTTTGCCGTCAGAATAACAACCCTCTGAACTATCTCACAGAATTGGAGCCAAGGACCTTGTAGGAAGCTGGCTTTGTATATGGTATACCACTAGGTGGCTACACCTTGCACAGAATCCAGAGATTCCCCAGAAGCGTACAGGGCTCAATGTAAACCCAAAGTGGTCTATTAGTGGTAGTGTGCACGAGCAGCCTTAGGCCTAACACAGAGGAGTGTAAAACATTTATTGCAGTACATTGACCTGTAAGGGACACACAACTCACAAAGGAGATCCACACCAATTTTATCAAAATAAGCTTTGTTAGAGTTTTATTTTAAGACCAAGGTCTTCGCAATAAGGTAAGTACGTTTTGCAGGAAAAATACTTAAGACTTTCAAAAGTCGACACTTAGTGCAATTTTTAGAGTGCAATGTTATCCTATGGAGGAAAACAATAATGTGGTTATACAGGTAAGTACGTGACTTACAGTTCCAGTCTTTGGGACCAAAGGTTGGCAAGGGTCAGGGGAGTACCAAAACTGCACCACCAGCAGCACAGGCACGGCCGGGTGCAGAGGTCAAAATCAAAGTTCGGCCCAATGCGCTTCAATGGAGACTGGGGGTGCTCGAAGACCCACTGCTTGCAGGTAGGTAAATTGGTTGCAGGGACCCAGCTTTGGGGGTAAGAGCAAGCACAGGGGGCGACAAAGCAGCACTGAAAATACACCAGGGGCGGCCAGGTGCAGACACAGCGTCGGGCACCCAATGCTTTTCAATGAAGAAATTGCTTTGGACAAACAGGCTGCAGGCATCGCACCGGAGGCTGCAGGAGGGAGACCAGCAACAGCTGCAGAGGTAAGTAGATGTGTAGGGGGTCGTAGAGGCACCGTCTGTTCAGCTCACCAAGCCCAGGGGCTTCTGGGTACAGGAGTGTCCTTAGACGTCAGATTCTTCTTACCGGAGCCAGTGTCTACAGGAGAAGCCTCTGGATTCAGGCTGCAGGCGTCGTGGTGGAGTCCAGAGCGGGTCAGCCAACACTGGACTTGAGGTCAGGATCGCTGGGGAACCTGTTCTGGGTTGGTGGTCCACCTGGACATGGGCCAGAGGCTTTGGATGCAGAGTGGGCAGGACTCACGGATCCGGAGGGGACCAGAGTCCTTTGTGTAAGTTTCTTGGTGACAGATCCTCTAGAGTCTCTGCTATTTGTCGAAGGGCAGGCAGTCTTCCTTGGGTTCTGAAAGTCGCTGGCAGCAGGACAGTCGCCATCTTCTTTGTAGGGTCTTTGAAGCTGGAGTCAGGCCGGTAGGGCTGGGGCCAAGTCAGTAGTCGTCCTCAGGCTTTGCTGCACAGCGTCTTCTTCGTCCTTCTTCTTAGGTCGGTAGAAACAAATTTCCAGGTCTGGGGGAGCCACCTAAATACTAGGGGGCAGATTTACAAGCCCCTTGCGCCACTTTTGCGTCACTTTTCCCATGTTAAAAGTGACGCAAAAGTGGCGCAAGGGGCTTGTAAATCTTCCCCTAAATTTAGGTGCGTTTTAGGGGAGTAGCAGGTGGGGCCAGTGGCGCCTTACCTGGGGTTACTAGACTCTTAATTATTCCACCCTCCTGTGGGACGGGTCTCTGTAGGAAGCTGGCTCTGTGTATACTATACCAAAATGAGGTATAGTGTGCACAGAGTCCAGTGGAACCCCAAAGGTAGGCAGAGGTAAAAGTACATAGCACCTTACTCTCTATTTATGGTAGTGTGAGCGAGCAGTAAGGCTTTATCAGAGGGTAGTGTTAAGCATTTGTTGTACACATTCAGGCAGCAAATTATGTCACACACTCAAAGACTGAACTCAGACCAATTTGTTTGTATAAAAAAATATTATTTAGTTATATTTATTTTCTAGAACCAAGCAAGCCTGGTACGGGTAAGTGTAAATGGTACTTTTCAAGGCAGGTTAAACAATACAAGCAAACTGAAGGAAAACTCGCGGTTGGGGGGGGTCTCCGTGCAGAGGATGCAGGCGACGTCGGGGAGTCCTGGAGGGGTCAACCCACGGTGGACTCAGACTCTGGAGCGCTGGGGGACCTCGCTGGGACTGGTGGGCCACTCGAACTTGGGCCGTAGGTGACGGGTGCAGTGGTGGTTCCAGGCTTCGGGTTTCTTTGTCCTCAGCAGGCTCAGAGTCTGTTTTGGGAGTTTCTTTTGAACAGAGCTGCTGTTCACAGGAGATCCAGTTTATTTGTTGAAGGCAGTCAGTCCTCCCAGGGGTTCTGGAGGTGGCTGGCTGCAGGACAAGGCGACTTTTGGCGCAGGATCTCTGGAAACTGGAGATGGGCCGGTAGGGCTGGGGCCAAGTCAGTTGTTCTCTGCAGTCTCCTCTGCTGGGCGTCTTCTTTCGTCCTTCTTCGTAGGTTGCGGGAATCTGCCTTCTTGGTTCAGGGCTACCCCTAAATACTGTATTTAGGGGGCATTTTAGGGGTCTTGAGGTCAGTAGACAATGGCCTACTGACCTTAGGGTGACTACACCCTTGGTGTGCTCACCCCACGTGGGGGAGTGGGCACAATCCCTAATCCTGATTGGAGAGTGCCTGCCATCTGGAAGATGGCGGGCACTGAAGAGTGGGCTTCACCTCGCCTTCCCCACCTATGCTAATTTTTCCCGCCTGTCTTCCTGCCCAAAAGGAGGGGAGACAGAAAGGGGGCCTGCTACTGATAGCAGGAGAGGCTGGGGGCCGCATTACAAAGGCGGCAAGGCCTTTGAAGCTCCCCTGCCACAGATGGCTCTTCCTGGCCTGGGGGAGGTGTGACTACCTCTGCCCAGGAAACGCTTTGTTTTTTTGGGCTCAGGGAGTGAAGGCTCCCTACCCAGGGGTCCAGAAACATATCTCGTGGTGGCAGGCTGGTGTGTACCAATCAGGGAACCCACCAGAGGCTGGTCATTTTTCAGGGGGCATCTCTAAGATGCCCTCTGAGTGCATTTTTCATTAAATCCCACACTGGCATCAATGTGGGTTTAATGTGCTGGGAAGTTTGTTACCAAACTTCCCAGTTTTCACTAAAGCCATTATGGTGCTGTGGAGTTCGTAATGACAAACTCCCAGCACCATATACTCTTAATGGCATTACTGCACTTTCAATGTCTAAGAATTGGTCTAGACACTGTAGGGGTACAGGGCTCATGCACCTGTACCCTCACCACTGGTATAGTGTACCCAACTAGAGGGGTGGCTGACCTATGCCAGGGCAGTGGGTGGTAGGCATGGCACACAGGGATGTGTGCTATGTCGACTCTTCACTTTGTTCTGCACCAAAACACGCAGCCTGCAATGGCAGAGTGTGTGTGTAAAGGTACAGGGCCTCTAAGGGTGGCACAATAAGTGCTGCAGCCCTTAGAGGCCTTCCCTGGCCAGAGTGCCCTTGGCACCCATGGTACCTTTTACAAGGGACTTACATGTGGCCAGAGAGGTGCCAATTGGAGGTACAAGGTACAGTTTTGGGAAAGAGAACAGGCCTTGGGAACCTGATTGGCAGGGACCCAGGGCACATCAAGTCAAAGTGCATCAGTAGTCTGGCAAAAAGTGGGGGCGTTACTGCAACAGAAACCAAGCTTCCTACACAAGCCTCCCCCCCAGCCCAAAGGACAGGAGACTCAGCCAATCCTGGGAGAGTCTTCCTGGTCTTTCAGGCGAGGAAGAGTAGAGGAAGTGGTTTGAAAGTTGCAGGGCCTACTCGGCCTTAGCATCCTTCTGTCCAGGTCAGTCTCTTTGGGGAGCTGGCCTACCTCAACAGTTTCAGGACCTAATTCCCAATGCTCCTTTCCTAGCTCTTTAGTGTTTTTACCCCATCTTTTTAGTTTGGGTTCAGAGGTGCCTACCTCTGCAAATTCTAACTTAGCTAGGGCAAAACCGAGCTTACCCACAGAGGTTACCCACAGCTTGAGTAACCCCACCATGACCAATAGGGTCAGGGGGCCTAACTTGCTATTTGGCAGGATGTTAGGCAACTATGCCAAGGACAGTGCTGCCATGAAGGCTAACACCCAGCAGAGGCCACTGACAGCTGTCAGTGCCCAGAACCACACCTTTAGCTCTTCACTGGTAGGTGAAGTGGCTACCTTACAGGCTTCTTTGGGTTCTGGTGGCCTGTCTGCTGTTTTAGGGTAGGGGACCACTACACTTTGTAGTGAACACCCTTCTTCCACCCTCTGTTCTGTCAGCTGAGGAGCCACCAACTCAGGCTGGACAGGTGTCTGACTAGTCAGGTCTTTTTGTTGGCTAGGGAGGACTTCACCAGGGCCAATTTTGGAGTTCTCCCTTACTGGGATAGAATCTCCATGGCCCACTGGAACTGTGACTAACAGTTGCCCACCTTTCCTACAGTGTCTCTTCTTTTTCGTTTGGGGCTTATCTGCACTAACTGCAGGTTCAGCCCCAGCCCCCCCCCTCCCCCCGGTTCCTTCGATGAGGTCTGGCACTGGACCAGTACCTCTCTTTGGCTTAGACCAACCCCTGGGTGGTCATTCCCAAGGAGACAATCAAGGGGGAGGTCTTTATTGACTACCACCTTTCTCCAACTAAGGGATCCAGCTATTTCTAGGGGCACTACAGCCACGTGCCTAACAGTGACCTTCCCTGGGATAGCCCTTACTCTTTTTGTTTCCCCTGGGACATACTGGTTTGAGAGAACCAACCTGTCATGCACCACATTGTGACTGGCACAGGTATCTCTCAGGGCAGTGGCTGGGATTCCATTCACCAGTAGGTGGTGGAAGTGTTTACTCCCCTCTGGAATCTCCAACTCACCTTTTGGGCCCATCTTCCAGTTGAAGGCTAGGAGGACTTCCTCATCTGAGGAACTACCCTCTAAAGCTACACTGGCAACCCCTGGAGCTACACTAGGGGCTTGGTTTTTAGGACAGCTAGGGTCCTTAGTGTGGTGTCCTGTTTTTTGACATTTGTGACACCATACCTTGTTGGGATCCCAGCTCTTACCTTGGTACCCAGTTTTAGGTTGTGAGGAGTTTTGGGCCCACCCTCCTGGACAGGTTTTTGGGTGGCTACCCAGGACTCCTTACTTGTATCTTTAAAATGTCTTTCCTATGGGGAGGTTTTGTAACCCTTTTCTTTTGGTCACCCCCAGTGGACGTCCTGTTCACCCTTGTCTTGAGTCAGTGGTCCACCTTCTTTCCCAATTCTTGGGGAGAAATTGGACCTAGGTCTACCAGATACTGATGCAACTTTTCATCAATGCAATTACTTAATATGTGTTCTTTCATAAACAAATAATAAAGACCATCATAATCTTGTACTTTACTTCCAGTCAACTAGCCACCTAGTGTTTTCATTGACTAGCCTACAAATTCCACCCAGGGCTGACTGGGTTTTTTGAGCCCCCCCGAATCTAATTCAATACTCCTCAGTAGTGAGTCCAAATCCCTCAATCAGGGTGCCCTTCATGAGTTCATAGGATTCTGCTTCTGCCCCACTAAGAGTCAGAAGTCTGTCTCTGCACTTACCAGAGAACAGTTCCCAAAGGAGTGCTCCCCAGTGAGTTTTCTTCACTTTTCTGGCTTCACAAGCCCTCTCGAAGGCTGTGAACTACTTGGTGATATTATCACCATCCTCACATTTAGGGACAATCCCTTTGGGGATTTTGGGATCATAAGATGGCTCTCTGACCCTATTTATTAAGTTACTGCCACCATTGATGGGTGCTAGGCCCATCTTTGCTCTTTCTTTTTCTAGAGCCAGGAGTCTGGTCTCTAGGTCTAATCTTTTAGCCAACCTCACTAAGAGGTTGGTCTCCTCATTTAGCCTGTCCTCAATGTCCTCAGAAGCACCTGACCCACCTGTGTGGGCTCAAGGTGCTGAGAGGTGTATTCTTGGAGTCGGGCCACTGGGGCCCTTTTCTCCCTAAGAACTGTGTGTGTGGGGATGTGTGCCATGTCGACTCTTCACTTTGTTCTGCACCAAAACATGCAGCCTGCAATGGCAGTGTGTGTGTGTAAAGTTACAGGGCCTCTAAGGGTGGCACAATAAGTGCTGCAGCCATTAGAGGCCTTCCCTGGCCACAGTGCCCTTGGTACCCATGGTACCTTTTACAAGGGACTGACATGTGGCCAGAGAGGTGCCAATTGGAGGTACAAGGTACAGATTTGTGAAAGAGCACAGGCCTTGGGAACCTGATTGGCAGGGACCCAGGGCACATCAAGTCAAAGTGCATCAGTAGTCTGGCAAAAAGTGGAGGGGTTACTGCAACAGAAACCCAGCTTCCTACAGATGGTGGGGACTGAAAGATGTGCTTCACCTTGCCTCCCCCACCTTAGGGGTGGAGTTGGCAGAGGTGGGTACACCTCCTAACCTTCCTAGGTTTTTCCACCCAGCAGCAGGGGCTGCCATCTGCTGCTAGCAGCAGAGGCTGGGGGTCGCATTACAAAGGCGGCAGGCATTTGAAGCTTCCCTCCCGAGCACTGGGCCCATTCTAGGGGAGGAGGTGTGACACGTCCGCCCATGATATGCATTGTTTCTGGTCCCAGAGAGTAGAGGCTCTCGACCAGGGGTCCAGAAACATGTCTGGTGGTGGCAGGCTGCCTACAGCCTGTCTATGACCACATCAGGGTTGGTAGGTTTTCAGGGGTCACCTCTTTGAGTACATGGGTCAATAAATTCCACACTGGTATCAGTGTTTCTTTATTGAGAGGAGTAGTTTGGTAACAACCACTTCTGGTTTCAGAGAAGCCATCATGGTGCTGGGGAACTAGAGTTGTCGAGTTTTCACCCCATGTACTCTCTATGGCTTCCCTGGCACTTACAATATCTAAGAATGGGCTTAAATATTGCAGGGCCATATCTGTTCATGCATGTATGCCCACGCCTGGGGTAGAGTGCACCCTGCCTTAGGGCTGGAAGGCCTGTTAGAGGAGTGACTTACATATACCTTAGGCAGTGCAAGTTGGCATGGCACACAGGTAGTGTGCCATGTTGACTTTGTTGTTTTGTCTGTACCAGGCCATGCATGCTGCAGTGGCATTCTGCAGGGACTAGGTGAGGGGTCTCAGTGAACCTCTTCAGTCCAGTGCCCGAGGTACCATTTACTAGGGACTTACAGGGGGCCTGAATGGCCAATTGTTGAATAGTTTTAGGGAAGGAGCACTGGCACAGGGGACCTGGTTGACGGGTACCCTGTGCAGTACAATCAAAACCACATCAAATACCAGGTTAAAAGTGGGGGCTAACCATGTCAAAAGAGGCACTTTCTCACAGACCTGTAGATATAGGAATAAATCACAATCTATGCAAGTTTGGGAGCGAAAGCAGGAACATATCTTTCAAAATCTGAGTGGGTGAAAGAATAGTTGAGCAGATGGAGAAATAAACTGAACGTGATCTCCTGCTTTTTCAAATGAAGCAAATAAACACCACACAAACGGTGGCAGACCGTACCTTAAAATAGAGGTTCTATGCTTTCTGTGTCTCAATATTCCCGTTTTTCTGCATGTCATTAAACATGAAACCAAAAGAAGTTACCAATGTTATATAAAATAATGTAAACGTGAATTTATTCAAAACACTGATGCTGGAATGTTCTGGTTGCTTTGCAAGTTAAAAAAAACAGTTTCAAGACCGTAGCAACTTCATTTACAGCCATCTCTTTAATATTTTAGAGTGTTTGCTAATGAACGAGAAGGACCCGTAAGAGCGAGGGGAGAAGACGAGACAAGTACGCGAGCCATGATACAGCATCGACGGACAACTGCTAGCTACTGGGCCACATACCTTCTACAAAATGTGCTTGAAGATGGCAAATGAAGCCAGCCTGGAAAGGCAGAACGGTCCAAGCCTGCCTTGGCTCAGCCTCCAGGTTCACGCCATTAATCTTTGCGGGGCCCTGACAGGGAAGCACAGGAGAGCAGTGAAAGCTGATCACTGCTGGAGTCTGTGTCGTGTGTCAGTTTGCTGTACATGCACAGAAGTTACAGAATCACAGAGCAGAGGCCTAATGATGTGTCCTGGGCCAATCCAGACACAGCTCCCTTGCTGTTATGTTACAGCATGAGAGCAGTGCGGGGATTTGCCCGGGCTGGCGGACCTAACGCTCGTTAGGAATCCAGGAGTCTGCAGCTGTAATGCCCCGGCTCACTAATTGAGCAGATGGGGAGACGCATTTAGTGCACATGCCGGGCTGGTTGCTGAAAAGCAGACGGCCAACCTGACATGCGCACTTTGAAATTAGTGTAGATGTGCTGGCAATCATTTTAAAACCCCACCCTCCTCACACGGAGTCGTCATGATGCAGGACTCCAGCCCGCGGCTGAAAAAACACACACAGTTGCGTCTGGAAAAAATTATGTATATTTATAAAGATTTAACAGTGGGGGCTGGGTGGGTGGCAACGCCCTGGGGCTCTAATACAGGGGCCGCCCATGATGAGTAGCCATGCAATCATGTCTCAGGCCTGCCACTGCAGTCTCTGTGTGTGCAGTTTTAAACTGCTATTTCAACCTGTCAAGTGCACCTACTTTCCAGGTCCAAACCTTCCATTTTATTACATATAAGGCACCTCTTAGGTAGGCCCAAGGTAGCCCCATGGGCAGGGTGCAGTGTATTTAAATGGTTGGACATGGACTATTGTGTTTTACATGTCCTGGTAGTGAAATACTGCTAATTTCGTTTTTAGTTACAGCAAGGCCTATCTCTCCCATAGGTTAGCACTAGAGCTGCCTTGTAACCTCTTACAAGTGTATCTGCCAATTGGGAGCTGATCGAAAATTGGAGTTTAGTGTCTCTGGACTCACAATTTAAAAACACATCTTCTAGTGAAGTTGGTTTTTAAATTGCAGGTCTGAAAATGCCACTTTTAGAAAATTTGGTTTTTCTTACTTTAACCATTCTGTGCCTCTGCCTGTCTCTGAATGCACGTCTGGGTCAGTATGACAGTTGGGCTGTTTGTGCATTTACTCCAGACAGACACACAAAGGAAGCTGAGGTGTGCCCTGCATATCCTGATGGCCCATCACCAGGCTGATGGGCCTTCCTGAGCTAGAGTGGTGGGAGGAGTCGACACTGACTCCTGAATAGGGCTGTGCCTATCCTCACAAAAAGAAGTCTCCACCCCCCTGTAGTGTGTCTGGAGCCAGAGCAGGGAAAAGCAGGGTCTTAGGCACTACAAAGACTTTTCTTTGAAGTTTGCCGACTTCAAAGGCTGAAATGGGTGTAAGTACTGGACCTGTGACACCAAATACTCAGAACACTTCTGGGTTGAGGACATTCTGCCAGGAAGAAGAGCTGGATTGCTGTAAGGAGGGACTGCCACTTTGCTTTGCTGGCCTGCTGCTTCTGTCCTGGAAGTGAAAGGACTGGACTTTGCTTTCAACATCCTGCTTTCTAGGTTCCCCAAGGGGTTGGTTTGAGCTTGCCTCCTGTTAAGAAGTCTCAGGCCCATCAAAGACTTCTCCTGCAGTCACCTGGACTCTGCTGCTGTGAGTGCTACTCTGCCAAGTGGTGCCAAATCCAGTTCCTGGGTCCTTGCAAGGGAGTTCTGGTGACACAAAAAAAAAAATCCATGCATTAACTTCAAGCATCGTTCAGAATCGGCACAGCACCGCCAAAACTCTACGCATCACTACTGCCTGCACCGAAGCATGGTCCCCGCTTGACACAACGACCCCTGCTTACAACCCAGGACCCACCTTTTCGTCGCAGCGCCTCTGAAGAACTGCCGCTGCATGAGTCTCGAACACTGCATCATCGAAGTCCGTGACTCATCCCCCCCCCTGTCTCTGACGCAACCCCTGCTTCAACGATGTGGAATCGATGCAGCACGACTCATCACCTCCCCCGCTTAGCAGTAAAGAACTGACAAATCACCTCCCCTGTAGCAGTAAAGAACTGACACATCACCTCCCCTGTAGCAGTAAGGAACCGACACATCACCCGCTTTTTCAACGCCTCACCTCCCCTGTGCCTCGTCTTTGATTTTTGACGCATCTCAGGTACTTTGTCCTGATCAAGCGCAGCCATTGATTTTTAAGAACTACAATTTTATTTAATCTTTGAACATTCATATCTTGAATTGGGTATGTTGGATTTTTGTCATTTTGGTCTTGTTTTATTCAGATAAATATTGGCTATTTTTCTAAACTGGTGTGGAGTCCTTTTAAAGTGGGGTGGGCAATGTGTGTGGGGAAATATATATATATATATATATATATATTAGAAAAATCCCGTGTGACAGAATAATCCACAAGAAAGAGTCGCACTCCAAGATTACTTCAAGGGTCAAAGTGTATTTCAAAGGCAACGCGTTTCGACCGCAACGGTCTTCTTCACAACCCTAACAATCACCGTTTCCCACCACCATTTGTAGTGCTCATTGATAAACATGGACGGACTGACGACGTTGGTTTACAAGTATAAACACAGCTAAGAGACTAAGTTCACATATTGCGGTGACTTTTGCAAAAACATTGTGACGCCGGTTATGCTCAGAGTTGAAGTGATCTTGGAGTGCGACTCTTTCTTGTGGATTATTCTGTCACACTGGATTTTTCTACCTTGTACGACCGGCTCCGGAAGTCGCACCGACCCCGCATGGTGAGGGAGCAGCAGTGCGGGAAGCTTTCTGTACTGTCTTTCGTGCTGATCCTCGCCGCCAAACCACGTGGAACCGAGAGGAAGCGTCCGAAGCTGCACGTCGAGCTGGTGAGTACTAGACGAGGGGGTGGGCACCGGAGGGTGCACACGACCTGTCGATGTACTCGTGTGCTCTGTGCAGCAGAAACGTTTGAAACTGACTTGGAAGTGGATTGCATGGCAGGGGCCCCGCGTCGCATATACACGCTTGAACGCCGCAGGGTCACATTTGGGTCTGGATGAGAATTCTTACGATTTTCAAATATGAGCAAGGGGAAACAGACCGGGGGCACGGCTGAGCTTGTTAACCACCCCAGCAAACGAGCGGCGAGGACAGATGTGGCACGCTCTCTGTTCTGTGAGATGGAAGAGGAGTACCAGGAAGGAGATCGGACAACAGGGGAAGTAACTGGACAGTCCAACAGGAATCTGAAACAGATGTTATGGCAGTATGAAAAGTTACAGAAAAAGGAGATCAATAGGTGGTGGGAGGTTTCCTCCCTAGACAACTATATAGAAGTAGGCAGAGTCCCAAGGGGACTACGGATCCTAATTACACCCACCTACCAGAACCCACACCCTAAACTGCTGGAGGAGTGGTCCGTCCTGATGGCAGCGACATGCAAGAACATGCTGGGACTCCGATCCAAATATGCAGGAGTAGAACTGGAAGCAACCCTAAAAGAAATTGACAATTTGAAGGAAGAGCTAGATAAGCATCCGGCGCAGGAAGAGATCCGGGCTCCGGCACCCGGAAGTCGCACCGACCCCGCATGGTGAGGGAGCAGCAGTGCTGGAAGCTTTCTGGAATATTAATATATATATATATATATATATATATATATATATATATATATATATATATATATTTATTTTACACATTGCCTCTGGGATAAGCCTAACTGCTCTGTGCCAACCTACGAAGGGGGTTAGCAGAGTTTATCTTAGGTGTGTAACTTACTTATCCTGGCTAGAGTGAGGGTCCCGACTTAAACAGGGTGCAGACCACTGCCAACTATAGACCCTATTTCTAACACTGGTGATCAGCTGTGAGAATAGGACTTGTATTTGTGCATTATATATATAGTGATAGTGAGACCTACAGATGGCAGAAGGCGGTTAAAGTGGGCACAAGTTCACCCTGACACTTTTTATAAGTCAGTGACGGAATCATGTGCCAGCGAATTAGCCCTGTGTATCTCACCGCACACATCCCCGGGGGAGGTTATCAGTGCTTTTAATATCATCTCTATTAAAATAGGTGACCTATTAAGTGCCCCGGCTCGTGGCACAGCCACCCAGACCCCAAGATGGTTTGACTCTTCCTGCTCGCTGGCGGCAAGAAAACTGCAGGAAGCTTTAAATAGTAGCCCAAGAAATCAGACACTGGTCAGGGCGTGTCGTAAAGATTACAAATTAAAGCTGGCCAAACGCAAGTCTACTTTGAAGGAGGAAGCGTGGAGGGAGCTGACCGAGGTTAGCACTCTGAGGAATAGTTCAAGATTCTGGAGTATTATTAACAGCCCATTCTTAGTGCACGATGAAGGTAGTGCAGTAGGCGCACACATTACTGAGGATGAATGGGTGCTTCATTTTAAAACTATGTTTGAGAGCCCACCAGAGTTTGTCAGGTGGATAGAGCGGAAGTCACTCCAGACGTGACTTTTGGTTTGGGGGAGGTCAAGGAGGGTATCGCCGGGCTGACAAGCAATAAAGCTCCGGGACCCGACGGCATCCCCCCGGACCTTTTTAAATCTGATCCTGCTTTCTGGGCCCCGGTTCTTGTTGCCGTAATTAACGCTGCGGCTAAGAATGGATGTCCCAAGTCCTGGGCTACCTCGACTATTGTGCCGATTTTAAAAAGGGTGACCGTGATAGAACACACTGCTATAAACCGATCTCGTTGTTGGATTCGGTGGTCAAGGTGGTGGGCCGAGTGCTCCTAGACAGGTTGACCAGCTGGGCAGAGGAACATGATATTTTATCTAATGTACAGTATGGGTTCCGCCCAGGCCGGTCCACGGTGGCTCAGTGTCTAACCTTACCATGCTTCTCAACAAATACACGGTCGCACGCTCAGGCACCATTTATCTAGCATTTATGGACTTGTCTTCCGCGTTTGATCGCGTGAATAGGGTTAAACTATGGCAGTCCTTGATAGATATTGGGGTAGACAGGAACATCGTTTATTTTTTAGAAGACCTCCACAGTGCAACTAAGGCCAACGTACGATTCTCGCAGGATTTACGCGTGTCACGGAATTTTGATATAAGAAGAGGTGTGCGCCAAGGGTGCATTTTGGCTCCATTTTTATTTAACCTATACATCAATAATTTAGATAAAGCCCTTCTATTAACAGGGGTAGATTACCAGCATGTAGGCCGTCGTGGCCTCCCGGTACTTCTCTACGCAGACGACGCGGTCCTTATATCTAGGACCGCTAGGTGGCTACAAACCTTGCTTGATGCTTTTTCCGCCTTCATGGCGGACCGGGACTTATCTACAAATGATTCCAAATCGTACGTCATGCAGGTGGGCATGCGCCCAAAAAAATCTTTTAATTTCAGGGTAGGTCAGGCTAAGGTACCCCGCACTGACGTTTTTTCATATTTGGGGGTTGTAATGGATGAGCATATGAAATGGGAGCCTCTCAAACAAAGAAAGAGGGGGATCTTGGTGCGGGTGAACGCGGCTATTTTTAATTTTGCCTCCAAACTGGGAAACAGACCTATCGCAGCGCTGCTAAAGATTTATCAAGCCAAGAGTATAGCGACAGCTGCTTACGGCAGCGAAATATGGGGGCATGTTACCACAGAGGACCTACAGGTATCCGAGAACACGTTCTTGAAGCAGCTCTTGGGTGTCCCTCATGGTTTGTCTAATTTGGTGGTACATGAAGAACTGGGGGTGCCTTACCTAAGTGACACCTTGGCACTCCGTCCCCTAAACTTTTGGCTGAAAACTTGGATGAGCGAGGGATTAACTTTGAGTCAGATGATTTTAAAAGAGTGCATGACCCTGGATAATGCCCTTCGTATACCCTGGCTCAGATATATTAAGAGCAACTTCGATAAATTAGGACGGGCTGAATTATATACCAACCCTGAACAAATAACTAACAAGGATGTGGGGTTAATAAGGGAGTCTTTTTGCAGCTTAAGGAAACTGGAGAGGGAAGAACTAGAATTACATAAACCCAGTGTCCGTAAATTTTTAATGTTAAAAACAACACCACTAGCTGAGCCTTATCTTCTGGGGGTTTTAAGTATTTATGAACGTTTTTTACTAACCAGGTTTCGCCTGGGTTTTTTTCACCTCCTGCTCGCCATACCTAGAGGGAGTAGTAGAGGCCAGTTGTTAGCACCCTGTGGCTGCGACGGTGAGTCTCCACAGGACCTGCTACACTTTGTATTATTTTGTAAATTTTATGAGGTTTCCCGGAAGTCTTTTATTGTCCCGATCTTAAAGAGGTTGAATTTTAAGCAGGCTCGCCCAGCTCTCCTTTATTTACAACTGCTGCAGGATGAATGTATCTTTTTTGTCCTTAGCTATTTGAAATCCGTGGTGAGGGCCAGGTCTTATCTTGATTAAATGTCGATAGGAATTATGCCCTGGGATACACTTACTCTGCCAGCGGGTTTTCAAGTTAAGGGTTAAGTCTATTTGTACCTAATTTTGCATTTTATGTCGTGAAGTACTATGGACATTCGTGGATTGTATTTTATCTGTGATGATCTGTGTTTTTATCTTATGGAATTTTGATGCATTGATAACTTTTATGGTTTTATATGTTGAAACTGAATGAAATTGAATTGAATTGAATATAGTGATTAGTGTACACTACTTCCATATTGCAGACCATTACACTCAAGTATACTGTTTTTATTCTCTTTCTGGCAACCTTTTGAATTTTCACAATCATGTCTCAGTCTGATGAGCCATCAGCTGGAATGAGGAGGAGCTCAGGTCGCACTTGGAGATGTTGGGATTACCAGAATGGATGTGCCTGACCACACGGTCCATGGCAGACAGAGAGGGTGATCAGAAGGACCTGGAGCCTGAAACAGTGGCCCAGGTCCGTGCCAGGAAGAGAAGGGGCAAGGAGCGTGGGAAACCCGCTCCTGAAATTCCCCCAGTTTGGGAGGAGGCTGAACCTGAGGGTGACGCCCCGCAACCTACAGGGGAAGATGTGGCTGAACTGGGAGACCTGCCTGAGCTGAGCCATTGCAGCAGGAAGGAGGCCCCACCGGGGAGGATTTCTGCGCAGCACATAAAGAGTGCCCCAACTCTTGTGGGTCTTTGAAAACAGACCGAGGGCCAGGCAGGATCTCACCTGATCTATTGGGAGAATGATCCCTTATAGCGAGCCTAAGGTTGCTGAGCCTGGGGCAGCCCGTGTGCCGGTGGTACCCCAGCGCTTCAGAGCCTTCCTACTGGGTTTGGCTCATGATGTGCCTCAGGCAGGTCATTTGGGGCAGGACAAGACCTTTGATAGGCTTGTCACCGACTTTTATTGGCCCCAAATGTGGAAGACCTCAGATGTGTCTTGCAGTTCCTGTCAAACCTGCCAGGCGAGTGGCAAATCTAGGAAGAGGTGCAGGGCTCCTCTCCAACCGTTTCCTGTTGTGGGCACCCCTTTTAAGCAGGTGGGCATTGACATTGTAGAGCCTCCGGATCCAAAGATAGCCATTGGCAACAGGTTCGTCCTGGTCTTGGTGGAGCATGCCACCCAGTATCCGTAAGCTATCCCTCTGCCACCCCCAGAGCAATGAGTTGGTTGAAAGGTTCAACCGTACCCTGAAGGGCATGATTATGGGTCTCTCAGAACCCATGAGGCGTAAAAGGGATGCCCTCTTACCATACCTTCTGTTCGCCTATAGGGAGGTACTGCAGAAGAGGGTTGTCTTCAGCCTTTTTGAACTTCTGTATGGGCACCCTGAGAGAGGACCTCTCAGTTTGGTCACGGATGATGGGATGGAAGAGGAGAGTGAACCTCTCCCCGACCTAGCCTCCTAAGAGCAGGATGGGTCAGTAGAGGGTGTTATCCTCTCCCCTACTCTGACCCTAGAACAGCAGAGAGACTGTCGCCAGTTGCTGGGACAGTTTGCGTCTCTGTTCTCACTCATCCCTGGAGTCACCCAATGCTGCATTCATGACATTGACACTGGGGACAGATTACCTGTTAAGCACAAGTCTTACAAGTTGTTTGATAGAGTGAGAAATAGCATCAAGGAGGAGGTCTCTAAGATGCTGGAGTTAGGGGCGATTGAGCCCTCCAACACTCCTTGGTCTAGGACAATGGATCTGGTCCCCAAGGCTGCCCCCACCGGGTGTCACACCTGAACTGCAGTTCTATGTTGACTTCTGTGGGCTCAATGCCATCACTAAGACTGATGTGCACCCCATCACCGAGCTGATGAGCTCATTAACCATCTTGGAGATGCCAAATTTGTCAGCACGTTTGATCTAACGTCTGGGTACTGGCAGATTGGCTTGACTGAGGAGGCACGAGAGGTCAATGTTCTCAATGCCAGAAGGGCACTACCAGTTCCGGGTTATGCCGTTTGGATTGAAGAACGCCCCTGCCACATTCCAGAGGTTGGTCAACCAAGTCCTGGCTGGGCTGGAGAGCGTCAGTGCCACCTATCTTGACGACATTACAGTCTTCAGTCCACTTGGGAGGACCTTTTGTACCATCTTCTGGAGGCGTTGAAAGCCCTGCAGAGCGCAGGCCTAGCAATCAAAGCCAGTAAGTGCCAGATAGGTCAGGGGTCTGTGGTGTACTTGGGGCACCAGGTAGGGAGCAGCTCATACAGCCAAAAATTGATACCATTCTGGCTTTGGCCCCCCCCCCCCCCGCCCTCCAAGACCCAGATTGAGGTGAGCGCCTTTTTAGGCCTCACTGGTACTACAGGAGATTCGTCAAGTGGTATGACACCATTGTTGCTGCCTTGACAGAGTGTACTTCCAAGAAGCAGCCCCATCAGGTGATCTGGACCGAGGCGTGCCAGACAGCTTTTGACACCCTGAAGGAGGTCATGTGCACTTCGCCCATGCTCCTGATTCATGGTGCAGACTGACATCTCAGAGGATGGTGTGGGAGCCGTGCTTTCACAGCTAAACGAAGCGGCACTAGATCAACCGGTAGCCTTCATTAGTAGGAGGTTACTTCCTAGCGAACAGAGGTGGAGCGCAATAGAAAGGGAAGCCATTGCTGTTGTCTGGGTGCTGAAGAAGGTAAGACCCTACTTCTTTGGGACTCACTTCCGGGTTCAGACAGACCACAGGCCCCTCAGATGGTTAATGCAGATGAGGGGTGAAAATCCTAAACTGTTGAGGTGGTCCATCTCCCAACAGGGAATGGACTTTATGGTGTAACACCGCTCTGGAACAGAACACGCTAACGGTCTTTCCAGATTCTTGTGCATTAGTGATGATAACTTACAAGAGGTTGGGTAGCGGGGGTGGGGGGGGAGACGAGTGTTAGACCTGGCATATTTTGGCATGGTTTCCCCTGTCTTTTTGCCTCTGACCTCCTGTTTTTGACTGTGTGCTGCATTTCGTTTTTGCTTGTGTTAGGACTCTGGGCACTTTACCACTGCTGACCAGTGCTAAAGTGCAAGTGTTGTGTGTCTAAAAGGTAATGGTAATTGGTTTCTCCATGATTGGCATATTTGATTCATAGTAAGTCCCTAGTACAGTGCACTGTGTGCCCAGGGCCTGTAAATGAAATGCCACTAGTGTAGGGTGACCAGGCGTCCCGGATTTGCCCGGACGGTCCCAGCTGGCCTGGCAGATTCCAGGAAATTTAGCTCATGTCTCGGTTTTTAGAGAGGGTCGACTGAAAACGGCATGAGGTGCTTTTTTATGTTTCACAAATCAGGGATAGTTAGCAGTTGTTTCAAGAAAGCTATTTAATTAACAGGCAAGCTACTAGGTTTAAAAAATGCATTTTATTTATGTTCTGACTGCCTGTTCTGTAATTCTCTGCTGAGAAGCGCTGTCATTCTGTGCGCTGGTTTGAAGTAAAATTGTAGTCCTTCTCTTTTTGTGAAATGTCCCGGTTTTTGGCTTTAAAATTCTGGTCACCCTACACTAGTGGGTGTGCAGCACTGATTGTGCCACCCACATGAGTAGCCCTGCAAACATGGCTCAGGCCTGCCACTGCAGTGTCTGTGTGTGCAGTTTTAATCTGTCATTTCGGCCTGGCAAGTGCACCCATTTGCCAGGCCCAAACCTTCCCTTTTAGTACATGTAAGGCACCTCTCGGGTAGGCCCAAGTTAGCCCCATGGGCAGAGTGCAGTGTATTTAAAAGGTAGGACATGTACTGTTGTGTTTTCCATGTTCTGGTACTTGGGAGCTGATCGAAAATTGGAGTTTGGTGTCTCTGGACTCCCAATTTAAAAACACATCTTCTAGTGAAGTTGGTTTTTAAGTTGCAGGTCTGAAAATGCCACTTTTAGAAAGTTGGCATTTTCTTACTTTAACCATTCGGTTCCTCTGCCTGTCTCTGAAAACACGTCTGGGTCATGATGACAGTTGGGCTGTTTGTGCATTCACTCTACACAGTCACAAAAAAGGGAGCCGAGGCGTGCCCTGTATATCCTGATGGCCCATCACCAGGCTGGTGGGCCTTCCTGAGCTAGAGTGATGGGAGGAGTTGACACTGACATCTGAAAAGGGCTGTGCCTTTCCTCACGCAAAGAAGTCTCCGCCCCCTGTAGTGTGTCTGGAGCCAGAGCAGGGAAAGGCAGGGTCTTGTGCACTACAAAGACTTTTCTTTAAAGTTTGCCTACTTCAAAGGTTGGACCTGTAACACCATATACTCAGAACACTTCTGGGTTGGGACATTCTGCCTGTAAGAAGAGCTGGATATCTGTCAGGAGGGACTGCCAATTTGCTGTTAGCTTTGCTGTGTTGGCCTGCTGCTTCTGTCCTGGGAGTGAAAGCACTGGACTTTGCTTTCTACATTCTACTTCCAAGGTTCTCCAAGGGTTTGATTTGACCTTGCCTCCTGTTAAGAAGTGTCAGGGCTATCAAGGACTTCACCTACAATCACCTGGACTCTGCTGCTGTGAGTCCTACTCTGCCAAATCCAGTTCCTGGGCCCTTGGAAGTGAGTTCTGGTGACAAAAAGAAGAAAATCCACGCATCGACTCCAAGCATTGTTTGGAATTAGCACAGCACCGCCAAAACTCGACTCATAACCGCTGCCTGCACCAGAGCGTGGTCCTGCTTGATGCAAATACTGCAGGCCCCAGCTTTTTGGTGCATTGCCTATGAAGAACTGCTGCTGCACGAGTCTCAAGCACCACATCACCGAAGTCCGTGACGCATCACCCTGACTCCGACGCAGCGTCCAACTTGACTTTAGACGCATCGTCCCTGGGCTCAGATTTCTTCATTGACACTGCACCACATTAAGGAACCGAGGCATTGTGCCCGAAAACGATGTATCACCATCTCTGCAGCAGTAAGGAACTCACACATCAACTCCCCTGTCTAGCAGTAACGAACCGACGCATCTCCTCCCCTGTAGCAGTAAGTAATCGGCGCATCACCTGCTTTTTCAATGCCTCACCTCCCCTGCGCCTCGCATCGTCTATTTTTCTAAACTGGTGTGGAGTCCTTTTGTAGTGTTTTCACTGTGTTACTGTGTGTGTGTGTGTGTGTGTGTACTAATGCTCTACACATTGCCTCTAGGATAAGCCTGACTGCTCTGTGCCAAGCTACCAAGGGGGAGAGCAGGGGTCATCTTAGGTGTGCAACTAACCCGGACTAGAGTGAGGGTCCCTACTTAGACAGGGTGCAAACCACTGCCAACTAGAGACCCCATTCCTAACATTTAGTGTGAGTGCATAGCCGCAGCTATTTCTGGTTAGTGCCAATTGCAGGCTGTGCCGAGCCATCTGTATAGAACACGCTCTTATACTCACGTATGAGTAATATGTGGAGTTTGCGGGATTGCTTGTTGATACTTGGGATATTTCTGCATCTTAGGTGTAGGATCATAATTAAATTTGATGTCATTAGAATTTCGCTTGCTTTAGTAGCCGTTTCAAGTGCAGTTATTGGGGGACACTATATAACTGCTTTCCCTATTGCAGAAGATGTTCCTTGAAAAGGGCTGTCTGAGCCGCTGTGAGATTTTTTTCCAGTCGGAGTAAATTGTTCCTCTGCAATCGAGTACTAATGAGATTTACAAGCAATAGGCATGGTCTGACCGTCACTCTGAACTACATATGTGAGGCCTTATAGTGCTAGGAACAGCCCCAGCTACTGGGTTTGTCTTTTTGTCCTGTGTCTGGAGATTCTTAATCTCTAACATAGTTAGTCTGCCACTAGTTCACATAAGATAGCAGTATTTGTGTCTGTCCAAATCTTTTCAGAAAATGTTGTCATTAATTCACATAAAGGGTTCACTTGCTCAGCATAATGTGGCAAGTAAGCGCTTCCAATATCCAAAAACCCCATCAGAATTTGAAACTTTGATTGTATTAGGAGGTTATAAAGTAGTTTACTTCTGAAGGAAATCCGGTGCCAGGCCTTTATCCTCACAGTACACTTCATATCTAAAAATGATCTCTTTAAGGTATGCATTCTTGGATTTGGAAAAGTTTTAAACTGTCATTTCGGCCTGGCAAGTGCACCCATTTTCCAGGCCCAAACCTTCCCTTTTGGTACATGCAAGGCACCTCTCAGGTAGGCCCAAGTTAGCCCCATGGGCAGAGTGCAGTGTATTTAAATCTACATCGACCTAGGAGAGTCACTATTCTGTCGTCCCTATCTAGGTGCTCTTTTAAGTTATCATCTGTGATATATAGGTCACCGCTGAACGAAAATACTTCATGATCTTGTAAGATCACCATGATTCTTGACGCGAAAAGCCCAGGGCTATATTTATACCATTGGGATTCTGCCAAATGAGAGAGCATTTAGATGCTGATATTCAGGTGCTATATTTTGATTGAAAAAAATCCATTTTGAAACCTCTAAAGCCGTTTTGATTATTTTCCTAACTATATTTACTACTGTGAATGTTTTGCTCTGCATCCGTGTGTGTATTTGCAGCCAATGTCTGTAGTCTAAAAATATTCTGTAGGAGTTGTCTAGTTTTGACCTCGGAAATCGCACCTTGATACTTTAATTAATCAAGGATGGCCCTTATATTGTGCTTCACCTTTAGCTTTAATGGGGATTAAGCCTGTGGTTCATTCTGCAGGGTAATCACATTAGAACAGACGTCTCTGCATCAGAAATTTTTGGTTCATTTTTTGCCCCAGGGTACTCAAAGCACTGTCCCATGAGTTTGGATGCCATGTTACCTTTTTGCGGGTTTGCCAGTAAATATGGTCCAGTTTTAAACATCCAGAACCTTCTGGCAGTGCAGGCTCAGGCCAATTTACCAACCTGAAGCCAGGAAGTCAAGCAAACTGTAAAGCATGTACCATCTACAGCCTACTTGGGGATGGTGTGTCCAGGGTATTGTTTTCTTTTTTTTTTGCAGATTTATATAGCGCGAACTTGACCCGAAGGTATTGGAGCGGTTTACATGAGCACCGGTTATGTTACACAAGTACACATTCATGTTTTTGGTGGGCATGGGGAGATTAAGTGATTTGCCCAGAATCACAGGATGTAGACGCGACCCCGAGGCTCGAACTTTGGTTTTCAGCTCCAAAGTCGGCAATCTAGCCGTCAGACCACATCCTCTCCCCATCCTCTATTGTATTGTAATTGCATTTATATAGTGCTTACTACCCCTGACGAGGCGTCAAAGCGCTTTTTCGGCGAAAAGCACGCTACTCCAGAACCCAAAAAGGATTAGTAGTGAATTAGTATAGTGAAAATATGTAAGTAATTTGAGTGGTGGATGAAGCACATCATATACAGAATAAAATACTAATGCCAACTCAAAAGATTGTTTTTTCTGAATAACGCTCAGAGTAGAAGATACGTATTGTATTTCCTTATGTAGCTCAGAATTATAAGGGTAGCAAGCACAGTGTATTTTGTAGACAAGGCTGTTTAATCAGCAACAGAACATCAGGTGCACAAATAGCAAGGAAAAAGTAGTCCCGGTGCCGGGGCAGATACATTCAGATTCTGCTAGATTCTTCAATTTGTGAAGCATTAGAGTGCAGCCTTCTAAGGAAATGACACTTTTCACTCGTGAGTATTTCACTCCGAAGGTACTAGCTCTAGTATTCCAGTTTAACGGTTCTGATTTGTTTTTTTTGCTGAACTGATTCTCAAAACTTACTTTTTCCCACAAAATAATTTGTTTGAATAGGCAAGGTTGAACAGTTTAGTTGGAAAAAATAGATTACATTACAGAAAGTGGGAACGTCTGAGAGGGTTGGAGTTTTTCAGAGTGAATGAATGAAAAGTACTAAGGAAGGGGGTAATGGGTATTTACTTGTGGCTATTGAGTGCTGTGAGAAAGTGCCCTCTTTCTGCATGGTTGCCCCCACTTTTTGCTGAATTGCTGATGTACTTTGACTGAGTGTGCCCTGGGCTCCTGCTAATCAGGCACCCAGGGCCTATGTTCTTTCCCTAAAACTGCATTGAAGCCTAAACCCAATTGGCATCTCTGGCCACAGGTCAGCCTCTGGTAAATGGTACCCAGGGCACTGTGACCAGAGAAGGCCTCTAAGAGCTGCAGCACTTATTGTGCCACCCTTAGAGGTCCTGTACCCCTACACTCACACACTGCCTTTGCAGGCTGCGTGTTTTGGTGCAGAACAAAGTGAAGAGTCGACATGGCACACATCCCTGTGTGCCATGCCTACAACCCACTGCCCTGGCATAGATCAGTCACCCCTCTTGCTGGATGCACTATATCAGTGGTGAGGGTACAGGTGCATGAGCCCTGTACCCCTACAGTGTCTAAGTTCATTCTTAGACATTGTAAGTGCAGTGCTGCCATTAAGAGTATATGGTGCTGGGAGTTTGTCATTACGAACTCCACAGCACCATAATGGCTACACTGAAAACTGAGAAGTTTGGTATCAAACTTCTCAGCACATTAAACCCACACTGATGCCAGTGTGGGATTTAATGAAAAATGCACACAGAGGGCATCTTAGAGATGCCCCCTGAAACTAACCCACCTCTAGTGTCCTGGCTGAGTGGCTGCTTACAGCTGACACCACCAGACATGTTTCTGGACCCCTGGGTCGAGAGCCTGCTGCTCTCTGGGGCCTGAAACAATGCACATCCTGGGACGAGGTGCCAAGCCTCCTCCCCCAGGATGGGCAGGGTTCACGAAGGGGAAGCTTCAAAGGCTTGCTGCCTTTGTGAGCTTCCCCAGGCCACTTGCTGCCCTCAGCAACTGGTCCCCACCGGTTCTGACCCCCACTTTGGGCGGGAGAACCGGCGGGAAAAACAAGTGAGGAAGAGAGGTGTGCCCACCTCTGCCAACTCCACCCCTCAGGTGGGGGAGGCAAGGTGAAGCACAACTCTCAGTCCATGCCATCTTGAAGATAGGGGGACTCAGCCAACCAGGGACAGGCACATGGCCCTCCTCCCACTTGAGGGTGGCATAATAGGGGGTGTACCCACCCCAGGGAAGGGACCCATTGGTCCCTGCCTTTTACCTACCTGTAACGCCTCTAAATCTAGTATTTAGGGGCCCCCCTGAACCTTGCTTCCTCAGATCCAGACAAGAAACAAGAAAAAAAGAAGAAGGACCGAACAGCAGTGCAGCAGCTAACAAGAGGAAGAGGCCCACTGACTTGGCCCCAGCCCTACCGGCCTGTCTCCCCCTCAAACCTGCTCCTGCGAAATCCCGGTGTGTCCTGCAGCCAGCAACCTCAAAAATCCCAGAGGACCTGCCTGCCTTCACTTCCAAAGACTGCTTCTCCCGTGAACACTGGATTTGTTCAACTGCAACCTCTGGCTCCGGCCGGACACCGCGGATCCGCCCCACTCTGCACCCGCCCACCACGGCCCAAGCTCGAGTGGGCGCACACCACGAGGAGGTCACCCCGGCGATTCTGAACCGAGATCCGGCGACCCCTGACCTGCCTCAAGCCTTCTTCTAAAGACAGTGGTCCCCAGACAGAAAATAAGTTGTGATCAATGAATATAGACCCAATCAGTGCTATATTGTGGGCATCTGTCCAGCCGGGCAGATATTTAATATGCAGTCAAAAACAATATTTACAAACAATGAACACAAAACAGTTTTGGTGGGACACAAGCCTGCATCCAACTTGGCAAGGGAAACGTAAAACATAAAGTAAGGGGTTCAGGCAAGGGAAGTTGTTTGTTTCAAACACATCTCTTATAGAACAAACAAAATATATAGGGGACACCATTACGCAATTATTTTTAGCATTTTCACAAAGCGTATAAGGTGTACAAGGTGTCAACAGCGTTTCGATCCCTTAAGAGAATGCTGGGATCATCTTCAGGACATTATAAATGACATGCCTGTTTAAATATGGCTTAAATTGCTACAACCGTGGAAAAAAGGAAGGAAAAAGAAGGAAATTGATATCAATTTACAAACAAGGGAATGTCGGCGATCATTCAAAGTGCTCGTGAGATTGCCTCTGGTGTCGTCTCCAAGTGGGAGCGGTGAGCTCCTGAACATGAAAGCAAGCACGTGAAATTGACGTGCACTATAAATTTCTAAACTGGGTGGTGGGAAACGATAGTTAGTTGAAGAAAATGCAGACGATCAAGATTAAAGCGAGATCTGGCGAAGGTGTTGTAGGAGTGAATTTACCTCTACTAGTAGCTGTGTTGTCGGTGGTAAACACAGAAAAAAGACAGAAATAGCAGAAGTGGAGAATGCGCTGTTATTTGTATCTAGGGAAGCACAACACTGTACAGGGACCCAGGACGGTGGCGGGACAGGTATCGCTCAAGGAGTCGGCTTACCCAAGGACAAGTGACAGACTGTCCTGAAATCAAGAGACAAGACCTGTGGCATGAAGCGTTAAAAAGGATGGTCCAGGTATTGGTGCGAGGGAGTACGCATCTGGAACCGGAAGCCTGCAGTTGGTGGAAAGGGAGGACATAAATGGAGAGGGCAGAAGAAAGGAAGGTGAACGCAGCGTGCGCGCTTACCGGATATGGAAGCTCCAGTATGATAGTATAGGATGTAGAGCAAGCCGCTTTTTGAGCCAAGTTCAGTGTCAATGCTGAAAAGAGGAGCAAGGGGGTGATTATAGGACGTGATCCCTAGCAGGTCTTTAAACTTCCCTTGGACCCTCTCTGCCGAAATCGGCTTATGGTTATAGTGATTATAGATATGACAGCGTCATTTGTAAGAGGGGAAAACAGCGTGCGAGGCGTGCGCGCTTACCGATTCTGGAAGTTCCAGTGGGAAAATATAGGATGCGTAACAAGCCACTTTGGCGGTCTTGGGCCGGGTTTAGTGCCAATGCTGAAAAAGGGAGTAAGGGGATGATTATAATTATGACAGCGTCATTTGCGATGAGGGAAAAAACAGCGTGCAGAGCATACGCGCTTACCGTAAGTGGTCCTTGGTCTGTCACACCATGGGGCCGATTCCGGCCGGAAATCTCTCCGACCGAGCCGGACCCGGAGAGAATTCCGACCGAATCGGACCCTAGCAGTCCGAACGGACGAGTACGATGCATTCGCATGCTATCGGACTCGAGTCGGTCGGACTCCCATTGAAGTCAATGGGAGCCGGTCGTACAACGCGTACGCGGGCTCCCATTGACTCCAATGGGTGCGAGGCGAGCAAGGGCGCCCCTACAGCGTGTACGCGTCCATGCGCATCGCGGCGTACTTGCACAGGTAGGGGGGACCCATGGGTCCCCCCTGTGTGCGACTCGCGCGCCTACGCGTACAGGGGGGTCCGACACGGACCCTCAAAGTCCGGCTCCGACAGCTTTTTCGAGTCGGACGGCGCGAGTAGGTCGGACTGCTCGCGGCGCGCATCGTACTTACCCGGCCGGGAAACGTCTCCATAGCGCGGTGCGAGTCGTGTCCATGCGAGTCGGTCGGAGCGTGTTGAAGCTGCGTTCGAGTCGGTCGGCGATTTCGCGGGTGCTTGCATCGTACTCGCTCGGCCGGACCCGCGTACGATTCGGTCGGGAAACAGGGCTCCGAATCAGATCCGGTGAATCCGAATACGATTCGGAGCACTACCGGCCGAGATCGGAATCGGCCCCCATGTGTGTTGACGGTCACAGCACTGAGTGAACCGGGAGGAGGCAGTATTTAAGGAGCCCTCCTATTGGGAGAAGTGGGTCAGGTGACCAGGGATAGTAAAGATGAAAGAGAGACTTTTAGTTGCCAAAAACGTGGCCATCTTGGAATATGAAGAAGTTCATGTGCATGATAGAAAGACCAGAATAAAGACAGGAAAAAGAGTGATCAGGAGTGGCAAATCTGGCCACCGTAGAATATCATGGAGCAAAATGAAACTCAGTACATTACGACAGAGGCAAAATCGGTGATAAAATTAGACGACATAACTGGAGAGAGACACATAAGACATTAAAAAAGGGGAACAGAGCAGGGCAGTTAAAATGGTAAATGTCTGTGTTGAGGACAAAAATTTGCAGAACTACTCAAAGGGAATCGTACTCAGATTAATGAAGTCCAATCCTCCAGAAGGTTGAGGCCTGTATGAATACTTCCAGTCCTCAGGATCCATTACAGCTCTTCCTTGTTAAGGAGCTGTGCAATGTCCGCACCCCTTGGTGGTGGCTTTATCACGCTAATGATTGTCCACTGTATGTCATCTTCAGTGTGACCCGCTGCCTGAAAGTGTTCCACAAGAGGTGCATTTGGGGTATTGCAGCGTATTCTGCTGCGGTGCTGGCAAATCCGTTTCCGAGCCTTTTGCGTGGTCTGTCCAATGTAGATTTTGTTGCAAGGACACAGAATAGCATAAATCACGTTGTTGGTGTTACAGTTTGAAAAGGTTTTCAATTCAATCCTGATTTTATCAAAAACAAATTCTTTACCTTCAATTGTGAACTGGCAAACAATACAATCACCACATTTGGCATGTCCTGTTAGGGGCGATAAGCCCCAGAGCTCATTGAGGGTTCCTGTACTTTTGGTAGACGGTAGTGCCGCCCGTACTATGTGATCTTTTATGTTTTTTGCTTGCGGAATGCGAACAAGGGGCGCTCTAAATTAAGTGTACCTGCATTCAGAACCTCCCAGTGTTTGATGACGCTCTTCCTGACGGTGTGTGATACTGGTGAAAAAGTGGTCACACAAACCATACGGTTCTGAGGTTGTTTCTCTTTGGGTTCCAGAAGTGTATCCCTGGGACAGTACCAGGCTCTTTTGAGGGAGTTACGCACTAGCCTGTGTGGGTATCCCCTTGATGTCAGTTTGTTACTAAGAACTTTTGCCTCACGAAAGTAATCATCCTTTAGTGAGCAATTCCTCCTGATGCGGAGGAACTGAGAGTAAGGTAATGAGTCCCTCAGGGCACGGGGATGGTGACTGTCATATCTGAGGAGTGTGTTCCTCTCTGTGGGCTTTCTAAATAGACTAGTAATTAGTATCCCGTCTTTATGCTGAATATTCAAATCAAGAAATGGGATGGTGGACTTGCTGTGTGTCAAGGTAAAGTTGAGTCCGTCACAAATGTTGTTGAGCCAGTGGAGAAATTGTGTCATAGTTGTGTCAGAGTCCTGCCAGATCATAAAAACGTCATCTATGTCATTTTTCCACATTGAGATCCCGGTGCGGAATGGGTTCATAGGTGATAGTATACGGTTGGTTTCCAGGTCGTCCATGTATAGTATGGCTAGGTTTGGGGCAAAAACTGCCCCCATGGACGTACCCTTCACCTGCTAGTATTGTTCATCAAAAAGGAAGAAATTCCTAGTGAGACAAATTTCCAAGAGTTGGAGTATAAAGATCGTAGGTACAGCATGGGGCCTAGGTAGTTTGTTGAGGACTCGTTCAATGACAAGGAGGGAGTCAATTTGAGGAATATTTGTGTAAAGCGACTCCACATCCAACGTGCAGAGGGTGTCGGATGTGGGGTCAAATGGATGTTCGTCAACCAGGTTGATCATGGCCATACTGTCACGTATATAACATTCAGTCTCAGGCACAAAATCCTTAATGAAAAAATCAACATATTGACCTAGCGGTTCCAGAATAGAGCCGCAACCCGATACGATGGGTCGGCCGGGTGGCTTGTCCTGGCTCTTGTGAATTTTGGGAACAGTGTAAATCACTGGTGTACGTGGTGACGTGGTGTTCAGAAATTTGTGTTCATTCTTGCTGAGAAACCCATGTTCTAAACCTTCATTTGTGACTTGAAGGATAAGTTTCTGTAATTCCCTGGTTGGGTTGGTAGGCAGTCTGCAATAGTGATCTGTGTTGACCAGCTGCCTTAGGATTTCATTCTTGTATTGATCTCGCTCTTGGAGAACTATCCCTCCCCCCTTGTCTGCGGGTTTTATAACAAGGGTGGGGTTGGTTTTCAAATTAATGAGTGCCTTTTTCTCTTCCATAGAGATGTTGTAAGGAATGAATCGACGTGATGTTTCCAATTGGGTAACGTCTTTGAGAACTAGTTTTTCAAAAGTGAGTATTTCACCTGGAATCATGTTGGCAGAGGGTGAGAAGGTAGAGGGAGGTCTAAGAGGAGTATTAGGACTATTGTTGGGTTTGGGATTCAACAGGAAGTAACTGTGTAGTCTTATCTTCCTAAAAAACCTCAGCAGTTCAGTCTGTAGCTCTAGAAAGTTAGGGCGAATGGTCGGCACAAATGAGAGCCCCTTACTCAGTAAGGATTGCTCAGGGTCAGATAGTTGATGTGTGGAAAAATTGAAAATAGGGAGCACCGAGCTGTTAAACTCAGTGGATGATTCTGTGTCTGTCTACCATGGATAGTGTTGCCGACGTGTCTGGCGTTCCCCCGGTGGGTTGAACCAGCGCTGTTGTTGTTTTACCTTCCCTCTTTTTGGGGGCTCGGACTGTCCCCGTCCTAAAAAAGGAGTGTTAGGGTTCCTATTAGAGGTGCTGGGTCCCTCACCTTGGTCGGAATTGTCGGAGGATTCAGCGGATGTGTCAGAAAAGCCAACCAAATTATTCCGTCTGTTGAAACGTCCCCAGGGTCTAGAGTTTTGGGGATTATTGTATGATCTGTTGGTGTAGAAATCTTTGTTCAAATAAGGATATGCCCTTTCTTGTGTAAAAGATTTGATATCTTTCTTTACCTTGATAGATTTCTTATTTTGTTCTAACCTATGGAACTCGTCAACAGTCTTCTGCACCTGTTCTAGCAGTTTTTTGCACTCTATTGTCGGGTTAGTCTCCTTAATCTGTTTTTCTAAATCGGCAATCTCATAAGTAAGTTTCTTGAGTTCTTCAGTTGCTATATCGATACCTAGCACCATCCAATGTCTGGAGCAGGTTGTCCCGATATAGCTGAAATTGGTAATGTGTTTGGGAATGTCAGTAAATACCCCTGGGATATTTCTGACTTGTAGTCCTGTGGGGATGATGTTGGCTTTGAGGTACTCTGTAAGCATACGTATCATCAATTGTAAACGGACAAATTTCTTCTTACACTTTTCAAGTTGTTCAACTAGGGAAGTGTTCGTATCTATTGGGGTATCTGTAGTGTCTGAAAGAAGGGAGGGTCCCTCTAGGATTTTCTTGATATAGTCCTCGGAGTATAGTGACGTGTGGTCAGAAATAGCCCTGAAAAGGGGAAGTGTGAAAGAGAAAAAGTGATAGAACGTGGAGCTAGGGAAGTACCCACTTACTGGAAGGGGAGTCAGAGTACTCAGGCCTTGCAATTAAGCGATTGCGCTAAACACATTATAAAAAGACAAGGAGACCCAAATACAGTCAGTCAGGGACCTTTGGGTAATTGAA
This sequence comes from Calotriton arnoldi, assembly GCA_963921515.1. NCBI lineage: Eukaryota > Metazoa > Chordata > Amphibia > Caudata > Salamandridae > Calotriton > Calotriton arnoldi. Next base: position 467,362 of record CAWUFW010003894.1, on the reverse strand, counting down.
CTCTTTCTAAAGACAGTGGTCCCCAGACAGAAAATAAGTTGTGATCAATGAATATAGACCCAATCAGTGCTATATTGTGGGCATCTGTCCAGCCGGGCAGATATTTAATATGCAGTCAAAAACAATATTTACAAACAATGAACACAAAACAGTTTCAGTGGGACACAAGCCTGCATCCAACTTGGCAAGGGAAACGTACAACATAAAGTAAGGGGTTCAGGCAAGGGAAGTGGTTTGTTTCAAACACATCTCTTAAAGAACAAACAAAATATATAGGGGACACCATTACGCAATTTTTTTTTAGCATTTTCACAAAGCGTATAAGGTGTACAAGGTGTCGACGGCATTTCGATCCCTTAAGAGAATGCTGGGATCATCTTCAGGACATTATAAATGACATGCCTGTTTACATATGGCTTAAATTGCTAGAACCGTGGGAAAAAGGAAGGAAAAAGAAGGAAATTGAAATCAATTTACAAACAAGGGAATGTCGGCGATCATTCAAAGTGCTCGTGAGATTGCCTCTGGTGTCGTCTCCAAGTGGGAGCGGTGACCTCCTGAACATGAAAGCAAGCACGTGAAATTGACGTGCACTATAAATTTCTAAACTGGGTGGTGGGAAACGATAGATAGTTGAAGAAAATGCCGACGATCAAGATTAAAGCGAGATCTGGCGAAGGTGTTGTAGGAGTGAATTTACCTCTACTAGTAGCCGTGTTGTCGGTGGTAAACACAGGAAAAAGACAGAAATAGCAGAAGTGGAGAGTGCGCTGTTATTTGTATCTGGGGAAGCGCAACACTGTTCAGGGACCCAGGACGGTGGCGGGACAGGTATCGCTCAAGGAGTCGGCTTACCCAAGGACAAGTGACAGACTGTCCTGAAATCAAGAGACAAGACCTGCGGCGTGAAGCGTTAAAAAGGATGGTCCAGGTATTGGTGCGAGGGAGTACGCATCTGGAACCGGAAGCCTGCAGTTGGTGGAAAGGGAGGACGTAAATGGAGAGGGCAGAAGAAAGGAAGGTGAACGCAGCGTGCGCGCTCACCGGATATGGAAGCTCCAGTATGATAGTATAGGATGTAGAGCAAGCCGCTTTTTGAGCCAAGTTCAGTGTCAATGCTGAAAAGAGGAGCAAGGGGTGATTATAGATATGACAGCGTCATTTGTAAGAGGGGAAAACAGCGTGCAGGCGTGCGCGCTTACCGATTCTGGAAGTTCCAGTGGGAAAATTGATCACAACTTATTTTCTGTCTGGGGACCACTGTCTTTAGAAAGAGTTCAATTACCCAAAGGTCCCTGACTGACGGTATTTGGGTCTCCTTGTCTTTTTATAATGTGTTTAGCGCAATCGCTTGATTGCAAGGCCCGAGTACTCTGACTCCCCTTCCAGTAAGTGGGTACTTCCCTAGATCCACTTTCTATCACTTTTTCTCTTTCACACTTCCCTTTTTCAGGGCTATGTCTGACCACACGCCACTATACTCAGAGGACTATATCAAGAAAAGCCTAGAGGGACCCTCCCTTCTTTCAGACACTACAGATACCCCAATAGATACGAACACTTCCCTAGTTGAACAACTTGAAAAGTGTAAGAAGAAATTTGTCCGTTTACAATTGATGATACGTATGCTTACAGAGTACCTCAAAGCCAAGATCATCCCCACAGGACTACAAGTCAGAAATATCCCAGGGGTATTTACTGACATTCCCAAATACATTACCAATTTCAGCTATATCGGGACAACCTGCTCCAGACATTGGATGGTGCTAGGTATCGATATAGCAACTGAAGAACTCAAGAAACTTACTGATGAGATTGCCGATTTAGAAAAACAGATTAAGGACAATAACCCGACAATGGAGTGCAAAAAACTGCTAGAACAGGTGCAGAAGACTGTTGATGAGTTCCATAGGTTAGAACAAAATAAGAAATCTATCAAGGTAAAGAAAGATATCAAATCTTTTACACAAGAAAGGGCATATCCTTATTTGAACAAAGATTTCTACACCAACAGATCATACAATAATCCCCAAAACTCTAGACCCTGGGGACGTTTCAACAGACGGAATAATTTGGTTGGCTTTTCTGACACATCAGCTGAATCCTCCGACAATTCCGACCAAGGTGAGGGACCTAGCACCTCTAGAAGGAACCCTAACACTCCTTTTTTAGGACGGGGACAGTCCGAGCCCCCAAAAAGAGGGAAGGTAAAACAACAACAGCGCTGGTTCAACCCACCGGGGGAACGCCAGACACGTCGGCAACACTATCAATGGTAGACAGAGACACACAATCACCCACTGAGTGTAACAGCTTGGTGCTACCTATTTTCAATTTATCCACACATCAACTATCTGACCCTGAGCAATCCTTACTGAGTAACGGGATCTCATTTGTGCCGACCATTCGCCCCAACTTTCTAGAGCTACAGACTGAACTGCTGAGGTTTTTTAGGAAGATAAGACTACACAGTTACTTCCTGTTGAATCCCAAACCCAGCAATAGTCCTAATACTCCTCTTAGACCTCCCTCTACCTTCTCACCCTCTGCCAACATGATTCCAGGTGAAATACTCACTTTTGAAAAACTAGTTCTCAAAGACGTTACCCAATTGGAAACGTCACGTCGATTCATTCCTTACAACATCTCTATGGAAGAGAAAAAGGCACTCATTAATTTGAAAACCAACCCCACCCTTGTTATAAAACCCGAAGACAAGTGGGAGGGATAGTTCTCCAAGAGCGAGATCAATACAAGAATGAAATCCTAAGGCAGCTGGTCAACACAGATCACTATTGCAGACTGCCTACCAACCCAACCAGGGAATTACAGAAACTTATCCTTCAAGTCACAAATGAAGGTTTAGAACATGGGTTTCTCAGCAAGAATGAACACAAATTTCTGAACACCACGTCACCACGTACACCAGTGATTTACACTCTTCCCAAAATTCACAAGAGCCAGGACAAGCCACCCGGCCGACCCATAGTATCGGGTTGCGGCTCTATTCTGGAACCGCTAGGTCAATATGTTGATTTTTTCATTAAGGATTTTGTGCCTGAGACTGAATGTTATATACGTGACAGTATGGCCATGATCAACCTGGTTGACGAACATCCATTTGACCCCACATCCGACACCCTCTGCACGTTGGATGTGGAGTCGCTTTACACAAATATTCCTCAAATTGACTCCCTCCTTGTCAGTGAACGAGTCCTCAACAAACGACCTAGGCCCCATGCTGTACCTACGATCTTTATACTCCAACTCTTGGAAATTTGTCTCATTAAGAATTTCTTCCTTTTTGATGAACAATACTATCAGCAGGTGAAGGGTACGTCCATGGGGGCAGTTTTTGCCCCAAACCTAGCCATACTATACATGGACGACCTGGAAACCAACCGTATACTATCACCTATGAACCCATTCCGCACCGGGATCTCAATGTGAAAAAGGTACATAGATGACGTTTTTATGATCTGGCAGGACTCTGACACAACTATGACACAATTTCTCCACTGGCTCAACAACAATTGTGACGGACTCAACTTTACCTTGACACACAGCAAGTCCACCATCCCATTTCTTGATTTGAATATTCAGCATAAAGACGGGATACTAATTACTAGTCTATTTAGAAAGCCCACAGAGAGGAACACCCTCCTCAGATATGACAGTCACCATCCCCGTGCCCTGAGGGACTCATTACCTTACTCGCAGTTCCTCCGCATCAGGAGGAATTGCTCACTAAAGGATGATTACTTTCGTGAGGCAAAAGTTCTCAGTAACAAACTGACATCAAGGGGATACCCACACAGGCTAGTGCGTAACTCCCTCAAAAGAGCCTGGTACTGTCCCAGGGATACACTTCTGGAACCCAAAGAGAAACAACCTCAGAACCGTATGGTTTGTGTGACCACTTTTTCACCAGTATTACACACCGTCAGGAAGAGCGTCATCAAACACTGGGAGGTTCTGAATGCAGGTACACTTAATTTAGAGCGCCCCTTGTTCGCATTCCGCAAAGCAAAAAACATAAAAGATCACATAGTACGGGCGGCACTACCGTCTACCAAAAGTACAGGAACCCTCAATGAGCTCTGGGGCTTACCACCCCTAACAGGACATGCCAAATGTGGTGATTGTATTGTTTGCCAGTTCACAATTGAAGGTAAAGAATTTGTTTTTGATAAAATCAGGATTGAATTGAAAATCTTTTCAAACTGTAACACCAACAACGTGATTTATGCTATTCTGTGTCCATGCAACAAAATCTACATTGGACAGACCACGCAAAAGCCCTCAATGAGCTCTGGGGCTTACCGCCCCTAACAGGACATGCCAAATGTGGTGATTGTATTGTTTGCCAGTTCACAATTGAAGGTAAAGAATTTGTTTTTGATAAAATCAGGATTGAATTGAAAACCTTTTCAAACTGTAATACCAACAACGTGATTTATGCTATTCTGTGTCCTTGCAACAAAATCTACATTGGACAGACCACGCAAAAGGCTCGGATACGGATTTGCCAGCACCGCAGCAGAATACACTGCAATACCCCAAATGCACCTCTTGTGGAACACTTTCAGGCAGCGGGTCACACTGAAGATGACATACGGTGGACAATCATTAGCGTGATAAAGCCACCACCAAGGGGTGCGGACATTGCACAGCTCCTTAACAAGAAAGAACTGAAATGGATCCTGAGGACTGGAAGTATACATACAGGCCTCAACCTTCTGGAGGATTGGACTTCATTAATCCGAGTACGATTCCCTTTGAGTAGTTCTGCAAATGTTTGTCCTCAACACAGACATTTACCATTTTAACTGCCCTGCTGTGTTCCCCTTTTTTAATGTCTTATGTGTCTCTCTCCAGTTATGTCATCTAATTTTATCACCGATTTTGCCTCTGTCGTAATGTACTGAGTTTCATTTTGCTCCATGATATTCTACCGTGGCCAGATTTGCCACTCCTGATCACTCTTTTTCCTGTCTTTATTCTGGTCTTTCTATCATGCACATGAACTTCTTCATATTCAAGATGGCCACGTTTTTGGCAACTAAAAGTCTCTTTCATCTTTACTATCCCTGGTCACCTGACCCACTTCTCCCAATAGGAGGGCTCCTTAAATACTGCCTCCTCCCGGTTCACTCAGTGCTGTGACCGGCAACACACATGGTGTGACAGACCAAGGACCACTTACGGTAAGCGCGTATGCCCTGCACGCTGTTTTTTCCCTCATCGCAAATGACGCTGTCATAATTATAATCATCCCCTTACTCCCTTTTTCAGCATTGGCACTGAACCCGGCCCAAGACCGCCAAAGCGGCTTGTTACGCATCCTATATTTTCCCACTGGAACTTCCAGAATCGGTAAGCGCGCACGCCTCGCACGCTGTTTTCCCTTCTTACAAATTACGCTGTCATATCTATAAATCACCCCCTTGCTCCTCTTTTCAGCATTGACACTGAACTTGGCTCAAAAAGCGGCTTGCTCTACAGCCTATACTATCATACTGGAGCTTCCATATCCGGTAAGCGCGCACGCCCCGCACGCTGAGTTCACCTTCCTTCTGCCCTCTCCATTTACGTCCTCCCTTTCCACCAACTGCAGGCTTCCGGTTCCAGATGCGTACTCCCTCGCACCAATACCTGGACCATCCTTTTTAACGCTTCACGCCACAGGTCTTGTCTCTTGATTTCAGGACAGTCTGTCACTTGTCCTTGGGTAAGCCGACTCCTTGAGCGATACCTGTCCCGCCACCGTCCTGGGTCCCTGTACAGTGTTGCGCTTCCCCAGATACAAATAACAGCGCATTCTCCACTTCTGCTATTTCTGTCTTTTTCCTGTGTGTACCACCGACAACACGGCTACTAGTAGAGGTAAATTCACTCCTACAACACCTTCGCCAGATCTCGCTTTAATCTTGATCGTCGGCATTTTCTTCAACTATCTATCGTTTCCCACCACCCAGTTTATAAATTTATAGTGCACGTCAATTTTACGTGCTTGCTTTCATGTTCAGGAGCTCACCGCTCCCACTTGGAGACGACACCAGCGGCAATCTCACGAGCACTTTGAATGATCGCCGGCATTCCCTTGTTTGTAAATTGATATCAATTTCCTTCTTTTTCCTTCCTTTTTTCCACGGTTCTAGCAATTTAAGCCATATGTAAACAGGCATGTCATTTATAATGTCCTGAAGATGATCCCAGCATTCTCTTAAGGGATCGAAACACCGTCGACACCTTGTACACCTTATACGCCTTGTGAAAATGCTAAAAAAAATTGCGTAATGGTGTCCCCTATATATTTTGTTTGTTCTATAAGAGATGTGTTTGAAACAAACAACTTCCCTTGCCTGAACCCCTTACTTTATGTTGTACGTTTCCCTTGCCAAGTTGGATGCAGGCTTGTGTCCCACTGAAACGGTTTTGTGTTCATTGTTTGTAAATATTGTTTTTGACTGCATATTAAATATCTGCCCTGCTGGACAGATGCCCACAATATAGCACTGATTGGGTCTATATTCATTGATCACAACTTATTTTCTGTCTGGGGACCACTGTCTTTAGAAAGAGTTCAATTACCCAAAGGTCCCTGACTGACTGTATTCGGGTCTCCTTGTCTTTTTATAATCTGCCTCAAGCCTCCAGCCGACGCCTGCAGCCTAAATCCAGAAGGCCCCCCTAACCGCGACCAGGAGCTGGTAAGAAGATCCGACCCCAAAAGGCACCCCTGCACCCGATGCCAAACGGCCTTGTGTGCCCAAACCGACGGTGCCTAACCAACCCCTAACTTCCCAACTTACCTCTCTAAGTGGTGGTCGCACCCAAAAGTCCTTAATCTCCCTGCATGCAGTGCTTTTGCAAACCGGAGGTTCTCCATTGAAACAACAGGGCATCCGACCTTGAAACAGCACCCTGCACCCGGCCGCCCTAGTGCCGCTGAGGGTGCACACCTTTGGTGCTAATCTGTTTCCCCATTTGCCCCGAGCTAAAGTCCAGGAGCTTTGCTCCCACAACCCAGTGGCCTGCTTGCCAGCAGCCACCAACCGGAGGCCCCCTATCCCCCATTGGATAACATTGGGCCTCAACACACTGCACCTGGCCGCCCTAATGTGGCTGAGGGTGTAACAAGAGTGCATCACTGACCCAGGGGGACCCCTGAGTCGTAACCCCAGAACCTCAACTCCAAAGACCGATTACTTACCTAAAAACCGATAACCATATTTTCCTCCATAGGATAACATTGACACTTTTTCCTGAAAAAGTTTGTGTGTGGAGTTTTGAAACCTAAAGAAATTCTCTAAAATTGTACGATTTAACAAAAACGCTTTTACTCACCTGTTTACAGGAAATGTCCCAGTGCTGCATCCAGACATACAGCACTGAGTAAGAGAAGTAATCCAAAAGTAACTTACCTGCTATTTTACTGAAAATCCCATTGAAGTCTATGTACTGTATTTACAAGTGATTGCATTTCTGTGAAACAATACTGTAAGTCAAACCATAGTACATTTACAATTTTAATTGAACTGTTTTACAATCAGAATTTACTACTGTAAAGTATTTATTGCTTACCTGTGCCAGGCTTGCTTGGTTCTAGAAATCAAATAACTAAAAGAATATTTTTATACAAAAACAATTGGTCTGAAGTTCAGTCTTTGAGTGTGTGAATTCATTTGCTGACTGAGTGTGTACAACAAATGATTAACACTGTCCTCTGATACTGCCTTACTGCTCGACCACACTACCACAAATAGAGAGTAAGGTTCTATCTAACTTACCTCTGCCTACCTTTGGGGTTCCACTGGACTCTGTGCACACTATACCTCACTTTGGTATAGTATATACAGAGCCAGCTTCCTACAAGTGCCAAATTCACAAAGGCATTATCGCCTGTAAGCAGCCCTAGCAAAAATGTTCAAATCATCCTCCTACTTCTTCCCCACATTCTCTTTCCATCCATCCACTTTCTGTCTTCCTCTTCCCTCTCTCTGATCTCTACACACTCTACTTCCTCTCCTGTCTCTTTCTCTCTCCTTATGTCTCCTGCTGTGCTTGCTACAATAAAGTGACACAGCCTCCAGCAACGGTCCCGGAACAAAAAAAGAAACAGCCTCCATAGGCACCAGCCCACCGGGGAAAGGCCCGACAAACTTTTAGGCCATTCCGGCCTAAGTTATGCCTGTCAGAAATTCACAGAAGCACTCTTGATAGACCTAATGGTTTTCTTCATGCATAATTCTATACCACAGGTGCGTAGATTTATACAGTGATAACCCCAAACAAGGGGTGAAAAGGGGGCAGAAAAGGCATGGTTTGCCTCACACATCTATGAACACCCACAAGCTTGTGCTTAAATCTGACACTTTTACACGCTGTAGATGATGGGAGTTTTACTCCAGCAAAGGACTGGAATAACTCCCCTCCTAGGGTGATAAGGGGAATGGATCACCTCAAAACCTTGAGGTATAGAGGGGGCGCTAGAGGGCGCACAGCAAGATGGCTGAGCCTTAGTACAGCTCAGCTGGCCGAGTGCAAAATCCGCCCATTATCCTGCTACTGCTGAACCATCGAGCCCCCAAAACACGGAAAAATAGCTTCGACGCAACACAGGACCACTGCATAAAAGAAAAGGCCTGAGGCAACACGAGCGAAGCGCTGCTTTGCTCTCGCCCTGAAACGGCAGATGGCTGTGAGAAAGTGCCCTCTTTCTGCATGGTTGCCCCCACTTTTTGCTGAATTGCTGATGTACTTTGACTGAGTGTGCCCTGGGCTCCTGCTAATCAGGTACCCCGGGCCTATGCTCTTTACCTAAAACTGCATTGAAGCCTAAACCCAATTGGCATCTCTGGCCACAGGTCAGTCCCTGGTAAATGGTACCACAGGTACCCAGAGCACTGTGACCAGAGAAGGCCTCTAAGGGCTGCAGCACTTATTGTGCCACCCTTAGAGGTCCTGTACAACTACACTCACACACTGCCTTTGCAGGCTGCGTGTTTTGGTGCAGAACAAAGTGAAGAGTCAACATGGCACACATCTCTGTGTGCCATGCCTACAACCCACTGCCCTGGCATAGGTCAGTCACCCCTCTAGCTGGGTGCACTATACCAGTAGTGATGGTACAGGTGCATGAGCCCTGTACCCCTACAGTGTCTAAGTCCATTCTTAGACATTGTAAGTGCAGTGCTGCCATTAAGAGTATATGGTGCTGGGAGTTTGTCATTATGAACTCCACAGCACCATAATGGCTACACTGAAAACTGAGAAGTTTGGTATCAAACTTCTCAGCATATTAAACCCACACTGATGCCAGTGTGGGATTTAATGAAAAATACACACAGAGGGCATCTTAGAGATGCCCCCTGAAAACTAACCCACCTCTAGTGTCCAGGCTGAGTGGCTGCTTTCGGCTGCCACCACCAGACATGTTTGTGGACCCCTGGGTCGAGAGCCTGCTGCTCTCTGGGGCCTGAAACAATGCACATCCTGGGACGAGGTGCCAAGCCTCCTCCCACAGGATAGGCAGGGTTCACAAAGGGGAAGCTTCAAAGGCTTGCCGCCTTTGTGAGCTTCCCCAGGCCACTTGCTGCTTTCAGAAACTGGTCCCCACTGGTTCTGACCCCCATATTGGGCGGGAGAACCAGCGGGAAAAACAAGTGAGGAAGAGAGGTGTGCCCACCTCTGCCAACTCCAACCCTCAGGTGGGGGAGGCAAGATGAAGCACAACTCTCAGTCCACGCCATCTTGAAGATGGGGGGACTCAGCCAACCAGGGACAGGCACATGCCCCCCTCCCACTGGAGGTTGGCATAATAGGGGTGTACCCACCTCAGGGAAGGGACCCATTGGTCCCTGCCTTTTACCTACCTGTAACGCCCCTAAATCTAGTATTTAGGGGCACCCTGAACCTTGCTTCCTCAGATCCAGACAAGAAACAAGAAGAAAGAAGAAGAAGGACCGAACAGCCGTGCAGCAGCTAACAAGAGGAAGATGCCCACTGACTTGGCCCCAGCCCTAACGGCCTGTCTCCCCCTCGAACCTGCTCCTGCGAAATCCCGGTGTGTCCTGCAGCCGCAACCTCAAAAACCCCGGAGGACCTGCCTGCCTTCACTTCCAAAGACTGCTTCTCCCGTGAACACCGGATTGGTTCAACAGCAACCGGAGACTGCGAATCAGCCCCACTCTGCACCCGCCGTCCACGGCCCGAGCTCGAGTGGGCAAACACCAGGAGAAGGTCACCCCGGCGATTCTGAACCGAGACCCGGCGACCCCTGACCTGCCTCAAGCCTCCAGCCGACGCCTGCAGTCTAAATCCAGAAGGCCCCCCTAACCGCGACCAGGAGCTGGTAAGAAGATCCGACCCCGAAAGGCACCCCTGCACCCGATGCCCCATGGCCTTGTGTGCCCAAACCAACGGTGCCTAACCAACCCCTAACTTCCCAACTTACCTCTCGAAGTGGTGGTCGCACCCAGAAGTCCTTCGTCTCCCTGCTTGCAGTGCTTTTGCAAACCGGAGGCTCTCCATTGGAAGCAACAGGGCATCCAACGTCGAAACAGCACCCTGCACCCGGCCGCCCTAGTGCCGCTGAGGGTGCACCTTTGGTGCTAATTTGTTTCCCCATTTGCCCTGAGCTAAAGTCCGGGAGCTTCGCTCCCACAACCCAGTGGCCTGGTTGCCAGCAGCCACCAACCGGAGGCCCCCTATCCCCCCCATTGGATAACATTGGACCTCAACACTCTGCACCCGGCCACCCTAGTGCCGCTGAGGGTGTAACAAGAGTGCATCACTGACCCTGGGGGACCCCTGAGTCTACCCCCAGAACCTCAACTCCCACTACCGAATACTTACCTAAAAAACGATAACCATATTTTCCTCCATAGGATAACATTGACACTTTTTACTGAAAAAGTTTCTAAGTGTGGAGTTTTGAAACCTAAAGAAATTCTTTAAAATTGTACGATTTAACAAAAACGCTTTTACTCACCTGTTTACAGGAAATGTCCCAGTGCTGCATCTAGGCATACAGCACTGAGTAAGAAAAGTAATCCAAAAGTAACTTACCTGCTATTTTACTGAAAATCCCATTCAAGTCTATGTACTGTATTTACAAGTGATTGCATTTCTCTGAAACAATACTGTAAGTGAAACCATAGTACATTTACAATTGAACTGTTTTACAACCAACATTTACTACTGTAAAGTATTTATTGCTTACCTGTGCCAGGCTTGCTTGGTTCTAGAAATAAAATAACTAAAAGAATATTTTTATACAAAACCAATTGGTCTGAAGTTCAGTCTTTGAGTGTGTGAATTCATTTGCTGACTGAGTGTGTACAACAAATGCTTAACACTGTCCTCTGATACTGCCTTACTGCTCGACCACACTACCACAAATAGAGAGTAAGGTTCTATCTAACTTTGCCTCTGCCTATCTTTGGGGTTCCACTGGACTCTGTGCACAATATACCTCACTTTGGTATAGTATATACAGAGCCAGCTTCCTACATTGGTGGCAGCGGTGGGATATACAACTTTGCATTTGTTGGACTACTTGGTTACCACCTGATCACATGACAAAACTCTTAAATTGTCTTTAGAATTCTGATTTTTTCAAATTGGCATTTTTTGCAAAATTACTAAAAGTCTTGTTAGGGCCTTGGTTAAGTCCCTTTAGAATTTTAGAAAATAAAAAGTCACTGTAGCTAGGGTTAGAGGGGATAGAAGTTTTTTAACAATGTCTCAAAATAAGAACCCAGCTATTAGTGAAAATAACCACAATGACAAAGGACAGGGTTGAGGAGCTTGACTTCACCCCTTACCTTCACTTGTCTTTCAAGGAGGTAAGGTCCCTATGTAAAATTAAAAACATAACCATGGGTCCCCATCCCACCAAACAAAAGCTCCAGGAGCTGTTGGCTGGGTATGCTAAGGACCACCCATCTGAAAATGGTGAAGACCAATCAGATGAGGAAGTAGAGGAAGGGAATGACCTGGTAGATCAACCCCTCCACTTCCTAGGGAGAGAAGGGTTCAAGTACCCTTGACTCCAAGAGTAAACCTCTCAGCGCCTAGATCTCACACAGGTGGATCAGGTATCAGTGAGGACATTGAGGACAGCCTCAATGAGGAGGACAGCTTTTTAGTAAGGCTGACCAAAAGACTGGATCTAGAGACCAGGTTGCTGGCTCTAGAAAGAGAGAGAGCAGAGATAGGCCTAGCACCCATCAATGGTGGCAGCAATTTACTTAATAAGGATAAAGAGCAATCTTATGATCCTAAAATCCCCAAAGGGATTGTCCCTAAATATGAAGAGAGTGATGATATCACTAAATGGTTCACAGCCTTTGAGAGGGCTTGTGACATGAGAAAGGTGAAGAAACCTCTCAGGGGGGCACTCATGTGGGAACTGTTCTCTGGTAACTGCAGAGACAGACTCCTGACCCTCTCTGGGCCAGATGCTGGGTCTTATGACCTCATGAAGAGAACTCTGATTGAGGGATTTGGACTCACAACTGAGGAATTCAGAATTAGATTCAGGGGGCTCACAAGACCCAAAACCAATCCTGGATTGACTTTGTAGACTACTCAGTTAAAACACTAGATGGTTGGTTAACTGGACTCAATGTGCATGATTTCAATGGACTTTACAATCTGTTTATGAAAGAACATATTTTAAGTAATTGCACTAATGAAAAGTTACATCAGCATTTGGTAGACCTAGGTCTAATTTTCCCCCAAGAATTTTCCCCAAGAATTGGGAAAGAAGGCAGACCACTGGGTCAAGACAAGACTTTATGGGGTCCAGCATTGCATCCGTGTCCGGAGGCGCATCTGACGGAAATGTTAGACAAAGATTCAACGTGCATTCTTCTCCGCAAAACAGGCATCAAAGAATAGGTAAGATGCAGTCTACCCAGACTGGTCGAAAGGATAGAAACCAGGAGGCATGGAGTTCTCACACGCAAGAAATGCCCAGAAGTTGTACCACGCGTTCACGGTATTTCCGCTCCAGGAGCATGTTCACCATTCCCTCGGGAATTGGGCCGTCCATTTCGTAGCAGTAGTATTATGAATAGGACCCCTGCAATCAGCAACAGGATAAGCGGGAGTCCTCTAAATACGCTTCCCAATACGGAGTGTATAAAATTTGGGATTACTCCGAGGACTGTCTGAAAGGTGCTTAACAGTCCTGACCCTATGGTCTTAAATAGGTGTACAATACCGCTCGTATCAGACATATTGAAGATACGTCCCACCATTTCTACGAAATGAAAGGGGCAGTTTGTACGTATAAGCGCCTGTATCTCAGTCGAGGTCCTTGCAACTTGAAGTTCAAAGGTTTCTCGAGCAGAGGTTAAGGGCACGGGTTGCTGTAAAATCATGGCTTGCAGTCTGCTTAACGTATCAAATTGTATGAAAGAAACGTTCAGTGAAGGCCATAGCGGCGCCTCCCTGACTATGTTCAGTGGCGGAAACAATACTTGCATACAGCAAGTAACCCTGGAGTTAACAGTGACCAGATAAGCGATGCCCGGAAGCATCCCACAGCAACCTTGATCATTTAGCATCAAGTAACTCCCATTCGAGAGCAGCTGGAAAACCGGTGTGATCATGGCCGCTGGGGTCCCTGTCATGTGACACGATAGGTTTGCTACTGAACCGCTACAGGCTCCGTGTAGTGAAATATCCTGACACATGAGAAAACCGCTTAAAGCGTTCTTGCAGTTTGCACCGCTCAGAAATACTTCTCGATCCCCATTCCGGCATCAGTACCTATATGGTAACTCCCAAGTTTCCTTAATGTAACCCTTACCCATCTTTTCATATTTGCCTGCCTGCCTTTGCTCAAGGCAATATTGAAACTGAAACGTAGTGACCGGCAGAGTGATTTGGCCATGAATTAGCCATTCAGTTGATGGTGATTCGGCTACAGTGAATGGTAACCTTTCCAGTTTCTCAATGCGCAGCATTGTATATTTGGCTCCCCTTTGTGCCATTTCTGTCTGTTTATCAGTCAGATTGTATTCTGAAAACAGAGACGTGGTGTTTCTGAAACGCCAGGGCACATAGCCTGCACGCAAAGATTGTAGCGTCCAGCTTAGCATCATAATAGAACGCAGCTGAGATTGCCCGTGTTGTAACAAGGCCAGATCTTGTTCTAACATGTCGATTGCCGAAGACACAATGTAGCCTAAGGAGTAAATCCTGGAGGTCAAAGTTGTTAACCCATTATCCACTACAGCCAATGCCTTCTCTAAGTTAATACGGTCTATTTCCCGTATTCTTTCTGCGGCCTCTTGTTGGGATATTTTCCAGTTTTCATTATAATAGGCATAAATGCCAGCATATATGAAACGTTTCTGACGTGTTTTCCTTGGGCCTAGTAAAAAATCCCTAAGGTCTAAATCAGGTGTGAGTAAGGTCAAGTGATGTTTTACTTCTGTGAGTGTTGAGGTCTCTAGCCAATCAAGGTACAACTTCCCAACACTATACGATGTCACTACCCCTGGGTGTTGTGTCTGTACATAGCGTGTATCTGGCCTATGGATACTAAACCCTTCGGTTGTATTCATAAATCTCTGTTGACAGGTGTGTGTGTCAATGGGCCAAATCAGCCATTTCGGCCAATCAGGATCTGAGAGAATGTCATCTAATCCTACCCCTTGTGTAGTTGAATTCTGCCCCCCACCCATCTGTGATGGTGTAGGAAACCCGGGTGAGTTCAGTTCCTTGTTCTTGGCTAGTCCAAGACAGGATGTCTGTTGCACAGTGTCATTTAGAAATATCAGCTGCTGTGGAATGAGGCATGCTCTAAAAAGCGCTTCTGTTCCCTGGACCTGCCAGTCCCTAGAACCCCAGATTGATTTTAAATCTATAGTGTCCTTCCATAGGTCGAAACCCTGTGTAGACAACTGGGCCAAAAAGGAAGCAGAGTAAATCTGTTTGGTGTTAGTCAACATAATTTTCTGTGCTGTTGTTGCCACTTTGTAATAAAATGACTTCGGGTCAGATGTATTAAACCCTGAAAAGTATGTGAATTTCTGTGCAAAAGTTTGTGAACTACCTTTGGAGGTGTTGGGCAGTGTTCCCACTGGTGGTATTCAAATACATTTCTAGGTGTTATAGATTTGTGTAAGAAATGATGACCATACTGTTGGTAACAGTACAATGTATCAGTCTGAAGTACCTTCTAACATTTCATTGTTTGGGAATGCAGCAATTTTTTCTAAATCAGACATTAAATCATGCACAGTTTCAGTGTCCCAATCATCAGAAAATGTACTGGTGGTAATGATATCACTTAAAGAAATTTTAAATACATGTTTAAGCTTTAAAAGTTCAGTCGGACCGAATATATCATAATCTATCTTGTCCCATACTATACCGTCCAGTATAGGAACTGCTGTGATGTTCACTGAAGACAAGTCTCTTGGTTCACGATGTGAAGACTGGTGTGGTTTTAAAATCAAATTGACTCTTTGGGCTGTAGAGCTCTGTTGGAGGCATCGTCCATTAATAAGCATACTAAAAGTTATAATTAAACCTAGCCAGAAAAGAAAAAAAGAAAATCCCAGTGATATACCATAGTTCAATCCAAGGTGACACCAGGTAAGTCTTTCTAAAAAAGTTCAAAAAGTCAGTGAGTTTCTGTTTGCGTGATTTTTTGGCTGGCGTCGATTTCCGGCTCACTTGGGTCCAGTGAAAACGTATCAAAGTTCATGAAATAGCCAGAAGCAGTTCGATCAATTGTTGGAATTGCATCGGGATTTGTTGAAATCGGATTTTGCTCTTGACGAGGCATGTTGACGTAGATGTCTGTAGTCGGTCTGATTGCAACTTGGTTGTTAAGTTGATTTTCTTCTTGTTGAAGTGGAACGAGTTCCATAGCATTGTTGCTTAGTCCTTCATTCCGTACAGGTGGCTCTTTGAACGTGATGAGTCTTTCTGTTTGGACTTCTTGGATTGTAGCGAGAGGAGGGCGTCTGCTACTGTGGAGTCCACGAGGCCTACTGTTTAGTATCGGCCACATAGTGTGGTTTGATTAAGTCAATTGAGACAAATCTTTTCTCCTTTTTCCCGGCAAGAGGTGGCAGAAGTACAGTTCTTGTGCCTTGGATTGCAAGGACCGGTACAGGCTTTCTGTAGGATGGCCCAAATTCTTTCTTGTCTGCAATCTTTTCTCTGACCAGATCCCCGACTTTTGGGTTCCAGACAGGTCTTAGCGTTACTGCCTTGACTTCCTCAGTGGCGGCCTGTTTCTGGAGCACGTTACTTTGTTGTGTCCTGGATTCATTTAGATCCTGTAAAACAGCCAAACGATCATGGATATCAAATGGTTTTTTATCCGCCACTGTGCCTTCACAATCAAGATCAGGTACCCACATTCTTGTCCCAAATAGGACCTCGTAAGGAGTGACACCCCCTAGAGAGCTTCTTGGCTGGTTGTTGATAGCTCGTTGGACCCCATAAAGGTGATCGACCCATCTACCGCCCTTGCCTAATACCCTAGCTGTTAAAGATTGCTTTAAGTCACGGTTTTTCCTCTCCACAACAGAATTTCCCTCGGGATGGTACGGAGAGGAGTACCGCAATGCTACGCCCATTCCTTCCATGGCCTCTTTGTAAGCCCGAGAGCTAAACGCCAGGCCACGGTCAGAATGTAACGTGCAAACTGCATATGTGCCGATAAAGACTCGCAAATCTTTTATAACAGTTCGAGCGTCAGCCGAGCGCTGAGGCCAGACCTTGAGGAAACTTGAGTTGGACGTACACGAACGGACAACCTAATGCTGTCTAACAATGGTATCTGTACTGGACGTGTTGCGGTGGACCCTTCCATCTGCTTGCAGATGTCGCAGTTTCAGACAGTCTCTAATCTGCCTTCTCATCACGGGCCACCAGTACCGTTGTTTCAACAAAGAAACAGTCTCCCTAAGTCCCTTATGTACAGAACCTTTCCCTTCGTGTGCCGCCACAATTAAACCTTGCCTACGATCCATATTTGGTATTACTCTAGCCCCCACTCCAGGAATCTGAGCATATGGAATGTTTTGTGGATCTAAATTGTAGGAGTACTTGAGTGGAAATTTTTTAGGTACTGCTGTGCTGTCTTTGCGTGAAGCATTGACAGCTACCATAATCTCGCCGTCTACCCTCGTTTTTGAACGAGTAACTGCAGCTACGACGGCTGTGCGTACAGCCCCCTTTGCGGCTTCATCAGCCAATGAATTCCCTTCAACGTGAACGCCATCACGCTGATGACTCAGTGTATGTATCACGTGAGCCCTTGGTAGTTCGTTTCTCAACTCCACTACCTGTTCCCATAGCATTTTATGCTTAATTGTGCCACCTTTTGCGTCTTTAAACCGGTTTTGTTCCCAATGATGTAAGTATTCATTGTACGACTGTACACAGTAAAAGGAATCACACACAATTAGTGTGGGGAATTCGTGTTCCGTATTCACCAGTGCCAGTATAAGTGCTTTTAACTCTGCCAACTGAGCCGCGCAGACTCCTAGAGATTGCGTTTTAGTGCAACTCGGATGGAACTTTCCATCGTGCATGCGACCTTTAACAATCGCACACGCTGCGCTGTAAGCTTGCTTACTCCCTATGGCTGGTTGAGCAGATCCGTCAGTGTAAATAATGTATTCATACTGATCTAGAGGCAAAATCTCATTTGGTAGAGGATATTCTTGTTCGTATTGCAGAAATGCTTGTGTTTTTAAACTTGGATCAAATCTGTATTCAACATCCGTTGCAGTAAGAGAATTAGCCCATTGTATCCATCTGGGATGTAAGGCTTTCGCATTTGGAATGCTAGCTTTTGTAACAGCTTCTAAAGCTGGTACTGGGGTCACGACAATTATGCGTTTACCCTGAGCCAGAGCTCTTTCTCTTGCTACAGCGGTCAGCACTGGTGTCAGGATTTTTTCTGTTGAAGTGAAATGCATCTCTGCGTTTGTGTACAGGTTGATTTGTATGCGATTGGTACCGTTTCGCCTTCATTGAAAGTCAAATAAGTGTACCCGCATTGACCCGCTATTACTCGGATCACTAAGTTGCGTACGTTTACGCGTGTCTGTAAATGTTTAGAAGCTGTCATGTCTTCCTGTAGGGAACGCAGGATATTTGTATGTTCCTGTGTCCATTGTCTGACTGAAAAATCAGGTTTTATTAAGTCGTAGAAAGGTTTTACTCTTTCTGTTTAATCCAAAATGTATGTTCGACCAAAATTTAGGAATCCCAGAATTGATTGTAAATTCTTTAATGATTTTGGAGGTTGGAGCAGCGCACACTTTTCTAAAAAGTTAGCTGCTAAGCTTTTTCCTTCATTTGACAGCTCGTATCCTAAAAATAGGACACTGAGGTGGGCAATTGTTGATTTTTTGAAATTAAACTTATAGCCCTCAGAGGCGAATCCCATAATAATCGTGCTCACCCTGGTCAAGTGCCTCGGTAAGTCATCGTCCGTCAGATAAATATCATCCACATAGGACAATGCTTCTTCATCCAAATTTTGGAGTAACTCTGCTACTCTTGCTGAAAATAACCCAGGGCTGTTTTTATACCCTTGGGCTAGTCGACAAAATTGTCACTTGGACCCTAACGCACTGAATGCGGTCAGATACCTGCTTTCAGGCGCTATATTTTGGCAGAAAAATCCATTTGAGATATCAAGCGTTGTTTTGTATTTTTTGCGCACAATGTTATTCATTAATGCGGCATTATGTGCATTTTGAACTGCAAATGTCTTTGTGCAAGTGTTTAAATGTCTGTAATCCAAACCTAAACGATGTGTTGTCAGGTTTCATTACGGGAAACAAAGGATTGTTCATAGGTGAAGTGCAATTTTCAATCACCCCCTGGTATTCTAGTTGATCTAGGATCTCCCTGACTTGTTTTTTAGCTTCCTGCTTTACAGGGTATTGCCTTTGAGCATTTGGGGAAACTTTTAACGGGATCACGTGGTGGGTTGAATCCTCATCCCAACCAACATGATTTTTATACAATGCTGGAGCTAGGGCAACCGCCCACTCCTGCACATATGCATGTTTTAAATGTATGGGAACAAGGTTGGAAAAGGCTGGAAAAATTAGTTTCTCCCCTAGGGCACTCCATGACGAATGCTGGCGGCCAGTCTTGTTCTGCTAATAGAATGTCATAACCAGATGACAGATTTTTCCAAAAGAGACCTTTAACTTTTCTGGCTTGTCCCCTCCATCCGGAGTGTTATTTCATGTAACTTATGTGGGACACTTACCCGAGTATCAGGTGTTTCCACCGTGATATACTCACTCAACTCCGCTGTCACCAGAAATTCCTTCAGGTTCTGGCGAGCTATCGTTACTTCTGCCGCGATGTCTAGCATCGTCAGAGCCCATTCCCTGTTCAGAAGCGGTGTCCTCAGAATTCTGGGCATGTCTGATCTTGAGACCTGCTACCTTCTTTTTAAACTGAGGTTTCTGTTTATCTTCTTTTTTAGGTGCGTAGTCCGCAGCGCGTTGCGTGTCTCTGGACTTTGTACGCTCCTCTGACCGTCCTTCCCTCTCGGAGTTTTTTGATGAACCCTGAAAGGAACGAGAGGAATGAGTATCAGTATCCTGATACCTGTCAGGTTTTTTAATATTATCCCTATTCCTGAGGTTATACCTCCTTTTAGAGGGCTCCTGTTGAGGAGACCTACCTCTGGATTGAGATCTGTTGTCTTTAGACGTTTGTTGTTTTTTATTTTCCCACTTCTTTTTAGAAGAAGTAGGTGTCTGCTTTGTAGTGTCCTTTTCAGGACTGCCCACTAGTTGTGGTTTTAATGCTTTCCCACCTAGACTGTCTCTGCCTAATTCTGCATATGCAGTTTCAATTATTTTGGGTAGTTCGTGTTGATGATCCTCTGGACTGAACTCCCTTAGGCGTTGGCGGATCACCACTGAAGCTGCCTCCCCTTTAATATTAGCTAGTATTATGGCTGATACCTGGTCAAAGTTATTTAATAACTTCATCCCCAAGTTAAGGGCAGGCTCTGCTCCGTACTCATTTTGTATCTGTCTCAATACATTAGGTATTACTGCTAAGGACGGGATACCATGTGTTCTGGTATATATGGCAGCAAAGACTGAACCCCAAGCGGTGCAGTCCTCTACTTGTGGTGTGATCCCCATGGGCAAGCAGATTGTTAGAATTCTGTGTTCATCACAGGTGGTAGTATTCGGGAATACCGCCTCAAGCTGAGTTATTTTCTGAGCTATCCAGAATGGGATTTGTTCGCGTTTCGCGGGCATTTTGCCCATTACCGCGTGTAATGTATGAGGAGTAATTTTATTTCCTGTACCCTGAGCTGGAGTACTAGTTGCTGCACCTGGTGCAGGTTGGATTGTTAAAGTCCTCATGACAAATTGTGTCAGGTTTCTGTAGATTTTAATTAAATCTTTGTGTTGTACTAGTACGTCTGGCTGTGGCATTGTGTTAATGCCAGGATGTGGTGTGTAAGCCGCTAGTATTGGCCATGTGGCCCAGTCTCCTCCGAGCGGGCCTAATCTTACACTTTCTCGTACGTGGGGTAGGGCGCCATTAAATCAGTAATGATGTTCCTGGTAAGTGAGTGGAATCTCTATTTCCTCAAACGGACAATATTCCCGTGGTGCATCTCCTTCTATATAGTAGTGAAATGTATTTGTTGTTGCATTTGCTGCTGGGAGTGTAACCCATGAATAGAATACCTCTGTTTTGTTTGATTCGTGTGCCTCAATCACGAAAACAACAAGGCCACCCTTGGCTTGTACACCATTTTCTAATAGTCTTAGGGTGACTATCCGTCTGAATTTTGGTGCAATCTGTATTGCATCCTCAGAAACTTCTCCTCCCAGGTCAACTCTCTCATCCCCTGAACCAGGCATGTTTAGATGAAGAAGTGTTCAAAGGGAACTAAGGTGAGGTGTTATGCACAATTCAGGAACTAAATGTCCTTTCAAGCTTGATTAACCAACAACCAATAAATAGTATTTTCGTACTACTCAGCTGCGGCGGATTTTGTGCCCACCCACTCCAGACGTCTCTGGGGTTTTGTGAGTAGGTTCTCTGAGAATAGCACGACTGAACTACTCAGATTCTACTGTTAAATAAGTACCAAACCAACGTTGGTGGCGCTATGTCGTGTAGTTCCTATAGTACCCATGCAGGACCTGCGCGTTTGGATAACATAAACCGTGGGCTTGGTGGCAGACTGGCTCTGTGCACCCCCACCGCATATGTTAGCCTGATTTGCATTAGCTAGCTCACAGTGCCACTAGAATCTCCTCTTATCGGGGAGAGATTAGTTTCTGGCAACCTTAGACCATGACAACCCAAATTCCTCAGAATCGTGGAAACAATGTACTACCTTTCGCTCAGTCACTCGTGCTTACTTATTCGGTTTGTCTCAGAGAGTTAAACAGAATAAACAGTCTGTGCGTTTCAATAAGTATTTATTGAACAGTTGTTATTCTAGTGTAAAATATATGTGCTGCGGCAATCAGCAGACAATAGCAGAGATATATTATCAGCAGTACGATAAAGGCAAAGGGATAGAACAGTTCTACCATATTGCAATAATCATGAATACATACATGAATATAAAAAGCATTATGAAAAGTGCACGTACTCCTACGATGCCTAACTAGATGTACCTGAGTGTACCTAGCATATGTGTAGGTCTAAAAGCCTAAGAGCCAAGAATCCTTCTAGGATTTAGTCGAACCCCCATACCTGAATAGAGAGAGTGTGGGACCCCGTCCTGGTCTCGAGTTGGACACCCCGCAATGGCTGTGTCAGACCGCTGTCAGCTGGAGCGACTGCATGCAGGAGTCTCAGCGTCTCTGGTCAGTGTGTCAGCATGGAAGTCTCGGTTCCCTCTGTCTTACTGGGGTAAGATGTGGTATATTTATACCCTGAAGACTCTGGTTTCTTGGTATGGTTTGTATTGGCCATGTTAGACTTGAGGAAGACGTCAGGGGTGAACTTTGTACATACATATTATGCAGGTGGTGTATTCCTAGAGAGCCATGCATAATTGAGTACAGTGTGGGCCTGTGTTTGGGAAAAACCCTGCTGTATTCAAAACCACAGAATAGATAACGTTCAGCCCTCAGAGCACCTTGTGTACTAGTGAGGACCAATGTAGGTGAAAGATCATGCCTATATAGGGAATCATGACTATAATAGGACATGTACAGTTATGACCGTAATAGGGCATATGCGGCTTTGACCATAATAGGGCAAGTACGAATATAACCGTATTAGGGCAAATATGAACACGTCCATTTTAGGGCATGTATGAACGGGTCTACATTAGGGCCTCTATACGGGACATAAGACAGATTAGGCCATGCATGCCCATTTATCAACTCATCCACAGATTACACCAATCTGCAATTAATTACCAACATGATGCCAGGGCAAGCATTATTTAATGGGTAGGAATCATCTCATGGATGACTAGAAATGCCCAGAATTACAATTGACATGGCAAAAACTTTCCAAGCATGATCTTCATGCCGTTGATGCCAACAATACACAAAGAATTACCAATATTATTTGAGGGCTACCAATATACCGTGTGTGGGCACTGTAGGAGGCTGGCTTAGTATATGGTGCACACTTAAGTGAAGCACCCTGCACTAATCCAGACAGCCCTTATGGTGATTTTAGTTGTCCTAGACAACCTTAGAAAGCTCTCTAAGTGGTAGCTATTGAGAGCAGCCTTTAGGTTTAGTCCGGAACGAGTATAAACCAGCTTGTTTTACCAGTACTAATCATATAGTGTAGGTTAAGTGAAAAAGAACCAAACAGTGTAGTTATAAAAATATGTCTTTATTATAAACACTCACTAACACATTGCAATATCTCCTACCCGGAGATATAATCACAATACACACAATACTTTAGTAATAGAACACTTAGGTAGCACAAATACACAGTGGTCTCCAGGGGGAGACCAAACCATATACCAATAAAGTGGAATGCGAACCATGACCTAAGTCGAGACTGGACCCAGAAGATGTAGAAGAGCTGGGGACCCAATGAACCACCCAAGGTACGTACCCAGGAACACCACGGAGGCCGTGTGCAGAGTGGGAACATGACCGCGTGCCCAATACAAGTCAATGGGCAAGTCGCGGTTGCAGTTTTTAAGAAGGAGGACCCTACCCAAAGGACCCTGAAGAAACCCCGTTGAAGATGGAAGGATGGTGAGTCACCCCACCCGTGGATACCCCGGGAACCAGGATACCTACAACAGGGAAGCCAGGTGCATAGGTGCGAAGTGACGGTGCGAAGTGACGTCGGAAACCGCCGTAGACCACAATGGAGGACTTCAGTGAAGATGTCGCTAGTGAAAGAGTCTGGGGAAACCCAAAGGTGGATTCAGGAAGAGAAGTACCTGCAAGCAGAGGGGACAGAGTCTATGCCACTCAGGAGTAACCAGGAGGCACGGATGACGAATGCCCACTGATATAGGAAGATGCAGGAGAATTCACGGTGACCATGGCGCTGCAGTTGTGCGGACCAGGAGCCGTTCATGAGCTGTCCCATGTTGGATGTCAAGAGCTAGGGGGTCGGTCCACCGGGAGCACCAACAAGCCTTGGCATTCGCAACAGTAGCAGACGAAGAAGGTGCAGTGTCGGGACCAGCAAGTTCCAAGGGACTCACCACGAGCAGGTAAGTCAGAGTAGGCCCCGAGCAAGCAGGGGAGCCCACTGGAGCCAATTCAAGACCCTCAAGAGGACCCGCAGGCACAATAGTCGCAAGAAGATCTCTAGCAGCTCACTAATGATGAAGGCCCACGGTGCAAAGGATGTGTTGAGGACGAAGCTCTTGGTAGCAAGAGATGTTTGAGGCTGGAGCTTCTTGGAGCTCGAAGATCTCAGGAGAACACAGTCAACAAGCCTTGGCAACGGCAAGTTGGCACGGTGCACAGGGATACTGCTCCAGTGGTTCCGACGAGGGAAACTGGCTTCAAACTTGCTGTGAACTCAGCGCAGGCCTCGATGGAGTTGCAGAACCACCACCTGTGTTGCTGAACCTTTCGGAGTCTGTGGGAACTCAGGAAAAGCAGACCGGTCAGCTTTGTTGCGGTGCCTGCAGGTGAGACAGTCCTTCACTCCAAGGGAGATTCCTTTGGGTGTCTTTGATGTCCACAGGCCTGTAGAAGAACCTGTACAGAGCACAGGCACAGACGACGCAGAAGACTGGCAGGACAACGAGACCAGTAGAAGCAGGAGTCTTCCCAGTGGCAGTCTCAGTTCCCAAAGCGAAGTCCAAAGTGCCCACACGGTTGAAGATGAAGTGGTTTCGGATCTGAATCTGGTCCCACTACGAATTTAAGGAACCATCCACAGATAAGCCCTTAAGTACCTTAAAGAAAGGGTTGGGACGATTCAGGGGTCCCTCGCAGAGGAGGGGCTGGACAGTGGGGAAGATACTCCCATGTCCTTTGTCCAGTTTCGCACCAGAGCGGGAGCCAACGGCTCCCTGAACTGGTTCCAGCTGGAGTATGCAAGGAGGGCACCAAATGTGCCCTTCAAAGCAGTCTAATGGTGCTGGCAAGCACCCCCACCCTGGCCCAATACACTAAGTCCTGTCTGGGAGGTCGTCAAACCTCCCTGTGACAGGAAACTTATTGTCCTGCCTTCCCCTGCTCGAGCTTGGCTAAGCAGCAGGAGGGCAGATCGTGTCTCTGGTCGGCAGCAGCCATAGTTTGTTGTCCGGGGCTGAAAGACTAGTACTGGGAGCACTGAGGGCTTCCCAAAGGAGCCCTACAGGGGTATGATTCCAACATGTTCGATTCCGAACATGCCAGGGTTCGTTACAGCCAGTTTAGAGTTAGCCATCGAATAATGACGCATGGCCATTTTATGTATCGTAATAGCTGATGCACTTACAACCCGGAAGAATGGACTCCGAGGATTGTAGGGGTGTCCTGCTAATGCAGGGGCACCCTCACACA
Organism: Calotriton arnoldi; assembly: GCA_963921515.1. Lineage (NCBI taxonomy): Eukaryota > Metazoa > Chordata > Amphibia > Caudata > Salamandridae > Calotriton > Calotriton arnoldi. Next base: position 442,370 of record CAWUFW010003894.1, on the reverse strand, counting down.
TAACCAAGCACCCTGCCTTCAGAATTGAACGGCCTGCCTTAGGGGTGACTAATAGGTTTTAAGTGCAGTGACCTCAGATATAAGAAAACAAATGTCGTAAGTGGTGCTAGCACCAGCTTACCCAGCCTGCAATGGCAGACTGGTAGTCACAATTTGAGTGGCCTCCCATGGGTGGCATAATGCATGCCTCAGGCCATGGGGGACCCCTGATGTACCTATTCCCTGGGTACCTTAGTACCATATACTAGGGAATTACAAGGGTACACCAGTAGCCAATCTGGGGGGTACCTAAATACTAACCATGGTCCAATTTTGGGGAGAAGCACAGAGACTAGGGTCCTGATCAGCAGGACCCCAGCCAAACTAGTCAGAAAAACAAAATGACACCAGGAAAAAATGAGGGTAACCATGAAAGAAGATCCTACTTTCCTACAGGCACCAACATACCACTGATAATCATAATTTGCCAAAAACTACCACCATTCTGCTAGGGTCAGACATATCCTAGGAGTGGGAACCATTGATCATGGATAACAACAATATACGAAGAAGATACTTACCTTTGGTAACTACCTACTTGTACATACTCCATCTAGATTTGGATTCCTCACCTTTTGAATATGCCCAGACGCTGGACTGGATAAGAGATCTCTCCTACAGCAATAGGTGGCATCCCGCTCAGTCTGAATCAAGTACCACCCTGAACATGACATAATTGGAACCATCTAGGCACCATCCTTGTGCCCTGACATGAGTTTGTCTATTGTTTGCACACCTTAAGATGAGAAGACAAGTTATTTACCTTCATAATCCTCTTCCTGAAAGATCCTCAAACTGCTGATTCCCCATCCTAGAATATTCCCCAAGCATCAAACTGTATCCTGAGAATTTTATGAAGCAGTGCTCTCACGCCCTGCTAGGTGGCACTGTACTGACTCCATACTGCCCAGGAAGTGACAGAGGAGCCACATAAAAGTGCAACCTCTGCGCGTTGACAACACAATCTTGTATTTTCCTTTTCCATGCCCCGAGTATGGAGCGTAAAAAAGTGTTGTAACAATGTGCTGATTACTAACTTGGGATTTTTTTTTTAGGTTAAAAAGAGGCCACTTCGCAGTACAGGGAGGTGGGAGGACAGTGAGGAATTAGCTTTTAGAGTATTCACCAGAAATAGTATTACCAAAGGGAAGTAACTTGTCCTTCTGAGGTCTACTTTTAACAACAGATTCCTCACCTTAGTAAAAAATGCCAATGCAGTACTTCCAAGGAGAAGGATCTGTAGAGTGGGCTCAGACCAAAAAACTCGGAAGAACAGAGTGGACGAAGTGTCCTTACCTTCCAGGCTATCAAAGCAGTAGGACTTGGTGAATGTAAGCACCAATGCCCACGTTGCAATCTGAAAAATCAAGGATAGGCACCCCCCAATGCCAAAGCAGTGGTAGCAGGGGATGCCTGGCTCAATCGGCTCACACCACCCGGAGACTGTTTCTTGACCAGTCCATAGTATATCTTAATGCAGAGGACTAGCACAACAAGGTGCTCTTCTGCACAGCCTTCCCTATTTTTTGCTTTAGAGAACCCCACAAATAGTTGACTGTCCACTTGATTGTCCTTGGTACAATCTATATGAAAACTTTTTTGGGGGTCCAACTGATGGAGCATCTCCTCCCTCAAGGCGTGAGGGCAAAGAACGTTGGTAGAGTGATGGATTGTGCAATGTGGAAGGGAGTCTTGATTTTTGGTAATGTGGTCACCCAAGTCCTCAGCACCAATTTATCTGTAAGAAATGTGGTGTGGGATGGTTACACAGAGCCTGGAGCTAATTTATATGACAAATGACAATCACAATGGAGAAAACAGTCTTCAAAGTTAGGGGAGACAGTGAGCAGCTATCCATAGGGTCAAAAGCCATAAACATGCAGAATGTCGAGTCCAAGTTAAGGTTCCAATGTGGCATCACAAATTGTTTAGGAGGCAACATGTGGGTCAAATCTTTAATAAATCTAAGGTGATTTGAATAAGGAAGACGAGACAACCTTTTACAGTGTCCACAGCAAGGCCTCGCCGGGCTAAAGACAAAACAAGCAAAACAACGTCAGACTACTTCCCTTGTAAGAGGTCAGTGTCCCAGGCTCCACACGGGGTTACAAACTTGCCTCAGCGCTCAGAGGAGATGTATTTATTGGAGGAAAGTCTGTAGCAAGGTTAACCTTATCACCTCAGGCAGCAATTGAAAGCAATTTGGCTCCATGCCTGGTGGTGTAAGTTGCGCACATTCGGGTGGACTGCCCTTCTGCCAGGGAAAGTTTTCCTCTCAAAACAGTAGCCTGATCAGAGGACAGATTATCATGCAGAGGAGCTCTGGATACCACCCTCCTGGCACAATATAGCACAACCAGGATGAATATGGCCCAGTGGTTCTGGATCTTCTTCAGAACCCAGAGCAGGTGTGGTAGAGGTGGGAGGGCGTACATGAGTCCCTTGCTCTGTCCTATCCAGAATGAGTCTTCTAATGAGTGTTCTTGTGGAAATATCCAGCTAAGGTCCCCCACCCACTGTTGGAAGACAGCCTTCACCACCACAGGATGTAGACACCACTTGTGATCCGCCGGATAACATCTACTCAGTTTGTCAGCTCTGGCATCCAGGGACCCTGCCAAGTGGTTGGCGAACAAAAAAGATGCTCTGGTGCTAAGCCTCCTGGTATAGGATCTAAGATCCCACTCCACCCTGCTTGCTGAGGTACCACATAGCAATGATATTATCCTTGCAAACATGTACCAGTCTTCAGTTAATGGCTGGGTCTGAACTGGGGTGGCAAAGTGAGCTAAAGAACGATGATGGATTCAACCCAGATCTAATAGTGACTGGGGGTGAGTGTCTGAAAAGTTTCAGCACTCCGTCCATCATCTCCTTGCATTTGCTTTGTTCACCCTAATTTGGCAGGGTATGCCCAGACGTGGGTCCTTTGCTCACTTTGCCTCTGGATTCAAACTAGCCTGGCTGATGAGGGGTGTTACCCCGAAATCGGTCCCAGGATGCTTGTTTCCAGTCCACGGAAGACCTGGCTTGGCAACTCGGGCTGGTCTGTTCCCATGAGGAACAGGGTCACGACTGATTTGTAGATGGCTGGGTCTGAACTGGGATGGGAAAGTGAGCTGAAGAACGATGAAGGATTCAACCCAGATCTAATAATGACTAGAGGTGAGTGTCTAAAAAGTTTCACCGCTCCGTCCATCATCTCCTTGTGTTTGATTTAGTCTCCAGTTAATGGCAGACAATAAGGGCTTCAAGGCCACATGAATAGCCCATAGCTCAGAAGGCTGATTCCGGTACCCTTTCTATGGCACCTTTTGAGAGCAACAGGTGTACCTCCTGTAGTAGGATGGACAGATGCTCTGCTAAAATTCATTCTGGTGTGGGAGGAATATTGGGTAGAGAACAAAGAAAAGATAGGATATAGACTGTTTGAACAATTTGCAAGAACGATCTGTCGGATGTAATGGATCACCAATCCAGGAGAAGTGCTGAATCCTGCTTCCACTGACTTAATGTGCAGCTGAAGGTAAACTAAAGCAGACTGTTGCCTATTGTAGGAGGGGAAAAGGAGGTGGAAAACTGGTGCCATTGCTAATATTGAAAAAGCCAATGTCATATGAATAATGATACATTCATGTATAAAAACCAAGTTGCATCTTTATTGACGAATTTGCCCGTTATGAACTTCACATCAACCTCGACTCAGAAATACATAGTCATGCAGGTACTGAGACCCAGGCCAGAGGTCACGGATTGACAGGTCACAGGTGGCGTGGCACGTAGGCGGTAGACAAACGCGTGAAAAGGAAACCCCTGATCAATAACATCGATAGGCGCAGCAACACCACAATGGTCCAGGAAGATTGGTTCCAATAAAGCACACGTGGCCAGAGGGGTACGGGCATTCCCAAAACACCATAAAGTCAGATGCCACATGAAGTTAGGAACACATATCCAATCAGGATACAGCACACACACATGCAGTGAGTACACGCTCCCCATGCTGGATACGTTACCCACTGGCCCTATTGTGTCCACTCAAGGTTGAGGCCCACCTGGATTCCTCATTGAATACAGTAATTTATGGCTCCTAAGACAGCAGTTCACATTCCTTACCAAAAAAGGATCGCATGAACTATTTTATGGCTTTCAATGAATTGTATAAAAACCAATGTCAGATCCATTGTAAGTTGAGACAGTCCTCAGACCCAATGCCTGTAACTGTTCTCCTGGCCTCTCTGTTTAATTTTTTTTCCTGTTTTTTCAAAGTATTTCATGTTCACACACCATTTAGGCAAGTCAACCAGAAGCTGATTGGTACCTCGAACCAGACTGCAGCGAAAGAAAGGAGACCCCGCCCTGATGGATTCACATTTGCGCACCAAGGAAGATGAGCAGTGTTAGAAATGGGATTTCTGGTTGGCTAGGGCTTGCGCCTAAGCCAGGCAGAAACCACCACTCTAGTCAGGGCAAGGGAGTTACACGCTGAAGATAACCGCTGCTCACCCCCTTGGTAGCTTGGCACGAGCAGTCAGGCTTATCCCAGAGGCAATGTGTAAAGCGTTTGCGCAACACACACACAGCAGCACCACTCTAGGCACACCACAAAAGAAACTCCACACAAGGTTATATATAAAAATAGCCTTTGTATTATCCAAAACACATTAGAATAGTAATCACACAATATACACTGTGCCAGCTGGCACTAGGCAATATTTACAGGGGATTATATACACATGACAGGGCCAATTGGGCCACTATCGGCACTATCACAAAGCACAAATGGTAACTGTAGAACACAACCAGTAATTACTGGCAAAATACTGTACTCTGCATTATATCCTGCAACATAAATCATATTATGCAATCAGCATCACATTAGGCGTAAAACACATTATGCGCCAACCTCATAAGCATAAACCACATTTAGGCAATAAGCATCATCACCAGCATAAACACATTATGCACTAACCTCATAAGCATAAATCACATTAGAGGCATAAATCATGGTGCATAAATCACATTTATCATAGGCACCACATAAATCACATTAGGGCCTGGCGCCCTACCAACCTAACACTGACCCCTGGCCAACTGGCCTTCTCATGAGGGCTCAAATGCCCTATGTCCCAAAATGTCAGGGACTGGCTGCCACTGCAGCAACACAGAGTATGCAATTGCGCTGGGGCAGGGCAGTGTATCTCACTCCTCTTCTCACAGAAACCAAAATGCCCCCAGAAATGATAACGCTGGCACCACTGTGCCTCCTGGGTCCCCACTGGGACTCCTCACAAATGCTCTGGCCTAAACGTTGCAGCTGGCGCTAATTGCGGTGCAGCTGTGAAAGTAACTGTAGGCACTGGCACTCACTGTGCCCTCTGGATCCCCACCTGGAGCCCTAACAACAATGTGCCTCACGTTGCAGCTGCCCACGCTGGTGCAGTGCAGCTGTGAAGGAAATGGGCGCGTGCTCTGGGTCCTACTCTAGAGCTCTCACAACGAGTGCCACCGGCAATGAGTGGCCCGCTCCGGCAGGCACGCCAGACAGTGGCACTGACAATGTGCCGAGCAAAGCCCTCACTCACCTGGGCTCTGCTGGGGACTCTGCTCCTCCGGTCTCCGTCTGGACTGCGCTGCGGTCTTGGGGCAGCGTCGCCGCGGGATCCTGCTAACACAGCTGCAGGATCTCCGTCGCTCTCTTCCGGCCGGCTTACTTGTGTCTCGCTGGCCCCGCCCACAGTCAGGCGGAGGTCTGCCTGACTTCCGGTTTCGGGCTCGGCAGCTCCTCGTTCGGCGGCAATGCGGGGTGGGCACCCGCTCATGTGAAATAAGCATAATGCGGGGTGGGCACCCGCTCTGAAAGTAATCACATAAGCGGGGTGGGCACCCGCTAAACCGACATCCAAACGCGGGGTGGGCACCCGCTGTCTGAACATGCACAAAGCGGGGTAGGCTCCCGCTCAGGCATAAGGGCATAAACGCGGGGTGGGCACCCGCTCCACAATGCAGCACGGGGAATCCCTACGACGGGGATTCCTCTGAAAATTGCCAGCAGCAGCTGCAGACTACCACGCAAAGTAGCGAATGCCCAGGTGGCTGCCTCAGTGCTGCAGAGTAAGAATAGAAGCGCTCACAAGGCGCTAGGTCCTGACTCAAAGTAAAGTTCTAGGGGCACAGCTGGGCCCAGGGAGGCCAGCACACAGGGCCCTCCAGCAGGGAGGCAAGCCCTCGTGGCGGTTCCTCCTGGGCCCCCAGCAGCAGCAAGCCCCAGCAAGTACAGGAACAGCACACAAAAAAGCACAGGAACAACACCATTTTAATGGGGTCACAGCCCCAGTATTTATACACATATTCTCTTTGTCTGCTCTGGCACAGGGCTTGGGGGAACCAGCCTAAAACTGGTTCAGGGGGAATTGGAGCACTTTGTTTACCAGGCTCCTCTTCCCCTTTGTCAGGTGGGGGCTCGTCATCAGACACACCACAGGGGGCGGAGCCTGCATTCATCTAGGCAGGCACAATCCTATTCAGGGTCAGGGGACTACTCCTCCCACTACTCCAAATGCAGATGTCCCATTCAGCCTAGCGCTGACTCACCCTGCCCCTCCTGGAGCCACACACACCTCACCAGCCCCTGTCACTCAAAAGCCAGACATGCAATTCACATCAGGCAGGCAGGCAGACACATAGCACACAGAAATGCCAACTTCTAAAAGTGGCATTTCTAAAATAGTTATAATAAATCTGCGCACACCATTGCGCAGCATTTATTATTACCGTTCCAAATATACTAAACTTGACCACGCTGCTCCTCTCATAACAGGAATTACCACTGAAACACTTATCAGGGAATCCCCAATGCATTCCTATGGGAGGGCAGCCCCACAGTAGTGAGAAACCAAAATGGCTGTTTGTCACTACCAGGACATGTCACACACTTAAGGTACATGTCCTATCTTTTACCTACAATGCACCCTGCCCATAGGGCTAGCTAGGGCCTACCTTAGGGGTGACTGACATGCAGTAAAAGGGGGTCACAGACATGGCACACACTTTAGGTGCCACGTCACAGCGGCAGTAACACTGCGCGCACAGGCCCTGCAATGGCAGAGGCCTGAGATAGGTTTGAAAGGCTACTTTGGTGGGTGGCGCAATCAGCGCTGCAAGCCCACCAGTAGCATTTAATTTACCAGCCCTGGGTATATGAGATACCACTTTACAAGGGACTGACAAGTAAATTAAATAGGCCAAACAGGTGTAGACCAATCTTACCATATGTAACACAGAGAGCACACGCACTTTACAATGGACAGCAGTGCTAAAGTGCCCAGAGTCCTAAAACCACCAACACCATGTCAGAAAAAAGGGCTAGGAGAAAGGCAAAAAAAAGTTTAGGGATGACCCTGCAAAAAGGGCCAAGTACAACATAACCCCCTTCCAGCCAAAACGCAGGGTAGACCAATCACCACCTTGATGGGCTTCCCTGCTTTGGGCGATAGAACACGGACGCGGGCCCGCAACCGCAGGGACACCTTCCGGTTCTACGCCACTCTGAACCCATGTGGTTCGCTCTGTCAAAGCTCTCAGGACCAACTAGGCTACCCCACTGGTACTCCCTAGTTGTCCACGGGCAGGACCAGGCCCTAGGCCACCCAGATGTCACTGGTCCTTGCCAATCCACAAAGTGGGGGGCAGTAACCCCTGGCACATAGTAACCATTCTCGACTCTTCCTCTCAGTGGAGTTCCAAACTGCCACTTATCCTCCAACCTAGGGTCCGCACCCTCAGGCTGACCAGAAGTCACGGGCGAGGCTCTCCTCCCCCTACCTCTTCTTCTGGGGTTCCGCACTCTCCTCCTATGAGAGGCAACCTCAGAACACAACTCTCCCACCAGTTCAGGACCTCTCTCCAGCAACTGGCCTACCAACCTGGGATCTAAACCCTCAGGTTGCACCGGGGTCAGAGGCGAGGACTCCCTCCCTCTGCACCCCCTTCCAGAGCCCTGCACCCTCCCAACTGGAGTGGTACCCCTAGAAGCTACATCGGTCAGGACACTGATTACAGTTGTCCTTCCCTCCAGGTCAGGCATACCCTGAACCTGGTTTCCCAACCCAGGGACGGAACCCTGATGCTGAGCAATTGCCTGGCGAACCAGGACTTCCTGGGGAGTACATATACCCTCCCCGAGGGTGACACATAACTCATGTGTCGTGTGACAGTCTGCCTGGCGCAGATCTCCCGACCCCTGTCCATTTGACAGTGCGTGAAGATCTCCCAGGACAGAAGTGGTGTCACCATGGTCCATTCATTGGTGACAATCAGCCCTTCTGGCTGGCCCCTGACCACACTGGTTCTTCCACTGGGGACTCTTTCCCCCTCTCACCCCTCAATCTGGACTTCCGCACCCTCCACTTAGGAGTGGCACTGCCAGACACCAGAACTGATGGAGGCCTGATTACAGACACTCCCAGTTCACCGGACACAGGGAGATCCCCCTCAACGGACGGTCCATCAGGACAGCCTAGGCTCCCTACCTGGTGTTCCCTTAAGGAACCATCCAGTCCTGGAGACTGAGGTTGGGGCTCGGGATACAGCCCAGTCTCACTCCTTCTCCTGCGAGACAGGATGTGAGGCCTTTCAACCTCCTCACTATAAGGGGACCTAGCTGGGCTACTCTGAACCTCTCCCACCACTCTGGGTTGGAAGATACCTGAATCACTCCTCTTAGGGTCACTCCCCAATGCCTCTACAGACCCTCTGGCACTCACCCAGAGGTCTGCCTCCTGTGCAAGTTCCCTAGGATCAGAGAACTCATAACCCAACAGGTGTTGGCGCAACCCCGGAAAACAATGACTGAACATGTGCTCTCTGACAACCAGATTGAACAGCCCTTCAAAATCATTTGCCGTGCTAACCAACACCCAATCGTCCAGTGCATCACAACATTCATCCACAAACTCCCCCCAAGACTGGTGAGACAGTTTCTTACTGCCCCTGAATCTCAACCTGTACCCCTCTAACTGGGAACCAGGTACCATACTCTGGGAACTGGGAATGGGACTTCCTGCACTGGACTCCATATTGCTGCCACCACTGGATCCCACCCTTACTGGTGAATCCAGACAACTAAAACTGCACTCAGGGGATAATCTACCCTCCAGAGCTAGTGTCTCCTTGCCAATTAAGTAACTACTGCAGGCCAACCCCAGAAATAGCAAACAGCACAGGGGCAGTTACCTCCTCCAGCTTGCGCTGCAGGGCAACTCCAGAAATAGCAGTCTGCACAAGGGCAGTCAAAAACTCCTTCAGATTCTCTGGTTTCTGTCCTTGGCAAGATACACAACCCATAGTGTAACAAGAGAACACATTTCAAAGAAATTATACTTTTAAGGAGAAAACAAAATCAGAAACAATAATCCCCAAACTTGGGATTATCTAAATGCAGAGTTTTGTAGTGCAACCAGTTGTCGCTGTGGTACTGCGCAAACGCAAGTCCTATGCTCACCGCTGACAACCAATGTTAGAAATGGGATTTCTGGTTGGCTAGGGCTTGCGCCTAAACCAGGCAGAAACCACCACTCTAGTCAGGGCAAGGGAGTTACACGCTGAAGATAACCCCTGCTCACCCCCTTGGTAGCTCGGCACGAGTAGTCAGGCTTATCCCAGAGGCAATGTGTAAAGCGTTTGCGCAACACACACACAGCAGCAACACTCTAGGCACACCACAAAAGAAACTCCACACAAGGTTATATATAAAAATAGCCTTTGTATTATCCAAAACACATTAGAATAGTAATCACACAATATACACTGTGCCAACTGGCACTAGGCAATATTTACATGGGATTATATACACATGACAGGGCCAATTGGGCCACTGTCAGAACCATCACAAAGCACAAATAGTAAATGTAGAACACAACCAGTAATAACTGGCAAAATACTGTACTCAGCATTATATCCTGCAACACAAATCACATTATGCAATCAGCATCACATTAGGCATAAAACACATTATGCGCCAACCCCATAAGCATAAACAACATTAGGCAATAAGCATCATACTAGCATAAACACATTATGCAATAACCTCATAAGCAGAAATCACATTAGAGGCATAAATCAGTGGTGCATAAATCACATTTATCATAGGCACCACATAAATCACATTAGGGCCTGGCGCCCTACTAACCTAACACTGACCCCTGGCCAACTGGCCTTCTCTCAGAGGGCTCAAATGCCCTATGTCCCAAAATGTCAGGTATTGGCTGCCAATGCAGCACATCAGTGCGCAATTGCGCTGGCACCACGGTGCATGGAGTGTACCTCACTGGGACTCCTAAAAATGCTCTGGCCTAAACGTTGCAGCTGGCGCCAATGAAATGACAGCTGCTGACAGTAACTGTAGGCACTCACTGTGTCCCTACTGGGACTCTCTCTCAACATAATATGGCCTAACCGTTGCAGCTGCCGCGCTGGTGTGGTGCAGCTGTGAATAATAAATCAGCCCTGGCACTAACGTGCCTCTGGAGTCCCCACCTGGAGCTCTTCAAGCAAATGTGCCCCAACGTTGCAGCTGCCCACTGTCAGGCGGTGCAGCTGTGACAAATAACCAAAAGAGGCACGGGCACCACTGTGCCCTCTGGACCCCGCACTGGGGCTCTCTCAAAAACAATGTGCCTCCAACGTTGGAGCGGCCCGCTCTCCTGCGGGTCCACTCAGAGCAAACGGGCACCGGCAATGTGCCTCGAAAGGCACCAACAGGGTTTAACACCGAGCCCCTCTCACCTGGGCTCTGCTTGGGGACTCTGCTCCTCCGGTCTCCTCTGGACTCCGTCGGTCTTGGGGCAGGAACACGCGGGATCTCTGCAACACGGAGAGCCGCGGATCTGCCGTCGCCCTCTCTTCCGGCGGGCTTTCTACGTCTTGCTGGCCCTGCCCACAGTCAGGCGGACTCTGCCTGACTTCCGGGTCGGGCCGGCAGCTCCTCTTCTCGGCGGCAATGCGGGGTGGGCACCCGCTCGTTGATAAAAGCCTAAAGCGGGGTGGGCACCCGCTCGAACAATCACATAAGCGGGGTGGGCACCCGCCAGACCAGCATCCAAACGCGGGGTGGGCACCCGCTGTTCAAATATGCACAAAGCGGGGTAGGCTCCCGCTCAGGTTGGAGCAAAAAATGCGGGGTGGGCACCCGCTCCACAACGCAGCACGGGGAATCCCTACGACGGGGTTCCCCCTCTGCAAAAGCATGCGGCAGACTCACGCGGAGTAGCGGAAGCCCAGTCGCAGCTCTTCTGCTGAGATAAGATAAAGCGCTCACGAGGCGCTAGGGCCAAGGCAAAGTTCTAGGGGCACAGTTGGGCCCAGGAGGGCAGCACACAGGGCCCTCCAGCAGGGAGGCAAGCCCTCGTGGCGGTTCCTCCTGGGCCCCCAGCAGCAGCAAGCCCCAGCAAGTACAGGAACAGCACACAAAAAAGCACAGGAACAACACCATTTTAATGGGGTCACAGCCCCAGTATTTATACACATATTCTCTTTGTCTGCTCTGGCACAGGGCTTGGGGGAACCAGCCTAAAATGGTTCAGGGGGGAATTGGAGCACTTTGTTTACCTGGCTCCTCTTCCCCTTTGTCAGGTGGGGGCTCATCATCAGACACACCACAGGGGGGCGGAGCCAGCATTCACCCAGGCAGGCACAACCTATTCAGGGTCAGGGGACTACTCCCCCCACTACTCCAAATGCAGATGCCCTATTCAGCCTAGCGCTGACTCACCCTGCCCCTCCTGGAGCGCCACACACACCTCACCAGCCCCTGTCACTCAAAAGCCAGACATGCAATTCACATCAGGCAGGCAGACACATAGCACACAGAAATGCCAACTTCTAAAAGTGGCATTTTTAAAATAGTTATAATAAATCTGCGCACACCATTGCGCAGCATTTATTATTACCGTTCCAAATATACTAAACTTGACCACGCTGCTCCTCTCATAACAGGAATTACCACTGAAACCCTTATCAGGGAATCCCCATTGCATTCCTATGGGAGGGCAGCCCCACAGTAGTGAGAAACCAAAATGGCTGTTTGTCACTACCAGGACATGTCACACACTTAAGGTACATGTCCTATCTTTTACCTACAATGCATCCTGCCCATAGGGCTAGCTAGGGCCTTCCTTAGGGGTGACTGACATGCAGTAAAAGGGGGGGGTCACAGACATGGCACACACTTTAGGTGCCACGTCACAGCGGCAGTAACACTGCGTGCACAGGCCCTGCAATGGCAGAGGCCTGAGATAGGTTTGAAAGGCTACTTTGGTGGGTGGCGCAATCAGCGCTGCAAGCCCACCAGTAGCATTTAATTTACCAGCCCTGGGTCTACGAGATACCACTTTACAAGGGACTGACAGGTAAATTAAATAGGCCAAACAGGTGTAGACCAATCTTACCATATGTAACACAGAGAGCACACGCACTTTACACTGGACAGCAGTGCTAAAGTACCACCAACACCTTGTCAGAAAAAAGGGCTAGGAGAAAGGCAAAAAAAAGTTTAGGGATGGCCCTGCAAAAAGGGCCAAGTCCAACAAGCAGACACCGCAATTTTGAAAGTTCTGCTGAATCCGTGGGACAAAGGTCTGTCGTGAAGCAGCTGTCACAGAGGGTCAGAGACTACATCAGAACTAAGCTTCATTGTGGAGGTTCATGTGGAGTTTGGCAAACTAGGGAGAAGCGTGAAAGGGTAAACTGAGCCCCCTGCCACTGACAGAAATCTGGCATATTATCTATTTTATATGTCCTAGCTGAGTAGTCATGAGGTGGCAATCCCAAAGTCACCTTTTTCCGATAGTCCGCACACTGGGAAGGGTGAATATTCATTGTATAGCTCTTTATGGCTCCCAGGACGCTATTTTTGTGGTAAAGCTATCCTGATTTGGCGGAGTTGGCACCTCAATCTTATTTTTTAGTTTAAAAGGCTTTCTCTGTACCACCGGCCTCTTAACACCGTTGGTATCTAAAAGGAGTGAGAGGTGTTGGTCACTTGGAATGCTGGGCGTGACACAGATGGTATGCTTTTTCCGCTGGGCGCGACACAATAGTGCTTTGCAAAAGTGTGGAGAGAGGCCCAAGTTGCAGCTTTGCAGATGTCAACCACAGGACACCTCTAGCCAAAGCTGAATACGACTTAGCTATGGTAGAATGAGCACAAATACCTCCAGGAGGCTCCTTTTTGGCCAAGGCGTAGCAGATCTTTATGGACAGGATAATACACCTGGACAGCGTTCTTTTGTAGATAGCCTTACCCTTCATCTTGCCCACATAACCAATGAAGAGTTGATCGTCCAACCTGAAGTCCTTGGTTCTGTTCAAGTAGAAGCGGACTGCCCTCTTGGGGTCCAGGCGATGAAGTCTCTCCTCCACCTTAGAAGGGTGAGGATAGAAAGTGGGTTAGGTGATGGACTGCCCCAAGTGGAAAGGAGTGACCACGTTAGGCAGGAAAGCTGCTCTGGTCCTAAGAACCATTTTATCCGCATGGAAAGACGTAAAAGGAGGCTTGGAACTAAGAGCCTGCAATTCACTCACCCTCCTAGCTGAAGTGATTGCCACCAAATATATTGTTTTAATCACTAGAAACCTTAAGGGACAACTATGTAAAGTTTCAAAGGGTGAACCCATCGAAAATGTAAGAACCAAATTCAAATCCCACTGAGGCATGATAAAAGGAGTGGGAGGAAACCTATTTGTTACGCCCTTAATGAATCTCATAACTATGGGAGATTTAAACAACGAGGGTTGATCTGGTAAATGGAGAAAAGCTGGCATGGCAGATAAGTAGCCGTTGACAGTAGCTACTGCACAACCCTGTTGCGATAGGGAAAGAGAGAAACTCAGAATATCAGATAAATGGGCCCGTAAGGGATCAATCGATTTCTCTCCACACCATTTAACAAATTTGCCCCACCTACCAGAATAGACAGATTTGGTGGAGTGTCTTCTGGCTGATAATAGAACATCCACCACTTCCGGTGGGAAAGAGAACTTAGGTTGCCCCATTCAATCTCAAGGCATGAAGGTGCGGGCTCTGGGGGAGGAGGGGGGGGGGGTGTAGAACCTGCCCCTGCGACTGCAAGAGAATGTGTGCCCTAAGAGCGAGACAGAGCGGAGGGTGCAATGAGAGGCAAAGGAGGTCTGTGTACCACACACTTCACAGACAATCTAGGGCGATCAATATGACTTGGGCCCGGTTTTGGCGAATCTTCTTCAGAACTCAAGGAATCGACGGTATGGGGGGAAACACGTAAAGAAGCTATGAGCCCCAATCCAACTGAAATGTGTCCCCCGGCGTCAAATATTGGAGACTGCAGAACGACGGGCAGTGTGCGTTCTCGTGAGAGGCAAATAGGTCCCACTGAGGAAACGGCCACATCCTGAAAATGTGAAGGACCACCCCCGGATGGAGATGCCACTTGTGATCGGCCTAATACTGCTGACAGACTGTCCGCACGCACATTCAGTTCTGCGACCAGATGATTTGCGCTCACGCAAATGTGATTGTCCTGAATCCAGGACCAGAGTTGCAGAGAATCTCTGCAGAGAAGATACGACCCTACTCCTCCCGGTTTGTTGATGTACCCCATTGTGGTGGTGTTGTCCGTTAGGACCTGAACCGACTGACCGCGAAGGGAAGGAAGGCCTTGAGAGCCCAACGTATTGCCCGCAATTCCAAAAGATTGAATCGAAACAATCTTTCCTCTGGAGACCAAAGACCTTTGACCTCAAGATGATCTCCCCACCCTAGAGTGGAGGCATCTATTATCACTGTGGCCACCGGAGGAGGGTGAAACGGCTTCCCTTGAGACAGGTTGCCTGGAACAACACCGTAGCAGATCCGCTGCAGTGTCTATGGAGATTCCGACCACCCCCTCGAGATCTCCATAGTGTTGAAATCACTGCTTGCGGAGGCACCACTGGAGGGCCCTCATAGGCCAGAGTGCATGGTTGACCAACAGTATGTAGGAAGCAAACAGACCGAGCAGGTGCAAGACCTTCAGGACTGGAACAGTCGCTCCATTCTGAAAATGTGGAATATGGTTTCCGGGCCCATCACAGCACCGAATTAGCGATAATTACAGCCACGGAGGAGCTTAGGCAAACTCTTCACAGAGGGGGGAGCGCCGCCCTCATCCGGTTAGATCTCTCAGCGGCATGTGACACGGTCAACCACGATGTGTTGGTTGAGCGCCTTGCTTCGCTGGGAATCAGGGATAAAGCGCTCCTCTTGCTCAGTTCCTTTCTGACTAATAGATCACAGATGGTGGCTCACGATGCATTTGTTTCCCCGGCTTTCTCACTCCCATGTGGAGTCCCACAGGGTTCATCGTTGAGCCCCTCCCTTTTTAACCTGTACGTCACTCCCCTGGCTAAGCTAATAAGAAACTACGGTTTTACCCTTGTGTCTTATGCGGATGACACGTAGATAATAGTGTCAAACAACAGCTCGTCCACTGATACTGCATCCCGCTTCAAAGACTGCATGAGCCACATAGGAAAATGGATGCAGGATAACTGTTTAAAGCTCAACTCATCAAAAACGGAAGTCATGCTCTTTGGCAACCCGTCCCTAATCTGGTCAGACAGCTGGTGGCCGAATCATATGGGTCCCCTTCCGACACCTGCAAACAAAGTAAAAAAAACCTTGGAGTTTTCTTTGACACTTACCTGTCCTTCGAAACCCAGATCAATCACACTACAGCAGCTTGCTTTTTCATTCTCAAAATTATGAAAAAAGTACTTCCGTTTATTCCATTTGAGCTAAGAAAAACAGTGGTCACAGCGCTAATTGCATCCAGGCTGGACTAATGCAAAGCCCTTTTTACCAGTGTGAGTAAGCGCAGCTTACACAAACTTCAGATGACTCAAAAAGCTACAGCTAGAGTGCGGTTTGGGCTCACTCGCTAGGACTCAGTCTCCAGGGCTCTCACAGAGCTACACTGGTTGCCCATCAGCAAACGTATTCATTTCAAAGCGTTATGTATTGCGCTAAAAGCCAGACACAGCCTTGGTCCGTGGCAACTGTCGCAGTTTTTCAAACCCTACACTCGAGCTAGATCACTTAGATCATTAGACATTGGCAATCTTATCATCCCCAAGGCACACAGAGTAAAATGAGGAGGAAAAAGCTTTGCCTACACCACTGCTAAACTCTGGAATTCTCTGCCTATTTCCCTAAAAAAGAATCCAATCTGCTTAAATTCAGGAAGCGCTTAAAAACTTGGCTATATTAGCGCACCTCCACTGTATTACCTTTGCTCACATGCTCATTTAAGCGCCTAGACACCTCCGGGTATATGCAGCGCTATACAAATTCTTCATTTAATTTCAGAGCCTGGATGTCTTGAATCCTCTGTGGAGGCGGGAAGTCACGACTTACAGTAGTGTACAGTACTACTCCTATAAACAGGTTGCACTGAGAGGGCACCAGGTGAGATTTGGGTACATTTATCGAAAACCTTAACTTGAACAACAGTTGTGTTACCGGCAAATGATGCAGCATCATCTCTGGCAACTATGGTTTGAGCAGCTAGTCGTCCAGATAGGGAAAGACAGGTATCCGCGACCTCCTGTGCGAAGACCCGTGGTGCAAAAGTAAGGCCGAATGAAAGGACCGCAAACTGGTAATGTTGAGACCCCACCGTAAAACGGAGATACCTCTGATGCGACTTCAAGATGGGAATGTGAAAATAGGCATCCTGTAAATTGATAGACACCATCCAGTCTTCCTTTTCCAGCGCAAGAAGAACCTGAGCCAGGGTCAACATTTTGAATTTCTCCTGTTTGAGGTAAAAATTAAAAACCCTGAGTTCGATGACCGGCCGTAAATGACAGTCCTTTTTGGGTATCAGGAAGTACTGAGAGTAGCACCCCTGACCCCTTTCCTGCTTCAGAACCACCTCGATTGCACCCTTTTGAAGCAATGACAGACCCTCCTGCTTGAGAAGCAGAAGCTGGTCTTCCAAGCAAAACCCCCGACGGGGAGGGAAAGGAGGGGGCATCTACCGGAAGGGTAGGGCATACCCATTCTCTATGATGTTCAAAACCCAGAGATCTGTAGTAACAGACCTCCAATGCTGTAGAAAATGTGACACCCGTCCTCCCACTGGACAAGCATGCTCTAGGATGGTAGAGCTAGAGCTGCTTCCCCTGCAACAACTGCTGGAGAGGCAGAAGAGGAGGAGGAGGAGGAGGATACTTGTTGTCGTGCAGCACCCCGCAAACAACCTCTGCCCTTTCGCCTATAGGACCTGTACAAGGGATTTGCCTGCTGCTGCTGCTGTTGCCTGGCACGAAAGGACAAGTTTCTTGCAAAGAGCTAAAACTTGTGGAACTGCCCAAAGCTCCTGCGTCGAGTCTGAAGCCCCAAAGACCTTGCCGTAGCTTTGCTGTCCTTAAAGTGCTGCAGCGCCGAATCCACTGTAGCACCGAAAAAGCGTCACCCATCAAAGGGCAAATCCAGCAGAGTAGCCTGGACATCACGCGAGAATCCTAAACCACGCAAACAGGCGTGCCTCCTGGTTGCCACAGACTATCCCACTGCTCTGGCTACAGAGTTGGCTGTGTCCAGACCCGATTGGATCACTTGGCGGGCAGCAGCTTGGGCATCTGATAACACCTCAGAGAAATGCCCTTGTATCTCCTCAGGCAACATTGGGACAGCCTCCTTGGCTGAGTCCATGAGGGCATGGATGTAACGACCCAAAAGACATGTGGCATTTGTGGACTTAAGGGCCATACTCCCCAATGAGAAAATCTTTTTTGCCGATTGCTTCATGCACTTTGAGTCCCTATCAGCAGGTGTAGATGGGAAGGAAAAACACACAAGATGATGGACGGAATGCTGCACATTGGCAAACATTCACCCCCAGTCACAGATCTGGGTTTAATCCATCGTTATTTTGCTTCACCACGCCACCCCAGTTCAGACATAGCCATATGCAAATCAGTCTTGACCCTGTGCCTCATGGGAACAGTCCAGACCGAACTGCCAAGCCATGTCTTCCCCAGATCTGACACTGGGGGTGAATGTTTGCCAATGTGCAGCATTCCGTCCATCATCTTGTGTGTTTTGCATTTCGCCCTAAGTGGGAAGGGTATGCCCAGACGTGGGTCCCGTGCTCACTACGCCACTGGAGTCAAGCTATCCTGGCTGATGAGGGCTGAAAGCCCGAAACCAGTCCTAGGATGCTTGATTCCGGTCCAGGGAAGACATGGCTTGGCAGTTCGGTCTGGACTGTTCCCATGAGGCACAGGGTCAAGACTGATTTGCATATGGCTATGTCTGAACTGGGGTGGCGTGGTGAAGCAAAATAACGATGGATTAAACCCAGATCTGTGACTGGGGGTGAATGTTTGCCAATGTGCAGCATTCCGTCCATCATCTTGTGTGTTTTGCATTTCGCCCTAAGTGGGAAGGGTATGCCCAGACGTGGGTCCCGTGCTCACTACGCCACTGGAGTCAAGCTATCCTGGCTGATGAGGGCTGAAAGCCCGAAACCGGTCCTAGGATGCTTGATTCCGGTCCAGGGAAGACATGGCTTGGCAGTTCGGTCTGGACTGTTCCCATGAGGCACAGGGTCAAGACTGATTTGCATATGGCTATGTCTGAACTGGGGTGGCGTGGTGAAGCAAAATAACGATGTATTAAACCCAGATCTGTGACTGGGGGTGAATGTTTGCCAATGTGCAGCATTCCGTCCATCATCGTGTGTTTTGCATTTCGCCCTAAGTGGGAAGGGTATGCCCAGACGTGGGTCCCGTGCTCACTACTCCACTGGAGTCAAGCTATCCTGGCTGATGAGGGCTGAAAGCCCGAAACCGGTCCTAGGATGCTTGATTCCGGTCCAGGGAAGACATGGCTTGGTAGTTCGGTCTGGACTGGACTGTTCCCATGAGGCACAGGGTCAAGACTGATTTGCATATGGCTATGTCTGAACTGGGGTGGCGAAGCAAAATAACGATGGATTAAACCCAGATCTGTGACTGGGGGTGAATGTTTGCCAATGTGCAGCATTCCGTCCATCATCTTGTGTGTTTTGTAGATGGGAAGGAACCTGCTGACAGCCTTGAAGAGCACGAAGCATGGACCACCAAGCTTTCCAGCGAAGGATGGGTGGACAGAAATGCAGGATCCACAGGAGCCACCTTGTATCTCCTTGCCACGATCCTGGAAACCACTGGTGTACATTGGCTTCTGCCAGACATCCAGAATGGGCTCTGCCAACGCCTCATTGAAAGGAAGCAAAGTTTCTGACACAGAGGAAGAGGAATGAAGAACCTCCGTAAGAATATTTGATTTTAACTCCGCTGTAGGAAGAGAGCTCCAAGAGGTCCGCAGACTTTTTATTCACAGCGTTATATGTGCTCACTTCCGGTGTCGGCAGGCCCTTCGGTGATGTAAGCTCTCACTCAGGAGAGGTATCCAGGTGACTAGCCTCCTGCAAACCCTCAAAATCCAGGTCAGGATCCAAGATCTCTCCTTCCTCAGCCCCTCCATGTTCTTCCTGGTATTCTTCCTCCAACAGCCTTTGAGCCTCTCTCTGAGATCTCATCCTCTGAACCTGCGTCGGCGGCACCAGTGACTTGGGATCAGCGTCAAAGGGAGGTCCAAGGGAACAGGAGTCAAAGCCTGCTGAGGTCGAGTCGGCACTGGGTCGGAACCAGATGACGCCAAGGACAAACCATCTAAAGGAGCTCGACCCTCCAAAGACTGCAACAGCGTCGATAACCTCGGTGTAGGAAGAGGCAAACTCCCTGCAGCCATAGGCATAAAAGGCATGAGCGGTGCCTGGGAAAAGTGAGGTGGGAAACCTCCTAGGGAATATGCCAACGGGCGCACCATTAGGGTTCGCAGCTCTGCAAAACATGTCAAACATTGCATTTAAAAAATGCGATGGATCCGATCCCGGAGCAGGGAAAGCGGGATATGTCGGATCCGGTATCACAGGTTCTGGAGCCGTTCAAGGAGGCATCAAGTTGGCTCTGGTTGCGGCGCCGGAGACCCCGGAGTGAGAGGGGAAGTAGTTGACTTCGGCAACGGTGGAGGCGTTGCATCTCTCAGAGCCGGTGGAGTCACTACCCTCGGAGCCGGAAATGGGGCTGGAGTCACCCCTGGTGAAGGAGTTGGAGAGATCTCATCCTTGTGATGAAGTCTGGGGCTTGGAGACACCAACTTTGGAGTCGCATCCTTCGAACAGTGACCCCGAGAACCATGGCACCGCTTCTTCTTGTGATTCTTAGAAGACCACGAAGCTTGTGGAGTCGGCGACTTTGAGCGGGTCCGAGACCTCCTGCGACCCCTCTTCTGCTTCTTTTTGGCCTTGGCAATGAATAACTTGGCCTCCCTCTCCTTAAGCGTCTTTGGATTCATGCCCTTGCACAAAGTGCATGTCCCAACGTCATGATCAGATGAGAGGCACCATAAACAGTCTTCATGGGGGTCAGTGATGGACATATGCCCCTCCCCCACATTCTCTGCATGGCTTGAAACCCGACTTCCTCGGAGTAGTCATTTTCTACGGCTACAAAGTCGCGACAACAGCAACAAAGAAACTCCCAGAAATGGAGAGCCTGGGGAAAAAACGTTATGAGTCGATGGCACGGATTAAAGAGAACTGACGTCAGCACGCCGACGAGGTATTCCTATGGATCCAATGATGTCACGCGGAGTCGCGTGCGGAGCCGTTCCAATGTGATGTCAACGTAGGAGAGCTGAGGAGAAAAGTTTCAGTGGAATGCTGCACATAGCTAGACAGGATGCGCAGGAAGTGCACTATAGGGGAGGATAATGATACTGTTTTGCCCAAGATTTCCCAGAAAAGAGATTATTGGAGGTAGCAAAACCCCCAACTCAATGCACAAACGCATCTGCTCCTGCCTCCATTTGTGGTCCAAGGGTGGCCCTTAGCATATCTGGGTAGTCTTCTTTAACAACAAGTGGACTACTACAGACATGGAGTTTGTCTAGGGCTGTCCAGCTTGATGATACGAAGGGAAATGAGTCTCATAGGGGAGGGTTGAACAAAAGCATAGACACCCCATGTCAGGAAATCTGGGATACTTAGGTGGGTGGATACACTAGGCTAGAAGGAAAGGGGTAACCCCAAATTGTACGGAAAACAACACTGTATTTCTTATGTTTCAGAGGTAAAGGAATGCTTTGACTGGGCACAAATTAAAACTGAGCACGATCCTGCACATTCCGGAGCCGCAATGGGGCACCTCCATGCTGATGGATATGAACTGGCAGTGCGGCGAGTTTTCCTACACTCAGCTCATCCCCAGAAGATTCCCTCGTAACCATACACACCCTGACCCTGGTCATTCCCGGAGAAGAACTATCGGATTTGTACTAGCACGCTAAGGAAAAAGACAACCTTGCAGCATCAGGCCAGTGAAAAAAACTGCAGATTATTTTGGCTGTGCTCAGTACAATGACATTCCAGAAGAATTCAGACTGTTCTTGGACTCACAAGTATCAGCGGGAGCATCCATACCTTTCTTCACTGTGCAATCGAAAGCTAATGTCCGCTGGCTCCAAATAACCAGGTGGGAAATGGTTAAAATGATGAACAGCACTGAGCTCTGCCTTAATTCGGTCAAAGAAGAACTGAGAGCAATCTGCCTCATGGTGATGCAGCATCGGTATGTGTGAGACTTAATGACCGCGATGGAGGGAGGGGTGTGTGCCAAAATTGGTGCGTCCTGCTGCACGTTTATCCCAGGGAATGACATGGATAATGGGACATTGACTTTTGTCATCAAAGCACTGCACCATTTACAAAGAGACATGCGTGATGAGGGAGGTGCCCCTGAGCAGGAGTGGTTCTAGAATTGGTTCTCCTGACTCCCCTGGTGGATTTCCGGTCTGTGCTCATCCCTGTTGTCAGTTTTCCTTGTGTTCTTGTTTTTGTGTGGTTCAGTGCAATTGGGGATTTCCTGCTGTAAAAACGCAGTCCTCAGATCAGGTAGAATGCAAGTAACTAGGAAAGTAGTAACTGTCAAAAACGAAAAACAGGCCCGATAAAGTTACTGTCATGAAGTATGGGTTAGATCGGAGGTACTCAAAGTACGGCCCGCGGGCTACTTGCGGCCCGCCAGACCTCTCCTTGCGGCCCCCATGGAAAACAACAGCAGTCACGGACTTGGAGCCATTACTGCTGTTGTGATTCCTCGGGGGCCGCATTTGCCGAGAAAAGGTCAAAGGGGCATGCGCAGACAATTAGTGTCTCGCATGCTCACCTGCGGCCCCGCACTCATCTGCCACTGTGACGTCATAGGCTTGCGTCGCGGCAGGTGAGGCTTTTAAAAGAAGGCACGCAAGTTGCTGCCTTTCTCTACCTGCCCTTATCCTCACCTACCTACCTCGGACTCACCCCAGCGCCGGCAGAAGCAGTGTGTGCCCAACTGAAACGGAGCTGAGATTCACTGCCCCGTGGCACCAATTGCCGCCTCTCCTCGCCTCAGAAAGCAGTAAGTGTATGCCAATGCCATCATTGTTATTGCTGGTCCCCCATATTTTGTGGTTCTCTGTTTTTAGACCTTGTTAATGCACCGACACAAAATGTGAAGATATCCTTCGGGGTTTTCGAGGGGGCTAAAAATCTTTTATGCATGTATTTCTTTTCGATTTATTGCGAGGTTTTGCATATTTATTTAGGTGCATGCGACAGTAGATGGCGCGGTTGCCGCATTCTGTTACCAATTGTGTGTTAATCATCGGCTGAAATTTGCTTTTTATGCGAGTTTGTTCTCCCAGAGTTAACAGACAGGGCTTTTGGTGGTCCAGGTGCTGGCTATGTTCCGAGAAACATAGCCAGGTGACTTGGAATTCCTTACCACATCAGGGCTCAACCGCCAGATGGTCTTTACAAAGCAGAACGGGAATCTCTGTTCTAGGTTTAAATATCCATATCTGCAGGTGAATGCCGCTGCTTCGTGGACTTAAATTACAATAAGTGTTGGTTTTCAACACAATTAAAGTGTGAGATTTTAAACCTGTGCAGTCATCACACACCTACGGCCTTGAGCACTGCAAGACAGAAAGGGAGACTGGTGTATTCCACTCTTTTCCTGTTCAGCATACCAGTCACTACTGCCCCATGTCTGCCTCTCTCCCAGGTTTGGCTGCCCATCTGATTCAGCAAACTAGACCCCCCCCCCCCCCCAAGGATAACTACCCAGAATGCACCATCAGCACCTGTCTAACTCCCTTACAGTCCCATTCCCCTCCACCCACTTCCTGTTCAGCAAACCACACACCCACAGATACCAACCCACAAGGCACATTCAGAGCCTGTCTGGCTCCCTTACCTCACCCCATCTTCTTCCTGTCCCGCGAACCAGACACGGACGGTCAACTACCCACAGGACGAAGCATTTTGTCAAAGAGTATTATATTCATAAGGTTCTTTGCGTCCATTCATTCAGTCTTCAGAGTGCATTTTTGCTTGTCTTGGGGTCTTTCCTTTCCCCTTCACCAGGGGTTTGACGCGCTTTTAAAGCTACATAAAGTACTTACAAGTAACAAACACCTTGTGATGTTTTGGTTAAGCTCATCACGTTCAATCAGGAACACAGCAACAGCTAAAAGTAAAATGCCTTACAGTTACACTAAGCACCACATTGTTCCTTCATGAGACAAATAACAGCCGAAAGCAGCTTAAAGAGAGTCTCTGGATACAAACTCACAAATCGGAGTCACTTCGCTTGTTCCTACACAATGCAATATCCTGTAAGTGGAGGAAGAAACAAATCCGCTAAAAATAACTTGATACCTTCGGTGCAAGGCAAGCAGATTAGAAATGAATTGTTTTTTTAAGTGCCCCAATTATAGCCAGGTGTTGGCAAAGTGGTGCTACCGATTAAATCTGTATTTATGAATACACACATTCCACAGGTCTTTGGAAAGCTAAACGCTAAGTAAATTTAGGCAATCGCTTCTGTCAGTCAAATATATGCTGCCTTTCATACATGCCCATAGACCCGATTCAGGCAGGAGACTCACCATTTTTCAACTCAACAGCAGCACAAAGTATTTGATGTAATTACAAATTGGCTGGTTTTAGTTCTTTCACAGTTTCATCATTTCAGAACTGAAGCATTTTCAATTTTATATATTACATACAACAAAGCCATAGTTGTTGCTTATTTATCTTATGCAACTAACAACTATCGGGGTCTCCATTTTCGCCCTCAGGGTGGAAAAAAAATCTCATCTTAGTAGCAGCATCACTGCTCAAAGATTCTGATATAATTTCAAATAGACTGGTTTTAGTTCTTTCACAGTCATCTTTTCAGAACTGAAGCATTTTCAATATTATAATTTATATACAACAAAGCCATAGTTGTTGCTTATTTATCTTATGCAACTAACAACCATTAGCAAAACCAATAGTCCTGACTTGTTGCAGGTATAATGTTACTGGTTGTATCTGATACATCTGGATACAATGACAAACTAAATACCAGTAGGGTGGCACAGATTTTTAGTTTACATGTTTTTAAGCCATGCCCTTAATTTAATCGGTCATGGCCCTTTGAGAGAACCCCCAGGTTTTTCATCCCACTGAAAGCCCTGTAACCAGGCGATCCGTGTCAGTTATGTGTATATATCGCCATAGTTCGATCTAAAAAATCTATTTTGAGGTTCTGTTGCGTGTCTGTTTATAGTAGAGAAATACTGCTATTTGACGAGTAGTTGTGGAAGTGATGCTTTTTTCAGAAGTGTATAAGGATTTTTTTTTTTTTACTAAGGTCATAGTTCACATTTTGTTTATTTTCAGCGTCTCTACTGTCCCCTACATTATTTCTTTGTTTATTCAGAGCCCAGATTTGGAGCTATTGTTTGAGCATTCATTATATTGCACTTATCAAGCAGGATGTAGGCCCCATTAAGAGTCTGGGGTGTCTCTTCCCTCAGTGTCTTTCCCGATACACCTCCATTCTCCCTTTGAAGGAGACCAGGGGATCCCATGGGTGGGTGCAGAGCGTGTCTTCTTGGCCCTGTTGCTCTGCATACCAGGGCTTTAAGTGGGATGAAAAAAGTGAGGGGTCCCTGAAAGCTGTGGTGGCTATATAATTAAGCAGTGTCGTTCCTGGGTTAGCACTGCTTTGGGTTACTGAGCGCCGCAGGGGGGTGCACCTTGGGTGGATCTTGGGCGTTCACATGCAACCACCCAAGGTTTCTGATGCTAAACCCTATTTACTAAATAAAGTAGACCGGGTTTAGCATCAGAAAACTTTGTCCTTTTGAAGTAGGCAAAACGAAGGAGAAATGCTTTCATTTCTCCTTCCTTTTCCGACTTTGCATGTGGGATGCACTTTACAGCACAGATACAAAGAGGGAAAAGGGTTAAAGTCAGTTTATGCATAGTCTTTTGTACTGGAAGGGTATCACCACAGTACAAAACCTATGGTAGATTCACAGACACCCTTGCACTATGGCGCAAATGTGTCTCTCTGGCACACGGCTGGTGATTTCAGCGCTGGTGCTAGGTAAAGGGGAGGAGAGTGCCATATTTCTGTAAATATGGCACTCTTCTCCTCTCTCCTTTTCACGCAGCGCATTTGCTGCACTGCGCTGCATGAATAAGTGGTCAATCTGGCACATAGTTTCACTTCTGCAGAGGAATTTTGCAGGGAAGTAACACCTCTTCCTCAGCGACTGCCAGAGGGCAGGACTCTCTGCCCCAACGACTGCCAGAGTGCAGGGCCCTCTCTACCATATGTGGCCTGCCAGGGCCTCTAGTCTTCAGTTCACTATTGCAAGTGGCAGGATATTTTGCTTAGCTACTACTTCACCTGTCTGGGTAATATGGAAAGGCATTTGAGGAAGTGGATGCACTGTACAAATGTAAACTTAATTTATTGAGAAAGGGTGGTCATGTTATTTCTTACTTCATTTCACTAATGCTCTCAAGTAGGGATGGCTGTACATGAGAAATGTGATACCAAGATGTTTCATTTGTGAAGCACTAATATCTAATTATAAGCTTAAATGCACGAATAAATCTAAATATGTGCACATAGGGCACTGTCAAAACATGCATTGAGAAGTAAACACTCAATATTGACATTTACATTTAACACAAATTTTATTTTCAGACGTGTTTCCCCCCCCAAATAGCAGTTCTCCAGTGTCACCTCGTTGGTTTGTGCAGAGCTCTGTATTTAAGACGGGGTCGTGCCAACGGTCGTGAACACAACTCCTGTTTTCCTGCAGTGTTCATAAGGAACCCAAAAGAAATGGCATACAGCCCGGTAACAAAGTCTTGCAAAAGACCCAGATCCATTCAGAGTGAACACAGGGTGTTCCAGGCTTCGTGGGAAGAATAATATCTTTTTGTGGAATGTCCAAAAGATAAAGCTACTTGTCTCCTTTGCAAAGAAAAGGTTAATGTGCTCAAAAGATATAACCTGGAGCAGCACTATAAAACACGACATTCTGACTTCACAGAAAATTTTCCAATGTCCTCAAAACCGCGTTCTGTGAAGGTGGCATCACTAAAGCAAGCCCTTCTATCCCAACAAAAGCTCTTTCTGTGCCAGATGAAAGAATCTGAGGCTGTAACCAAGGCATCCTTCCAAATGTGCTACTTGCTTGCAAAACATAAAAAGCCATTTACAGAAGCAGAGCTGGTTAAGAAGTGTTTTCTCTCGGCAGCAGACATTTTATTTGCCAACTATCCTAATAAATCCAACATTATGAAGGAAATAGGTGCCTTACAACTGTCAGATTCCACATGCACACGTAGAATCGAGTCAATGGGTGACAATGTTCTAGCACAGGTCATCAATGCTGTCAAGCTGTCCCCTTTCTTTAGCATTGCTGTTGATGAGTCAACAGATGTAGGTAATGTGGCTCAGTTAATGATTTGGGTGAGGTATTTGGAACAAGAAATCATTCCAAAGGAACAGCTCCTCTGCCTTTTGCCATTGCATGGTCACACAAGAGGAGAGGATGTATTGACCAGCATGTGTAATTTCTTTGAATCTCATCACCTGCCATTGAACAATCTTGTAAGTATCACTACAGATGGGGCACCCTCCATGATTGGACATGAGAAGGGCTTTGTATCTCTGTTAAGAAAAAAACTTCAATCATCCACTTTAATTGATTATCATTGCATAATCCATCAGGAAGCATTATGCGCGAAAATAAAACAAGGACAACTAAATGATGTTATGAAGCAAGTCGTGAGAATTGTTAATTTTATTCGAGCAAAAGCACTCAACCACAGACTTTTTAAATTATTGCTGAGGGATGCCGAAAGTGAATATGCAGACCTGTTGTTGCATACTGAAGTTAGGTGGTTGAGCAAAGGTAGAGTGCTAGAAAGATTTATTACTTTGCTTCCAGAAATTGAACAATTTGTAATCAGTCGAGGGCAGTCCTTCCCAGAATTATATGACTTGCAATGGCTCACCATGCTCCATTTTCTGTGTGACATCTTCTCACATTTCAACACTCTCAATCTGGCACTTCAAGGTAGACAGAAACTTGTGTCCTCAATGATGAGTGCCATATACTCCTTCGAAAGTAAACTCGAGCTGTTCCGAGAGCAGATGAACGATGGTGATCTCACACACTTTCCTAAGTTGCAGGCTTTAACACAGAGGGTTGAAAAAGCTCAGGAAATGTTGTTCAGTCTCAATCTGTGTGCGTATCTGGAGGAAATGTCTGGGGACATTAAGAGGCGATTCTCTCAGTTTAGAGTTCTCACCCCACTTTTCAGGCTTGTAGAAAATCCATGGATGGTTAGTGCAAGAAATCTTGAAGCTGTTGAACTTCTTGGTTTGAAGAGGGCACAAGCTGAGATGGAACTAATTGACATGCAATACAGCTCTGTGCTCGAGTCCTCTTTCTTGGGGAAGGAACCAGAAGATTTCTGGCAAAGTGTGCCATCTGAAAAATTCCCTCTTCTTTTTACCTTGGCACAGAGAATACTTTGCATGTTTGGCTCCACATATGTATGCGAGTGTTCCTTTTCTACAATGGGTGTTCTAAAAAATAAACTGAGAAACAAACTGACTGATGCACATCTGGATCACCTCCTGAGACTTGCACTTTCTGAAAAGGTTCCAGAGTACAAGACATTAATTGCGGACATGAAGTGTAAAATTAGTGCATAAACTCTGTGCCTTGGAAAAGACTTTTCCCCATTACATTTGCATTTGTACTTGCTATTCTACTTTCACTAAAGGCCTTCAAATAAAAATGTATTATCAAAATGTGCTCTTTGTAGTTGCATCTGATTTTGAAATACAGCATTGTCGCATTGTCTGTTTTGAAACTGTTTTTTTTTTACTCTAGCTCCGCCCCCACTGATCCTGCCCCCACTGACCCCACCCCTACCAGTGCGGCCCTCGGCCACAAACCACACTGTAATTTTGGCCCCCCGACAGAAAGTTTGTGAGTACCCATGGGTTAGATAGTGTAGCTGAAAATTCAACTAAAGGGAAGAATGTTAATATTGAAAAAGTCACTGAAAAATAAAGATATATTCATGTATAAAAACCAAGTCTCATCTTTATTGACTAATTCGCCCATTATGAACTCCACGTCAACTCTGACTCAGAAATACATACTACAGAGATCTTTTTTGGCAGACCGTCTTTCATTTGAATTACTGTCTGGCTTCCGTCTTCATCATGTCTCGGGACACCTTTTATTTCATTTGACTTTCGGATGTCCCTGGACTCTAGACGTGTTTTTTTAAATTTATTTTTTTACAGTTTTATATAGCGCGAACTTGACCCGAATCGGGTTTCAGAGCGCTTTACATAGCACCAGTTGCATTACATGAGGACACATTCATTTATTTATTTATTTTTTGTTAGGCACGGGGAGATTAAGTGATTTGCCCAGAATCACAGGATGTTCAGCGTCATTGCCGAGACTCAAACCCAGTTCCCCAGATTCGAGGTCGACCGCCCTAGCCGTTAGGCCAACTCCTCTCCCAAAATTTTATGTAAACTCGGGCGCTCCTCCCCCTTTTTCCTCCCTGCCATCCTATTATACTGCGCCCTGAAGAAGGTGAGACCCACCAACTGGGGTCAGACACCAAAACGCGTGTCGGCGCTGGAGTCCTTTGGCTTTTATGTCTCCCCCAAGACTATTTTGTTGTGGCACTTACTGAAACTTCAAGATTAATTTTGTTAACAACTCGGATCATCGTATGAAAAGACACAATAATATTCAGGCACACTATGCCGTGTATTGGTTTGCGCCCCCTCCCTTCATGACACACTTAGCGGTAGAGCAGGGGCTAATGACACCTATACCGTTCGCAGGGTTCCTTGGTGCGGATAACACAACAGCTGGGGGAAAGAGGTCCACAGTCGCTTGCACTAATAACGCGTGGCGCGCTATAGCCAAACGGTCTCAAGCTCCCATGCTTTATTCCCGTTACTTCCCCTCAAAGACCAACCCAATCTGCTAGTCACGCAAGAAAACATCTGTAAGCGCATGTTCCTCCGGATAGGAGTTAATACCTGGGGAGACATGTACCACCAGGGTGAATTCAAAAGCGCAGCAGAGTTCTTTGGTGCCACCCCCCCACCACTATGGACCGCTTCCTCTACATTCGCTTGCGACAAGACATCCAGGCCGCTACACCTACGTTCCCGGAGGAACCACCCACACTGCTCCCACTGCACCGGACGATACATGCTGGGGCGTTGCATGCGGTGTCCCGTATATATAGGGCCACCATCGGGGCTGGGTCGCACAACACCCTGAAAGCAAAACAGGGGTGGGAAGTGGAACTAGGCCACCCAATCACGGAAGAAACCTGGGCATATTGTTGCCAACAAACTGAGCGCATCACTGCCAGCAGCAGATTTAGGATCATACACTTTAAATTCCTCCACAGAATGCACTATACCCCTGTGAAAATGCATAAATTCCACTTACGGGATAATGACAAATGTGACCGCTGTGGGCGGGAGGGAGCGGGGTTTTTGCACATTGCATGGGAGTGTGGGCCCATAGCGCGCCACTGGACAGAGGTGGGAGCGGCCCTGGGTGACATGGTTGGAGGGCAGCTTGGGCTTACACCTGAAATGGGACTCCTAGGATACCTCCCTGGGTACAAAGGCTGCGTCAAGCGTTTTCTGGCGATGGGCCTCCTCCTAGCCAAGCGTAAAATTGCATGCAGATGGGGGCAGGGCGCCCAAATTCAAGGTTTGGCTAGTAGACCTCACTTATTGCCAGGAGCAAAACAGTATATATGCCGAATTACTACCCACCCGCTCACGGCCCGCGATATCTGGGAACCTCTCACCACCTACCTGCTGCGGGCGACTGCCAGTGACACTGAGGTCAGCGCCGAACGGGTGTGAACCAGCTCACGACTTGAGACCGCTAGGCCCCTACCTAGTGGGGGTCGCCCTTTAGAAAAAAACTGCTGTGAAATGTTGTAGACCTTCCATGCCATTGCTAGATATAATGAATTGTGTCCTGCACCCTTCGCTTCATCACTCTCCGTCTTTATTTAATGCACTGTACCGAAATCTCCATGCAATGTATACGTAATGCCCACCATGTATTGTACCCGTTATGTCGTTGCTCAAAATGCCAATAAACAAATGTTAAAATAAAAAAAAAAAGACAATAATATGATGTTTAGATGTTACCACAATCAAACCACACAGCTTATTGTGGTTCTGGATAGTCAATATATTGTTATTAGACTATGTGGGGGAGATGTATGGATGTTGGGGGAGACTGAAGGACACGTGTGATGTTTTAGGTATGTGCGAATGATTGAGCATGTATTTGTCTGAGAGTATGAGTGTTGCACCTGGGATTTTCTTGATTGCATTTGCACATCATTAAATATTTATCATATGTGTATGTATTATGTTTTTTCGCTATTTTTGATAATTGCTATAATAAATTTGATATAGTTGTTTTCAAATAATATGGTTTAAGTTTGTTTGCGCCCTGCAATATGCCTGGCCCCATTGGCCTCTAGCACACTGTTTTGTCTATCTTAGGGGGATGTGACATTGCTGTTTCTTGTACTGTATCCATGACGCATAGCATTTTCCAAAAAGTTTTCAGGCAGTGGGGTTTTCTCTTGTTGATTATGGGGCTTTCGGGTCTGTGCTCATCGCTGTTGTCAGTTTTCATTGTGTTCTTGGTTTTGTGTGGTTCAGTGTAATTGGGGATTTCCTGCTGTACAAACGCAGTCCTCAAATCAGGTAGAATGCAAGTAAGTAGTAACTGTCAAAAACGAAAAACAGGCCCCCAATAAAGTTACTGTCATGAAGTATGGGTTAGATAGTGTAGGTGAAAATTCAACTAAAGGGGGGAATGTTAATATTGAAAAAGTCACTGAAAAATAACGATACATTCATGTGTAAAAACCAAGTCTCATTATGAACTCCATGTCAACTCTGACTCAGAAATACATAGGAAGGCGCTGAGACCCAGGCCCGAGGTCACTGATTGACAGGTCACAGGTAGCCGGCAGACAAACCTGCTAATAGGAAACCCCAGATCCATCCCACAGATAGGCACAGTGGCACCACAATGGTCCTGGGAGATTGATTCCAATAAAGCACACATGGCCAGAGGGGTACGCGTGTTCCCAAAACACCATAAAGTCAGAAACAACATGAAGTTAGGAACACATAGCCAATTAGGGCACAACACACACACTGCATGCAGTGATCACACGCTCTCCATGCCGGACACATTACCCACTGGTCGCATTGTGTCGACGCAAGGTCGAAGGCCCACCTGGATTCCTCATCAAATACATTAATTTATGTCTCGAAAGACAGTGGTTCACATTCCTTACCAAAAAGGATCACTGAAACTAATCTATGGCATTCAATAAATTGTTTTTTTTTAAAAACCAAAAAACCCCATGTCAGATCAATTTTAAGTTGACAGTCCTCAGACCCTATGCCTGTAACTGTTCTCCTAGACGTACTATTTGTTTAAACAAACTGTTGCTATTTTGCCAAACCCCTCCTGTCTCTTGTTCTTTCAAAGTATTTCATGTTCAAGCTACACAACTGCTGGCATAGGGTTTGCCAGCCAGATCAGAGGGCATGTATGTATTGGCCTAGATAGATTCATGGATACCAGTGCCAAGCTGTTCTAGGAAAACATATGTTTGCCAAACGCAACAATCCTATTCGATTCTTGGGCCGAAGGATTTGACAAAAACGAGTTCAGGTTCAACTAAGGCTTTCCGTAATGGGCTTCTTAGTGAGAAAATCCAGTTCACCAGGTGCTGGTCTAAGACATCTGGCTACCTGGCTGCTAACAGATAAGCAAGGACATGGTTTTAACTAGGTAGCCATCAGAGAATCTGTGAGGTAATCATGAAATGGAAACAAGGATTCAGATGTTGCATGAACAGGCTGTAGTTTCCGTCAACACATTTTAGTCTCAATGGATGGCTGCATAGTACTTCAACTGCCTTCCACACCACCACTGCACGAGGCACTTTCTTCCACTGGCGGCTCATGTGGCAAGCCAAGCTCCATCTCAACCGAGATATCAAGCCCACTGGTGTTGAGTAAATCAAGGTATAAGGCATAATCAGAATAATGAGGAGGAAAGCAAGGCAGTCCTCTCCTCATTATCAATATCCCCGCATGTATCCTTCTCTGGAACTGGGTCTGAATCCTGAGCCACAAAGAAAATACAGCCTCTGCTGATAGCCGCATCATGTTAGAGACACAAGGATGGAACCAGGGTGCACAATAACAAGTTGTCTCATAATGCAACATTGTTCAAGCTAAAGCAGTCTGTTTGGGATCAGACATGGGCTTTGAAGCCATGTCATACACTGGCACCACCAGGGTGGCAGGACCCAGCACGGATCACAGGGCTGAGGTGGAAGTCTGTGGTGGAGTCAGTACGGGACCAGTAAGGGGTCCTGTGAAAACATATGTAGCTGGGAGGGGCCTGCAGGCGATAGCCTGACTGAAGGCTGCTGAATTTCCATGAGGCCTGAAGGTACACCAGAGGGAGCTGGAAGTGCACTGAAAATTTGAAAGCCATGATCTGATGCAAAGTCGAAAAACAGACCAGGAAACTCTTGATTTCATCAGGACCTGCTGAGCAATTGGCTCTGTGGCCAGTTACCTTGGAGTGCAATTGACATTTTGACACCCTTGCACCTTCTGTTTGGGGTCATTGTGGAGATGGAACAGAGCCCTACTCTTGGTTTATGCTTGCGTGCAAATTTGGACTTACTGGAGGTCTTCAAACGGGAAGTGGAGTAATTGTGGTAACAATCCAGTAAACGTGACAAAGATCAGAACTGCAACTTTCAGCACGATCTAAGCAAAGGCCATGATGACTACATGTGCGGGCCAGTGACCAACATCTGCTTCCTGCAGTCACTGTACAGCTTGAGCCCTGTTTTGAGTTGGGACAGCACTCCCCAGCACACTTGAAAAGTTTGAATGGTTGGAAAACCACTGAAATAGAGAATGGAGCTCCGGATCTGCGTCATAAGACACAGAAAGAAAGGGACTGACCGGTTCAGAAACCTCACAACTGTCAGGTATTTGAACAGTGAAGGTTAGTCTGGTAGACCAAGAAAGGCTGACAAATCTGAAAAATAACCTTGAGCTGTTCCCAGTGCAAAGCCTTGCCTAGCTAATGAAAGTGCAAAGCAAAACCCATCCAACAGACACGTCTTAAGAGGTTAAGTGCTCTCACCTGGGTACCATGATACAAAACTGTTTCATATTCAGATTACAGAGATTTCATAGAGGGGAAACGCTCCAACAGAATGACGTCCACCACCTCCTGTGGTAGTTGAAAAGAACTGATTGCTCCGCTCTGTATCCAGGTATGAAGGGGGAGGCAGTGGAGGTTGTGGTGCAGAACTGGCCCACCAGTCCACCCTATGCGAAACAAGGAGGAGTAGGACACAGATACAAGTTTAACAGTTATGCTTACCAACCCCCCTGCAGCCAGTTTGGGGCAACCAGAATATTCTGATGGACACTAACTGTAGATTATTCTCTTAGCGAACACCCCCAGACATCAGACAGAATCTGGAGATTTCTCAGCAACTTCCTTGCGCACTGGTAGGTGGCGTCAAGCAGCTGTCCCACTCCAGAAGCAACACCCGGTCACAATATAACTGCCACCTCCACGTGTCATCAGTTCCATAGATCCTTTCTTTCCACACCTTCGGTCGCAGATCAGCAACTCGCTCCCTCTTTCACTTGACAGAAAACATTTTACAGACAACACCTTTGCCACACTTCGAGGTGGCAAAGGGAATCTTTCAGCAATGGGAGAACACAGGCCCAATCTTTTCCAACTGTCGAGAATGCGCAGTGTCAAAACCTGGAATTCTCAAGGCTATTCTCCCTCGGAGATGCTTCTCAGCTGGACTGGAGTTTGGGACTCCTGTATGTCGTCCCGCCTCTACCTTTCCTGCCAAAAGTTCTGAAGAACATCAAGAACGTCCATGTCATCCTAGTAGTTTTGGATTCGGCCATGGGAGCATGGTACCCAGAACTTCTGGCAAAGAGGATCTGTCCTCCAAACCAGATGTCTCTTTAAGATGATCTCCTCTTTTAGCAGCACAGAAGGGTCCTGTACCTAAACCTGGTCAACTTAACACCTTTATGCTTTGAGATAGAGAAGAGACAGTGGACTTTTGACCTTCCTCCTGAGGCAATAAATGTAATTCTGGCACCCAGGCGTCCCTCCAAGACCACTGGGAGAAGTTTGCTGTTTGGTATTCTTTTAGGCATATCCAACACTTAGAAGGCAAGGTGTCGGTTTTTTCCCCCTTGTTGCTAGCCCAGCAAGGCCTTGCTGTGGTAACAGTTAAAGGTTATTTATCGGCTTTTTGGCCTTTTCTACAGTTGCCTGATCAGCCATCTTTGTTTATGCCACCTGCTGTGATATGATTTCTGAAACGACTGGCCCATATGTTCCCGCTAACACCCTTTGTAATGCCCCAGTAGTATCTCAAACAGGTTCATACATTCCTAATGTGCACTCCATTCAGGCCCATGAACAGCTGCTCCCGGAGATTGCTCACATCAAAAAGTGTTCATCTTTGCAATAACATCAGTTCACATTGCGCAGTCCATTATCATGCTGACTTTCTTCACTCCTCATCCGTCCAAGGAAGAAGACAGACACCCATCTCCTAGACCTTAAGAGGGCTTGAAGTATCTACATTGACTACACCAAGGATCACCAGATGGATGATGAGCTGTTTGTGGGTTTCGCAGGGGTGAAGAAAGGAAGAGCAGGACATGAAACAGACCATCTCTAGATGGATTGTTCTTTGTATAAAGATCTCCTAGGGTCTGGCCAAGAAAAAGCCTTCAGATGGCTTGTGGGCTTATTCCACTGGAGCCCAACCAGCAATCACACCACTAGTGCACAAAGTGCCTGTTTGACATCTGCGAGACAGCAATATGGGTGCCAGTCCACATATTAAGGAAGCTCTAGTGCCTGGATAGACAGTCACAATGGGAGGGGCACTTTGCCCATTTGGTCCTACAGGCCTTTCTGGTCTGAGCCATTCCACAGATCAACCACCTGGTATGGTACTGCTTTGGTCTGATCTATTCACAAGGGGCTGAATCTGTGGTTAGAAGTATCCATCAAAGAACAAGTTAGTTACCTTCGGTACCGCTCTTTCTGTTGGACACTCTTAACTGCAGATTCCTCACCGACTCGTCCTCCTTTCAGTTCTGTGGCATGGACTCATCTATAGTCCATATTAAAAAAGATTCCAACTTGGAGATCGGCACACTGGCACAATTTGGATTCCTTAGGATTCAGCACAGCCTGACAGCACAGAATGGTATTAAAAAGAAACTGACAGAGATGCCGGTTATATTGTAGCCCGATGTCACTTCGAGGTGGGATGGAGCTGAAGCAGAGCTGCATGATTTCTCCCACCTGCACATGAGGGAATTGCTGAAAAAAACCTTTTGATCATGTCTGGTATCTGGGAGTATTTTCACGGTGAGGAATCTGCAGTTAGATAAGAGTATCCACCAGAAGGAATATGTTACTTACCCTGTGAGCATCTGTTCGTGGCATGGAGTGCTATAGATGAAAATAAGTTACTTATCTGTAACTCTCCAGTATTGGAATCTTTCATAGATTCACATGCTTAAATCATTACCAGTCGTCAAGATGCGAGTCCCCGATACCATATAATGGTAGAACAAGTTACTTACCTTCGGTAGCACATTATCTGGTAGAGACTATCTAGCTGCAGATTCCTTACCTTTGAATTTCCTAGCCGTCAGGCTGGATCCGGAAACTTTTGCTGAGCAATACCCCTTGCTTGCGCCGTTGGGTGGCTCCATTCGGCTCCGCGTGATGTTGTCTACGTCGGTTATGACATTGCGGTACCTAAATAGGCGCGCGAACATCAGTACTTTTAGTTTTTTCCACGCCAGAAGCGCAGAGCCACGAAGTCCCTGATGTAGATGATCTAGCTGCAGATTCCTTACCTTAGAATTAGATACCCAAGCCATACCATCCCAGCGTTGGGTTCCAGACCAATACCTCAAACTAGGAAGTCCTGCAGGACCGAACGGGCATAATGCCAGTCTCTGCGGACCTGAATGTCCAGGCAGTAGTGTTTGGCAAACGTGTGCAAAGATGCCCACGTTGCTGCCTGACAGATGTCCAGGACTGGGACACCCTGAGTCAAGGCTGTAGTCCCAGCCTTTCCCTTTGTGGAATGGGCCCTTAATCCCTCAGGGGGATGCTTCTTTGCCAGGGCATAGCAGATCTTAATGTAGAGAACGACCCAGTGAGATGATCCTTTTCTGCACTGCCCTGCTTAGCTCCCGCGTACCCCACAAAGAGTTGGTCGTCCACCCAGAACTCGTGTGCGGCCAAGGAAGAACGACAACGCTCTTTTTGGGTCCAGTCGGTGGAGAAGCTCCTTCTCTTTAGAGGGATGCGGGGAGCAAAGAAGGTGGGCAACGTGATGGATTGACCCAAATGGAATGGGTTCATTACCTTTGGTAAAAAGGAGGCCCGGGTCTGGAAAAGACATCAGATAAGGAGGCGTGTAAGATAATGCCTGCAACTCACTCACCCTCCGGGCAGATGTAATCGCCACTAAAAAGGCTGTTTTGATGGTCAACAGCCGGAGGGGAAAGGTATGTAAAGGCTCGAAGGGGGCACACATTAGGTAGGTGAGGACCAAATTAAGGTCCCACTGTGGCATAACAAAGGGCGTGGGTGGAAACAAGTGAGTCAGCCCTTTTACAAACCTATGTACAATTGGAGATTTAAAGAGAGGGCTGGTCTGGCAGCCACAAAAAAAGCAGGCAGAGCAGAAAGGTAACCCTTGAGAGTTCCCAAAGCAGAGCCCTGCTGTGCAAGGGTCAGAATGAATAAAAGAACAGTAGAAAGAGAAGCAGAAAGGAGGGTCAATAGACCTTTCTGTACAGTATAATACAAATGTATGCCAACGGCAGGTCTATACCGTCTTAGTGGAGGGCCGCCTGGCTGCCAAAATAACGTTACATACTTCGGGAGGAAGGTCAAAAGCCATCAACTGCCGCCGCTCAATCTCCACGCATAGAGGCGCAGAGTTGACACGTTCCGGTGGAGAACCCTCCCCTGTGCAACAGAAGATCCTCCCGAAGGGGCAGCCTGATCGGAGGATCGATGCTCATCTTCAGAAGCTCTGGATACCAGACTCTCCTCGCCCAGTCCTGAGCCACAAGAATGACTTGGGCCTGGTCGCTCCTGATCCTTTTCAGAACCCTGGGCAGGAGTGGTAGGGGGGGGGAAAGGCGTACAGCAGGCCTGAGCTCCACTCGCGACAAAAGGCGTCACCGAGCGATAGCAGCCTTGGAAACTCCAGCGTGCAGTATTGCCGACACTGTGCGTTCTCTTCGGAGGCGAACAAATCAAACCAAGGTTCTCCCCACTGATGAGGCCTTGCGTCACCTCCGACTGGAGATACCATTCGTGATCCGCTAGGCATCGATGGACGAGTTCGTCCACCCTGGAGTTCAGAGAACCTGCCAGGTGTTGAACCACCAGGGTAATGCCCTGCTGTTTCAGCCATGTCCAGAGACGCAGGGCTTCTCCACAAAGGGTCCACAACCCCACACTGCACTGCTTGTTGCAGTACCACATGACGGTGGTGTTGTCTGTGAACACCTGCACTAGCTTCCCCTTAACAGAGGGAAGAAATGCTTTCAATGCCAATCAAATCGCTCGGAGCTCCAACAAATTTATGTGAAGCCCCGACTCCGCCGGAGACCAGTGTCAGTGTCCCCTGATCTCCACCTCTCACAGATGGCTGCCCCATCCCAGAAGTGACGCATCTGTCACGACTGTGAGATCTGGTTGGGGAAGGAAGAGGGGTCTGCCGCTGACCCAATCGCGGTTAGTCAACCACTGCAGATCTTTCGCAGTTCCTTCTGAGATCTGAACCACATCGGTGAGATTTCCCTAATGCTTTGCCCACTGGAACTTCAAGTCCCACTGCAGAGCCCGCGTACGCCACCTGGCATGCTTTACTAACAGGATGCAGGAGGCCCATCAGCCTCAGAGTCAGTCTCACCAAAACTCAGGATAGAGGCTGAAACATCGGAATCATAACCTGAATATCCTGGACTCGCTACTCGGGAGGATAGACCCGAAACTGCACTGTGTCCAGAACAGCTCCAATGAAAAGGAGTGTCTGAGAAGGAGTCAGGTGTGACTTCGGCACGTTTATAGACAACCCCAACAGATGCAGGAGGGTCGCAGTAGTCTGGTGGGAGACGAGAGCCTGCGGCGAGGACACCTTCAGCAAGTC
The DNA here is from genome assembly GCA_963921515.1 of Calotriton arnoldi. Taxonomy (NCBI): domain Eukaryota; kingdom Metazoa; phylum Chordata; class Amphibia; order Caudata; family Salamandridae; genus Calotriton; species Calotriton arnoldi. Next base: position 403,485 of record CAWUFW010003894.1, on the reverse strand, counting down.
GTAGAGATAGGGGGAAGAATGACTCCCCTAACCTGCGCAGATGAGCTGCGACCAACGCCATCACCTTGGTGAACACCCGAGGGGCAGTGGTAAGGCCGAAGGGGAGCATGGTAAACTGAAAGTGCTCATGGCCTACCTTGAACCGCAGGTAACACGTCGTCCGGCAGGATGGGGATGTGAAAATACGCATCCTGCAGGTCCAACGCTACCATCCAGTCTTCTTGGTCTAGGGCAGACAAGACCTGAGCTAGAGTGAGCATCTTGAATTTCTCCTTCTTGGGGAAGAGATGGACTGTCCGAAGATCTCAAATAGGCCACAACCCTTTGTTCTTCTTCGGAATCAGAAAGTAGCGGGAATAACAGCCACTGTCTACTTCTGAACCCGGGACCCTTTCTATAGCTTCCTTGGCCAAGAGAACTGTAACTTCCTCCTGGAGCAATTTTAAATGATCCTCCGTCAGCCGTTCCTGATTTGGCAGAATGGGAGGAGAACAAGAAAGGAAAGGCAGAAAATAGCCCTCTTGAATGATCTGCAAGACCCACTTGTCCGATGTTATGGACCTCCAGTGGGGGAGATGATGGATTCTCCAGCCAACTGGAACGGTGTGGTCTTGCAGAGCCAGACTAGGAGTGCTTGGAGGCTGCTGCTGCAGAGGGCAGGGTGGCAGACGACTTCTGGCTTCCATTCCTAGGTTGGAATTAACCGCATCCACGTCTCCGAACGGCTTAGGAAGCCTGCGCTGGACAGTGGCTGGGATAGGGCTGACATGGCTGGAAACTCCTTCCGTTGCCATGAAAGGGGCGAAAGGTAGATTGGCCACGAGGAGTAGAAGAGAGGCCCAAGGATCTGGCCGTAGCTCAAGAGTCCTTTAACCTCACTAGGGCCGAATCTGCCTTTCCCCCAAAAAGGCAGGTTCCATCAAAGGGCATGTCCATCAAATTTGCCTGGATATCACCTGAGAAGCCAGTGGTCCTAAACCAGGCGTGGTGCCTCAAGGAAATTGATCTGCCCAGTGAATCAGTCGTATCAAGGCCACACCTTATGGTGAATTTTGCTGCATCTCTCCCGTCCTTAACTGACGGGGTACAGTCCGGGCCTCCTCTGGGACTTGTGGCCGCACTTGCGCAACTGTCTCCCAAAGGGAGTGGGCAAAACTGCCCAATAAGCACGTGGTATTCACCACTATGCCAGGCTGGAGGAAGAAAACATTTTCTTCCAAAATAAATTCAACTTCTTGGATTCCCTATCGGGTGGAGCAGAAGGGAATGCGCCCTGTGAAATGGAGGCCTGCACCACCAAACTTTCTGGGGTGGGGTGTTGGATGACGAACTTTGGGTTGCCCGAAGCTGGGCGATGGCGGCGTGCATTGTCCTATTCACAGGTGCCCCTGTATTAGGCTTGAATCATGTACTAGAAGGACATCAGTAAGTGCTTCATCAAAGGGCAAAGGAGGTTCTGAGGTGGAAGCCCCAGGCTGAAGCACTTCAGTCAGGAGATTAGTCTTGACCTCCACTGAGGGCAGCACCAGTCCAAGACCTCGGCTGCCCTCTTGAACACCACTTGGATGCTTGTTTCCGGTCCAGGGAGTACCTGGCTTGGCAGTTCGGGCTGGACTGTTCCCACAAGGAACAGGGTCAAGACTGATTTGCATATGGCTGGGTCCAAACTGGGGTGGTGTGGTGAGCAAAAGAATGATGGATTAAACCCAGATCCTTGTGACTGGGGGTGAATGTTTGCATTGTCCAGCATTCCGTCCATCAACTGTTTCTTTTCCTCTTGAACACCATGGCATAAGATCCCCCCTCCTCTGTAGCCACAGTTGGTGGAGAAAGCATTCCAGTATCTGGAGAAGTATCAAGTCCACTGGCTTCCCCAAGTTCCCCATACCAGTGCAACTGCTCTGCAGAGTCATCCTGGTGTTCCAGAGGGTCCATAGACACACCTCCCATTCCTCTCCCGAGCCTAACATGTCTAAAAAGTGTTCAGGCGACAACATAGAACCCCTGGGTTCAATCGATGTCGGAATCGGCGTTGAGCGACGTCATTCTGACTCAGTGTTGTTGGGGATATGGATGCGGCTGGCACCGCCGATGGGCACCGGTAGCACCGACTTAGAGTGCGACGTGGGGGGAGGTCACGTTGGCACGACCGCATCGACCCAGATTGGATCTCTGAGGCCCCACCGGCGCTGTGGCCGGAGCAGATGCCGTTGAATCCGGCAGGCCCCTTCCAACCCCACGGGGCCCAAAGGTTCACCAGAGGGGCCGGTCCGCTCAAATAAGCGGCTCTGGCTCCTGGAAAAGGAGGGAGGCGCAAAGTCGACCCTGGCTCCAGCTCTGTAGAATCGTGCCTAGAGTGTCGGTGCTCCTTACCTCCTTTGTCGGACAGTCGAGGTGAAGATGAAGTCCACTTGGACTTCTTCTTGTGCCTCTTCCCCGAGTGTCCTGATGACTTCGAGTGGGACAATGAGGACTTTGGACTCCGAGAGCAGTCCCGCCACCATCTCTTCCTCGATTGGGACCTCCGCGAAATCTCGCTTGACGGTGTCGGCCCGCAAGGAGTTTCAAAGCCCGCTCCTGTAAGGTCTTAGGAGCCATGGCCGAACAGGACTTCGGATCATGGTCGCGCTCGAGACCCCAGAGGCAGACGAGGTGGGGGATCGGTGACCGACATCGTGCATGGACAGGTCCCGCATGGCTTAAACCCTATCTTCCTCAAAGACATCCTACCACACGATGGAAAAAAATCTGGAATTCGACAAAAAGTAGAGAAAAAGCCTGTCCAAAAGCGACAGAGGGGTAGCTCTTCCCGAATCAGCGCTTAACTGGTGCGTAAAGAAAAGAACTGATGTCCGCAAGCCCGGGTGGCACCTATATAGATACCGCAACGTCATAACTGATGCCAACGATGTCACGCGCACCTGATTGTAGGCACCAGACGGCACGCTCAAGGGGTATTGCTCAGCAAAAGTTTCCGGATCCAGCCTGACGCCTGGGAAAGGTAAGCAATCTGCAGCTAGAAGTCTCTATCAGATATACAACGTTAAAGATAGTGCATGAAGGCCCTAGGCCCCTCAATCTTGCAACCTATCAGTCTATTTAAAAAGAGACCAAACTTATACTTCAGCCAATCAGGTTGCCCTGTCCTCTAGAACACTCCAGAGAGAGTTCCATTCCCTGAGATGTTCCATAGCAGGAGTGCCAGAGAACCACTTAAAGGAGGGAAAGGTGAGCCTCTCAGGGGAGGAGGGTGGGTTGCATGTGAATCTATGAAAGATTCCATTACTGAAGAACTACAGTTACAGGTAAGTAACTTATTTTCTTACTCCAGTATTGGAACTTTCATAGATTCACATGCTTGAATCACAGTAGAAAGGAGTAGTGAGGGGACTGAGTTGTGAGGGATATAATCCTACAGAAATATCCCCCTTGTCATAGAATAAACGAAAACATTGACATTGCCCTATTTTATACCATTTTGCTCAACATCTGAAAACATTTCTTTATACTATAAAGACAGAAAAAAAACAATCAGATATAGGAAATGTGCAGAACTAAGAAGAGGTTAGTGGGAAGCAAGAGGTAGCTCGCCTTTACTGGAAAAGATGTCTTAGAACCACTTTTCCTACTGCTACAGCCTCTTAAAGAGTGGAATCCAAGCGGTAGTGTTGAGTAAAGGTGTGCGTATTCTTCCAGGTAGCTGCTCAGCAAATGCCCTGGAGCGGCACACCCGCAAAGAGTGCTGTAGAGGTTGAAATAATCCTTGTAGAATGAGCATGCACAGAAGTTTGCAACGGTTTTCCTGCTGCTTGGTGACAGAAGTGAATTGCAGCGGATATCCACCTAGCAATGCTCTGTTTGGAAGGGGTTGCCCCGTGTGTGGTGCACTGTAAGCCACTAACAACTGGTTAGACTTTTCGAAGGTTCTTGGTCCTGTCTATGTAGAATTTGATGCATCTCAACGTCCAAAGAATGGAGAGTCCTTTCAGCTGGTGTTTAAGGGTTTGGAAAGGTTTTTAAAATCAGTGGCTGATTGAGATGGAAGTCCAAGGGGACTTTAGGGATGGACTTTGGATTTGTATGTAGAATTACCCCGTCTCCTCCAAATTGCAGGAAGGTTCCTGAGTAGTGAGGGCTTTTATCTCACTGACATGCCTGACAGATGGTTAACTTCACAAGGAGAGCAACCTTCCAGGATAGGTGCTTTAAATGTGCTCTGTGAATAGGGTCAAACGGTTGCTTCATGAGCTGTGATAGCACTGTGTTCAGATGGCGGAGAGGTCTGACTAACGGAAAGACCCTAAATAACCCTTTAAGGAACTGTTTAATTATCCTGGAGGACCATAATGATGGTGTTTCTGATCGTGTAAAGCGAGAAATGGCTGCCAGATGAAGTCTGATGGATGCATGAGCTAAACCTGAAAATGCCAAACGCAACAGATATGGTAATATATGGTCAGGTGAGGACGAGAGGAACGAGTTACTTACCTTCGGTAACGATGTATCTGGTAGAGACACAGTCTAGCCGCAGATTCCTTAACTTAGAATATCCCCAGGCGTCAGACTGGATCCGGAGAATCTTCAGCAGTACCTCTGCATGCCGGGGGACTGCGTCGCATGGCTCCATCCTAACGTCGTCCACGGATATGACGTCAATGGAGCCAAATAAGTCCCTCCTGGCGCGCTGTCAGTTTTCTACAGTGAAGCTTTTCCACACCACAACCCGGAGCCACTACCAAAACCGTGAGTGTGGGAACAGTGTGCTAAAAAAGATAAAAAATCTTTGAAACAATGACAAGAAAACAGAATGATGAGAAACATCACCATGTATATCAATGAAAGAGTACTTGTACTGTAAGGTACTGAACGGGGGAGAGCAGAGCACTCGCCCCTAGAAACTGTCGCAGAAGCGAAGGGCCATGCACTCCTATGAGTCAAAACGGCACTGGAGATGAATGACATGGCAAACGATAGGCAGTCTGCAATCACAGAATGTAACTAACGGGCAACAGAACTGGAACACCACGAGTCGTGGCAATTGACCACATTTCTGCAACAACTGAGAATGAACAATCATACATTCCATAAATGACCTATTGACTGTAGCACAGTCAAATAGACCCTTAAGTAATTGACCACAACATAGTCAAGGAAACGCCAAGTAATGGTTAAAAAATAGAAGAGGGTGGAAGGGAGGGTAGAAGAACATGATCAAGCCCCACACTGGAAGAACCAGGGTGGAGGACCATGGAAGGACATTGAACCCACCACCCAATGACGATAATGGGTGGAGAAGCAACAGTTAAAACAGCATGAGACATCCAACCCCGGAGGGAGGTGAAGCATACATCCCACAGGAAGACAAAGGCCACCTGCAGGGAGGCAAGTGGGTAGAACCCACCCTGAAAAAGCCCTCGCAGAGCGGGGAGCATGGGTGGGCGTTAAGGAATCTGCGGCTAGACTGTCTCTACCAGATACATCGTTACCGAAGGTAAGTCGTTCATCTGATAAGGAATCTGCGGCTAGATGTCTCTAACTTAGAATAGATACCAAAGCTTTACCCTATTGGAGGAGGGTCTGAGACTGAAAACCACCAAGTTCCAAAGAGAACTCATCCGTCAACAACATTGACCAAAACACGGTGGGAACAGCAATGCCAGCGTGGCTGACACCAGACCCATTAAGCTCTGTCAGGGAGCATTAACAAGGGGAGGCAAAGGCACCACAATCCGTCAGAGGACGGTACAAGACCTCTCTCATCCAGACAGGGACGAAAGGGAAGCACATAATCAGAATGGCCAGTGCATAATGGAAGAAAGTCCTCAAACTTCTGCAAGACGAAGTTAAACCGAGCACAAGTCCCATGGATCTGCAAGAGACAAGATCCCAGAAAGGAACAAAACAGTATGACAGTCAGAGCATACAAACAGAGCATGCACAGCAGTGGATGTCAAAAATGACATGTGGAGGGACAGATGCCACCATGCAGAGATATACAGAACCAGGAGATGCATGTATGTGGATGACAGGATACACATAAGCAGACAGTGTGGACCGTGAGAACTACACCACACATATGCAAAATCCCAATGAAATGTAGCATCAACAGCATATATGCGTCGGCGGAAAGAGACGGGCGCACCACCAGGTAGTCAACCGGCTAACCGTAGCCGGAGGTACAATGGTCAATGGAGTCTGACCAGGTCGGGCACACACAAGGCTCGCTCCCAGGAGGGAGGGAGGGAGAGAGAGAGAAAGAGAGAAAGAGAGAGAGAGAAAGAGAGAGAAAGAGAGAGAAAGAGAGAGAAAGAGAGAGAAAGAGAGAGAAAGAGAGAGAGAGAGAGAGAGAGAGAGAGAGAGAGAGAGAGAGAGAGAGAGAGAGAAAGAGAGAGAAAAAGAGAGAGAAAAAGAGAGAGAAAAAGAGAGAGAAAAAGAGAGAGAAAAAGAGAGAGAAAAAGAGAGAGAAAAAGAGAAAAGAGAGAATATATCTGGGATAAAAACCCCAGATACCGCAGCAAGGAAAAACCTAGTATGCCTGCCTTCTCGCTGTGTGGATATCCCATGACATATATACATATAGACAGACGTATATATGAAAATATATGTATTGAAAGACAAGGGGAACTCGAAGAGCACGCCCCACATAATTTAGGAGGCCGAACAATTGGTACCAACGGCACCAATGTGAACCAGAACAGGATAGAACATGTCAAGACCCTTAAAGGGCAACATCATCAGTCCCGTCTGGGAAGGAACCCTGGTCTCCCGCGTGACAGGCGGAGATATAGACCACCACACTAACCATGAAATGAGTTAGTAATACCCATACATAGAAGTCAGAAAAATATATATATATTATCTACTGGCAGTCGCCAGTAGATAGTTATAGTTAGGACCTATTATCCATAGGAAATCCGCGACATTCTATTTGAAATAACGTTGGCGCCGGTTGACGAATCTTCGCGAAAGTTTCCAACTTGTTGGGGCGCTCCGCTCCGCTCCTACCTTGAAAGTCTCGGGTTGATTCGTCAGCGGGGCCGAGAAAAAGGGGGTCCCAAAACGCGTTTTCCCCATTCATTTTTCCATAGGAACCTTTAGTCGCAGCTACAGCCCGAACTGGTGAACGGAATTACACCAAATTTGGCAAAGAGGTAGCCCTTGGTTCAGACTGGTGCCTTTGGCTTAAATGGTGTAAATCCGTTCAGTAGTTCCTGAGAAATTCACAAGTAAAGTCACATATATATCTATGGCCGAGTAGGGTCCGCGTACCCTCCCGATCACGAGCTGCATGCTAATTGGCTGTCAGCTGGCTGTCAACATTCCGATTCAGGAAGTGTTGGCAGCCATTTTGTCCCTCGGTAGAACCGAGGGACAGAAACAAGTGCGCAAAGCACACAAAGGGGGCAGGGTAGAAACACCCTAACCCCCTAGGCCTGCTCAGGGGTCCCACAAGGACCCCCTGGGCAAAAAAAAGTTTTTTTTTTTTTTTTAAATCGGCAGGATGCGCTCAGGGTGCGCGGATCCCGCGCTCGATGTTAATTTGCCCCCGGGTGGGCCAAGTCCCGGGGGCATGGTGAGGGGTTTAAATTTATGTATGGGGGCCTCTAAGGCCCCCAAGCCCAGGGACCGCCACCCCCGGGGCTTTAACACAAAATGGTGCGGGAGGGCTCTTTGCCCTCCCGCTGCCCCGGGACCGCCACCTCCCGGGGCTTCTATTTTAATTTTTTTAACCTGTGTGGGGGCTCCAGCCCCCACACGCCCGGGACCGCCACCTCCCCGGGGCACTAAAAATTAAAAATGGGGGTCCGTTTTGGACCCCGAAGCCCGAGGACCACCACCTCCCCGGGGCTTTGAAAATGTGGGGAGGGGGCCGCGCGGCCCCACTCCTGGAGCCCTTGATGGCCCTGGGGACCGCCACCCCCAGGGCCGGCTCTCTGCAGTGTCCCGAGGTGCCTACCCCGGGACACTGCTGTTTGCAATGACAGGACGGGAGCCTCGCGGCTCCGTCCTGTCATTGCAAACTTGCTTTGGATATTGGAAGAGAGGCAGGAAACCTGCTCTCGCTTCCAATATCCAAAGCTGATTGCTTTCCACATGGGGAGCAGCATGTTAGCTGCTCCCCATGTGGAAAAGCAATGCCGGCTCACGCAGGAGGCGGGGAGCCGGCGGGACTGTGGGGGGTTTGGGGACCCCCCCACAGTCCCCGAGAGGCCAGGGCCCGGGGGATGGGGTCCCCGGGGCCATAAGGGGCCATAAGTGGCCAGGGAGGGGGGCCACGCAGCCCCCCTCCCCAAATTTAAAAAAAAAAATAAAAAAAAAAAAAAGTGCAAGGCCGGCCCCGGGAGATGGGGTCCCCGGGGCCTTAAATGGCATGAGGAGGGGGACACGCAGCCCCCTCCAAATAAAAAATCGAGGCCATGCCCCGGGGGATGGGGTCCCCGGGGCCAATACAGGCCCAGGGAAGGGGGCCACGCGGCCCCCTTCCCGTTTTTTTTAAATGTAAAAAATAAAAAAAAAAATGCGCAGGCCCCGGGGATGGGGTCCCCGGGGCCAAAAGTGGGCAAGGGAAGGGGGCCACGCTGCCCCCTCCCATTAAAAAAAAAATAGAAAAAAAAAAACGACCGGCATCAGGCCCCGCCCCCTCCCTGCAGTACTCTGCAAACGCGCCCCCTGGCGCGTTTGCAGAGAGGAACGAATTCCGTTTGAATACTGGGGGTCCCTGGGAGCCAACTAGCCCACCAGGAACCTCCAGTATGCGCCAGGGGCTGCGTTGCAGAGACGTGTACAGAGGCCACGCCCCTTTTACACCTCTCTGCAACGCAGCTCTGTGGCGCTTTGGAAGGTATATGGTGGGCTAGTTGGACTCCAGGGACCCTCAGGATTGAAGGGGACTTAATCCCCCAACGGAGCTGCGTTGCAGAGTGTTGTAAAAAGGGGCGTGGCCTCTGAACACCTCTCTGCAACGCAGCCCCTAGCGCATACTGGAGGTACCTGGTGGGCTAGTTGGCCCCTAGGGACCCTCGGGATTGAGGAGGAATTAATTGTCCAACTTAAAACGCGCCACAGGGCGTGTTTGCAGACATGTCACCTTAGGCCCCACCCCCTTCCTTCACCATTGTGCAAATATTCCTCTAAAATCAGCCGAACTACGAATTCCGATTTACTCACCTGTTATCAGGAGAGACCTCAGTGCTGCATCTTTGAGCCCAGTACTGATCCTGAAAAGTAATTCTAACCGTACTTACCAGTAACTTGAATTTCCTTCCATAGGATATCATTGCCTGCTTTTTGCTGAAAAAGTTTCTAAGTGTCGATTTTTGAAACATACAAATATTCCTCGAAAATCAGCCGAAATACGAATTTTGATTTACTCACCTGTTATCAGGAGAGACCTCAGTGCTGCATCTTTGAGCCCAGTACTGATCCTGAAAAGTAATTCTAACCGTACTTACCAGTAACTTGAATTTCCTTCCATAGGATATCATTGCCTGCTTTTTGCTGAAAAAGTTTCTAAGTGTCGATTTTTGAAACATACAAATATTCCTCGAAAATCAGCCGAAATACGAATTTCGATTTACTCACCTGTTATCAGGAGAGACCTCATTGCTGCATCTTTCAGCCCAGTACTGGTCCTGAAAAGTAATTTTAACCGTACTTACCAGTAACTTGAATTTCCTTCCATAGGCTAACATTGACTGGTTTCACTTGGAAATTCTTCTAAGTGTGGAGTTTTGGAACTTTATAATATTTCTCTAAAATCAGCCGAACTATGAATTCCGATTTACTCACCTGTTATCAGGAGAGAACCCAGTGCTGCATCTTTTAGCCCAGCACTGACCCTGAAAAGTAATTCTAACCGTACTTAACAGTAACTTGAATTTCCTTCCATAGGCTAACATTGACTGGTTTCACTTGGAAATTCTTCTAAGTGTGGAGTTTTGGAACTTTATAATATTCCTCTAAAATCAGCCGAACTACGAATTCCGATTTACTCACCTGTTATCAGGAGAGAACCCAGTGCTGCATCTTTTAGCCCAGCACTGACCCTGAAAAGTAATTCTAACCGTACTTACCAGTAACTTGTATTTCCTTCCATAGGAATCCATTGTCTGGTTTTCAGCAGAAAAGTTTCAAAGTGTCAATTTTCATAAACTACAAATATTCCTTAAAAATCGCCTGTATGACTTAAACGCATTCTTTCAACTGTTTACAGGAGATGCACCAGTGCTGGATCCAGGATCCACCACTGAGTAAGAAAAAGTAACGATAACACTACTTACCTGCTAAGTGAATTTCCGGCCATAGGATAACATTGGTGATTCTATGTGAAAAAGTTTCTAAGTGTCAACTTTTAAAATACAATAATATTCCTTAAAAATCAGTACTGTAACCAAAACGCTTTTACTCAACTGTTTACAGGAGATGTCCCAGGACTGAATCTAGGATCCAGTCCTGTGGTTAGAAAAGTAACCATAAAGTAACTAATTGCATTTAACTAGAAATTCACATTGAGCTCAATGTTGCATTGTGTTTGAAATTGTGTTGCCCATTGCAACAACTGTAACTACTGTACTTAAAAGTCTATTGCCTATTTGCAAAGTATTTAAACTAAAGTAATTCATTCTGAGAAAGTATATTTTGTAATGTAATGTATAATGTAATTACAATGTAATTTAAAAAATAAAATATCTAAAAATAAATAGTTGAAAAAAATGTTGTAAATCAGTATCAAAAAATAAATATAACAATTAATACAATTAAAAAATTGTCATTTACAAAACCTTTGAAATTCACTGAAAAAAACCATAGGTTTCAGGCACGTTATAGTTAGAAATTAGCATTTAAAAAACCTTTGAAATTCACTGAAAAAACCATAGGTTTTAGGGACAGTTATAGTTAGTTGGACATTGCACTCGTACAAAACCCGTGAAATTCCCCCGTTATAGTTAGTTCAGCTAACTATAACTCGCGCCCGCAATTCACTGCTGATGACGTCACATATTACATCACTCATGACATGGTCAGTGACATCACTGATGACATCTCAAATGACATCACTGATGACATCATCCATGTGATAATTTCATGCATCTTCTCACACCCTAATATAACTTTTGATACACCCACTCTTATTTACAGACTGCCATTCGCAAAACCATACACACTCCAATACCAATAACTATATACCCACTCACTGATTCTTAGGTCTACACACACACATCTACTCACTCACCCGTGCAGTCACTCATACTTACAGTCACTCAGTACAGGACTATCATATGCACTCATACACCTATATAAACACTCACACACCGCCACTCATCCATAGAGGTACTCACACACCTAGTCAGTCATGCAAAAAATTAATCACACACCCATTTACTCACCTATAGAGTTATACACACACCAGCTCACTTAGTCATACAAATACTAGCACATTCTTACGCTCTTATACAATAACTGATACAAGCACACACGCATCCATACAGCCACTCTCACAATCACACACTCTCACTTATAGCCTTTTAAATACTCTAACACATATATACTGCCTTTTATATATGTAGTTACTCGCACATGTACCACTGAGATATACATTCACTCACTAACACACCCATACACACACTCACCCACCCAAGCAGTCCATCACAGACGCACTCTTCAAATCATGCACCCAGTGAATCACCCACTCACATATCTATGTACAGAGTCGCACACACCCCACCCACACAAACACTCAGGCACCCATACAGATACTCAGACAACGAATCAATAACTCATGTAGACACTCATGTAGTTATTCACAAACCCATGCAGCCACTTACACAGCAACAGACAGACGGATACAGACATTCACCCAGTTTAGTCACTAACCCATGCATTCAGTAAGATACGTTTAATCACTCACTTATACAGTTAGTCACGCACCTACTAAATCATCCATACAGACACTTATACACCCACTCATTCTTCAATACGCCTTTCCCTATATACATTAAAAATATTTAAACTTTACAGAAACACAGTCACTAGATGTCATCAGTGATGTAATTTGAGATGTCATCAGTGATGTCATCAGTGATGTCACTGACCATGTCATGAGTGATGTAATATGTGACGTCATCAGCAGTGAATTGCGGGGCGCGAGTTATAGTTAGCTGAACTAACTATAACGGGGGAATTTCACGGGTTTTGTACGAGTGCAATGTCCAACTAACTATAACTGTCCCTAAAACCTATGGTTTTTTCAGTGAATATATATATATATACATATACTGCAGAAATGGCAGAGTGTGTCCTGAAGAAGAATACTTCCACCGATAACATCAGCAGGGACCAGGAACAAGAGTACCTGAGCCCCCACGCGGCAAGGAGCAGAGAGACTAGAGCCCCTGCCTGGGAAGTGCATAGGGGAAAAAGAGGCACAAGGCAACGTGCAGCAGTGACGTGTCGGGCATAGACTCTACTGCCCATAAGCGAAAACCAGACAGGGTCTGAGCCGCGAAAGAAGACCTAAGCACGTCTCAACACCAGAGAATGAAGAGTAGACAATACCACAAGAATAGAGCGCAGCCAAGACAGTGGCGCAAGGCATACCGCAGACACCCCGTGACTGTGAACATACCCAGTGCGTACTCACATACCGTGTCCGCATAGAACATGGAAAGAAACCGCTCCGGAGCGGAACAGGACAACATGCCCTCTAGGAACACTTGCTTACATCTAAGCCAGCCAACGTAGGCAAAAAGAGCACAGCGAAAAGGTGAAGAACACGCTGGGGTGAGCCAGGTGTGGCAGAAACCCAACAATACTCCGGAGCAGACTGCCTCCATAGAGGTAGAAGAGTGCTATGGACCAACCGTAGGCCACAACTCATAAGCGCCAGGAGAGAGCCACGCCAATCTTGTGGGTCTCACCAGAGGGGACGTCCTACAACAGTAGGAAGAGCGACGAAGGGAGGAGCCTACAGTGTGAACTATAGGACAATCCCCAGAGGGACAGAAGACAACCATCCTAAGAAGACTCCGTGGAGCCTTCAAAGCTTCCTGCGCAAGGAAGAGCGGCTATACAATAGCCAACGAATACCCCATATAGGGTATGTCTTATCCCCTTAAAAAGCCAGGGACACCTCTTGAGACTAGCTCGTAGGCAGAGGACTCAAAAAGAAATGCAGAAACAGCTGTCTCACTGTACCAAATAAGGGCAAAAACGGCTGATTTGCCATACAGACCGTCCGGGCAATAACGTCTTGAACCCATAGACGGATACCAGAAAAAACAGTGACAATGCTGTAACCAAAATAAAAATCCGCAACAAGGACTAAAAACCACGGGATTTATGGAAACCCAGACATAAGACGTTAAACCGCTGAGTCAGCATGACTGTCAAAAAGGGAGACCCCATCAAAGGGCAAATCCCGAAGACACTCCTGAACATTCGCAGGAAAACTGCCATCGTGCAGCCAGGCATGGCGGCGCAGAGCAACTGACCTGGTCATAGCCTGACCCACAGAGTCAGTGGTGTCCATGGCCGACCGAACGGAAAGCTGTGCTAGTTCCCGGCCATCATGAAGCAGCCGATCCAGGTCAGGCAGCGGGCCCTCCGGAAGAGATGGGAGGAGACGCTCAACCGAGTCCCAAAGGGTAAAAGTAGCCCGTGCAAACACGCACGACATGTTCAAGGACCGAAGGGCCGAGCTGGTGGACGCAAAGACATGGCGGCCACACGACTCCAACCAGTGAGACTCCCAAGTGGGAGGAAGTAATGGAGGAGGGGAGGAAGGCAGCGAGGCAGAGGCTGCCTGGAGTACCAGCCCTTGAGCCCTAGGATGGAGGGACAGACAGGGTTATCTGGAGCCGGGCGATGACTATGTGCAGTAGCACGACCCACAGGGTCTCCTGATGAGTGTCTCGCCCAAGTCCCAAAAAGAATGTCATATAATGACCCGCCAAAAGGCAGCAAGGGCTCCACCTCGCTCTGGTAGAGTAGATCCAACAAGGGATCAGAAGGCAGATCGACTGAAGGAGGCTGCATCTGTAAGATATCCACAGCTTTGCGAACCGCTCTCGCAAACGCTGCACTAGCGTCCGTGGCCATTCTAGGTGACGACAATACGCCATCTGTAGGGGATGGTTGTAGGCTAACCCATCCACCAAAAGGCAGAGGCTCTGCAGCCCGAGGACAACCAAAAGCCTGCCATTGCCCCATGGGCACCTGCTCTGAGGAGCCTCGAAACAACCCTGGGGGTGGTGAACCCTCAAGGGCCTCATTGTCCTCCAACAGAGGAACAGCAGGGGACGGCACCGGCATGGACCGACGTCGAGACGGCATCGTATCGACGACCACTGAAGAGGACTCGTCCGCCCGGCGTTGGGGCGGCGTCGACTCGACCACCACCGAGATGGGAAACTTCAGTGAGGAATGGCGTCGACTCTGAGTCGAGCTCTGCGCTGCAGCCGCATCCGGCGCCAGCGCAGGGAGCCCCACAGCGCTGTGCGGTGACTCCACAGGAGGACCTGACGTCTGTCTGGGATGCCCCACCGGGCCATGTCCAGACGTCGCAGCGACACCGGAACCGGAGTCAGGGCGAGTTCCCGATCTGAGTCCCTACCCCTTCTGTAGGGCCCGAAGGCGCGCCAGGAAGAGGAGAAGACCCTAAGATGGCCTGTAAAGCCAGAGAATAGGCTTCGATCTGGGATCTAGTCGCTCCAACACCAGGAAATGGTGGGTAGGTGGGGGTCAAATTCTGGGTACCAGTGTCCAGTGAAGACCGGGAGCAGCGTGCCCCGGCGTCACGTCTATGGGAGGTAGACTACCTCCGTGACTTCTTCTTGTGCTTACCTGCGTCAGGCAAGCGACGTCCGCGGGAACGACTCCGTGACCTGTCCCGAATAGAAGCCCCAGCTCGAGATGGAGACCAGCGACGCAAGGACTCCGAACGGGACATCGGGCGGACAGCAACTTCATTCAACGTTCCGCAGGGACTTCGGCTTCAGCTGCCGGCAGGCGTCACACTCCTCGGAGTCGTGGTGCTCTCCCAAGCACCACATGCAGCTCTCGTGTGGATCCGTCGCAGACATCTGCCATGTACAGGTTTCACATGACTTGAAGCCCTTAGGCATCGCACACGGTTTCCGGATGCTAAAAGGTGTTGATAAGGCCAAAAAACAAAAACAGGCCAGAGGAACCGCTTCTCCTGGATCCGCATTGGGACGCGGAAAAGAAGGAGACGCCAGCGCGCCGGGAGGGACTTATATGGCCCCATTGACATATCCGTGGACGTTAGGACGGAGCCATGCGACGCCGTCCCCCGGCGCGCAGAGGTACTGCTGAAGATTCTCCGGATCCAGTCTGACGCCTGGGGATATTCTAAGTTAAGGAATCTGCGGCTAGATGTCTCTATCAGATAGGATGTATTCTTTCCTGTTGGCACCATAAACAAAATCTCTTTCACTTGTGAGAACAAGTCTTATTAGTACCGTCTGCTCTGGCTTTGGAAAGTATTTCCTGACATTCAAGAGGGATGTTTAGATGAGCGAATTCATTCTGTTCAGGAGCCAAGCCGATAAGCGGAGACTCCAAATTCGGGTGCAGGACTTGGCCCTCGCTCATTGTTAGGAGATAAGGTGAGACCCTCAAAGGAATGTGAGGTTTCTCAGACAGAAGGAGGAGTTCTGTAATCCAATTGTGGTGATATCAAGCTGGGCCTATCAATATTCTGCAAGATTTGATCTTCATCTTTGTGAGAACCTTTGGAATCAGGGGAATGGGCAGGAAGGCGTAAGCAAATATTCCACACCATGCCATGGAAAATGCATTCCTCTAGGATCCAGGATGGTGATGCCAGCTTGCAAAGAACTGGCATTAGGTTTTATGCAGTTCGCAAAGAGATCGATATTAGGTTTTCCTCACTGTGAGAATGTGGTTGAGTGTTTTCTGTTCCAGTTCCCACACATGGCAGCATGATCTCAGTCTGCTGAAAGTGTCAGCTATCTCGTTTTGCTTTCCTGGGACATGCCTGCCCGAAGATGTAATTCCATTACGGATGGCCCAATCCCAAATGTCTTGTGACTCTCAAAAGAGAAGTGATCTCGTAACTCCTTGTTTATGTAGTGCATCGTTGTTGTACTGTCCGTTCTTATGAGGATGTGAGACTTCTGTATCCTAGAGAGGAAAGTCTGCAAGGCTAGATGTACTGCCTTCAGCTCGAGCAGATTTATGTGAAAAAGCTGATGAGGCTTCTGCCTTTCGTCGCTGACCTGGGGGGTCTTGAAGGTAGGCTCCCCAGACCTCCAAGAAAGCGTCTGTGGTAATGGCCAACGGGGAGGAATAAAAGGACAACTGAGATGAGGGTATGTTGAGTCCACCAAGGAAGGGCTTTGATCATGGCTGGAGTGACTGTGATGATGTTGTTGAACTAACCTGTCGTCTGTACCAATTGGAGGTCTTGTTCTTTCTGTATGGGTTGCATCTTTAGCCTGCAGTATGGAACTAGAGGAATGCATGATTACATCATCCCCAATAATAATTTGTAGAGGCGTACTGAAAGACTTTTTTCTCGGAATGGATGTTGCTAACGACATTACTTTCTCTTGCCTTTCCGATGTGGGGGCAGCGCTTGTTGGTTACAGTATCTAGTGTTGCCCTCAAAGTTTGTGTTTCTTGATGGTTGTGGGCTTGACTTTTTGCAATTGAGAGTGAGACCTAGCTGGTTGAGGAGGATTATGCAAGCATTTGTTGTGGTCTGCGTTGCTTGACTGGAATGTGCCTTGACGAGCCAGTCGTCTAAGTACAGGAATACTTGATGTTTTTGTTTTCTTAAAAAGGCTGCTACTGGGAGCCAGACACTTTGTAAATTTCCTGGAGACAGACTTGAAACCGAAAGGAAGAACCCTGAAATGGAAGCAGCTTCCGGCTACTGTGAATCTTAGAAATCTTGTGTGGGAAAGATGAATAGGGATGTAGAAATATGCATCCTCTAGGTCGAGGTTTGACATATAATCTCAGTGGTTTAGAGAATATTATGTAACATTACCATGCAGAATTATTGTTTTTGAGATACTAGCTGAGATCTCTGAGGTGGAGGATAGCCCGCCATTCCATCCACCTTTTGCGAATCATGAAGGGGGAATAGAATTCCTTCCCTTGCTGCGAAAGAGGGACTTTATCGCCCCCTTCTGGAGCATGGTTTTTACCTCCAATTTGAGCAGGTGCAGATGTTTAGGAGTGGAGGTGTGATGGTGGGTTAACAAAATCTAGAGTGTGGCCGAACTGAACAAGGTCTAGGACCCATTTGGTCTGATGTTATCTGTCGCCAACGTCGGATGAACTGGGATATTCTTTCTCCTAGTCTGACAGATGAGGAGGGTAGCCGGAGCCTGAGCCAGGTCACCAGCGTCCTTTCCCCGACATGCTACTCTTCCTCTAGGTGGAGTCCTGCTGTTGCCCGCTTGAGGTGGTTGCCTCTAGGCATATTGTGGAAACTGCTGGGAGGTAATTGTGTAAGAGATACCGATATTGCTGGTAGCCTCCCCTATATGAAGGCATGCCTCTTCCTTTGGTGCCTTTAAAGGGCATGTTTTTGAATTGGAAAGTCCCCAGCGATTTAGCTTTCTTTGTGCCCGTCTTTATTGCCTGAAGAGCTTCATCAACATGCTTGCCGAACAAGGCCTCTCCGTCAAAGGGGAGTTCTAAGATTTTATTTTGTACCTCTGGCATAAAGAAGGTAGCCTTGAGCCATCCTTGCCTTCTGAGTGCTGCAGAGCCTGCCAGCTGCCAGAATGCAGTAGTGGCTATTCATGGCACAATCTATGATCTCTGCCGATGTGCATTCCCCCCTCCTGTAAGGTCTTTCTTGCTTCGGTTTTTGCCTGTTCCAGAAGCTGATCTATACGAGGTGATGTCGGCTCATAGCTGGCAATCCTACCTTCCCAGCACAGCCAGCAAATTTGCTCCTCTAACCGTCAGACCTAACATGGATGAGAAACACTTGCCAATATTATCCAAGCGTCTGCCCTCCTTGTCTCAAGGTGCAGAGATCGGAGAGCAGGGATTCTTTGATCTGCTCTGGGCTGTCTGCGTGATTACAGAGTGTGGTTTAGGCTGGCCGGTCAAACAAGCTGGGGCGTCTTCATGGGCTTTCTATTTCTTGTCAAAGCGTGGAAGAACTGCTGTTACTGTAGTTGGATGGGCATGGACCTTATGCTTTTTCGAAAAGGTTCCTTAAAATCATAAAAAACAGTCCATCTGTTTGGTGGGCATGGGGAGGGCAAATCTCTTCGCTGCCCTTTCTAACAAATTATGGAACCCCCCCCCCCCCCAATATCCTCCGGTGGGGAGTCCACTGGGGTGGGTGATGGAGATGATAGTGTAGGGATGAAATAGTCATCCCATTCCACTTGGCCCTCACGTAGCGCCCCTTCCTCTCGCTCAGCAGAGGTATCTGGATCATTGAGCATGGTTGTCTGTGGTGTATGCCTTTCTGGGACAGGCAATGATGCAGGTCTTTGTGCTGGAGTGGATGGCTGAACAGTGGGTGATCTGGCAGGCGTGGATGCCTGTGGGGCTTCAGTTGTAGGTGGAAACCTTTTCCTATAATCTGCCATCATAAACTGCAAATCTGAAACCAGAGAGCCAGGCAGACAAACCAGCTCTTATTGGTATGGGTGCCGATACTGTACATGGAATGAATAATCATCATATTCCTCCTCATAGCCCTCCTACTCTTCTTAGCATTTAACATGCAACTCCGAGGGGCTGCGCGTAACCCCAAAGTGTCCATCATTATCAGATTCTTCTTCCTCCAATAGATGTACTGGTATCAGGGAGGTCACCTTGCTTGTAGAGGTAAGTGCTGTGGTAACCAACTTAATTTCCTCTGTTTTTCAATTTTTTCTGTTGTCGACGAGGTCGTGGACGGTGTCGGTAAACTGTTATCCACCATCGGTGGTGTAGTCATCAACGGTATTACCCTAGTCAGTGAGGATCTCAACGTCTATGGAGTTGTCGACGGAGGCTTGGTCAACTAGCTCAGGGAAATCTTCAGTGTCAACAGTCTAGTCAAAGACGTAGTAGACGAGGAGGTCGTCGTCAAGGAGGAAGTGGCGGTGGACAGCGTAGTAATCGTAACTGTTGTCGTCGATGCCACGGCTGTATACGTTTTAGTCGACGGTGTTGACAATGATCTCGTTGACGATGAATCCACCGATGGAGCAGAGAAAGGTTTCTTAAAAGTGTGACTGACCTTAGGAGGTGGTGTAGGCAGTTCAGAAGAACAAGTTACTTACCTTCGGTAACGATATATCTGTAAGAGACATTGATTAGTTATGGATTCCTCACCTTAGAATTACCCCCAGGCGTCAGACTGGATCCGGAGAATTTTTTCCTCAGCAGTACCTCTGCGCGTCGATAGGTGGCGTCGGTCGACTCCGCGTTCATCGTTGACGTCGTCGTCGCCGGAATGACGTCGCGGTATCTACTTACACGCCGCCCTCGCGCGCTGACGTCCGTTCTTTAAACGACATTCCACGCCAGAAGCGCAGAGCCGTGCAAGACACCGACCACTGATGCACGAAAAATAGGGCCCTGAAAGGGAGTCCCTTACCCTAGAAATCAGTTCGCAGAACGGGGAGGATGGGTGGGGCGGTGAGGAATCCATAACTAATCTATGTCTCTTACAGATATATCGTTACCGAAGGTAAGTAACTTGTTCATCTGAAAGACAATTAGTTATGGATTCCTCACCCTAGAATAGATACCCCAACAATACCATCCCCGGTGGTGGGTCTGCGAACCAAGTTCACACCAGAAAGTCCTGGAGAACTGACCGGCCGAATAAGCAGTCCCTCTGGACTTGGCTGTCCAGGCAGTAGTGTTTGGTAATCATGTGCAGTGAAGCCCACATAGCTGCCTGGTAGATGTCAAGAAGGGGGACTCCAAGTCCCAAAGCAGTAGTGGCTGCCATCGCCCTGGTGGAATGGGCACACAACCCAACTGGAGGTTCCTTTTTCCGCTAAGGAATAGCAGATTTTGATGCAAAGAACGACCCATCTGGAGATGGTTCGTTTTTTCACAGCCCGACCTTTCTTGGCGCCCACATAACCAAGAAAGAGTTGGAGATCCACCTGGAACGGTTTCGTGCGATCCAGATAGAACGAAAGCGCATGTTTTGGATCCAGACGGTGGAGCCTCTCTTCCTCTTTAGAAGGATGCGGAGGCAGAAAGAAGGTGGGCAAAGTGATGGTCTGTCCTACGTGGAAAGAGGTAACCACTTTGGGAAGGAAAGAAGGCCTAGTACGGAGGACAACTTTGTCCGGATGAACAGCCAGGAAAGGAGGCCTAGAAGAAAGGGCTTGTAGCCCACTCACCCTGCGAGCAGAGGTGATGGCAATCAGAAAGGCAGTTTTAAGAGTCAGGAGCCTGAGATGACAGTTATGTAGCGGCTCGAAGGGAGCACACAAGATAAGTAAGAACCAGGTTCAAGTCCCACTGGGGCATCACGAAAGGAGTTGGAGGAAACAAGTGAGTTATGCCCTTAAGGAAGCGATTTACAATGGGGGACTTGAAAAGAGAAGGCTGGTCAGGCAGCCGAAGGAAGGCCGAAACAGCCGAAACGGCCGAAAGATAGCCTCAGAGTGCCCAGAGCAGAGCCCTTACGGGCCAAAGAAAGAATGAAGAGGATCACCTCTGAAAGGGGGGCAGAAAGGGCATCCACAGCCTTTGCTGCGCACCATGCCACAAATTTGTTCCATCTACAGGCGTATACCGTTTTGGTGGAGGGACGCCTGGCTGCCAAGATAACATTACAGACTTCTGGAGGAAGGTCGAAAGCTGTCAACTGTCGCGGCTCAATCTCCATGCAAGGAGGTGGAGGCTGGACAGGTTCGGGTGGAGGACCGTCCCCTGGTGCTGCGACAGAAGATCCTCCCGAAGAGGCAGTCTGATCGGAGGATCGATGGCCATGTGTAATAGTTGGGGATACCAGACTCTTCGTGCCCAATCCGGAGCCACAAGAATGACTTGGGCCCGGTCGCGCCTGATCTTCAGCACTCTGGGCAGAAGTGGTATAGGCGGAAAGGCGTATAGAAGACCGCAACTCCACTTGCGATGAAGAGTCTACGAGCGAGTGCCACCTTGGAAATTCCAACGTGCGAAACTGCTGACATTGCACGTTCTCTTCGGTGGCGAATAGATCTAACCAAGGCTCTCCTCACTGCTGAAAGAGACCTTGTACCACCTCCGAGTGAAGACGCCATTCGTGATCCATCATGCACCTGCGGCGGAGTTCGTCCGCCCTGGCGTTCAGAGAACCTGCCAGGTGTTGAACCACCAGAGATATGCCCTGATGTTCCAGCCATGTCCAAAGGCGGAGAGCCTCCTGACATAGGGTCCACGACCCCACACCACCTCGTTTGTTGCAGTACCACATGGCGGTGGTGTTGTCCGTGAACACCTGCACCACTCTTCCCCGGACAGAGGGAAGGAATGCCTTTAGTGCAAGACGAATCGCCCGAAGCTCCAGAAGGTTGATATGGAGCCCGGACACCATCGGAGACCAGAGGCCTCTGATATTCGCCTCTCCCATGTGGCCGACCCACCCCAGCAGTGACTCATCCGTCACCACTGTGAACTCCGGTTGGGGAAGGGAGAGGGATCTGCCGTTGACCCAATCCCGGTTCGTTAGCCACCACTGCAATTGATGTGAAGTGCCCTCTGAGATCTGGATGCAATCAGAAAGATTCCCCTGATGCTGTGCCCACTGGAACTTCAGGTCCCACTGCAGAGCCCGCATATGCCACCTGGCATAGTCCACCAGCAGGATGCAGGAGGCCATGAGGCCCAGTAGCCTCAGGGTAATTCTGACCGAAACCCGGGATAGAGGCTGAAAGATCAGAATCATAGCCCGAATATCCCGGACTCACTGCTCGGGAGGATAAGCCCGAAACTGCGCTGTGTCCAGAACCGCCCTGATAAAAAGGAGCTTCTGAGAGGGGATCAGGTGTGACTTCGGGACGTTGATGGTGAACCCCAGCGAATGCAGGAGGTCGGCCGTAGTCTGGAGGTGGGAGACAACAGCCTGGGGCAAGCCCGCCTTCAACAGCCAGTTGTCGAGATAGGGGAAGGCTGGAACCCCTCATCTGCGCAGATGAGCTGCGACCACCGCCATCACTTTCGTGAACACCCGAGGGGCGCTGGTAAGGCCGAAGGGGAGCACGGTAAACTGAAAGTGCTCGTGGCCTACCGTGAACCGTAGGTAACGTCGATGGGCCGGCAGGACGGGAATGTGAAAATAAGCGTCCTGCAAGTCCAACGCTACCATCCAGTCTCCAGGGCAGACAGGACCTGAGCCAAAGTCAACATTTTTAACTTCTCCTTCCGGAGGAAGCGGTTGACGCTCTGAAGATCCAAGATGGGACGTAGGCCTTTGTCCTTCTTGAGCACCAGAAAGTAGTGGGAATAACAACCACAACCTACTTCTGGGGCAGGAACTCGCTCGATGGCTCCCTTGGCCAAGAGAGCCGTAACTTCCAGTTGGAGAAGGGCCAAGTGATCCTCCGACATGCGATGGGTCTGAGGTGGCATGGATGATGGGGTAGTCTCGAAGGGGAGGGAGTAGCCCCTTCGGACTATCTGCAAAACCCACCTGTCTGACGTGATGTTGAGCCAGTGGGGGAGGTGATGGTCGAATCCTGCCGCCCTCTGGCAAAAGGTGGCCCTGAAAGGTCAGACTAGGAGGGCTTGGAGGCTGCTGCAGAGGGAACGCTGGTTGATTGGCCGCCAGACCCACGACGGTGGGTCCCACGTCCCTGGCCATGCAGAGGCTGGACAGCTTGCGCAGACTTGTGGCCCTGGGCGGAACGTGGTGGGGTACCCCTTCCGTAGCTACGAAAGGCAGATTGCACTGGGCGAGAGGTGGAAGCGAGGTCTAAGGATCTGGCCGTAGCCCTAGAATCCTTAAAGCGCTCGAGCGCGCTGTCTGCCTTGTCGCCAAACAGGCGACGGCCATCAAGGGCATGTCCAAAAGCGTTGCTTGGACATCCCCCGAAAAGCCAGTGGACCTCAACCAGGCGTAGCGTCTCAGTGCTACCGACGTGGAAATCGTCCTGCCCAGTGAGTCGGTGGTGTCCAGCCCACACTGGATGGTGAACTTCGCTGCGTCTCTCCCTTCGGCAACAGCACGGGAGAGCACGGCTCGGGCCTCCTCCGAGCAATGTGGCAGCACCTGCGCAACTGTGTCCCACACAGAGTGGGAGTAGCGGCCCAATAGACGTGCTGTGTTCAACGACCGTAGACCCAAGCTGGAGGAAGAAAACTTCTTCCCAAGGTGGTCCAGCTTCTTGGATTCCCTATCAGGTGGTGCGTTAGGGAATGCGCCTTTGGACGTGGAGGCTTGGACTACCAAGCTCTCAGGGGTAGGATGGGAAGAGAGGAAAATGGGGTCACACGGGGCCGGGCGGTGGCATCGTGCAATCATCCTGTCCACAGGAGCCCCTGTGTTGGGCTTGGACCAAGTGCCCAAAAGGATGTCCGTAAGGGCCTCATTGAACGGCAGCAAGGGCTCCGAAGAGGCCGCTGCCGGTTGAAGCACCTCTGTCAGGAGGTTAGTCCTGACTGCCACCGTAGGAAGCTCGAGGTTTAAGGCCTCGGCTGCCCTACGCAACACCACTGCGTAAGATGCACCCTCCTCCGTAGCCACAGTAGGGGGAGATAGCATGCCAAGGTCAGGGGAGGTGTCTAGACCACTGGCATCACCCAACTCCTCTCTCCAGTCCGGTTCCTCCAACTGGTCTGCAGGAGGGTCCACAGACCGCTCCCAGTCCTCTTCACCCTCTCCTGGTAGCCACTCAGGGCGGTAGGAAACATCAGGGGAGAACAGGGGTACAAAAGTACCGGTCGGCGTCGGTCCCGATGTCGGACGACTTCGGTCCGGCTCGGTGTCCTCGTCGAGGGGGATGCTGGGGCCAACACCGGCTGGGAACACAACCGGCGGAGGTGTCATCACTGGATTCGGTGCCGGAAGAGGTGTCACGAGGTTGACTGGCGCCGATCCGGATCCAGGCCTGAATCCTTGGGGGCCCTGCGGCGCCGGAGTCAAAGCCACCGGCATCGAAGGCCCAGAGCCCCCAACTAAGTCCGCGGGGCCCGAGGGCGCGCCGGCGGAGTCGGGCTGCCCAAAGATGGAATGTAAGGCTTCATAAAAGGTGAGAAGCTGGGCAGGGGTCGCTCCGGCTCCTGGGAAGGCCGGAGTCGACCCAACAGGCTCTGCGGGCGGAGCCTGACGACTACCTTCCGCTTCCCGCGTCGCGTCGGCCGACGGACGGGGAGAATGCAAAGAGGGATGATGCTTCTTGTGCTTCGACTTACCCGAAGACGAAGACTTCGATGACGAGTGGTGGCTCTGCGACTGGTCCCGCGACCTACCTCTCGACCAGGACCTCGAACGGCGCGGAGCGGACTGCCAGGCCTCGAGAAGCTTTCGGGACTGCTCCCGCAAAGACTTCAGGTTCATGGCCGAGCAGTCAGAGCACGACTTCGGGTCGCTGTCGCGCTCCAGGCACCGGAGGCACACGAGGTGCGGGTCCATGACTGACATCAATTTGCGACAGGAGTCGAAAGCCTTGAAGCCGGTCCGACGTGACATCCCTCCGTGCACCAGGAGTCGATAAACTCAAAAAAGGTGTCGACAAAAGTCACAAAAACTGAGTCAAAAAGTGACTCTAGGTACCGCTCTCTCGGGATCTGCGCTTAGCTGGCACGAAAAAAAAAAAAAAAAGGACGTCAGCGCGCAAGGGCAGCGTATAAGTAGATAACGCGACGTCAATCCGGTGACCACGACACCAACGACGAACACAGTCGACCGAAGCCACCTATCGACGCACAGAGGTACTGCTGAGGAAAAAATTCTCCAGATCCAGTCTGACGCCTGGGGGTAATTCTAAAGTGAGGAATCCATAACTAATTGTCGCTTTCAGATGATGACCTTTTAGCCTTATGTGAGGAGGCAGCAGGTTCTTTTTTGTCCTTTTTTGAAGAAGATTTAGATCTGTGAGGAGATATTGAAGGACTGCAGCATTTATAAGACCCAAGAGTGGTCTTTTTTTAGGCTTTTCTTGTCTGCTCCGAGGAGGATTGAGAACGGGGTGATCTCTCCCTTTTATTGGATTTTTTAGAGGACGAAGAGAAGTCCTCATTGTCTGAGTCCGACACTAGCTCTTTTCTCGTTTTGAGCTTCTGAAACCAGATTAGCAGCCTTCCTTCTCTATCCTTTGAAGTCTTGGATGAAAAGGTACTACATACCTTAATGTCTTTAGCAGAATGATCCGGGTAGATGCAGTAGATGCAATCTTGGTGCGGATCTTCAGTGAAGTCACTTCTTACCACAGATATTGCAGGACCTGAAGAGATTTTTCTTCTCCTTGTATGGCATTATGTTAAAATAAAGACAAAGTCAGATGTGAATGGTAAAACTCTGTGGATAACAGGAATACTCGCACAGAACCAAAGTATGAGAAATATCTTGGGAAAATATCCAAATAGGAAAATAACTGATCAGAGATCAGTGGAGATTTCCTAGCACGACATGGGGCAAAAATCTGAGAGAATGGAAATATCTTAGGAGTGTTCTAGAGGGCAGAGCAGCCTGATTGGCTGAAGTATAAGTTTGGTCTCTTTTTAAAGGCTGACAGGTTGTAAAATTGAAGGGCCTAGGGCCTCCAAGCACTATCTTTAACATTGTATTATTATTATATGGTACTGGGGACTCCCATCTCGACGACGAGTAACTATCAAGCATGTGAATCTATGAAAGTGCCAGTACTGGAGGGATCACATGCTCTGCATACTCCTGACATCTAGTGTTGGGCTCAGAGGTGTGCAGGTTTTTTTTCTTCACAGAAGTCTTTTGAATCACGAGGTATGACTCCTCCTATGAATGATAAAGCACTGAGTTTTAGTGACTCCTGCTAGGACTGGTAAAGCGCATAGCAACATCACAAAATAAAATGATAGATGGAGGGTTGAATCATTTCAAACACTCAACCCTAGCCACTGATCTGGGTATAATCCATTATTTTGCTCGCCACATCACCCAAGTTTGGACTCAGCCATATGCAAATCAGTCTTGATCCTGCTTCCCATGGCAACAGTCCAGGCCAGGTCCTCCCTGGACCAGCAACAAGCATCCTGGGACCGATTTTGGGGCATCACCCCATATCAGCCAGGCTAGCTTGAATCCAGTGGTGCAGCAAGCAAGGGACCCACGTCTGGGCATACCCTTCCCAATTAGGGGGCACATGGCAATATCACAAAATAAAATGATCGACAGTGTTGAAACTTTTCACACACTCACCCCCCAGTCACAGATCTGGGTTTAATCCATCGTTATTTTGCTCGCCAGGTCACCCCAGTTTGGACCCAGCCATATGCAAATCAGTGTTGACCCTGCTCCCCATGGGAACAGTCCAGCCCGAACTGCCAGGCCAGGTCCTCCCTGGATCATAAACAAGCATCCTGGGACCCTTTTCATGGTATCACTCATCGGTCAGGCTAGCTTAAATTTAGTGGTGCAGCGAGCAAGGGACCCACGTCTGGGCATCAATGTGACTTGTAGAAAGGGCCATCAATGCCCCTTTCTTGCAGGTACAATGGGACCTTTTTTAGGGTGGGCTATTGTCTTCTGGCTTTAGCTGAACAAGTTTGAATACCCTAGACAAGCCATCTGGCTATGCCTGCCTTAAGAGGCAGTGTGGTCATTGTGTTACTTAGTGAAGGCAACAAAGTTGAGTTTTGAGAGATGGCCTTGTCCTGTCAATGTAGTACATAAGGGTCCATTTACCAACTAGTGTGTAGAAGGCCCTTTACGCTACTGAGTCTGGCTGTGGGAAGAACACCGGAAGCTCAATGGATTGATTAAGGTGGAAGGGGGATACCACCTTAGGAAGAAAAGTTGGGTTAGTGTAGGAAGCTGGCTCTATATATACTATACCAAAGTAAGGTATAGTGTGCACAGAGTACAGTGGATCCCCGAAGGATGATACTACCTTACTCTCTATTTGTGGTAGTGTGGGCGAGCAGTAAGGCTTTATCAGAGGGTAGTGTTAAGCATTTATTGTACACACTCAGGCAAGAAATTATTTCACTCACGCAGACTGAACTCTGACCAATTGTTTTGTATAAAAATATTTTTGTTGTATTTTATTTTTAGAACCAAGCCAGACTTGGTGCAGGTAAGTAAAATAATACTTTTCCAATATAATGCAATTACAGGTAGGTCAAATATTCAGAGACAGTTGAAATTACTTTTCAGTTACTTTGCAATTACTTTTCAAATTACTTTTTTTTCTACTCAGTGATATGCCTAGATATCACACTGGGACATTTCCTAGATAAAAGGTAAGTCAATTTTCCTTAAAACAGTTTCTTAGGTTTCCATACAATTTTCAACTCCACACAACTTTTTCCATAGAAAAACAGTCAATGTAGTCCTATGGGAGAAAATCAGGTTATCGGTTTAAAGGTGAGTAATCGGTCTTGGGAGCGGAGTTTCTGGGGTTAGAACCAGGGTCAAGGATGCACTCAAAGAACACCCTCAGCTGCACTAGGGCGGCCGGGTGAAAAGTGCTGAGGCCCAATGTTATCCAAAGGGGGATAGGGGGCCTCCAATTGGTGGCTGCCCGTGGGGAGGACACTTGGCTGTGAGAGCAAAGCTCCTAAGGCTTAGCTCAGAGCAAAGGGAGATCCAATTTAGCACACAAGATGAACCCACAGCGGCACAGGGGGCGGCCGGGTGCAGGGTGCTGATTTGGCGTTGGGTGCCCTGTTTTCAATGGGAGTTGCCCGTTTTGGGTTTTGGCTGCAGGCTCGGTCCAGGAAGTCTTCGGGGTGGAACCAACAGCTGGGCAGGTAAGTTGGAGGGCTCAGGGACGTAGGTGCACCTCAGGTCCTCTTCTCCATGGCAGCTGGATGCAGGGGTGCCTTTTGAAGTCAGATTTCACCTCTCGCGGTTGGGGGTGGGGTCTCCGTGCAGAGGCTGCAGGCGACATCGGGGAGTCCTGGAGGAGTCAACACACGGTGGACTCAGACTCTTGGGGACCTCGCTGGGACCGGTGGGCCACTCGGGCCGCAAGCGACAGGTGCAGCAGTGGTTCCTGGCGTCGGGTTTTTTTTGTCTTCAGCAGGCTCAGAGTCTTGCTTTGGAGATTCTTTTGAACAGAGCTGCTGTTCACAGGAGATCTGGTCTTTGTGGAAGGCAGTCAGTCCTCCCAGGGGTTCTGGAGGTCACTGGCTGCAGGACAAGGCAACTTTTGGCGCAGGATCTCTGGAAACTGCAGACGGGCCAGTAGGGCTGGGGCCAAGTCAGTTCTTCTCTGCAGTCTCATCTACTGGACATCATCTTTCGTCCTTTTTCGTAGGTTGCGGGAAATCTGTCTTCTAGGATCAGGGCTGCCCCCTAACAACTATATTTAGGGGGCGCTTTAGGGCTCTTAAGGTAGTAGCCAATGGACTACTGACCTTAGGGTGACCACACCCTTGTTGTGCTCACCCCACGTGGGGGAGTGGGCACAATCCCTAACACTGATTGGAGAGTGCCTGCCATCTGCAAGATGGCGGGCACTGAACAGTGGGCTTCACCTCGCCTCCCCTACCGGAGGGGTGGGGTTGGCAGAGGTGGGCACATCTTCTGGGCTGCTCTAATTTTTCCCACCTGTCTTCCTGCCGAAAAGGGGGTGAGACATGAAGGGGGCCTTCTCCTGATCGCAGGAGAGGCTGGGGGTCGTGTTACAAAGGCGGCAAGGCCTTTGAAGCTCCCCTGCCACAGATGGCTCTTCATCACCTGGAGGAGGTGTGACCACCTCCGCACAGGAAAGGCTTGGTTTCTGTGCCCAGGGATCGAAGGCTCCCACCCCAGGAGTCCAGAAACATGTCTAGTGGTGGCAGGCTGGTGTTTACTAGTCAGGAAACCCACCAGAGGCTGGTCGTTTTTCAGGGGGCTTCTCCAAGATGCCCTCTGAGTGCATCGTTTAGTAAATCCCACACTGGCATCAGTGTGGGTTTATAATGTTGAGAAGTTTGCTACCAAACTTCCCAGATTTCAGTAAATCACTTATGGTGCTGTAGAGTTCGTAATGACAAACTTCCAGACCATATACTTTTTATGGCTTTACTGCACTTACGTCTAAGAATCGACTTAGACACTGTAGGGGTACAGTGCTCATGCAACTGTACCCTCACCAGTGGTATACTGCAACCAGCTAGAGGGGTGTCTTACCTATACCATAGGCAGTAGGTTGCAGGCATGGCACACAGGTATGTCTGCCATGTTGACTTCACATTTCTCTGCGCCAAAACACGCAGCCTACAATGTCAGTGTGTTTGTTAAGGTACAGGGCCTCTAAGGGTGGCACAATATGTGCGGCAGCCCTTAGAGACCTTCCCTGGTCACAGTGCCCTTAGCACCCATGGTACCTTTTACAAGGGACTTACATGTGGCCAGAGGCGACAACTGGGGGTACAAAGGTACAGTTTTGGGAAAGAACACAGGCCCTGGGAACCTGATTGGCAGAGACCCAGGGAACATCAAGTCAAAGTGCATCAGAAATCTGGCAAAAAAAGTGTGTGTGGGGGGGTTACTGCAACAGGAAACCCGCTTTCCTACAGTTAGTCCTAAGGACAACTCTATTATATGGACTTTTTTAAGGTAAGAGCTTGGAGTTCACTCACATGCCTTAAAGATGTAATGGCAATGAGGAAGGCAACCTTCCAAGACAGGAACTGGAGGGGGGCAGTAGTTGAGGGGCTCAAAAGGAGGGCCATGAGTTGAGTTAGGACTACGTTGAGGTTCAAAACAGGGTCTTGGGCACCCTGGGCGAGAACTCATTTGAGTCCTTCCATGAAGGTGTTGTTGACGGGGACTCTGAATAAAGAAGAGTGTTCCCTGTTTTGTAGGTAAGCTACAATTGCAGTCAAGTGAAAACAGATAGAAGTGTAGACAAGGCTTGATTGTTGGAGATAAAGCAGATAACCGACTATGTCCTGGACCACTGGTTTCAACGGATCGATGTTTAGGTAGGCAGTAATGGACTAACATTTTCTACTTGGCTGCACAACAGGCCTGTGTGGAGGGCCTACAGGTCTCTTAGGATTAAAGTGCATACTGGGGGTAGTTTGAGGTATCCAAACTAAGATCTCAGGAGCCAAATTGAAAGACTGAGCTGCCTAGGATTTGGATTCCTGATATTGCCTTGGTTCTGTGTTAGACGGTCCGGTAAGTTGGGCAGTTTCTTATGTGGAACTATGGACAAGCCCGGATGTTTTGTGAACCAGGGATATCTGGCCCAGGCAGGAACCACCAGGCTGAGGGATGTTTGCTGAAGCTTCCAAACCACGTACAGAAGAAGTGGGAGAGGCAGAAAAGCATAGGCGAATGCCCCTGACCAGGTCATCCATAGTGCATTGCCTATGGACTGTGGGAACCTAGAGGCAAAGCTTTGACATTTGCAAAGAAGTCTGTCAGGGAACCCCCAATGAAGGTAATAGGGGAGTAGGACTTGCATGTGGAGTTCCCAGTTGTGGACTTGTTGCTTCCTGCTGAGCAGGTCTGAGAAGCCATTAACCACTCAAAGAAAGTACTCTGCTACAAGTTGTATGTTGTGGTGGAGTGCCCAACACCAAATTTCTGCACTAGCACTGACAGCTGCTGAGAGTGAATGCCACCTTTCTGAAGGTAAGACATGGCCATCACATTGTCTGTTCTGATGAGGATTACCTTACGTTGAAGCAGACATAAAGAAGGCCTTGAGAGCTAGTTGATTGACCAGCAACCAACAACCTGTTGGTGTGGGGCCCACATGCACTGAACGGTCATATCTGGCAAAATGTATCCCACCCCCCCAATCCAGTGAGGGATGCATCCATTGTGATGGTCACAAGCGGGATTGGGTCTTGTAAGGGCTGGCCCTGAAACAGATTGTTGCAGTTCCACCACTGCCGACAGCGCTGGGTGCGGGCCCACAATAACACAATCTTCCCCGTGACCCTCCGATTGTGACCATTGTGCTGCCACACACTCTTGTAGCGGACACATTTGTAACCTTGCATGGGGTATTGTGGCGATACATGAAGCCATCATGCCAAGGAGGAGCATTACTATTCTGACCGTTAAGTGGTGAGAGAGTAACAGCTGGAAAGCTTGGACCCTTGCCTGGCTGGGATAGGCTTTCCCAGGGACCGTGTTGAGAACTGCACCCAGAACTGTTTAGTGGTGACAGCTCCCTTAGCCACACCTACTCTACCCCTTGGAGTTGTTCCCTCTGTAGCCTCCCCTTGAAAAGCACTGTGTAGGTTGCTGCTGGTGCTGTGGCCTCTGGTAAAAGGCAGGTGTATCGGGGGAGGTGGCCTTGGTGCCTCCACTGAATTGAATCCTCCGAAAGGAACCCCAAGGAGAATGCCCCTCTAGGGCAGCCACAGCCTTGGCCATACACTGCCGTCTTTTCTGATCTTTTCTAGTATTTAATCCACCTGCGTTCCGAAGAGGTGGCTCCCGGCGAACAGCACATTTAGCAGATGGTGGTGAGCCTCCAACTTGAAGCCAAACATAACGCTTGATGAGGACACTCAAGCTGATACCCCTGGTTGCAGTAGCAGGGTATAATGGATGGTGACATTAGAAATTATTTTGCTCTCAGAGACAAGCTTGTGGCCACACTGCCTATAATGCTTTGGGAGTTGCTATAGGAGTTCCTCCATCTCATTCGAGTGGGCCCTATTGTAACAAGAGAGTAAGCAAATTGAGTAAGCAACCCTCTAGTGAGTGGCTGATTTCGCTGCAACTCTTGCCTCCCGCATCAGTTTTCTTACTCTTTATCTGGCGGAGGGGCATCGCTAGTCCCTTGTGCACAGTGCGAATTACTAGAGTCTGGTAGAAGTTGTCCCCGAAGAAGGGCAGTTCAGTGGGTGATGGTTTGTAGTTCTTAACTACCCTCAGTGTAACCATTCTGGCCTTCACTGGCTTCCTGAAGGTGTAAGGCGCAGTTCTGAGCATGCCTTTCAGCATGGGCAGAAACTGCACGAAACGATGATTGGTGGACAAGGTCTCTATCAGAAGTCATCTTCCTGAACGGTGTGTCGATAGACCTTATGAAAGGTGGCAGCTCTATGGATGACCTGATGGTAAGAGGTGGTGTCTTCTGGAGGGGAGGGTTTGGCTAGGTAGGAACTCTGGAACCGTGTACCTCAGGGATCAGAGTAGTCGTCCCACAGGACCTCTAGGTTCAGGATCATATGGGGCTCCGTAAGGATCTAAAGGGTAGGAAGGGTAGTGCACTCGTAAGATGTGTGAAGAACCCTCTGGTCGAAGCGGCCTGCGTGTTGGTGGAGGGGGATAAAATGGTAATGGGCTAGTTCCCGTGTCCTGGTGTCTCTTCTGCTTAGGACGTGGTAGGGGCTCCATCGCAAGCTTCTCCTCGAAAGCCAATTTCCTCTTTCTGGAAAGAGCGTTCTGGACCTAAAAGTGGTTTAGTAGAGATCTTCCAAGTTTGTGGATGGATGAATAGTCTAGCGTCAAGCTCTTCCTGGAGACACTGGAATATGGACTGCTCCAGATACTCGGACACCACAGATGATAGGGATGTGTGTCAGACGACGACCGCGAGGGAGTCTTCTGGCCTGTCTGCACCAAAGGAGCCTGTGGGTGGTGCTGCATTTTGCCCGCAGTCGGATGGCTTGGTACTGATTCAGAGTACTCTGTCAGTGCCGACCATGGCCTACAAGCAGTGTCGGACTGGAAGCTTGTTGGGCTTCAGGACTTGCAGTGATCAGCCTGTGCATGATGTCAGTGTGCAACTGGAGGGGGGGGAGGGGGATACTCAGTTATCAACTTGACACCTTGATGTGCTTCTAGGTCCTTTCTCAAGGGTCTGGCCTCCGGCTCTTCCTCAGTGTCCCGTTCCCTGCTATCTGGGGTGTAGTCTTCCTGTGGGTGCTCCACTCGCCATTGAGCAAGTCGCTAATACCATAATGTCTTTTTAGAACAAAAGGCAAGGCAGGCAGAGCTAGCGGTCTTGTAGTGTTTCAGCAACAGGCACAGAGGTTGCAAACCTGGTGGTGGTTGGTCCATGGGGACTTGAAATGACATTGAGGACAGTATTGAAAAGGAGTCTTTTCCATTTCTGAGTAGTTGTCAATGGAGAGGAAAATAAAGCAGAAGATTATGCAGAAAGCCCCACGAAGGGCGTTGAGTGGAAACCGGGGTGCCGAGCCCGAAGGACGCCACAACGAGGGGAAACAGACTGCCAATGAAGAGTTACCGTGCCAATGGGAGAGAACAGCCCTAAGAAGTCTGACAACAAACTTCACGAGGCATCAACCCAGAGATCGATCAGCCCAATACTGGATGGCAGGAGTATGCAGAGCATGTATATCTACAGCTACACATGCCACAAACAGAGCCCTACTTAAGATCTGTAACTTGTTCATTATTTACATGAACTGTGCAACAGGAGTCAGGATATAGAAAGCATACCAGCCCAATGATGTGATTACCTATTCCCATATGCTCAAATAGCGCAGTTAGAAAATCCACGATAAGGAGTCAAAATCCTTCTCTGCATCTAAAAGGCAGCAACTGCTAAGACTTTTGGATGAATCTGCTGCCTCATTGCAAAGAGTGCACAAGTTGTGTCATAGCTTTATCAGAACCTAAACCAGCCTGCTCTTGGAGGTCCAGTCTGACCATAAATGGGGCAAGCAGAGTTGCAACAATTTTAGAAAGTATTTTACCATACATGTTGATAATCGAAAGGGGATGATATGAGTGACATTTGGACGCATCTTTACCAGGCTTTGGGAGGACAGTAATTATAGGTTCACGAAGAGTAGGGGTCAATTGTCCCAGCTCAAGAGTTTCACTATACACATGCAGGTGATGTGGGGCCAGGGTACTCTTGTAAGTTTTATATAACTCATCATTTATTACATCCTTAACATCTATTGGGGCAAACAAAGGGTCTCAGTTACATCCCAAACCAAGCAAGGGCAACCTCATCTAAGCAGGCAGATGTCTCTTCTGGTCCCAGAACAGGCCTGGTTGTGTATAGGTCAGTGCAATAAGAGAAACTCATTAAAAATCTCTTCCCTTGATGTACCACACTTCTCTTTACAGTGAAGGACTGCCACAGTTGGGGCTCTACACTGTCTCAATTTGTGCTAGGGGATTTTTCTAGGCCTTTCACCTCCCAATAGTGATTGGGCTAATATGCATTTGCTGAGGTACTTCACCTATCTGCACCTTCCCGGTAGTCAATCTGGAGTCTAATAAGTTTTCCAAGTGCATCAGTATAGATTGTTTACCTGAACTCCCACTCCAACACTACAAGCGGATTCTCATGTTTTTGTCACAGGAGTTCTATTTCTTTTAAATGCCAAGAGTGTTTGGCAATAGCCATCCCTCGTATATAAACCTTAAAAGTCTCTCAAGCCATAGATCTATGTTACCAATGGTACATTTTTGTCCAAACAGCAATCCTTTGACCACTAGGATTCTACCTTCAGGGTCAATATCTAAGTTGACTGGAGTGAAAACAGAAAGATCTAATGAGGATAGCCACATCACTAGCATAGAAGCTAAAAGATTAAAAGAATTTAAAAAGCCCCACCTTAGAGCAAATTGAAATGGACATAGTGTCAAGATGTGTCTCCTGTAGGAGAAATATATAAATCTTAGATCTATCCAGATAAACTAAAACAAGCCTTACCCTTTTGGTGTTGAGGCCCTGGATGTCCCAAAGTAGACATTTAAGCTTGACCAGCTATGAAATAAATCAGCGCTAGGTGTGATGTTATGCGATGTGGTCTAACGACAGACACTATACCATGGCAAGCTAGGTACCCAACACGTTTGACTGCTTAACCACAGATTATAACAGTACAACGACCCCACCCACTCCTAACGTATACCCTAACAGTAGAAATCCAGGACTCCCACAATCTTTTAAACTTCTTCTAAACACTAAATGTGGATTGCACCAAGAGGCGTATGCCACTCCCAGCCACCCTCATGTATCTGTATCAGGTTTGTGCAATGAGGAGAACTGTTAGGGCAACCTGTGTATAGATTTCACATTGACAGCCAGTGAACCGTTCCCTTTTTTTCTCCAACTACTTTTCTACAAGACTGTAGCTAATATTTCATTTCCTGGCTATGGAAATATCACCCACACCATATATTCAATATCACTCATCATTGGACGAGAGCCACCTGCATCAGAGGGGTGTCATAGGAGGCTGTTATTCTTGACAGATTTTTTCTTTTACCAAATTTAAACTACTCTTCAGGGTTAGTAAAAAGTATGAGTGGCCCCCTGCAGTTACATGTAGTTTGGCAAGGTATAACATTGAACAAACAAGGTTGGCAGCAAGCAATGCCTTTATTGCCTCTGTTAAGGCCCTTGCCACCTGCACAGCAAGCTTAAAATCAAGAAAAAGATTTTAGATCCTTAGAATTCAATATGTTTCTTATCTCTGGCCATTTTCAGGATTAGTTCATGGTCTTTGAAGTTGAGGCAGGTGAAGATTTAATGTGCAGGAGCTCCCAGCGGTGAACTCGGCACCAGGTAATGGTGTGCTTTATCCACAACAAAGCATTGCAAAAAAAAAAAGTTCTCTGCCAAAGATGTCCGAGAGGCGCATTTTCATTGTGTTCAGGTTTAGCAAAGCCTTTAGATTTAGCTCCCACCAATGGTTATGAATATTGTTGCCCCTTGAGCATGCTTCAAGGTCCTCAAATTTTGCGCTTGATGTGGTCACCAGTTTTTCAAGTAAGGCGAGCAAGCCATACACAGTTTTTGCCCCACCTTGGATGCCGGTGAGGAGCTCAACAGCTTCATCTGATCTTGTGCCCTCTGCCTGTTCAGGTGCTTTTTCTTTTGGTCTAAGCGCAGTCTCACAAAATCCATTTTTTGATAAATGGTTTTAAGGGTTTGTTTCACTTCTAGCAATATAAGCTTTACATCTTCCATTGCTGTGGTCTCATTTTCTGGCGGAGAGGGGTTGCAGCCCACTGACTCTGGTTCAATCACAGCTGATTTTCTGCTCTCACAAGTAAGCCGCTTACGGTTTGTGTCCGATCTACCCTACGTTGGATGGTGCAGCATTGTCCTGATGGTGTTGATAAAGTGCATGGTGGCGAGCGCAATGAAATAGCAGGTTAACAAGCAACACTTAGTCCAAGAAGGCGGATACCTTCCATGAATAGAACAGCCCTTGTCCTACCAAACTGATGGGTACAGGGCCTGCTTCAAAATGGATTTTAGTGTTAGACATGGGAGGACACTAGGGGATTACCAGTGCACTCTCCTGAACACCAACAACACTTAGAGCCCAAGTTTAGTGTTGCCTAAGAGTTTTGCCATCTTGAAAATAGACTGGCACATGGCATTTTGGGCCTGTTTGCAGTAGTGCATACTGGAACTGCTGAAAAGTGGGTAGGGTCACACATAGGAACTTTTACCCAATTGGTTAATGAGTGGTCAGGAGTCTTCCCCACCCAGAGACTAGTGAATCCTAACAAAGCTGGACACTCACATAGTCTTCAGAACACTTTCCGAACCAGTCTGTGACCTGTGAGGAATTCTGAAGGACTGGACCTGCTCTCCCTTGTACCCAGAACAAAGAAATGGTCAGTTGGCTGACCTCCTGTGTAGAGTCAGGGACACAAAACGCTGCAAGAGGGCTTTTCCCTAAAATTACCAGCCTCACTGGCAATTGGAACCTGGACTGGATTTGGCTGGTAACTGCTGAGTGGCACCCTGAAAATCTATGTGCCCCCTCTCCTCCCCACCTGGAGGTCATGGGCGGGTTTTAGAGGTGAACTCTTGTAGTTGCTTGGGCACCAGGAAAAAAAAATTGGGAACTTCTGAGCATAGGGGGATCTACTGTAATAAGTACAGCAGCACCACAGCACCTGACTGAATTTTAGATTTGTCCATCAAGAAATGCGCCACCATCTCTGAGAAAAACAAAGTCCCTTTCTGTTTTGGTTTTAGAAACTTTTTCAAGCAAAAGCCTTAAATAATCCAGTATTTGTAAAGCGCGAACTAATCACCCGTAAGGGTCTCAAGGCGCTGGGGGCCGTCAGGAAGATTAAGTGAGCTAATGCCTAGAGCAGTGTTCTTCAATCTGTGGGGCGCGCCCCCCTGGGGGGGCGCGACACCATCTCAGGGGGGGCCGCACTCCACCCTAAAATCTCACCTTTGTTTACCAGTGGTCAAGTCGCCAGTACATTAGCTTCTGGTATTTCTTCACCCATTTCAAATGGGCCTTTGGATTGGAGAACAGCAGCCAATCAGCACATAGAACGTCACCACTGACGTTCCACCAATGAGGGGGACAGCATTATAGATGGGAGGAAGTGCGCGAAATTTTGCGTGCATAAACTCCTGCATACTACTACCTTTTGGTTGTGTGGCGCTTCTTCACTCCTGCCGTTTGCCCCGTGCTTGCTGCCTTTTCTTCTTTGGTTGCTGTCCTTTGCCTGCTGCCTCGCTGTGAAGGATCGTGCCTCGGAACATTTTACATCACCAACAGGTAAGTGAAAGCAAACAGACAGTCCTTCCCAGGGCGTCTGCTTGCCTAAAATAAGTCTGTTCACTTTCGGTTTGACAGCACAGGAGACTCCGTGCCTTCCACTGCATCGGAGGCCTTTCGGGGGTGGGAGGGGGAATGTAGCTAATCCAATTAACTTTATTAAAAGTCAGCTGCGAGTATCTTATTTAAACTACTTTTTGGATGTGTACATTGTCTGCCCACGAATCACACATCAGATCCTGTGACATCACGGGGTTTTGCTGATACTATTTAGCCTCCCCACTATTTGTTTCAGGGACTGGCCCCGACAGTCCTAGAAGTTAATTGGACCTGACAATAATATATAATAAATGCACTACTGAAAATAGC
Organism: Calotriton arnoldi; assembly: GCA_963921515.1. Classification (NCBI taxonomy): domain Eukaryota; kingdom Metazoa; phylum Chordata; class Amphibia; order Caudata; family Salamandridae; genus Calotriton; species Calotriton arnoldi. Next base: position 365,538 of record CAWUFW010003894.1, on the reverse strand, counting down.
TCTCAGATGGGGCACAGTACAAAGGGGAACTCGTACAGATCCTGAGCAATGTGCGGAGAGCCAAGGACTGCTCTCGGGTGATGCAGGCTGTTGAGGGCAGGCGCTGCACTCCTGGAGTTGTGTGCACAGAGCTGGTGTGGGCTGTTGAAGGCAGGTGCTGCCCTCCTGGAGTTGTGTGCACAGAGCTGGTGCGGGCTGTTGAGGGCAGGTGCTGCACTCCTGGAGTTGTGTGCACAGAGCTGGTGTGGGCTGTTGAAGGCAGGTGCTGCCCTCCTGGAGTTGTGTGCACAGAGCTGGTGCGGGCTGTTGAGGGCAGGCGCTGCACTCCTGGAGTTGTGTGCACAGTGCTGGTGCGGGCTGTTGAGGGCAGGCGCTGCACTCCTGGAGTTGTGTGCACAGTGCTGGTGCGGGCTGTTGAGGGCAGGCGCTGCACCCCTGGAGTCGTGTGTAGAGAGCTGAGGGCAGCTACAAAGCTCTTGGGTGGTGCAGGCTGTTGAGGACAGGCGCTGCACTCCTGGAGTTGTGTGCACAGAGCTGGTGTGGGCTGTTGAGGGCAGGCGCTGCACTCCTGGAGTTGTGTGCACAGAGCTGGTGTGGGCTGTTGAGGGCAGGCGCTGCACTCATGGAGTTGTGTGCACAGAGCTGGTGTGGGCTGTTGAAGGCAGGCGCTGCCCTCCTCGAGTTGTGTGTACAGAGCTGGGTCAGTCTGTTGAGGACAGCTGCTGCACTATGCTTCAGGTCTTGTCTTCCATACTCACATTTTTATACTGCCAAGCAGTGTGAAGACGACTACTGAAGCTGCTTGCCAACCTGCTAGCAGGCTCTGTGTTCCTCTGGATTTTCTTTAATAAGATGGAACCTTTAAGTTCTCTGATCCTTCAGAATTGAAGGTTCAAATGCCTCTTCGTCAGCATCAAGAATTGCATTCCCTTTCCTGGCTCTTTCCCAATCTGGAAACCCACTGTATATGTCTTCCTGCTGCCTGCCCTGAATCGGAGAAAGCGTCTTCCACTCTCCAGTTTGTCTGCTCGGTGGTAGTGTAAGGGGATTTATAAAACAACAAACAAGAGACCAAACTTGTACCAATCACTGGTTGCATGTCTGCATATCCAGTGCTTTCCCAGTCGCACAACTGATGTCTTCCCAAATGCCTTGGCTTCAGAATTACTAACAAATGTGCTTCATTTTTGTTTTCCTAACTGCTGAAAATGTACATTATGTAATGGACAATTTGTTGTGCGTTTCAAAAAATGACATCCTCCTGCCTTTCATTTGACACTCACTGTACCCAAAATAGATTGACTGCAAAGTGAGAGGAGTTTGTAAATACCAATTCCAATGTAAAAAAAACAAAAAACAGAAAGTTGACATTCGACACAGCCTATTTGGTCTCTGTCTTTGAAGCGCAGCAAATGAAACAAGATAAATACAGATTTTTTTAAGGCATCTTTATATATTGCTTGAACTTTCGGCCCACCAGTGCATAACCACCCACAGTTTAGGAAACACTGGCTTAGATTATATAGCGTTTACCTTCAAAACGGCCACCAAGATTTAAAATCTCATGCAATATTTTATAATGGATTGAAATGGGCTGAATGTTAGTCTATGTAAAATTCCAAACAATCATTGCTACTTTTTCATAATGATAACAATAAACTCAGTCATTGCAATACCTGAAATTCCTATGTCGTTGTCTGGGGCAGTCCACTCAGTGATTTCATGGAAACCAACCTCCGCAATTATACATTAACAGACCAGGAACCCGGATATAACCGCTTCCTTGCTGCAATCGTCTTTGATGTATTTGTGACAAAATGAAAAACGGGAACAGGATGTTGGCCATTCCAGAACCCCTGCACAATCCTCCTCTAGACTTCTGCACTTTTTGTTCTGGAAATCGAGCACATTACAGAGGATGGAGAAAAGAGTTCTATGGGAGACTAGAAACCAAGTAAATATTTCAGCATAGACCGAATCTGGCTGGATAGTGCCACCAGTTGCAGTGCAGTGGGTATTCATGCTCATAGAGCCTGGGAGTGCAGAAAGCACAGGGAGTATCTTCTCTGCACTGGACATGCCTGAAGGTACAGGAAGGGCTGTGGATATTCTTCCAGCCTTATTGACAGTACCCCAGGTTCTGAGCCTTGCACAGACGGATCCTGAGAACAGCTTGGTAGGACATCTATGCACAGATTGCAGCTCATGAGTAACAGAAAGGTGGTAAGTCTTAACACATAAATAATCTTGTATCCGTAGATTGAAAGGTTTGTAGTGCCCCGTCTCATGTTTAGTTTTTTATGTCCATGTTGCCTGTATTATATTCTATAAAGAACTGTTTTTTCCAGTTTTCGTTACTTCTGGTGCCACATAGGCAACCGCATCACCTGCTTTTGCAGCTGTACTCCCTGGCCCCCATATTTTAGGGATCCTGTTATCAATGAGTCTTTTAGGTAGCACCTGGGTTAAAATATCCCTGGGCTTGACTTTAGGGTTGTAGGATTTTTTCGGAAAAAGGCAAATTGGGGATTATACCTGAGGAATACTTTGGCAGTACAATGCACCATTTAAAACCATTCTCTTTCATTATGTATTGTTTTTTTCTAAATGTATGCGGTACGATGCATTGTTTGAACTATTTTTTTCATAAGATAATCACACTTATTAAACCCAACCCTGTTTTAGTTTGCGCTCATCCACTGTGCTCGTTCGCGTGCTGTACATGGATTGATGCTTTCTGCCCCATCACTTTTACCATGAGTTTGTTAGCAGTTTCACAAGTGGGAGAAGGGTAACCGAGCCCATGTAAATAAATAGTAAGTCGTTACATTTCCAATTGTATTTGTTAAGTTTGCTCAAAATACACCAGGGCTGCTGACTTATAACTGGGGAATCAGGTTCCAGAAATTTTGCCGGATATGGCCTGGGATATGCGGACGACGGTCGATTATGTAGTGTACCAGGTTCCAGAACTTTTTGTCAGTTGGTGGGGGGGCCCGACATCTAAAAAAATTCAGCTGGGGGGGCTCAACCTAAAAAAGTTTGAAGACCTCTGGCCTAGAGTCACACAATGCTGAGCTGATCTGCCTCCTCGAACCGTGAGCCCCATACTCCGGAGTCAGCCGCCCTGGCCGCTGCGCCACACCTCTCCCGGTCACCAGAGCGTTTGTGGAACCAACCTGCGGCTGGTATAAGACTGGCAGTTCCATGGTGGTGGCTACTATTTCAGAATTGTCCCGCGGGAAGACGTTTTCGTCCAAAAAAAAAAAAAAGACAAGGCCCCTTTTTGGATTTGGACTTTGAAACCTTTCCAATTTTTTTTTTTTTTTACTTCCAGACCTTCACCAGGACCAATTCACTTGGTGCATCCTACCAGGGCTCTATCGCAGTCTGCCTTAAATCGCTCCTAGGTCCCAGTCTACTGCTTCCGTAGCCTATCATTGGTGCTTTGCACTTTTTGGCGCTATTTTCACTCAAATCTTTACAAAATTCATAACTCTAGTTCCCCTTATTGGATTTTTGTTGTTTTTCCTTATTCTACTCAACATTTTTCTCTTTATTTTAAAGTTGGCTGTGGAGTTTTATTCTGCTTTGTGTGACATTCTACAGTATATGCAATGCTTAAATACTTTAAACATTGCCTTCAAGCCCGAGCGCTGTGTGTTAAGTTACCAGGGATTGAGTACAGGTTTATTTAATTTAATTTGTGAGACATCTAGAAGGTGGCCTTATCCTTTGAGGTGGACATCTATCCACCTCAATAGGATAAGGCCTTCTGGGACTCAAGATCTCTTTGGCCACGTCCCAGACGAACAAGTTACTTAACTCCAGTAACGCTTTTTCTGGTGGATACAGTATCAGTTGTGGATTCTTCACCTTTTGAATTATCCCAATGCGCAGCATTCCAGGGAAACGTTTCTCCTTAGCTCTCCCACGTTGACGAGGACGTCAAAATGGAACAGCTCTGCATGCGACTCCGTGTGACATCATCGGAGTCATACGAAGAGCTCGTTGGTGTGCTGACATCAGTTTCACCCATTTTTCCGTGCCTTCGAGGCAAAACGGGTGAACTACAACATTTCCCAGAGTATACAAAATACAACCAAATGAGGAAATACCACACCATAGATATTTCCCAAATCCAAGTAACTTATTGATTTATGCCAAATTAAAAAAAAAATTTAAAAAAAAAATCACAAAACATATGTATGAATGATAATACAATCCTTTCATTTTTGGTATAAGCAGACAAGCAACGAAGAGGCGGTGGGGTCAGTGAGGAATCCACAGACGGTGTATCCACCAGTAAAAGCATTACCGAAGGTAAGTAACTTGTTCTTCTGATGGATACATCTGCCAGTGGATTCCTCACCGTTTGAATTGAATCCCCAAGCAGTCCTGCACTCGTCTGAGGGTACCTGCCTGCACCAAAAAATCAGGTAACACAGAATGAGCAAAATGGTTGTCCCTCCTCACTTCCGAATCAAAGCAATAATGCTTTGCAAAAGTGTGGAGGGAGGTCCAAGTTGCCGCTTTACAGATGGCAACCACAGGGACACCTCTAGCCAAAGCCAAAGAAGACTTCGCTCTGGTAGAATGAGCACAAATACCTTCAGGAGGCTCCTTCATGGCCATGGCACAGAAAATCTTTTTGCTCAGGAGTATTCACCTGGACATCCTTCTTTTGTGGACAGCCTTGCCCCTTCATCTTGCCCACATATCCGATGAAGAGCTGATCATCCAGTCTGAATTCTTTGGTTCCAGTCAAGTAGAAGCTCACTGCCCTCTTGGGGTCCAGGTGATGAAGTCTCTCCTCATCCTCCTCAGAAGGGTGAGGGGGAGGATAGAAAGTGGGTAAGGTGATGGACTGCACCAAGTTGAAAGGAGTGACCACCTTAGGCAGGAAAGCAGCTCTGGTCCCAAGAACCATCTTATCCGCATGGAAAGACGTAAAAGGAGGCTTGGAGCTAAGAGCCTGCAATTCACTCACTTTCCTAGCCGATGTGATTGCAACCAAAAGGAAAATTCTACATACCCAGTAAGCATCTGTTCTTGGCATGTAGAGATGTAGATTCACATGCTTTGCATACTCCTGCCATCTAGTGTTGGGTCCAGATGTTTGAAAGTTGTTTTTCCTTGAAGAAGTCTTTTCAGTCACGAGGAAGGTGACTCATCCTTTTGGTGATAGTGCGCATGGGCATCGACTCCATTGTTAGATTGTTTTCCCGCAGAGGGTGAGAATGGAGTTAGTAAGAGTAGAATAGAGATGTCCATGCGTATGTATCTGAGTAAGATAATACTGCAACAGGTACAGGTACCCAGGGAGGTGGGTGGGCCCATGTGAATCTACAGCTCTACATGCCAAGAACAGATGCTTACTGGGTAAGTAGCATTTTCCATTCGAGGCATGTGGGCTGTAGATCACATGCTTTGCATAGACTATACAGCAGTAATTTCCCAAAGCGGTGGCTAACCTGTAGCTGTTGCAGTCGTTTGAAAAAGCGTACGAAGAACTGCCTGGCCTACATTAGCTTGTCTGGCTAACACATCAACGCAAGTGTTTTGTAAATGTGTGTGGTGTAGACCATGTTGCAGCTTTACAGATGTCCGCTATAGGGATGTTTCCTAAAAAAAAGCCATAGTAGCCCCTAGCTTGCGGGTGGAATGCACTCTAGGGGGAATTGGTAAAGTCCTTTTTGCTTTTGCATAGCATGTCTGAATACATTTAACTATCCACCGTGCAATACCGGATTTTGAAATGGGATTGCCTTTGTGTGGTGGAGCAAAAGCAACAAAGTTGTTTAGTGTTACGAAAAGGTTTGGTCCTTTCTATGTAATATAACACTGCTCGTTTTATGTCTAAAGTGTATAGAGCTCGTTCTGCCACTGAATCTGGTTGAGGGAAGAACACAGGTAACTCAACAGATTGGTTGATGTGAAAGGCAGATACCACTTTGGGTAAGATATTGGGGTTAGTGCGAAGAACCACTGTTTTGGTGGACTTGGAAAAATGGTTCTTCTATGGTTAATGCCTGAAGCTCACCCACTCTCCTGAGTGAAGTAATAGCATTGAGGAAAGCAACTTTCCAAGGGAGAAATTGCAGTTCGCATTTATGCAATGGCTCAAAGGGTGGACCCATTAGTCTGGTAAGGACAATATTAAGGTTCCACGCTGGGGCAGGTGGAAGTCTTGGTGGAATAACTCGAGTCCCTCCATAAAAGCCTTGATAACAGGTACTCTGAAAAGGGACAGATGCTGTCTACTTTGAAGTTATGCAGCTATTGTACGCTAGACCTGTTTACTGTAAATGAAGCAAATAAATAATGTTCTGAACGGAAGCATCTAAAGGGTTGATCTGGTTGTTGTTACAATATTTAACAAACCACCTCCATTTTGCTGCATAGCAAGCTCTTGTAGTAGGCCTTCTGGCCTCTTTAATGATATTCATACAGTCTGGTGGAAGATTCAGATAACCAAACTATTATTTCAGGTGCCAGATCGCAAGGTTGAGATGTGTGAGATCTGGATGTCTTCTCTCCATGGCTCTGCGTGAGGAGACTGGATGTGAGTTGTAGTTTTTGATGAGGAACTACTGAGAGTTCCAACAGGGTAGTGAACCAGGGTTGACGAGCCCATGTAGGAGCTACCAGGATTAGCCTGAGGGACGTTTGCCTGAGCTTCTGAACCACTAGTGGAATGAGTGAGAGTGGTGGAAAAGCGTAGGCAAATATCCCTGACCAGTTTATCCCTAGTGCATTGCCTTTGGATAATGGGTGTGGCTACCTGGAGGCGAAGCATGGGCATTTTGCGTTTAGGTGTGTGGCAAACAGATCCATCTCTGGGAAGCCCCACATTTGAAAGAACGGGAGGAGAACTTGAGGGTGAAGTTCCCACTCGCGAATCAGTTGTCTTTGCCTGCTGAGCAGATCTGTGATCTGATTGTTTACCCTTGGGAGGTGTTCCGCTAGGAGATAAATCTTGTGATGTATATCCCACCTCCAAATGGCTTGTGCAAGGTGTGACAGTTGGAGTGTGTGTCCCCCCCCTTGTTTCTATTTGTAATACATGGCTGTCATGTTGTCGGTGTGTATCAGAACAGCTTTGCCTACAAGGCGAGTCTGGAAGGCTTTCAGCGCTAGAAATACTGCTAGCAGCCTAGATTTATGTGAAATTGTTTTTGCTTTTGACTCCACAGGCCTTGAATTGTGTGAGTTTGGAGATGAGCTCCCCAACCAGTGAGCGATGCGTCTGCTGTTAGCACTGTCTGTGGAACAGGGTCGATGAAGGGTCGCCCTTTTGATAGGTTTTGCGGATTCCACCACTGTAGAGAGCTAGGAGTGCGGCCATCCACCAACACTAGATCTGACAATTGACCCTGAGATTGGTTCCACTGACGTGCTAAACATTCCTGAAGGGCACACATTTGAAGTCTTGCATAGGGAACTATCATGATGCAAGACACCATCATTCCTAGTAGCTGCATAAATACTTGAGCTGGTAATGAGTGGTTGGGCTGAAACTGTGAAATGAGAGCCTAAATATTGTGGATCCTGACAGGATTGGGACATGCTAGAGCTTTGTGTATCGAGAGTGGCTCCCAAGTAAGTTTGCATGTTGGAGGGTTGGAGATGGGACTTCAACAGATTTACTGTGAACCCCAGATCGTGCAGTAATTGTACTGTCCTCTGTGTGCTGTAAACACTTTGTGAGAGAACTGGTTTTGATGAGCCAGTCATCCAAGTATGGGAAGACGTGAATACGTTTTCTTCTCACGTGAGCAGCGACTACTGCTAGGCATTTGGTGAATACTCTGGGAGCAGTGGTGACTCCGAATGGAAGCTCTTTAACTGGTAATGTTGTCCCGCTACCACGAACCTGAGATACTTGCGGTGAGCGGGGTGTATTGGAATATGGAAGTATGCGTTTTTAAGTTTAAAGTAGACAGAAAGACGCCTTGTTGAAGGGGCGGGAGCACTTGTTGTAGTGTCACCATGTGAAAATGATCTGATTGAATATAGAGATTTAGGTCTCTGAGGTTCTAGTATAGGCCTGAGAGAGCCGTCCTTTTTGGGTATGAGAAAGTATAGGGAGTATACACCAGACCCTGGATATTGTAATGGTACGGGCTCTATAGCTCCCTTTTGCAGTAGAGAGTGAACCTCCTGTTTGAGATGGTGCACATGCTCTGGTGACATTTTGTGTGATCGTGGAGGAATGTTTGGGGGATTGTCGGTAAGCTCCAGTCAATAACCAGATTGCATAATTTCTAGGATCCATCTGTCTGGAGTTATTGTATTCCAGACGGGAAGAAATTGAGAGACGTCCCCCAGACAGAGGTGGAATGATCGGGGGAGGCAAGTCACTGTTTGTTTGCTGCAGGGGAAGCACGTGTTGTGTTACCTTTACCTCTTCCCTTGCCATTTTTGCCTCGACATCCTACTCTAAAGTAACCTCTTGAAGAGGGTGGTTGATTGTTGCCTCTATATGAAGTAGAGGTGTTGTCTGTGGAAATATATGCTCTTTGAGGCCCCCCCCCCCCCTAATAGAAAGAGCGGCGAAAGGAACACGATTGGATGGGGTCTGCAAAGCTCCCATGGATTTTGCGACATCTGTGTCCTTCATTTTTTCCAGAGAAGTGTTACCACAGGCCCAAATAGGTGTTCCTTATCACAGGGTAGGTTTAAAATAGAGGCCTGGACTTCGGGTTTAAACCCTGAAATTCTGAGCCAGGCATGCCTTCTTAAAGGAACACTGGTGTTAACAGTGCGAGCAACAGTATCAACTGTGTCTAAAGCGTACCTAATGGAAGTGTTAGAAATAAGTTTTCCTTCCTGAATTAAGTCATGCGCCTTAGTTGTGTGTTCATCTGGCAAGAACTGGAGTAATTGTTCTAATTCGTCGTAGTGAGCCGTGTCATATCTCGCTAAAAGAGCCTGAGTGTTGGCAATACGCCAATGATTGTCTGCCTGCGCAGCTACTCTTTTGCCTGAGGCATCTATGAGTTTGGATTCTTTGTCAGAAGGAGGGGCATCTCCTGTTTGAGTTTGCTCATTTGCGAGCGTTAGAAACCACTAGGGAGTCTAAGGGAAGTTGACCCTTGATGTAGACGGGGTCTGTAGGTGCAGGTTTATATTTATCTACCCTTGGTGTTAAAATTCTTGCACGCACCGGGTCCTTAAAAATATCGTCTGCGTGTTTAAGCATACCTTTAAGCATGGGCAGTGTATGAGTTGCTCTTTGAGAAGAACATAAAGTCTCAAAGAGAAAATCCTCTTCAAGAGCCTCTTTGTGAAGCTGAACTTCGTGGTATTGAGCAGCCCTATTTATCAACTCTATGTACCCTACATTGTCGTCAGGCGGAGAGGGTTTTGAAGGGTATAGATCTGGGTCATTATCAGGGTTAGGATCTGTATTGTAATCAGTCCATGGATCAGGAATAATGTCATCTGGAGCACCCCCATCATCCTGGTGGTTAGGCGACTGTGGTGGTGGTGAAATTGTAGGTGTAATTAGCAAATTCGGGTCAAGTGGGGAAGGAGGTGTAAGAGGAGGAGAAGGATTAGTACCCACATTTTCCCTTTTAAGGGGAATGTGGTAAGCTTCCTCCGTTTCTGGCTTGCATTTAACTGGCAATTTTGCATGAATATGTCCAGTTTTGGATCAATAACAAGTTCTTTCTGTTTCGGATCCGTGTTGGAAGGCAGGACGTCGAAAGGAGACTCCTAGGATGGAGGAGGAGCTGTTATGTCTCTCGGTACCAGATTTTTCGGTGCAGAGATGTTCGGATCCGAAGATTTAGTTTTTGGTGCTGAAGGGATAGTCACGAGGACGTGTTTGGATTTCGGCGCCAAAGGTTTTGGTTTGGTGCCCGAATGGGGCAGACTGTCCCGAGCTGGAAGGCTTTGGTGCGTGTTTCGGTGCCGAGCTCGAAGGCGGGGCGTTTGAAATGTGATCTCGGTGCCGACCTTGGCCCGAAGGCTGAGGCGGGATCGGAGCCTTTTTCTTGGGCATAGTTTGGGGCAAGGGAGTATCATTACTCACGGGACGCTGACCCTGCGGAATTTCTTCTTTCATGTCGGAACCGGCTTTCGACACAGATGTGTTCTTCTTCCTCGGCTCCTTGTGCGTCGAAGACCTCGTGGTTGGAATCTTGTCCGAAGAGATGCGGAGCCGCTATGATGCTGGTGCATTTCGTGACGTCGAGCCAGACGGTCACGGAGCGATAGAAAAGATCAGCATGCGTCGCAGTCCTGTTCGTCGAGTTCCAGGGACAGACACAAGTTGCACACTTCGTGCAAGCCGGTGCACAGATACTTGGTGCGGCACCCGGGACAGAATTTGAATGAAGTCTGTTCCATCGACTGCGAGCTGACCCGACGCGGCTAGGCCCAACGGCCTTCCACGAAGTTTCTGATCGAAGATTTCTGAGTTGATACGATATGCGGAGAATGGGAAACGCAATCGAACAACAATACCGTCGAAGGTAGTGGATTGCGCACCGAGGGGAACCAGAGAAACAGTGTCGAACCGGAGCGCCGCAATTCACGTCCGAACCCGATGGCGGGAAAAAAACAATGGAGTCGATGCCCATGCTCACTATCACCGAAAGGAGGAGTTACCTACCTTGTGACTGGAAAGACTTCTTTGAAGAACAACAACTTGCAAACATCCGGACCCAACACTAGATGGCAGAAGTATGCAAAGCATGTGATCTACAGCTCACATGCCTCGAACATATAGTTTTGAATGCGAGAAACCTCAAAGGACAACTATGCAAAGGTTCAAACAGAAAACTCATAAAAAACGTACGAGCTAGATTAAGATCTCACGGAGGTATAACAAAGGGAGAGGGAGGAAACCCATTAGTGAGACCCTTAATGAATCTCATAACTATAGGAGATTAAAACAATGAGGGTTGATCTGGCAAACAAAGAAATGCCGACAAGGCAGATAAGTAACCACAGCGCAACTTTGTTGAACCAAGGAAAGAGAAAAACTCAGGACATCAGATAAATGGGCCTTCAAGGGGTCAAATGATTTCTCTCTACACCATTTCACAAATTTAGCCCACCTACCAGCATAGACGGGTTTGGTGGAGCGTCTTCTGGCCGATAAAATAAAGTCTACCTCAGGTGGGAGAGAAAGAACTGGCTGCCCCGTTCAATCTCCAGGCATGAAGATGCAGGCTCTGGAGGTAGGGGTGTAGAACATGCCCCTGTGATTGCGACAGGAGGTCTGCCCTGAGACGGAGACGAAGAAGAGGGTGCAATGAGAAGTAAAGAAGGTCTGTGTACCACACCCTTGGCGGCCAATCAATATGACTTGGGCCTGGTCTTGGCGAATCTTCATATGAACTTGAGGAATAAAGGGTAAGGGGGGAAACGCGCAAAGAAGCTGAGAGCCCCAATCTAAGTGAAACGCGTCAACCAATGCTCCCTGCGTTGGATACTGGAGACTGCAGAACAGGCAGTGTGCGTTCTTGTGAGTTGCAAACCGGTCCAACCGAGGAACACCCACATCCTGACAATGATATGGACCACATCTGGATGGAGACGCCACTCGCGATCGGTCGAAAATTGCCGACCGAGACTGTCCGCACGCACATTCAGTACTCTGGCCAGATTTGCGAAAACGCAAATCTGATGGTCCTGAGCCCAGGACCAGAGTCGCAGAGCCTCTCTGCAGAGAAGATACAACCCTACTCCTCCCCGTTTGTTGATGTACCACATAGCGGTAGTGTTGTCTGTTAAGACCTGGACGGACTGACCGCGAAGGGAAGAAAGGAAGGCCTTAAGTATTGCCCGCAATTTCAAAAGATTGATATGAAACAATCTTTCTTCTGGAGACCAAAGACCTTTGACCTCCAGATCACCTAGATGACCTCCCTTCCATAGAGTGGAGGCATCAGTTATCACTGTGGCCACCGGAGAAGGAGGGTGAAACAGCTTCCCTTGAGAAAGTTTGCCTGGAACACTCCAACATTGCAGATCCGCTGCAGTCTCTGGAGATTCTGACCAATTCCTCAAGATCTCCGTTGTGTTGAAACCACTGCCTTCAGAAACACCACTGGAGGGCCCTCATACGCCAGCGAGCATGGCTGACCAACAGAATGCAGGAAGCAAACCGACCTACCAGGTGCAAGACCTTCAGGACTGGAACAAACACTCCATTATGAAACAGCAGAATCATAGCCTGGATGTCTTTAATACTCTCTGGAGGGGGAAGGCACGACTCAATGTCATGTCCAGTACTGCCCCTATGAACAGCTTGCGCTGATGGGCTCCAGGTGAGATTTGGGTACATTGATTGAAAATCCCAAATTGAACAACAGCAGCGTTGTCACCATCTCTGGCGACTTTGCTTTGAGCAGCCAGTCATCCAGATAGGTGAACACAGGAATCCCCGACCTTCTAAGGTGTGCTGCCACCACTGCCATCACCTTTGTGAAGACCAGAGGTGCGGGAGTAAGACCGAACGGAAAGGACTGCAAACTGAGGATGCCGAGTCCCCATCATAAAACAGAGATGCTTTCGATGAGACTTCCGAATGGGAATGGGACAATACACATCCTGTAAAATCGATCAACACCATCCAGTCTTCCTGCGAGAAGAATCTGTGCCAGGGTCAACATTTTGAATTTCTCTTGTTTGAGGTAGAAAATAAAAATACTGAGGTCAAGGATCGGCCGTAAACGACCATCCTTTCTGGGAATCGAGAACGTATAGTTTACCTGTCGGTGTAGTTTTGCAGCTTGAAGACTTTCTGGATTCACTATGCTGTGCATTATTCCGCCATCTTGTGGTTGGGTCCGGAATTGTAGTATTTTTTCTCTTTTTTTTTTTGTGGCCCAGGTGGGCGGCGACGTCTCACCATTTGGTGTCCTTCGTGATGTCGGCGCGCTTCCTGCGGAAGCTCCCACCCTTGGTCGCCATCTTCAGATTCTTTTTTTTTCTTCTCCTTTCTTGTTTTGTTGTCCGCTTGTTTGATCCCTTTAGCTATGTATGTAATTTTAGCCTCCTTTGTCCTTATGCCTCATCTTTCTGGCAGAGGAGGGTGGGATCGCTAGTGAATCCAGAAAGTCTTCAAGCTGCAAAACTACACCGACAGGTAAGAAACTATACGTTTTGCAGCGTGAATCTTTCTGGATTCACTATGCTGTGCATAGACTTAGTAGCGGTTTTCCCTTAATGCGGTGGCTGGGTGGAAGATGAGCATTGGTTACTGAAAATATGTTGCAAGACCTTTTGTCCTACTTGCGCTTCTTTGTTCATTTGGATATCCACACAGTAGTGCTTAGTGAACGTGTGCACTGAAGACCATGTTGTGGCTTGGCAAATGTCTTGGATAGGTGTGTTCGCTAGAAACGCAATTGTTGCTCCCTTCTTCCTTGTTGAGTGAGCTTGAGCTGCTCCTTGTAATTGTTGTCCTGCCTGTTTGTGGCAGAGTTGAATTGTCTGCGCAATCCATCGTGCAATGGTATTTTTGGTGACTGGTCGTCCCAGAAAACTGCTGGCAAAGGAGACAAAGAACTGCTTTGTTTTCCTGCACTCCTTTGTCCATATAGTGCATTACGGCCCTTCTGGCGTCTAGTGTGTGCAGCGCCCTTTCGGTTTGTGTGGAAGGGTTTTGGAAAAAACTTGGTATTTGGATTGTTTGGTTAATGTGGAACCGAGACACCACCTTTGACATGAAGTGTGGGTCCGTCCTCATTACAATCCTGTCCTTGTGTATTTGCAGGTACGGCTCTTGGAGTGTCAGTGCTTGCAACTCACTTACTCTTCGTAGTGACGTGATAGCCACTAAGAAGGCAGTCTTTAGCGTGAGCTTGTGCAGTGTAGTTTTGTGAATAGGTTCAAATGGCGCCTTCATCAACTGAGTGAGCACTATGTTGAGGTTCCATGCTGGTGCTGGCATCCTTTTTGGGGGTGCGATTCTTTTCGCCCCTTCCAGAAATCTCTTCACAACTTGGGAGGTGAAGAAACTTCTCCCGGTCTCTCCTCTTGTGTATGCCACTACCGCAGCCAAGTGCACCCTCAGGGATGTGTAACTTAATCCGCTTTGTAGCAGGTGCGTTAAGTATTTTAGTACCGTTGATTCCCTTGTGATCTTCCGTTGTAGTTTCTCCTTGATGCACCATTCGGAGAACCTCTTCCACTTTGCTACGTAGCACTTCCTTGTGGAAGGCCTCCTTGCCTCCCTGAGTACTGCCATGGTACTGGGTGGTAATTTGAGGTGTGCAAATTCTAAGTCTTCAGGAGCCACGCTGCTAGGCTGAGGCTCTCCGGTTCTGGGTGTAGCACCTTTCCGTTCTGCATTGCTAACAGGTCTTTTCTTCTTGGGAACCTGTGTGCTGGTTCTTGTGCCATTTCTACTATCTGTGAGAACCAGGACTGCCTGGCCCACTGGGGTGCTATTAGTATTAGCGTCATGTTGCTTATTCTGCATTTGCTGAGTACCCTGCGTATCAGTGGTATCGGGGGAAAAGCGTATGCAAATGTCTTTGACCAATCTATCCATAGCGCATTCCCTTGTGACCAATGGTCTGGTTGTCTGGATGCGTAGTGTTGGCATTTTGCATTCTGATGTGTTGCAAATAGGTCTATTTGCGGTGTACCCCATTTCTGGAATAGCTTCTGTGTTTCCTGTTGATTGAGCTCCCACTCGTGGGATGCTGACGCCTGCCTGCCGAGTCGGTCTGCTTCCACATTGTCCTTCCCCGGGAGATGTATTGCCAGTAGGTCTATTTCTAGCGGGATGGCCCATTTCCATATTTCCTGTGCTAGCCCCGATAGTGCCACTGATGTGTTCCTCCTTGTTTGTTGATGTAGAACATGGTGGTTGTGTTGTCCGTTTGGATCAATACCCTGTTTCCGTACAGCTGTTTCTGAAAGGCTTTTAAGGCTAGGAACACCGTTTTCAGCTCCAGGTAGTTGATGTGTTTGACCGCATCTTGCTGCGACCATAGACCCCTGAGCTTGTTCATGTGTGCGCCCCACCCCAGTTGGGAGGCGTCCGTTGTGATGGTCACTGTTGGAGTTGGTTGTGTGAATGGCTTCCCCTGTGATATGTTTTCCTTGTTCCACCACGCCACTTCCTGATGCACTGCGTGTGTGACAACCACAAGATCTTCCCAACTCCCTGTGACCATTGCTGCTGAATCCATTCCTGGAATGGTCTCATGTGTAGCCTGATATTTGGGACTAGGTGGATGCATGACTCCATCATTCCCATTAGCTTGCTCACCGTCAGAACTTGCCCCTTGCGGTAAGGACGTGTTTCCTTTTGTATCGCCAAAGTTCTCCTCCTGCTGGGGAACACTTTGGCCTGTATGGTGTTGATCTCGGCCCCCAAGAATATCTTTATCTGCTCTGGGTCGGTTGACGATTTCTCCCAATGAATTGAGAAACCGTTGACTTAGTGTTTGCACGACCTGCTGGATGTGTTCTTTGCATTTCTTGTAAGAGCTTGCCTTTACGAGCCAGTCGTCGAGGTAGGGATATACGTGTATTCCTTGCCTTCGTAGGTGCGCTGCTACTGCCGCTAGGCACTTTGTAAACACCCCTGGTGCGGATTTGAGTCCGAATGCTAGTACTGTGAACTGGTAGTAAGTCTGGTTGATTACAAACCGTAGAAGCTGTTTGTGCCTGTGGTTGATGGGGATGGGTAAGTACGCGTCCTTCAGATCTATTGTTGCCATGTAATCCCCTTTTTGTATTTGTGGTATTACCTCCTGTAGGGAAGTCATTTTGAATCTTTGAGTTCTTATGAATTTGTTTAAGAATCTCAGATCTAGGATAGGTCGTAGTGTTTCGTCCACCTTTGGCACGAGGAAGTAGGTTGAGTAAACCCCTTTGTTCCTTTGGTTGTGCGGTACTGTCTCTATTGCCTTTTTGCTGAGTAGTTCCTTGGCCTCCAGCTGCAAGAGCGAGAGTTCTTTTGCCGAGTGGGTCTTGTTTCTTGGTCTTTTTGTTGGGGGTTGTCTTTCCAGTTCTATGCAATATCCGTATTGTATGACGTTTAGTATCCACTTGTCCGTAGTGACCTTCCTCCACTGCTTGAGGAAGTTCTTTATCCTGCCTCCTACCGGTGTTGTGTTCTCTAGGGACTGTTTCCTGTGGATCGTTAGGTTTTTGTTTCTCTGTTTGTTGTTGCCCCCACCCCGAGGTGTTGCTAGGGTGGTTGTGGGCTTGATGGTGAAGTCACTTGGAGGTGGGCTGTTGGCCTCCTCTACGAGATTGTCCTCGTCAGTTTCCGCGCTCTCGAAAGGACAGGCCCCGGGGCTGGTACTGCCAGTTTTGCTGCTGCTGGCCTTGGTTGTTCCTTTGGCAGCCTTGCTGGAACGTTTGGTGCGATGTGGCAGGCACGTTGCCTCCTCTACCGCCCGGCCTTCTGGTGGGTGCCCCTCTTCTCATCCCTCTGAACTGCAGCGCTCCCATGGACCTGGCTGTCTCGTCCTTTTTGAGCTGCGTCAGCTTTTCATCAACTGGCGTGCCAAACAGTTGTTCGCCGTTGAAGGGCGTATTCAGGATGTTACTCTGCACCTCTGGCTTCAATCCTGAAATCCTGAGCCATGTGTGTCTCCTCTCGGTCACTCCCATCATCATTAGTCTGCTGGATGTTTCTGCAGCATCTAAGGCTGACTTCAAGCATGTGTTTGCCATGCTTTTGCCTTCTTCCACCAGGTGAGCTGCCCTTTGTTGGTACTCATCTGGTAGATGCTTGAGGAGTTGCCCCACTTCGTCCCAATGATGGTATGCGTGCCTGTTGATCAGGGCGTTGGAGTTTGCGATACGCCACTGTATTGCCGCATTTCTCTCCACCTTTCTCCCTGTCAGATCCATCCTCTTACTCTCCTTGTCTGGAGGTGGTCCAGTATTAGTGGGCACATTGGCCCTTTTCCTGGCCGTAGCCGTAATTATGGAGTCAGCTGGCACTGATCATTGTATGTATGCAGGGTCTTGGGAAGAGTGTTTGTACTTTTTCTCTGTTCTTGGAGTGACAGCCCTGCATACTGCTGGTTCCCTGAAGGCATCTCTCCCTTGGTCCAGCACACTAGGGAGCATGGGGAGGAATAGGCTCCTGGTTTGTTGAGGCAGTAGAGTTTCTAGGAGGAAACATGCCTCTGGCTTCTCTTCTTCCATTTTCACCCCATAGGTTTGTGCCGCCTTCAGGACTACCGTGTTGTAGACCCCGATGTCGTCTGGCGGTGAGGTCCTCGAAGGGTAAGCGTCTACCCCTTCTTCCGGCGATTCTGAGTCTAGGTCTTGCCATTCCAGGTCTTGTGCCTCCGAGGACGTCGAGTCCCGGTAGGATTGCAGGTCTTCATCGCCTTCTCCCTCGAAGTAATAGTCTTCGTCCCCCTGTTCCTCGACCGGTTCGGGCGTTTGGCGGTTCGGCGTCTTCGTAGTCTATTTCGACCTCGAGCGCGGGTCTCGACGGGATGGAGTATTCGCTCATTTTGCGGTCGAAATCCTTCTGCCGCTGTAGGATGCTCGCCATTTCGGCCTCGAGCCTCCTCTTTTTCCTCTCCATCTCTTGTGCCTGTTCAGCGTCGAGGGCTGGAGCGGCTCTCATTGGCCGTCGACGTGGACGATTGCCCCTCCCTTCTCGTCGCCGAGGTGTGCTTTTCGGGGGCAACCTTCGACGCCTTTGGTTTTTCGAGGGTTTTTGCCGATTGGGAGTTTATTTCGAAGGATCCGTTCGGCTGTCCTTGGTCGCGGTTGCCTTCGACGAATGTTTCGGCGGCAATGCTCCCTTCGAGGACTTAGCTTCACTCCTACGAGTGTCGCTCGGGGCTTTGGCTTCACCCTTTCGAGTGTCGCTCGAGTGCTTAGGGGTCGACGACTCCCTTACCTCCTTCGACGTTTTCTTTTGGACCTCGACGACTGTGCAGTCCTCCGGTCCTTCAACGATGTTGTCCTCCTCTTCACTGGAGAGGCCCGGGTCTCGGAGCGATGGAGGTGGTCCTTGCCCGTGCATGTTGTGGTTCGCCCTTCTCTGCCTCTCCCTCACCTTGAGGGTCTTGGGTGTAAACGCCGAGCACGCGTTGCAGTCCTCGCTGCTGTGGTCGAGCGGCAAGCAGAGGTTACAGACTGGATGCTGGTCCTTCTGGGCGTACTTGTGGTGGCAGTTGGTGCAAAACTTGAACGGTGTCTTGTCCATACCCGCGCTCAGGGAGCCCCCTGCGAGCGCATTCTCTGTAGGACGTCGAGATCTCGGTCGTAAACCTTCTCCCTCGTCGTCCCGGCTACTTGACTCATAGTCCGGTGTACTTCAAACTGATTTTCGTCGGTTTTCTTCTATTTGCCTTGATGCACAAGTTACTAACTTGTGTAACGATATATCTGTAAGAGACAGTAGTTAGTGACAGATTCCTTACCTTAGAATATCCCCAGGCGTCAGGCTGGATCCGGAAAGTTTTTTGCGTAGCAGTACCCTTGCGCGTCGGTAGGCGGCGTCGTGCGGCTCCGCGTCCGTCGTCGGCGTGATCGCCGGGATGACGTCGCGGGCAGTACTTAGGCGCCGCCCCTGCGCGCTGACGTCAGTTCTGTACACGACTTTCCGCGCCAGGAACGCAGAGCCATGCAAGAAGCTGACATAGGTGTCTGAAAAACACTAGGGCCCTGAAAGGGATGTCCTTAACCCTAGAAATCAGTTCGCAGAACGGGAGGATGGGTGGGGCGGTAAGGAATCTGTCACTAACTACTGTCTCTTACAGATATATCGTTACACAAGTTAGTAACTTGTGCATCTGAAAGAGACGTTAGTGACAGATTCCTTACCTTAGAATAGATACCCCAGCAATACCAACCCCGGTGGTGGGTCTGCGAACAAAGATCAGACAAGGAAGTCCTGGAGGACAGAACGGCCAAAGAAGCCGTCCCTCCGGACCTGACTGTCAAGGCAGTAATGCTTTGTAAACGTGTGCAGCGAGGCCCACGTAGCTGACTGACAGATAACCGGCAGCGGAACACCGCGGCCCAAAGCCGTGGTAGCAGCCGTTGCCCTGGTGGAATGGGCACGCAGCCCAACAGGAGGCTCCTTCTTAGCCAAAGAATAGCAGGTCTTGATGCACAAGGTAACCCAGCGGGAGATGGTCCTCTTGTGCACCGCCCGACCTTTTTGGCGCCCACGTAGCCAACAAAGAGCTGGTCATCCACCCGGAAGTGTTGTGTGCGGTTGATATAAAAAGAAAGCGCACGTTTTGGGTCTAGACGGTGGAGCCTCTCTTCCTCTCTGGAAGGATGCGGAGGCGGAAAGAAGGTGGGCAAAGTGATGGTCTGCCCAATGTGGAAAGCAGTAACCACCTTTGGCAAGAAGGACGGACGCGTCCGAAGAACAATCTTGTCTGGATGAACAGACAGAAAGGGAGGTTTGCAAGATAATGCCTGGAGCTCACTCACCCGCCGAGCGGAGGTGATGGCCACCAGAAAGGCTGTCTTCAGAGTCAGAAGACGAAGAGGACAGTTATGTAGAGGCTCAAAGGGAGCGCACATTAAAAAGGTAAGAACCAAGTTCAAGTCCCACTGAGGCATTACAAACGGAACAGGAGGGAAGAGGTGTGTAATGCCTTTTAAGAATCTGTTAACAACAGGGGACTTGAAAAGGGAGGGCTGATCAGGGAGCCTGAGGAAGGCCGAGATAGCACAAAGATAACCCTTGATGGTACCCAGGGCAGAACCCTGTTGGGCCAGAGAGAGAAGGAACAGAAGGACCTCAGAAAGAGGGGCAGAAAGGGGGTTCACAGCCTTTGCTGTGCACCATGCCACAAATTTGTTCCACCTGCAGGCGTATACCACCTTAGTGGAGGGACGCCTGGCTGCCAGAATCACATCACAAACTTCGGGAGGCAAGTCGAAAGGAATCAACTGCCGCCGCTCAATGTCCACGCAAGCAGGTGTAGACTGGACATGTTCGGGTGGAGGACCGTCCCCTGCTGCTGCGACAGAAGATCCTCCCGAAGAGGCAGACGGATCGGGGGATCTACGCTCATATTGAGTAGCTCGGGATACCAAACTCTTCGAGCCCAGTCCGGAGCCACAAGAATTACTTGGGCCCGGTCGTGCCGAATCTTCTTCAACACTCTGGGTAGAAGTGGTATAGGCGGAAAGGCGTACAATAGACCGCAACTCCACTCGTGACGAAAAGCGTCGCCGAGTGAGTGCCGCCTTGGAAATTCCAACGCGCAGAACTGATGACATTGCGCGTTCTCTTCGGTGGCGAATAGATCTAACCAAGGCTCTCCCCACTGTAGAAAGAGTCCTTGCGCCACTTCCGAGTGAAGACGCCATTCGTGATCCATCATGCACCTGCGGCTGAGTTCGTCCGGCCCTGGCGTTCAGGGAACCTGCCAGGTGTTGAACCATCAGGAACATGCCCTGATGTTCCAGCCATGTCCAGAGGCGCAGAGCCTCCTGACAAAGGGTCCACGACCCCACCCCGCCCTGTTTGTTGCAGTACCACATGGCGGTGGTGTTGTCTGTGAACACCTGCACTACCTTCCCTTTGACAGAGGGAAGGAATGCCTTGAGTGCAAGTCGGATCGCCCGGAGCTCCAGAATGTTGATTATGGAGCCGGGACTCCGCCGGAGACCAGAGGCCTCTGATCTCCGCCTCTCTCCCATGTGACCGCCCCATCCCAGAAGGGACGCGTCCGTCACAACTGTGTGCTCTGGCTGGGAAGGGAGAGGGATCTGCCCATGACCCATTGCCGGTTCGAGAGCCACCACTGCAACTGTGTTGCAGTCCCCTCCGAGATCTGGACGTGATCGGACAGGTTGCCCTGGTGCAGCGCCCACTGGAACTTCAGGTCCCACTGCAGAGCCCGCATATGCCATCTGGCATGATTGACCAGCAGGATGCAGGAGGCCATGAGGCCCAGCAGCCTCAGGGTCATCCGTACCGAAACCCAGGATAAAGGCTGAAAGATCGGAATCATAGCCTGAATATCCCGGACTCGCCGTTCGGGAGGATAGGCCCGAAACTGCGTCGTGTCCAGAACTGCTCCGATGAAAAGGAGCTGTGGAGAAGGAATCAGATGCGACTTCGGCACATTGATGGAGAAACCCCAGCGAGTGCAGGAGTTCGGCCGTAGTCTGGAGGTGGGAGACGACTGCCTGGGACGAGCCCGCCTTCAGCAGCCAGTCGTCGAGGTAGGGGAAGACTGAAACCCCTGCCCGGCGCAGATGAGCTGCGACCACCGCCAACACTTTCGTGAACACGCGAGGGGCACTGGTAAGGCCAAAGGGGAGCACGGTGAACTGAAAGTGCTCGGGGCCTACCGTGAACCGCAGGTAACGCCGGTGGGCCGGCAGGACGGGGATGTGGAAATATGCGTCCTGCAAGTCCAACGCTACCAACCAGTCTCCAGGGTCGAGGGCAGTCAAGACCTGAGCTAGGGTGAGCATCTTGAACTTCTCCTTCCGGAGGAAGCGATTGACGTTCCGGAGGTCCAAGATAGGACGCATGTCCTCCTTGTCCTTTTTGGGCACCAGGAAGTAGTGGGAGTAGCAACCACGCCCTACTTGTGGGGTCGGAACATGCTCGATGGCCCTCTTTGCCAAGAGGGCCGTGACTTCCTTCTGCAGAAGTACCAAGTGATCCCCTGACATGCGGTGGAATTGAGGTGGCATGGCTGGGGGGGTGGACTCGAAGGGGAGGGAGTAGCCCCTTCGGACAATGTCCAAGACCCACCTGTCCGAGGTGATGGTACGCCAGTGGGGAAGGTGATGGCGGACCCTGCCCCCTACCGGCGTGCTGTGCACCTGAAAGGAGGGACTAGGAGGGTTTGGAGGCCGCGGACGGGTTGGAGGTCGTGGCCTGACCCGCACGCTGGTTGCCCGATCCGCCATGGCGGAATCCACGTCCTCGGCCACGCGAAGACGCCTGCTGCGCGGGCCGGTGGCTGGGCTGCTGACGTGAAGGGGCGCCCCTACCGTGGCCACGATAGGGGCGAAAAGCAGAAGTCAGCGGAGGGCGTGTAGCAGAAAGGCCCAGGGACTTTGCAGTAGCCCGTGAGTCCTTAAAGCGCTCCAACGCATGGTCTGCTTTGGACCCAAAAAGACCGACTCCATCAAAGGGCATGTCCATGAGAGTATTCTGGACATCCCCTGAAAAACCAGTGGTTCTCAGCCAGGCGTGGCGTCGTAGCGCCACCGTCGTTGCAATAGACCTGCCCAGCGAGTCGGCGGTATCAAGGCCACATCTTATTGTGTATTTGTCCGCATCCCTTCCTTCCGCAATGGCGCGGGAAAGCAGTGTCTGGACCTCCTCAGAACACTGGGGCAAAACATTCGCCACCGAATCCCACAAGGAGTGGGTATATCAGCCCAAAAGGCAAGCGGTGTTGATGGACCGCAAGCCAGCACTGGAGGAAGAAAAACCCTTCTTCCCAAATTGATCCAGGCGTTTGGATTCCCTATCCGGAGGGGCGGTAGGGAAGGCGGTTTGGGAAGCGGAGGCTTGGACAACCAAGCTCTCAGGGGTGGGGTGGACAGAGAGAAACAGGGGTCGCCCGGAGCTGGGCGATGGCGTCGGGACACGTTCCTATCCACAGGAGCCCCTGTGTTGGGCTTGGACCAGGCGCCCAAAAGAACGTCAGTGAGGGCGTCGTTAAACGGCAGCACAGTTTCCGTAGAGGAGGCTGCCGGCTGAAGCACCTCTGTCAAGAGATTAGTCTTGACCGCCACAGTAGGGAGTTGGAGATGTAAGGCTCCAGCCGCCCTACGCAACACCGTTGCAAAATTGGCTCCCTCCTCCGTAGCCACGGGAGGAGACAGCATGCCAGTGTCAGGGGAAGTATCTAGACCACTGGCATCCCCTAGACCCTCTGTCCAGTCCTCATCGTACTGACACTGTTGTGTCAGAGGGTCATCAGACCCCTCCCAGTCCTCCTGGTCCTCCTCAGGTTCAAAATAAGGGGGAGGAGGGACATTTGGGACCCAAGGTCTCATCGGCGCCGGAACCGGCGTCGAGCGACGTCGGTCCGGGTCCATGTCCGGAGCCGGAAGGAACTGGGGACGACGCCGCCCGGAGCCCCAGGCGGCGTCGAGAACGGCACCGGAGACATCGGCGCCGGCGGAGGTGTCGTTAGGTCGACCGGCGTCGATGGGGGTTGTGGAGCCGGGATCGAGGCCGGGGCCGGAATCGAGGCTGGAGGCACGGGCGACGCCGGGGCCGGAGCCGTCGGCGACGCCGGAGCAACCCCATCAGGCCCGCGGGGCCCGAAGGCGCACCGGAGGGACCTTGAGGCCCGAAGAGGCGGGCCATGGCCGACAGGAATTCCTGCACTTGGGCCGGATCCGCCCCCGAACCCGGGAAGGACGGGTATTGCGGGGGCGACTCCACAGGCATGTCCGGGGGCGGGGACGGTGCCGAGAGGGGCCTCAGCCGAGTCGCGAGACCGGCGAGGCGAAGTCCTAGAGCGACGATGCTTTTTGGACTTCCTGTGTTTTGACTTACCGGACGAAGAAGACTTCGATGCCGACGACCGGTGTGGACTCCGCGATCGACCCCTGGACCTCTCACGCGACCGGGGCTTCCGCGGAGCCGAATGCCGGGCCTCGAGGAGCTTTCGAGACCGCTCTCGCAAAGCCTTCGGGTGGAGGGCCTGGCAGTCGGAACAAGACTCCGTGTCGTGGCCTCGGCCGAGGCAGAAGAGACACTCCCAATGCGGGTCTGTGACGGACATCATCCGAGCACAGGCGCCGCAACGTTTAAAGCCGGGCATCCCTACGACACCTTGAAGTCGATGGAGAAAAACAGTGAAAAAATCACCAAAAGCTTGGTCAAAAATGACCAGGGCACTGCTCTTCCCGGATCTGCGCTGCTGGCGCGGAAAAAGAAGAACTGACGTCAGCGCGCAGGGGCGGCGCCTAAGTACTGCCCGCGACGTCATCCCGGCGATCACGACGCCGACGACGGACGCGGAGCCGCACGACGCCGCCTACCGACGCGCAAGGGTACTGCTACGCAAAAACTTTTCCGGATCCAGCCTGACGCCTGGGGATATTCTAAGGTAAGGAATCTGTCACTAACGTGTCTTTCAGATTCCTCTTCCAAACTTCTGGAACTCTTCGGCGACGATCCAGACCCAACGGCGGAAAAAGGAATCTGAAGATGGCGACCAAGGGTGGGAGCTTCCGTAGGAAGCGCCCCGACGTCACGAAGGACACCAAATGGTGGGACGTCGCCGCCCACCTGGGCCACAAAAAAAATAAAAAAAAAATACTACAATTCCGGACCCAACCACAAGATGGCGGAATAATGCACAGCATAGTGAATCCAGAAAGATTCACGCTGCAAAAGTACCAGGAATAGCATCCATGACCCTTTTCCTGCTCTGGAACTAACTCTGTTGCACCCTTTTGAAGCAATGTTAGTACTTTCGGCTGGAGAAACAGAAGATGCTCTTCCGAGCAAAGGCCTTGATGGGGAGGGAAAGGAGGAGGAAACTCTTGGAAGGGCAGGGCATACCCATTCTTTATGATGTTCAAAACCCAGAGGTCTGTAGTGATAGACATCCAGTGAGGTAGAAAATAGTTCACCGGTCCTCTCACGGGGCAAGCATGCTCTAAGATGGCAAAGCTAGAGCTGCTTTCCTACAAACAATGATTGGAGAGTCCGAGGAGGAGGTGACTTGTTGCCAGGCAGAACCCTGCAGGCGACCTGTGCCCCTTCCCCTGTAGGATTTGTACAGAGGATTCGTCTGCTGTCTCCCACAAAAGGACGGGTTCTTAGAAAAGCCCTGAAACCTGCAGAAATGTCTATAGTCCCCGTGTTGGGATTGAAGTCCTAAAGACCTTGCAGTTGCCTTGCTGTCCCCAATGTTGCAGCGCAGAGTCTACCTTGGCTCCAAACAAGTGAGACCCATCCAAGGGCAAGTCCAACTATGTAGCCTGAACATCTGGCAAAAAACCTGAGCCCCTTTAACCAGGCATGCCTTCTTGTTGCCACCTGAAGACCCAATTGCCCTGGCTACAGAGTCTGCAGTTTCCAGCAGAGGTTGAATTAATTACTTGGACAGCTGCCTGAGCATCCGTCAAAAGCTCTGAAAAGTACCCATGGATCTCTAGAGGCAATTTCAGGTTGACCTCTTTAGCTGAATCCATGAGGGGGTGAATGTAGAGTCCCAAGACAAGTGGCATTTGGGGACTACAAGGCCATACTTGGACGAAAAGACCTTCTTGCCGACTGCTCCATTCTTGTAGATTCTCTATCAACCGGCATGTTTGGAAAAGACCCTGCTGATAATTTAGAAGAGTAAGAAGCCTGAACAACTAGGCTATCCGGTGAGGGATGGGAAAACAAACAAGCCGGATCCCCAGGAGCCACTTTATACCTTCTAGCTACTGTCCTAGAGACTGCCGCAGAGGACATTGGCTTCTGCCAGACTTCCAAAATAGGTTCCGTGAAAACCTGATTGAAAGGCAACAATGGCTCTGATGCAGAAGCTGATGAATGGAGAACCTCAGTGAGGAGGTTATGCTTCAGTTCAGCTGAGGGAAGTGGCAACTGCAATAAATCTGCAGCCTTGCGAATTACTGCATGATAGGAAGTTACCTAAGGAGGTGGTAAACCTTTAGGTGACACCAATTCCCACTCAGGGGAGGTATCCAAACCACTTGCCTATTGTAAGTCTTCAAAATTGTGATCAAGATCCACCATTTCCCCTCATTCATGCTCCTCTCTGTACTCTTCCTATTCCAAAAGCCTTTTTGCCTCTCTACGATATCTTACTCTCTGCATCGGCGGCACCAGTGACTTCGGAGCCTGCGTCGCAGAAGCATCCAAAGGTATAGGTAATGGAGCCGGTTGAGGATGAGCCGGGGCCAGACCAGATCAAGATTGTGCTAGAGATAATTCATTCAAAGGGCCACATCCCTCTAGAAAAGGGAACGTGTCGGCAGTCTTGGTGCTGGTGGAGCCCATTTTCCCGGAGTCAAAAAAAGGGCATGAAAGGTGCCTGCGCAAAATGAGGTGTAAACCCTCCAAGAGAGTACGCAAGTGGACCCATGGGGCCGCAAGTGCACCAGATGGAGTAGCAGCCCTTGTAAAAATGCTAAACATTGCATTTAAGAAGTGAGACGGATCTGATCCCGGAGTCGGGAATGCTGGATTCGTCGGATCCGGATTAAAGGGCTCTGGAGTCTTATGTGGAGTCACGAAATCTAGCTCCGGCTGTGGAGCCCGAGTTCTCGGTGCAAGAAGTAAAGTCACAGACAGTGCCAGTGGAGGAATAACCGGTCTTGGAGGAGTAACAGCCCTTGGTGCTAGAGACGGAGATACCCCCGGAGAAGGTGTTGGAGATACCTCATCTCTGCGACGTCTTCTAGGACTCAGAGACACCGACTTCAGAGACGCATCCTTTGAGGAGCAACGCCGAGAACCATGGTACTGCTTTTTCCTGTGCTTCTTGGACAACCTTCAAATGAAAGGAGTCAGTGACTTCGACCGGGTCCTAGATCTTCTACGACCCCTCTTCTGCTTCCTGGCTTTGGCCATGAATAACTTGGCCTTCCTCTCCTTCAAGGCCTTCGCGAACCATCGGTTTACACGATGAACATGTCCAAACATTGTGATCAGAAGACAAGCAACATAGACAATCTTCATGCAGATCAGTGATAGACATCTGACCTCAGCATTCCCTGGATGGCTTGAATTCTGACTTCCTAGGAGGAGACATCTTCAGAGGCTACAAAGTCGCAGCAACAGTATCGAAGAAAACTTCCAGAAATGGAAACTCTGGAAAAACCGTTACGAGTCGATGGCACGTAAAAAAGGGAACTGACGTCAGCACGCTGACAAGGTCTTCTTATGGCTCCAATGACCGCATGCGGAGCTGTTACATTGTGACGTCCTCGTCGACGTGGGAGAGCTAAGGAGAAATATTTTCGTGGAATGCTGTGCATTGGGATAACTCAAAAGGTGAGGAATCCACAGGCAGATTTATCCATCAGACGGTATGTGTGTAGAGACCCAGCAAACAAACTGCATTTACAGATTGCATTACTAGGCTGGCAGAAGAAAACACGCACTTGCTAAATGCATCAATGTCCTTGGACTCCAGGTCAAGAGGAGAAGTTCGAATTAGGCTAGACCTTACTGGTATAGGCCGTCACAATAAGGCTCTGAGTGGGTTGCTTTGGTGAGAAAATCCAGATCACCAGTCACAGTGCTAAGACGTCTAGCCACTTGCCTAGTCATAAGTGGGGAGGAACAAGGCTTTGACCAAGGAGCCATCAAAGAATCAGTGAGGGCTTCATGAAAAGGAAACAAACACAAGGAGATGATGGACGGAGCGCTGAAACTTTTCAGACACTCACCCCCAGTCACAGATCTGGGTTGAATCTATCATCGTTCTTAAGCTCACTTCGCCACCCCAGTTCAGACACAGCTATATGCAAATCAGTCTTGACCCTGTGCCTCATGGGAACAGTCCAGCCCTAACTGCCAAGCCATGTCTTCCCTGGACCGGAAACAAGCATCCTGGGACCGGTTTCGGGCTAACAGCCCTCATCAGCCAGGCTAGCTTGAATCCAGTGGCAAAGTGAGCAAGGGACCCATGTCTGGGCATACCCTGCCAACTTAGGGCGAACAAAGCAAACACAAGGAGATGGACGGAGCACTGAAACTTTTCAGACACTCACCCTTTGTTCGCCCTAAGTTGGCAGCGTATGCCTAGACGTGGGTCCCTTGCTCACTTTGCCACTAGATTCAAGCTAGCCTGGTTGATGAAGGGTGTTACCCAGAAACCGGTCCCAGGATGCTTGTTTCCGGTTCAGGGAAGACCTGGCTTGACTGTTGGGGCTGGACTGTTCCCATGAGGCACAGGGTCAAGACTGATTTGCATATAGCTGGGTCTGAACTGAGGTGGCCAAGTGAGCTATAGAATGATGATGGATTCAACCCAGATCTGTGACTGGGGGGTGAGTGTCTGATAAGTTTCAGCGTTCCGTCCATCATCTCCTTGTGTTTACTTCATGAAAAGGAAGCAAGGGCTCAAAGGTAATTGGCCCAGACAGTGAAATCTCAGTCAGGACATTTGTTTTGGTCTCAAAGAGGATGGCTCTAATTCTAGTGCCTCAGCTGCCCTTTGGAGCTCAAATAAGGCAATCTTCTGTTGATGGCCCAACTGGTGAGTCAAGTTGTTGCTCAGGCAAAGTGTAAAGTTCACTGGCATTCCGTAATTTAATGTAAAAAACATTATCTGTATAGTGAGGGGGAGCAAGCCATTCTCATCACAGTCATCAACATCCTATGTTGTCCCCTCCCCTGGCATAGGATCAGAGTCCGAACCAAAAAAATAATTAAGCCTTTGCTGGTAGGTGCGACGTAACACAGCACTCTGTTAGAATCAGGTTACCAGACAACCAAATGCAGTTAAGCAATTTTGCAGCACATCATCAGTTGGGCTTGAGACTACGTCCTTTCGGGGTCCGACATTGGTGTGGTCACTGGGTCATCTACCAGTACCAATGGGGTCAGTACAGACATCTGTGTACTGAGGTGGATATCGGGGGAGAGCAGAAGTCTGTACTGAAGTCAGTACATGCTAAGTAACAGCTCTCAGGTGGACAGATGGTGCAGGGTGGACCAGTCGGCAGTACCCAGACTGTGGACCCCTGAAACCTTTCCAGAGGGAGCATGAAGCACACTGAGAATTTGTAGCATGACGACCTTGAATTCCTTGATCTGTTCCAGGGTCAATGATGGCCTGAGCTATTCAGGGAACATCTGGACTAGTTGAGGAATCTGTCACTTGGCCAAAGGAAGTGAGGGGGTGTGACTTAACACCCTTGACTCTTCTGTTTGCAGTCACAGTGATGGAATGGGGTTGAGTCCTGCTTCGCTTTGTTGCGCTTTTGCTTGGCCTTGGGCTTACTGGAAAACTTTGAGTTGAACAGTTGTGGGAACAGCCTCAGGACTGGACCCATGCCCATGACTTGGATTGTGAGAATGACCTGCATGACGGCAACAGCTTATTTTTGTGTTCAGCGACATACAGCTTCATCTCTCAGTCTTGGATCATCTTCAGATGCATGGGGGCGCACTTATCGTACGACTAAAAGCATCTTGGCACAAGGCCAGACCAGACAGACAACTTGTGCAGGTCTGTGACCGACATCTGCTTCCTGCAGTCGCAGCAAAGTTTGAAACCTGTTTTGGTTGGGGAAATCGGTTCCCTAGCACAGTTGTTTAAAAGTCATCAGAAAATAGACAATGTGGGCAGCGGCGCTCCGGATCCATAACAGAATGGGCAGAAAGAAAGGAACCGACGTCAGCGAACCTGTGCAGGGTTGGCGCTTATATGCTGCTCTTTCACTTCCGGAGCGGTATGGAACCAGCATGAAGCCACACAATGCCACCTAGCGGTGCTCAGGAGAATTGTTGTAAAAGGTTTCTGAACACGGTCTAGTACCTACAGCAGTGGATCTTAACCTGTGGTCCTCAGACCCCTGGTGGTCCACAAAGCCTACTCAGGGGTTCCACACCTGCTGAGAAAATTTTATATTGGTAGATTATTGCAGTGTTAATATAAAAAAGAAGCAAAATGTAAAATTGAAATGTTTTGTAAACGTGAAGGAATTTCAAATTGGAGGATCAAAATTAAGTTTGCATCAGATAGATTTGTGAGAAGAGTGGAAGTGCATCACACAGAATATAGTATGTACGATAAGTGGCCTCAATTGAATTTATAAAAGCTCAAACCTTTCCATTAAAAGTTAGATTTTTTTTAAATAGTTTGTGAATTAAAAATATGCCATAATTTGTGTACTTGTTTGATGAATGCTTGCTTCTGTAATGTTTTGTGGTTTAAATTATCGAAAATGCTTAAGCCAGGCCCCTAGCTTCCAGTAATGACTTTGTGGAGGACCCCAGATTCCAATAATAATTCACTGGGGACCCCCAGGTTCCAGTAATTATTAAGTGGGGGTCCACAGAAGTCAAAGGGTTAAGAACCACTGTTTAAAGGTGAGGAATCTGAGGTTAGAAATATGTCAAACATTTTTAAAAAATTGTTTACAGGGCAACGTTTACCACTTTGTACAGTTACATATGGTACTAACTTTAGCTGCTCCCACTCAGTTACTGGAATCCTGGATATTGCCTGGCTTGCCCGATCAAAGTCCCACTACAATGACATAACAGGCCCTGCTTCACATGTACTTTGTGACAGTGCAGAGCAAGTCATTCATACTCTCAGGACTTATTTAAAATCTCTGTCAGTAATACTTATACTGCACTGTCATGTCCAGTGTTTTTTGCTGGACGGTTGTGTCTGATGTACAATTTGCCCCATTTCCTGAACCTTTTCTGTTATGGTCATTCTGTCAGATTTACCTAATAACTAAAACTACTTGCTCAGTTGCAGTGATATACCCTATGCAAATAGATTATTGCATTAATTCTTTGCTGGAAGCAGAGTGGCTCCAATGCCAAGGTTTTGGCCAGGACAAAAGGTAATCACAAAGCTTTGTAGTCTTGATTACTGCATGTCTAACTCTAGAGCTCAACAGTCTTAAAAAGACTGTAAGCACACATTCAGGAGGCAGTTAAAAACAACATGCAAGAATACATTATTTTAAAGATTAGTTTATTTGGAAGGGAAGAAGAAAAACCAATGAAATGAAAAAAATAAAGTTAAGGATGGGTCACATGATAAGACATCTCCCGGATAACTGAAATTACAGTTTATTTTCATAGGTTTTTATACAAATTTGTACACGTCTCCAGAATGTGTAAACGCTGACTAGTGAACTGTACTCCCATAACAGGAAGTCGGGAATGGGAAGAGGCAAAATTCAGCTTTTAACCAAAGCAATTCCACTCACAGAGGAAAGGTGCCAGTGAAACTAGTAGCAAGTTGGCCGTCACTGTGCCACGAGAGTAGGGGAGCACACATAGTTTGAAATAAAGCATGAAGTCCTGACACTTTCAGCTCATACTACAGACGCGCTCCTATACTTTCCCAGTCATGACACAACTGGATGTCTGAGGGTTAAGAAAGTCTGCCACATCTGCCTCCACCTGATGGTTACTGCTGCAGCCTGCAGTTTTTTCATCTAACAAAACAAGATTCTTGATAGCAGGGACTGACGCTTCCTTAAAACTGTGCACCTCGGCCTCTTCCAAGAGATGACCTCAATACTATGCACTAGGTAGTGATCCTGGAACACCTAAAGCAAGGACTGGTGAGGCCCTCTTGGCCAACGGCAAATTAAACCCAAATAACCCAAAATCTATGCTTCTCAACATGGATGTTGCAAAACAACAAGCATCAGCCCGAGGTGGAAAGAAATTCTCCCCTGGGACTGCACAACAGGTTTGCTATGCAGCACAACTGACTGAAAGCACATTTCCCAAAAAGAAATAAAGTAGAACTCCTAAGAAATTAATGCAATGACTCCCCTAACTATTGCTGGTAGGACAACAGACAAAGCTTTGCCAGATTACAGGAGTCAAGCAAATTGTTACAAGGATCACACATGCAAAATTGCCCCTCTTTACCTCCTATACATCCCTCTCCACATGTAAGAGTTACGCAGGACTGCTCAATGTCATTAAGAGAATTTTCAGTGTAAGCCTTTGAAGAAATTTACTGGCCAATAATGAATGGTTGGTAAGGACGATCCGTCCCTTGGTCGAAGGCAGACCACACTAATACCATAGGCTTCAGAGTACATACCATAAAGAACATCCTAAGCCGACAAAGTCATGCTTCAGTATCAGCCAAACTTCAGGTTAATCGCAGCATGTGCTCCGTAGCAGCAAATTAACGCCAGACTTGGATGAAAGATGAAGAGGAACCTTTAATAACTCTTCCCTATCACAATACAGTTTGGCAAGCCCCTCCTTAATAAATAGAATCTGCATTACAACAGGTTTCAGAAGAAACATGGGCAGAGGGCTGAAAAGTTACACTAAAAACATGAAGCGAGACCCTATCTTTAAGAGGATACTTTAAGTTTATTTATTTAGGTAATGATTCAGACTTCATATAAATTGCAACAGGCTATGGTAAGACTGGGGAGGCAGTCTACACTGCTTCTCCAGAAATCCGTTCATGTGCCCATATACCACTTTCTACCCTCATACCCACATCAGAACTGCAAAGTCCTTTTAAAACCAACCCAAAAAGCAGTACAGAATGCATGCTTTGTAATTTTCACTCTAAAGAGAAGGCTCTATGTCACACTGGATAACAGCGTGCAGGCACTCCCCAAATAATGGGCCTTACATTTCTTTAAAATTCTGCACTTCCCGCTTAATAAAACGTCGAAAATGTTTCCAGTTCGGTCAATACTTTAAAGGCTGCAGCAGCATGCAAGAGAAAAAAATGGTTTTTGTTTAAAATTAAGAAAGGTCTCCCGGAGGTGTTAATTTTGAGTATTTTGTATTTCATTTTTTCTCATCTTTGACTGAAGATTGTTTCTGCTCTCCAAATGTTCAGGAAAAGCAACAGGCTAAGAGAAAGTGGAACATCTTTGGAAAGGTGTCACTCGGGGAACCCTTCGTCGTCTTCTCCATCAACCGCTAAAGCAGCATACTTGCTTGCATGGCTGAACTTCTGCAAAAAAAAAAAAAAATAATGGCCAGTCAGCTTGGGTAACTCAAATGTCATCTTTTCACTCCAATCCAGGAACCCTGCTTCTGACCAGAATAAATCTGTTTGAGGTGAAGGGGTTAATGAATATTGACAGATCAATGCAATTAAGATGACCCAGTAGGGCTAAAAATATTTTCAAAAAGGAAGAGACAATCACAAAAATTAGAACTACAGCAAGACTGGTAAAAGCATCTAGAACCTTAGCTTGTGCTCCCATGCAATACGTTCACAGAACTAAGATGTAATAAAATCCAAGGTAATATGCCATGTCAAATCCCTGCTTACTAATGACTTCATTGCAGACAATTGGGGCCCACCACTTCACAGAAATACAACAGTTAAAATGGCATTAATTCCAGCACCTTCTATTCCCCCAAACCCAGCCACCTGCTTCAGTTTACGTACTCTAAAACTTCAACATGTATAGTTTCATGCATTGTTAAGAAAGTAACGGTTAACGATTGGTGGAAACTTGAGAATTACTAGCCTGCTTCTCTTATGTTATCTTGAAGCTGTTATGCTGCACGTCATCAGAACTATCAAGTCAGAAGACCGAAATCTAATTAGGTATTCAACCTATTTTACAGAAAATTGCTCAGCAACTCTACTTGCATAAAGGAACAGCACATCAGCCTGTTCGCAATGCAGGAGAACACTAACATTGCCACACTCCGGTATTGATAGACTAATCCTGAAAACGACAAAGCCATGAATAGACCATACCTCTCCAGGCACATCCTGCAGTCTCTTTGGCTCAGCTGATGGTCCAAAGTCTCGTTCATTTATGCATTCATTCCTGCAAAAAGAAAAAAAAACTCTTGTATATTACTAAAGATACATGTAACTGCAATCTACACAATTGGTCACAGTGCACAATCTTGAAACCAACCTACAATCCTTGACGTCCGTGCTTTACTAAACCCCACTTCGAGTCTGGAATTCCAAGTGCATTATGGCCATTCATCAGGAGTTTGCCAGTGGGTTCTGGCACACTGGGCCTCAATTCTACGTGCTCATTTGAATGATCTAATCTCAAAACGCCAGTGCCCCATTTAAATGGATTATTGAATCATTACTGTAACAGCACACAATGTTTTGCTCTAACCAGAGGGGGGGATATTTGCCTTCATGTTAACTACTTATGACAATTAAAACCACCAAGTCAGGAGTGCCTTAGTATGAACTGATTACCACACGAGAAGGGCTTCGTTCATTCCAATAGCCTGGAGTTTCAGCCCAACAGCAAAGTTGGGCAAATGGATGCCCATTAAAGCAGTATGGCAGCATACAACGGAGCTACTATCAGGTAAGGAGTGCTGAGAAGAGAAGCACGGTGGTTAAAGAGGACTGAAGCATGGACCAACCTGCGATTAGGAGAGCAGCAGCAGAGAAAAGTGCTGGCTACACAGTGGAAGGGGGGGGGCAGATTTAAGTGCTGTGGATGAGATTATCACTGTTACTACTTCAGGACGCTGCGGGAGGAGGAGCGAGCCGTGAGAGCTGTGGGAGACGTCGCTGCTGCTTGCCACGGTTATCGTCTGTAAGGGAGCCAAAGGATCAAAGCGGTCTAGGTGTGACTTCAGCAAAAGGTGAGACGAGGCAGCCAGAAGCACCTTGGGGGCGAGACAGCCCAGCTCCTTGGCTTTTCGGCTCCTCCATTTGTCCCAAAGCAGTAGTAGCTGCTGTCGCCCTGGTGGAATGGGCGCGTAGCCCCACTGGAGGCTCCTTTTTAGCCAGAGAGTAGCATGCTTTGATACACAAAACGACCCATCTAGAAATTGTCCGTTTGTGTACGGCCCGACCTTTCTTGGCGCCCACGTAGCCAACAAAGAGCTGGTCGTCCACCCGGAACGGTTTGGTGCGATCCAGATAAAAGGAAAGCACACATTTTGGGTCCAGACGGTGGAGCCTCGCTTCCTCTTTCGAAGGATGCGGAGGCGGAAAGAAGGTGGGCAAAGTGACGGTTTGACCAATATGAAAGGAAGTGACCACTTTGGGAAGGAAGGATGGACGAGTCCTAAGGACAACCTTCTCCTGATGTACAGCCAGAAAAGGAGGTTTGGAAGAAAGAGCCTGGAGCTCACTCACTCGTCTGGCAGATGTGATGGCCACCAGGAATGCTGTTTTAAGAGTTAAAAGCCTTAAAGGACAGTTGTGCAGCGGCTCAAAGGGAGCGCACATCAAATAGGTCAAGACCAAATTCAAGTCCCACTGAGGCATAATGAAGGGAATAGGAGGAAAGAGATGAGTTATGCCCTTTAAGAAACGAATAACAACCGGGAACTTGGAGAGAAGGCTGACCAGGCAGCCGAAGAAAGGCAGAAATGGCTGAAAGGTAGCCCTTGATAGTGCCCAGGGCAGAGCCCTGCCGGGCCAAAGAAAGAATGAACAAGAGGACCTCAGAAAGAGGGGCAGAAAGGGGATCCACAGCCTTTGCTGTGCACCATGCCACAAACTTGTTCCATCGGCAGGCGTATACCGTCTTAGTGGAGGGACGCCTGGCTGCCAAGATTACATCACAAACTTCGGGAGGCAAGTCTAAAGACGTCAACTGCCGCCGCTCAATCTCCACGCAAGGAGGTGGAGGCTGAACAGGTTCGGGTGGAGGACCGTCCCCGGCTGCTACGACAGAAGATCCTCTCGAAGAGGCAGTCTGGTCGGAGGATCGATGGCCATGTGGAGCAGCTCGGGATACCAGACTCTTCGTGCCCAATCCGGAGCCACAAGAATGACTTGGGCCCGGTCACGCTTGATCTTCTTCAGCACTCTGGGCAGAAGTGGTATATGCGTATAGAAGACCGCAACTCCACTCGCGACGAAAAGCGTCGCTGAGCGAGTGCCGCCTTGGAAACTCCAACGCGCAGAATTGCTAACATTGCACGTTCTCTTCGTGGCGAACAGATCTAACCAAGGCTCTCCCCACTGCCGAAAGAGACCTTGCACCACCTCCGAGTGAAGACACCATTCATGATCCATCATGCACCGGCGGCTGAGTTCGTACGCCCTAGCGTTCAGGGAACCCGCCAGGTGTTGAACCACCCGAGTTATGCCCTGATGTTCCAGCCATGTCCAAAGGTGAAGAGCCTCTTGACATAGGGTCCACGACCCCACCCTGCCCTGTTTGTTTCAGTACCACATGGCCGTGGTATTGTCTGTCAACACCTGCACTACTCTTCCTTTGACAGAAGGAAGGAATGCCTTTGGTGCAAGACGGATCGCCCGGAGCTCCAAAAGGTTGATATGGAGACAGGACTCCGCCGGAGACCAGAGAACCATGATCTCCGCCTCTCCCAGGTGGCCGCCCCATCCCAGGAGTGACGCGTCCGTCACTACTGTGAACTTTGGTAGGGGAAGGGACAGGGCTCTGCAGCTGACCCAATCCTGGTTCGTGAGCCACCACTGCAATTGACGTGAAGTCCCCTCCAAGATCTGGACATCAGAAAGATTCCCCTGATGCTGTGCCCACTTGAACTTCAGGTCCCACTGTAGAGCCCGCATATGCCACCTGGGATGATCCACCAACATGATGCAGGAGGCCATGAGGCCCATCAGGCTCAGGGTCATTCTCACCGAAATCCGGGATAGAGGGCTGAAACATCGGTATCATAGCCTGAATATCCCAGACTCGCTGCTCGGGAGGATAAGCCCGAAACTGCGCTGTATCCAGAACTGCTCCGATGAAAAGGAGCTTCTGAGAGGGAGTCGGGTGTGACTTTGGCACTTTGATAGTGAACCCCAGCGAGTGCAGGAGGTCTGCCGTAGTCTGGAGGTGGGAGATGACTGCTTGGGGTGAGCCCGCCTTCAACAACCAGTCGTCGAGATAGGGGGAAGACCAGAACCCCTGATCTGTGCAGAAGAGCTGCGACCACCGCTATCACTTTCATTAACACCCGAGGGGCCAAAGGGGTGAACGGTAAACTGAAAATGCTCGTGGCCTACCATGAACCGTAGGTAACGCCTGTGGGCAGGCAGGACGGGGATATGGAAGTAGGCGTCCTGCAAGTCCAACACTACCATCCAGTCTCCGGGGGCGAGGTCAGAGAGGACCTGAGCCAACGTGAGCATCTTGAACTTCTCCTTCCGGAGGAAGCGGTTGAGGGCCTTGAGGTCTAAGATAGGACGCATGCCTTTGTCCTTCTTGGGTACCAGAAAGTAGTGGGAGTAGCAACCACGACCGACTTCTGCCACAGGGACCCTTTCGATAGCTCCCTTGGCCAAGAGAGCTACAACTTCCTGACTGAGAAGGGCCAAGTGATCCTCAGACATGCGATGGAAGGAAAGTGGCATGGAGGGAGGGGGTAGTCTTGAAGGGGAGGGACTATCTGCAAAACCCACCTGTCCGACGTGATGTTTTGCCAGTGGGGGAGGTGATGGCCGATCCTACCGCCCACTGGTGGCCCTGGAAGGTCAGACTAGGAGGGTTTGGAGGCTGCTGCAGGGGTGTTATGGGTGGCCTGGCCCGCCTGTTGGCCCCCAAACCTGTGTCGCTGGGTCCCACGTCAGCAGCTACGCAGAGGCTGGGTAGCTTGCGCAGCCCTGTGGCCAGACTGGGTGGAACGTGGTGGGGCACCCCTTCCGTAGCTACGAAAGGGGCGAAAAGCGGACTGCGTGGGGCAAGAGGTTGCCTCGAGGCCATAGGATCTAGCCGCAGCCCTAGAATCCTTGAAGCGCTCGAGTGCTGAGTCCGCCTTGTCGCCGAACAGGCGATGGCCATCAAAGGGCATGTCCAAAAGGGTGGATTGGACATCCCCAGAGAAACCAGACGTCCACAACCAGGCATAGCGCCTCAAGGCTACTGACGTGGAAACCGTTCTGCCTAGAGAGTCAGCGGTATCCAGCACATACCGAATGGGGAACTTAGCTGCGTCTCGACCCTCTGCCACTGCGTGGGTGAGAACGGCCCGGGCCTCCTCCGGGCACTGTGGCAGCACTTGCGCAACCGTATCCCACACCGTATGAGAATAACGGCCCAAGATGCATGCGATGTTCACCGATTGCAGCACTAAAATGGCAGAAGAAAACATCTTCCCAAGGTGGTCCAGCTTCTTGGAATCCCTATTTGGGGGGACCAGTAGGGAATGCGCCCTTAGAAGACGAGGCTTGGACCACCAAGCTCTGGGGGGTAAGGTGTTGGGAGAGGAAACGTGGGTCGCCTGGGGCCAGGCGGTGGCGTCTGGCAATCATCCTGTCGACAGGAGCCCTGTGCTGGGCCTGGACCAAGTGCCCAGAAGGAGATCCGTGAGGGCTTCATTAAAAGGCAGCAGGGGCTCCGAAGAGGCTGCTGCCAGTTGAAGTACCTCTGTCAGGAGGTTAGCCCTGACTGCCACTGTAGGAAGCTCAAGGCCCAAGGCCTCAGCCGCCCTACGCAACACCACTGCATAAGAAGCTCCCTCCTCCGTAGCCACGGAGGGGGGGGCATGCCAAAGTCTGGGGAGGTATCCAAACCACTGGCATCACCCAGTTCCTCTAGCCAGTCCGGCTCCTCAAGCTGGTCAGCTAAAGGGTCTCCAGACGCCTCCCAGTCCTCCTCACCCTCCTCTGGCTGCCACTCAGGGCGATAGGGAACGCCAGGGCTTAACAGCGGTACAAAAGTACCCTCCGGCGCCATACCGACATCGAGCGATGTTGGTCCGGCACTGAGTCCAAGTCGAGGGTGAGGCTGGGGTCGACGCCGGTTGGGGGCACAACTGGCAACGGGGCGTAGTCACTGGATTCGGCGCCAGGGAAGGTACTGCGAGGTCGACCGGCGCGATCCGGATCCAGGCCTGGATCCTCGGGGGCCTCTGGCGCCAGGGCCGGAGCTGCTGGCATCAAAGGCCAAGGGCCCCCAGCCGAGTCCGTGGGGCCCGAAGGCACACCTGTGGAGTCGGGCTGCCCAAAAATGCTATGAAGAGCCTTGTAAAAGGCTCAAAGTTGGGCAGGGGACGCTCCGGCTCCGGGAAAAGGAGGGAAGCACGGAGCCGTCCCGGAAGCACGCTCCGACGACTGAGCTAGAGAGCGACGACGGTCTGAGTCCCGCGTCGCGTCGGCCGACGGACGGGGAGAAGGCGAAGAGCGACGACTTCTTCTTGTGCTTCGACTAACCAGAGTGAGAAGATTGACGAGTGGTGGGGGCTCCGCAACCGGTCCTGAGACCTTCCTCTCAACCGGGACCTCGAACAACACGGAGCAGACTGCATGGCCTCCAAAAGCTTTCGGGACCACTCCCGCAAAGACTTCGGATTCATGGCCCCGCAGTTGGAGCACGACTTCGGGTTCCTGGTCGCGCTCCAGGCACCAGAGGCACACGAGGTGCAGATCCGTGACGGACATCAACTTGTGACAGGAGTCACAAGGCTTGAAGCAGGTCTGACGATGGGACATCCCTCATGCTACCAGGAGTCGAAGACTCAAAAAAGAAGTCGACAAAAGTTTAAAAAGGGTTAGTCAAAAAGTGACTAAGGGGCACGCTCTCTCCGGATCTGCGCTGGTTGGTGGGGTAAAAAAAAAAAAAAAGCTGACGTAAACGCACAGGGGTGGCGTCTGGGTGGATACCGCAACGTCATCCCGGCGACCACAACGCAGATGGCGGACGCGGAGTCGACCTATGCCACCTGCCGACGCACAGGGGTACTGTTACAGAAAAACTCTCCAGATCCAGTCTGACGCCTGGGGGTAATTCTAAGGTAAGGAACTTATTACTAATGGTCTCTTTCAGATTTTCAGAATACATGACAAATATGCACTGGAAGCATCTGGAATGGAGAACTCCGCAAACAGAGTGGGCAGAGCCTGGAGGAGTACTGGGCGCTATACCCCTGCGGGACTGCCCACCGATATGCGTCCCAAGCTGTGAAGAAGTACCTGACTCAATCAAACACCACCAATTACTCCCTACTGGCTGCGGTCAAGGCTCTTACTTGGAAGTCGCAGAAGTTAGAGCTCCAAGTGGAGTTTCTACAAATGCTCGTCAATAGCGTATTGACGCTTGACAAAAAACTGGATATGCTCAACCAGAAGTTAGACTTGTGTAAACAAAGAAGAAAATGGAGTAGTGGAAGGCGCCAGAATAGATAAATGAGCTACACTGCCAGAGGTGTTAACGCTAGTGAATCATCTAAAAACTGCACAGCTCAGCAACAGACAGGGCGCAGACTCCAACTTTCAAGACAATGACATACAGGGGATGATCGTGGGCCTGGCGGGTGAAGAATCAAATAGGGCCAGCTTGGAGCGAAGACCATACAGAAAAGGACGTGTAATGCAGCAGAAAAACCATACCACTGACTCAGGCACTAAATAAAGGTGCAAACAGTAAGGGCACGCAATGTGGCCTCAACAAGAACATATATAACACACCCTTAGCACCCACTAGTCATCTGGGGAACCTTGGCACAAATATGGAAAACAGCAGCACCCACAACGAGAAGAGTTTAAGTCGGGTCAAAACTGAGCAAGCTCCCTCGTGAACTTAGTAAGTACACAGTCGACAAGTAATAATGCTATGGGAAAGACACCAGAGGATACGAATATTAGTCGCCCCCACTAGCTGAGAACACTCAGACTCTTCATGGCAAGAGAAGAAAAAACTGAGAGAAGCCATGAAAAATAGCAAAAGAAATAACAGTCAAAATAGAACACAAAGATCAAACACCACAATGAACGAGAGGGGGCAGGGTGATGTTAGTAGTGTTAAGGCGCCAAACACTTACCCAATCTTCCACACAAAGACAGTTTCAAAGGAGAACAATAAACAGACCCCCAAAAGAAGATCAGGGGTCAAACACCCCTGAAAGCACCCCTGCAGGAACAACTGTTAATCCAACTCCAAACTCCGGGGCACGGGAGGAGAGCCACAGGCAGTGTATGCATGTGACACGGCTAATGTCCTTCTCACAAGTCGTGGCCATTAACACGCAAGGTATCGATACCACGCAACTGAGCTCTCCTAACACTGAGGATCAAAAGGAGCAGTCTGCACAAACGTGGGCGAATGACCTACAAGGAATAACAATTAGGGAGGTGGAAAAATACCATCAAATCGCCACCGACAAACAAGGGAACAGCCTGATTAGGACGGTGGAGAACAAACTAGGATCTATTCTCCACCCACCTCGAACACTGCTGACAAAGAGGATTCATCTGCACCAACTTCAGCAACATTGATCTTCACCCCAGAATTCAACTCGAGGAGTCTGGGACACAAATAGGTTGAATATCTTTCCTCTTCTAAGTAATATACCTTCACTATCGTACCTTACATCAGAGCATCTTAAATTAATCAAGTTTAAAACCTACCCCTGGATCAGTCGCAGAGAATCCACGATAACTGAATGGATAGAGATAGAGAAAATAAGCGATTAATGGAATAGGGCATTCTCATTAACTAGTCAGACAGAAAAGTACCTCACTAGTTTGATAAAGAGGCAAAACACCCCCCTAAAGAAAAAGGAAGCCTACAGCGTTCTGAGAGGAACAAAGCAAATTACCACCCACAAGTGGGAAAAAAAGATTAGTTCACCTGACAAACAATCAGGGGGTTAGGCAATCAGCTAGCGCTACAATCACTAACACCCTCCACAATAAACAAACCAACTGGGGGTGGCCTTTGTTTTCTTAAGTGAATTTGTAAAGTTTTTTAAGTCCATTTCCTAGCTATAACGTCCGTGTAACCTTTGGTTTTTTTAAGTGAATTTCTATGTTTTTTAACTAGCAGTCATGTTTGCAGAGTTGTGGAGAAAGGGGGTGGGGCCTCCGACCAGCTCCCAGGAATCCTGCTGTGTCAGACTTCCATCCTGGAGTTAACAGGAGGGCTTCTGGGCCTGCAAGAACCCTCAGCATCCAAGAGGACTTCATCCCCCAATCACTAGTGCACCAGGAGGAGCATTTGTAGAGTGGTGGAGAAAGGGGGCGTGGCCTCCAAAGTCCTCTCAGCAATCGGGCTCTATGGGACTTCGTGGAGGTAACAGAAGGGCTTGTTGGCACCCAAGGACCCTCCGCATCCAGGGGACTTCATCCCCCAACCAGCAGTGCACCAGGAAGCCTGTTTGAAGAGTAGTGAAGAAAGCGGGCAGAGCCTCCAGTAACTTGCCGGGCGGACCTTTGAATTTTTAAAAAACATTTAAGCTTCAAGAGAGTCCGCGTGGCCACCCTTCCCAGGCCGATTTCGGCTTTGGAGACCACATCCCCAGGGCCAGCCTATTGAAAGTGGGTGCCTCCAGGGCACCCACTCTCCACTGGGACCGTGGGGGGAGCCTGAATGCCCCTGCCGGCTTTCCGCCTCTTGCAGCAGCCAGCATTGTTTTTACACACAGGGAGCTACTTTACATGCAGCTCCATCTGTATAACAGCAATTTTGCTCTGCTTCCAGCAAGCAAACAAAAGACACAATTAATGGATTTTTTAATGCTGTTGCTTGCTAGAAGCAGAGCATTTGCTGTAGCTTGGCAGGATCGGTAAAGCTTCCAAGCAAGCCACAGCAAACCGCAATGTCTCGGGGCGGGGGGGGTTGGCCCTTGCGGACCCCAGGATGGGGGGCGGTTCTTTTGGGCCTGCCCCAGGGGAGGGAGGGTTTCGGTCCCCCAGCAGGTCTCCGAGCCCCCCAATTCACGTTCATTTTGGCCCTGGGGAGGTGGTGGTCCCCAAGAGCCCCCCCCCCCATATCATACATTAGCCCCATAAGGTGGTGGTCCCCAAGGCACGAGGGGCGGGGTCCAAGAGGCCCTTCCCCGATTTGTTTGGCATATGGCCCCGGGAAGGTGGTGGTCCTTGGGGCCCGTACGCTCCCCCTCCTTTATTCAGAAAATGCCCCCAGGACCTGGCCCACCCGGGGGCCGATAATTAAAGCGCGGGAGTCCATGCTTCGTTATTTTTTTTTTCCCCCGGCAGGATGCGTGGATCAAGAACAGCTCCTGCCAAAATTGTTTTTGAAAAAATGCTTTTTTGGCCCTGCTCTTATAACTCCTACCAAAAGTAAAAAGCAACATTTACGCCTCCCGCCACTGACCACAGAATTACCTTAGCAGAGAAAAATTGGGGCGCCACAGTAAAAATTACATGCAGCTCTAACTTCCAACAAGGATCAAACCAAATCCTGGCTGCTCATGAGACAGGTCCTCCTCATATCCTGCAAAGAATTCAAGCTTAGTAAAAGGATGTTGCCTGGATGAACTAAGATACAGAAGAGAGAAGGGCTCAACCACTGAAAGTGCGCTAAAAGAGGCAAAAAGGAAACAAAACGACAGTCTGGGCTCTAAAACAAAAATACATAGAGGAAGAGTGGAAACACATTTACACTTTACAGACCCCAAGTCGCAGGAATTCTGGGGCTAAATTAATGGCCTAAACAAGTAAATTCAGGTGCAAAGAGAAGACCGTCTCTGCAGAAAAATTAGCTGACCATGTGACAAGCCTCTATGTAGACAACACGAAATCAATGGCCACTTCGGAGACCCTACTCACCGAATCCGTAGAGGGCCTAGACAAAAACCCAATAGTAATAACTGAAAAGAAGGCAGTAACCATCCTGAAGTCAATTCGCAAGGACTTAGCCTCAGGGCCAAACGGCCAGCCTGGTAGCATCTTCAGCAACAACATTCCATTCTACCAAAAGGGATTTCAGCCAAATGCATCAATGGACAATGCAATTCTTTGTCCTACCTGGTGTCTAGGGCCGTTAACAAAATCCACAAGCCCGCTCCATGCCGGTTTCATCGAATATAGTGCAGCGTTCGATGGAGTCGACCGAAACACACTATGAGTCAAACTCACCCCTTGGGGGATTCCAAAACAACTTCTGGCAGACATCATGGCCCTATACACAGACTCTTGGGTTTGTATTAAGATAACACAAATTCATGCTACCTCAAAAATACACACAAATAAATGGCTAAAACAGGGATGTGTCATTGCCCCCATCCTGTTTAATCTGTATACAGCAGACTTGGGCTCGCAACTGTTGGAAGGGAATCTCTTTTCAACGTTAGGGCCTGTAAAAATACCCATCTTACAATATGCAGATGACCTGGTGGAAATGGATCACACACACGCACTGGCATGACATTGGGCATACTACACATCTATAATACGGCCAACTCTTTGCTTGCAAACGCCACAAAAACCAAAAATCTGATTTTCAGACAAAGCGCCAAAAAACACCAACTAAAATGGCACCCGGGCCCCTAAACCATAACCACGACTGGCAAATATAACTATCTTGGCATCTGGCTGTCGACACAGGCAAATCAATCCACCAGGCAAAAGCCCTTGAAGAAAAAGCTGCCAAAACAGTTTGTCCTAACCAAACTTCACAACAAGCTACAAAGCACAACAGCGGAGGAGATTCGAACAATAAAGCATGCCAAACTGCTACCCACCATAAGCTATGGGTACCTTGCATACCCGGGAATGCTCAGAACGATATTAGAGCATTTTCATGTTGCCACATACAGAACAATATTCAGTTTCCCTGAAGCAACAAGTTGCACACTGATCCAACTGTAACTTGGGCTGGTTAACATGGACATTGAATGTAAAAAGGATGTAATCAAATACCATCAATGAGTGGTCAAAGCAGACGCAGACTCCCTGAAAGAAGCCCTGCGAATAATATTTCAAGACGATGTGAGTGGGCAAGGTACCTCAACAGCGCTATAACTACATTAAACTTTAGCACAGAATGATTCATCAACCCAGCTGTTACTCTGCATCATATGAAGAGCACTCTAAAGAAACAGGGTAAGTATCTGTCAAAGTAATAGGATCTAAACGAAAACAGGCACACCCCAGGCACCATGGGCCTT
Source organism: Calotriton arnoldi (assembly GCA_963921515.1). Classification (NCBI taxonomy): domain Eukaryota; kingdom Metazoa; phylum Chordata; class Amphibia; order Caudata; family Salamandridae; genus Calotriton; species Calotriton arnoldi. Next base: position 321,149 of record CAWUFW010003894.1, on the reverse strand, counting down.
GCAAAATCCCACAAAGAGGTTTCCTGTTCTTGAGCCGCCATGGGAAGACAAGCCCTGAGAAATATATGGTTGACCAGACTACTCACACTACCTATATGGAATACAGAGGCCACTGGAAAACAAAACCTTAAAGACAAAGGCAGTGCAGGCTGTGCCATAATACTCTGGAATCCATAGAACACAGTATGTTGCTAACCAGCGTTGCTTCCCCAAAGGTGAATCCTTTTAAGGCTTCTATTCAGACAGCATGGCATAAGCATGTGCAAAGAAGCATCTTATATTTTCTCGTCTGATGTCCCCATGGAACTAGCACGTATTGGCAAGTTCTTTGCAGCAATTGGAAGGATACTTCGGGACCATAGCTCACTTGTGAGTACACACACGATGTTGCATCAATTATGAACTTGAACAAACTCAAACAATGAGCCTACAGACTTGCAAAGTTTATTCGCTGGGGACTATACGACATTGCTTCTTTTGGCCTTTTAACGCCCATTTCTATCCCAGCCGTATCTTAACCTTGGAACATATTTGCATATACAAGCATCGCATGCTGCATCCAGTCAGCAGATCACGGCTTGCTAGGGCTCACATTGTACTGTCTCACCCGTTTCTATTGTTTTTTTGTAGCCTGGCTGCTTTTAATTTGCTTTTATGAGATGCATGCATTGGTTAGCTTTAATGGAAAATAGCACTTTAAAAACATATTTGCACTTACCTGAATGCTGCATCCTGGGCCAGAAGACTACTCCCTGTGGGCGCCAGCACTGCAAGCCCTTAATCTTTTTACTGTGTTTTATTATATAGGTTGGCTGTGTTTAAATAGTCTTTTTATGAGACACCTGCATTGGTTCGATTGCATGACACATTGCACGTTGAAACACTTGCACTTATTCTGCATGCTGTATCTTTGTGGGCAAACATTATGCCGCCCCAGCCATGTGACAGGAGTATAAGTCTATTGACTTCAAGAACAGCTCTGTGGCTACCTGCACCAAATGCTGCACTCTCATTTGTGCATTTTAAGGGATTTAAAGGACGTATTGCTTGTCACCTGCACTTTAAAAGATTTTTCGTTATAACGTGATTTTAACTTGTGGATTCTACGGCATTTGTTCGTTGCCATGTTATATGATAGAATTTTTAAGGTTTTAATTAATCATACAATAAACATTAAACTCACTTCACTCACACTTGGAATTGTTGAAGGCTAGGCCTGGTAGAAATGTTGATTATGCCAGAGTAATGTCAGGAATTACGCATTACTCTTGCGATGCAATATTACGCCATTATGCCAGTTTGAGTCTAAGAGAAATTTGGGGCAAAAAAACCTACCGCAGGAGCTCACAAACAAACTAAGAGAGAGTGGCTGCTGGTGACTGCTGTTCGTGTCATGTAGCATTAAGTACTACTTTGAGAGAAAAATAGCTCCTCTGGCCCACTTTGAAAAAGAAAATAGCGCTAAATGCTGGATTACTTTTCTCACATAATTAAAGGTAATTTGTGGTAATTACGAGAAATTACACTAGAGATAATTACACCAGTTGTGTCCACCCCTACGGAGGACTTCAGGTGAAACGCACCCTTTCCATCCACTGGGGACTATCAGCCCCTTGCCACCCCGCAATATGAATTACCGAATATCTGGCCCCTGGGAGGTGGCAAGCCCACACACAAAGGGACAAAGTGCAGGACCACATACGCTGCAATGAAACTAACAGGCAAGATGCAACAGTTAACATGTACACACAACTACGAACCATGGCGGAGATCTCATGTATAAAGTTACAATAGACTGGGGACCCCCTTCTGGAATTATAACACTGAAACAGAGTGCTTAATACTGAACCGGCGAAAAGAGACTACTACAAACAAACGAAAAACGGAGTGTTTGATAGCATCTTGGCATGAGGGTACCAGTGGAGCTACAGAGGAGCCGTGTGGGGAGATCTGTGAAATAACCACCGGGAGCAACAAATATATACCTAGAATTGTATGTGTGTGTGATTAACTGCATTCACCATGTGCCGATCGTTGCCCCATCCCACTCCCTCCGTCTGCAGAAGATAGCACAATAAACACTGACTAGGCAGCTTGGCAGGGAAAAGCACCCTCTCTACATTGTGCAACGTAAAATTGAAACCAACACAACTGAAATTTGATAAAGAACGCCAAATTGGTCACAACATTAAGTTATGCCCACATTAACCAATTGCCACATGGCAGAAACACAATTGTACAGCAATGTCCAGGACAGGTGCCTAGGCACGCCCCCCCCCCCAAATCAGCCCTATATAGAAGATTTACACGCAGCCGCACACCTGTAATTTTTTTATTTTGTTTCCAACTTTCATAGCAAGAAAGGCATAGAACAATGAATCACAAAAATGCACAGCACGGACATTGGGCATGTATACATCCAGATATCATGCCAAGATATAACGTCTACAGCAGATCGCATCAACATATTGACGGGTACTTGTTAAATAAACACAGAGCATCTCTATAACGTGGTTTCAGTATTGTGGATATCCCAGCACCTCCAATTGGTCTGTGAGGCACTTCAGGCAGGCAATCAGACAGAGCACACATTGTGGTTTACTCCCACATCCCCAGAGGTCAAAGCCCAAATGTCCAGCTCATGTATCCGAGCCCTCACACCTAGGTTCAAATCGGATGTTCCCGCAGATAGTCCACCAGGGGTTCCCAGATGTCTCTGGTGCGAGACGAGGCAGGCAAGAGTTCAGCATAGGTCGTTAATTGATCCTTACAGTAAATAAAATCTGTTAGTCATTCCTTGAATTTGGGGACCCGCCTTCTGCCCCATCTGCACGCCACCCTCCGCTTAGCCAGCAACAGACCCAATGCTGTAAGTTTTCTATATGGTTGTATTTCAGCCATATAACCCAAGAGCGCCAGTAGGGGGGACTCAAGTAGGGGGGGTACCAGTCATCTTGGACAATGCGGAGAGCACCTCACCAATACCTATGAACTTCATGACACTGCCATGCAAGGTACAAGAATCCCGCCCCCGCTTGTCGGCATCTTTCACAGAGCTCATCATTTCTTAATTTGTACTCGTACAACTGCAGAGGGGTGTAGTAGGTACGGTGTATAAACTTAGTGTATAATCCGTAAGCGGCTGCTCGCTGTGATGGCTTCCGTCTGTGTGCAGCAGTATGTCCACTGCCCATCCGTCATAGGCAGCTCCAGGTCATGGTCTCATGCCTCCCTAGCCCCATGTGTCGCTTGTGTCCTCTTCAATAGCGCGGTTCGGTATATACTGGACACTGCGTGCGCCGGTTCTGTTCTTTTTAATAAGATGTGCAGTCTATCAAGAGTGGGGGGTTCCTGAGCGAATCCTGCGACATTGGCCCAGAGTTCATGTTTCAATCTTATATGGAAAATGCTACTTACCACAGTATGCATCTGTTCTTGGCATGTAGAGCGGTAGAGTCACATGCTGTGCATAGCCCACCATCTGGTGTTGGGTCCGGATGTTTGCACTTTGTTTTTGTTCGAAGAAGTCTTTCCAGTCACGAGGTAGGTGACTCCTCCTTTCGGTGATAGTGCGCATAGGCATCAGCTCCATCGTTAGATTGTTTTGCCGCAGAGGGTGATGGAGTTAGTAAGAAAGATGTCCATGTAAATTGCATCCAAGTAAGATATTACTGCAACAGGTACAGGTACCCGGGGAGGTGGGTGGGCGCATGCGACTACAGCTCTACATGCCAAGAACAGATGCATACTGTGGTAAGTAGCATTTTCCGTTCGAGGCATGTGAGCTGTAGATCACATGCTGTGCATAGACTATATAGCAGTAACTCCCAAAGCGGTCGCTAACCTGTAGCTGTTGCAGCCATCTGAAATGTACGTAAAACTGCTTGGCCCACACTGGCTTGTTGTCTAGCTAATACATCTACACAGTAGTGTTTTGTGAATGTGTGTGGTGTAGACCATGTTGCATCTTTGCAGATATCAATGGGTATGTTTCCTAAAAATGCCATAGAGGCCCCTAGTTTGCGAGTGGAGTGCGCTCTAGGGGGAAATTGTCAATGTGCGTTTTGCTTTAATGTAAAATGTTTGAATGCATTTGACTATCCACCATGCAATGCCTGATTTTGATATAGGATTGCCTTTATGTGGTGGAGCAAAAGCAACAAAGAGTTGCTTGGTGTTACGGAAAGGTTGTTTTTTCAATGTAGTATAGTATTGCTCTTTACATCTAGAGTGTGAAGAGCGCGTTCTGCCACAGAATCTGGTTGAGGGAAGAACACAGGCAACTCAACAGATTGGTTGATATGAAAGGCAGAAATTACTTTAGGTAGGAATTTGGGGTTAGTCCTAAGAACCACTTTGTTTTGGTGTATTTGTAAAAATGGTTCTTCTATGGTTAGTGCCTGAAGCTCACCCACTCTCCTCAGATGTGATGGCTATGAGGAAAGCTACCTTCCAAGTGAGAAATTGTAGTTCACATCTGTGCAATGGCTCAAAAGGTGGACCCATGAGTCTGATAAGGACGATGTTGAGATTCCACATTGGAGCAGGTGGAAGCCTTGGGGGAATGACTCTTAAGTCCTTCCCTAAATGCTTTAATAGCGGGCAGCCTGAAAAGAGACAGCCGTCGTCTGTTCTGCAGATATGCGGCTATTGCAGCCAGATGTAAGCGTATGGATGTGTACGCTAAATTGGAACGCTGTAGATGTCACAGATAGCAAATGATGTTTTGTATTGAAGTGTCCAGCGGATTGATTTGATTGTTATTACTGTATATCACAAACCGCTTCCATTTTGCTGCATAGCATGCTCTTGTTGTAGGGCGTCTAGCCTCTGATGATATTCATGCAATCTGGGGGAAGATTGAGGTAGCCAAACTCGAAGATTTCAGGTGCCAGATCGCAAGGTTGAGATGAGTGAGATCTGGATGCCTTATCCCTCCATGGTTCTGTGTGAGGAGATTGGGAGTAATGTGTAGTTTTTGGTGAAAAACTGATAACTCCAACAGGGTTGTGAACCAGGGTTGACGGGCCCATGTGGGAGCAACTAGGATTAGTGTCATGGACTGCCGTCTGAGTTTCCGAACCACTAATGGAATGAGTGGGAGAGGCGGAAAAGCGTAAGCAAATATCCCTGACCAATTCATCCATAGTGCATTGCCTTTGGACAATGGGTGTGGATACCTGGACGCGAAGCTTGGGCATTTTGCATTTAGCTGTGTTGCGAACAGATCTATCTCTGGGAAGCCCCACATTTGAAAGAATGGGAGGAGAACTTGAGGGTGGAGTTCCCATTCGTAGATCTGTTGCCGTTGACTGAGCAGATCTGCAATCTGGTTGTTTACTCCTGGAAGGTGTCCTGCAAGGAGATATATTTTGTGAGTTATGGCCCATCTCCAGATGTTCTGAGCCAATTGTGACAGCTGGAAAGAGTGTGTTCCCTCCGGTTTTTGTATGTAGTACATTGCTGTCATGTGATCTGTGCAAATCAGGACCGCTTTGCCTACTAGATGAAGTTGAAATGCTTTGAGCGCTAGAAAAATTGCTAGCAGCTCGAGATGGTTTATGTGGAGTTGCTTTTGTTGCAGAGTCCATATGCCCTGAACAGTATGCTTTTGGAGGTGAGCTCCCCAGCCAGTGAGCGATGTCTGTTAGCACTATCTGTGGAACTGGGTCGATGAAGGGCCGCCCTTTTGAAAGGTTTTGTGCCTTCCATCACTGCAGAGAGCGATGGGTGCGGCTGTCCACCAACACCAGATCTGATAACTGATCCTGAGCCTGGTTCCACTGACGTGCTAAGTACTCTTGAAGGGGGAGTATTGCGTAAGGAACGATTAAGTTGCAAGACGCCATCATTCCTAGCAATTGCATAAACACTCGAGCTGATCGAGTGTTGGGGCTGAAACAGAGATTAGAGTCTGCATGTTGCGGATTCTGACTGGGTTGGGACACGCTAGAGCTTTGTGAGTGTCTATTGTGGCTCCTAAATAAACCTGTGTTTTGGACGGTTGGAGATGAGACTTGGTAAGGTTTACAGTGAAGCCAAGGTGGTGAAGTAGTTGCACTGTTTTTTGAGTGTGTCGTGGGCAGCTTTGATGCGAGCTGGCTTTTATGAGCCAGTCGTCTAGATAAGGGAAGACATGAAAGTGCCGTCTTCTTAGATGAGCTGCGACTACTGCCAGGCATTTCGTGAAAACCCTGGGTGCGGTAGTTACTCCGAATGGAAGGACTTTGAATTGATAATGTTGTCCGTCTACCAGAAACCTGAGGTATTTGCAGTGAGCAGGGTGAATGGGAATATGGAAGTAGGCGTCCTTTAAGTACAGAGTGGACAGAAAGTCGCCTTGCTGAAGGAGTGGAAGTACTTTTTGGAGTGTGACCATGTGAAAGTGGTCCGACAATGTATAAATTTAGTTCTCTGAGGTCTAGTATAGGCCTGAGAGAGCCGTCCTTTTGGGGAATTAAGAAGTACAGGGAGTATACTCCGGTCCCTTGGTATTGTAATGGGATTGGCTCTATAGCGTGTTTTTCTAACAGAGAGAGAACCTCTTGCCTCAGAAGGGTAAGATGTTCTTGTGACATTGCATGTGATCTTGGAGGAATATTTGGGGGAGTGTCTGTAAGCTCCAGGCAGTAAATATACTGGATAATTTGTAGTACCCACTTGTCTGAGGGGATTGAATTACAGACAGATAGGAATTGGGAGAGACGTCCCCCGACAGGAGTGGAATGGTCGGGGGGTAACAGAAGGAAGTCACTGTTTGTTTGCGGGGGAAGTGCGGGTGGAGTTGCCTCTGCCTCTTCCCTTACCACGGTTTCCTCTAAAACCTCCTCTGAAATAACCTCGATGAGGGGGATTGATTATTGGCCTTGTTAAGAGGAGGGATTTTCGGTGGATACATTTTTGGAACCACCCCTGTAAAAGGAGCGACAAAAGGAACCTCTATTGGTAGGTAATTGCAAAGCTCCCATGGACTTTGCGACCTCCGTGTCTTTCTTCATTTTCTCTAGCGAGGTTTCAACCGCTGGGCCAAAGAGATGTTCCTTATCAAATGGTTGGTTGAGAATGGAGGTTTGCTCCTCAGGCTTGAATCCTGAGATTCTCAACCAAGCATGCCTGCGTAGGAGTACGCTAGTATTTACTGCACGGGCTGTGGTGTCAGCTGCATCTAGGGCACACCTGATAGATGTATTGGTGATGAGTTTACCTTCTTGGATAAGATTAGCCCTAGTCTTAAGCTCATCAGGCAGAAATTGCATGAGTTTTTCCAACTCATCGTAATGAGCCCTATCGTAGCGAGCCAGCAAAGCTTGAGCATTGGCAATGCGCCAATGATTGGCTGCTTGTGAAGCCACTCTTGCCAGAGGCATCAATGAGCTTAGACTGTGGTCTGTGAGTTAGCCCTCTTGCGAGCGTTGGAAACCACAAGCGAGTCTAAGGGCAACTGACCTCTGATATAAACAGGGTCAGTAGGGGCAGGCTTATATTTTTTCTCCACCCTAGGTGTAATAATTTGTGCCCTCCCAGGATCTTTAAATATGTCATGTGTGTGTTTTAACATGCCTTTAAGCATTGGCAATGTAGGAGTGGCTCTTTGAGAGGAAGTAAGGGTCTCAAAGAGGAAATCCTCTTCGAATGTCTCTTTATGGAGCTCCACCCCATGATATTGAGCAGCCCTGTTAAGAAGCTCAACATATCCAATGTTATCATCAGGTGGGGAGGGTCTAGACGGATACAGATCAGGGTCATTATCTGTAATGGGGTCAGTATGATAATCCTCCTGGGGTCGATGTCTTGTGGATTATTCTGATCCTCATCTCCATCCCAGTCATCCTGTGGGTCAGGTGATGGTGGTGGTGAATTTGAAGGTGTAATAAGTAGATTGGGATCAGTGGGAGAAATAGGTAGAATGTAAGGGGGAGAAGGGTTAGTACCCAAACTTTTCCTATTGAGAGGAATGTGGTAATCCTCTGGCTGGTCTATTTTAAATTTCTTTGGAAGGGTGGCATGGATATGTCCTGTATTAGGGTGTATAACCAGTTTTTTCTGCTTCGGATCCGAGGGCGGAGCATTGGATCGAGGCTCTTTAGACGGAGTGTCTTTTTTCTTACTCGCCGAAGGTTTCGGCTCCGAGCCTTTCGGGGCGGAAGGTGGATTCTTCGGTAACGGTGGAATTGTTGCCAGGAGATGTCTCGATTTCGATGCCGAAGGTGTCAGTTCGGCACAGATATGGGCTCAAGCCGCAAGGCTTGTCTTTGTGTTTCGGAGCCGGGCCCGAGGGCGTGGCGTCGGAAACTTTGTCGGTGCCGACCTTGGCCCGAAGGCAGAGGAGGGACCGGAGCCTTTTTCTTTGTCTGTTGGGGGGGGCAAGGGGGTATCTTTACTCACGGTACACTGACCCGGAGTAACCTGCACCTCCTCCTCTATGTCGGAGTCGGCTTCGGACACGGAGACATGTTGTTCTTGTTCCTCAGCCCCTTGAGCGTGATGTTCTGTGTCGGAATCTTCGCCGAAGATGTCCGGTGCGGAGCCGCTTTGGTGTTGCATCTCGTGACGTCGAGCCCGACAGTCACAAAGCGTGTTCTTCGATCGAAACGATCGGCACACGTCGCAGTCTTTCTCGTCGTATTCTGGGGACAGGCAGAGGTTGCACACTTCCTGCAAATCGGTGCGTGGAAACTTAGCACGACATTTGGGGCAGAACTTGAAAGGAGTCCGTTCCATCGACTGCTGGCGCTGTCGGCGCGGGTAGGCCCGACGGCCAGTCACGAGTTTTCCGATCGAAGTTGTTTTTAGGCGATACGCGAAGAATGGAGAGCCGCGATCGATAATACAGTCGAGGGTAGTGGATTGCGCGTCGAAGGGGTCCGAGAAATGGTGCCGAACCGGAGCGCAGCAATACACATCCGAACCAGATGGCGGAAAAAAACTAACGATGGAGCCGATGCCCATGCGCACTATCACAGAAAGGAGGAGTCACCTACCTCGTGACTGGAAAGACTTCTTCGAACAAAAACAAAGTGCAAACATCGGGACCCAACACCAGATGGCGGGCTATGCACCGTATGTGATCTACAGCTCACATGCCTCGAACATAGGAATATCTCCAGTGGGGGGGGGGGGGGGGTGTTTCCAGTCAGGAGCTCCCGTCTCTCCTTGAATGTGCCCCCCTGGTAGAGGTCGCCCCAAAGGTGTAGGTTTCTTTTGCGAAGCATCTCTCGACATACAGCCTCGTGGGTGACTGGCGCACATGAGAGGTACGGGAGGGACACAAGTGGGGATTATAGAGTCGGCTTGCCCACTATTCTGGCAAGGCGCTTCCATGCACGGTTGGTGCAATTTACCGTATGATGTGCTATCCCTTACCCAGGGACTCGCGTCCCTAGAAAGGAGGGTGTGGGTGTTGGCGCCATGTATCCCTGCTCGATGGCCAGATGTGGCATAAAGGGCGGCGGGTGGAACCAATATACCGCGTAGTGGGCTTGAGCACTAAGGAAGGATAACATTACTTACCCAGTAAACGTCTGTTCTTGGCATGTACAGCTGTAGATTCACATGCTTTGCATACTCCGGCCATCTAGTGTTGGGTCCGGATGTTTGCAGTTTGTTTTTCTTCGAAGTCTTTTCTAGTCATGAGGTAGGTGACTCCTTTCAGTGATAGTGCGCATGGGCATATACTCCATTGTTAGATTGTTTTCCCGCAGAGGGTGAGAATAGAGTTAGAAAGAGTAGAATAGAGATCTCCATGCGTATGTATGTATACTAAAGAGAGAACCGCAGCAGCTACAGGTACCTGGGGAGGTGGGCGGGCGCATGTGAATCTACAGCTGTACATGCCAAGAACAGACGTTTCGAGGCATGTGAGCTGTAGATTACATGCTTTGCATAGACTATATAGCAGTAATCTCCCAAAGCGGTGGCTAACCTGTAGCTGTTGGAGTTGTCTGAAATAGTGTCTTAAGTACTGCTTGGCCCACATTAGCTTGTTGTCTGGCTAACATATCTACACAATAGTGTTTTGTAAATGTGTACCGTGTAGACAATGTTGCAGCTTTGCAAATGTCCACTATGGGAATGTTTCCTAAGAAGGCCATAGTAGCCCCCATCTTGCGAGTGGAATGCGCTCTAGGGGGTACAGTTAAAGTTCTCTTTGCTTTTGTGTAACAGGTTTGAATACATTTAACAATCCACCTTGCAATATCCGATTTGGAGATAGGATTGCACTAGTGTGGTGGTGCAAAAGCAACAAAAAGTTGTTTGGTCTTTTGAAAGGATTGTGTTCTTTCGATGTAGTATAACAGTGCTCTTCTGACATCTAAGGTGTGTAGAGCTCTCTCTGCAACAGAATCGGGTTGAGGGAAGAATACGAATAATTCTACCAACTGATGTGTGAAAAGCAGAGACTACCTTAGGTAGAAACCACTATCTCTGTGCAGTTGGAAAAATGGTTCTTCTATGGTTAGTACCTGTAGTTCACCCACTCTCCTTAGTGAAGTGATTGCAATGAGGAAAGCGGTTTTACAAGAGAGAAACTGTGGCTCACACCTATGCATGGGTTCAAAGGGTGGTCCCATTAATCTTGTGAGGACTGTGTTAAGATTCCACACTGGGGCAGGTGGGAGTCTTGGAGGTATAACTCCTAAGTCCTTCCGTGAAAGCTTTAATCACGGTCACTCTGAAATGCGATAGATGTTGCCTATTTTGTAGGTATGCAGCTATTGCAGCAAGATGTAGCCGGATGGAAGTGTAAGCCAATCCTGAGTGCTGCAAGTGTAACAGATAGCAGATAATGTTTTGGATGGAAGCATCAAGAGGGTTGATGTGATTGTTATTGCAATAAATAACAAAACGCTTCCATTTTGCTGCGTAACAGGCTCTTGTGGTAGGCCTACTAGCCTCCTTGATGATGTTCATACAGTCTGGTGGAAGGTTCAGATAACCAAACTATGACTTCAGGAGCCAGATCGCGAGGTTCAGTTGTTTGGGATCTGGGTGTCTGATTTCTCCATGTCTCTGTGTAAGGAGACTGGGTGTTAGGTGCAGCTTTTGATGCGGGACCAGAGACAGCGCCAACAGAGTTGTGAACCATGGTTGACGGGCCCTTGCGGGAGCTACTAGGATCAATGTGAGGGATGTTTGCTTGAGCTTCCGAACCACTGCTGGAATGAGTGGGAGAGGCAGAAAAGCGTAGGCAAATATCCCTGACCAGTTCATCCATAGTGCATTGCCCTTGGATCGCTGGTGTGGGTACCTGGAGGCGAAGCTTCGGCATTTTGCGTTTTGGTGTGTGGCAAACAGATCTATGTGAGGGAGTCCCCAACTTTGAAAGTATGGGAGGAGAAACTGAGGGTGAAGTTCCCATTCGTGTATTTGCTGCCTCTGTCTGCTGAGGAGGTCTGCAATCTGGTTGTTCACTCCTGGGAGGTGTTCCGCTAGGAGATAGATTTTGTGGTGAATGGCCCACTTCCAAATGTACTAGGCTAAGTGGGACAGTTGGAGAGAGTGTCCCCCCCTTGTTTTTGTATGTAGTGCATGGCCGTCATGTTGTCGGTACGGACTAAGACATGTAAAACTCGCTCTATATATACTACACCAAAATGAGGTATAGTGTGTATAGGGTCCAGGTGACTCCAGAGGTAGGCAGAGGTTAAAGTTAGATAGAACCTTACTCTCTGATAGTGGTAGCTTGGTCGAGCAGTAAGGCAGTATCAGAGGACAGTGTTAAGCATTTGATGTACACACTCAGTTAGCAAATGAATTCACACACTCAAGAACTGAACTCTAGGCCAATTGTTTTTGTATAAAAAAATACTGTTATTTTATTTTAGAATCACGCAAGCCTGATACAGGTAAGCATTCAGTTCTTTTCAGTAATAAGTTACTTGTTGTACACAGTTTTAAAAAGCAATGAAGATTGTACTTGATTTGATTTACAGGGGATGCAGTAGAGTTGCAATACTTAGTAAATGCAGTACATTGAAATGAATGGCTTTTTAAGATAAATGCAGGTAAAATTACTTTTGCGTTACTTTTGTAATCCAGTGCTGGACTCCTAAATTCAGCACGGGGACATTTACTTAAAACAGGTAAGTAATTAAGTTTTTGTAGTTTGTACGATTTTTAGAGAATATTTTCAGATTTCAAAAGTCCACACTTAGAAACTTTTTGGACCAGTACATTGAAATACATGGGCTTTTCCTGTAAATTGCTGGTAAGTTACTTTCGCGTTACTTTTTGTAATCCAGTGCTGGACTCCTAGATTCAGCACTGGGACATCTACTTAAAACAGATAAGTAATTACGTTTTTGTAGTTTGTACGATTTTTAAAGAATATTTTCAGTTTTTAAAATTCGACACTTAGAAACTTTTCGAACAGTACATTGAAATGCATTGACTTCCTGTAAAGTGCAGGTAAGTTACTTTCGCGTTAATTTCTGCAAACAGGTGAGTAAAGTCGTTTTGGTTATTCATATAATTTTTAGTTTCCAAAACTCCACACTTTGACTCCTTTTTCCTGAAAAAACGACTCAATGTTATCCTATGGAGGAAAAACAAGTTATCGGTTTGAAGGCAAGTCTTCGACTGTGGGAGTTAAGGTTCTGGGGTTAGACTCAGGGGTCCCCCAGGGTCAGTGATGCACTCTTGTTACACCCTCAGCGGCACTAGAGCGGCCGGGTGCAGAGTGTTGAGGCCCAATGTTATCCAATGGGGGATAGGGGGCCTCCGGTTAGTGGCGGCTGGCGAGCAGGCCACTGGGTTGTGGGAGCCAAGCTCCTGGTTGTAGACTCAGGGCAAATGGGGAAACAAGTAGGTATCAAAAGGGCACCCTCAGCGGCACTCGGGCGGCTGGGTGCAGGGTGCCGTTTTGTCGTCGGAAGCCCTGTTGTAGTCTATGGGGAACCTCCGGTTTGGAAACACTGCAGGCTCTTGGACGAGGACCTCCTGGATGCGACCACCACTTTGAGAGGTAAGTTGGATAGGTAAGGGTTGGTTAGGCACCGTTGGTTGGGGCACACAGGGCCGTGGGGCGCCGGGTGCAGGGGTGCCTTTTAGGGTCGGATTTTCTTACCCGCTCTGGTCGCAGTAGGGGGGGCCTCTGGATTTAGGCTGCAGGCGTCATCTGGAGGCTTGAGGCAGGTCAGGAGTCGCCGGATCCCGGGTCAGGATCGCCGAGGGGGACCTCCTCTTGGTGTTTTCCCACTAGAGCTCGGGCCGGGGTCGGCGGGTGCAGAGTGGGCTGGATTCGCGGTTTCCGGCTGCTGCCAGAGGTTGCTGTGTGTGAACAAATCCGGTGTTCACGGGAGAGGCAGGCTGGTCCTCCGGGGTTCTTGAGGTTGCTTGCTGCAGGACACACTGGGTTTTCGCAGGAAGCAGGTTCGAGGGCAGACAGGCCGGTAGGGCTGGGGCCAAGTCAGTTGTTTTCCTCTTGTTAGCAGGCTGCACGGCAGTTCGGTCCTTCTTTTCTTCTTGTCGTTTCTGGATCTGAGTTCTTGGTTCAGGGCTGCCCCCTAAATACTGTATTTAGGGGGCGTTTTAGGGGTCTTGAGGTCAGTAGCCAATGGGCTACTGACCTTAGGGTGACTACACCCTTGGTGTGCTCACCCCACGTGGGGGAGTGAGCACAATCCCTAGTCCTGATTGGGGAGTGCCTGCCATCTGCAAGATAGCGAGCACTGGAGAGTGGGCTTCACCTCGCCTCCCCCGCCTGAGGGGTGGAGTTGGCAGAGGTGGGCACACCTCCTGGGCTGGCTAGTTCTTCCCGCCGAAAGGGAGGGGAGACAGGAAGGGGGCCTGCTCCTGATAGCAGGAGAACCTGGGGGGTCCCCTGCCACAGATGGCTCTTCCTCGCCTGGGGGAGGTGTGTACACCTCCGCCCAGGAAAGGCTTTGTTTCTGGGCTCAGGGAGCTGTGGCTCCCACCCTAGGGGTCCAGAAACATGTCTCGTGGTGGCAGGCTGGTGTGTACCAGTCAAGGAACCCACCAGAGGCTGGTCGTTTTTCAGGGGGCATCTCAAAGATGCCCTGTGTGCGCATTTTTCATTAAATCCCACACTGGCATCAGTGTGGGTTTAATGTGCTGAGAAGTTTGATACCAAACTTCTCAGTTTTCAGTGCAGCCATTATGGTGCTGTGGAGTTCGCAATGACAACCTCCCAGCACCATATACTCTTAATGGCAGCACTGCAATTACAATGTCTAAGAATGGACTTAGACACTGTAGGGGTACAGGGCTCAGGCACCTGTACCCTCACCACTGGTATAGTGCACCCAGCTAGAGGGGTGACTGACCTATGCCAGGGCAGTAGGTTGTAGGCATGGCACACAGAGGTGTGTGCCATGTCGACTCTTCACTTTGTTCTGCACCAAAACACGCAGCCTGCAAAGGCAGTGTGTGTGTGTAAAGGTACAGGGCCTCTAAGGGTGGCACAATAAGTGCTGCAGCCCTTAGAGGTCTTCCCTGGTCACAGCGCCCTGGGTACCTGTGGTACCATTTACCAGGGGCTGACCTGTGGCCAGAGATGCCAATTGGGTACAGTTTTGGGGAAGAACACAGGCCCTGGGAACCTGATCGGCAGGGACCCAGGGCACATCAAGTCAAAGTGCATCAGTGGTCTGGCAAAAAGTGGGGGGGGGGGTTACTGCAACAGAAACCCACTTCCTTACAAGACAGTTTTGCCAACCAGGTGTGTTTGAAATGCCTTGAGAGCTAGGACGACCGCAAGCAGCTCTAAATGATTGATGTGGAGCAACTTTTGCCGTTGGCTCCATAAGCCTTGCGCTGTGTGGTACTGAAGATGAGCTCCCCAGCCAGTGAGGGATGCGTCCGCTGTTAGTACTATCTGTGGAACCGGGTCTATAAAGGGCCGTCCTTTAGATAAATTGTGTGCTCCACCACTGCAGAGAGCGGTGATTACGTCCGCTTACAAACACTAGATCGGTTAACAGACCCTGTGATTGGTTCTACTGACTCGCTAAACATTCTTGAAGGGGACGCATGTACAGCTTGGCATGGGGAACTATCATGATGCAAGATGCCATCATTCCTAGTAGTTGCATATAAACCCGAGCTGGAAGCAAGTGATTGGATTGAAACTGGAGAACTAGAGCCTGAATGTTGTGAATTCTGGCTGCGTTGGGAAAAGCCAGAGCCTTTTGCTTATTTAAGGTGGCTCCTAGAACGTTTTGAGTATTTGCAGGTTGGAGATGGGATTTTAGCACATTGACTGTGAACCCCAGTCGATGTAGTAACTGAATTCTTCTGTGGGTGTGCTGGAGACATTTTGGATATGTGCTGGCTTTGATGAGCCAGTTGTCCAAGTAGGGGAAGACATGGATGTGTTGTCTCCTCAGGTGGGCCGCGACTACCGCCAGACACTTTGTGAAGACTCTGGGGGCAGTGGTGATTCTGAACGGGAGTACCTTGAACTGGTAATGTTGACCCGCTACCACAAATCTGAGAGATTTGCGATGAGCAGGATGGAATGGAATATGGAAGTAGGCGTCCTTCAAGTAGAGTGTAGACAGAAAGTCGTCCTTTTGCAAAAGAGGCAGTACCTGTTGAAGTGTTACCATGTGGAAATGGTCTGACTATGTAAAAATTTAGCTCCCTGAGATCTAATATTTGTCTGAGTGAGCAGTCTTTTTGGGTATTAGGAAGTAAAAGGAGTACACTCCGGACCTTTGGTGATTTAGTGGTACGGGTTCTATAGCTCCTTTTAGAAGTAACGACTGTACCTCTTGTTTGAGGAGGTGTAGGTGATCCTGTGAAAGTTTGTGTGACTTTGGAGGAATGTTTGGAGGAGTGTTGATGAACTCCAGGCAGTAACCAGAACAGATAATCTCTAAAACCCATTTGTCTGTTATTGACTGCCAAGTTGGTAGGAAATCTGACAGTCTTCCCCAGACCGGTGTTAGGGGGGGTGGGGGGGGAACCACGGCCTTGTGTTGACTGAAGGGCTCCCATGGATTTGGCCACTTCTGTGTCCTTTTTCATTTTCTCTAATGAAGAATCTACCACTGGGCCAAAGAGGTGCTCCTTATCAAAAGGTGTATTTAGTATGGAGGTTTGGACCTCTGATTTGAACCCAGATATACGTAGCCAGGCGTGCCTTCTTAAAAGGACACCGGTGTTTACAGCTCTAGCAGCTGTGTCTGCAGCATCCAGGGAGCATCTAATTTTATTAGAAATCAGTTGACCCTCTCTCACTAGGTCTTGAGCTTTAGCTCTATACTCTTGTGGTAGAAATTGGAGTAATTGTTCCAATCCGAAAGAAACAGTTATAGATTCCTTACCTTAGAATTACCCCCAGGCATCAGACTGGATCCGGAAAGTTTTTCGTCAGCAGTACCCCTGCGCGTCGCCCTGTTGCAGAAGTGGTAGTACTTGCTGAAGTGTTACCATGTGAAAATGGTCTGACTGTATGTAACGGTTTAGTTCTCTGAGGTCCAATATTGGTCTGAGAGAACCGTCCTTTTTTGTTATTAGGAAGTAAAAGGAGTACACGCCCGACCCGAGGTGTTGTGATGGTACAGGCTCTATAGCCCCTTTAGAAGGAGAGACTGAACTTCTTGTTTTAGGCGGTGTAAGTGATCCGGTGAGTGTTTGTGTTGCCTTGGGGGAATGTTTGGAGGATTGTTGGTGAACTCCAAGCAGTAACAAGAAACTGATAATTTCTAGTTCCCACTTGTCTGTTATAGAATGCCAGACCGGTAGGAAATTCGAAAGACGTCCTCAGACAGGTGTTAAATGGTCGAAGGGGGAAGTGTAGTGAAGTCACTGTTTTGTGTTCGAGGGGGAGGCACGTGTGTTTGAGCCTCAACCTCTGCCGTTGTTGCCTTTATACCCCCCTCTGAAGTAACCCTTAGAGGGAGAGGGTTGGTTGTTACCCTTGTACGTGGTGATGGTAGTCTCTGAGGAGGCATTTTTGGACCCTCCGCGGTAGAAAGAGCACCAAAAGGAACCATGTGCTTGTGTCAATTGAAGGGCTCCCATGGATTTAGCCACTTCACAGTATCTTTTTTCATTTTTTCCAGTGAGGAATCTACGAAGGGGCCAAAGAGGTGTCTTTGTCGAAGGGTGTGTTCAGGATGGTTGCCTGAAACTCAGGTTTAAAACCTGATATGCGTAGCCAAGTGTGTCTTCTTAAAAGGACGCTGTGTTTACAGCTTTAGCAGCAGTGTCTGCAGCATCTAGGGAGCACCTGATAGCATTATTTGAAATAAGCTGTCCCTCCCACACAATCTTGCGCTTTAGCTTTGTGTTCATCGGGCAGATATTGGAGCAACTGCTCCATCTCGCCCCAATGCGCCCTGTCGTATCTTGCGAGCAGCGCGTGCGTGTTAGAGATACGCCAGAAGTTTGCTGCCTGAGAGGCTACCCTTTTCCCTGATGCATCAAGAAGCTTGATTCCTTATCTGGGGGCGGAGCATCTCCTGTAGTTTGAGAGTTGGCCCTTATACGCGCATTGGACACCACTAGGGAGTCCAATGGTAATTGTCCCTTAATGTAGGCTGGGTCAGATGGTGCTGGCTTGTATTTCTTATCTACCCTTGGGGAAAAAATACGGGCTCCGACAGGGTCATTAAATAGGTCATCAACGTGCCCGATCATACCCTTTAACATGGGGAGTGTGATGACTTTTGTGTGCTGCCAAGTGTTTCAAACAGGAAGTCCTCCTCAAGGGATTCTTTGTTCAGCTGCACACCATGGTAATTGGCAGCTCTACCTAACAGCTCTATGTAGCCTACGCTGTCGTCCGGTGGAGAGGGTTTTGTAGGCTAAAGGTCGGGATCGTTTCCCGTGGGAGAGTTGGTATTGTAATCTGTCCACGGGTCTGGAACTAATGCTGCATTGTCCTCATCCCCAACCCAATCTTCATCCTCCTGATCTTCAGGTGTGTGTCGTGGTGAGTGCTCAGGTGAAATTATTAAGTGTTGAGGTTGAGGAGATGGAAGAGGAGAAGGATTAGTCCCGACATTCTTCCTCTTCAAAGGCATATGGTAGGCCTCCTCCGATTCAGGTTTTCTTTTCAGTTTCACTTTTGTAGAGATATGTCCAGTAGTTGGATGGATGTACAACTCTTTGTTTCCGGCTTGCTAGGCGGAACATCGAAAAGTTTTTTCCGAGATGGAACGGGCACATCCAGTTGTTTCGGTGCCGATGTTTTCGGAGCCGGGGTCTTGGATCATGAGGATTTCGGATGTGAAAGCGTTTTCGGCGTCGAAGGGGGTTGGCCGTAGCCGGTCTTCGGTTTCGATCCGGAAGGTTTCGGAGCCAGCTTTGTCGACTCGGAGCCGGAAGGCTTTTGGGCGTGTTTCGGTGCCGAGCCAAAGGGCGGGGCATCAGAAACGTGTTCTTGGTGCCGACCGTGGCCCGGTAGCGGGGGCTGGACCGGAGCCGCCTTCTTGGGCTGGTGTGAAATTTGGGGCATGGGAGTATCTGTACTCACGGTACGCTGCCCTTGCGGGATCTCGCCGTCCCCCTCAGAGCCGTAGTCAGAGATGGCGATGGGATCTCGTTCTTCCTCGGCTCCCATGGCGTCTCCGACCTCTTCTTCCGAATCTTCTCCGAAGAGGTCCGGAATGGAGCTTGCGTGTTGGCTCTGCATGTTGCGACGTCGAGCCAGACGGTCACGAAGCGTCTTCTTGGAGCGAACAGCCTGGCACGCGTCGCAGTCCTGTTCTCTGTGCTCCGGGGACAAGCACAGGTTGCACACTTCGTGTGAGTCGGTGCGCGGAAACTTCCATCAACTGCAAGGCGGACCGACGCGGGTAGGCCAGACAGCCTTCCACGAGCTTCCCGATCGAAAGAGGGTTTTTTAGAAGTAAATAAGATACGCGGAGAAAGGGATACACGAGCGAAAACAATACCGTCGAGGGGGAGTGTATTGCGCACCAAGGGAAACTGAAGAAACAGTGTTGAACCGGAGCGCAGCAATTCACGTCCGAACCCGATGGCGGAAAAAAACAATCTAACAATGGAGTCGATGCCCATGCGCACTATCACCGAAAGGAGTCACCACCTACCTCGTGACTAGAAAAGACTTCTTCGAAGAAAAACAAACAGCAAACATCCGGACCAAACACTAGATGGCAGGAGTAGGCAAAGCATGTTATCTACCGCTCACATGCCTCGAACATATAGTTCCATGTCTGGGGCTACAAAGCACCCGCCAGAGAATGGTTGCGTCATGGTCTGCCATCGCACTCGGGGTTGTTTCCCACCCCATGCCAGTCTAATGAGCAACGTTCGCAGAGTGTTGAAGAAAGGGTGTCCCAGGTTATAGGGTATGTTAATAAATAGATACAATAGTTTAGGTAGTATGACCATTTTAATCAGTGCCACTCTGCCAGCCAATGAAAGTGGCAAAGTGATCCATCAGTCCACCCAAATAGTGATAGTTTCAATGACAGTGCCATAGTTTGCACGAAGTGTTTCCTCTTTATTTCTCGTTAACACGCCTAGATATTTTATTTCTGCTTCGCACCATCTCAGCGGGAATTCTGGAGTAAACTGTGCAGTGTTGGGAGTGTGCGGAAAAATCAGCAATTTACTCCAATTGATCCCTTACCCAGAGTAGGGACCAAATCTGATAAATTCTCGCATGATCGGGTTCAGATTAATATGCGGTTTGCGTAGATAAAGGGTGATGTCGTCCGCGTACAATGATATTAATCGCGAAGGATATTGTATAGCGTATTCTCTATGGTGCTGCCGTATTATGGCCGCAAGGGGTTCAATAGCTAGGGCAAAAAGTAGGGGGGACAGGGGGCAGCCCTGTCGGGTGCCAAGCTTGATAGGGATTGGGGAGGAAAATCCATTGATCTGTATAATGCCTCAGGTTGGGTATATAGTAACTTTATCCACGCCAGAAAAGGCGGAGGGAGACCCATTCTACCCAATATAGTAAACATGTAATTTCACTCCAGGTAATCGAAGGCCTTCTTGGCGTCCAGAAAGATCCCCGCTTAGTTTATCTCCGGGTCGATGTCCCGCACACCTGTAATTAAACAGTGGACATGCAGATTGTTGCTGGTGCCAACCCTGGGAAGAAATAAACAAAAAGACCACCACCCACAGGGCGACTGGTGGACATTCTCACATGCCCTTCAATCGAAAGCCCAAGATTTCCTGTGGAAACAAGCAACAGCTCTGAGGGTGCACTGAGAATTACAAAGCATCTCAAATGGGCAAAGGGCGTGCTGGCAATAGTCAGTTGCTAACAGAAAAAAAGAGCTGGATTGCCCTACAGATTCTCACAGGCACCTTGAGGGAATGAGATCACAAGAAGAACCAGACGCCATGGTGAGCAAGCTTGACCAAATACTGGCCACAATAAGGGACACAAGATCAGCCCTGCAGGCTAAAATAGATTTAGTAAGAATAGACTTCAACATGCAAAACAGAAGCAGAGCTGCACCACATGTAGAATGAAGAGAATGAGTTACAATAGAATATAGAACAATTTGACAAAATCAACTTCTGGCAAGATCCAGTTGTATTTCTTCACTTTATTGTAGATTCATTTCAGATTCATAAAAACATCAGCCAACACGTTTTGTCCAGTAAAAACTTGGACTTCTTCAGGGCGTGGTAATTAGATGCATTAATGGTCGATGGCATTAAAGCGTCAGGCAAATGGTCCTTGGAAAAGTTGCGTCAAGGATCAATATCTGTATGTAAATGACAAGGGTCGTAAATAATTTCACAATGTCCAGGTCGGGCAGGAGCCTCTGCTCATATTTCAGAGATGTACGAGTCCCTGCAGATAATATGCTCCTTGTACGAAACAAAGGTACTTCGTATTGTGATTCCAAAGCGTGGTAGCAGTGGAAAGAGGTGGGGTAAATTGACAACCCTACCGTGGGCACTATAATGGGTGTCCACGGAATTGCAAGGCCGGCCAGATAGCACGGCGTCCTCCTCGTAGTCTGGAGCCCAGACTCAACATGGCACGCAAGACTCAGCGAAAACCTAAAGGGAAGATTAGCCATAATGAAGCAACCCTTACTGAACTTGCCCTACAAGAAACTCAGACACCAAGACTGCTATTTAGAGGACCGAGCAGATAATGCAGAAGAGCAAGGCCGACTTAATAATCTATGAATAGCCGAGATTCCTGAAAATGCAGAATGTGACATGACATCATTCATATAGGAGTGACTCTCTAGAGCCACTCCTATATGAATGATGTCATGTTGCGACACTGTGTTCTAACAGTCGCCTTGCAAGTATTATTCCTATTATTAGTAGAGTGGGTGCATCGACTGCCAAAAAAGCATACTTTACAAAGTGTTCCGCCACACCACATAATACCAACAAGCATTTGCAATGCAACAGGTCACGCATTTGGGAGAGTTAGTGCTACTGGCATTGTAAATGACAATGTCTTTAATCTGTGTGTTTTTGTTTGGAGTGGATGTATGTGGTTTGGAGTGGCATTATGCGGTTTGATTAGGAATTGCTAGTTGTGGAATTCTGTGGTGTGTATTGTATTTGTGTAGTGAAATTTTGGGACACGGTGAATAGATAGGGGTAAGAGCTGCACAGAATAGATAGAAAGGAAGAGAGTGGGATAGGTAGTCTGTGCATAAGTTGGTGAATGAACTCAATACAGAGGAGCAGAAAGAGTATCTAGATAGAGGTGGTGCTGAGTGATCCTGAGGTGGTGCTGAGTGATCCTGAGGTGGTGCTGAGTGATCCTGAGGTGGTGCTGAGTGATCCTGAGGTGGTGCTGAGTGATCCTGAGGTGGTGCTGAGTGATCCTGAGGTGGTGCTGAGTGATCCTGAGGTGGTGCTGAGTGATCCTGAGGTGGTGCTGAGTGATCCTGAGGTGGTGCTGAGTGATCCTGAGGTGGTGCTGAGTGATCCTGAGGTGGTGCTGAGTGATCCTGAGGTGGTGCTGAGTGATCCTGGAGGTGGTGCTGAGTGATCCTGAGGTGGTGCTGAGTGATCCTGAGGTGGTGCTGAGTGATCCTGAGGTGGTGCTGAGTGATCCTGAGGTGGTGCTGAGTGATCCTGAGGTGGTGCTGAGTGATCCTGAGGTGGTGCTGAGTGATCCTGAGGTGGTGCTGAGTGATCCTGAGGTGGTGCTGAGTGATCCTGAGGTGGTGCTGAGTGATCCTGAGGTGGTGCTGAGTGATCCTGAGGTGGTGCTGAGTGATCCTGAGGTGGTGCTGAGTGATCCTGAGGTGGTGCTGAGTGATCCTGAGGTGGTGCTGAGTGATCCTGAGGTGGTGCTGAGTGATCCTGAGGTGGTGCTGAGTGATCCTGAGGTGGTGCTGAGTGATCCTGAGGTGGTGCTGAGTGATCCTGAGGTGGTGCTGAGTGATCCTGAGGTGGTGCTGAGTGATCCTGAGGTGGTGCTGAGTGATCCTGAGGTGGTGCCGAGTGATCCTGAGGTGGTGCCGAGTGATCCTGAGGTGGTGCCGAGTGATCCTGAGGTGGTGCCGAGTGATCCTGAGGTGGTGCTGAGTGATGCCTAGATGGTGCAGAGTGATGCTTTGGTGCTGGAAAGAGATGGAGTTGTGAGCATGCCCTCGTGGTTTTGCCAGGAGATCTGCCAGATGTCAGTGAACCTCTCTGCTTTTCTCTTTGGTGAAGAAAATCCTTGTCGCTCCTGGCCATAGTACTTCGGAGTGTCGATGAGCTGCTCAAAACCTTAAAATAGCCGATACACAGCACAAAATGAATGAGAGCCTGCTTCATCAAAGAGGAAAATGCTTAACACAATAATATAAACAAGAAGCGGTTAATAATTTTGCCCATGAGTAAACCAGAGTTCTACTAAATGAAGCTCAATATTAGCTGGAGTGTAAAAGTAACAAGTGAACAGTGTGCCATGTTGATTCCTCCGCTGATGCTTTGATTTCTGAAGTAGCTGCCCCAGTCATGGAAACAACTCAGAACCAAAATTAGTGCACCTTTTCCTTTTACAGTACTATGGATGTGACTGGGATATTTTAAAATCTCCAAGTTGCTTATTAACAGTACTGGAAAAGAAAAATAAATTACACAAAGTTAAATTAAGTTTACTGTGAGAACTATGGGTCATTAGAGACTAGTGCAATTAAATCAGTAAATTCCTCAATAGAAAAGGCTATTACGTTTGTTAACACGACAGAAGTTAAAAGTGGAGTTGAGTTGATGAATGTAGTCTCAGTCCATTGAAACTACAATTTTTATTTTACAAAAACTGTCACACCCTTGGCAACGACTTGTATGTGCTGGTGTAACTCAAACGCGGTACAGTTTAAACTGAGTTACGTTCACTAACTGACTCTGTTCTGCAATAAAGGCAGTCATTGTGTGAGCAAGGTTGTAAGAGACAAGTTACTTACCTTCGGTAATGATGCACAAGTTACTTACATTCGGTAACGATATATCTGTAAGAAACATTAGTTAGTGTTAGATTCCTTACCTTAGAATTACCCCCAGGCGTCAGACTGGATCCGGAAAGTTTGTCAGCAGTACCCCTGCGCGTCGGAAGGTGGCGTCGTGCGGCTCCGCGTCAGTCGTTGGCGTCATGGTCGCCGAGATGACATCACGGCAGCTACTTAGACGCCGTCCTCGCGCGCTGTCAGTTCTGTACACGACTTTCCGCACCAGGAACGCAGAGCCATGCAAGATACTGACCACTGGTGCATAGAAACTAGGGCCCTAAAAGGGATGACCTTAACCCTAGAAATCAGTTCGCAGAACGGGGAGGATGGGTGGGGCGGTAAGGAATCTATCACTAACTAATGTTTCTTACAGATATATCGTTACCGAAGGCAAGTAACTTGTGCATCTGAAAGAAACAAGTTAGTGAGATTCCTTACCTTAGAATAGATACCCCAGCAATATAAACCCCGGTGGTGGGTCTGCGAACCAAGATCACACCAGGAAATCCCGGAGAACAGAACGGCCAAAGAAGCCGTCTCTCCAGACTTGGCTGTCCAGGCAATAATGCTTAGTAAAAGTGTGCAACGAGGCCCACGTAGCTGCCTGACAGATGTCTTGTAAAGGGACACCACGTCCCAATGCCGTAGTGGCAGCCGTCGCCCTCGTGGAATGGGCGCACAGCCCCACCGGAGGCTCCTTTTTCGCCAGAGAATAACAGGCTTTAATACACAAGACGACCCATCGGGAGATAGTCCGCTTGTGTACGGCCCGACCTTTTTTGGCACCTACGTAGCCAACAAAGAGTTGGTCATCCACCCTGAACTGTTGTGTGCAATTAAGGTAAAATGAGAGCTCACGTTTTGGGGCCAGACGGTGGAGCCTCTCTTCCTCTCTGGAAGGATGCAGAGGCGGAAAGAAGGTGGGCAAAGTGATGGTCTGCCCGATGTGAAAGGCAGTGACAACCTTTGGCAGAAAAGATGGACGTGTTCTGAGCACAACCTTGTCCGGATGGACAGACAGAAAAGGAGGTTTGGAAGAAAGAGCCTGCAACTCACTCTCCTAGCAGAGGTGATGGCAACCAGGAAAGCAGTCTTCAAAGTTAACAGACGAAGAGGACAGTTGTTTAGAGGCTCAAAGGGAGCGCACATTAAATATGTGAGAACCAGGTTCAAGTCCCACTGAGGCATTACGAAGGGAATAGGAGGGAAAAGATGAGAAATGCCCTTGAGGAATCTATTAACAGGGGACTTGAAAAGAGAGGGCTGATCAGGAAGCCTAAGAAAGGCTGAAATAGCAGAAAGGTAGCCCTTGATAGTGCCCAGAGCAGAACCCTGCTGGGCCAAAGAAAGTAGGAACAATAGGACTTCTGAAAGAGGGGCAGAAAGGGGATCCACAGCCTTTGCTGTGCACCATGCCACAAACTTGTTCCACCTGCAGGCGTATACCAACTTAGCGGAGGGACGCCTGGCTGCCAGAATGACATCACAGACTTCAGGAGGCAAGTCGAAAGGAATCAACTGCCGCCGCTCAATCTCCACTTAAAGAGGTGGAGACTGGACAGGTTCGGGTGGAGGACCGTCCCCTGCTGCTGCGACAGAAGATCCTCCCGAAGAGGCAGACGGATCGGGGGATCTACGCTCATACTGAGTAGCTCGGGATACCAAACCCTTCGAGCCCAGTCCGGAGCCACAAGAATTACTTGGGCCCGGTCGCGCCTGATCTTCAGCACTCTGGGCAGAAGTGGTATAGGCGGAAAGGCGGACAACAGACCGCAACTCCACTCGCGCCGAAAAGCGTCGCCTAGCGAGTGCCGCCTTGGAAATTCCAACGCGCAGAACTGCTGACATTGCGCGTTCTCTTCGGTGGCGAATAGATCTAACCAAGGCTCTCCCCACTGCTGAAAGAGACCTTGCGCCACCTCCGAGTGAAGACGCCATTCGTGATCCATCATGCACCTGCGGCGGAGTTTGTCCGCCCTGGCGTTCAGGGAACCTGCCAGGTGTTGAACCACCAGGGAAATGCCCTGACGTTCCAGCCATGTCCAGAGGCGCAGGGCATCCTGACATAGGGTCCACGACCCCACCCCGCCCTGTTTGTTGCAGTACCACATGGCGGTGGTGTTGTCTGTGAACACCTGCACTACTCTCCCCTTGACAGAGGGAAGGAATGCTTTCAGTGCAAGTCGGATCGCCCGGAGCTCCAGAAGGTTGATATGGAGCCTGGACTCCGCCGGAGACCAGAGGCCTCTGATCTCCGCCTCTCCCATGTGGCCGCCCCATCCCAGGAGGGACGCATCCGTCACCACTGTGTGCTACGGTTGGGGAAGGGAGAGGGTTCTGCCATTGACCCAATGCCGGTTCGTGAGCCACCACTGCAGTTGTTGAGCAGTGCCCTCCGAGATCTGGATGTAATCGGACAGGTTCCTCTGATGCTGCGCCCACTGGAACTTCAAGTCCCACTGCAGAGCCCGCATATGCCATCTGGCATAAATCGACCAGCAGGATGCAGGAGGCCATGAGGCCCAGCAGCCTCAGGGTCATCCTGACCGAAACCCAGGATAGAGGCTGAAAGATCGGAATCAGAGCCTGAATATCCTGGACTTGCCGTTCGGGAGGATAGACCCGAAAGTGCGTCGTATCCAGAACCGCTCCGATGAAGAGGAGCTTCTGAGAGAGGAATCAGGTGCGACTTCGGCACATTGATGGAGAACCGCAAATGCAGGAGGTCGGCCGTAGTCTGGAGGTGGGAGACGACTGTTCGGGGCAAGCCCGCCTTCAACAGCCAGTCGTCAAGATAGGGGAAGACTGGAACCCCTGATCTGCGCAGATGAGCTGCGACCACCGCCATCACTTTCGTGAACACCCGAGGGGCGCTGTTAAGGCCAAAGGGGAGCACGGTAAACTGAAAGTGCTCGTTGTAAGAAAGTGGCTCTGTATATACTGAAACAAAGTAAGGTTCAGTGTGCACAGAGTCCACAGTCCCCAGAGGTTTGGCAGAGGCTAAAGTTAGATATAACCTTACTCTCTAAAGTGGTAGCTTGGTCGAGCAGTAAGGCAGTATCAGAAGGACAGTGTAAAGCATTTGTTGTACACACAGTCAGCAAATGGTCTCACACACTCAAGAACTGAACTCTAGGCCAATTGTTTTGTATATAAAAATATATTGTTTTTATTTTTAGAACCACAAGTAGGTATAAAAATACTCTCTCAGAATGAGATGCTTTAGTTATATACTTTCAATAAGCAATAGACTTTTAAAGGCAATAGCTACAGTTGTTGCAATAGGCAACACAATTCAAACACAATTATAACATTGAGCTCAATGGAGAATTTTAAGTAAATGCAATATCAATTACTTTACGTATGATTTTCTTACTCGGGGCTGGATCCTGGATTCAGCCCTGGTGCATTTCCTGTAAACAGTTGGAAGAAATCGTTTTTGTTATACAGGCGATTAAGGAATATTTGTTTGTTTCAAAAATAGACACTTAGAAGAATCTCTGGAGAAAACCAGGCAATGTTATCCTATGGAGGAAAATCAAGTTATCGGTAAGTACAGTTGTAATTGCTTTTCAGGGTCAGTGCTGGGCACCAAGTTCCAGCACTGGGATCTCTCCTGATAACAGATGAGTAATTTCGTTTTCGTTGATCGGACGATTTTTAGTGATTTTAAAGTTTCAAAGCTCGACACTTAGAAGAAATTTCAGTGTAAACCAGTCAATGTTACCCTATGGAGAAAATGTAGGTTATCGACTTTCAGGTAAGTACTCGACTGGCAGAGTTAAGGTTCTGGGCATAGACTCAGGGGTCTCCCAGGGTCAGGTAGGTACAGTTGGTACACCCTCAGCGGCACAGGGGCGGCCGGGTGCAGAGTGAGTTAGGCCCAATGTTAGCCTATGGCGGGCAGGGGGCCCTTGGTTGGTGGCTGCTGACAGGCAGGCCACGCGGCTGTGGGAGCTGGGCTCCTGGTCACTTACCCAGGGCAAGTGGGGAAGAAAAATAGGATAGGTGTTGCACTCCCAGGGGCACTCGGGCGGCTGGGTGCAGGGTGCTTGAGCCGTCGGGCGCTCAATGTATTTCAATGGAGAAGCTGGAAGTTGAACAAAGGCTGCAAGCTCGGGGACAGATTCTTCAGGTGCGACCACCACTTCGAGAGGTAAGTTGGGTAGTTGGAGGATAGGTAGGCACCCCGGAGTTGGGCACAGGAGGCCGTAGGGCGCCGGGTGCAGGAGGTGTCTTTCGCGTCGGGAAATCTTACCCTCTGCTGAGTCGCGGTTGGAGGGGTCCCTGGTTCTGAGGCTGCAGGCGTCGTCAGGAGCGTCGAGGAGGGTCCTTGGGTGCTGGATTCTGGGTCACAGTCGCCGGGGGGGACGTCCTCGTGGTCTTTGTCCATAAGGCACAGGCCGGGCTCGGCGGGTGCAGGAGTCGCGGTTCCTGGCTGGCACCAGGGGTTTGTTACTTGCTTTTGAGCAGTACCACTGCTCGTGGGAGTCCCAGTTCTTTTAGAGTCACAAGGCAGTCAGGTCCTCCGGGGTTTTCGAGGGTGCTGACCACTGGAGACGCCAGGGTTTAGCAGGAGCAGGTTCGAGGGTCGACAGGCCCTGGGAACCTGATTGGCAGGGACCCAGGGCACATCAAGTCAAAGTGCATCAGTGGTCTGGCAAAAAGTGGGGGGTTACTGCAACAGAAACCCACTTCCTTACACTCGTGGCCTACCGCAAACCGCAGGTTACGCCGGTGGGCCGGCAGGACGTGAATGTGGAAATATGCGTCCTGCAGGTCCAACGCTACCATCCAGTCTCCAGGGTCGAGGGCAGACAAGACCTGAGCTAGAGTTAACATCTTGAACGTCTCCTTCCGGAGGAAGCGATTGACGTCCCTGAGGTCCAAGATAGGACGCAGGACCTTGTCCTTCTTGGGCACGAGAAAATAGTGGGAGTAACAACCACGTCCTACTTCTGGCGCCGGAACGCGCTCAATGGCCCCCTTGGCCAAGAGGGCTGCGACTTCCTGTTGAAGAAGTACCAAGTGATCACCCGACATGCGGTGGTACCAGGGTGGCATGGCTGGAGGGGTAGTCTCGAAGGGGAGGGAGTAGCCCCTTCGGACTATTTGTAAAACCCACCTGTCCGAAGTGATGGTGCGCCAGTGGGGGAGGTGATGGCGAATCCTGCCGCCCACTGGTGTTTGATGGGCCTGAAAAACCGGACTAGGAAGGTTTGGAGGCAGTGGTGGCTGGGGTGGAGGTGGACTGACCCGCCCGCTAGCCCCCTGACCCGGCTCGGCGGGTCCCGCGGCCGCGCTGAGACTGTTGCTGCGCAGGCCTGTGGCTCTGAAACGAACGTGTCGGGGCGCCCCTTCCGTGGCCACGAAAGGAGCGAAAAGCAGAAGGCGGAGGAGGGCGCGTGGCGGAAAGGCCCAAGGACTTGGCCGTAGCCCGCGAGTCCTTAAAGCGCTCCAACGCACTATCTGCTTTGTTGCTGAAAAGGCGATAGCCATCAAAGGGCATGTCCATCAAAGTGTTCTGGACATCCCCAGAAAAACCCGTTGTCCTCAGCCAGGCGTGGCGACGGAGCGCCACCGTCGTGGAAATCGCCCTACCCAGCGAGTCGGCGGTGTCAAGGCCACAACGAATAGTGAACTTGGCTGCATGCCTCCCTTCAGCAATTGCTTGCGAGTGTACTGTCTGGGCCTCCTCCAGACATTGAGGCAGCACTCGCGCCACCGTATCCCACACAGAGTGGGAATAACGGCCCAAGAGGCATGCAGTGTTCACAGACCGCAGCCCTGAACTGGCGGAAGAAAAATCTTCTTACCGAAATGCTCCAGTTTCTTGGATTCCCTGTCCGGAGGTGCGGTAGGGAATGCGCTCGAGAACGCAGAGGCTTGGACAACCAAGCTCTCAGGGGTGGGGTGTTGGGAAAGGAAAAGGGGGTCGCCCGGGGCCGGGCGATGGCGTCGGGCCACGTTCCTATCCACAGGAGCCCCTGTGTTGGGCCTGGACCAGGTGCCCATAGAACGTCCGAAAGTGCATCGTTAAAAGGCAGCAGTGGCTCCGAAGAGGTAGCCGGCAGCTGAAGCACTTCTGTCAGGAGGTTAGTCCTGACGGCCGCTGTAGGGAGCTCGAGGTGGAGGGCCTCGGCCGCCCTACGCAACACCACTGCGTAACTTGCACCCCTCCTCCGTAGCCACGGTAGGAGGAGACAGCATGCCAAGGTCAGGAGAGGTATCAAGACCACTGGCATCCCCCAACTCTTCTGCCCAGTCCGGGTCAAACTCACTTTGTGCTGTGAGAGGGTCCTCAGACCCCTCCCAGTTCTCCCCTTCCTCCGAAGGCTGATAAACAGGCCGAAAATAAGGAGGACGGACATAGGGATAGAAATCCCCCATCGGCGTCGGAATCTGCGTCGAGCGACGCCGGTCCGGCGCCGTATCCACATCGGGGCTGAAACCAGGGGCGACGTCGTCCGGTGGGCCGGGCGACGTCGGAGGTGGTGCTGGTGAGGTCGATGTCGGTGGAGGTGTCACAAGGTCAACCGGCGTCGACCGGGCTCCAGGCCCGGATCCATGGGGGTACTGCGGCACAGGGGCCGAAGCAGACAGCGATGCCGGAGCCGCCGGCAGTAAAGGGCTAGAACCCCCGAAGCCTACCGGCAGGGCTCGACGGCCCAAGAGGCGAGCCATGGCTGACAGAAATTCCTGCAGCTGGGCCGGAGTCGCCGACGGACCCGGGAAGGGCAGGAAGGGCGGGTAGGCCGGCGGCGACTGCGTAGGCTCCGGAGCCGCGGGGAGGCACCACCCCTCAGCCGCGTGACCTGCGAGGGGAAGTCGGAGAGCGATGGCGCTTCTTCGACTTCTTTAAGCGCTTAGTCTTACCTGACCCCGAGTGTGAAGACTACGATCCCGATGAACGGTGGTGGTGGCTCCGCGACCGGTCCCTTGACCTCCCACGGGACCGGGACCTTGAGCGGCGCGGAGCCGACTGCCGGACTTCTAGCAACTTTCGGGACCGCTCCCGCAGAGTCTTCAGCGCCATGACCCGGCAGTCGGAGCACGACTTGGGGTCGTGGTCGCGCTACAGGCAGTAAAGACACACGCGGTGCGGGTCCGTCACCGACATCATGTGATGACAGTCCCCGCAGGTCTTGAAGCCGGGCATCCCTACTGCACCAGGAGTCGATCGACTCAAAAAATAGAGATAAAAAGCCTCGAAAAAACTCAGTCACAAAGTGACTGGGGGTACTGCTCTCTCCGGATCTGCGCTTGCTGGCGCGGAAAAAGAAAATACTGCATCAGCGCGCGAGGGCGGCGTCTAAGTAGCTGCCGCGACGTCTTCTCGGCGACCACGACGCCCAACGACGGACGCGGAGCCACACAACGCCACCTTCCGACACGCAGGGGTACTGCTGACGAAAACTTTCAGATTCAGTCGGACGCCTGGGGGTAATTCTAAGGTAAGGAATCTATCACTAATGAGTTTCTTTCAGATATATCTGTAAGAGACAGATTAGTTATGGATTCCTCACTGTAGAATTACCCCCAGGCATCAGACTGGATCTGGAGAATTTTCTCAGCAGTACCTCTGAGCGTGATAGGTGGCGTCGGTCGACTCCGCGTTACTCGTTGGCGTCGTGGTCGCCGGAATGACGTCACGGTATCTACTTAGACGCTTGCCCTTGCGCGCGGACGTCAGTTCTTTACAGGACATTCAACGCCAGAAGCGCAGAGCCATGCAAGACACTGACCACTGGTGCACGAAAACTAGGGCCCTGAAAGGGAGTCCCTTACCCTAGAAGTCAGTTCGCAGAACGGGGAGGATGGGTGGGGCGGTGAGGAATCCATAACTAATCTATGTCTCTTACAGATATATATCGTTACCGAAGGTAAGTAACTTGTTCATCTGAAAGAGACAATTAGTTATGGATTCCTCACACTAGAATAGATACCCCAACAATACCATCCCCGGTGGTGGGTCTGCGAACCAAGTTCACACCAGAAAGTCCTGGAGAACTGAACGGCCGAAGAAGCTGTCCCTCCGGACTTGGCTGTCCAGGTAGTAGTGTTTGGTAAACGTGTGGAGTGAAGCCCACGTAGCTGCCTGGCAGATGTCAAGAAGGGGAACTCCACGTCCCAAAGCAGTAGTGGCTGCCGTCGCCCTGGTGGAATGGGCACGCAACCCAACTGGAGGTTCCTTTTTCGCTAAGGAATAGCAGATTTTGATGCAAACAACCACCCATCGGGAGATGGTTTGTTTTTGCACGGCCCGACCCTTCTTGGCGCCCACATAACCGACAAAGAGTTGGTCATCCACCCGGAATAGTTTTGTGCGATCCAGATAGAACGAAAGCGCACGTTTTGGATCCAGACGGTGGAGCCCCTCTTCCTCTTAAGAAGGATGCGGAAAGAAGGTGGGCAAAGCAATGGTCTGTCCTATATGGAAAGAGGCAACCACTTTGGGAAGGAAAGAAGGCCTAGTGCTTGATCTTCAGCACTCTGGGCAGAAGTGGTATAGGCGGAAAGGCGTATAGAAGACCGCAACTCCACTCACGATGAAAAGCGTCGCTTAGCGAGTGTCGCCTTGGAAACTCCAACGCGCAGAACTGCTGACATTGCGCGTTCTCTTCGGTGGCGAAGAAACCTAACCAAGGCTCTCTCCACTGCCGAAAGAGACCTTGCACCACCTCCGAGAGAAGACGCCATTCATGATCCATCATGCTCCTGCAGCTGAGTTTGTCCGCCCTGGCGTTCAGAGAACCTGCCAGGTGTTGAACCACCAGGAACATGCCCTGATGTTCCAGCCAGCCCCATTT
Organism: Calotriton arnoldi; assembly: GCA_963921515.1. Taxonomy (NCBI): domain Eukaryota; kingdom Metazoa; phylum Chordata; class Amphibia; order Caudata; family Salamandridae; genus Calotriton; species Calotriton arnoldi. The sequence goes on along the minus strand of CAWUFW010003894.1, from coordinate 288,961 downwards.
GTTGCAGTACCACATGGCGGTGGTGTTGTCCGTGAACACCTGCACCACTCTTCCCCGGACAGAGGAAGGAATGCCTTTAGTGCAAGACGAATCGCCCGAAGCTCCAAAGGTTGATGTGGAGCCCGGACTCCCCCGGTGACCAGAGACCTCTGATCTCCACCTCTTCCAAGTGGCCGCCCCACCCCAGCAGTGATGCATCTGTCACCACTGTGAACTCTGGTTGGGGAAGGGAGAGGGATCTGCCGTTGACCCAATCCTGGTTCGTTTGCCACCACTGCAATTGGTGTGCAGTGCCCTCCGAGATCTGGACGCAATCGGAAAGATTCCCCTGATGCTGTGCCCACTGGAACTTCAGGTCCCACTGCAGAGCCTGCATATGCCACCTGGCATAGTCCACCAGCAGGATGTAGAGGGCCATGAGGCCTAGTAGCCTCAGGGTCATTCTGACCAAAACCCGAGACAGAGGCTGAAAGATCGGAATCATAGCCCGAATATCCCAGACTCGCTGTTCGGGAGGATAAGCCCGAAAATGCGCTGTGTCCGGAACCACTCCAATGAAAAGGAGCTGCTGAGTGGGAATCAGGTGTGACTTCGGCACATTGATAGTGAACCCCAGCAAATGCAGGAGGTTGGCTGTAGTCTGGAGGTGGGAGACGACAGCCTGGGGAGAGCCCGCCTTCAACAGCCAGTCGTCGAGATAGGGGAAGACTGGAACCCCCTGATCTGCGCAGATGAGCTGCGACCACTGCCATCACTTTCGTGAACCCCCGAGGGGCGCTGGCGGGGCACCCCTTCCGTAGCCACGAAAGGCAAACTGCGCTGGGCGGGAGGTGGAAGCGAGGCCTAAGGATCTGGCCGTAGCCCTAGAATCCTTAAAGCGCTCGAGCGCGTTGTCTGCCTTGTCGCCAAACAGGCGACGGCCAAAGGGCATGTCCAAAAGTGTTGCTTGGACATCCCCCGAAAAGCCAGTGGACCTCAACCAGGCGTAGCGTCTCAGTGCTACTGACGTGGAAATCGTCCTGCCCAGTGAGTCGGCGGTGTCCACCCCACACCGGATGGTGAACTTCACACTGGAGAGCACAGCCTGGGCCTCCTCCGGGCACTGTGGCAGCACCTGTGCAACCGTGTCCCACACCGAGTGGGAGTAACGGCCCAATAGACATGCGGTGTTCATCAACCGCAGTCCCGAGCTGGAGGAAGAAAACATCTTCCCAAGGTGGTCCAGCTTCTTGGATTCCGTATCAGGTGGTGCGTTAGGGAATGCACCTTTGGACGTGGAGGCTTGAACTACCAAGCTCCCAGGGGTAGGATGAGAAGAGAGGAAAATGGGGTCGCTCGGGGCTGTGCGGTGGTGTCAGGCACTCATCCTGTCCACAGGAGCCCCTGTGTTGGGCTTTTGAGCAAGTGCCCAAAAGGATGTCCGTAAGGGCCTCATTGAACGGCAGCAAGGGCTCCGAACAGGCCGCTGCCGGTTGAAGCACCTCTGTCAGGAGGTTAGTCCACCATAGGAAGCTCGAGGTTTAAGGCCTCAGCTGCCCTACGCAACACCACTGCGTAAGATGCACCCTCTTCCGTAGCCACGGTAGGGGGAGCTAGCATGCCAAGGTCTGGGGAGGTGTCCAGACCACTGGCATCACCCAACTCCTCTCTCCAGTCCGGTTCCTCCAACTGGTCTGCAAGAGGGTCCACAGACCCCTCCCAGTCCTCTTCACCTTCTCCTGGTAGCCACTGGCGGTAGGAAACATCAGGGGAGAACAGGGGTACAAAAGTACCGGCCAGCGCCGGTCCCAACGTCGGTCCGACTCCGTGTCCTCGTCGAGGGGGCCGACGTCAGCTGGGGACACAACCGGCAGCGGAGGTGTCGTCACTGGATTCGGTGCTGGAGGTGTCACAAGGTCGACTGGCGCCGATCCGGATCCAGGCCTGGATCCTTGGGGGACCTGCGGCACCGGAGGCCTAGAGCCCCCCCGAGTCCGCGGGGCCTGAGGGCGCGCCGGCAGAGTCGGGCTGCCCGAAGATGGAATGTAAGGCTTCGTAAAGGTGCGGAATTGGGCAGGGGTCGCTCCGGCTCCCGGAAAGGCCGAGAATTGACCCAACAGGCTCCGCGGGCAGAGCCGGATGACTACCTTCCGCTTCCCGCGTCGGCCGGCGAGAACGCGAAGATGCTTCTTCCCCTTCTTGTGCTTCGACTTAACCGAAGACTGATGACTAGTGGTGGCTCCGCAACCGGTACCGCGACCTCCCTCTCGACCGTGACCTCGAACGGAGCAGACTGCCGAGCCTCGAGAAGCTTTCGGGACCGCTCCCGCAAAGACTTCATGGCCCGGCAGTCGGAGCATGACTTCGGGTCGTGGTCGCGCTCCAGGGGCACACGAGGTGAGGGTCCGTGACCGACATCAATTTGCGACAGGAGTTGCAAGCCTTGAAGCCGGTCCGACGTGACATCCCTCCGTGCACCAGGAGTCGATCGACTCAAAAAAGGTGTCGACAAAAGTCGCAAAAACGGAGTAAAAAAGTGACTCGAAGTACCGCTCTCTCCGGATCTGCGCTGGGTGGCGCGGAAAAAGAAAGAACTAACCTCAGCACGCAAGGGCGGTGTCTAAGTAGATACTGCGACGTCATTCCGGCGACCACGACGCCAACGATGAGCACGGAGTCGACAGACGCCACCTATCGACGCGCAGAGGCACTGCTGAGGAAAAAATTCTCCGGATCCAGTCTGACGCCTGGGGGTAATTCTAGGGTGAGGAATCCATAACTAATTGTCTTTCAGATAACCTAGTCAATTGATTTAAGTGTCCATCTACCAAGTTGTTAAGCCAAGAATATCAGCACCAACACTGGCATTCATTATTGTAAGAATGAACGAAGGCCAGAATAATACATTTTTGACCCTGGTATCAATTAAGCTGTTAAGCAGAAGAGGAGTCTGGGATCAAATTTCGCCTTGGGCTTTTCCCACCATGGTGGGAGTCAATTTTCTTTTTTTTATAAACCAAGCCTATCTATCTATTAGTCAACTTCATGACTGAGATGGGGTGCAACACTATTACATCTATTATTCTGTGCTAAAACTAGATATGTGCCGTAAGTGCCCCTTTCTAAATTACTTTCAATTATATGTGTGTCAGCAGCTTGCTACCTATGGGCCGCCTAAATCATGGCAATAAGACCAAAATAGTCTGCAAACTAAATACAGCCCTGCTAAGCAGGGGGTTTGTAATTGGTACAGTATTTTAATTTGTTAATCTTGATTTCTTTATCTATGAAATTGTCAGTCAATAGGTTTCTCTTATATGTCTCCCTTGTAGTAGTTTCCAACTTTTTATTTTGATGGCTGCAAATGTTTCATGAATTAATTGTTATGGCTAATGCTGAAAACTAACAAACATGAGCATTAACATCACCTACCATTATGACTGATAGCTTCAAGGAAACGAGGACGTCAACATCCGAGATACACTCGACCAATGAAAAGTCAATATTTCAGTTGAGCATTAAATGTATGAAGCATGTGGGGTAATATGATCTATACTCATTAAGGATAAATGAGCAACTGTCACTCGCTACAACTAATCATTAAATGTAATACTACTCCTAGAGAGTTATTTTTTCCTTTCTCAAGCCTGCTGCAAAACACGTTCCTCACTTGGCACAATTCCAGTTCCCCTGACCACAACCGAGACTGTATGCTTACTGTTTTCTACTCTTAGAAACCTTAAATTACCACAAGATGTCCTTACTATGTAAGCATTTGGTTCACATTTATGGTGTTTTAAGTATATAGAAATGATTCAGTCATTCCTGTGACCGAGACGGGTAAACCATCTCAGTTCGACTTTTGAAATGAACCGTTTCACTTTCACTGAAGAAACGTGTTACAAAGGGAAAGAACATGGTAAACGTGCCGGAAATACATATTAGCAATGTAAAGAGTGCCCGCCTCGGTTACATTTAGGATTCACACGTGCAGAGTTATATTCTGGCAAACAAACAAAAAGCCCACGCATCACCCATGTTCTAAAATCAGTGCATTTAACTCCCGGAAATATCTGGTAACTCAAAGTAGTAGACACCCAGGCTAATCTGTGTGCACATTGCGTGCATGAAGGCCAGAGGTTTCAGGCTCCAAGGTCTCTAGAGCCACAAAAACAATCAATGATAGCCACACTTGTTCAACTATGCAAACAAAGCATTATTTACCAGTTCTTGCTTACGACCAACGATCGGCCCTGTTTACAGATCCAAAACGAACGCGTGTCTGTATATGTTCCTTCCAGTTAATGCGTATGGTATGGAGTGAGGGTGAAAGCGTAGAGGAACAAAATCCCAAGTGAGCAGCCAGGAGAGAGCGGAAAGTAGTAGCAGTGTCCAAAACTAAAACATATGGCCAATAGTGCAAGGATCCATGTAGCAGGGGCAGTCTCCAGGGCAGAACAAAACTGCAGTGTTTGGGGGCCATCGACTCTTACCTCCGACGTTTTCTTATGGACTTCGACGACCGTGCAGTCCTCCGGCGATGTTGTCCTCCTCTCCACTGGAGAGGCCCAAGTCTCGGAGCGATGGAGGTGGCCCCTGCATGGTGTGGCTCGCCCTTCTCTGCCTCTCTTACTCAGAGGGTCTTGGGTGTGAACGCAGAGCACGCGTTGCAGTCCTCGCTGCTGTGGTCGAGTGGCAGGCAGAGGTTGCAGACTGGATGCTGGTCCTTCTGGGCGTATTTGTGGTGGCAATTGGTGCAAAACTTGAAGGGAGTTTTGTCCATTCCTGCGCTCAGGGAGCCCCCTGAGCGCGCATTCTCGTGTGAACGACGAGTTCTCTCGAAATTTTCTTCTCCTTAGTAGTCCCGGCTACCTGGCCAGTAGTCGAGTACGATGATAATCTTCGATTTTCATGATTTTTCTCGTTTTCCGTCGATTCCTCTTCCAAAACTCTGGAACTCTTCGACAACGATCCAGACCCAACGGCGGAAAAAGAATCTGAAGATGGCGACCAAAGGTGGGAGCTTCCGGAGGAAGCGCGTCGACGTCACGAAGGACACCAAATGGTGGTATGTCGACGCCCACCTGGGCCACGAAAAAAAAAAAAAAAAGAATTCCGGACCCAACCACTAGATGGCGGAATAATGCACTGCATAGTGAATCCAGAAAGATTCACGCTGCAAAACTGCCAGAAGGCAGGACACATGTATACTACTCATCAACGAAGACAAAGGAATTTCTAAAGGTAGACGAAAGAACCAATAGTAAGAGCTAGGCATGTTCAAAGCCCAGACACTGAATACCACGTCTCGAAAGACAGCGCATGCACTGCCTAGGCAAGACCTAAAAATATCGAATTACTGCGACCGCAATACAATACCATACTACAACACAATAGGAAGAATGAGCCACTATACCTACAGGCGTCCAAGATAATATTCACAGACTTCACTCGCAGTACAACATAGCAGAACCGCATTTCTGAGCATCAAAAAGAGACTAAGGGAAACTAGGCTACAAGTATTCCCTATTATTACCAGCCAAACTACAGGTGGTGGATGGCAAACAAACTAGGTTTTCAATGAACGGGGGGGACATGTGAAATTGATTGACCAAACCAATGACAATGTAAAAGTAGGACTGCATTCCAATGGGACGAGCAACAGCGCAACCAAGATCAAGCAATAGATCAGAGAAACCACAATGTTGTAAAAAGACTACCACAGCCACTAACTCAAGTCCAGGAGGCTTAGAGGTTGAAGAGAATTTCTAGCCATAAGTGGGGTACAATATGCAGTGAATTGTCCTCTCCCCAGAAATTAATTTTGACTTCTATTCCAATACGCTTCGTCTTTGCTAGAAACGATTCCACATGCTGTGCTCTATTTTATGGTCACTGGCCACTTACACTGTAGTTTGTTCATGTGCAGTATCTCTGTACAAACTTATTAGTTGAATTGTGGATCGAAACAATATACAAGGATATATTTTTGTTGTCTGTGCAATACATTTTTACTGTTGCCCTATTAGAAACATTTAATAGTTGTTCATTTTATTCTTCTTATTCAGACAAGTCCATCTTCTCAGTATGAGATGCAAATGAGTGGACTTCACAGGCCCTCCACAAATTAAAGTTTAGTTATGGCCTTTAAGACAACTTGAACTGTCACACAATACTACTGTTTTTCAAAAAGTATGGCCAGCAGGGTTCGCCCATTGGTTTACTAAACTGCCATTCACATTTTGCGTTACCCTCAATAGCAAAATAAAAAGAATGAAGCAACTGATCAGGCCACTCTAACCACTGGCTGCCTTCAATTTAGCAGACTGCACAAAGCCTACACACTATGTTCAAATCCACCTAAAAACAGTTTCTCTTCAGAGATAAAGCTGGTTTAAAGCGTGCTTTTATTTTTCATATTAACTTTAAATACTGGCTATTCATTTTGCCAGTGGCACTGGAACCTACCTGGATGGCATTTTCCCCCATTGCTTCTTTATAAGTGGTGCTATAGTGTTTAAGTGATATTGTAAATGGAGTTACAAAACTTAAGTAAAAAAAGACAACAGTGAAAGTTTTTAAAATTTTAAATTTGAATTACAAGCGTACGGTGGCAACATTCTGGTGGAGGCCTATTTTCTTTATTTTTGTGGCAAAATCTTGCAATAATTTTTTTTTTTTTTTAAAACGCTGCACTGTTTTGCCAAGTTATTACTTACTAGGTTTGCCATTGCTTGTTCAAATTGCAAATAACTGGCGACCGCACCGATACTTACGTGCTGACTGAACATAACCTTACATCTAGCATGAGCAGTCATCTTTTCAAGCTTGGTGGGCATCAGAAAACTTTCAAGTGTCCTCAAAAAGTACAAGCCCAAACTACATTTGATTAATGCAGGGTGGACAATTATAACTGGAGCATTCACAGGTTCATTTGTCTGGAAACTGAGTATACTACTACAAGCCTCTAGCATGTAATAAAGCATGGTCAGATTGATGGATAGCCAAAACTTGTGCGGCGCCTACTTTAACATTGCCTGAACTCCCATTTTAGATCCTAAATCAGTTCTATCCTTTGTCCTGAGCAGAGGAATATAGCAAAAAACATCCTAAAAACACAGTAAAGAAATGACCTTAGAGAAAACAAAAATTAGGAGACGCTGATTGGTTTCCCTCCACCAAGAAAGTGCTGCCAATTAACCTAACTGGGCACACCTATAATTTTCTATTACGTCAACAAGACAGAACTGCTGCATATGATGATTACACCAAAAAACAAGTTATTTACACATGGAGCCTAGCATCTGTTTTCCTACCTGGGCCTGAAACTCTGGACTTCTCCCCGGTTGCTCTCATAAACTGTCACGCCTTGCTTACCTTTCGCAAGAACCTGAAAACATTGCTTTTAGCTCCTATGCCTGATTTTCTGCTACTCAGAGTTGTTATAAGCCTGCGGCGGCTCTACTTGCTGCCTTGTCTAGCGCCAGGAGACCCTTGTTGGGTAGCCATGCGCTTTATAAATCCCCAATTGATTCATTCATATAAAGGCATTCGGGATCTGACAGCAGCACAGTAATTGTGATTTACCACTAAAATAAGGACTCACAAAACACTAGCTTGTAACATTACCACAATAGGTGCCTTTGGACACTGAAACACAATGAGTCAACTTCGCTTTACAGGGAATCTATGAGGTACCCAAAAGTAAGGACTGCGTATAGTATTAGGATCTTGGTGACAACAGCTGCTAAAGAGTAAAATGTTATGATACGTATACTCCAGGCAACAACGTCCACGTGATATTACTGCACGATGTGTAATAAAGATTGAGTGTGCTCCCGTCCGGATACAAACTCTAAGCCCCAGCAAAAACAGCTCACAGTTAAGTGTAAGGCGACCTGCACTTGAGTGAGATTAATGTGTCGACAGGAAAAGTCACAAAGGTCAGCAAAGAACATTAAATAGCTTCCCCACTCCAGTTTTACCAGTGCACATGAGGCAAGTGGGGATGAGAGGCAGCAAAACAGTAACAAGCAGAAGCCAGACGCCCATGCGACCTGGCCCGCCTGACCCCGACAGGAAAGGAAACCTCCATTTTTATTATTACACAGCTTAACACAGTCTGGGCAAAGACTTCACCTCATTAGTACCAGTTTAAAGCCCAGATAAAGCAGTAAGTAACAGAAAGGGGGAGAGGTTGTGCAGTCCAGGTTTGAGTCTCAGCATTGGCTCAACATCCTGTGATTCTGGGCAAATCACTTTAGCACATACAAATAGAGGTCAACCTCAAAACTGGACATTTATAGTCTCCTATGCAATCTCTAGTAAATTAACTTCAATATTCCACAGCTTGCCACCTCTCTGAGAGCACACCTGCACTGAGTAGCAGAGCACCCCCATCTCAGCAGCTCTGATCCAAGCACAACAGCTGCTCTTTTCCGGCTTGGGAGGCAGCTACAGGTCTGAAGCTGAACACGCACCTACAGTGTAACATGAGCAGGAAAGAAATAATAAAATAGTCCCCCAAACAAGAGACCAATAACTAAAGTGTACGGATACAGTACTTGGTCCCTGTTCCGGTGGGAGGAAACAGAAAGACACAAAGGAGGGACAAAGTAGGATTGACCACTAGCAAGCAAGAATTTTTAAAGGACACAAAAACAAATGAAAAGCAATGGGCAGGCTGTAAGCCCACTAGAAGTATGGACTAGAGTATATACAAGATGTCTCGAATGCTCAACCTAAAAAGAAACTAAGGGAACCAGGCTTCAAGTATTCCCTATTATTCACAGCTACACTACAGTTGGTGGATGGCAAACAAACTAGGTTTTTCAATGAACTGGGGGAAAACATGGGAAATTGATTGGCCAAACCAATGGCACAATGTATGACCGCACCCCAATGGGACGAGCAACAGCACAGCCAAGAACAAAGATCAGAGACCACAATATTGTAAAATGACTACCACAACCATTAAAACACAAGCCCAGGAAGAAAGCAGAGCAGTCTTGGCAAAAGCAGCAAGGATAAGTTACTTACCTGTAATCCTAGTTCTCTTCCAGGGGTATCCTCATCAAAGTCATAAGCGCTGAATATTCCCGCCCATGTGCGGGGACCCCGGAAATAACAAAAATTATATATGAAAAAACATATATATACAGCTCTATATATATACACAAATATCATTTTTTCTCATATCAATGCAGCCCCCATCTAGGAGGCTAAACAATGTAATAACCAATAAAACTGTTTTAGTAAACACAATATATGCATAAAAACACAGGAGAGCAAGTACTACTTGAACTCTGTTTTTTTTAATGAGTAAAACTCATGAAGAAAAACTGCAAAACAGTAGACATTGTTAGCCTACAGGCTGCATTGTAAACCAATAGCATAGAAAATGAAAGCATTTTCACACAAAAACGGGCACCGTGCCTTTAAGGCAGCCATGACCCCTAGCTTCCCATCATTCCTCAGGGGTGACAGTTAGGTCAGTTCTTTGCGTAATCCTGAAGATCAGGGCACAAAGATATTGCTTCATAATAAAAATGAGCTCATTTGCCTGGGGAGGCGGGTGGGTTGCTTATGACTTTGATGAGGATACCCCTGGAAGAGAACTAGGATTACAGGTAAGTAACTTATCCTTCTCTTCCAGGGGATCCTCATCAATAGTCATAAGCACTGAATAGAATAGCAAGCCCACCTTCCACCTGCAGGCAAATGAGAGTGAATGACTCAAGGTACAACAAAACCGCTACAATCAGCTGTTGAACAGATTCCTCAAAGAGGCCTGGCCTACTTGGGTATCTGCTCTGGTGTCTGAATCTAGACAATAATGCCTTGTAAATGTATGGACGGACCTCCAAGTTGCCGCCTTACAGATCTCAGAGATAGGCACGTTATGAAGGAAAGCAGTCGTAGCCGCTTTTCCTCTTGTGGAATGCGCCTTGGGAGTAAACCCAAGGGGCTTCTGCGCTAGCTGATAAGCCAACTTGATGCATGAAACCATCCATCTGGAGATGGATCGCTTTGAGGCAGGAAAACCTGTTCTGATCGACCCATAGTTAACGAAATAGTTGATCAGATTTTCTCATGGACTTGGACCTAGCCAGATAAAATTTTAAAACTCTTTTCAGGTCAAGCGAGTGTAAAGCCCTCTCAGCTGGAGTGGAGGGATTAGGGAAAAAGGTCGGTAGAGATATGGTCTGATTCACATGGAAATCCGACACCACCTTCGGCAGGAAGAAGGGGTGAGTTCTCAATACCACCCTATTGAGATGAAAAACAGTATACGGTTCCTTTGAGCAGAGGGCCTGTATTTCGCTCACTCTGCGAGCTGAGGTGATCGCTATCAGGAAAGCCACCTTCCACGTGAGGTGTTGTAAAGTCGCTTTGTGAATGGGTTCGAAAGGTGGACCCATCAACTTTGATAGTACCAGGTTCAGCTCCCAGGGAGGCGAAGGAGGTCGGACCGAAGGGTAGACCTTTTTCAGACCCTGTAAGAAGTCTTTCACAACCTGTAACTGAAACAAGCATTGGCATAGCCAATAGGTCTCGCCTTTGGGACCTTATAAGTGTTTAGCCATGCAACACTTGATGTTGTTGCACCAAGGATATTGTGCTGGATAACTAAACACTTATAAGGTCCCAAAGGCGAGACCTATTGGCTATGCCAATGCTTGTTTTTCTTTCTGCAGGTTTTTTTTTTTTTTTAAACAAAATGTTTTAGTCAGATCTCCAAACACATGCCAGACTTTTTTATCCCCAGAAGAAAAAACACATTATCCCTGCGGAAAACTAATTTCCCTACACCCTCGCCAAATCGGGAGGTGTTTCGTTCCCCCTTTCCAACCTGGAAAAGGATTTATTACGGGTCTTTACAGGAAAAAAATCTATGACCAGTTCCACAAGTTTGATGAGTTTGTGAATACTTACAAATTCACAATTATTTTGGCATTCACCAACACAGAAGACAAACCATGCCTTGCACCTCCCAATTCCCACCGTTTGCATAGCAATAATTTTTGCATCCTTTATTTGTTAACTTATGACATACAAGTACAAAGGAGTAAATAGATTTATGATTACAATGTCACTTTTTGGGAATAACTAGCAAAAGTAAATCGTGACATTCGCACTTGTAAACCCAGCAGCGGCTCCTCCTCAATGGCGGAGGCACGTCGCCCCACTGCCTGGCTCAGAGCCAGCAAATGTAAATACAATGATGTTTTTGCATCATTTTATTTTGCATTTGCAGGCTCTTAGCCAGCGGTGTTGGGAGAGACTGGCCGAGGCATGGGAGGGGGAGGAGGAGTGCTACGTGCACTCCACTCTCTAAGTGCTCATGTGTGTTTGGCCGTCCGTCTCAGGCCATCCAAAATACACATGCGCATTTAGGCTTTCTCCAGCCCAGCTGCATTGAGCAGTCGGACTGGAGAAGCCCCACAGATTCTCTGGTCTGAGCAGGGCATCTTTCCTGCCCGCTCAGACCAATCCCTGCGCTGCTCTGCAGCATGGGGATTGGACAGGGAGTCTGTCCCAGGGCTGCTGAGACCAGGCAGGAAGAGGAGAGGCGGCACTACGAGACGGGACGCTGGCGGCGCCCGGCGGCAAAAGGTAAGTTTACTTTTTATATTGTATTTCTAACCTGCCCCCCCCACCCCCACCGCGCGACGCTCCCGCCCATCCCCACCCACCCCCTTTGTTTATGGCGGCGACCGCTGTGTAAACCTGATTTAGGAGTACAAATGACTTTTGAATTGGGCCCTGGCAGTGCATGCTACAGTAGCATACAGATAACTACAAGAATCAGAAAGAGGCAGGGGTGCTGGAACTAGGGTGTGACAGGTGCTGTAGCACACCAGCCCTGGAGATAGATCATAAAAATAATGGAGAAAAGAAGCCTTCAATTAGTTTTCATTTTATGTACCATTACATTTTTGATCCAGTACAGTGAAAGGTACATTTTAAATACGAAGAGCACAGAAAACATCCTACAACAAACCACTCTGCATTTGTTTGTCATGCATATCTAAGTTTATACTATAATTAGTTATAAAATACTGTATAAGAAAACAAGTTACTTACCTGTAACTTTGGTTCTCCAGTATTGGAAGCTTTCATAGATTCCCATGCTTAGAATCATTCCCCGTCGTCGAGATGGGAGTCTCGGTAAAATAAAATAGTAGTAAATAACTATTACAAAGAGAAACAGGCCTAGGCCTGAACTCATTTTGCAACCAGACCATGTCTTTTTGTAAAAGAGACCAAAAAGAACAGGCAACCAATCAGAGTAGCCTCACCCTCTAGAACCTTGGTGAAAGAACCTCAGCCCCTCAGATTTTCGTGTACGTTGTACAATAATCACGTCGAAAGAGGCTGAGCTTTCCCAGGGAGGAGGGTGGGTCGCATGGGAATCTATGAAAGCTTCCAATACTGGAGAACCAAAGTTACAGGTAAGTAACTTGTTTTCTTACTCCAGTATTGGAGCTTTCATAGATTCCCATGCTTAGAATCAGAGTAGCTAGCAGTAAATATATATATATATATATACACACATTTTGTAATGGAGTATAACCCTTTGATAAATGTTTGTTAAAACATATTTCTACATGAATAATATGCAGAAAGATAGTTACCACTGACTATGCCATAAACAGGGTAATAGCAAATTAATTCAGAAACAAGATAAAATGTGTAAAAGGTAAAAAGAAGGAAGGAGGGATGCAAAGGAAAGCTCACCACTCATTGGAATAGGTTCCTCAGAACTGCTTGGCCCACAGCCGTGTCATCTCGCAGTGAAGCGTCCAGGCAGTAATGTTTCGTGAATGTGTGAGTGCTGCTCCAGGTAGCAGCTCTACAAATGTCTTTAATCTGGACACCAGCAAACAGAGCCGTAGAGGATGCCACAGACCTTGTGGAATGAGCCCGGACTCTACCCTCCAGGGGTTTGCCCGCTGCTGTATGACAGAATCGAATAGCGCTAACAACCCACCGAGCTATCCCCTGTTTGGAAGGGGAAAACCCTTGCGGGGAGCGCTAAATGACACAAAAAGTTGAGAAGTCTTACGGAAGGACTTAGTTCGGTCTAAATAGAATTTCAGGCACCTCTGTACGTCCAGAGAATGAAGAGCTCTCTCAGCAGGAGAAGAAGGCTGAGGGAAGAAGGTCTTAAGAATCACTGGCTCGTTGAGATGAAAAGTAGAAGGCACTTTAGGAATGAATTTAGGATTAGTTCTCATGATCACTGTATTGTTTTTCGCTGCCAGGTGCACTTTAATGGAAGAGTGAGCCCAACCTGCTTTAGCCAAGGACAGGAAATAAGGAAGAACCTGGTGTGGATGCGACCGGAAAGGATCCAACCCTGCTCCATGACACCAGATGCAGAATCGCTTCCATTTCAAGCGGTAAGTTTTGTTAGTGGAAGGAGCCCTCGCCTGCGAAAGGACATCTTTAACCTCCTCTGGAAGATCTAAGTCCAGAAATTCTCGCTGCTCAGGAGCCAAGCTGAGAGCTGTAACGAGCGAGGATCCGGGTGCCAAACCTGACCCTGAAACATCGTGAGGAGGTGCGGAATCTGCTGCAATGGGTGAGGACGATCCAAGGAGAGAAGGTGAAGTTCGGTGAACCAGAACTGTCTCGGCCATGCTGGAGCTATGAGGATCATCTTGCACGGTTCTGCTTTCATCTTCATGAGCAACCTGGGAATCAGCGGAATGGGGGAAAAGCGTATACAAATGCGCCTGACCAAGCGATCGAAAGCGCATTCCCCAGAGACCCTCGATGGTGTAGCCTGCTGGCGTAAGACCGGCATTTCCTGTTCTCTGGTGTGGCAAACAGGTCTATGGAGGGTCTGCCCCACCGGTGAAAGACTCTGTCCAGCGTAGCTTGATCCAGTTCCCACTCGTGGGTGACCGATTTCAGCCTGCTGAGCCAGTCCGCTTTGTCGTTGAGCACTCCTGGCAAGTGTTCTGCTTTCAGAGAAATTCTGTGCAGGATAGCCCACTCCCAAATCGCCTGGGCTTCTTGTGACAAGGGGAAGGACCTGGTGCCGCCTTCCTTGTTGATGTAATGCATGGCTGTGGTGTTGTCCGTCCGGACAAGAACCGACAACCCCTGCAATCTTGGAAGAAAAACCTGAAGGGCTAGGCGAATCGCTCGAAGCTCTAAGATGTTGATGTGTAGGAGGCGATGTTCCGGCAGCCAATGACCACTGACCTGCAGATCCTGCAATACTGCGCCCCAACCCTCCAGAGAGGCATCCGTCGTCACCACTTGAGGCGCTGGAGTGTTTACGAAGGATAGACCTTGGGACAAATTCCTTATTCTTGTCCACCAGAGGATGGCTCGCTTCATTGCGTGAGTGATCACTAGCTGGTCGTCGAAAGAACCTGTCACCTGCTTCCACTGCAAGTTTAGGTGCTCCTGCAAGGGACGCATTCTCAGTCTGCAATGAGGTATTAAAGGAATGCATGATGACATCATCCCTAGAAGGGATTTGAATCGGCGAACAGAAAGACACTTTCTTCCTCGCACTAAATGAGCCATGGAAATTAGATTTCTTTGTCTGTCCAGAGATGGAAAAACCTTGTTGAGAGATGTGTTCAAGACTGCTCCCAGAAATTGAACCTTCCTGGACGGAAGGAGAGAAGACTTGGCGTTGTTGAGAGTGAGGCCCAGATTGGAGAAGAGACCAGTGCAAGCATTGACCGCTTCCTCTGCTGCCTCCCTGGACGAAGCTTTTAGCAACCAATCGTCCAGGTAAGGAAAGACCTGGAAATGCTGCTTCCTGAGGAAAGCTGCTACTGGTGCCAGCACCTTGGAGAAAACTCTCGGAGCTGAGCGAAGACCAAACGGCAGCACTTTGAACTGGTAATGGCTCTTGGCGACTGTAAAACGTAGAAACCTCCTGTGGGCCGAATGAATGGGGATGTGGAAATACGCATCCTCTAGGTCTAGAGTGGCCATAAAATCTCCCTTGTTGAGAAGACGTAGAATGTCTTGGAGAGATACCATCCGAAACGATAGCTTCGTGAGATAAGTGTTGAGCTCCCTGAGGTCTAGAATGGGGCGCCATTTCTCCAATGTTTTCTTCACCAGAAAAATCTGGAATAAAACCCCTTTCCTCTCTGTGAGAGAGGACCGGCTCCACTGCTCCCTTGATCAGAAGCTGATGGACTTCCAGCCGGAGGAGATGTAGGTGTTTTACGGAGTTGGCGGCAGGGGCCTTGGATGGTGGAAGATGAGTGAACTCCAGAGTGTGACCACACTGAATGATGTTCAGGACCCAACGATCTGTTGTTATACGTTCCCAGTTTTGGAGGTATTGAGATACCCTGCCTCCTACAGATGTCTTGGAGGAAGAGGAGGGCACAGCGCAAAGAGCAAGATCGCCGCTATTGTCTCTTAGGGGCGTCCCGTCCGGGACGATTCTGCTTCCCTCTAGTGTTTGCTCTAGAGAAAGTCGACGTCTGGCCTTGCCTCTGATAAGGACGGTAAGATTGTTGTGTGGAGCCATAAGAGGAGTATCTCTGTTGTTGGTAAGATCCCCTATAGGATGGAGCTCCTCTGCCTCTCGCTCCACGGAATGGCGCTTTTTGTATTGAAGGGTCCCCAAGGACCGAGCAGTCTCCATATCCTTCTTGATGTTTTGAAGGGTATCGTCTATGTGCTTGCCGAACAATTCCTCTCCGTCAAAGGGAAGATCCAGGATCTTATTCTGGATCTCAGGACGAAACCACGTGGCCTTTAGCCAACCCTGGCGACGAAGCACAGCTGCACCAGCCAGGGACCGGAAAGCTGTTGTGGCAATGTCCATTGCGCAATCGATGACCTCAGTGGACGTAACCTCCCCTTCTTGCAAGATCTTCTTTGCCTCCGACTTGGAAGGATCAGATAACTGGTCCAGGTAAGGCGCAAGGTCACACCACATCTGGCGGTCGTATCTTCCAAGAATTGCTAAAGCGTTCGCAGCTCTGATGACAAGGCTGGCCATGGAGGAGAACCTTTTCCCCGCGTTGTCTAGGCGTCTGCCCTCTTTGTCCGGTGGTGTAGATAACGGCGCTGAAGGATTCCTTGACTTCCTCTGCGCTGCTTGCGAAATGACCGAGTCGGGTCGTGGCTGACCCGTCAAGGAAGCTGGGCTGTCATTTGGAGCCTTATACTTCTTATCCAGACGCGGCAAGACTGGAACTACAGTGGCCGGGTTCTTCATGACTTTAATGCCTTCTTCCCAGACATGCCCCACGATAGGAATAGATCGCACCACTCTCTTACTTGGTTCTTTAAAATCATAAAGAAAGCACTCTGTTTGGAGTGAGGGCATAGCAAGCTCGAAACGTAGAGACGCTCTCTCCATCAATTTGTGAAAACCCCCAATGTCAGCCGGGGAGAATCAATCGGGGCCGGAGCCGGAGAAGCGGGATCAGGGATTACATAATCATCCCATTCATCACCTTGATCTTGATTAACCAGATCTCCCTCTTCTTCCTCAGAGGAGACATCCTGGTGTTGATCTGGAGGAAGGACATCAGAAGATGCATGAAATTGGGTATGCAGTCGAGCAGATGGAGGTGGTGAACTCCTCACCGTATCAGGAGGAGGAGGCAGAGTTGAGGACAAGAGAGCGGGTTGTGGAGGTGGAGTACGAGTTGAACATCTCCGTTGATAGTCCAAAAGCATCCCCTGTAAATCCGCCAAAAGAGAAGTTGGTACAGACATCATCTCTTGTTGAGTGTTCTCTTGACGTGCAAAGGGTTGTTGGTATGACTGATCTTGATAATAACCCTCCGAATCCGTCTCCTGACATTTGACAATAAGCTGAGAAGGGCTATTGGCATCCCCAAAATGACTATAGCCTCCATCAGAGTCCTCCTCCTCCTCGAGAAGTAATGCAGGAGGTAAAGAATCCACCATTCTAGGGGACGTCATTTCTGGTGATATTTGTCTTCTTCTCACCAAGATGGAAATTTTTCCGTCGACGACGCCGTCAACGGATCCGTCGACGCCTGAAGCGAATTTCTTCGTCGACGACAGTGTCGACGGAATCACCGTAGACGAGGATGCAGATAGAGCCACCGTCGACGGAAGAGGTGTGCAGACCGTCGTCGACATGATGGGTGTCGTAGACATCGTCGACGAGACAGTCAATGTCCCTGCTGAAGTCGTCGTCAGTGTAGACACCGTCGTCGTCGTCGACGCCGTCGTCGTCGCCGTCGACGCCGTCGTCGTCGACGCCGTCGTCGACGCCGTCGTCGTCGTCGACGCCGTCGTCGTCGTCGACGCCATCGTCGTCGACGCCATCGTCGTCGACGCCATCGTCGTCGACGCCATCGTCGATGAAATTTTCGTCGCTCTAGAAGAAGTGCTCGTCGACGAGCCCGTCGACACCGGAATAGAAGAGGTCGTCGACCCTCCCGTCGACGCCGGAGCACTTTTAGCCTGCGATTTTGGAGGCTTCGTCGTCGAGGGCTTGCGCAGCGTCGATGACGAATGACCACTCTTTCCAGAAGACTGTGATGAGGGTTTTTAAAAGATTTGTCCTGGCCAGGGACTGTCGCAGGTGGTGTACTTAGTCCTTCCCTCTCCTTTACACCGCAGTGAGGAGATTTGATAGGACCCTGAACCTCAGACTCCTTCAGGGTCTTTTTGAGGCCTTAGAGGGGAAATCCACAGATGGTGAAGGGGAACTCCTACCCCTTTTGACTGACCTTCTTGATGAGGCGACAGAAGACGACTCCTCACTCTCGCTTGACAGTGGATCTTTCCTGGTCTTCAGTCTGTGGAGCCAGGTTAACAGATCGACCCTCACGGTCCCGGAGAGTCTTGGTGGAAAAGGTACGGCAAATCTTGCACTCCGCAGCCTTGTGATCCGGGTAGAGGCAATATATGCAGTCCTTATGTCTATCTTCAACATATAGCCTCTTCTTGCCACAAGTGGCACAAGCCTGAAATAAAGCTTTCTTCCCTTTATCAGACATTTCCACAGGCTTTAGAGAGAAAACCTGAAGAAAAAACGCTAGAAAAAACAGTTGAAAGAGTTCAAATCGAGCAAAGCTCAAGGAGACTCCCTGTAGCACAACGTGCGGTAGAAAATCTGAGGGGCTGAGGTTCTTTCACCAAGGTTCTAGAGGGTGAGGCTACTCTGATTGGTTGCCTGTTCTTTTGGTCTCTTTTACAAAAAGACATGGTCTGGTTGCAAAATGAGTTCAGGCCTAGGCCTGTTTCTCTTTGTAATAGTTATTTACTACTATTTTATTTTACCGAGACTCCCATCTCGACGACGGGGAATGATTCTAAGCATGGGAATCTATGAAAGCTCCAATACTGGAGTAAATAGCTTCTTCTTAAAGTTCACAAATATCAAAAATGAGGTACATTTTCATTTGGGTATTTTAATCCTGTTATGTGGAGGCAAGCAAGGTTCAAAGTGTGGTGAGAAAACAGACCAATACACATCTGTTACCTTTGTGTGCACGCATGGCTACAACCACCTTGATTTATTAATTGTGTCTTCTAAATTTCTACCTTTTGAGCACAAATTGACACAATCTATTCATATATTGAAGAATTTTTGCATTACAATGCACTAACTAAACACATTTTTGCACAAAATGTCTTGGACTACCTTCTCTCCCACAAGCACAAGAGATTTTAGAATCTCTGTAATTTTAATGAGCTGATGCCCCTGTCCAGCACCCTCCTGTCATAAAATTATTTCAGCACCACTGAAAACTGGTCCCTGGGCCTAAAGCTCTCCTCCACACCTTCCCTTTACGCATCATTGAAGAAGGGGTGGACGACGTAGGGTCAAAATATTTAAATTAATGTAACAGAAAGTGCTTTGACATCCAGTTGTTTGGCTCTTCACGACTGGACTCATCTGCGTAACTCAGCCTCCTTACCAGAACACATGTACACAAACTGCTGTATGTTAGTGTGAAGTATTGGTGAGTGAATGGAGCATACATGAGTAGGCTGACTGAAAGATGGAATATGTGCTGTAGTGTTCAGAGTGAGTAAATGTTCCACTAGGAGTCAATGAGCTCATTATGAGAAGGGCCGAGCTGCATTAAGACCTAGCTTCTGATGGGGTTTTTGTATGTATTAAACCTATTTAAGCTTGTACCTAAACTTGAACATAGTTAAGTAAACTTACAGGAGTGAGACTTCCTATGTGTGCACTGCACACAACAATTTGGTTATGAGTTATGATGGCACAAGACTCCACAACGCCGGCATCCGCGACAAAGCGCTAGAGTGGAACCCCTCCTTCCTCACCGCTGAACCTAGTCCGACTCCCACCGTTCTCCTCAAATCCTACAGAGATCACCTGCAGAGTCCCCCAGGGCTCCTCCCTGGAATGTCCTACCTCTACACCTTAGGCAATCACCGTGTCTGCCTCAATTCGGAAAGGGCCTCAATTGAGGAAGGACCTCAAGACCTGGCTCTTCGACTGACCTGCAGAACCGTGCCAAGCCCCCCAGCACCGTGAGACCCTTAGGGGTGATTAGTCACACTTTATAAGAACCCTGATTGATGGAGTTTGGAACCTAAAGAGCTTTTGGTGTTTCAATGAAACCGATAATTGTTACATAAATGCACTAAAGGGAGAAGAGAGCAGAAAGGGAGACCCCACTGGTACCACAACAACGTCTGACAGTCCGAGCGAGACAGTGTTTGCAGACTGTAGCTGAAGAGAGGACATCTAGTGAGGCTTTTGTGCTTGCAGTCTTATGAAGAAAGGCGGACAGCAGCCATTGTGTCAGGGCATTTCAGCAGAGAGAGGGAGAGGAGGAAAAGAGGTATTTAATCAATCCGTTCCTACAAGCATACACGAAGAGGCGTGAGGGTGCTGCTGGTCTCTGTTTCAACATTAGGAAAGTGCTGTTGTGAACTACAATGTTGAACTTACTTTCTACTCCCAGATCTATCCAGGGTGCCTTCCTCGGCACATCAGCTTCTGCTGAGACCAAACCCAGTTATGGAAGGCAAATGACAAAACACATTAAGAGCCTGATTTAGATCTTGGTGGACGGGTTACTCCGTCACAACGGTAACAGATATCCCATTCACCGAAATATAAATCCCATTATATCCTATGAGATTTATATTTCAGTGGACAGGATTTCCGTCACTGTTTTGATGGAGTAACCCATCTCCCAAAATCTAAATCAGGCCCTTAGTCTGCAGTGACTGCCTTTGAAGGGCAGAGTATTTTAGATTTGTCAGCAGCTGGCTTGTGGCAAAGTTGTAGCTTTTCCTGCAGAATGCTGATTAAGGTTGATTGGTTAGCACTATGTTCCAAGGTTGGATCTACTGCATTTATTTGGACCTGAAGATCACAGGCAAGTGCAGGCAGTGTACAATGGCAACAGTTTTTGAATTATTGTGTTTTCAAAAGAGCCCTGCTAAACACCAGTATCAGTGTTCTTCACGGACACTATCAGTGTTTCCTTGACCAGTTGTCGCAGACCAAACGGGAACTGAGTTCTCAGTGAGTGGCAGCAGCTTGCTCAAGTGCATAATATTGTCTTTATGGGAGGCCCGGCACTCAGGTCATGTGCGTGTGTGCTGAAGGGGCATGGCTTGCTCTTGCTCAAGGCTCCCCTTCTATTCTACATATCAGGGAACACTTTTGTTATTGAGCAAATTAGACTTATTTTGTTTCTTTGAGGTATACTTGTGAGAGGTGTATGCAATTGTGATCTGTGTGCCGTTGTTCCATGTGCTAATATCATGCCGCTCTCAAGCTAGGGTATGGTGCCGCTAGTCTATGGTTGTTACACAAATTGTGTGTGTGGTCAGATTGCAAACGTAGGAGGCCTTCAGTTGTATGGTCTTGCAGTTGTCCATTGTTTACTGGTGCATTTTGCTGTATTGTCAGTCTAGGGGGAATTTGACTCAGTATGGAGCCCCCAGTCAAGGAAATTTGTACAAGGCTTGAAAGTCTTCGAGAACTACAGGTGCTGGTAGCCTGTCTTTGTGCATTTACATTTGTGCAGTTCAGTCTCCGCCTATGGTATGGAGACCTCAGACTGGTGTAGTGCTTGGCTGGGGTCTGGAGCCCCCAGTAAGTTCTTCAAAGTTCAAAAGTTTATTTATTCATGATTTGGAATTCCAATGAGGTCCACATAAAGAAAATACCGCACATACATAATAGGACACAAAGAAAATACGATGGGTGGTAACATCAGAAAATGATTAACTCCATGAGTAGTAACTTGATAAAATAAATAACCCACCATGGTACAGACAGTTTTATGATTTAAGAGTATAAGATTATATCCAAAGATTCAACAGAAATTTAACAGATCTTTAAGATGGTATAAAACTTGGGCAAGAAACATTTCATTAAGAGTTGCAATTGGAACTCCTAGGAGATACACGTTTCGCAGAGGACAATACACAGGCAGGTGGGCAAAATATGTTTTTTTAAATGGAATGCGCCTAAAAACAGCATTAGCTTCATTCATCACAAAGGCAAAAAAACTCAAAGAAGTTAAAAACATGGATACAAAACATTTCATTTGGGAGGTTAAGCAATAAATACAAAGCCTCAGCAGTCGCACGTGCTGAAAATCTCAGAAAGAGGGGTCTCAGACACTTATGACGATACAATAACAAGGCAGGACATATAAATAAAACATGTTTGAAATCCTGACATCCATGCTCACAAAAGTGACATGTGCTTGATATATTGTGCCATTTTGATGTTACGACATTTAGTGGAACAATGCTTAAACGATTAGTGCCCAGATGAGTCTAACCCCCATGAGCCATATTCCATGCCACATACTGCTGTGATTTGTTCATAATAAAATAATTCATTATTAAAATGGAGTTGGTCTTGTTCTTATAAAATTCCAGATGCAAACGGAAACTTAACCTAGAAGTGGCCTGCTTAAGAAATGCTTTAAGCTGTGCCATCGGTATAGATGAGACTGTACTTAAATCAAGGGCAAATCGCTCTAATGGATATTCAAAATTCCTATAGAGTGAAGCTTTGTCTCTTTTAATTTTGAAGATCTCTTTAAACAAAGTGTCAAAGAGAGTTACAATCACTGACCCCATCGTACCACTTCCGCTAAACCTGCTTGAGCTCTGCCTTATTCCCCAGATGCCTGTCCTGCTGCTTGAGACCTGCTCTGCTCTCTGAGAAAGAAGACTGGACCATCTCCCTTTATCCCAGATTAACCTGAGTGACTCCAGGGGTCAGTTGACGACCTCCTATTCTAAACTACAGGGTCACAATAATCTCCAGAGATGTGCTGCAACTGGACCTTGCTGGACCTCAAACTGTACCTGCCTGAGCAATGCTGGCCAGAGCTAGAGTGAGTCCCTCATCTTCAAGAGGTGCCTCCCAGGACTCACAATGCCCACAATGACATGCAATGCAAAGCTCCGGTAAACCTGACTTGTCGTGATACAGTAACTGCTAGCGGCAAGTGTCAACACACAATCTGCACTTCACGCTACAGCAACGACAGCCTGTGGTGGCCATAACGTGAAGCTCCAGCACCGACAGTCTGCAATGCCCTACCAGATCTTCGCACTACAGCAATGACTGTCCACAAAGGCAGGCCTGATCTTCGTGATATAGTGACAACCACCCACGACGCTCTCCCTGCTCCTTGTGGCCTCCTCCACTGTGCACGGGACACTTCGTGCTGGACTTGGAGATGGTAACTTTTTCAGCTGGACTAACCTGGTCTCTGTATCCAGCCTATGCTCCATCGTGGTCGGCCTGAACTTGTGACTTTCACCCTGTCTAGAAAGACCAGATGACTGCGAGTGGTGCGTTGTGCTTTTAGGCACAATACTTACCTAAGGATTTGGAATCAATAGCTCCGATTCTACTGATTGGATTTTTGTCGATCTAGTCTCATTTTATTTATTAAAATGTACTTTATTTTTCTAAATTGGTTTGGGATTTCTCTTGTCTTGTGTTTTCACTTTATTACTGTTTGTGTGCTGCATAAATATGTTGCTTCTGATTTAAGCCTGACTGCTTTGTGCCAAGCTACCAGAGGGTTAAGCTCAGATTAATTTAGTGACTTTTGCGGTTTACCCTGACGAGGACTGTGGTTATTGCCTGAGTAGGGTTTCTATTGCCCTCAACCAATAACCCAATTTCTTACACTGGGAATACAGGTTTGAGTTCCGACGTTGGCTCTGGGCAAAACACTTAATCTCCTGTGCTTACAATAAAATGAATTTTACCTTCTGTAATGTAATCTGGTGCTCAAACAAAGTGCTACAATGCCCTTGGACAGTGTTTGTGCTACATAGAACTGCAATATACATATAAGGAGTCCAAATGCCCCACTGTGCTTCGTTTTAACACAAAAATGGAAATGAGGCCTTTTTCATAATTTGCTGCAGACCGGGTTTTTCATATTTACTAAAATCACTGAAATCAATGCCAAGGTTTTTCAATAGTCTTGTGATTTTAGGGAACTTATGCCAAAGGCCAGTACTCCACTCTGAAATGTGTTCTAGCTCCTGTGCAGTTCATTTTTATGGGCAGATCAGTATCGTGGCTACAGTGTGATAAAGCCATATCGAAGGGCATGGTCATGGTTGGAACATTTACAAACAATTGCTATTAGAGAGGAACACAAAAGTTATAAAGAGTATGTTATTGTGGTAATTTACAGCATTTTGAAAGCATGTCTACTACTAAATTAAAAAAATCGCCCTCGCCTCATGTCCGTTGAGGCTAGGTGGTTCGCGAACGTTTGTCATTCTAAAAATTGAGTTGTGGTTCTAAAATGTTTGGGAAGCACCGTATAGTCACTTCTACTCCCTCACTCCCTCCTAGCCCAGACCCCTGACCCAAACCACAAAGAAACCCGAAGCTTCTGAGGCTGCTGCAGATGTTCTTGGGAAATTGTAAACAGCAAGTGAACATCAGCCGTGCAAACCGTCCTCACAGGAGCTGGAAACCCAGTTTTTGGAAGAGTTTCCATCTCACATTATCACAATATCTCCGACCATGTGTGATATTGGCTCTCCACTAGTGACTGTGAAGGGAGCTGATATTGTGTGACTTATGATGGGACCATGTGAATTGGTAGTTTTGGAGATTCATGGGAGAGGACGTGTGCCTGGCTTTTAATCCAGAGCTTGTTGATTGTAGGGAGCCCCTTACATGTCATACGAGGTAATTCTGTTTCTTCTTCCTATTGGCTTGGGATTTTGGCTTCTAAGACTCCCTGGGTGACCCAAGACTCATTTAGTTTCCTTGACTCTCAAGTGGTAGCTGTGTCAATCACATGCAGTGAGAAATACTTTAACAGGTTTTCTTTAATACATATGAATAACAGTTAAAAAGGAACAGTAGTGAAAAACAGAACTCTAGCACATAGTTTGAAATTATTGCTTTCTCACTTGCTGACCTATCCCTGTCCAATAGTAATGGGGCCAGGTGCGTTTAGTAGGGCCGGGTATACACAACCCGCTGACACAATAAATTACAGACACAATGGACAGGCATAAATAATACAGCAGTGCCAACAAAAATTTAAGAAAAGACATAGGATTAAGAAGGCCTTCGCCTCAACTATTGTACTGTACACCACAGGGAGCAGTACAGAAGATGAGCTTCATTATTGCATACACAGAAATGCAAGGGTTTGGTGTCAGTAACACACTGCCTCTCCACCTGAGCATCACACTAGCCACCCACCATAGATCCCCTTCACCGAATGTTTGGTGCACTAATCTCACCAGCTATAAGGATTACTGCCCCTATTAAATTATTGTGGCTATTGTTTTCTTGGGACTATTAGTGGACCTTAACCAAATGACAAACTGTTTGTGGGCCAGGTGACCAAGCTAGTACCACAATAGGTCACAAGTTTGAGATACAATAAACTTTGACTGAAGTCAGCTAAAGACCCTCACTGAGGGGTATTTAAATGGTAAATGCCAACTCTCTGGCTGGTACCGGCCCAGATCCAAAAGGACCCATCCGCCTTGTTTGTCGATGGAAAGTGGGAGCTTAGGTCATCTGTGTGGAACCCGCACATCACACTGCGGTGACATGCGTTCACCCCCATGCTACCTGCCAGCCATCTAGCTCTTACCTAGATTACTGTTCCTTTCCACAAACACACGGAGGCCAAGGAGGCATGATAATATCAGGTGAGCAGTCAGTGCTTAATTTGTAAAAAAAATAAGTGCCAGGGCTCTCGTCTGGAAGCCATTGCAGCTTGCACCACACATTGCCCCTGCTATGCTGCCAATGATAGTAACAACACAACTACTAACCATCACACTCCTACAAGTGTGACAATTCAAACTATTTCAGGCCCCCAAAGCTATATGAATGGCTTGGGCTGAGGGTAATAGTAATTTTTAATGTATATTGAATTAATAATTAATTGTTGTTGTGATCATCTCTAAATTAGCCAGACAGCGCAACATTGTGGCAGACTGTCACAAGTGCCGGTGTTGGTAATTAAGTGTGGGTGCTGAGCACAGAAACTTCGGCTCAAATTAGACACTGGGTGAACTAGTGGAAGAAGAGATGGATTCATTTCCCAAGGTACAATAAATCAAGCCCACCAACATATAGATGCCACAAATAAATGTACACTAGAGTTAAGAAAAATAATCCAAAAGACATGGCTTTGAAAAAGACCAAAATAATCAATCGACGTTTGCAAAACAGGATTGTGTTATCATTTTGCTTTGTAATATTGTAGGAAAGTGGCTCTGTATATACTGTACCCAAGTAAGGTTCAGGGTGTACAGAGTCCACAGTCCCCAGAGGGTTGACAGAGGCTAAAGTTAGATATAACCTTACTCTCCAAAGTGGTAGCTTGGTCGAGCAGTAAGGCAGTATCAGAGGACAGTGTAAAGCATTTGTTGTACACACTCAGTCAGCAAATGAAGCCACACACTCAAGAACTGAACTCTAGGCCAATGGTTTGTATATAAAAAATATATGCTTGTTTTATTTTAGAACCAACAATAGGATCAAAATATACTTTCTCAGTATGAGATGCTTTGGTTATTCACCTTACAGATAGGCAGTAGACTTTTTTGATAGTGGTTATCACAGTTGGTGCAAGAGGCAACACAGGGTCAAATTCAATGCAACATTGAGCTCAATGGAAAATTATACTTAATTACAATTGATTACTTTGCAGAGCACTTTTCTAACCACAGGACTGGATCCTGGATTCAGTCCTGGGACACTTCCTGTAAACAGGTAAGAAAAAGCGTTTTGGTTATTGTAGTGATTTTTGAAGAATATTACTATATTTCAAAAGCTGACACTTAGAAACTTTTCTGGGTAAAATTACCAATGTTATCCTATGAAAGGAAATACAGTGTGCAAGCAAAGTATGTTTACGTTATTTTTGTAATCCAGTGCTGGACTCCTAGGTTCAGCACTGGGGCATTTACTTAAAACAGGTAAGTAATTACGTTTTTGTAGTTTGTTCGATTTTTAAAGAATATTTGTAAAATACAGAAATCGACACTTAGAAGAAATTTCACAGAAAACCAGTCAATGGATCCCTATGAAAGAAAAGTGAGTTAACGGTAAGTAACGTTGCGATTACTTTTAGGGCCAGTGTTGGGCACTCGGTCCAGCACTGAGGCCCCTCCTAATACTAGGTGAGTATTTTCGTTTTCGTGACTCGGTTGATTTTTGGTGAATATTCTAAAGTTTCAGAACTCCACACTTAGAAGAAATTTCGCAGAAAACCAGTCAATGGAACCCTATGGAAGAAAAGTGAGTTATCGGATTTCGGGTAAGTACTTGACTGGCAGGGTTAAGGTTCTGGGTAAGACTCAGGGGTCCCCAGGATCAGGTAAGTACAGTTTTACACCCTCAGCGGCACAGGGGCGGCCGGGTGCAGAGTGAGAAGGCCCAATGTTATCCTATGGCAGGCGGGGGGCCCCGGGTTGGTGGCTGCTGGCAAGCAGGCCACGCGACTGTGGGAGCTGGGCTCCTGGTCACTTGCTCAGGGCAAGTAGGGAAGTAGGTTAGGATAGAGGTTGCACTTCCAGGGGCACTCGGGCGGCTGGGTGCAGGGTGCTTGAGCCGTCGGGCGCTCAATGTTAAACAATAGAGGTCGTGAAAGGTGAAGAAAGGCTGCAGGCTCGGGGACGGTGATTCTTCAGGGACGACCAACACTTCAGGAGGTAAGTTGGGGTCTTGGAGGATAGGTAGACACCCAGGAGTTGGACACAGGGGGCCGTGGGGCGCCGGGTGCAGGGGTGTCTTTGAGGTCGGGAAATCTTACCCCCTGCTGGTCGCGGTTGGAGGGGTCCCTTGTCCTGAGGCTGCAGGCGTCGTCTGGGTCGTCGAGGAGGGTCCTTGGCCACTGGATTCCAGGTCAGAATCGCCGGGGGCCGTCCGAGGTCTTTGGTCACTCAGGCACAGGCTGGACTCGGCGGGTGCAGAGTGTGCAGGTTTCGCGGCTCCGTGCCAGGGCCGGGTCTTTGGTAGGTTTTCTTTGAGCAGTACCACTGCTCGTGGGAGTCCCTGGGTCGAAGGCTGTAGCACAGAAGTCAGGTCCTCCGGGGTTTGTGAGGTTGCTGAGGCCGGGATTCCGCAGGAGCAGGTTCAGAGGTCGACAGGCCGGTAGGGCTGGGGCCAAGTCAGTTGTTGTCGCCTCCTTTTAGCAGCTGCACGGCTGGTCTTCTTGCTTCGTCTTCTCTTCTTGTTTTCGGATTTGGGAACTCCCGAAGGAAGGTTCAGGGAGCCCCTAAATACTAAATTTAGGGGTGGTTACAGGTAGGTAAGGGCAGGGACCAATGGGTCCCTTCCCTGGGGTGGGTACACCCCTATTCTGTTCCTCTCCAGTGGGAGGGGGCAGGAGCCTGTCCCTGGTTGGCCAGGTCCCCCATCCTCAAGATGGCGGGGACTCGAGTTTGTGCTTCACCTCGCCTCCCCACCTTAGGGGTGGAGTTGGCAGAGGTGGGCACAACCCATTTCCTGCTTCTGGTTTTCCCGCCGGTTCTCCCGCCAGGAGTGGGGGTAGAACCAGTGGGGACCAGTTTGCTGGAAGCAGCAAATGGTCTGGGAAACTCCAAAGGCGGCAGGCCTTTGAAGCTCCCCCTGCCCATCCTGGGGAGGAGGCTTTGGCACCTCGTCCCGGGATGTGCATTGTTTCAGGCCCCTGAGAGCAGAGGCTCTCGACCCAGGGGTCCAGAAACATGTCTGGTGGTGGCAGCCTGGGCAGCCACTCAGTCCGGACACTGGAGGTCGGGTTGGTTTCAGGGGCATCTCTAAGATGCCCTCTGAGTGCGTTTACATTAAATCCCACACTGGCATCAGTGGGGGTTTAATCGTGCTGAGAAGTTTGATACCAAACTTCTTAGTCTTCAGTGGGGCCATTATGGTGCGGTGGAGTTCGTAATGACAGACTCCCAGCACCATATACTCTTAATGGCAGCACTGCACTTACAATGCCCAAGAATGGACTTGGGCACTGTAGGGGCACAGGGCTCATGCCTCTATGCCCTCACCACTGGCATAGTGCACCCAGCTAGAGGGGTGGCTGACCTAGGCCAGGGCAGTGGCTTGTAGGCATGGCACACAGGGATGTGAGCCATGTCGACTCTTCACTTTTGTCCTGCACCAAGACACGCAGCCTGCAAAGGCAGTGTGTGTGTGTAAGGTGCAGGGTCCCTAAGGGTGGCACAACAAGTGCTGCAGCCCTTAGGGGCCTTCCCTGGTCACAGTGCCCTGGGTACCCATGGTACCATTTACCAGGGGTGACCTGTGGCCAGGGATGTCAATTGGGTGTAGGTATCAATGCAATTTTAGGGAAGGAACACAGGCCCTGGGTACCTGGTTGGCAGGAGCCCAGGGCACACTCAAAGTACATCAGCCATTCAGCAAAAAGTGGGGGCATACCATGTAAGAAAGATGGCACTTTCTCACAAATATGTTATTATGTTGCTTTCTTTTGAGATGTTGCTTTACTTCAGAAATGTTAACAAATGCTACTACATCTCTAGCCCTAAGCACCACATTCCTTTTAGGTTCCAGTGACAAACCATTAATGTCTGCCTATGGTGTGGAATAAATAAGTTCCAGACGCCAAGCACGAGCGCCAGTACCCGGCACCACCTGCACAAATTAAGCACTAGCTTCATAGCTGCATTGTGGCTGGCTGGGTGTGTAGGTACAACGTGCTCAGGGTAGTGTCCTCACTCTCCCCAACTGTCGATTACTCAATCTAGCAGCTTAGCGAATGTCCGCTGACGGCAGCAGTCACTGTGTCACAAGGTGGGACTGGGGAGACAAACAAAAGTCCTCGGGTACGGCGAGGGGACGGGGAAATGTGCTGACGCTCCCGACGCCCTCACTCGGCACGCTGACCCCGGGTTCCGCCGATAGTCTTCGTGGGGACGCTTCCAAACTAAGGCGGTTGCTGGGCGAGGGAGGGAGCGCTTCCCTTTTCCATTCCCTGTCAGGAAATGAGAGCTGATGTGCGGAATCCGGGCGGGAAGGAAGAGGGTGGGAACAGTGACGCCGCGACAGGTTGAGACCGGCCGTGATAAGAGCGGTCCCAGTGACCTGCTGGGAACTCTGCAACGCATCGCAGCCTGCTCACCCGGAGGCGGCCCGGGCTCGCGCTGGAGCACAGCCTTACCACGCAAAGAGGCGCTGCCAATCACAGCCGGCCATTGGACCTCAACCTGCCTTACCAACCGCGACCCCGCAGAGCGGAGGAGGACAGGCCTCGTGACCTGTAGCCAGGCACCGGAGCACCGCCGACCCAACCGAGGACGCCACCAGAGGTAGCGCTTACTTGTATTTATTTATGTAGCGCTTACTACCCCTGAAGAGGCGTTGAAAGCATGGGAGAGGTGGGAAATATTCTGTGTGCGTGCTTGGGTGTATTGTTATAGGAAAGAAGTAATAGGTGACAGAGGGAACAGAGAAAAAGGACAATGGAGGAGCGGGGGCGAGCGAGCGCGGCAGCCTGCTCAGCTGACCACACGCTCGTGCGTCATGGCCTTTTCCCGGCATGTGTTTCCAATTATCGCGCCCGCGTCTGGGCACGATAATGGGAAACAGATGTCGGCTCGCGCGAGTAACCGCCCGAAAGGCCATGACGCACGAGCGTCTGGTCAGCTTTGAAAACCCCTACATAATGCTTCGCCAGAAGCAGCGCTTGCGCGCTACTCTAGGCTCAACATAAAAATGAAGGTTGAGAAGGTGAGCGTCTATAAGCAGTGATAGCAGCTAAGTGCACCTTAATGGAGGGAAACTTCAGGCCTGCTTTAGCTAGATAAAGCAGGTACGGTAAAATGACTTCCTCCTGCCCCTTAGTTGGGTTACAATTGTTTTGAACGCACCACATAAAAACGTTTCCACTTGCACGCATAGGAATGCCTCGTTGCTGGCCTCCTTGCCTCTTAAGATGGACATGAAGTCTTGTGGCAGCCCTAAATGTCCATACTGGAGGACCTCAGGAGCCATGCTGCCAACTTCAGTGAGGGAAGGTTGGGGTGATGAATCCTCCCGTTCATCTTGGACAGCAGGTCCGGTCTGCACGGCAGTCTCCTGTGTGGGCATTCTGACAGGTGCAGAAGGTCCGGGTACCACCATTGTCTCGGCCAGTCCGGGGCAATCAGGATCATCCTCGTGTGCGAGTGAGAGAGTTTGGTCACCACCTTCGGGATGAGCGGAAGGGTGGAAAGGCGTACACAAATGCCCCTGACCAGTCTATCAAAAGGGCATTCCCCTTCGACCCTGGCCGATGGAACCTCGAGGCGAAGTCTTGGCATTTTGTATTTTCGTCGTCCGCGAAGAGATCGATGCTGGGCCGACCCCAAGCGTGTAAGATGTCCTCGACGACTTCGTCGTTGAGTACCCAGTCTGGTCTGTCTTTGCGTTCTGTTCTCCTGGCAGGTGTACCGCTGTGATCGATAGGTTCCGTGCCAGGAGCCAGAGAGCTTGAGCTTCCAGAGACAAAGTGCGAGAGCGAGTTCCCCCCTGCTTGTTCAGGTAGTACATGGTGGTGGTATTCTCCGTCTGTACTAAGATTGAACCTGCCTGAATCGAAGGAAGGAAAGCCCTGAGGGCCAGATGAACTGCTCTTAGCTCCAACATGTTTATGTGATAGGAGCGCTCTTTCACTGACCATTGTACTTGCGTCTGAAGAGAACCCATGTGGGCTCCCCAGCCCAGGAGGGAGGCGTCCGTGATTAGTGTCTGAGAGGGAGGAGCCTGATGAAAAGGTATCCCTACTTGCATATTCTCCCGTTTCATCCACCATGGTATGGATGCTTTTGCTGCGTTTGAGAGACTTATTCTGTCTTCCCAACGATCCGTTTTGCTGATCCCACTTATCCTCCAGATCCTGCTGTAGAGGACGCATTCGTAGTCTGGCATTGGGAACCAGGAAAATGCAGGATGCCATTGACCCTAACAGGGAGGCAATCTGACGGCATTCTGTTGTCCAGAATGAGCCTGCATTTCTGTGTGATGGATAATGGTCTCTCCTCCGAAGGAAACACTTTTCCTACCTCGGAGTCTACCAGAGCTCCTAGATAATGGATTCTCTGTGTGGGTTGTGGAGTTGACTTGTCGAAGTTCACATGAAGACCTAGCCGGTGACAAAGCTCCAGGCATTGTAGGAAATGATTCCTCACGCTGGGGGGGGAGGGACCTTTCAGAAGCCAGTCGTCCAGGTACGGGTACACGAAGATGCCTCTGCGGCGTAGTGCTGCTGCCACCACTGCCATGCACTTCGTGAACACTCGGGGAGCCGACTTCAACCCGAAGGGTAGCACTTTGAACTGGTAGTGTGAAGATCCCACTAGGAATCTGAGATACTGTCTGTGATGCTGATTGACTGGAACGTGAAAGTAGGCATCTTGCAGATCCAGCGAACACATCCAATCTCCCTGCCGGAGATGTGGATATATTTGATGGAGAGCCAGCATGCGAAACTTCTCCTTTTTTATTGACTTGTTGAGTGTTCGCAGATCCAGAATGGGTCTGTACTCTGCTTTTCGACCCTTCTTTACCAAGAAGTATCTTGAGTAGACCCCTCGTCCTCGCTGAGATATTGGCACTCTCGATGGCTGACTTTCGCAGAAGGGTGGTAACTTCGCTCTGCAATATCTTTATCTGATGGACCGATGATTTTACCGGAGGGATTGAGGGTGGTTGGTGTCGAAAACGTAGAGAGTACCCATTCTGTAGCGTAGCTAACACCCACTGGTCCTTCATGATAGCTCGCCACTCTTCGAGATGGTGTGCAATACTTCCCCCCCCCCACCCCACCCCCGCACTGGAGTGGTGAACGGCGACGGGGGAAGTGGACACTCATTGCTTGGTCTGCGTCTTAGCGGAGGTGTTAGACTGACGCTGGTTCCTTCTTCCTCTGGAGGAACGCCGACCTTGGTATTGTGACCTTTGCTGTCCCTGCTGATCCTAGTTTTTCTGCCAATGAGGGGTTTGAACCCTCTGTTGGGAGGATCGCCGGTTGTAAGGCCTGAATCGTTTGCGGAACTCTTTCTTTTTCTCTAGACCCATGGCTTTAAGTGTGTCTAGTTCCGTCTTCATCCGGGACATTTCTTCATCCGTGTGTGCCCCGAACAAAGATGATCCAGAGAAAGGAAGATTTAAGGATTCTAGACTGTGCCTCTGGTTTGAGTGCCGTGAGTCGGAGCCAGGAGGTTCTTCTAGCACATATTCCATGCGCATAGGCATGAGCCGAAAGAGTAGCCCCATCAGCTGCAGCGCTAATAACTTGGTTAGCCACCAAGCTGCCTTCATGTAAGATCTCGTCAAAATCCTTGCGATCTTCTTGTGGTAACTTTTCCGTGAATCTTTGCAGGGAGTCCCACAGAGACCTGTCATACCGGCCCAAGAGAGCCGAATCACTCGACACCATCATAGAAGCTGATGTGCCACATACCTTCCGTCCCCACGAATCCTGTGTCTTGCTCTCCTTATCTGGAGGAACAGTAGAGGAGGAAGCAATAGCATGGGTCTTTTTTGCTGCAGCGATTATCACAGAATCCGGTGGAGGATCAGATTTAAGGAAAAGTGGGTCTTCTGCCGGTGCACGGTATTTCTTCAAAATCCTAGCCGGTGCGGTTTTGAGTGTCGCCGGCGTAAGGAAGATGTCCATAACTGGCTCCATTAAACCCGGTACCAGTGGTAGCAGGCGTCTAGATGCTTCCCTTCGGTGCAAGGTCTCAAAGATAACAGATGACGAACTCTGTCGAGTTGGCATCGGGATGTTAAGTTTCGCCGCACCCCTGTCCAGCACGTCCTGAAAGGTGCTAATATCATCCACCGGAGAGACCCTCGACGGTGGGCTGTCAGAGTAGGTGAATAGTCTCTGTGTGACGTGTATGTGGAAGAGGAGGAAGGTGTTGGAGATCTGTGCCTTCTCCTCCTGCTTCGGGATCGAGATTTTCTTCTGAGCGAGTGCGCAGGAGTACGACTGCAATCCCTGGCTCTTGATGAAGTACGTTCTCTATCCACCTCGTGTACCAGACGAGCCAACGGGGACCTGTGAAGGGGGCTAGAGTACTGCTGTGCCCTTGCGGTTGTAGTGGCCCAGTGATGCAAGGGTCTGCACCATCTTGGCGAAAGGTGGATGGAAGGCGATCTCTGCCCTTCTCGCCCCTCAGGATCATGTGGAGGAGGCGGAGAGTTCTCTCTTTCTTGTGCAGGCCTGGTCGGCGAATCTTGATGTCCCCTGGACACTGGACTGCTGGACGTCGAGATCACGACATCCGGAGATCTTGACGTTGAACCCCTGTGAGAGCTAGGAGAACCTGTTTGACATCGGTGACGTGGACAGGCTTACTGGACGTGAGGCCTGTTTGGACTGGGGCCTCGACGTTGATCTGGAACGTCTGACCAGATTGGCTTCTCGACGTCGAGCGTCGTCTCGGCGACGGTGAAGCCTGCCTCGACGTCCGTTTTCTCTTCTTGGACGGGGGACTCAATCTTGCAGTCGACCGGCCTCTCGATGTCGAAAGTCTACTCGACGCGGTACCGTGTTTCGACGCCATCCACCTCTGGTCTGGAGACCGGTTTCTCGACGTCGACCGATGAACTGGTGTCGACGACGGAGACTTCCGCCTCGGCGTTGAGACGGTGACTTGTGTCTCGACGTCGAAGATCTCTGCATAGACCTCGACGGTGACTTCTGCCTCGACGTCGAAGATCTTTGGATTGACCTTGACGGAGACCTTTGCCTCGACGTCGATCGCAGTTGATGTGGCGACGACGGAGTGATGTGCCTCGACGTCGAACGCTTGGCCAGCGTCGACGGAGACTTGCTCCTCGACGTTGATCGTCGCCTGGTTGACGACAACGGAGGGCCCTTTACCTTAGTCGACGTTGAGAGCAACGTCGATTTCTTGGAAGAATGGTGCGTCGGCACCACGGCAGTCTTCGTCGATGATTTCTTCTTCGCCGGCAGCTTCGACGCCGATCCCGACGCCGATGGAGAACAGGTCGGGACCTTGCCTCTCGACGTCGACCAAGTCCTCTTCTTCTGCCTCACTGGAGACCTACCTCTTTCAGAGAGGCCATAAAGTCGAATCCTCTCCCCGTCTTTGATGGTCCTTCTCGACAACTTCTTGCAATGATGACAAGTGGCAGAAGAGTGAGAATCAGGGAGGCAGAGGATACACACAGGGTGTGTCTGATCCAGCCGCCTTCTTGCCACAGGCAGGGCAAGGATCAAACAAGGAAGGCATTTCTGACAAAAATAAACCTTTTCTGAAACTCAAAATAGGCTCCACTCTCTCTAAGGCTAAAAAACGTCGAGTGAAAGTCAAAATCTTCTAAAATATCAAATATTTTTTTGACAAAGTCAAAAAAAAAAAAAAGGAAGAGCTGTGAATCCAGGGTCCTGTACTGAAGGAGCCGGAAAGAACAACTGACCTAACTGTCACCCCTGAGGCATGATGGGAAGCTAGGGGTCATGGCTGCCTTAAAGGCACGGTGCCAGTTTGTGTGAAAATGCTTTCATTTTCTATGCTATTGGTTTACAATGCAGCCTGTAGGCTAACAATGTCTACTGTTTTGCAGTTTTTTCTTCATGAGTTTCACTCATTAAAAAAAACAGAGTTCAAGTAGTACTTGCTCTCCTGTGTTTTTATGCATATATTATGTGTTTACTAAAACAGTGTTTTATTGGTTATTACATTGTTTAGCCTCCTAGATGGGGGCTGCATTGATATGAGAAAAAATGATATATATATATATATATATATATATATATATATATATATATATAGCTCAAATAAACTCCTTCTCGCTTGGCTAGTCTCCTAAGGCAACAGGAAAGAGCGCGGACCACCGTGGTTCGTCAACTGCAGTTTAATCAAACTCCCAAAGAAGTGCAGCAGCTGTGTGTGTGTGTATATATATATATATATATATATATATATATATATATATATATATATACATACATATATACATATATACATACCAAACAACGACTCTCCTTCCAGAGGTCACAGGCCCGTAGAGGGGTGGCGCGATGCCGGCGGAGAAAACCGGTAACTCAATATTCATCAACAGCGGGTTGCCAATCACGCTCTCGGGTTAACGCACAAAACCAAGCAGAACTCCAGAGTTAGAAATGGGGTTTATTATTGTCATAAACCCTCCGTGACGCGTTCGACTCCGTAGAGTCTTGATCACACAGTGAGGCAACCAAAAGGCAGTTGTTTTCATACACTTCCTGTAGCTACTAGACACAGAAACGGACATTTTTCACACGTGATATTGTACATCAAATTACATGGTCGCCATTTGTAAATGGTAAAGCAAATTACGGCTTGTTGCAAAATTTCTTGAACAGAACACAAAGTGTGTAGGACCATGTTTCACCTCAAGCACACTAGCTTATGTATGTGTATCCACTGTGTGTGTTGTCAGTCCCATTAGTTTATACTGAGGCATGCTGGTCTATGTAGTTCAGTCGGTAATACAGGTTATCTAGTGGCTTGTGCAGTCCTGGCTGAATTTAAATCTAAGTTGAAGTAACGTAATGAGCGCATTGTGCGCTGTTGATGCCGCTCGTAATAGT
The DNA here is from genome assembly GCA_963921515.1 of Calotriton arnoldi. Classification (NCBI taxonomy): domain Eukaryota; kingdom Metazoa; phylum Chordata; class Amphibia; order Caudata; family Salamandridae; genus Calotriton; species Calotriton arnoldi. The sequence goes on along the minus strand of CAWUFW010003894.1, from coordinate 252,932 downwards.
CATCCCCAATGTGATGGGAACAGTGCGAACAAAACTGGATAGTTTTGGTAATAATACCTCCAGAAATCACTGCTTATGATAATCCCCTGATTAGTGGGGTTAGACTACAATGCTACTAGGCTCTTAAAGTGCGGTTCGACTGAACTGCACAGCCCGCTGCGATACAAGCGTCTCTGTGTTATGCTGTTTGTAACTAATTCAGAAGACGCTATCATATCTGTGTATCTATTAAAGAAACGAGAAGTGTGATCTAGCAACTGCGGCTGCTTGCCTGTGGTGTTATATTATTGTGCCCCTCTACCATCGCTATGTATCTATAACCTAAACTGTGGTGACATACCAAGCGCAGTGAAATACAACTGAATAATATTAACAAAGCACAAAATTAACAATACAAAGAAAATTCTTATCTGTGGACATGGTTGCTGCAGAATGATGTCTCGAAGAAAGGTTAGGGATCCCTCTGTCACAGGCACGAGACATGGTCCCTTCCTTTCCTCCTGTAAAGATTAAGCGAAAGAAAAGAGTCATACACAGTCATAATAATCCTGAAAATCACAATTCACTGTAAGGCATACTTCTTGTGCAGATATGAAAGTAATCAATTCCTAACTTTTCTATGTTATTACTTGTCCTGGGCACTATCACTATCTAGTACTCTTGTAAGTGTATGGCCAATTCTTCATCCAGGTTATGTCCCTTAGGGTAACGTGTGGCCATCCCTATGATGTGCCTAGATTCTCGTTGTCTGAGCTTGAGAGTGCGATTGCCCCCTCTCTTGTTACCTAGTACCTGTTCTATTGCATAGCAAGATAATTTGGCACTGTCTGAGAAGTGATGTGACTCAAAATGTCGAGCAATTGGGTACTGTTTATCTTTGTTAGTGATGGCCCTCATATGCTCTAGAATCCTTTTTGCCATATGTGTGGTGCTGCCTACATATCTCAACCCACAGGGACATTCCAGTACGTAGACCACGAAAGTGGTACTACATGTCAAGAATTGCTTTATACTCCTCATGCTGTTAGTACTTGTGTTCCAGAACTCCTTTTTAAGCGACTATTACTGCACGCTTTACAATGACCGCATGGAAAAAGCCCTGCAGGTTGATGCCCCTTGTCGTTGTAGTATCTTCAAGATCACTGTGTACTAGGAGATCCCTGAGATTACGGTTTCTCCTGTACGTAATCATAGGTCTAGTAGGTATGGTACTGCCTATCACCGGGTCACCTTTAAGGATGTCCCATTTTTGTACGATGGTTTTGCGTATGTGATTGGCATCCCCATTGAATGTGAGGATAATACGTGTATCTGTGTTCTCAGTATTGTCTTCAGTAGTCTTGGAGGTGTCTCAGAGTATGATATCCCTATCTACACTCTCCATTCTTGCTGTTGCCCTCTTGATGACCCAGGATGGGTAGCTCCTTTCTGAAATCTTTTCATCATAATGGTTTGTTCTTTCTGATAACTTGCTTCAGAGCCACAGTTCCTTTTAGCTCTGAGCAATTCTCCATAGGGATGCTCCATTTGAGGGGATCTGGATGGCTGCTCATGGCATGTAATAAGGTATTCCCTGCCGTGCACTTCCTAAAAGACTGGTTTGTATCTCGTTGGATTTCACCTGCACTTCTGATATCTAGGTACTCTACCTCTTTCCTACTGATGGTACTAGTGAGCTTGAGGTTCCTGTTGTTGTGATTCAGTTTATCAACAAACCTCCTCGCCTCCTGTTCATTGCCCTGCCAGATTACTGAACAAGTAGTCTATGTATCTAAGCCATATGACGACTTTATTGAGCTCGACATCAAGATTACTGTCTAGTCTGATGTCCTCCTCCCATGCTCCCATAAACAGATTCGCAAAACTGGGCGCGAAACAGGTCCCCATCGCGGTTCCGTGGATCTGTTTATAGATCTTATCATTAAACATGAAAAATTATTAGTCAAGCAAAATCTCATCATATCCACTAGCATTTGAGTATATCATGGCAGGCTGATTACCTATTGATGACCATGGATGTCAATTCTTTGTACACGGTGATTGACCATGAGCAGGGTATTGAAGCCTGCGCCAGATTCCTCAAACGCAGACATATCAGATATTGGGGACATACTCAAATGCTAGTGGATATGATGAGATTTTGCTTGACTAATAATTTTTTCATGTTTAATGATAAGATCTATAAACAGATCCACGGAACCGCGATGGGGACCTGTTTCGCGCCCAGTTTTGCGAATCTGTTTATGGGAGCATGGGAGGAGGACATCAGACTAGACAGTAATCTTGATGTCGAGCTCAATAAAGTCGTCATATGGCTTAGATACATAGACGACTTGTTCGTAATCTGGCAGGGCAATGAACAGGAGGCGAGGAGGTTTGTTGATAAACTGAATCACAACAACAGGAACCTCAAGCTCACTAGTACCATCAGTAGGAAAGAGGTAGAGTACTTAGATATCAAAGTGCAGGTGAAATCCAACGAGATACAAACCAGTCTTTTTAGGAAGTGCACGGCAGGGAATACCTTATTACATGCCATGAGCAGCCATCCAGATCCCTCAAATGGAGCATCCCCTATGGGGAATTGCTCAGAGCTAAAAGGAACTGTAGCTCTGAAGCAAGTTATCAGAAAGAACAAACCATTATGATGAAAAGATTTCAAGAAAGGGCTACCCATCCTGGGTCATCAAGAGGGCAACAGCAAGAATGGAGAGTGTAGATAGGGATATCATACTCGGAGACACCTCCAAGACTACTGAAGACAATACTGAGAACACAGATACACGTATTATCCTCACATTCAATGGGGATGCCAATCACATACGCAAAACCATCGTACAAAAATGGGACATCCTTAAAGGTGACCCGGTGATAGGCAGTACCATACCTACTAGACCTATGATTACGTACAGGAGAAACCGTCATCTCAGGGATCTCCTAGTACACAGTGATCTTGAAGATACTACAACGACAAGGGGCATCAACCTGCAGGGCTTTTTCCATGCGGTCATTGTAAAGCGTGCAGTAATAGTCGCTTTAAAAGGAGTTCTGGAACACAAGTACTAACAGCATGAGGAGTATAAAGCAATTCTTGACATGTAGTACCACTTTCGTGGTCTACGTACTGGAATGTCCCTGTGGGTTGAGATATGTAGGCAGCACCACACATATGGCAAAAAAAAGGATTCTAGAGCATATGAGGGCCATCACTAACAAAGATAAACAGTACCCAATTGCTCGACATTTTGAGTCACATCACTTCTCAGACAGTGCCAAATTATCTTACTATGCAATAGAACAGGTACTAGGTAACAAGAGAGGGGGGCAATCGCACTCTCAAGCTCAGACAACGAGAATCTAGGCACATCATAGGGATGGCGACACGTTACCCTAAGGGACATAACCTGGATGAAGAATTGGCCATACACTTACAAGAGTACTAGATAGTAATAGTGCCCAGGACAAGTAATAACATAGAAAAGTTAGGAATTGATTACTTTCATATCTGCACAAGAAGTATGCCTTACAGTGAATTGTGATTTTCAGGATTATTATGACTGTGTATGACTCTTTTCTTTCGCTTTTAATCTTTTACAGGAGGAAAGGAAGGGACCATGTCTCGTGCCTGTGACAGAGGGATCCCTAACCTTTCTTCGAGACATCATTCTGCAGCAACCATGTCCACAGATAAGAATTTTCTTTGTATTGTTAATTTTGTGCTTTGTTAATATTATTCAATTGTATTTCACTGCACTTGGTATGTCACCACAGTTTAGGTTATAGATACATAGCGATGGTAGAGGGGCACAATAATATAACACCACAGGCAAGCAGCCGCAGTTGCTAGATCACACTTCTCGTTTCTTTTAATAGATACACAGATATGATAGCGTCTTCTGAATTAGTTACAAACAGCATAACACAGAGACGCTTGTATCGCACGGGCTGTGCAGTTCAGTCGAACCGCACTTTAAGAGCCTAGTAGCATTGTAGTCTAACCCCACTAATCAGGGATTATCATAAGCAGTGATTTCTGGAGGTATTATTACCAAAACTATCCAGTTTTGTTCGCACTGTTCCCATCACATTGGGGATGACTATTACGAGCGGCATCAACACGCACAATGCGCTCATTACGTTACTTCAACTTAGATTTAAATTCAGCCAGGACTGCACAAGCCACTAGATAACCTGTATTACCGACTGAACTACATAGACCAGCATGCCTCAGTATAAACTAATGGGACTGACAACACACACAGTGGATACACATACATAAGCTAGTGTGCTTGAGGTGAAACATGGTCCTACACACTGTGTTCTGTTCAAGAAATTTTGCAACAAGCCGTAATTTGCTTTACCATTTACAAATGGCGACCATGTAATTTGATGTACAATATCACGTGTGAAAAATGTCCGTTTTCTGTGTCTAGTAGCTACAGGAAGTGTATGAAAACAACTGCCTTTTGGTTGCCTCACTGTGTGATCAAGACTCTACGGAGTCGAAACGCGTCACGGAGGGTTTATGACAATAATAAACCCCCATTTCTAACTCTGGAGTTCTGCTTGGTTTTGTGCGTTAACCCGAGAGCGTGATTGGCAACCCCGCTGTTGATGAATATATATATATATATATATATATATATATATATATATATATATATATTATATATGTTTTTTCATATATAATTTTTATTATTTCCGCGGTCCCCGCACATGGGCAGGAATTTTCAGTGCTTATGACTATTGATGAGGATCCCCTGGAAGAGAACCATACAGGAGAGAAAACTACCTGTCAAATGACACTAAAGATTAGGGGACCAATACGGACAAAACTGAAGACTCAGAACCCTTGCCCTCCATAACACCTCAAACAGAAGATGTTTTGTGAAGTAACTAGCAATAGAAGGTCTACCCACAGACACATTGGAGACAAAATCAACTGCAGAAAGATCGGAAGGAGGAGCAAGCATTTACATCTGCAATGATATCACTGATGTAAGCATGAAAACAGTAAAGTGCCCAAGGCAGGGGGGGGAGGGGCCAGGAAGCATGCATATAGCAAATACTGGAACTGGAATGTGCTATTCACCAAGTACCTGTATTGTTAAACTAATGGGGACCTCACAATACAGTGGGTACAATATGACCCAACATCCGTATAGCTGTAGACAAATGTGCAATTGTAGAAAGCTGGCTCTGTATATACTATACCAAAATGAGGTATAGGGTGCACAGAGTCCACTGGAACCCCAAAGGTAGGCAGAGGTAAAAGTAGATAGCACCTTACTCTCTATTTGTGGTAGTGTGGACGAGCAGTAAGGCTTTATCAGAGGGTAGTGTTAAGCATATGATGTACACACTCAGGCAAGAAATGTCACACTCAGACTGAACTCGGACCAATTTGTTTGTATCAAAAATATTATTTAGTTATTTAATTTCTAGAACCAAGACAAGCCTGGTGCAGGTAAGTGAAATAATACTTTGCAAAATCTTATGCAGTGTTTTACAGTTGAATGCAGGCTCAAATGCAGTTGGTTGAATTACAGCTAAGTCACAGTCGAAATTACTTTTGAGTTACTTTACAGATTTCTGTGCACATTACTTATTGGATTACTTTGTTACGTTTGCTAATCAGCGTGATATGCCTAGATATCACGCTGAAACATTTCCTAGTCAAAAAAGTAAGTAATTCAGTTTTTACACATATGCAGTTTTTCAATGTTTCATACAAACCAACTCCACACACAAGCATTTTCAAGGAAAAGCAGTAAATGGAATCCTAGGGGAGGAAATGAAGTTATCGGTTTGCTGGTAAATACTTATTTGTGAGAGTTGGTATTCTGGGGTTAGAACCAGGGTTCCCCCAGGGTTGAGGATGAACCCTCAGAGGCACTGAGGTGGCCGGGTGCAGAGGGCTGAGGCCCAATGTTATCCAATGGGGAATAGGGGGCCTCCAGTTGGTGGCTGCTCACGAGCAGGCCAAAAGGTTGTGGGAGCGAAGCTCCTGGTGTTAAGCTCAGGGCAAAGGGGGATCCAGTTTAGCACACTCAGTGCACCCACAGCGGCGCAGGGTGCTGGTTTGGCGTCGGGTGCCCTGTTTTAAATGGGGATTCTCCGGTTGCAACAAACACTGCAGGCTCGGGGATGAAGATCTTCTGGAGGTGACCACCGGTTGGAGAGGTAAGTTGGGGTGCCTGGGGATGCTGGGACACTGTCGGTTGGGCCACCCAAGGCTGTGGGACGTCAGGTGCAGGGGTGTCTTTAGGCATCGGGTATTCTTAGCTCTGGTCGCGGTCAGGGGGATCCTCCGGAAAGTGGCTGCAGGCGTCGATTGGAGTATCTCTTCAGTTTTGAATTTCTGTAAGCCATCTCAGGCCATGATGTGAGAAATTTGGTTGCTGCGGTTATTAAATTTAAGAGTGGCAGTGAGTATTTTACCGGCTTTGTTACGAAACAAGAGTTGCTTCGATTTTTGGTTCACCGCGACTGAGGCTGAAACCTTTAATGTATTTGTGAAGACTATGGTCAGCCCCGGTCTCCTGCTTCTCCGAGGAGCCTTGGAAGTAGTAATGGGCCAGTTGGGGTCCAGTAAGATTGCCTGGTTTAGGGTTGTCAGGGATTGGTTGAGACAGATGTTGCACTGGTCTCGAAACAGGCATTGAAAAGATCTTATTGGCAATATGTAGACCAAAATACTGCGAGAGTTCCTCTAGGGTGAGATCCCTCACTGCCTCTTTTCTGGAGTTCAAATTTGACTACGGCTTTCATTACCTGGGATCTGGTGGTCCCTGACCTACCTCAAGTCTCCAACCGACGCCTGCAGCCCTTTTCTGGAGGATCGCCCCCAACTGCGTCCGGAACCGGTAAGAGAAACCAGACGCCAAAAGACACCCATGCACCCGACGTCCCACAGCCTTGGGTGGCCAACCCCACGGTGTCCTGGCATCCCAAGACATCCAAACTTACCTCTCCAACCGGTGGTCGCCTCCAGAAGATCTTCGTCCCCGAGCCTGCAGTGTTTGTTGCAACCGGAGAATCCCCATTGAAACCAACAGGGCACCAGACGCCAAAACAGCATACTGCACCCGGCCGCCCCTGTGCCGCTGTGAGTGCACCTTGTGTTGTAAATCGGATCCCCCTTTGCCTTGAGCTTTGCTCCCACAACCTTGTGGCCTGCTTGCGAGCAACCATCAACCGGAGGCCCCCTTTCCCCCATTGGATCAGATTGGTCCTCAGCACTCTGCACCCTAGTGCCGCTGATGGTGCTTTGAGAGTGCATCTTTGACCCTGGGGGAACCCTGGTTCTAACCCCAGAAAACCAACTCCCAAACTTAAGTACTTACCGTTAAGTCGATAACATTGGTTTCTCCCATAGGACTGCATTGACTGCTTCCTTGTGAAAATTGTTTCAAGTGTAGAGTTGGTTTGTATGAAACCTTAAAAAATTGCATATGTACAAAAACTGATTTACTTACCTTCTGTCTAGGAAATGTCCCAGTGTGATATCTAGGCATATCACACTGAGTAGAAAAAAGTAACTTAAAAAGTAATCTGAAAAGTAACTTGAAAAGTCAAACAGTTTTATAAACAAATGACTTCTCTGTAACCAATCCAACTGCATTCAAACTGTATTTCACTGCATAATTCTTGCACAGTATTATACTCACCTGTACCAGGCCTTGTCTAGGAAATGTCCCAGTGGTATATCTAGGCATATCACACTGAGCAGCAAAAGTAAACAGTAATCCATGAAGTAACGTACACTGTAATCTACAAAGTAACTGAAAAGTAATTTTGACTGTTGACTTACCTGTAAATCAACCAACTGCATTGAACTTGCATTTAACTGTAATTTACTGCATAAGTACTGCAAAGTATTATACTTACTTGTACGAGGCCTGGCTTGGTTCTAGAAAATAAAATATAACTAAATAATATTTTTATACAAACAAATTGGTCTGAGTTTAGTCTGTGTGTGACATCATTTCTTGCCTGAGTGTGTACAATAAATGCTTAACACTACCCTCTGATAAAGCCTTACTGCTCGCCCATACTACCACAAATAGAGAGCATGGTATCTACTTTTACCTCTGCCTACCTTTAGGGTTCCACTGGACTCTGCACACTATACCTTACTTTGGCATAGTATATACAGAGCCAGCTTCCTACAGCAAGTAGCCATTGTATCTTGCCTTGAAGTCACGGATCTCAACATCAAGCGGGAAAAGCACCATTTTCCTTTTATAGCTCCCTCAAGAGTCAGACATGGAAGGTGAAGCTCTGGTACACAGACCACCTGCTCTTTGCTCACCTGACTGTCAAGACTGCCCTGAGGGCATCTTCATTCCTCCTTCAAGATGGGCCTTGCAAACTTCCCACAGCTCTGGAATTTGTCAAGTAATGGTCCCTTGAAGGCAAAACATTCTCAGATCATACGGATCTGCTTGTGCCTTTTTCTGCCACATGAAGGGCATTTAACAAAAAGATGGCATTTTTTCTGTAGTAGCTAAATCTTGTCCGTCCGAAAATTTATAAAAATACTTCAAGTCCTAAGGGAATTCAAGTGAAATGTTTTTAAAGAAGGTTTGGAAAGATTTCCAAGTGAGGCGGATGAACTTTACTTGTGGCGTGTATTGTGAAAATTCAACTGGCGCCAAATTTATTAGCAATAAAAAAAATCCAATTCCTATGCAAACGAGGTCCAAACTCACTACCCAGTAAATATATTGAAAAAAGCTATGATTTTGTTTTTGTTAAAGATTTGGCAGGTGAGACAGCTAAACCAGTCTCTAGACCAAACCAAAAAAGTTGCGTTTTAACGGTTCATGGAAAAGAACACAGTTTGCTATACTTGTTATTGTGTGTTGAATAAAGAGAAGAAAGATTATATACGGAGATCCATGTGGGTGTTTGCCTTTAAAAGTTGACCCTTTTTACATGGTATATTGAACTATGACTGGGTCTGCCAGGTTAGGTGGCCTTGGTTCCCACTCTGTATGGTGGATTCTGAAAGGAGCCACTAGTAACAGAGCCTTGGCTGGGTCATTGATTTTCTGGAGCAGGAGCCGAAGAGGTGTTCTCCATCGAACTGCAGGTTGATGAGATACTGTTGAATTTCCAGCTTGAAGCCTGACATACAGAGCCAGAAGCCTGGGGGGAATACAATTTATTCCCCTTGCTGCGGCGTCAGCTGCGTCAATGGCACAATGTATGTTGGAGATGATCTTGTCCTCCAATACGATCTCTTATTTCCTTGACTTCTCAGGGAGGTGTTGCAGTAGGCCCTCTAGGTCCATCCACTGAGCCCAGTCGTAGTATGAAAGGAGGCACACAGTTAGCGATGCACCAGTGGGTAGCAGCCCCTACTGCTCTACTTTTGCCAGCTGCATCAATGCACTTGCTCTCCTCAACAGGTGGTGCATGTCACCTGTAGCTTAAGTACTAGCCTGTTTGCGGGCAGTATGTCCCCTGATGTATGCGGGGTCAGATGAAGAACGTTTGAACTTCTTTTGAACTCTGGGCTTAACCACACAGATTTTACAAGCTCATTAAAGGTGCCCTTTAACACAGGGAGGGACTGGACATTCCGTCCTGAGCAGTGTCACCACCAGAAAGTCATTGTCCTTTGGTGTGGTGTGCTTATCTTCCTTATGGTAAGAAGCTGCCCGTTGTATAACTCCGTGGTATGCTGCGGTATTATCTCAGGGGGGAGACATTACTGGAATATGCTCCAGGTCCGGATCCACAGGGGAGTGTATGTCAGTCTTCTCATGGGTCCTATGTAGGTTGTGGGTATAAGGGGGCGTCAGTCCTCTGCTGGCGAATAAGGACTGGGGCTATCAGTGTCAAAGTAGGACTGTGGTGAACCGTGTGGGGAATGTGGAGGAAGTGGATGTGGGGGAGGTGGAGGGCTGATAGCTTAGTCTCTGGGCCTCTTCGATGTATTGACCACCGAACCATCCCCATCGTCCTGCTCAGAGTACTACACACTCCTGGCAGTCCAAACAAGAGCAAGAAATTTCAGATGCGTCCGACAACAAAGCTTGAACTCTTCTATTGCCTGCCACCTCACTGTACAAGGCCAAAACCCTTTTAAATTGTATCAACGTATTCCTGGGAAACCATGTGAACACCCACACTACAACTAATATTACCAAGTGTATGCTGAACCTAGAAGCACCTTGGTACTCCATTTACATCGCTGGCAACAAATGCTCCATCCACAGACAGGAAAGAAAATGGAAGAAAAGTTGAACCCCCCCCCCAAATAAGGAAAATGCTACTTTCCCAGTATGCATCTGTTTTTGGCATGTAGAGCTGTAGATTCACATGCTTTGCATAGCCTGCCATCTAGTGTTGGGTCCGGATGTTTGCACTTTGTTTTTGTTCGAAGAAGTCTTTTCCAGTCACGAGGTAGGGGACTCCTCCTTTGGGTGATAGTGCGCAAGGGCATCGACTCCATTGATAGATTGTTTTCCCACAGAGGATGATAATGGAGTTAGTCAGTGTAGTAGAAAGATGTCCATGTATATGTATCCAAGTAAGATGTCACTGCAACAGGTATAGGTACCCGTGGAGGCGGGTGGGTGCATGTGAATCTACAACTCTACATGCCAACAACAGATGCATACTGGGTAAGTAGCATTTTCTGTTCGAGGCATGTGAGCTGTAGATCACATGCTTTGCATAGACTATATAGGAGTGATCTCCCAAAGCGGTGGTTAACCTGTAGCTGTTGCAGTCGTTTGAAATAGTGTACGTAAAACTGCTTGGCCCACACTAGCTTGCTGTCTTGCTAACACATCTACACAATAGTGTTTTGTGAATGTGTGAGGTGTAGACCATGTTGCAGCTTTGCAGAGGTCATCTATGGGGATATTTCGTAAGAATGCCATAGAAGCCCCTAGTTTGCGAGTGGAGTGCGCTCTAGGGGGAATTGTTAATGTTAGTTTTGCTTTTGCATAGCATGTCTGAATGCACTTTACTATCCAACGTGCAATACCCGATTGTGATATGGGATTGCCTTTATGTGGTGGAGCAAAAGCCACAAATAGTTGTTTCGTCTTACGGAAAGGTTTTGTCCTTTCTATGTAATAGAGTAATGCTCTTTTCACATCTAAGGTGTGTAGAGCACGTTCTGCCACAGAATGTGGTTGAGGGAAGAACACAGGTAACTCAACAGATTGGTTGATATGAAAGGCAGAAATGACGTTTGGTAGAAATTTAGGGTTGGCCCGAAGAACCACTTTGTTTTGGTGTACTTGTAAAAATGGATCTTCTATGGTTAGTGCCTGAAGCTCACCTAATCTCCTCAGTGATGCGATAGCTATGAGGAAAGCTACCTTCCAAGTGATAAATTGCAGCTCACATCTGTGCAATGGCTCAAAAGGTGGACCCACGAGTCTGGTGACGACAATGTTGAGATTCCACACTGGAGCAGGTGGAAGTTTTGGGGGAATGACTCTTAAGTCCCTCCATAAATGCTTTAATGACAGGCACTCTGAAGAGAGACAGATGCCGTCTATTTAGAAGGTATGCAGCTATTGCATCAAGATGTAAGCGTACGGATGCACAAGTTACTAACTTGTGTAACGATATATCTGTAAGAGACAGTAGTTAGTGATAGATTCCTTACCTTAGAATATCCCCAGGCGTCAGGCTGGATCCGGAAAGTTTTGCGTAGCAGTACCCTTGCGCTGGCCGGTAGGCGGCGCCGTGCGGCTCCGCGTCCGTCGTCGGCGTCGTGATCGCCGGGATGACGTCGCGGGCAGTACTTAGGCGCCGCCTCTGCGCGCTGACGTCAGTTCTGTACACGACTTTCCGCGCCAGGAACGCAGAGCCATGCAAGAAGCTGACACAGGTGTCTGAAAAATACTAGGGCCCTGAAAGGGATGTCCTTAACCCTAGAAATCAGTTCGCAGAACGGGGAGGATGGTGGGCGGTAGGAATCTATCACTAACTACTGTCTCTTACAGATATATCGTTACACAAGTTAGTAACTTGTGCATCTGAAAGAGACACGTTAGTGATAGATTCCTTACCTTAGAATAGATACCCCAGCAATACCAACCCCGGTGGTGGGTCTGCGAACAAAGATCAGACAAGGAAGTCCTGGAGGACAGAACGGCCAAAGAAGCCGCCCCTCCGGACCTGACTGTCAAGGCAGTAATGTCTAGTAAACGTGTGCAGCGAGGCCCACGTAGCCGCCTGACAGATAACCGGCAGCGGAACACCGCGGCCCAAGGCCGCGGTAGCAGCCGTTGCCCTGGTGGAATGGGCACGCAGCCCAACAGGAGGTTCCTTTTAGCCAAAGAATAGCAGGCCTTGATGCACAAGGTAACCCAGCGGGAGATGGTCCTCTTGTGCACCGCCCGACCTTTTTGGCGCCCACGTAGCCAACAAAGAGCTGGTCATCCACCCGGAAGTGTTTTGTGCGGTCAATATAAAAGAGAGCGCACGTTTTGGGTCCAGACGGTGGAGCCTCTCTTCCTCTCTGGAAGGATGCGGAGGCGGAAAGAAGGTGGGCAAAGTGATGGTCTGCCCAATGTGGAAAGCAGTAACCACCTTTGGCAAGAAGGACGGACGCGTCCGAAGAACAACCTTGTCTGGATGAACAGACAGAAAGGAGGTTTGCAAGATAGAGCCTGGAGCTCACTCACCCGCCGAGCGGAGGTGATGGCCACCAGAAAGGCTGTCTTCAGAGTCAGAAGACGAAGAGGACAGTTATGCAGAGGCTCAAAGGGAGCGCACATTAAAAAGGTAAGAACCAAGTTCAAGTCCCACTGAGGCATTACAAACGGAACAGGAGGGAAGAGGTGAGTAATGCCTTTTAAGAACCTGTTAACAACAGGGGACTTGAAAAGGGAGGGCTGATCAGGGAGCCTGAGGAAGGCCGAGATAGCACAAAGATAACCCTTGATGGTACCCAGGGCAGAACCCTGTTGGGCCAGAGAGAGAAGGAACAGAAGGACCTCAGAAAGAGGGGCAGAAAGGGGATCCACAGCCTTTGCTGTGCACCATGCCACAAATTTGTTCCACCTGCAGGCGTATACCACCTTAGTGGAGGGACGCCTGGCTGCCAGAATCACATCACAAACTTCGGGAGGCAAGTCGAAAGGAATCAACTGCCGCCGCTCAATCTCCACGCAAGCAGGTGTAGACTGGACAGGTTCGGGTGGAGGACCGTCCCCTGCTGCTGCGACAGAAGATCCTCCCGAAGAGGCAGACGGATCGGGGATCTATGCTCATATTGAGTAGCTCGGGATACCAAACTCTTCGAGCCCAGTCCGGAGCCACAAGAATGACTTGGGCCCGGTCGTGCCGAATCTTCTTCAACACTCTGGGTAGAAGTGGTATAGGCGGAAAGGCGTACAACAGACCGCAACTCCACTCGCGACGAAAAGCGCCGCCGAGCGAGTGCCGCCTTGGAAATTCCAACGCGCAGAACTGATGACATTGCGCTGTTCTCTTCGGTGGCGAATAGATCTAACCAAGGCTCTCCCCACTGTAGAAAGAGTCCTTGCGCCACTTCCGAGTGAAGACGCCATTCGTGATCCATCATGCACCTGCGGCTGAGTTCGTCCGCCCTGGCGTTCAGAGAACCTGCCAGGTGTTGAACCATCAGGAACATGCCCTGATGTTCCAGCCATGTCCAGAGGCGCAGAGCCTCCTGACAAAGGGTCCAAGACCCCACCCCGCCCTGTTTGTTGCAGTACCACATGGCGGTGGTGTTGTCTGTGAACACCTGCACTACCTTCCCTTTGACAGAGGGAAGGAATGCCTTGAGTGCAAGCCGGATCGCCCGGAGCTCCAGAAAGTTGATATGGAGCCGGGACTCCGCCGGAGACCAGAGGCCTCTGATCTCCGCCTCTCCCATGTGACCGCCCCATCCCAGAAGGGACGCGTCCGTCACAACTGTATGCTCTGGCTGGGGAAGGGAGAGGGATCTGCCCATGACCCATTGCCGGTTCGAGAGCCACCACTGCAACTGTTTTGCAGTCCCCTCCGAGATCTGGACGTGATCGGACAGGTTGCCCTGGTGCTGCGCCCACTGGAACTTCAGGTCCCACTGCAGAGCCCGCATATGCCATCTGGCATGATTGACCAGCAGGATGCAGGAGGCCATGAGGCCCAGCAGCCTCAGGGTCATCCGTACCGAAACCCAGGATAAAGGCCGAAAGATCGGAATCATAGCCTGAATATCCCGGACTCGCCGCTCGGGAGGATAGGCCCGAAACTGCGTCGTGTCCAGAACTGCTCCGATGAAAAGGAGCTGTGGAGAAGGAATCAGATGCGACTTCGGCACATTGATGGAGAACCCCAGCGAGTGCAGGAGTTCGGCCGTAGTCTGGAGGTGGGAGACGACTGCCTGGGACGAGCCCGCCTTCAGCAGCCAGTCGTCGAGGTAGGGGAAGACTGAGACCCCTGCCCGGCGCAGATGAGCTGCGACCACCGCCATCACTTTCGTGAACACCCGAGGGGCACTTGTAAGGCCAAAGGGGAGCACGGTGAACTGAAAATGCTCGGGCCTACCGTGAACCGAAGGTAACGCCGGTGGGCCGGCAGGACGGGGATATGGAAATACGCGTCCTGCAAGTCCAACGCTACCAACCAGTCTCCTGGGTCGAGGGCAGTCAAGACCTGAGCTAGGGTGAGCATCTTGAACTTCTCCTTCCGGAGGAAGCGATTGACGTTCCGGAGGTCCAAGATAGGACGCATGTCCTCCTTGTCCTTTTTGGGCACCAGAAAGTAGTGGGAGTAGCAACCACGCCCTACTTCTGGGGTCGGAACATGCTCGATGGCCCTCTTGGCCAAGAGGGCCGTGACTTCCTTCTGTAGAAGCACCAAGTGATCCCCTGACATGCGGTGGAATTGAGGTGGCATGGCTGGGGGGTGGTCTCGAAGGGGAGGGAGTAACCCCTTCGGACAATGTCCAAGACCCACCTGTCCGAGGTGATGGTGCGCCAGTGGGGAAGGTGATGGCGGACCCTGCCCTCTACTGGCGTGCCGTGCACCTGAAAGGAGGGACTAGGAGGGCTTGGAGGCCGCGGACGGGTTGGAGGTGGTGGCCTGACCCGCACGCTGGTTGCCCGATCCGCCACGGCGGAATCCACGTCCTCGGCCACGCGAAGACGCCTGCTGCGCGGGCCGGTGGCTGGGCTGCTGACGTGAAGGGGCGCCCTACCGTGGCCACGATAGGGGCGAAAAGCAGAAGGCAGCGGAGGGCGTGTAGCAGAAAGGCCCAGGGACTTTGCAGTAGCCCGTGAGTCCTAAAGCGCTCCAACGCATGGTCTGCTTTGGACCCAAAAAGACCGACTCCATCAAAGGGCATGTCCATGAGAGTATTCTGGACATCCCCTGAAAAACCAGTGGTTCTCAGCCAGGCGTGGCGCCGGAGCGCCACCGTCGTTGCAATCGACCTGCCCAGCGAGTCGGCGGTGTCAAGGCCACAACGGATAGTGTATTTGGCCGCATCCCTTCCTTCCGCAATGGCGCGGGAAAGCAGTGCCTGGACCTCCTCAGGGCACTGGGGCAAAACATCCGCCACCGAATCCCACAGGGAGTGGGTATATCGGCCCAAAAGACAAGCGGTGTTAACGGACCGCAAGCCAGCACTGGAGGAAGAAAAACCTTTCTTCCCAAACTGATCCAGGCGTTTGGATTCCCTATCCGGAGGAGCGGTAGGGAAGGCGGTTTGGGAAGCGGAGGCTTGGACAACCAAGCTCTCAGGAGTGGGGTGGACAGAAAGAAACAGGGGGTCGCCCGGAGCGGGGCGATGGCGTCGTGACACGTTCCGATCCACAGGAGCCCCTGTGTTGGGCTTGGACCAGGCGCCCAAAAGAACGTCAGTGAGGGCGTCGTTAAACGGCAGCACAGTCTCCGCAGAGGAGGCTGCCGGCTGAAGCACCTCTGTCAAGATGTTAGTCTTGACCGTCAAAGTAGGGAGCTGGAGACGTAAGGCCCCAGCAGCCCTACGCAACACCGTACCAAAATTGGCCCCTCCTCCGTAGCCACGGGAGGAGACAGCATGCCAGTGTCAGGAGAAGTATCCAGACCACTGGCCTCCCTAGACTCTCTGTCCAGTCCTCATCATACTGACAGTTTCGTGTCAGAGGGTCATCAGACCCCTCCCAGTCCTCCTGGTCCTCCTCTGGTTCAAAATAAGGAGGAGGAGGGACATTTGGGACCCAAGGTCCCATCGGCGCCGGAGCCGGCGTCGAGCGACGTCGCTCCGGGTCCATGTCCGGAGCCGGAAGGAACTGGGAACGACGCCGCCCGGAGCCCAGGGCGTCGCCGAGAACGGCACCGGAGACATCGGCGCCGGCGGAGGTGTCGTGAGGTCGACCGGCGTCGATGGGGGTTGTGGAGCCGGGATCGAGGCCGGGGCCGAAGCCGGAGCCGGGATCGAGGCTGGAGGCTCGGGCGACGCCGGGGCCGGAGCCGCCGGCGACGCCGGAGCAACCCCATCAGGGCCCGCGGGCCCGAAGGCGCCCGGAGGGGCCTGAAGGCCCGAAGAGGCGGGCCATGGCCGACAGGAACTCCTGTACCTTGGCCGGATCCGCCCCGAACCCGGGAAGGGCGGGTATGACGGGGGCGACTCCACAGGCAAGTCCGGGGCCGCGGGGCGGGACGGTGCCGGGAGGGGCCTCAGCCGAGTCGCGAGATCGGCGAGGCGAAGTCCGAGAGCGACGATGCTTCTTGGACTTCTTGTGCTTCGACTTACCGGACGAAGAAGTCGACGACCGGTGTGCACTCCGCGAGCGACCCCTGGACCTCTCACGCGACCGGGGCTTCCGCGGAGCCGAATGCCGGGCCTCGAGGAGCTTTCGAGACCGCTCTCGCAAAGCTTTCGGGTTGAGGGCCTGGCATTCGGGACAAGACTCGGTGTCGTGGCCTCGGCCGAGGCAGAAGAGACACTCCCAATGCGGGTCGGTGACGGACATCATCCGCGCACAGGCGCCGCATCGCTTGAAGCCGGGCATCCCTACGACACCTTAAAGTTGTGAAAAACCAGTGAAAAATCACCAAAAAGTATGGTCAAAAATTGACCAGGGCACTGCTCTTCCCGGATCTGCGCTTGCTGGCGCGGAAAAAGAAGAACTGACGTCAGCGCGCAGGGGCGGCGCCTAAGTACTGCCCGCGACGTCATCCCGGCGATCACGACGCCGACGACGGACGCGGAGCCGCACGACGCCGCCTACCGACGCGCAAGGGTACTGCTACGCAAAACTTTCCGGATCCAGCCTGACGCCTGGGGATATTCTAAGGTAAGGAATCTATCACTAACGTGTCTCTTTCAGATGTGTACGCCAAGTTTGAACGCTGTAGATGTAATAAATAGCATATGTTTTGAACTGAAGCATCAAGCGGGTTGATTTGATTGTTATTACAGTATATGACAAACCGCTTTCACTTTGCTGCATAGCAAGCTCTTGTGGTAGGACGTCTAACCTCTTTGATAATGTTCATGCAGTCTGGCGGGAGATTGAGGTAGCCAAACTAAGACTTCAGGTGCCAGATCGCTAGGTTGAGATGACTGGGATCTGGATGTCTTATGCCTCCACGGCTCTGCTTGAGGAGATTGGGTGTAAGATGTAGTTTTTGGTGAGGAACTACTGAGAGCTCCAACAGGGTGGTAAACCAGGGTTGACGGGCCCGTGTGGGAGCAACTAGGATTAGTGTCAGGGACGCCTGTCTGAGTTTCCGAACCACTGATGGAATGAGTGGGAGAGGCGGAAAAGCATAGGCAAATATCCCTGACCAATTGATCCATAGTGCATTGCCTCTGGACAATGGGTGTGGATACCTGGATGCGAAGCTTGGGCATTTTGCGTTTTGGTGTGTGGCGAACAGATCTATCTCTGGGAAGCCCCACATCTGAAAGAATGGGAGGAGAACTCTAGGGTGGAGTTCCCACACGTGGATCTGTTGTCTTTGACTGAGCAGATCTGCTATTTGATTGTCTACTCCTGGAAGGTGTTCTGCGAGGAGATACATTTTTTGACGTATGGCCCACCTCCAGATGGTCTGTGCTAGTTGTGACAGCTGGAGTGTGTTCCCCCTGGTTTCTGTATGTAGTACATCAGTGTCATGTCTGTATGTATCAGTACAGCTTTGTCTGCTAGATGAACTTGAAAGGCTTGGAGCGCTAGAAAAATCGCTAGCAGCTCTAGATGATTTATGTGAAGCTGCTTTTGCTGCAAGCTCCACATGCCCTGAATTGTGTGCGTTTGGAGATGAGCTCCCCAACCAGTGAGCGATGTGTCTGCTGTTACCACGGTCTGTGGAACTGGGTCGATGAAGGGCCGCCCTTTTGAAAGGTTTTGTGGATTCCACCACTGCAGAGAGCGATGAGTGCGGCCGTCAACCAACACTAGATCTAACTGACCCCAAGCTTGGTTCCACTGATGGGCTAAACAATCCTGAATGGGACGCATTTGAAGTCTTGCGTAAGGGACTATTAAAATGCAAGACGCCATCATCCCTGGCAATTGCATGAAGACTCGCGCTGGCAAGGAGTGTTGAGGCTGAAACTGAGATAGTCTGCATGTTGCGGATTCTGTCCGGATTGGGGTAGGCCAGAGCCGTTTGTGTATCTATAGGGGCTCCCAAATACGCTTGTGTGTTGGATGGTTGCAGATGGGACTTGGACAGATTTATTGTGAATCCAAGATCTTGGAGCAACTGCACTGTTTTGAGAGTGTGACAGACAGCTTTGTTGCGAGCTGGCTTTTATGAGCCAGTCGTCTAAGTATGGGAAGACGTGAATGTGTTGTCTTCGTAGATGAGCTGTGACTACTGCCAGACATTTGGTGAAAACCCTGGGTGCGGTGGTGACTCCGAATGGGAGCACCTTGAATTGATAATGTTGGCCCGCTACCACGAACCGGAGGTATTTGCGGTGAGCAGGGTGTATTGGGTTGTGGAAATAGGAGTCCTTTAAGCCCAGAGTGGACAAAAAGTCGTCTTGCTGAAGGAGCAGGAGCACTTGTTGGTGTCACCATATGAAAGTGGTCCGACTGAACGTATTGATTTAGGTCTCTGAGGTCTAGTATAGACCTGAGGAGAGCCGTCCTTCTTGCGAATTAAGAAGTACAGGGAGTATACACCAGCCCCTTGATATTGTAATGGGACTGGTTCTATAGCTCCTTTTTCTAACAGAGAACTTCTTGCTTGAGAAGGTTGAGATGTTCTTGTGACATTGCGTGTCATCTTGGAGGAATGTTTGGGGGAGTGTCTAAGTTCCAGGCAGTAACCATATTGGGTAATGTGTAGAACCCATCTGTCTGAGGAGATTGTATTCCAGACAGGTAGAAATTGGGAGAGACGTCCCCCGACAGGAGTGGAATGATCGGGGGTAGCGGAAGGAAGTCACTGTTTGTTGTTTGCGGGGGAAGTGCGTGCTGAGTTGCCCCTGCCTCTTCCCTTACCGTTGTTACCTCTAAAGTAGCCTCTTGATGAGGGCGATTGGTTGTTGCCCTTGTAAGAGGAGAAGGGATTCTCCGTGGAAACATTTTTGGAGCCACCCCTGTAAAAAGAGCGACGAAAGGATCCCCTATCAGAAGGTAATTGCAAAGCCCCCATGGACTTGGCGACCTCAGTGTCCTTCATTTTTTTTTTTGCAAAGTGTCCACTGTTTGGCCGAAGAGGTGTTCATTGTCGAATGGTTGGTTGAGAATAGAGGCTTGAACCTCAGGTTTGAACCCTGAAATTCTCAACCAAGCGTGCCTGTGTAGCAGTATGCTGGTGTTCACTGTGCGGGCTGCTGTGTCTGCTGCGTCAAAGGCGCACCTGATGGAGGTATTAGTGATTAATTTACCCTCCTGAATAAGGTCATTAGCCTTTGATTTGTGCTCATCAGGCAGAAATTGAATCAGTTTCTCTAGCTCTCGTAATGGGCCCTGTCATAGCGATCTAATAAAGCTTGCGCATTAGCAATGCGCCAATGATTGGCTGCTTGCAATGCTACTCTCTTGCCCGAGGCATCGATTAATTTTGACTCTTTATCAGGAGGAGGGGCCTCACCTGTGGTTTGTGAGTTTGCTCTCTTGCGAGCGTTGGAAACTACAAGAGAGTCTAAAGGCAGCTGTAAGAAACTGGCTCTATATATACTGCACCAAAGTGAGGTACAGTGTGTATAGAGTCCAAGAGTCTGCAAAGGTAGGCAGAGGTTAAAGTTAGATAAAACCTTACTCTCTTTTTGTGGTACTGTGGTCGAGCAGTAAGGCAGTATCAGAGGACAGTGTTAAGCATTTGATGTACACACTCAGTCAGCAAATGAATTCACACACTCAAAAACTGAACTCTAGGCCAATTGTTTTTGTATAAAAAAAATATACTGTTTTATTTCTAGAACCAAGCAAGCCGGGCACAGGTAAGCATAAAATACTTTGCAGTAATAAGTTACTTGATTGAAATACAGTTCGAAAATGCAGTAGAAATTTTACTTGGTTTGATTTACAGATAATGCAGTAGATTGCAACACTCAGCAAATACAGTACATTGGAATGAATGGGCTTTTTCAACAAATTGCAGGTAAGTTACTTCTACGTTACTTTTTCTAACTCAGTGCTGGATACCTAGATTCAGCACTGGGACATTTCCTGAAAACAGGTGAGTAAATGCGTTTTTGTTATTCGTGCGATTTTTAAAGAATATTTTCAGATTTCAAAACTCCACACTAAGAAACTTTTTGGAGCAGTACATTGAAATGAATAGGCTTTGTCAGTAAATCGCAGGTAAGTTACTTTTCACGTTACTTTTTCTAACTCCGTGCTGGATACCTAGATTCAGCACTGGGACATTTCCTGCAAACAGGTGAGAAAACACGCTTTGGTTATTTGTACGATTTTTAAAGAATATCTTTAGTTTTCAAAACTCCACACAGTCGTTTTTTGGAAGAAAAATTGTCAATGTTATCCTATGGAGGAAAAACAGGTTATCGGTTTACAGGTAAGTAATCGTCTGTGGGAGTTAAGGTTCTGGGGTTAGACTCAGGGGTCCCCCAAGGTCAGTGATGCACTTTTGTTTCACACTCAGCGGCACTAGGGCGGCCGGGTGTAGAGTGTTGAGGCCCAGTGTTATCCTATGGAGGATAGGGGGCCTCCGTTTGGTGGCTGCTGGCAAGCAGGCCACACGGCTGTGGGAGCAAAGCTCCTAGGGTTTAGGTCAGGGCAAATTGGGAAACAAGCCAGCACAAAAGGTGCACCCTCAGCGATGCTGGTGCGGCCTGGTGCAGAGTGCTGTTTTGGCGTCAGGTGCCCCGTTTTCAATAGGGATTTTCAGTTTTGGTTTTTAGCTGCAGGCTCGGTCCAGGAAGACTTCCGGGAGGAACCAACAGCTGGGCAGGTAAGTTGGAGGGCTCGGGGACGTAGGTGCACCTCGGGTTCTTTTCTCCAGGGCGGCTGGATGCAGGGGTGTCTTTTGAGGTCGGATTTCACCTTACCGGCCACTCGCGGTTTTGGGGGGGGGGGGGGGTCTCGTGCAGAGGCTGCAGGCGACGTTGGGGAGTCATGGAGGGGTCAACCCACGGTGGACTCTGACTATGGGGCGCTGGGGGACCTCGCTGGAACCGGTGGGCTACTCGGGCCGTAGGCGACGGCTGCAGTGGTGTTTCCAGGCGTAGAGTTTTTGTCCTCAGCAGGCTCAGAGTCTTGCTTTGGAGTTTCTTTTGAACAGAACTGCTGTTCACAGGAGATCCGGTCTTTGTTGAAGGCAGCCAGACCTCCCAGGGGTTCTGGAGGTCGCTGACTGCAGGACAAGGCGACTTTTGGCGCAGGATCTCTGAAAACTGCAGACGGGCCGGTAGGGCTGGGGCCAAGTCAGTTTTTCTCTGCAGTCTTCTCTGCTGGGCATCTTCTTTCGTCCTTCGTAGTTTGCGGGAATCTGAGTTCTTGGTTCAGGTCTGCCCCCTAAATACTGTATTTAAGGGCGTTTTAGGGGTCTTGAGGTCAGTAGCCAATGGGCTACTGACCTTAGGGTGACTACACCCTTGGTGTGCTCACCCCACGTGGGGGAGTGAGCACAATCCCTAGTCCTGATTGGGGAGTGCCTGCCATCTGCAAGATGGCGAGCACTGGAGAGTGGGCTTCACCTCGCCTCCCCCACCTGAGGTGTGGAGTTGGCAGAGGTGGGCACACCTCCTGGGCTGGCTAGTTTTTCCCCGCCTGTCTTCCCGCCGAAAGGAAGGGGAGACAGGAAGGGGGCCTGCTCCTGATAGCAGGAGAGGCTGGGGGTCGCATTACAAAGGCTGCCAGGCCTTTGAAGCTCCCCTGCCACAGATGGCTCTTCCTGGCCTGGGGGGAGGTGTAAACACCTCCGCCCAGGAAAGGCTTTGTTTCTGGGCTCAGGGAGCGTAGGCTCCCACCCTAGGGGTCCAGAAACATGTCTCGTGGTGGCAGGCTGGTGTGTACCAGTCTGGGAACCCATCAGAGGCTGGTCGTTTTTCAGGGGGAATCTCAAAGATGCCCTCTGTGTGCATTTTTCATTAATTCCCACACTGGCATCAGTGTGGGTTTAATGTGCTGAGAAGTTTGATACCAAACTTCCCAGTCTTTAGTGTAGCCATTATGGTACTGTGGAGTTCGTAATGACAAACTCCCAGCACCATATACTCTTAATGGCAGCACTGCACTTACAATGCCCAAGAATGGACTTGGGCACTGTAGGGGTACAGGGCTCATGCACCTGTATCCTCACCACTGGCATAGTGCACCCAGCTGGAGGGGTGACCGACCTAGGCCAGGGCTGTGGGTTGTTTAGGCAGGGCACACAAGGATGTGTGCCCTGTCGACTCTTCACTTTGTTCTGCACCAAGACACGCAGCTTGCAAAGGCAGTGTATGTGAGAAAAGGTGCAGGGCCTCTAAGGGTGGCACAATACGTGCTGCAGCCCTTAGAGGTCTTCCCTGGTCACAGGGCCCTGGGTACCTGTGGTACCATTTACCAGGGGCTGACCTGTGGCCAGAGATGCCAATTGGGCTAGTATTGGGGAAATAACACAGGCCCTGGGAACCTGCTTGGCAGGGACCCAGGGCACACCAAGAAAGTGCATCAGTAGTCTGGCAAAAAGTGGGGGGGTTACTGCAACAGAAACCGACTTCCTTACACAAGTCCCCCCCCAGCCCAAAGGCCAGGAGACTCTGCCAAAGCTGGGAGAGTCTTCCTAGTCTTTCAGGGGAGGAAGAGTAGAGGAAGTGGTTTGAAAGTTGCAGGGCCTACTCAGCCTTACATCCTTCTGTCCAGGTCAGTCCCTTTGGGGAGCTGACCTACCTCAACAGTTTCAGGACCTAATTCCCAATGCTCCTTTCCTAGCTCTTTAGTGTCTTTACCCCATCTTTTTAGTTTGGGTTCAGAGGTGCCCACCTCTGTAAATTCTAACTTAGCCAGGGCAAAGCCCAGCTTACCCACAGAGGTCACCCACAGCTTGAGCAACCCCACCATGACCAATAGGGTCAGGGGGCCTAACTTGCTATTTGGCAGGGGGCTAGGCCACCATGCCAAGGACAGTGCTGCCATGAAGGCTAACACCCAGCAGAGGCTGCTGACAGCTGTCAGTGCCCAGAACCAAACCTTTAGCTCCTGACTGGTAAGTGAAGGGGCTATCTTACAGGCTTCTTGGGGTTCTGGTTGCCGGTCTGCGGTTTTAGGGTGGGGGGGGGGGGTCACTACACTTGGTAGTGAACACCCTTCCTCCACCCTTTGTTCTGCCAGCTGAGGAGCCACCAACTCAGGCTGGACAGTTGCCTGACTAGTCAGGTCTTTTTGTTGGCTAGGGGGGGGACTTTACCAGTGCCACTTTTGGAGTTCTCCCTTACTGGGATAGAATCTCCCTGGCCCACTGGAACTGTGGCTAACAGTTGCCCACCTTTCCTACACTTTCTTCTTTTTCTTTTGCGGCTTAGCTGCACTAACTGCAGGTTGAGCCCACCCAGGTTTCTTGGGTGAGGTCTGGCATTGGACCAGTACCTCTCTTTGGCTCAGACCAACCTCTGGGTGGTCATTCCCAAGGAGACAATCAAGGGGGAGGTCTTTACTGACTACCACCTTTCTCCATCTAAGGGTCCCAGCTATTTGTAGGAGCACTACAGCCACAGGCCTAACAGTGACCCCCCCCCCCCCCCCGGGACAGTCCTTACTCTTCTCGTTTCCCCTGGGACATACTGGTTTGAGAGAACCAACCTGTCATGCACCACAGTGTGACTGGCACAGGTATCTCTCAGGGCAGTGGCTGGGATTCCATTCACCAGTAGGTGGTGGAAAGGTCTACTCCCCTCTGGAACTTCCAGCTTACCTCTTGGGCCCATTTTCCAGTTGAAGGCTAGGAGGACTTCCTCATCTGAGGACCCCTCCTCCAAAGCTACACTGGCAACCCCTGGAGCTACACTAGTCACCCCTGGAGCTGTACTAGGGACTTTGTTTTTAGGACAGCTAGGGTCCTTGTTGTGGTGTCCTGCCTTTTGACAGTTGAGACACCATACGCTGTTGGGATCCCAATTCTTACCTTGGTACCCTGTTTTAGTTAGTGAGGTGTCTTTGGGTCCACCCTCCTGGACAGGTTTTTGGGGGGCTACCTGGGACTCCTTACTTTTACCTCTGGGGAGGTTTGGTAACCCCTTTCTTTTGGTCACCCCCAGTGGACGTCCTAGTTACCCTTGTTTTGACCCAGTGGTCTGCCTTCTTTCCCAATTCTTGGGGAGAAAGTGGACCTAGGTCTACCAGGTACTGATGCAACTTTTCATCAATGCAATTACTTAATGTGTTCCTTCATAAACAGGTTGTAAATTCCATTAAAGTCATGCATTGTTTCCAGTTAACCAGCCACCTAGTGTTTTTACTGAGTAGTCTACAAAATCCATCCAGGATTGGGTTTGGGTTTTGTGAGCCCACTTGAATCTAGTTCTGTACTCCTCAGTTGTGAGTCCAAATCCCTCAATCAGAGTTGTCTTCATGAGGTCATAGGTCCCAGCATCTGCCCCAGAAAGGGTCAGGAGTCTGTCTCTGCAGTTACCAGAGAACAGTTCCCAAAGGAGTGCCCCCCAGAAAGTCTTCTTCACCCTTCTGGCTTCACAAGCCCTCTCAAAGGCTGTGAACCACTTGGTGATATCATCACCCTCCTCATATTTAGGGACAATCCCTTTGGGGATTTTAGATCATAAGACTGCTCTTCATCCTTATTATTTTGATTGCTGCCACCATTGATGGGTGCTAATCCCATCTCCTTTCTTTCTTTCTCTAGAGCCAAGAGTCTGGTCTCTGGGTCCAGTCTTTTGGCCAGCCTTGCTAAAAGGCTGTCCTCTTCATTGAGGCGGTCCTCAATGTCCCCATTGGTACCTGGCCCACCTGTGTGAGGTCTAGGTACTGTGAGGTTGATTCTTGGAGTTAAGGGCACATGAGCCCTCTCCTCCCTATGAAGTGCAGGGGGGTGATCTACCTGGTCATCCCTCTGTTCTTCATCCCCATCTGATTGGTCATCACCATTCTCAGAGGGGTGGTCCCTGGCATACTCAGCCAACAGCTCCTGGAGCTTTTGTTTGGTTGGATGGGGACCTGTTGGTATGTTTTTGATTTTACATAAGGACCTTACTTCCCTGAAAGACAGGTGAAGGTAAGGGGTGAGGTCAAGCTCCTCAACCATGTCCTGTATGTCATCATGGTTCTCTTCACTAATAGCTGGGTTCTTATTGTGAGACATTCTAACAAAAAGTTCTAAACCCTCTAACCCTAGCTAAAGTGACTTAGTTTTCTAAAATTCTAAAGGGACTTAACCAAGGACCCAACAAGACTTTTAGTAGTTTGGAAAAAAAACAATTTGAAAAATCAGAAGTCTAAAGGCAATTTAAGAGTTCTGTCGTGTGATCTGATGGTAACCAAGTGGTCCAACAAATGCAAGTTGTATACCCCACCGCTGATCCACCAATGTAAGAAAGGATAAGTTACTTACCTGTAATCCTAGTTCTCTTCCAGGGGTATCCTCATCAAAGTCATAAGCACTGAATATTCCCGCCCACGTGCGGGGACCCCGGAAATATAAAAATTATATATGGAAATCACATATATACAGCTCTACATATATGCATATACATATATCATTTTTTCTCATACCAATGCAGCTCTCAATAGGAGGCTAAACAATGTAATTACACACATAAAAACTACATTTGCCAATATATAAAAACACCAGAGGACAATTAGTACTTGAACTCTGTTTTTTAATGAGCAAAATACTCATAAAGAGTAAAAACTGCAAAATAAGTAGACATTGTTAGCCTACAGGCTGCATTGTAAACCAATAGCATAGAAAATGAAAACATTTTCAACAAAAACTGGCACCGTGCCTTTAAGGCAGCCATGACCCCTAGCTTCCCATCATGCCTCAGGGGTGACAGTTAGGTCAGTTGTTCTTTGCATAACCCTGAAGGTCAGGGCACAAAGATATCCTTTAACACTTTAGAAATCCCTCATTTACCTGGGGAGGCGGGTGGGTTGCTTATGACTTTGATGAGGATACCCCTGGAAGAGAACTAGGATTACAGGTAAGTAACTTATCCTTCTCTTCCAGGGGATCCTCATCAATAGTCATAAGCACTGAATAGAATAGCAAGCCCATCAACCACCTGCAGGTAAATGAGAGTAAAGTGACCCAACACAAAGAAACATAACAGCCGAAATCAGCTGTTGAACAGATTCCTCAAGGAGGCCTGGCCTACTTGGGTGTCGCTCTGGTGTCTGATTCCAGACAGTAGTGCCTCGTAAATGTATGGACGGACCTCCAAGTTGCCGCCTTACAGATTTCAGACATGGGCACATTCTGAAGAAAAGCAGTAGTAGCCGCCTTTCCTCTAGTAGAATGCGCTCTGGGAGTAAACCCCAGGAGCTTCTGCGCTAATTGATAAGCAAGCTTGATACATGAAACTATCCATCTGGAGATGGAGCGCTTTGAAGCTGCGAACCCAGATCTGATCGACCCATAGTTAACAAATAGTTGATCAGATTTTCTTATAGATTTGGACCGATCCAGATAGAATTTTAAAACCCTTTTGAGGTCCAGAGAATGCAAAGCCCTCTCAGCTGGAGTGGAGGGATTGGGAAAAAAGGTGGGTAGAGAGATGGTCTGATTCACATGAAAATCCGACACCACCTTTGGAAGGAAAGAGGGTGCGTCCTCAACACAACCCTGTTAAGATGGAAGACTGTATAGGGTTCTTTGGAGCAGAGCGCCTGTATTTCACTCACTCTGCGAGCTGACGTGATCGCTACCAAGAAAGCCGCCTTCCAAGAAAGATGCTGTAAGGTTGCTTTGTGTATGGGTTCAAAAGGCGGACCCATCAATTTTGATAGCACCAGGTTAAGCTCCCAGGGTGGTGAAGGAGGCCGTACCGGAGGATAGACCTTCTTTAAACCCTGCAAAAAATCCTTAACAGCCTGTAACTGGAAGAAGGAAGGTTGAGAAGCTGAACGCCTATATGCAGTTATAGCTGCTAAATGCACCTTAATGGAAGAAAACTTCAAACCTGCTTTCGCCAGATAAAGTAGGTAAGGAAGGATGACCTCTTCCTGACCTTTGATTGGGTTACAATTGTTCTGCATACACCACATGTAAAACCGTTTCCACTTGCATGCATACGAATGCCTCGTGGACGGTCTTCTTGCTTCCTTCAAGATGGACATGCAGTCCTGCGGTAGTCCTAAGTGGCCATACTGGAGGACCTCAGGAGCCATGCCGCCAAGTTCAGTGAGGGAAGGTTGGGATGATGAATCCTCCCGTTCATCTTGGACAGCAGGTCCGGTCTGCACGGCAGCCTCTTGTGAGGACACTCTGATAGGTGCAGAAGGTCCGGGTACCACCATTGTCTCGGCCAGTCCGGGGCAATTAGTATCATCCTCGTGCACGAATGGGACAGCTTGGTCACCACCTTCGGGATCAGCGGAAGGGGTGGAAAGGCGTACACAAATGCCCCTGACCAGTCTATCAAAAGGGCATTCCCTTTCGATCCTGGTCGGTAGAACCGTGAGGCGAAGTCTCGGCATTTGGCATTTTCGTCGTCCGCGAAGAGGTCGATGGTGGGACGACCCCATGTCTGGAAGATGTCTTCGACGACCTCGTCGTTGAGTACCCAGTCTTCTCTGTCTTCGAAGTGACGGCTGAGTGCATCCGCTCTCACGTTCTGTTCTCCTGGCAGGTGGACTGCTGTGACTGCCAGATTCCGAGCCAGGAGCCAATGCCAGAGTGCTTGAGCTTCCAGGGAAAGTGTGCGTGAGCGAGTTCCCCCTGTTTGTTCAGGTAGTACATGGTGGTGGTGTTGTCCGTCTGTACTAACACTGAGGTTGCCTGAATCGAGGGGAGGAAAGCTTTGAGGGCTAGGTGTACTGCTCTCAGCTCTAGCATGTTGATGTGATAGGATCGCTCCTTTGGAGACCACAGTCCTTGAGTCTGGAGAGAACCCATGTGGGCTCCCCAACCCTGCAGCGAGGCGTCCGTGATCAGTGTCTGAGCAGGCGGAGGTTGATGGAAAGGAACTCCGACTTGCAAATTTTGTTTTCTCATCCACCAAGGTATGGAAGCTCGAGCCGCGTTTGATGGACTTATTTTTTCGTCCCAACGAGCGGTCTGCTGGTCCCACTTGTCCTCCAGATCCTGCTGAAGAGGACGCATTCGTAGTCTGGCATTGGGAACCAGGAAGATGCAGGATGCCATCGACCCTAGCAGGGAGGCAATCCGACGCACAGGCAGTTTTCTGTTGCGCAGAACCAGCTGGCATTTCTGTATGAGGGAACACTGTCTCTCCTCCGAAGGAAACACTTTTCCTACCGTGGAGTCTAGCAGAGCTCCTAAAAATGTATTTTCTGTGTTGGCTGTGAAGTTGATTTGACGAAATTCACATGCAGGCCCAGTCGGTGACACAGCTCGAGACAGCTCAAGAAATGAATCCTCACACTGTCTGGGGAAGGACCTTTCAACAGCCAGTCGTCCAAGTACGGGTATACGAAGACGCCCTGCGGCGCAGTGCGGCTGCCACCACCGCCATGCACTTCGTGAACACTCTGGGGGCTGACTTCAACCCGAAGGGTAGAACCTTGAACTGGTAATGAGCGGATCCCACTAGGAATCGCAGGTACTGTCTGTGATACTGATTGATCGGAACGTGAAAATATGCATCTTGCAGATCCAGCGAACACATCCAATCCCCCTGCCTGAGATGTGGATATATTTGATGGAGAGCCAACATGCGAAACTTTTCCTTTTTATGGATAGGTTGAGTGACCGCAAGTCCAGAATGGGTCTGTACTCTGCTTTTTGGCCTCTTTTCTTTACCAAAAATATCTTGAGTAAACCCCTTTTCCTCTTTGAGATACTGGCACCCTCTCGATGGCTGACTTTCTGAGAAGGGTGGCAACCTCTTTCTGCAAGAGTTTTAACTGGTGACACGACGGAGGAACTGGAGGGATTGATGGTGGGCGATGTTGAAAACGTAGAGAGTACCCATTCTGCAACGTGGCTAGTACCCACCGATCCTTTGTGATAGCTCGCCACTCTTCGA
Source organism: Calotriton arnoldi (assembly GCA_963921515.1). Lineage (NCBI taxonomy): Eukaryota > Metazoa > Chordata > Amphibia > Caudata > Salamandridae > Calotriton > Calotriton arnoldi. The sequence continues at coordinate 223,390 of CAWUFW010003894.1, read as the reverse complement.
GATGATTTGCGATACTTCCCCCACTGGAGTGGTGAACGGCGACAGGGGAAGTGAGTGCTCATTGTTTTGATTGCGTCTTGGCGGAATTGTTGCCTTGTTGCTGGTTTCTTCCTCCTCTGGAGGAGCGTCTGCCCCGATACTGCGTTTTTTGCTGGCCTTGCTGATCCTGATTTTTCTGCCAATGAGGGGTTTGAACCCTCTGTTGGGAGGATCGTCTATTGTAAGGACGGAATCTCTTACGGAATTCCTTTCTTTTCTCCAGGCCCACCGCTTTAAGCGTGTCCAGTTCCGTTTTCATCCGCGTCATCTCTTCATCCGTGTGAGTCCCGAACAAAGAGGAACCAGAGAACGGAAGATTGAGGATGCGTGACTGCGCTTCTGGCTTGAGTGCTGTAAGACGTAGCCATGATGTTCTCCTTGCGCATACCCCATGAGCATAAGCATGTGCCGAAAGGGTAGCTCCATCCGCCGCAGCACTGATGACCTGGTTAGACACCTGACTGCCCTCTGTTAAGATTTCTTCAAAATCTTTACGGTCTTCCTGCGGCAACTTTTCAGTGAATCTCTGTAGTGAGTCCCACAGAGATCTGTCGTAGCGGCCCAGGAGTGCCGCTGCATTGGAGACCTTCAACATGGAGGCCGAAGTGCCACAAACCTTCTTTCCCCAGGAATCCTGCACCTTGCTCTCCTTGTCTGGTGGGACAGTAGAGGAGGATGCCACCGCATGGGTCTTCTTTGCCGCCGCAATTACGACTGAATCCGGAGGAGGGTCAGCCCTGAGGAAGAGCGGATCGTCCTCTGGTGAACGGTACTTTTTAAGATCCTCGCTGGGGCGGTCTTAACACTCGCTGGCGTGAGAAAGATATCCATCACTGGCTCTATGATGCCTGGTACCAAGGGAAGCAGAGGTTTAGCTGCTGCTCTTTGGTGTAGAGTCTCAAAAATCACAGAGGACTTGCTTTGACGAGTTGGCATAGGGATACCCAGCTTTACAGCTCCTCTGCCAAGAATGTCCTGAAACGTGTAGATGTCGTCCACCGGAGAGACCCTTGACGGTGGACTGTTCTTCAAAGTAGGCGAATAGTCTCTATGGGATGTATGAGTGGACGAAGAGGACGGAGTAGGCGATCTGTGTGCTCTCCTCCTGCTTCTTGATCTAGACCTCCTCCTGTGTGAGTGCACCGGTGTGCGGCTGCGAGCTCTTGTTCTTGAAGGAGATCGCTCTTTATTCTGAGTTAAACGAGCCAACGGGGATCTGTTCTGAGGGCTCGAGTAATTCCTGTCCGTAGCCCAGTGATGTAGAGGCCTGTGCCATCGTGGCGATAAATGGATGGAAGGCGATCTGTGGCTCTCTCTTTCCTTAGGAGACTGAGCCGGAGGCGTGAAGCTCAGCTCTTCATGCCTTGTTGGAGAATCTTGGTGACCCCCTGACACTGGGCTGCTGGACGTCGAGATAACCACCTCCGGGGATCTGGACGAACCTGAAGGTGACGAAGACAGGCTCACTGGAGGTGAGGCGTCTCCAGAAGGGCGCTTTGACGTTTATCTGGAGCGTCTAAGCGTCGACTGCCCTCTCAACGGAGACGTATGTCTCGACGTTGACTTTCTTCTCTTAGAAAGTGGACCTCGACGACGAACGTCTCTCCAACACTGGTGCAGTGTCATGCTTTGACACTCCCTGCACCCTTTCAGGAGATTTCTGTCTCGACGTCGACCGGCGTTGGACTGCCGGCGACGGATGTCTTGGTCTCGACGCCGAAGATCCACTCGGCGGAGTCATCCGCCTCGACGGCGTGGAATGATGGATTGACATTAGAGTCTGCTTCGACGCCGAAGGAGGTGTCATGTGTCTCGACGCCGAAGATCGTTGCTTTGATCCCGGCGGGGATCTGTGTCTCGACGTCGATCGCCGATGATGAGGCGACGACGGAGAGATGCGCCTCGACGTCGATCGCCGCTGATGAGACGGGGAGATGTGCTTCGACGTCGATCGCCGTTGATGAGGCGACGACGGAGCGCTGTGCCTCGACGTCGATCGCACCTGCGACGACGGAGCGCTGTGCCTCGACGTCGATCGCGCCTGCGACGACGGAGCGGTCTGCCTCGACGTCGTACGCCCACCCGGCGCCGACGGAGACCTGTCTCTCGACGTTGAGCGCCGCCTGGTTGACGTCAACGGAGGACCTGTTACCTTCGTCGACGAAGATTTCGTAGTCGAATGATGATGCGCCGGCATCACCGAAGTCTTCAACGCCGATTTCTTCGTCGCCGATTTCTTCGACGCCGATACCGACGCCGACGGAGAACAGGTCGGGACTTTTCCTCTCGACGTCGACCGAGTTCTCCTCTTCTTCTGCCTCACAGGAGACCTACCTCTTTCAGAGAGGCCATAGAGACGGATCCTGTCCCTCTCCTTGATAGTCCTTCTTGATAACTTCTTACAATGCTGGCAGTTGTCAGAAGAGTGGGACTCGGGAGGCAGAGAATACACACAGGATGTGTATCTGTTCTGGCCTTCTTGCCACAGGACGGGCAAGGATCGAATAAAGAAGGCATTTTATCCAAAAATAAACCTTTTCTGTAACACAAAAAGGAGTTACTTGCACTCTAGGACCAAAAGACGTCGAGTGAAAGTAGAAAAAACTAGATTTATATAGATATTTTTTGACAGAAAGTCAAAAAACAAGAGCTGAAAATCCAGGGTCCTGACTGAAGGAGCCGGAAAGAACAACTGACCTAACTGTCACCCCTGAGGCATGATGGGAAGCTAGGGGTCATGGCTGCCTTAAAGGCACGGTGCCAGTTTTTGTTGAAAATGTTTTCATTTTCTATGCTATTGGTTTACAATGCAGCCTGTAGGCTAACAATGTCTACTTATTTTGCAGTTTTTACTCTTTATGAGTATTTTGCTCATTAAAAAACAGAGTTCAAGTACTAATTGTCCTCTGGTGTTTTTATATATTGGCAAATGTAGTTTTTTATGTGTGTAATTACATTGTTTAGCCTCCTATTGAGAGCTGCATTGGTATGAGAAAAAATGATATATGTATATGCATATATGTAGAGCTGTATATATGTGATTTCCATATATAATTTTTATATTTCCGGGGTCCCCGCACGTGGGCGGGAATATTCAGTGCTTATGACTATTGATGAGGATCCCCTGGAAGAGAACTGGCTCTATATATACACTGCACCAAAGTGAGGTACAGTGTGTATAGAGTCCAAGAGTCTGCAAAGGTAGGCAGAGGTTCAAGTTAGACAAAACCTTACTCTCTTTTTGTGGTAGTGTAGTCGAGCAGTAAGGCAGTATCAGAGGACAGTGTTAAGCATTTGATGTACACACTCAGTCAGCAAATTAATTCATACACTCAAGAACTGAACTCTAGGCCAATTGTTTTTGTATAAAAAATATACTGTTTTATTTCTAGAACCAAGCAAGCCTGGCACAGGTAAGCATAAAATACTTTGCAGTAATAAGTTACTTGATTGAAATACAGTTCGAAAATGCAGTAGAAATTGTACTTGGTTTGATTTACAGATAATGCAGTATATTGCAACACTCAGCAAATACAGTACATTGGAATGAATGGGCTTTTTCAACAAATTGCAGGTAAGTTACTTTTACGTTACTTTTCTAACTCAGTGCTGGATGCCTAGATTCAGCACTGGGACATTTCCTGAAAACAAGTGAGTAAATGCGTTTTTGTTATTCGTGCGATTTTTAAAGAATATTTTTAGTTTTCAAAACTCCACACAGTCGTTTTTTGGAAGAAAAACTGTCAATGTTATCCTATGGAGGAAAAACAGGTTATCTATTTACAGGTAAGTAATCGTCTGTGGGAGTTAAGGTTCTGGGGTTAGACTCAGGGGTCCCCAGGGTCAGTGATGCACTTTTGTTTCACCCTCAGCGACACTAGGGCGGCCGGGTGCAGAGTGTTGAGGCCCAATGTTATCCTATGGAGGATAGGGGGCCTCCGGTTGGTGGCTGCTGGCAAGCAGGCCACACGGCTGTGGGAGCAAAGCTCCTAGGGTTTAGGTCAGGGCAAATTGGGAAACAAGCCAGCACAAAAGGTGCACCCCCAGCGGCGCTAGGGCGGCCGGGTGCAGAGTGCTGTTTTGGCGTCGGGTGCCCAGTTGTTTTCAATGGGGATTTTCGGTTTTGGTTTTTAGCTGCAGGCTCGGTCCAGGAAGACTTCCGGGAGGAACCAACAGCTGGGCAGGTAAGTTGGAGGGCTGGGGACGTAGGTGCACCTCGGGTTCTTTTCTCCAGGGCGCCTGGATGCAGGGGTGTCTTTTGAGGTCTGATTTCACCTTACCGGGCCACTCGCGGTTGGGGGTGGTCATCATGCAGAGGCTGCAGGCGATGTCGGGGAGTCCTGGAGGGGTCAACCCACGGTGGACTCCGACTATGGGGCGCTGGGGGACCTCGCTGGAACCGGTGTGCCACTCGAACTCGGGCCGTAGGCGACGGCTGCAGTGGTGTTTAAAGGCGTCGAGTTTCTTTGTCCTCAGCAGGCTCCGAGTCTTGCTTTGGAGTTTCTTTTGAACAGAACTGCTGTTCACAGGAGATCCGGTCTTTGTTGAAGGTAGCCAGTCCTCCCAGGGGTTCTGGAGGTCGCAGACTGCAGGACAAGGCGACTTTTGGCGCAGGATCTCTGAAAACTGCAGACGGGCCGGTAGGGCTGGGGCCAAGTCAGTTTTTCTCTGCAGTCTTCTCTGCTGGGCATCTTCTTTCGTCCTTCTTCGTAGGTTGGGGGAATCTGAGTTCTTGGTTCAGGGCTGCCCCCTAAATACTGTATTTAGGGGCGTTTTAGGGGTCTTGAGGTCAGTAGCCAATGGGCTACTGACCTTAGGGTGACTACACCCTTGGTGTGCTCACCCCACGTGGGAGAGTGAGCACAATCCCTAGTCCTGATTGGGGAGTGCCTGCCATCTGCAAGATGGCGAGTATTGGAGAGTGGGCTTCACCTCGCCTCCCCCACCGGAGGGGTGGAGTTGACAGAGGTGGGCACACCTCCTGGGCTGGCTAGTTTTTCCCGCCTGTCTTCCCGCCGAAAGGGAGGGGAGACAGGAAGGGGGCCTGCTCCTGATAGCAGGAGAGGCTGGGGGGGGTCGCATTACAAAGGCTGCCAGGCCTTTGAAGCTCCCATGCCACAGATGGCTCGTCCTGGCCTGGGGAGGTGTAAACACCTCCGCCCAGGAAAGGCTGTTTCTGGGCTCAGGGAGTGTAGGCTCCCACCCTAGGGGTCCAGAAACATGTCTCGTGGTGGCAGGCTGGTGTGTACCAGTCAGGGAACCCACCAGAGGCTGGTCGTTTTTCAGGGGGCATTTCAAAGATGCCCTCTGTGTGCATTTTTCATTAATTCCCACACTGGCATCAGTGTGGGTTTAATGTGCTGAGAAGTTTGATACCAAACTTCTCGGTCTTCAGTGTAGCCATTATGGTACTTTGGAGTTCGTAATGACAAACTCCCAGCACCATATACTCTTAATGGCAGCACTGCACTTACAATGCCCAAGAATGGACTTGGGCACTGTAGGGGTACAGGGCTCATGCACCTGTACCCTCACCACTGGCATAGTGCACCCAGCTGGAGGGGTGACCGACCTAGGCCAGTGGGTTGTTTAGGCAGGGCACACAAGGATGTGTGCCCTGTCGACTCTTCACTTTGTTCTGCACCAAGACACGCAGCCTGCAAAGGCAGTTTGTGTGTAAGGGTACAGGACCTCTAAGGGTGGCACAATAAGTGCTGCAGCCCTTAGAGGTCTTCCTGGTCACAGGGCCCTGGGTACCTGTGGTACCATTTACCAGGGGCTGACCTGTGGCCAGAGATGCCAATTGGGCTAGTTTTGGGGAAACACAGGCCCTGGGAACCTGATTGGCAGGGACCCAGGGCACACCAAGAAAAAGTGCATCAGTAGTCTGGCAAAAAGTGTGGGGGGGGGGGGTACTGCAACAGAAACCCACTTCCTTACAGCTGCTGACCCTGGATGTAAGCTGGGTCAGTAGGTGCTGGCTTATAATTTCTCGACCCTGGGTGTAATAATTCTTGCCCTCACAGGATCTTTTAAAGATCTTGTCTGTATGCTTAAGCATCCCTTTGAGCATTGATAGTGTGCGAGTAGCTCACTGAGGGGAACTTAGGGTTTCGAATAAAAAATCCTCTTCCAGAGCCTCTTTATGTAACTCCACCCCATGATAATGAGCAGCCCTGTTAAGTAGCTCTATGTATCCTAAGTTGTCCTCGGGTGGTGAGGGTTTGGAAGGATATAGATCCGGATTATTATTAGTGTTCGGATCAGTATCAGTCTTCCCATGGGTCAGTATTCTGTGGCCTATGCTCATCCCCATCCCCTTCATCCTGTGGGTCAGGTGATAGTGGTGAATTTGTGGGTGTGATGAGCAAATTTGGATCAGTGGGCGAAGGAGGTGGAATGTAACGTGGAGGGTTAGTACCCACATTTTTTCTCTTTAGAGGAATGTGGTAGTCCTCCTGTAGGCCCATTTTCCTCAATGGCAATTTGGCCTAAATATGTCCAGTGTCTGGATATATTACCAGTTGTGTTTCGGATCCGAAGGCGGAACTTCGAAACTAGGCTCTTTTGGAGGAGTCTCTCTCTCTGGTCCCTGTTTTCTGCGTTAAAAGTTTCGGCTCCGAAGATTTACTCTTCGTAACGAGGGAATGGTTACCAAGACATGTTTCGGTTTCAACACCGAAGGTTTCGTCTCGGCACCTGCATGGGGCCGACTCGAGCCGGAAGGCTTTCCCTTTCGGACGCCACGAGGGCATGGCGTCCGAAACTTTGTCTCGGTGCCAACCTTGGTCCGAAGGTAGAGGAAGGACCGGAGCCTTTTTCTTCTTGTGTTGCTGGGGCAAGGGGGTTTCTGTGCTCACGGTACGCTGACCCGGTGTAACTTTCTCCTGGTCTTCCATGTCGGAGTCGGCCTCGGGCACGGAGATATGCTCTGCTTCTTCTTCGGCTCCTTCAGCGTGGAATTCTTCTCTGTTGGAATCTTCACCGAAGATGTCCGGTGCAGAGCCGCTGTGATGTTGCATTTCGTGACGTCGAGCCAGACGGTCACAGAGCGTCTTCTTGGATCGAAACGATCGGCACGCGTGGCAGTCCTGTTCGTCGTGTTCCGGGGATAGACAGAGGTTGCACACTTCATGCAAGTCGGTGCGCAGAAACTTAGCACGACACCCGGGACAGAGCTTGAATGGAGTCCGTTCCAGCGACTGCTAGCGAGCCCGTCGCGGGTAGGCCCAACGGCCCTCCACGAGTTTTCTGATCGAAGACCTTTGAGTCGAAACGAAACGCGGAGAATGGGAAACGCGATCGAGAGAATACAGTCTAGGGTAGTGGATTGCTCGAAGGGAACCCGAGAAACGGTGCCGAACCGGAGCGCAGCAATTCACATCCGAACCCAATGGCGGAAAAAAAAAAAACAATGGAGTCGAGGCCCATGCGCACTATCACCGAAAGGAGTCACCTACCTCGTGACTGGAAAAGACTTCTTCGAACAAAAACAAAGTGCAAACATCCGGACCCAAAACTAGATGGCAGGCTATGCAAAGCATGACATCTACAGCTCACATGCCTTGAACCTCATGTTACTTAAGTCTCTCCACATAACACGTAGACAGCTGAAGACATCAGCCAAAGCCAAGTACAGTACCAACACCATCAAAGAAAGTGCAACCATACTTGCCAGAAAGTTAACACTGCTAATCAAGCCCTCACGCTCATGTGTCTGTTTGTGGCAATGAATTGCTCCAATGCCTCGCATTGGCCTCACTGGCCCATGTTGAGGTTTCTTACACAAGGAATCGCCTGAAGAAATATGACCACATCACCCTCACTGGTAGAACTCCGCTGGCTCCCCTTGTTGGCAAATATCATCTACAAAGCCAAACAGACTAGAATCCTCACATATCTAACTGATAAGCTGAACATCTTCAGCAGATGTTGGTACACCGGACAGTACACTATCAGACTGAAGGGGAAGAAGTGGTAAAAGGGATCAAGACAATGGCCTTTTGACCTTCGGTGTACCCAGGACCTGAAACATAATTCCTGTGTTGATAAGGACCACCCCAACCATCTTTCAATTTAGAAAAAAATCTGAAGACCTCTCTACATCCAGGCATTGAAACAATCCACATCCACTATTAGAACTCAGCTACCTGTCCAATCACTTTTTGATCTTATCTTTGCTTTTAAGCCATGCAGTGTTCCACCGTCTTGTTTGTGCTATACGAACAAGTTACTATAAAGCTCTTTCTAGTGGATACTCTGTCAGAGGTGGAGCAGGTGTACATAATTCCACCTTAGGAGCCTCCTCCAGCACAACAGACACCAATCTTTGCTCCAGTGCTTCATTTGCCCTCACTGCCACGGATTCCCTTAATGAAGCAGACAGCCGACTACCCAAAGTTGCTGGTGCTAGGAGCTGATCCAGCTCTACTCCACCACGCACTGAAGATGTTTCAGTGGGCTTCAGTTCCCTCAGTAGCGCAGTTAGACCCCATGGACTGTTTGGGGCTCTGCCAGTGGGTTCTCACTCGGTCCTGGGCATCCCCTTTGTTCTGTCAGGAACCCTCCCAGTGGCTCCCATAGTTGTGCTGAAGCCAGGGTCCTATGTGGCTGCCCTTCCATTCGCGCCACCACTGGCACCCCCACCACCTGGTGCCGCCCACATCATCCACCAACACTTACTCCCCCTAAAGCCATGTTACTACCACCAGTCAAAACGTATAGTTTACCTGTCGGTGTAGTTTTGCAGCTTGAAGACTTTCTGGATTCACTATGCTGTGCATTATTCCGCCATCTAGTGGTTGGGTCCGGAATTGTCTTTTTTCTCTCTTTTTTTTTTTCGTGGCCCAGGTGGGCGTCGACATACCACCATTTGGTACTCTTCGTGAAGTCGACGTGCTTCCTCCGGAAGCTCCCACCTTTGGCCGCCATCTTCGGATTCTTTTTTCTTGTCTTGTGTTATTCTTGTTTTTCCTCTTATTTTGTAAAGTCTTGTTTGTGTTTAATCCCTTTCCTCCCGTCTCATCTTTTGGCGGAGGAGGGTGGGTTCGCTAGTGAATCCAGAAAGTCTTCAAGCTGCAAAACTACACCGACAGGTAAGAAACTATACGTTTTGCAGCGTGAATCTTTCTGGATTCACTATGCTGTGCATAGACTTTGTAGCGGTTTGTCCTTATTGTGGTGGCTGGGTGGAAGATGAGCACTGGTTACTGAATATGTGTTGCAAGACCTTCTGTCCCACTTGCGCTTCTTTGTTCATTTGGATATCCACACAGTAGTGCTTAGTGAATGTGTGCACTGAAGACCATGTTGCAGCTTGGCAAATGTCTTGAATCGGTGTGTTGGCCAGAAATGCAATCGTTGCTCCTTTCTTCCTTGTTGAGTGAGCATGAGCTGCTCCTTGTAACAGTTGCCCAGCTTGTTTGTGGCATAGTTGTATGTTTTGTGCAATCCATCGTGCAATGGTATTTTTGGTAACTGGCCGGCCCAAAAAACTGCTTGCGAAGGAAACAAAGTTGTTTTGTTTTTCTGCACTCTTTTGTCCTTTCTATATAGTGCATCACCGCCCTCCTGGCGTCCAGTGTGTGCAGCGCTCTGTGCTTGTGGTCGGTTTTTGGAAAAAACTAGGTATTTGGATTGTTTGGTTGATGTGGAACCGGGACACCACCTTTGGCATGAAGTGTACGTCTGTTCTCATTACAATCCTATCACTGTATCTGCAGGTAGGGCTGTTGAAGTGTTAGCGCCTGCAACTCACTTACTCTTCGTAGTGATGTGATAGCCACCAAGAATGCCGTCTTTAGTGTGAGCATGTGCAGTGTAGCCTTGTGCATCGGCTCGAATGGTGCCTTTATCAATTGGGTCAGCACTACGTTGAGGTTCCATGCTGGTGCTGGCATTCTGTTTGGAGGTGCGATTCTCTTTACCCCTTCTAGGAATCTTTTTATTACTTGTGAGGTGAAGAAACTCTTCCCAGTTTCTCCTCTTGTGTAAGCCACAATCGCCGCTAAGTGTACTCTTAGGGATGTGTAGCTTAGTTTACTTTGCAGTAGGTGTGTTAAATATTTTAGTACTGTTGACTCCCTTGCGATCTTTCTTTGCAACTTCTCTAATGCACCATTCTGAGAACCTTTTCCACTTTGCTACGTAGCATTTCCTTGTGGTAGGCCTTCTTGCCTCCCTGAGCACTGCCATTGTGCTCGCCGGTAGCTTGAGGTGTGCGAACTCTAGGTCTTCAGGAGCCATGCCATCAGACGGAGGCTCTCTGGCTCTGGGTGTAGCACCCTCCCGTTTTGCATTGTTAACAGGTCCCTTCGTCTTGGGAATCTGTGTGCTGGTGCTTGCGCCATCTCCAATATTTGTGAGAACCATGACTGTCTGGCCCACTGAGGTGCTATTAGTATCAGTAACATGTTGCTGATCCTGCATTTGTTGAGTACCCTGTGTATCAGTGGTATCGGGGGAAAAGCGTATGCAAATGTCTTTGACCAACTTATCCATAGCGCATTCCCTTGTGACCAATGGCATGGTTGTCTGGATGCGAAGTGTTGGCACTTTGCATTTTGGTGTGTTGCAAATAAGTCTATTTTTGGTGTACCCCACTTCTGGAATACTTTCTGTAATTCCTGTTGGTTGATCTCCCATTTGTGGGATGCTGACGTCTGCCTGCTGAGTGTCTGCTTCCACATTGTCCTTCCCTGGGAGATGTATTGCTAGTAGGTCTATCCTCAGTGGAATAGCCCATGTCCATATCTCCTGTGCTAGCCCGGATAGTGCTACTGACTGTGTTCCTCCTTGTTTGTTGACGTAGAACATGGTCGTGGTGTTGTCTGTTTGGATCAACACCCTGTTTCCGTACAGCTCCTTCTGAAAAGCTTTTAAGGCTAGGAACACTTTTTTAGTTCCAGGTAATTGATGTGCTTGACCGCATCCTGTTGCGACCATAGCCCCCTCACCTTGAGCTTGTTCATGTGTGCGCCCCACCCCAGCTGGGAGGCGTCCGTTGTGATGGTCACTGTTGGAGTTGGTTGTGTGAATGATTTCCCCTGTGATATGTTTTGTTCGTTCCACCATGCTATTTCCTGATGCACTGCGTGTGTGACAACCACTAGATCTTCCCAACTCCCAGTTGCCTGTGACCATTGCTGCTGTATCCATTCCTGGAATGGCCTCATGTGCAGTCGAATATTTTGGACTAGGTGAATGCAGGATGCCATCATTCCCATCAGCTTGCTCACCGGCCTCACTGTCAGAACTTGCCCCTTGCGGTAATGACGTGTTTCCTTCAGTATCGCCAATGTTCTCTTTCTGCTGGGGAACACTTTGGCCTGTATGGTGTCGATCTCTGCCCCTAAGAATATCTTGATTTGCTCTGGTTCTGTTGACGATTTCTCCCAATGGATCGAGAAACCCAGTCGTGTCAGCGTTAGTATGACCTGCTGGATGTGTAGTTTGCATTGGCTGTACGAACTTGCCTTTACGAGCCAGTCGTCGAGATAGGGGTATACGTGTATTCCTTGCCTTCGTAGGTGTGCTGCGACAGCTGCTAGGCATTTTGTAAACAGTCTTGGTGCAGATTTTAGGCCGAATGCCAGTACTGTGAATTGGTAGTGGCTTTGGTTGATCACAAACCTTAGCAGGCGCTTGTGTTTGTGGTTGATGGGGATGTGCAAGTACGCGTCCTTTAAATCTATAGTAGCCATGAAGTCCCCTTGTTGTATTTGTGGTATTACCTCTTGTAGGGAAGTCATCTTGAATCTTTGAGTTTTTATGAATTTGTTTAGGAACCTTGGATCCAGGATAGGTCTTAGTGTTTCGTCCAGCTTTGGCACCAGGAAGTAAGTTGAGTAAACCCCTTTGTTCCTTTGGTTTCTCGGCACCACCTCTATTGCCTCCTTGCTGAGCAGTTCTTGCGCCTCTAGTTGCAAGAGCTCCTTCGCTGAGCGTGCCTTGCTTCTTGGTTTTCTGTTTGGAGGTTGTTTTTCTAACTCTATACAGTACCAGTATTGTATGATGTTTAGTATCCATTTGTCCGATGTGACCTTCCTCCATTCCTGGATGAAGTTTTTTATTCTTCCCCCTACCAGTCTTGAGTGTTCGAGGTACTGTTTGTTGTTGAACGCTCGGCTGCAGTTTTCCTTTATGTCTTTCCGCCCACCCCGAGGTGTTGCTAGGGTGGGGGTCTGTTTCCTGGTGAAGTCACTTGGATGAGGGCTGCTGGCCTCCCCTTCGTGTTTGTCCTCGTCCGTTTCTGCGCCCTCGAAAGGACTGTCCCTGGGTAGGTACTGCCAGTTCTGCTGCTGCTGTCCCTGGTTGTTCCCTTGGTAGCCTTGCTGGAACGTCTGGTGCGATGTGGTAGGCACGTTGCCTCCTCTCCCACCTGGCCTTCTTGTGGGTGTGCCCCTTCTCATCCCTCTGAACTGCAACGCTCCCATGGACCTTGCTGTCTCGTTGTCCTTCTTGAGCTGCGTCAACTTATCCACTGGTGTGCCGAACAGTTGCTCTCCGTTAAATGGTGTATTCAGGATGTTGCTTTGCACCTCTGGCTTGAATCCCGAAATTCTGAGCCATGTGTGTCTCCTCTCGGTCACCCCTATCATTAGTCTGCTCGATGTTTCTGCAGCATCCAATGCTGATTTTAGGCATGTGTTCGCAATGCTTTTGCCTTCTTCTACCAGGTGAGCTGCTCTTTGTTGGTACTGTTCTGGTAGATGCTTTAGGAGCTGCCCCACTTCATCCCAGTGTTGGTATGCGTGCCTGTTGATCAGGGCGTTGGAGTTTGCGATGCGCCAATGCATTGCCGCATTTCTCTCCACCTTTCTCCCTGTGAGATCCATCCTCCTACTCTCCTTGTCTGGAGGTGGTCCGGCATTAGTGGGCACATTGGCCCTTTTCCTAGCCGTTGGTGCAATTATTGAGTCGGCTGGTACTGACCCCTGGATGTATGCAGGGTCCTTTGAAGAATGTTTATACTTCTTCTCCGTTCTTGGCGTCACAGCCTTGCATACTGCTGGTTCCTTAAAAGCCTCTCTTCCTTGATCCAGCACACTAGGGAGCATGGGCAGGAATTGGCTCCTAGTTTGTTGAGGCAGTAGAGTCTCCAGGAGAAAACATGCCTTGGGCTTCTCTTTTATTTTCACTCCATACGTCTGTGCAGCCTTTTGGACGACCATGTTGTAGATCCCTATGTCGTCTGGTGGCGAGGGCCTCTAAGGGCAAGTATCTACCACTTCTTCCGACGATTCTGCGTCGAGATCTTGCCATTCTAGGTCTTGTGCCTCCGAGGAAGTCGAGTCCCGGTAGGATTGCAGATCTTCGTCGCCTTCTCCCTTGAAATATTAGTCTTCGTCCGCCTGTTCCTCGACTGGTTCGGGCGTTTTCGGCGGTTCGGCGTCCTTGTCGTCTTTCGACTTAGAGCGCGGGTTTCGGCGGGATGGTGTATTGGCTCATCTTCTCGTCGAAGTCCCTTTTCCGCTGCAAGATGCTCGCCATTTCGGCCTCGAGCCTCCTCTTCTTCCTCTCCATCTCGGCGGCATGTTCGGCGTCGAGTGTTGGAGCGCCTCTCTTCGGGGCCATAGACGTCGGCGACCATGTCGGCCGTTCCTTTCTCGGTGCTGAGGTGTCCTTTTCGAGGGCAACCTTCGACGATCTTGGTTTTTCGAGGGCTTTCGCCGATTGGGAGTCCTTTTCGAAGGATCCGCTCGCTGGCTGTCCTTGGTTGCTGTTGCCTTAGAGTGTTTCGGCGGCAATGCTCCCTTCGAGGACTTGGCTTCACTTCTACGAGTGTCGCTCGGGGCTTTAGCTTCACCCTTCCGAGTGTCGCTCGAGTGTTTAGGGGTCGACGACTCCCTTACCTCCTTCGACGTCTTCTTATGGACCTAGACGACCGTACAGTCCTCCGGTCCTTCGGCGATGTTGTCCTCTTCTCCACTGGAGAGGCCCAAGTCTCGGAGCGATGGAGGTGGTCCCTGCCCCTGCATGTTGTGGTTCGCCCTTCTCGGACTCTCCCTTACTCTGAGGGTCTTGGGTGTAAACGCTGAGCACGCGTTGCAGTCTTCGCTGCTGTGGTCGAGCGGCAGGCAGAGGTTGCAGACTGGATGCTGGTCCTTCTGGGTGTATTTGTGGTGGCAATTGGTGCAAAACTTGAACGGTGTTTTGTCCATCCCCGCGCTCAGGGAGCCCCCTGCGAGCGCATTCTCCGTAGAACGTCGAGGTCTTGGTCGTAAACCTTCCTCGTCGTCCTGGTTACCTGACCTGTAGTCCGGTGTAGCTGAAAACTTGATTTTCGTCGCTTTCCTACGATTTTTCTCGATTCCTCTTCCAAAAATTCTGGAACTCTTCGGCAACGATCCAGACCCAACGGCAGAAAAAAGAATCTGAAGATGGCGGCCAAAGGTGGGAGCTTCCGGAGGAAGCACGTCGACGTCACGAAGGACACCAAATGGTGGTATGTCGACGCCCACCTGGACCACGAAAAAAAAAATAAAAGACTACAATTCCGGACCCAACCACTAGATGGCGGAATAATGCACAGCATAGTGAATCCAGAAAGATTCACGCTGCAAAACATTAAAGTCCATAGGCTAATTAAGGCGAAATGATGCAAGGAGGATAGTGCTGATGTCCCTCAAGGTTCTTGTCAAACCATGAATAATATTTTCAGATGAGATTCAGACCCACTGCAGATGCTCATGAAGCAACAAGACAGATGACAGCAGTGAAAAAGAACTACCACTGCCTCCCACCTTCGAAACAAGCCTGCCTATACAAAAACACCAGTGGTCTATTATTGTAATTTAAAATAGAAATGAAAGTGAAATACTACAACAGAGCGTGTTGCATTATGCTACATAACGAATAGTTTACCTGTCAGTGTAGTTTTGCAGCTTGAAGAATTTTCTGGATTCACATGCTGTGCATTATTCCGCCATCTAGTGTTTGGGTACGGAATTGTAGTATTTCTTTCCTTTTTTTTGGTTGTTGGTGGGCGTCGACATACCACTATTTGGTGATCTCCTGTGGCGTCGACAGGCTTCCTCCGGAAGTCGCACCTTTGGTTGCCATCTTGGGATTCTTTTTTTTTTTTACCCTTTCTCCTCCTATTCTCATCCTTCCTGGCGGAGGAGGGTGGGTTCGCTAGTGAATCCAGAAAATTCTTCAAGCTGCAAAACTACACCAACAGGTAAGAAACCATTCGTTTCGCAGCATGAATCTTTTCTGGATTCACATGCTGTGCATAGACTTTGTAACGGTTTGCTAGTCTTGCGGTGGAGGATGAGCTTTGGTTTGTGAATAGATGTGGCAAGACCTTTTGTCCTACTTGTGCGTCTTTATTCATCTGAATGTCCACACAGTAATGTCTTGTAAATGTGTGCACTGAAGACCATGTTGCAGCCATGCAGATGTCTTGAATTGGAGTATTCGCTATAAAGGCAATAGTTGCTCCTTTCTTTCTTGTTGAGTGTGCCCGCGGGGCCCCTTGTAAGGCCTGTTCTGCTTGCCTGTGGCATATCTGTATGGCTTGCGCTATCCATCTTGCAATGGTGTTTTTGGTTACTGGTCTTCCCAGAAAACTGCTTGCAAAGGATACAAAGAACTGTTTTGTTTTCCTGTATTTCTTGGTTCTTTCAATGTAGCACGACCGCCCTTCTTGCGTCAAGTGTGTGCAAAGCCCTTTCTGCTTTGGTCTTTGGGTTTTGAAAGAAACTTGGTATTTGTATACTCTGATTTATGTGGAATCTTGATACCACTTTTGGTATGAATTGTGGATCTGTCCTCATGACAATCCTGTTACTATGTATTTGGAAATAAGGTTCCTGTAGTGTTAGTGCCTGTAGTTCACTCACTACGTAAGGATGTTATTGCCACTAAAAAGGCAGTTTTTAGTGTGAGCATTTGTGGCGTTGCTTTGTGCAGTGGTTCGAATGGTGCTTTCATCATTTGTGCTAGAACTATGTTCAGGTTCCATGTGGGTGCTGGCACTATTTTTGGAGGTGCAATTCTTTTTGCTCCTTCTAGGAATCTTTTGACCACATGTGAAGTGAAGAAACTTTTCCCTGTTTCCCCTCTGGTATACGCTACAATTGCTGCTAAGTGCACTTTCAATGATGTATAGCTTAATTTACTTTCTAGTAAATGCATCAAGTACTTTAGCACTGTTCTCTCCTTTGTAATCTTCTTTTAAAGACGTTTTTTAAAGCACCATTGTGTACATCTCTTCCACTTCGCTGTATAACATTTCCTTGTTGTTGGTTTCCTAGCTTTTCTTAGAACAGCCATTGTGCTTTCTGGTAGTTTGAGATGTGCGAATTCTAAGTCCTCAGGAGCCAGGCCGCTAGGCCTAAGCTCTCTGGTTCTGGGTGAAGTATTTTTCAATTTTGCATGGTTAGCAAATCTTTCTTTTTTGGCAGTTTGTGCATTGTCCCTTGCGACAGCTCCATTATTTCTGAGAACCAAGTTTGTCTGGCCCACCGTGGTGCGATGAGAATCATTGTCATTTGGCTGATCTTGCATTTGCTGATCACCCTGTTCAGTAATGGTATTGGGGGAAAAGCGTAAGCAAATATCCCTGACCAGTCTATCCATAGAGCATTCCCTAGGGAATGAGTGCAAGGTCTCCTGGATGCGAAGTTTTGGCATTTTGCATTGTGGGGTGTTGCAAATAGGTCTGTTTGTGGTGTCCCCCATTTCCTGAAAATCTTTTGGAGTTCTGTTTGATTTAGTTCCCACTCGTGGGATGATGTTGTTTGTCTGCTCAGTCCGTCTGCTTCTAAATTGTCCTTTCCTGGTAGGTGTATTGCTATCATGTCCATTCCCCTTGGAATTGCCCATCTCCAAATCTCTTGAGATAGCGTTGAGTGCTACCGACTGAGTTCCACCTTGTTTGTTTACGTAAAACATTGTGGTCTGTATCAACACCTTTTTCCCCGTAGAGCCCTTTCTGAAAGGCGTTTAAGGCTAAGAATACTGTTTTCAACTCCAAGATATTGATGTGTTTCACTGCATCCTGCTGTGTCCACAATCCCCTCACTTTGAGGTTTGTTCATGTGTGCTCCCCATCCCATTAGGGACGCATCTGTTATGGTCACTGTCGGAGTTGGTGGTGTGAAAAGTCTGCCCTGTGCTATGTTTGTTTTGTTCCACCATGCCATCTCCTGATGAACGGTTTGTGTGACAACCACTAGATCCTCCTAACTCCCTGTTGCATGTGACCATTGTGTCTGGAGCCATTCTTGAAATGGTCTCATGTGTTGTCGAATGTTGGGAATTAAATGAATGCATGAGGCCATCATTTCCAGTAATTTCCCCACTGTTCTCACTGTCAGATGTTGCCCCTTCTGGTATAGATGAGACTCCTTCAACAAGGCTGATCATCTCTTTTCGCTTGGGAATGCTCTCCCTAACACTATTTCTGCGCCTAAGAATACCTTTATGAGTTCTGGCTCTGGTGATGATTTCTCCCAATGTATGGAGAAACCCAGTTGAACTAGTGTCTCTATCACCCGTTGTATATGCTGTTTGCATAGACTGTAGGAGTTTACTCTTACTAACCAGTCGTCCAAGTAGGGGTAAACATGAATCCCCTGCCTTCAGAGATGTGCTGCTAGGCACTTTGTGAACACTCTTGGTGCAGATTTTAGACCGAAAGCCAGTACTTTGAATTGGTAGTGTTTTTTGTTGACCACAAATCTTAAGAGCCTCGTGTCTTTTGTTCATAGGGATGTGAGAGAATGCATCCTTTTAGTCCATGGTGGCCATGTAATCTCCTTCTTGCAATTGAGGTATCACTTCTTGCAGTGTAGTCATTTTGAATCTTTGTGTCTTTATAAATTTGTTTAGAAACCTCAGGTCTAATATTGGACGTAATGTTCTGTCTACCTTTGGAATTAGGAAGTATGTAAAATATACTCCGTTCTTTTCCTTGTGTGGTACGTGCTCTATTGCATGTTTCCCCTGAAGTTCCTGCACCTCTGAATAGCTGAGATAATTCTGCTTTTGAATGCATCTTGTTTTGGTCTCCTGTTTGGAGGTTGTTTTGTTAGCTCTATGCAGTAGCTGTACTGTATTATGTTTAAAGTCCATTTGTCTGACGTTATTTCCTTCCATCTCTGTAGGAAATATCTTAGTCTGCCTCCTACTGGTGTGGTATGCTGGAGGAACTGTAAACTGACAGGTTTTTGTATAGGTTGTTTTTCTGTGTGTACACTCACTGCTGTTTTTCGTGAGTGTACATTCTTTTGAATGCAGTCACTTAGTAGTGGTCTGTTGTCCACCTCTTTGTGGCTGTCCTCTGCAACGGGGACGCCCTCGAAAGGATTGCCTTCCTTGTTAATATTGCCAGTTGTGCTGTTGTCCCTGGCTTGCTCCTTGGTAGGTTTGCTGGTAAGTTTGATGTGAGGTAGCCGGTTGGTGTGTACCTCTACCTGCTGGTCTCCTTGAGGGTGTGCCTCTACGCATGCCTCTGAATTGTAGAGCGCCCATGGACCTAGCCGTCTCGTCGTTTTTTTTTTATTGAGTTTGTCATCAACCACACTTCCAAACAGTTGTTCCCCATTGAACGGTGAGTTAATGATTACTTTGCACTTCTGGCTTGAAGCCTGATATTCTCAGCCATGCATGCCTCCTTTCTGTGATCCCAATCATCATTTGTCTGCTTGATATTTCTGCAGCATCTAGGGCTGATATCAAACATGTGTTAGCGATGTTTTTACCCTCTTCCACTAAGTGGCTAGCTCTTCTTTGGAATTGTTTAGGTAGGTTCTTTAACAGTTCTCCTACCTCCTCCCAATGCTGATAAGCATGTCTGTTTAGCAATGCATTGGAATTAGCTATGCGCCATTGGTTTGCTGCACTTCTTTCTACTTTCCTCCCTCCAAGGTCCATCCTCTTGCTTTCTTTGTCTGGCGGTGGACCCACTGTTGCTGGTACATTTGCTCTTTTTCTTGCAGTAGAAGTAATAGAGTCAGCTGGTACAGACCCTCTGATATATATAGGGTCCATAGAAGAGTGATTATATTTCTTTTCTGCTCTTGGTGTGATAGCCTTGCATGTTGCAGGCTCATTGAATGCCTCTATTACCTGGTCCAATACACTTAGCAGCATTGGAAGGAATTGATTTCTTCACTGTGTTGGCATTAAAGTCTCTAATAAAAAACATGAGTGGTTTTTTCCCCTCTAGTTGCACTCCATATGTTTCTGCTGCTTTCTTAATCACCGGATTATACATGGCAATGTGTAAGAAACTGGCTCTATATATACTACACCAAAATGAGGCATAGTGTGTATAGAGTCCAAGTGACCCAAGAGGTAGGCAGAGGTTAAAGTTAGATAGAACCTTACTCTCTATTTGTGGTAGAGTGGTCGAGCAGTAAGGCAGTATCAGAGGACAGTGTTAAGCATTTGATGTACACACTCAGTCAGCAAATGAATTCACACACTCAAGAACTGAACTCTAGGCCAATTGTTTTTGTATAAAAATATACTGTTTTATTTTAGAACCAAGCAAGCCTGGCACAGGTAAGCATAAAATACTTTGCAATAATAAGTTGCTGAATATAGTACAGTTTGAAAATGCAATAGAAATGGTACTTTGTTTGATTTACAGGGGATGCAGTAGGTTGCAACACTTAGCAAATACAGTACATTGAAATGAATAGGCTTTTTCAGTAAATTGCAGGTAAGCTACTTCTCACGTTACTTTTCTAACTCAGTGCTGGATACATAGATTCAGCACTGGGACATTTCCTGCAAACAGGCAAGTAAACACGTTTTGGTTATTTGTGTGATTTTTAAAGAATATTTTTAGATTTCAAAACTCCACACAAACTTTTTGGAGAAAAAGTGTCAATGTTATCCTATGGAGGAAAAACAGGTTATCGGTATGTAGGTAAGTAATCGACTGGGAGTTAAGGTTCTGGGGTTAGACTCAGGGGTCCCCCAGGGTCAGTGATGCACTGTTGCACCCTCAGCGGCACTAGGGCGGCCGGGTGCAGAGTGTTGAGGCCCAATGTTATCCTATGGGTTGTGGGAGCAAAGCTCCTAGGGTTTAGGTCAGGGGAAATTGGGAACCAAATTAGCACCAAAGGTGCACCCTCAGCGGCACTAGGGCGGCCGGGTGCAGGGTGCTGTTTTGAGGTCGGGTGCCCTGTTTTCAATGGAGAACCTCCGGTTAGAAGAAACACTGCAGGCTCGGGGATGAGGATCTTCTGGGTGCGACCACCATTTCGAGGGGTAAGTTGGGATGTCTTGGGTTAGGCACCGTTGGTTTGGGCACACAAGGCCGTGGGGCGTCAGGTGCAGGGGTGCCTTGGGACGTCGGAAAGTATTACTTGCGCTGGTCGCGGTAGTGGGGATCCTCTGGATTGAGGCTGCAGGCGTCATCTGGAGGCTTGAAGTAGGTCAGGAGTCGCCGGAGTGACCTCCTCGTGGTGTTTTTCCACTCGAGCTCGGGACGGGTTTGGAGGGTGCAGAGTGGGCTGGATTCGCGGTATCCGGCCGGAGCCAGAAGCTGCAGTTTGAACAAGTCCGGTGTTCATGGGAGAAGCAGTCTTGGAAGTGAAGGCAGGCAGGTCCTCCGGGGTTTTTGAGGTTGCTGGCTGCAGGACACACCGGGATTTTGCAGGAGCAGGTTCGAGGGGAGACAGGCCTGTAGGGCTGGGGCCAAGTCAGTGGCCGTCGTCCTCTTGTTAGCTCTGCAGGGCTCTTCGTCCTTTTCTTCTGGTCAGGCTGGATCTGAGGAAGCAAGGTTCAGGGTGCCCCCTAAATACTAGATTTAGGGGGTGTTACAGGTAGGTAAAGGGCAGGGACCAATGGGTCCCTTCCCTGGGGTGGGTACACCCCCTATCGTGCCACCCTCCAGTGGGCGGGGGCAGGAGCCTGTCCCTGGTTGGCTAGGTCCCCCCATCCTCAAGATGGCGGGACTCAGAGTTGTGCTTCACCTCGCCTCCCCCACCTGAGGGGTGGAGTTGGCAGAGGTGGGTACACCTCTTTCTCTCACTTGTTTTTCCCGCCGGTGGTCCCGCCCAAAGTGGGGGGTAGAACCAGTGGGGACCAGTTGCTGAAAGCAGCAATGGGTCTGGGGAGGCTCACAAAGGCGGCATGCCTTTGAAGCTTCCCCTTCGTGAACCCTGCCCATCCTGGGGGAGGAGGCTTGGCACCTCGTCCCAGGATGTGCGTTGTTTCAGGCCCCCGAGAGAAGCAGGCTCTCGACCCAGGGGTCCAGAAACATGTCTGTTGGTGGCAGCCTAAGCAGCCACTCAGTCAGGTCACTAGAAGTTGGTTGAGTTTCAGGGGGCCTCTCTAAGATGCCCTCTGTTGTGCATTTTACATTAAATCCCACACTGGCATCAGTGTGGGTTTAATGTGCTGAGAAGTTTGATAACAAACTTCCCAGTCTTCAGTGTAGCCATTATGGTGTTGTGGAGTTCGTAATGACAAACTCCCAGCACCATATACTCTTAATGGCAGCACTGCACTTAGTGCCCAGGAATGGACTTGGGCACTGTAGGGGTACAGGGCTCATGCACCTGTACCCTCACCACTGGCATAGGGCACCCAGCTAGAGGGGTGACTGATGTATGCCAGGGCTGTGGTTTGTGGGCATGGCACACAGGATGTGTGCCATGTCGACTCTTCACTTTGTTCTGCACCAAGACACGCAGCCTGCAAAGGCAGTGTGTGTGTGAGAAAAGGTGCAGGGCCTCTAAGGGTGGCACAATACGTGCTGCAGCCCTTAGGGGCCTTCCCTGGTCACAGTGCCCTGGGTACCAGTGGTACCTTTTACCAGGGGCCTACCTGTGGCCAGGGATGCCAATTGGGTTTAGGCTTCAATGCAGTTTTTAGGGAAGGAACATAGGCCCTGGGTACCTGATTAGCAGGAGCCCAGGGCACACTCAGTCAAAGAACATCAGCAATTCAGCAAAAAGTGGGGGCATACCATGCAGAAAGAGGGCACTTTCTCACACAATGTCATCTGGGGGTGATGGCCTCGAAGGATATGTTTCCACAGCCTCCTC
Organism: Calotriton arnoldi; assembly: GCA_963921515.1. Lineage (NCBI taxonomy): Eukaryota > Metazoa > Chordata > Amphibia > Caudata > Salamandridae > Calotriton > Calotriton arnoldi. The sequence continues at coordinate 201,338 of CAWUFW010003894.1, read as the reverse complement.
AGGTGATTCAGCGTCGAGATCTTGTCATTGGAGGTCTTGAGTCTCTGAGATCGCTGATCCTGCATACGTTTGTTCCCAGTCTTCGACGTCTTCTCTGAAGAATTCTTCTTCCTCTTCTTCGAGCGGCTCAAGTGTTGTCGGAGGCATTACTGCATCGTCCTTTTCGACTTCAGTTTTCGGCGGTATCTTGAATTGTTTCAAGCTTTCGTCGGAATCTTTTTTAAGTTGTAAAATATTTGCCATTTCAGCTTCGAGTCTCTTCTCTATCTCGGCCGCGTGTGCTTCGGCGTCGAGACTTTCGGCTTTTCGCTTCGTGCTTCTTGACGCCGATCCAGCTGTCGAAGCTTGTTTGAACCTCTCCTTTTTCGACGCTGAGGCGTCCTTTTCCAGACTCTTTCGACGTCTTTGGCTTTTCGAGGGGCTTTGCCATTACAGAGTCCTTATCCAAGGATCCTACGGTGTGTTTTTGTTTGGATGCAACTGCGGTCGAGTGCTTCGACACAGAGGCTCCCTTTGTAAGTCTAGAGTCATATTCGAGACTATTTTAGTTTTTGAGGTCGACAACTCTTATCTCCTTCGAAGTATTCTTCTCGACCTCCACGACTAACATCTGTCCTAGTCGCCTTCTGGCCCTTCGGCGACGTTGTCCTCCTCCTCACTGAAGAGGCCAGGTCTCGCAGCAATGGCGGTGGTCCTTGGCCTTGCATGTTCTAGTTGGCTCTTCGCTGTTTTTCTCTCACCCTCAACGTCTTCGGGGTGAAGACGGAGCACGCGTTACAGTCCACGCTTCAGTGATCCAGCGGTATGCAAAGGTTGCAGACCGGATGCTGATCCTTCTGAGCGTACTTGTGGTGACAATGTTTTCAAGACTTGAACGGTGTCTTGTCCATTACTGCGCACAGGGAGCCCCCTGCATGTGCATTCTCCGATCGTCGAAGATTCGTTTTTTCACCTTTTCGTCGAACTCCAGTCGTTCGGATTGAAAACTTGAAAGTCGAAACGTTCTACCGCAGTTCTTCTGAAGTTTTTTCCTTATTTTCGTCGATTCTTCTCTCCAAGCTTGGGAGCTCCTTTAGTATCGATCCAGACCCAACGGCGGAAAAAAAGAATCTGAGGATGGCGACCAAAGGTGGGAGCTTCTGGAGGAAGCCGTCGATGTCACAGGAGAAGACCAAATGTTGGTATGTTGACGGCGAACACAAAAAGAAGAAAAAAAAAAAAGTAAGAAATACTACAATTCCGGACCCAACCACTAGATGGCGGAATAATGCACAGCATGTGAATCCAGAAAAGATTCACGCTGCAAAATTTGCCTTAACTTGCCAAAGAATTTAATTAACCAGCAGCTTAATTTGGAGCTACAACGCCACAATTCCAATGGCCCTCCTAACATCTTGAGCTTGTTATACTCAATTCTATCAATAAAGACCAAAAGTCACTCAAGCCTTCCAGATACTAGACAGCAATGCCCTCCTTCACCCCCCCCCCCTCCCCCCATCCATCAAGTAGCTCAAAACGTTGCAGTAATTTGCCTGAGAGAAATGCAGAAAGCCTCCTCTATCCCTTGGCAGCATTTAGTAAGACCACTTATTTCAGTAATTCAGCAGGTTCACCACATTCGCCTAGAAGGACAAGTTACTTACCTTCGGTAACGATATATCTGTAAAAAACATTAGTAGTGATAGATTCCTTACCTTAGAATATCCCCAGGCGTCAGACTGGATCCGGAAAGTTTGTCAGCAGTACCCCTGCGTGTCGGTAGGTGGTGTCGTGCGGCTCCACGTCCGTCGCTGGCGTCGTGGTCGCCAAGATGACGTCGCGGGTGCTTCTTAGACGCCGCCCACGCGCGCTGACGTCAGTTCTGTACACGACTTTCCGCGCCAGGAACGCAGAGCCATGCAAGATATTGACCACTGGTGCATTGAAACTAGGGCCCTGAAAGGGATGACCTTAACCCTAGAAATCAGTTCGCAGAACGGGGAGGATGGGTGGGGCGGTAAGGAATCTATCACTACTAATGTTTCTTACAGATATATCGTTACCGAAGGTAAGTAACTTGTCCATCTGAAAGAAACAGTGATAGATTCCTTACCTTAGAATAGATACCCCAGCAATACCAACCCCGGTGGTGGGTCTGCGAACTAAGATCACACCAGAAAGTCACGGAGAACAGAACGGCCAAAGAAGCAGTCTCTCCGGACTTGGCTGTCTAGGCAATAATGCTTGGTAAACGTGTGCAGCGAGGCCCACGTGGCTGCCTGACAGATGTCTTGCAGGGGGACACCACGTCCCAATGCAGTAGTGGCTGCAGTATCTCTGGTGGAATGAGCACGCAGCCCCACCGGAGGTTCTTTTTTAGCCAAAGAGTAACAGGCTTCGATACATAAGACAACCCAGCGGGAGATGGTTCTCTTATGGACCGCCCGACCTTTAAGTGCCAACGTAGCCAACAAAAAGCTGGTCGTCCACCTGGAACTGCTGTGTGCGGTTGAGATAAAAAGAGCGCATGTTTTGGGTCCAGACAGTGGAGCCGCTCTTCCTCTCTGGAAGGGTGCGGAGGCGGAAAGAAGGTGGGCAAGGTAATAGTCTGCCCAATGTGAAAGGCCGTAACCACTTTTGGCAAAAAGGAAGGACAGGGCCTGAGCACAACCTTGTCCGGATGGACTGAAAGGAAAGGAGGCTTACAAGAAAGAGCCTGGAGCTCACTCACCCGCCTGGCGGAAGTGATGGCCACCAGGAAGGCAGTCTTTAAAGTCAAAAGACGAAGAGGACAGTTGTGAAGGGGCTCAAAAGGAGCGCACATCAAGTATGTCAGAACCAGATTCAAGTCCCACTGAGGCATCAGAAAAGGAATAGGAGGAAAAAGGTGTGTAATGCCTTTGAGAAATCTATTTACAACAGGGGACTTGAAAAGAGGGCTGATCAGGGAGCCTGAGAAAGGCGAAATAGCAGAAAGGTAGCCCTTGATAGTGCCCAGAGCAGAGCCCTGCTGGGCTAAAGAGAGAAGGAACAGTAGTACTTCAGAAAGAGGGGTAGAAAGGGGATCCACAGCCTTTGCTGTGCACCATGCCACAAATTTGTTCCACCTGCAGGCATCTACCACTTTAGTAGAGGGACGCCTGGCTGCCAGAATAACGTCACAAACTTCAAGAGGCAAGTCGAACGGAATCAACTGCCGCCGCTCAATCTCCACGCAAAGAGGTGAGGCTGGACAGGTTCGGGTGGAGGACCGTCCCCTGCTGCTGCGACAGAAGATCCTCCCATAGGGGCAGTCTGATCGGAGGATCGATGCTCATACCGAGTAGCTCAGGATACCATACTCTTCGAGCCCAGTCCGGAGCCACAAGAATTACTTGTGCCCGGTCGCGCCTGATCTTCTTCAGCACTCTGGGCAGAAGCGGTATAGGCGGAAAGGCGTACAACAGACCGCAACTACACTCGTGTCGAAAAGTGTCGCCGAGCGAGTGCCGCCTTGGAAATTCCAACGCGCAGAACTGATGACATTGCGCGTTCTCTTCGGTGGCGAATAGATTTAACCAAGGCTCTCCCCACTGCTGAAAGAGACCTTGCACCACCTCAGAGTGAAGACGCCATTCGTGATCGAGCATGCACCTGCGGCTGAGTTCGTCCGCCCTGGCGTTCAGAGAACCTGCCAGGTGTTGAACCACCAGAGACATGCCCTGATGTTCCAGCCATGTCCAGAGACGCAGAGCCTCCTGACAGAGGGTCCACGACCCCACCTCGCCTTGTTTGTTGCAGTACCACATGGCGGTGGTGTTGTCTGTGAACACCTGCACTACTGTCCCTTTGACAGAGGGAAGGAATGCCTTTAGTGCAAGCCTGTACGCCCGTAGCTCCAAAAGGTTGATATGGAGCCGGGACTCTGCCGGAGACCAGAGGCCTCTGATCTCCGCCTCTCCCATGTGGCCACCCCATCCCAGGAGGGACGCATCCGTCACCACTGTAAACTCCGGTTGGGGAAGGGAGAGGGATCTGCAGTCGACCCAATGCCGGTTCGTGAGCCACCACTGCAACTGTTGTGCAGTGCCCTCCGAGATCTGGACGTGATCGGACAGGTTCCCCTGATGCTGCGCCCACTGGAACTTCAGGTCCCACTGCAGAGCCTGCATATGCCATCTGGCATTATTGACCAGCAGGATGCAGGAGGCCATGAGGCCCAGCAGCCTCAGAGTCACTCTGACCGAAACCCGGGACAAGGGCTGAAAGATGGGAATCAGAGCCCGAATATCCCGGACTCGCTGTTCGGGAGGATAGAACCGAAACTGCGCCGTGTCCAGAACTGCTCCGATAAAGAGGAGCTTCTGGGAGGGAATCAGGTGTGACTTCGGCACGTTGATGGAGAACCCCAGCAAGTGCAGGAGGTCGGCCGTAGTCTGTAGGTGGGAGACGACTGTCTGGGGCGAGCCCGCCTTCAACAACCAATCGTCGAGATAGGGGAAGACAGACCCCTGATCTGCGCAGATGAGCTGCCATCACCTTGGTGAACACCCGAGGGGCGCTGGTAAGGCCAAAGGGGAGCACGGTGAACTGAAAGTGCTCGTGGCCTACCGTGAACCGTAGGTAACGCCGGTGGGCTCGCAGGACAGGTCTGTGGAAATAGGCGTCCTGCAAGTCCAGCGCCACCATCCAGTCTTGTGGGTCGAGAGCAGACAAGACCTGAGCTAGAGTGAGCATCTTGAACTTCTCTTTGCGGAGGAAGCGATTGACGTTCTGGAGGTCTAAGATAGGACGCAGGCCTTTGTCCTTCTTGGGCACCACAAAGTAGTGGGAATAACAACCACGACCTACTTCGTGCGTCGGAACGCGCTCGATGGCCCCCTTGGCCAAGAGGGTCGCAACTGCCTGCTGAAGCACCAAGTGATCCCCCGACATGCGGTGGTATTGAGGTGGCATGGCTGGGGGGGTAGTCTCGAAGGGGAGGGAGTAGCCCCTCCGGACTATCTCTAAAACCCACCTGTCCGTAGTGATGGTGTGCCAGTGGGGGAGGTGATGGTGGAGCCTGCCGCCCACTGGCGTTTGATGGGCCTGAAAGTTCGGACTAGGAAGGTTTGGAGGCAGTGGTGGCCGGGGTGGTGGTGGACTGACCCGCCCGCTGGCCCCTTTGTCCGCCAAGGCGGAACCCACGTCCACGGCCGCGCTGGGATGATTGTTGCGCCGGCCTGTGGCTCTGTTGCGAACGCTGCGGGGCGCCCCTTCCTGTGCCACGAAAGGAGCGGAAGGCGGAGGAGGGCGGACTGCCGAGAGTCCCAAGGACTTGGCCGTAGCCCGCAAGTCCTTAAACCTCTCCAACGCGCTGTCCGCTTTGTCGCCGAAGAGGCGACGGCCATCAAAGGGCATGTCCATAAGGGTGTTTTGGACATCGCCCGAAAATCCAGTGGTCCTCAACCAGGCGTGACGGCGAACCGCCACCGTCGTTGCAATGGATCTTCCCAGTGAGTCGGCGGTGTCTAGGCCACAACAAATCATGAACTTTGCTGCGTCTCTCCCCTCTGCAACAGCCTGGGCGAGAGCAGGCCGGGCCTCCTCCGGACACTGGGGCAGCACTTTCGCCACCGTATCCCACAGAGAGTGGGAATAATAGCCCAAGAGGCATGCAGTGTTCACGGACCGCAGCGCAGAGCTGGTGGAAGAGAAAATCTTCTTCCCAAACTGATCCAGCTTCTTGGATTCCCTATCCGGTGGTGCGGAAGGGAAGGCGGTTGGGGAAACAGAGGCTTGGACAACCAAGCTCTCGGGAGTGGGGTGTTGGGAGAGGAATATGGGGTCACCCGGAGCCGGGCGATGGGCCACGTTCCTATCCACAGGAGCCCCTGTGGTGGGCCTGGACCAAGTGCCCAAAAGAACGTCAGAGAGGGCTTCATTGAAAGGAAGCAGCGGCTCCGCAGAAGTAGCTGCTGGCTGAAGCACCTCTGTCAGGCGGTTAGTCCTGACGGCCACAGTAGGGAGCTCGAGGTGTAGGGCCTCGGCCGCCCTACACAACACCACTGCATAACTGGCGCCCCTCCTCCGTAGCCACGGTAGGAGGAGACAGCATGCCAAGGTCTGGTGAGGTATCCAGACCACTGGCACCCCCAATTCCTCAGCCCAGTCCTGTTCAGACTCGCAGGCTGCAGCGAGAGGGTCCTCAGACCCCTCCCAGTCCTCCCCTTGCTGCTCAGACTGTTCAACAGGTCGAAAATAAGGAGCAGGGACATGGGGATAGAAATCCCCAAGTAGGGTCGAGAACGGCATCGATCGACGCCGGCTTGGCGCCGTGTCCACTTCGGGGCTGAAACTGATGTTGACGTCACCCCGAGGTGCGGGCGGCGTCAGGATCGGTGCCAGTGGGGTCGACGTCAGTGGAGGCGTAACAAGGTCAACCGGCGTCGACCGGGATCCAGGCCTGGATCCAAGGGTGTCCTGCAGCGCCGTGGCCGACAGCGACGCCGGGGCCGGAGCTGCCGGGGAAACGCGAGGACACCCATGCGGGACCTGAAGGCGCACCGGCGGGACCAGATGGCCCAAAGAGGCGAGCCATGGCCGACAGGAACACCTGTATCTGGGCCGGAGACGCAGACGACCCCGGGAAGGGCGGGTAGTCGGGCGGCGACTCCATGAACTGCGCCGGAGCCGCGGGGGTGGCACCACCCATACCCTCAGCCGCGTCGCGCGACCGGCGAGGGGAAGTCTGAGAACGATGGCGTTTCTTCGACTTCTTGTGCTTCGCCTTACCTGACCCTGAGTGCGAAGACTTGGATCCCAAAGATCGATGGTGATGACTCCGCACACGGTCCCTCGACCGCCCTCTGGACCGGGACTTGGAACGGCGCGGAGCCGACTGCCGGGCTTCCAGCAACTTTCGGGACCGCTCCTGCAAAGTCTTCGGCGCCATGGCCCGGCAGTCGGAGCACGACTTGGGGTCGTGGTCGCGCCCCAGGCTGAAAAGACACACGGTGCGGGTCCGTCACAGACATGCGGTGACAATCCCAGCAGGACTTAAAACCGGGCATCCTAACCACCAGGAGTCGAAGTCTCGATGAAAAAATAGAGACAAAAAGCCTCAAAAAGTCTCAAAAATTGACTGGGGGTTCCTGCTCTTCCCGGATCTGCGCTTGCTGGCGCGGAAAAAGAACTGACGTCAGCGCGCGTGGGCGGCGTCTAAGTAGCGCCCGCGACGTCATCTCGGCAACCACGACGCCAGCGACGGACGCGGAGCCGCACAACGCCACCTACTGACGCGCAGGGGTACTGCTGACGAAAACTTTCCGGATCCAGTCGGACGCCTGGGGATATTCTAAGGTAAGGAATCTAGCACTATGTGTTTCTTTCAGATGTAACAGGTCAGCAAGACCCTTCACATTTCATGTTATTGTATGTGTACCCAAGGCTAATAGAATTATGCAGCAGGAACGACTAAACTATGCAGCTAGAAAGAGCAAATTATGTGGTACAATATGCAGCAGTATTATTTAGTTATTTTACCAATGTAATACTGTCTGGACAAGGATGAATCTCATTAGTACCATTTTAACACGTGAATGCTGCAATTAGGCACTGAAAGGCGGCGGACTAACCTTTGCAAAAGATCAGCAACTGCCTAGAGCTACATGTGGAGCTTTCTTTAATAACTATGACTTTGTGCTAGAAACAAATTTAGTGAAATGTGCAAATTATGCAGCCAAAGCTCGATTAAGTGGCAAATCCATGATTATGCGTAAACTTGCACAGCTGCAGAACTATATAAAGCCAGAGGACCTAGTATAGCATACATCTAAGTAGTTTTATGTAAGACAAACTTCATCCCCTATTAGTAGTTCATGGAGGAATAAGGCACAGCCCATCATTATGCATTTCCCCTGAATAATCAAGAAAGTGTTAAGAGTGTTACTTTTCATCGGCCGTACAATTACCAAGAAGCAAGCAACAGATGGATGAAAGAAGGCAATTGAATGTGGTATGCCATGAGACATCAGCACAACTCACCTTTCAGACTCTCTGTTTCGCCCATCGTCCCAACTATGGCCACTTTCATCTCTATTGCCTTGCGGACTTCTTACGCCATCCAACTTGTTCTCATTAACTAGACAACCGAAAAAGAGCGTGAGTAGATGGATGGGGTGTGAAATTAAAGATTAATAGTTTAAAACGTATTTACATATGGTTTCCAGACATTGTCCCTCTGCAGTAGCTTGCTACTTTCATACTTTACAAGAAACATTTGTTCAGCATGTCGGATACCTTCAACCTCACCTCCCAAATCTTTATTGCTGATAAACGACCAAAAGTGCACTGCTAAACTTTACATGTACACATTGATTTGACTCCCTGTACTATCATTCTTCAGCTGCATGCTTTTAACAAGAACTGCAAGCATGAGGAGCATTTTTATGTGCGTTGAACTTCATTAAAACTGTAGTTTGAAAAGATGTGAAGAGGGCCACATCTGGATGGTTAATGAAAGCACATGTGCCAAGGTAACCAAAGCACCACCTCTCATTATTCTCTTCCCTAAGTTTGGCTAAAAAGTTTTAAGAGAATACATTTATGATCAGCAAGCTCCCAACACAAGAGTATCTATCACTCCAAGTCATAACTCTTACCTCTTTTTGGGCTGGTCTTGGGCAGGCCTGGTTCAGTAATACCACTGTTAAAGAAAGGAGAAAACCAGAGTTAACATTGTAAACCCAAAGATCAAGAAATACATTTGCAATGGGTTTACAGATAACCATGCGTGTCAGACTAACAGTGTTTAAAATAATTATATCTCCATTTCAGTTTATTTTCAGTTAGAGGAAGTAGGTAACTGCAAAAAGGCTAGCTAATTGTAACGAAATGGTTTACCTGTAGGAGTAGTTTTGCAGTTTGAAGAATTTTCTGGATTCAAATGCTCAGCACTATTCTATCTAGTGGTTGGGCCCGGAATTCTCTCCTGTATTCCTTCTATTTTCCTTTTTAGGTCTCGCCTAGGCAGCGCTTGCGCTGTCTCTGCGAGACATGCTGTATTCAGGATACGGGCTGTAAAAGCTCTGCCCATTTTCAAGAACTGCCCGTTGCACAAGTTACTAACTTGTGTAACGATATATCTGTAAGAGACAGTAGTTAGTGACAGATTCCTTACCTTAGAATATCCCCAGGCGTCAGGCTGGATCCGGAAAGTTTTTTGCGTAGCAGTACCCTTGCGCGTCGGTAGGCGGCGTCGTGCGGCTCCGCGTCCGTCGTCGGCGTCGTGATCGCCGGGATGACGTCGCGGGCAGTACTTAGGCGCCGCCCCTGCGCGCTGACGTCAGTTCTGTACACGACTTTCCGCGCCAGGAACGCAGAGCCATGCAAGAAGCTGACATAGGTGTCTGAAAAATACTAGGGCCCTGAAAGGGATGTCCTTAACCCTAGAAATCAGTTCGCAGAACGGGGAGGATGGGTGGGGCGGTAAGGAATCTGTCACTAACTACTGTCTCTTACAGATATATCGTTACACAAGTTAGTAACTTGTGCATCTGAAAGAGACACGTTAGTGACAGATTCCTTACCTTAGAATAGATACCCCAGCAATACCAACCCCGGTGGTGGGTCTGCGAACAAAGATCAGACAAGGAAGTCCTGGAGGACAGAACGGCCAAAGAAGCCGTCCCTCCGGACCTGACTGTCAAGGCAGTAATGCTTTGTAAACGTGTGCAGCGAGGCCCACGTAGCTGCCTGACAGATAACCGGCAGCGGAACACCGCGGCCCAAGGCCGTGGTAGCAGCCGTTGCCCTGGTGGAATGGGCACGCAGCCCAACAGGAGGCTCCTTTTTAGCCAAAGAATAGCAGGTCTTGATGCACAAGGTAACCCAGCGGGAGATGGTCCTCTTGTGCACCGCCCGACCTTTTGGCGCCCACGTAGCCAATAAAGAGCTGGTCATCCACCCGGAAGTGTTTTGTGCGGTCAATATAGAAGGAGAGCGCACGTTTTGGGTCCAGACGGTGGAGCCTCTCTTCCTCTCTGGAAGGATGCGGAGGCGGAAAGAAGGTGGGCAAAGTGATGGTCTGCCCAATGTGGAAAGCAGTAACCACCTTTGGCAAGAAGGACGGACGCGTCCGAAGAACAACCTTGTCTGGATGAACAGACAGAAAGGGAGGTTTGCAAGATAGAGCCTGGAGCTCACTCACCCGCCGAGCGGAGGTGATGGCCACCAGAAAGGCTGTCTTCAGAGTCAGAAGACGAAGAGGACAGTTATGTAGAGGCTCAAAGGGAGCGCACATTAAAAGGTAAGAACCAAGTTTAAGTCCCACTGAGGCATCACAAACGGAACAGGAGGGAAGAGGTGAGTAATGCCTTTTAAGAACCTGTTAACAACAGGGGACTTGAAAAGGGAGGGCTGATCAGGGAGCCTGAGGAAGGCCGAGATAGCACAAAGATAACCCTTGATGGTACCCAGGGCAGAACCCTGTTGGGCCAGAGAGAGAAGGAACAGAAGGACCTCAGAAAGAGGGGCAGAAAGGGGATCCACAGCCTTTGCTGTGCACCATGCCACAAATTTGTTCCACCTGCAGGCGTATACCACCTTAGTGGAGGGACGCCTGGCTGCCAGAATCACATCACAAACTTCGGGAGGCAAGTCGAAAGGAATCAACTGCCGCCGCTCAATCTCCACGCAAGCAGGTGTAGACTGGACAGGTTCGGGTGGAGGACCGTCCCCTGCTGCTGCGACAGAAGATCCTCCCGAAGAGGCAGACGGATCGGGGGATCTACGCTCATATTGAGTAGCTCGGGATACCAAACTCTTCGAGCCCAGTCCGGAGCCACAAGAATGACTTGGGCCCGGTCGTGCCGAATCTTCTTCAACACTCTGGGTAGAAGTGGTATAGGCGGAAAGGCGTACAATAGACCGCAACTCCACTCGTGACGAAAAGCGTCGCCGAGCGAGTGCCGCCTTGGAAATTCCAACGCGCAGAACTGATGACATTGCGCGTTCTCTTCGGTGGCGAATAGATCTAACCAAGGCTCTCCCCACTGTAGAAAGAGTCCTTGCGCCACTTCCGAGTGAAGACGCCATTCGTGATCCATCATGCACCTGCGGCTGAGTTCGTCCGCCCTGGCGTTCAGGGAACCTGCCAGGTGTTGAACCACCAGGAACATGCCCTGGTGTTCCAGCCATGTCCAGAGGCGCAGAGCCTCCTGACAAAGGGTCCACGACCCCACCCCGCCTTGTTTGTTGCAGTACCACATGGCAGTGGTGTTGTCTGTGAACACCTGCACTACCTTCCCTTTGACAGAGGGAAGGAATGCCTTGAGTGCAAGTCGGATCGCCCGGAGCTCCAGAAGGTTGATATGGAGCCGGGACTCCGCCGGAGACCAGAGGCCTCTGATCTCCGCCTCTCCCATGTGACCGCCCCATCCCAGAAGGGACGCGTCCGTCACAACTGTGTGCTCTGGCTGGGGAAGGGAGAGGGATCTGCCCATGACCCATTGCCGGTTCGAGAGCCACCACTGCAACTGTTTTGCAGTCCCCTCCGAGATCTGGACGTGATCGGACAGGTCGCCCTGGTGCTGCGCCCACTGGAACTTCAGGTCCCACTGCAGAGCCCGCATATGCCATCTGGCATGAGTGACCAACAGGATGCAGGAGGCCATGAGGCCCAGCAGCCTCAGGGTCATCCGTACCGAAACCCAGGATAAGGGCTGAAAGATCGGAATCATAGCCTGAATATCCCCGGACTCGCCGTTCGGGAGGATAGGCCCGAAACTGCGTCGTGTCCAGAACTGCTCCGATGAAAAGGAGCTGTGGAGAAGGAATCAGATGCGACTTTGGCACATTGATGGAGAACCCCAGCGAGTGCAGGAGTTCGGCCGTAGTCTGGAGGTGGGAGACAACTGCCTGGGACGAGCCCGCCTTCAGCAGCCAGTCGTCGAGGTAGGGGAAGACTGAAACCCCTGCCCGGCGCAGATGAGCTGCGACCACCGCCATCACTTTCGTGAACACCCGAGGGGCACTGGTAAGGCCAAAGGGAGCACGGTGAACTGAAAATGCTCGAGGCCTACCGTGAACCGAAGGTAACGCCGGTGGGCCGGCAGGACGAGGATGTGGAAATAGGCGTCCTGCAAGTCCAACGCTACCAACCAGTCTCCGGGGTCGAGGGCAGTCAAGACCTGAGCTAGGGTGAGCATCTTGAACTTCTCCTTCCGGAGAAGCGATTGACGTTCCGGAGGTCCAAGATAGGACGCATGTCCTCCTTGTCCCTTTTGGGCACCAGAAAGTAGTGGGAGTAGCAACCACGCCCTACTTCTGGGGTCGGAACATGCTCGATGGCCCTCTTGGCCAAGAGGGCCGTGACTTCCTTCTGTAGAAGCACCAAGTGATCCCCTGACATGCGGTGGAATTGAGGTGGCATGGCTGGGGGGTGGTCTCGAAGGGGAGGGAGTAGCCCCTTCGGACAATGTCCAAGACCCACTTGTCCGAGGTGATGGGACGCCAGTGGTGAAGGTGATGGCGGACCCTGCCCCCGACTGGCGTGCTGTGCACCTGAAAGGAGGGACTAGGAGAGCTTGGAGGCCGCGGACGGGTTGGAGGTGGTGGCCTGACCCGCACGCTGGTTGCCCGAACCGCCACGGCGGTATCCACGTCCTCGGCCACGCGAAGGCGCTTGCTGCGCGGGCCGTTGGCCGGGCTGTGGACGTGACTGGGCGCCCCTTCCGTGGCCACGAAAGGGGCGAAAAGCAGACGTTTGCGGAGGGCGCACAACAGCAAGGCCCAGGGACTTAGCAGTAGCCCGTGAATCCTTGAAACGCTCCAGCGCATGGTCCGCCTTTGAACCAAAGAGACCGACTCCATCAAAGGGCATGTCCATGAGAGTATTCTGGACATCCCCTGAAAAACCAGTGGTTCTCAGCCAGGCGTGGCGACGCAGCGCCACCGTCGTTGCAAGCGATCTGCCCAGCGAGTCGGCGGTATCAAGGCCACAGCGGATGGTATACTTAGCCGCATCACGCCCTTCCGCAATAGCGCGGGTAAGCAGTGTCTGGACCTCCTCAGAACACTGCGGCAAAACATCAGCCACCGAATCCCACAGGGAGTGGGTGTATCGGCCCAAGAGGCAAGCGGTATTAACAGACCGCAAGCCAGCACTGGAGGAAGAGAAAGCCTTCTTCCCAAAGTGATCCAGGCGCTTGGATTCCCTATCCGGAGGGCGGTAGGGAAGGCTGTTTGGGAGGCAGAGGCTTGGACAACCAAGCTCTCAGGGGTGGGGTGTTGGGAGAGAAACAGGGGGTCGCCCGGAGCCGGGCGATGGCGTCGGAGCCACGTTCCTATCCACAGGAGCCCCTGTGGTGGGTTTGGACCAGGCACCCAAAGAACGTCAGTGAGTGCATCGTTGAACGGCAGCACAGGCTCCGAAGAGGAGGCCGCCGGCTGAAGCACTTCAGTCAGGAGGTTAGTCCTGACGGCCACTGTAGGCAACTGGAGATTTAAGGCTCCAGCAGCTCTACGCAACACCGTTGCAAAATTAGCCCCCTCCTCCGTTGCCACGGGAGGAGACAGCATGCCAGAGTCGGGGGAGGTATCCAGCCCACTGGCATCCCCAAGTTCCTCAACCCAGTCCGGGTCAAACTCGCACTGTTGTGTGAGAGGGTCGTCAGACCCCTCCCAGCTCTCCTGGTCCTCCTCAGGTTGAAAAGATGGAGGAGGAGGGACATAAGGGACCCAAGGCCTCATCGGCGCCGGAACCGGCGTCGGGCGGCGCCGGTCCGGCTCCATGTCCGGACCCGGGGAGAACCGGGGAACGACGCCGCCCGGAGCCCCGGACGGCGTCGGAAACGGCACCGGGGACATCGGCGTCGGCGGAGGCGTGGTTAGGTCAACCGGCGTCGATGGAGGTTGCGGCACCACCGGAACCGGGGTCGAGGCCGGGGCCGGAGCCGAGGCCGGGACGAAGGCTGGTGGGACAGGCGACGCCGGGACCGGAGTCGACGGCGACGCCGGAGCAACCCCATCTGGGCCCGCGGGGCCCGAAGGCGCACCGGAGGGACCTCGAGGCCCGAAGAGGCGGGCCATGGCCGACAGGAATTTCTGTACTTCGGCCGGAGTCGCCCCCGAACCCGGGAAGGACGGGTAATGCGGGGGCAACTCGACAGGCACGTCCGGGGCCGCGGGGCGGGGACGGTGCCGACAGGGACCTCAGCCGAGTCGCGCGACCGGCGAGGCGAAGTCTTAGAGCGATGACGCCGCTTAGACTTCTTGTGCTTCGACTTACCGGAGGAGCGCGAAGACTTGGATTCCGACGAACGGCGGGGACTCCGCGTCCGGCCCCTCGACCTCTCCCGGGACCGGGGCTTGCTGCGGCGCGGAGCCGACTGCCGGACTTCAAGGAGCTTTCGAGACCGCTCTCGCAAAGCCTTCGGATGAAGTTTCCGGCAGTCAGGGCACGACTTCGTGTCGTGGCCTCGGCCGAGGCAGAAGAGACACTCGAGGTGGGGGTCCGTGATGGACATCATACGACCACATACCTCGCAGGGCTTAAAGCCGGGCATCCCTACGACACCTTAGGAGTCGTGAAGACTCGTTGAAGAGAACAGTGAAAAATTTCACAAAAAGATAGTCAAAAAGTGACTAGGGCACTGCTCTTCCCGGATCTGCGCTTACTGGCGCGGAAAAAGAAGAACTGACGTCAGCGCGCAGGGGCGGCGCCTAAGTACTGCCCGCGACGTCATCCCGGCGATCACGACGCCGACGACGGACGCGGAGCCGCACGGCGCCGCCTACCGGCGCGCAAGGGTACTGCTACGCAAAAAACTTTCCGGATCCAGCCTGACGCCTGGGGATATTCTAAGGTAAGGAATCTGTCACTAACGTGTCTCTTTCAGATACATTTGTTACTCAGAATTTGTGAGCACTATTTCTTTCTTTCATCTAGAGCAGTCAAGACCAGTGCTCTTGGTTTACAGAGCTCTGTTGTAAACAGGGCTGTAAATCGTGATCCTATTTTGCCACATTTACTGTGCATTCAAGGACCGAGGTCTGTTTTAGCCTCAGCTGCCTCCTCCTCCCTCCTGCTTTTAAAACGCACGGCCTGGCGTCACATCCCTGCCTTCCTATGGCTTCTGCTGCCTACGTCTGAGCTCAACAAGCATTTGCAATGCAATAGGTCTCAATTGTGAGAGTTTGTGCTACTGGGATTGTAAATTAAATTTGCCTTATATTTATGTGTTTTGAAAACCTGCAAGGGGTGGGTAAACACCCCCTTTTGTACTTCTAGTCGTTTACGAGAAGCAAGGCTGGCAGTAATTGCGCCTCTTTTACTGCCAGCCTTGCTTCTCGTAAGAAAGGACTATAAGTACAAAGTGTGTGTTTATGCATCGCATGCAGGTTTTCAAAACACAAATAAAAGGCATTGTCATTTACAATGCCAATAGCTCAAACTCTCGCAAATGCAAGGCCTATTGCATTGCAAATGCTTGTTTTTTATGTTGTTTGGCGTCGACTGTCCCACCATTTGGGGTCTAATCTGGCCTCTCCCAACGTCATACACCCTGAATACAGAAAATTTCTCAAGCTGCAAAACTACCCCTACAGGTAAGAAGCAATTTAGTTTTGCAGTATGGATCTTTTCTGGATTCACATGATGCGCACAGATTTTGTAGTGGGTTTTCATCCTTGTGGTGACTAGGATGAAGGTAAGTTTGAGCTGGTTAATAAATGTTTTAATACCCTTTGTCCCACTTGAGCTTCTTTGTTCATTTGCAAGTCTATGCAGTAGTACCTTGTGAACATGTGCAATGATGACCAAGTAGCTGCCAAGCAAATATTCTGCAATGGTATATTTGCCAGAAAGGCTCTCGTTGCTCCTTTTTTAAAGAGTTGAGTTTGCCTTAGGTTTGGTTTGTAATTGCATTAACGCAGTTGTGTGACATATTTGGACTGTTTGCGTGACCCGTCTAGAGATGGTATTCTTTGTAACAGGTTTCCCTGTAATTGTCTGCAAATAACACAGCTGTTTTTCCCTCCTGACTGGCTTTTTTCTCCCTATAGCATATGATTGCTCTTCTGGCGTCTAGCGCGAGTAGCACTTTTTGCAATTCACTTACTCTTCAAAGAGATGTCATTGCAATAAGAAAGGCCATCTTCAGGGTGTGAGAAACTGCCTTTGACAGGCTTAGCCCTCCATCTTTTGCCTGGAAAATGATGCGGTTGCAATTGAAAGTGCCAACCAGGTCCCCTGTGCCAGAGCTCCTGCCCTAAAACTCTACCACGATTGGCACTTAAGACTCCCCCTGTTAGTCCCGAGTAAATGGTACCCTGGTACCTAGGGCATTAGGACCCCTCACCAATGTTATGCAAACTGCCACTGCAGCTTGCATGTCTTGGTGCAGAGTAAAACGACTAAGTCGACATGGCATACTGCCTGCGTGCCGTGCCAAGCAGCACTGCCTAAGGTATAGTTAAGTCAACTCTCTAGCAGGCCTTACAAGCCCTAAGGCAGGGTGCACTATATCCAAGATGTGGGCATATCTGCCGGAATAGATATGCCCCTACAATATTTAAATCTATTCTTAATATTGTAAGTGCCAGTGAAGACAGAGTACATGGGCTGGAAACTCGACAACTCTAGTTCCCCAGCACTATGCTGGCTTTGCTGAACCCAGGAGTGTGTGGTACTAATCCACTCCTCTCACAAAACCCACACTAATGCCAGTGTGGGATTTATTGAAAAATTTACCCATAGGGCACCTCAGAGGTGCCCCCTGAAAACCTACCAACCCTGGTGTGGTCTCTGACTGGCTTTAGGCAGCCTGCCACCACCAGACACGTTTCTGGACCCCTGGGTCAAGAGCCCCTGCTCTTGGAGGCCAGAAACAAAGCACATCCTGGGTGGAGGTGTCACACCTTCTCCCCCAGGATGTGCACAGTGCTCGAGAGGGAATCTTCAAAGGCCTTGATGCCTTTGTAATGCGACCACATCCTCCGCTGCTAGCAGCAGATGGCAGCCCCCGGTTCAAGCTCCCGCTTTTGGTGGGAGAACATGCGGAAAAAACCTACGAGTAAGAGGTGTGCGCCCCCCCCTTCGCCAACTCCACCCCTCAAGTGCAGGAGGCGAAGTGAAGCAGATTTTTCAGTGCCCGCCATCTTGAAGATGGAGGGACTTATACAATCAGGGATAGGGATATGCCCTCCTCCCACAGGAGGGTGGCATAATAGTTGGTGTAGATACCCCAGTTAAGAGACCCATTGGTCACTACATGTCACTCACCTGTAACGCCCCTACTTCTAGTATTTAGGTCGCATTATAAAGGCAGCAGGCCTTTGGAGCTTCCCCTTTGGGCAAAGGCCCATCCTGGTGGAGGAGGTGCGAGACACCTGTCCAGGATGTGCAGTTTCTGGTCCCAGAGAGCATAGGTTTTTCACACAGCGGTCCAGAAACATGTCTGTGTGTGGCAGGCTGCCTAAAGTCAGTCAGTGCCCATACCAGGTTCGGTAGATTTTCAGGGGGCGCCTCCGAGGTGCCCTCCAAGTACATGTTTTAATAAATCTCACACTGGCATCAGTGTGGATTTATTATAAGGAGCAGTTTGGTACCAAACACTCTTGGTTTCAGTGAAGCCATCATAGTGCTGGGGAACTAGAGTTGTCGAGTTTCCAGCCCATGTACTCCTTTCGGCTTCCCTGGCACTTGCAATATTTAAGAACTGGCTTGAGTATTGAAGGGCATATCTGCTCCTGCAGATATACCCTCACCTGTGGTATAGTGCACCCTCCCTTAGGGCTGTAATGCCTGCTAGAGGGCTGACTTACTTATACCTACAGGCAGTGCTAGCTGGCATGGCACCCAGGCAGGGTGCCATGTCGACTGTTTTTCACCTCATAACGGGATGCAAGCTGAAAGGGCAGTGGCATGGTACTAGTGAGGGGGACCCTCTTCAGCGTCCAGGCCCTAGGGACCTAGGGTACAACTTACTAGGGTCTTACAGGGGGCAGAAGTACCAATGGTGGATTTGTTTTAGGGAAGAAGCACTGGAACAGGGGACCTGGTTGGCAGGGACCCTGTGCACTACAATTGAAACCGAATCAAAACCAGGCAAAAAGTGGGGGCTAACCATGTAAAAAGAGGCACTTTCTCAGTGTCATTTATTAATCACTGTGTGCATAACAAATGTCTTACCGTCCTGTGTTGGGCCTGAGGCGCCTCAACCACTCTACCACAAAAATAGCACTTTGGGCTGAGCCCTGCACACGTCTGGGGGAATCACTAGACCCTTTACACAATATAACCACTTTGTGGTATATCATATAAAGAGAAAGCTTCCTACACAGTATGATTATTTTTAGAGAGTCCTTGTGAAGTGATTCAAAAGGTTTACTCCTTAGTTTTGTTAGTGCCAAATTTAAGTTCCATGTTGGTGCTGGCACCCTTCTTGGTGATTTGTTTTGCTCCCTCCAGGAACCTTTTGACAACTGGGGTCTTGAAGAAACTCCTTCCGATAGGACCTCTTGTGTAGGCCACTATCGCTGCCAAATGTACCTTCATTAAAGCATAAGTTAGTTTGCCATCCAGTAGGTGTGTGAGATATTGGAGTACTGTTGTGTCTTTTGTATTTTCCTTTAAGAAGCCAAATTTGAGGCCCCACCTTGAGTATCTTTCCATTTGGCTGTATAACATTTTGCTGCTGTCAGACTTCTTGCTCCTCTGAGAATCGCCATTGTGTTCTCTGGCAGCCCTAGATGTCTAAACTCTAAGTCTTCAGGAACCATGCTGCCAAACTCTGTGATTTTGGCTCTGGATGGAGAACTCTCCCCCTTGCATGGAGATTATATCCTGTAGCCCCGGTAGTTTCTGTATATTGTTTTGGGCTATCTATATTAGATCCAAGAACCACGTTTGTCTCGCCCACTGTGCGGCTATCAGTATTAGTGTCATTTGAGATTGGTTGCATTTGCTGATCACTTTGAACAGTTGGATCAGGGGAAAGCGTAAGCAAATCTCTGACCAGTCTATCGACAAAGCAATCCCGGGGGGAGGGGCGGTTTGGGGTTGTCTGGACAAAGAATTGACATTTTGTGTTTTTTGGTGTTACAAACAAGTCTTTTTCTGGTATTCCCCATTGTCTGAATATCTGTTTGAGTAGGAGGAGAGGTGTGGCGAGGTGAAGCACAACTCTGTCCACGCCATCTTGCAGAGGGGGGGACCCAGCCCACCAGAGAGGCACGTGCCCCTCCTCCCACTGGAGGGTGGCATAATAGGGGGTGTACCCACCCCACGGGAAGGGGCCCATTGGTCCCGACCTGTACCTACCTATAACGCCACTAAGTTTAGTATTTAGGGGCAACCCTGAACCTTGCCTCCTCAGACAAGAAGCAAGAAGGACCAAAGAGCCGTGCTGAAGAGGAGGAGGACACCAACTGACTTGGCCACAGCCCTACCAGCCTGTCCCGACCTCTACCTACTACTGCAAAATTCTGCTGTCCTGCAGCCAGCAGCCCCCAAGAACCCGGAGGACCTGCCCTGCATTCCCAAACCAGACTTTGTCTCCCATGAGCCCCAGATTTGCTCACCCACATACTCTGGCTCCGGACAAATCCACAAGTCTGCACCAGGCGCCCACAGCCAGAGTTAGAGTGGCCAAACACAACGAGGTCTCCCCAGCAATACTGACCTGGGATCTGGCGATTCCTGACCTGCCTCAAGTCTCCAACCGACACCTGCAGCCCCTTTCTGGAGGATCCCCCAACCACGACCGGAGCCGGTAAGAGAAACCCAACACCAAAAGACACCACTGCACCAGACGTCCCACGGCCTTGAGTGGCCCAACCGACGGTGTCATGGCATCCCCAGGCATCCCAACTTACCTCTCCAACCTGCGGTCAGCTCCAGAAGATCTTCAATCCCAGAGCCTGCAGTGTTTGTTCGAACCAGAGAATCCCCATTGAAACCCAATGCAAAAACAGCACCCTGCCGCCACTGTGGGTGAACCTTGTGTGCTAAATAGGATCCCCCTTTGCCCTGAGCCTAACACCAGGAGCTTTCCACCCACAACTTTGTGGCCTGCTCGTGAGCAGCCACCAACCGGAGGCCCCCTATCCCCCATTGGATAGCAAGGGGTCTCTGCACCAGGCCGCCCTAGTGCCGCTGAGGGTGCTTTGTGAGTGCATCCTCGACCGTGGGGGAACCCTGGTTCTAACCCCAAAATACCAACTCCAAAACCTACGTACTTACCGATAACACGGTTTTCTCCCATAAGACTGCATTGACTGCTTTTCTGTGAAAAATCTTCTAAGTGTGGAGTTGGCTTGCATAAAACCTCAAGACACTGTAAATGTACAAAAGGATAATGTTAATTACCCAGTAAGCATCTATTCTTGGCATGTAGAGCTGTAGATTCACATGCTTTGCATACTCCTGCCATCTAGTGTTGTGTCCGGATGTTTGCAAGTTGTTTTTGTTCGAAGAAGTCTTTACAGTCACGAGGTAGGTGACTCCTTTCGGTGATCATGGGCATCGACTCCATTGTTAGATTGTTTTCCCACAGAGGGTGATAATGGAGTTGGTAAGTAAATGGAGATGTCCATGCGTATGTATATAGAGTAAGAGAACTGCAACAGGTACAGGTACCCAGGGAGGCGGATGGGCGCATGTGAATCTACAGCTCTACATGCCAAGAACAGATGCTTACTGGGTAAGAAACAAGTTACTTACCTGTAAGGAAAATGCTACTTACCCAGTATGCATCTGTTCTTGGCATATACAGTTGTAGATTCATATGCGTTAACATAGATCGCCATCTGGTGTTGGGCCTGGATGTTTGCACTTTGATTTTGTTCGAAGAAGTCTTTGTAGTCACGGGATAGGCGACTCCTCCTTCTGGTGATAGTGCGCATGGGCATCAACTCCATTCTTAGATTGTTTTGCCATAACGGGTGATGATGGAGTTAGTAAGAGTAGTAAAGAGATGTCCATGTAGAATGTATCCAAGTAAGATATTACTGCAACAGATAGAGGCACCCGAGGAGGCGGGTGGGTGCATATGAATCTACAGCTGTATATGCCAAGAACAGATGCATACTGTGTAAGTAGCATTTTCCGTTCGAGGCATATGGAGCTGTAGATCATATGCGTTAGCATAGACTACACAGCAGTTATTTCCCAGGCGGTGGTTACCCTGTATCTGTTGCAGTGGTCTGAAATAGTGTTCTTAAAACTGCCTGGGCCACACTAGCTTGTTGTTTTGCTAACACATCTACACAATAGTGCTTTGTGAATGTGTGTGGTGTAGACCATGTTGCAGCCTTGCAGATGTCATCCAAGGGTATGTTCCCTAAGAATGCCATAGAAGCCCCTAGTTTGCGTGTAGAGTGCGCTGTAGGGGGAAGTGTTAAGGTGCGTTTAGCTTTAAAGGTAGCATATTTGGATGCATTTAACTATCCATCGTGAAATACCCGTTTTTGAAATGGGATTGCCTTTATGTGGTGGGGAAAAAGCAACAAAGTTGTTTAGTTTTCCTAAAAGATTTGGTTTTCAGTGTAATAAAGTATCGCTCTTTTTACATCTAATGTGTGAAGAGCACGGTCTGCTACTGAGTCTGGTTGAGGAAAAAAGGTGGGCAACTCAGACTGGTTAAGATGAAAAGCAGAAACCTTGGGTAAAAATTTTGGGTTAGTCCTAAGAACCACTTTATTTTGGTGAATTTGTAAAAATGGCTCTTGTATTGTTAATGCCTGGAGCTCACCAACTCTAAGAGATGTGATGGCTATAAGGAAGGCTACTTTCCAAGATAGAAATTGTAATTTGCATCTGTGCATAGGCTCAAATGGTGGGCCCATGAGTCTTGTAAGGACTATATTAAGATTCCACACGGGAGAAGGTGGAAGTCTAGGAGGAATGATTCTTTTGAGTCCTTCCATAAAGGCTTTGATAGCGGGTACTCAAAACAAAGACAAGTGTTGTCTGTTTTGTAGGTAAGCCACGATAGCGGCAAGATGTAATCGTATAGATGTATATGCTAAGTTAGCACGTTGTAAGTGTAACAGATAGCAAATGATGTTTTGAGTTGAAGCATCTAGCGGATTAATTTGATTGTTAGTACAATAAATTACAAATCGTTTCCATTTTGCTGCATAGCATGCCCTTGTGGTAGGGCGTCTAGCCTCTTTAATGACGTTCATGCAGTCTGGCGGGAGATTAAGGTAGCCAAACTATGATTTCAGGTGCCAGATTGCAAGGTTGAGTTGACTGGGATCTGGATGTCTTATCTCTCCATGGTTCTGAGTGAGAAGCTTGGGGGAGAGATGTAACTTTTGATGAGGAACTACTGATAGTTCCAACAGGGTTGTGAACCATGGTTGTCGAGCCCATGTGGGAGCAACTAGGATCATTGTGAGGAAATGTTGTTTGAGTTTCCGAACCAGTAATGGAATTAGCGGGAGAGGCGGAAAAGCGTAAGCAAATTTCCCTGACCAATTCATCCATAGCGCATGGCCTTTGGACAACGGGTGTGGATACCTGGACGCGAAGTTTGGGCATTTTGCGTTGAGGTGTGTGGCGAACAGATCTATTTCTGGGTAGCCCCAAATGTGGAAGAATGGGAGGAGTACTTGAGGATGTAGTTCCCATTCGTGGATCTGTTGTCTTTGACGACAGAGCAGATCTGCGATCTAATTGTTTACTCCTGGGAGATGTTCTGCAAGGAGATGTATCTTTTGAGGTATGGCCCATCTCCTTTTGCTTTGAGCTAGGTGTGAAAGCTGCAGAGAGTGTGTGTCCCCCTGTTTTTGTATGTAGTACATTGCTGTCATATTGTCTGTACTGACTAAGACAGCCTTGTCTACTAGATTAGTTGAAAAGCTTTCAATGCCAGAAAAATTGCTAGCAGCTCCAGATGGTTTATGTGGAGTTGTTTTTGTTGTAGTGTCCAAATGCCCTGAATGGTATGTTTTTGAAGATGAGCTCCCCAACCAGTGAGCGATGCGTCTGCTGTTAGCACTATTTGTGGAACCGGGTCGATGAATGGCCACCCTCTGGAAAGGTTTTGTGTATTCCACCACTGCAGAGAGCGATGGGTGCAGCAGTCTACCAACACCAGATCGGTTAACTGACCTTGAGCCTGGCTCCACTGACGTGCTAAGCATTCCTGTAAGGGACGCATTTGGAGTCTTGCATAAAGAACGAGTAGAATGCAAGATGCCATCATTCCGATGAGTTTCATGAACACTTGTGCTGGTAATGAGTGTTGAGGCTGAAATTGTGATATCAGGGTTTGTATGTTGCATATCCTGAGAGGGTTGGGGTATGCTAGAGCCTTGCAAGTGTCTATTGTGACTCCTAGGTATACTTACGTTTTGGAGGGTTGGAGATGAGACTTGGTGAGGTTTACAGTGAATCGCAAATTGTGAAGCAGCTGAACTGTTTTGTGAGTGTGTTGTATGCAGCTGTGTCGTGAATTGGCTTTTATTAGCCAATCGTCCAAGTAGGGGAAGACGTGAATGTGTTGTCTTCTCAAGTGTGCTGCGACTACTGCCAGACACTTGGTGAACACCCTGGGTGCTGTAGTTACCCCGAACGGGAGAACTTTGAATTGGTAGTGTTGTCCGTCCACTACGAACCTGAGATATTTCCTGTGAGCCGGGTGAATGGGAATATGGAAGTAGGCGTCCTTTAAATCTAGAGTGGAAAGGAAGTCGCCTTGTTGAAGCAGTGGGAGCACCTGTTGAAGTGTGACCATGTGGAAGTGATCTGATTGAATATAGAGGTTTAGCTTTCTGAGGTCTAATATAGGCCTGAGAGAGCAGTCCTTTTTTGGAATCAAAAAGTATAGGGAGTACACCCCCGTCCCCTGATGGTGTAATGGGACTGGTTCTATTGCATGTTTTTGTAACAGGGAGAGAACCTCTTGTTTTAAGAGAGAGGTGTTCTGGTGACATTGCAAGCTCTTTGGGAAGGAGAGTTGGGGGGAGTGCATGTAAGTTCCAGGCAATAACCATACTGGATAATCTGTAATACCCACTTGTCTGTGGTGATTGAATTCCAGACAGGTAGAACTGTGAGAGACGTCCCCCAATAGGTGTTAAATGATCGGGGGTATTGGAGGGAAGTCACTGCTTATTGGCAGGGGAAGCGCGGTGGAGTTACCGCTGCTTCTTCCCTTATTATTTCCCCTGTAGCCTCCTCTAAAATAACCTCTGGAGGAGGTGGATTGGTTGTTTTTATAAGAGGAGGAGGGAGTCTGACAACACTGTTTTTGAGCCACCTCTATAAAAGGAGCGGCGAAAGGAACCTCTACTGGAAGGCAATTGTAAGGCCCCCATGGACTTAGCAGTTTCGGTATCCTTTTTCATCTTTTCCAGTGTAGTGTCAACTGTTGGCCCAAAAAGATGCTCTTTATCAAAGGGCTGATTGAGTATGGAAGATTGGACCTCCTGCTTGAATCCAGAGATTCGAAGCCAAGCGTGCCTCCGTAATAGTATGCTGCTGTTAATGGCACGAGATGCTGTGTCTGCTGCATCAATTGCACATTTTATGAAAGTACTAGTAATAAGCTTCCCTTCTTGAATGAGGTCGTTAGCCTTTGTCTTGTACTCGTCAGGCAAGTGTTGGATGAGTTTCTCCAACTCATCATAGTGAGCTCTGCCATAGCGTGCTAACAGGGCCTGAGCATTGGCGATTCGCCTATGGTTAGCAGCCTGTGAGGCCACTCGTTTGCCTGATGCGTCTAACAATTTAGACTCCTTATCAGGAGGAGGGGCGTCGCCTGTAGTTTGGGAATTAGCTCTCTTGCGGGCGTTAGATACGACAAGAGAGTCTAAGGGCAACTGTCCCCTAATATATACAGGATCCGTAGGAGCGGCCTTGTACTTTTTATCCACTCTAGGGGTCAGTATTCTGGCTCTGACTGGGTCCTTAAATACCTTGTCTACGTGTTTTATCATGCCCTTGAGTATGGGCAAAGTATTAGTGGACTTTTGTGAATGAGTAAATGTCTCCACAAGAAAATCCTCCTCTAAAGGGTCTGAGTGTAGCTCCACCCCATGGTATTGAGCAGCCCTGTTAAGCTGTGCAAAGCCTATATTGTAATCAGGTGGAGAGGGTCAGGAGGGATACAGGTCAGGGTCATTATTATGATCTGGTCCTTTATTGTAATCCTTCCATGGATCAGTGTCATGTGGAATGTCCTGGTCTTGTGATAGGTCCTGATACTCGTCCCCATCCCTGTCCCCATAATCATCCTGTGGCTCAGGTGAAAATGTGGGCGGTGGTGAATTTGATGGTGTGATTAGCAAATTTGGGTTAGGTGGAGGAGAAGGAGGTATGTAAGGGGGAGAAGGGTTAGTACCCATGTCCTTTTTTTAGAGGAATAGGAGAGTCCTCTGAGAAATCCAGCTTCCGCTTCTTTGGAATAGTGGCTGTAAGGCGTCCAGTATTGGGATCAATACTGAGTCTTTTGTTTTGGGTCCGAAACTGTGTCCTTGGATGGAAATTCTTTGGAAGGAGTGTCTTTCTCCTTAGGAGCGGGTTTCGGCGTGGAAGCTTTAGGAAGGTTTTGAGCGCTGAACGTTTTGAACCAGAATGTTTCGGAGCGGGATGTTTCAGCTCCGAATGTTTCGGTGCGGAGTGTGTTGGCTCCGAGCTTTTAGGTGCCGAGGACTTCGGTATGGACGATTTCGGCTCCGAAGCGGTTTTCGGATCGAGGGCTTTCGGTGCCGAAGGTGTCTTCTGTGCCGACGGTTTAGGGGGTGGCACATGAGGCAGCTTATGCTTCGGTGCCGAAGGTGTTATTTCGGTACCGGAAGGGGGCCGGCTCGAGCCCGAAGGCTTGTCCTTATGTTTCATAGCCGGGCTGGAGGGCGGGGCTTTAGTCGACCCGAGCCTGAGGACGACGCCGGAGCCTTAGTTGTCTTGGGTTGCGTGGGCACATGGGGGTTTGTACTCACTGTATGTTGACCCAGGGTGATGTCCAGGTCTTCCTCCATCTCTGCGTCGGCTTCGGAGACCAGTTCTTCTTCCTCGGCCTCTACGTCTGTACGGGGAACCTCTGATTCTTCACCGAAGATGTTCGGTACGGAGCCGTTGTCACATTGCATTTCGTGGCATCGAGCCCGACGGTCACGAAGAGTCTTATTCGATCGGAACTATCGACACGCTTCGCAGTCCTTCTCGATGTGTTCCGGGGATAAGCACAGGTTGCAGACCTGGTGCAGGTCGGTGCGTGGGAACTTAGCACGACACCCGGGACATAGTTTAAATGGAGTCCGTTCCATCGACGGCTGGCGTGGTCGGCACGGGTAGGCCCAACAGCCCGCCTTGAATTTCCAGATCGAAGGTTTTCACAAATTATACGATGCGCGTCGAATGGGAAACCGCGATCGAAAGACAATACCGTCGAGGTTAGAGGATTGCGCGTCGAAGGGGTTTGAAAACGACACCGAACCGGAGCGCAGCAATACACATCCGAACCCGATGGCGGAAAAAAACAATCTAAGGATGGAGTCGATGCCCATGCACACAATCACCAGAAGGAGGAGTCACCTATCCCGTGACTACAAAGACTTCTTCGAACAAAAACAAAGTGCAAACATCCGGGCCCAACACCAGATGGCGATCTATGCTAACGCATATGATCTACAGCTCATATGCCTCAAACCTATAGTTCTCCATTATTGGAAGCTTTCATAGATTCACATGCTTGAATCATTCCCCGTCGTCATGATGGGAGTCTCCGGTACTTAAAATAGCAGTAATAGACTTAGTAGAAGTAATAGTACACTGATAGGTATAGACTGGAAAGGCCTAGGCCTCTTAGTTTATTATTAACATATCATGGTCATTATTAAAGAAGAACCAAAGTTTTGCCCCAACCAATCAGCATCAATCACCCTCCAGAGAGAAGGTCAGCATCTCAGATTTGCGAGCACAAGTGCTAACATAATTATGCCCATAAAAACGAGGTGAGCCTCCCCTGGGGAGGAGGGTGGGTGGCATGTGAATCGATGAAAGCTTCCAATACTGGAGAAGGAAAATGCTACTTAACAGTATGCATCTGTTCTTGGCATGTAGAGCTGCAGAATGACATACTTGTGCATAGATCGCCATCTGGTGTTGGGCTCGGATGATTGCAGTTTGTTGTTGTCTTGGAAGAAGTCTTTGTAGTCACGAGATGGGTGACTCCTCCCTTGGACGATAGTGCGCATGGGCATCGACCATCTTTAGATTGTTTTTCGCAGTGATGGGAAATGATGGAGTTTGTAAGAAACAGAAAGATGTCCATGTGTAATGTATCTAAGTAAGATAACACTGGAACAGATAGAGGTTCCGGGGAGGCGGGTGGGCGTATGTCATTCTGCAGCTCTACATGCCAAGAACAGATGCATACTGGTAAGTAGCATTTTCCGCTCGAGGCATATGAGCTGCAGATTACATACACTATACAGCAGTACTCTCCCCTAGCGGTGGTCACCTGTATCTGTTGCAGTGGTCTGAAAAAGTGTTTTAAGAACAGCCTGGCCTACAGAAGCTTGTTGTTTTGCCTGCACGTCTACACAATAGTGTTTGGTGAAGGTGTGTGGCGTAGACCATGTTGCTGCCTTACAAATGTCATTTAAGGGAATATTCCCTAAGAATGCCATGGAAGCCCCTAGTTTGCGTGTTGAATGCGCTCTAGGGGGAACTATTAATGTACGTTTTGCTTTGTGGTAGCATATTTGAATACATTTGACTATCCACCTAGCAATCCAAGCTTTGGAGATGGGGTTTCCTTTATGAGGTGGTGAGAAAGCTACAAACAGTTGGTTTGTTTTTCTAAAAGGTTTAGTTCTGTCAATGTAATAAAGTATAGCTCTTTTGACATCCAGTGTGTGAAGAGCTCTTTGTGCTACAGAATCTGGTTTTGGGAAAAAAACAGGTAATTCCACCGATTGATTAAGATGGAAAGGCGAGATTATTTTGGGAAGAAATTTTGGATTTGTTCTCAGAACCACCTTGTTATGATGTATTTGTAAGAATGGTTCTTGTATGGTTAAAGCCTGGATCTCACTTACTCTTCTGAGAGGGGATTGCGACTAGGAAAGCTACTTTCCATGTAATGAACTGCAGTTCGCATTTGTGTAAAGGTTCAAATGGAGGACCCATGAGCCTAGTAAGGACAATGTTTAAATTCCACACTGGAGAGGGTGGGATTCTGGGAGGGATTATCCTTTTAAGGCCTTCCATGAACGCTTTAATAGCAGGTACTCTAAACAATGACAAATGTTGTGTGTTTTGTAAGTAAGCGGCAAGGGCCGCAAGATGTAATCTTATGGACGTGTATGCTAGATTACATCTTTGTAGATGCAGTAAGTAGCAAATGATATTTTGAATTGAAGCATCTACTGAGTCAATTTTGTTGATATTGCAGTAAATGACAAATCTTTTCCATTTGGCGGAGTAGCAAGCTCTAGTAGTAGGGAGTCTAGCTTCTGTAATAATGTTCATACAGTCCGGTGGGAGGTTGAGGTAACCAAACTCTAGGACTTCAGGAGCCAGATTGCCAGGTTCAGTTGAGCTGGATCTGGATGCCTGATCTCTTGATGGTTCTGTGTAAGAAGCTTTGGGGAGAGGTGTAGTTTTTGGTGTGGAACGACAGAGTTCCAGAAGTGTTGTGAACCATGGTTGCCGGGCCCATGTTGGAGCAACTAGGATCATCTTGAGAGACTGTTTGAGCTTGCGCACTACTAATGGAATGAGTGGGAGTGGCGGAAAAGCGTATGCAAATCTGCCTGTCCAATTCATCCATATCGCATTGCCCTTGGACAATGGGTGTGGATACCTGGCGGCGAAGGTTGGGCATTTTGCATTTGCGTGTGTGGTGAACAGATCTATGTCTGGATGGCCCCACATATGAAAGATTGGATGAAGAACTTGAGGATGAAGTTCCCATTCGTGTATCTGCTCTGTCTGACGACTGAGCAGATCCGCAATCTGATTGTGTACCCCTGGAAGATGTTCTGCTAGAAGGTATATCTTTTGTGGGATGGCCCATCTCCATATGTTTTGCGCTAGTTGAGAAAGCTGCAAAGAATGTGTTCCTCCTTGTTTTTGTATGTAATACATTGCTATCATATTGTCTGTGCGGACAAGGACAATTTTGTTGGTGAGATGTGCCTGGAATGATTTTAATGCGAGAAAGATTGCTAGTAACTCCAGGTGGTTGATGTGGAGCACTTTTTGTTGAGGGGTCCACCTGCCCTGAATGGTGTGGTTTAGGAGATGGGCTCCCCAGCCAGTGAGTGATGTGTCCGCTGTTAGCACTATTTGTGGAACTGTGTCTAGGAACGGCCGCCCTTTGGAAAGGTTTTGTGTGTTCCACCACTGCAGAGAACGATGTGTGCGGCTGTCCACCAACACCAGATCTGAAAGTTGACCTTGAGCCTGGTTCCACTGACGTGCTAAGCATTCCTGTAAAGGGCGCATCTGAAGTCTTGCATGGGGTACTATGAAAATGCAAGAGTCCATCATTCCTATGAGCTGCATAAACACTCGAGCTGGTAGTGAGTGTTGGGGTTGAAGTTTTGTGATGAGGGTTTGCATACTTGCTATCCTGGCTGGATTGGGGTATGCAAGAGCTTTGGAAGTCTCTATTGTGGCCCCTAGATACTGATGTATGTGGGAGGGCTAGAGATGTGATTTGGTGAGGTTTATAGTGAACCCCAAGTTGTGGAGTAGATGAATTGTTTGGTGAGTGTGATCAACATACTGGTTGTATGACTTGGCTTTTATCAGCCAGTCGTCCAGGTATGGAAACATGATTTTGTTGTCTCCGCAAGTGGGCAGCTACCACCGCTAGACACTTTGTGAAGACTCTGGGTGCTATGGTTACTACGAATGGGAGAACCTTGAACTGATAGTGTTGACCGTCCACTGTAAA
This sequence comes from Calotriton arnoldi, assembly GCA_963921515.1. Classification (NCBI taxonomy): domain Eukaryota; kingdom Metazoa; phylum Chordata; class Amphibia; order Caudata; family Salamandridae; genus Calotriton; species Calotriton arnoldi. The sequence continues at coordinate 171,480 of CAWUFW010003894.1, read as the reverse complement.
CCTTAGATATTTCCTGTGAGCAGGGTGTATAGGAATATGGAAGTAGGCGTCCTTGAGATCTAGAGTGGCAAGGAAGTCGCCTTGTTGAAGCAGTGGAAGGACCTGTTGAAGAGTGACCATGTGAAAGTGGTCTGACTGTATGTAGATATTGAGAGTTCTGAGGTCCATATTGGTCTGAGAGTACCATCTTTTTTGGGGATGAGAAAGTAAAGGGAGTAAACCCCTGTACCTTGATGCTGGAGGGGAACTGGTTCTATTGCATGCTTTTGAAGCAGAGAGAGAACTTCCCGTTTGAGGAGCATTAGATGTTCCGTGGACATTGGACGTTGTTTGGGCGGTATGTTTGGGGGATTTTCGGTAAGTTCCAGGCAGTAACCATACTGGATAATTTGTCTTACCCACCTGTCTGTAGTGATGGAGATCCAGACAGGTAGGAACTGAGAGACTCCCTCCGACCGGAGTGGAATGGTCTGGAGGGAGCGGAGGGAAGTCATTGTTTGGTAGTGGGGGAGGTTCGATTGTTGTTACCTCGGCCTCTCCCTTTATTTCCCCTGTACCCACCTCTAAAATATCCTTTGTTGGGGGATGTTTGTGTGGGGCTTTTGTAGGAGGAGGAAGTATTGTCTGTACTAATGTTTTTGGATCCGCCCCTATAAAAGGAGCGACGAAAGGAGCCTTGTGTTGTTTGAGACTAACACTCCCATAGATTTTGCAGTGTCTATCTTTTTTAATTTTTTCTAAAGCTGTATCTACAGCTTGGCCAAACAGGTGTTCTTGATCGAACGGCTGATTTAACATTGTTTGCACTTCCTGCTTAAAACCAGAAATGCGCAACCATGCATGTCTGCGTAGTAAGACACTGATGTTGATAGATCTAGAAGTGGTGTCTGCTGCATCGAGGGCACATTTGATGGATGCATTTGTAATTAACTTGCCCTCCTGGATCAGATCATTGGCTTTGGCCTTGTATTGGTCAGGCAAATGTTGAATTAGGTCTTCAAGCTCATCGTAGTGAGCCCTGTCATACCTGGCAAGTAGTGCCTGTGCATTAGCTATCCTCCAGTGATTGGCTGCTTGGGAGGCAACTCATTTACCTGATGCATCTAGCAGTTTAGACTCTTTGTCTGGAGGTGGAGCATCACCAGAGGTTTGTGAATTAGCCCGTTTACTTGCATTGGACACTACCAGAGAATCTAAAGGGAGTTGTCCTTTAATGTAGGTGGGCTCGTTGGGGGCAGGTTTATATTTATCAATTCTAGGATTGAGAATCCTGGTCCTGACGGGGTCTTTAAATATGTCAGGTGCATGTTTAATGACACCTTTGAGCATAGGCAATGTATGTATTGTCTTCTGTGACTGGGCAAAAGTATCTAGTAGGAAGTCTTCTTCCATGGGGTCTGAATGTAGTTGTATACCATGATATTGCGCAGCCCTATTAATAAACTGACTAAACCCTATATTGTCATCTGGTGGAGATGGTCTTGTTGGGTATGCATCTGGATCAGGAAGGTCTGGAGGATCTGAAGGATCGTTATAATCTTCCCATGTATCCTGTGGTATAGGAGTGTCATCATCAGGGTTATCTAAAGGGTCATTATGGTGTGCACCTCCGCCCCCCAAATCATCCTCATACTGTGGTGGTAAGGGTGAGCATGGAGAGAGTTTAGGAGAGTGTATGGGAGAGTTTGTAGGAGACAAAGGTTTAGTAGGAAGAACAGGAGAAGAGGGTCTTAAGGGGGAAGTTGCAAAGTCTCTTTTCTTGACGGGTACCTCCGGAGAGTGTGAGGTATCTAATTTCCCCTTCTTTGTTGGGAGGCTGACAATATGGCCTGTTTTAGGGTCCACATGCAATGTCTTTCGTTTCAATAGGATCTGGTTGAAACAGTTCTTCCTCCGTGTTGTCTCCTTTCGGTGCCGATTTTTTCGGTTCCGAACACTGTTTCGATTTGTGTTGTGGAGCCGTAGGAGAGGTTTTGTGCTCCTTTGGCTTCGATGTCTAGTCGGAAATCTTTTTCGGATCCGAAGGTTGTCGATGTTTGTTCGGATCCAAGGCCTTTTGGTCTTTCGGTGCCCGAAGAGCTCGATGCCGAGGCCTTTTTGGCCTCTTCTGCCTCTGGAACATCGGGACCCTCGTTGAAGAGGTCGTGTGGCACCTGTGAAGCCGGTTGAGCCTGTTGAGCCATAACGTGTCGTCGAGCCCGGCGATCACGGATAGTCTTTTTAGATCGAAAAGAGGCGCAGGCTTGGCAATCCTTTTCTTCGTGCTCTGGCGAGAGGCAAAGGTTGCAGACCTTGTGGTCACTGTGGAAATTTAGCTCCACACTGGGGGCATTTTTTAAATGAAGTCCCTTCCATTAGCCGTAGGCCCAAATGGCGCAGATAGGCCCAGTAGCCCGCGTTAACGACCGGAATCGAGGAGTTTGTGGGTTAGCGCGTCGAAGTCACGCGATAGAAACACTACTGTCGAGTAGTGATGGTTTGCACGTCGAGAAGGTTTGGAAACACGGTAAAGAACCGGAGCGCCGAAAGTTACATCCGAACCCGATGGCGGAAAAAAACAATCTAAAGATGGAGTCGATGCCAATGCGCACTATCGTCCAAGGGAGAAGTCACCCATCTCGTGACTACAAAGACTTCTTCCAAGACAACAACAAACTGCAATCATCCGAGCCCAACACCAGATGGCGATCTATGCACAAGTATGTATTCTGCAGCTCATATGCCTCGAACCTATAGTTACAGGTAAGTAACTTGTCTCTTACTCCAGTATTGGAACTTTCATAGATTCACATGCTTGAATCAGAATAGCAAGCAGTTGGTAGCACATTTACCATAGTCTTCAAAGCTTAACCGGAATATGTATTCGTAAGACCCGCAAGCAGTCATCCAATAATATAAAGAGATAACCATAACAGTAACAGTTAATGAAAATTCCTTTAAACAGCAACATAGTAAACGGTTAAACATTTGGAAATGTGATACAGAAGAGGTAGGAGGGTAGACAGGGGTGACTCACCTTAGTGGAACATATGACGAAGTACTGGTTGACCCACTGCTGTGTCATTTAGGACTGCTGAGTCCAGGCAGTAGTGCCGGGTAAATAGGAGTCTACTCTTCCACGTTGCTGCCCGGCAAATGTCTGGAAGCGACACTCCCGCAAATAAAGCTGCAGACGTCGACACCGCCCGCGTGGAATGGGCTCGGGCTCTTGTAGATAGAGGTCTTCCTGCTTTGTGATGACAAAATTTAATGGCACTTGCAATCCATCTAGATCTACTCTGTTTGGAGAGTGGGAAACCTTTTCTTGGTGCACTGTATGCGACAAATAATTGAGATGTCTTGCGGAAAGGTGGTGTGCTATGTAGATAAAATTTTAAGCAATGCTTGACATCCAATGAATGCAGAGCCCTCTCTGCCGATGTCGTTGGATTCGGGAAGAAAGTCTTTAGTACCACTGGTTTGTTTAGGTGGAAATCAGAGGGAACCTTGGGAATGAACTTCGGATTTGTGCAGAGCAGGACTCCGTCCGTTTTGAATTGCAAGAAAGGTTCCTCTATTACAAAGGTCGGAATTTCACTGACCCGTCTGGCTGATGTCAAGGCAAGACGTAAAGCCAATTTCCATGACAGGAACTTTATATCCGCTGTGTGAATTGGTTCGAAAGGGGATTTCATTAATTGCGAGAGGACAGTGTTCAACTGCCAAGCTGGAGGCCTTACAGGAGGAAACATCCGAAACAGTCCTTTGAGGAATTCTCTCATTACTTTAGAGGACCACAGAGGTGGAGAGGAAGGTGATCTTCTATATCGGGAAATGGCCGCTAAATGAACCTTTATTGAACTATGCGCCAAGCCCGATTTTGCTAGCTGTAAGAGGTAAGGTAAGACTTGCTCCGGAGAGGAAGACAGTGGGTGTATCCCCTCTTGATGACACCAGATGCAGAAACGCTTTCATTTGAGGTGGTATGTCTTGTTGGTACTCTCCGCCCGCGCCTTGGCTAGTACATTCCGACACTCACTGGAAATGTTCAGGTATTGGAACTCATTGTATTCAGGAGCCATGCAGACAAATGCAGGTTCTTGAGATCCGGTGCAGGATCTGGCCCTGGTTCATGGTCAGAAGATTGGGAAATACTGGAAGTCGAAGGTGTGGAACCTGCAATAGAAGAAGTTCTGTGTACCAGTACTGACATGGCCACACCGGAGCAATGAGTATCAACTTGCATGGTTCGGTCTTTATCTTCCTCAGAACTCTTGGGAGAAGAGGAATGGGAGGAAAGGCGTAGGCAAAGATGCCGGACCATGCAATCGAAAAGGAATTTCCCCCATGACCCCTGTTGGGGATGGCAACTTGCAAAGTACCGGCATTTGTGGTTCTGGGGAGTTGCGAACAGGTCCAAGTCCGGTGTGCCCCAGATCAGAAATGTGTCCTGCAGCGTTTGATGGTGAATCTCCCATTCGTGGCACGATGTTGTCAACCTGCTTAGAGAGTCCGCAATTGTGTTCTGACGTCCCGGGACATGCTCTGCTTGTAGGCAGATTCCGTGACCTAAGGCCCATTCCCATAAGTCCTGAGCTTCTCTGGAGAGATGGAGATTTTGTGTCGCCTTGCTTGTTTATATAGTGCATCGTAGTGGTATTGTCCGTCCGGACTAGCACTGATGAGTTTTGTATTCTGGGAAGAAAAGCCTGTAGGGCTAGATGCACCGCTTTCAGTTCCTGCATGTTTATGTGGGATTGAGTTTGAGTCCGATTCCACTTGCCACTTACTTGGAGCTCCTGGAGGTAAGCTCCCCATCCCTCTAAGGAGGCATCCGTTGTAACCACTAGTGGTGCAGACCCTTGCTGCAAGAATAGTCCTACTGACAGATGGCTCGTCTATCCACCACTCTAGGGTTTTCACCAGACGTGGAGTTACTTTGATGATGTCGAAGGAGCCTACTGATTGTACCCACTGCTGGTCCAGCTCCTCTTGAACTGTACGCATCTTGAGACGACAGAAAGCAACCAGTGGTATGCATGACAACATCATTCCCAAAAGGGATTTGTAAAGTTGGACCGAAAGACTTTTCTTCTGATGGAATTTGCCAGATTGAGAAGTCGCCATTGGCGTTCTTCTGCAGGACACGCCTTTAAGGAGACTGTCTAACTGAGCTCCTAGGAAGACAATCTTTTGAGATGGAATCTGATTGGATTTTTGTAGGTTGATAGTAAGACCCAATCTCTTGAAGAGAGTAGTGCATGCTTTTGTGGACTTTTTCGCTGCTGTCTCAGACGGAGCCTTGATCAGCCAGTCGTCCAGATATGGGAAGACTTGATGTTGCGGTTGTCTGAGGAACGCTGCGACCGGAGCCAGGCACTTGGTAAAAATCCTGGAAGCCGACTTCAGACCAAAAGGAAGTACTCTGAATTGGTAGTGGCGTCCGGCTACCACAAATCTCAGGTATTTCCTGTGTTTTGGATAAATAGGTATATGGAAGTAGGCATCTTGGAGGTCTAAAGTGGTCATGAAATCGCGCCGATTTAGGCGCTTCAGTACCTCCTGCAATGTTATCATTCAGAACGATTGCTTCCTCAAGTATAGATTTAGGTTTCAGAGGTACAAAATTGGTCTCCATTGCCTTAACTTCTTTCTGATCAAGAAGAAACAGGAATAGAAACCTGTGCCCCTGCTGGACAATGGGACCTTCTCTATTGCTCCTGTCTGAAGCATGTTTCTGACCTCCTGCTGAAGTGCTTTGAGATGCCTGTAGACGGAGGCTTGAGGAAGAGTTGTAGGCGGTTTCTGGATAAATTCTAGTGTGTGTCCAAATTGTATTAGGCGAAGGACCCACTGGTCCGTGGTAATGGTCTGCCATTGGTGGAGGTAGTGGGAGATGTTGCCTCCTAGACGGGTGGGATGAGTTAGACGTGAATGTGGGGAAGGAAGGGATGGAGCCGGAGCCTGTGGTATCATTGTCGACGGCTAGTATCCTTGCCAGCTCGTGCGTTTTCCCTCTATTTGCTCTGATGTAGGATGACTGAGGTGGCTGCCTCTGTTGGTACTGAGGTCGGCATGATTGAGATGCCAAAGAATATGCTGGGTAATGGTATTGCTGATACACACACCCCCCTCCCCCTCTGTAGGACGGCTGTCCTCTTCCCCTAGAACCTCGAAAAGGAACTTTCCTGAATTGCAGCGTCCCCAATGACTTGGCAGTATCTGTGTCTGCGATGGTTTTGAGGGCCTCCTCTACATGACTGCCAAACAGAGCTTCTCCATCATATGGAAGGTCCAATATCTTATTTTAAACCTCTGGACAGAATGAGGTGGCTTTGAGCCATCCCTGTCTGCGCAAAACTGCAGCTCCAGCCACTTGCCTAAACCCCGTCACAGCAACATCCATAGCGAAATCTATTATCTTATTGGATGCCCTCTCCTTCATGCAGAATCTTTTTTGCTTCTTTCACATCTTTCGGCAGTTGGTCGATATATGATGCAATGTCTGACCACATTTGGCGATCGTAGCGCCCTAGAACCGCCAGGGAATTTGCAGCTTTAACTGTTAATGCAGATATCGCTGAGAACCTTTTGCCAATGGAATCTAGACGTCTGCCCACTCTGTCGGGAGGAGCGGATACAGGCGCCGCATGATTTTTGGAGCGTAGTTGGGCGGCCTGCATTACCACCGAGTCTGGTTTTGGGTGACCTGTGAGGCACGCTGGGGCGTCATCTGTGGTTTTATACTTTTTATCAAGACGTGGCAGCACCGCTGGCTCAGAGGCTGGGTTCTTCATGATTCTAATACCTTCATCCCAGATGTAATCTATTATGGGAATAACTGACTTACGAAATGGCTCTTTAAAATTGTATAAAAAGCAGTCAGCTTGTTTGGAAGGCATAGGTATAGCAAATCTTTTCGCTGCACGCTCCAACAAATTGTGAAATCCCTCAATATCTTCTGGTGGGGAATCTACTTTGTTGGTGAGGCAGGTGAAGACATCCTGTAATCATCCCATTCCGAGGCTGTATCATGCAGTTCCCCCCTCTTCATCTGAAGAGGCCGGTTCCTGGAGAGGAACAGCTTGTGGAATACTCGGGACCGATAATACAGCAGGAGTATTTAGTCGTAGAGGTGATGTCACCTGAGATGACGGAGCTCTAATAACTGGCTCTGACGGTGGAAAGCATTGCCGGTGGTCTTGTAGCATGAATTGCAGATTCGATAATGCGGAGGGCATCGTAACCATTTCCTCATGAAACTGCTGATGTCCTTGTGCAGGCTGCATGAAATAGGCTTGACCATAGTACTGCTGATCATCCTTGTCATCATCAATCAATCATTTGTAAAGCGCGCTACTCACCCGCGAGGGTCTCAAGGCGCTGAGGGAAGGGGGGAGCAGCAACAGGTCGAACAGCCAGGTCTTGAAACGTCTCCTGAAGGACAGCAGGTCCTGGGTCTGACGCAGGTGGATGGGGAGGGTGTTCCATGTTTTGGCGGCGAGGTGGGAGAATGATCTTCCGCCGGTGGTCGTTCGGCGGATGCGTGGGACGGAGGTAAGTGCGAGGTCGGCGGAGCTGGCGGTTCGGGGTGGCTGACACTTAACAAGCAATTCCGACGGGCTAGAAGCATCCCCAAAAGGGCCACTATATTGTTCGAAATCTTCATCTTCCCCTTCCAGTAGATGAGTTGGTAATAGAGGTGAAATTTTACTGGGCGAAGTGTGTTCTGGTGTAATTTCCACCTCCTGTGTTCTTGCCGGTGAAATTAACTTAATTGACAATTGTCGTTGACGACTGCGTTGACGATGAGGTCTTTCCTTCCAGCATTTTCACATTAGTCATCAACGGGGACATCGACGGCGTCGATTATAGTGACTGTGTCGACGGTTGTGGCTTCGTCAACGGTAGAGATCTCGTCGACGCCGGTGACTGCTCCTTCGTCGACGATGATATCGTCGACTGTAGCATGCTCGACGACGATTACTTCGTCGACCGCTGTGTTCTCATCAACGTCTCCACCGCCGACTTCATCGATGGTACTTTAATCGACGACGACTGTCGACGTCGACTTCGTCACCGACGAGTGCTTCGTCGACGATGGGCCCTTCTCCTTAGGTGTTAGAGGAATGGTTGACGAAATTGGACCCCGAGTCGACGATGTCAAGGACACAGTCGACGATGATAGAGCCATAGAACAAGTTGTCCAAGTCGACGTGCCTGCAGTGCAGCCTCTTGCCGACGATATGGTTGAAACACTCCCTCACATGAGAACTCGCTGATGGCTCGTCAGAAGAGGGTCTTTTGAATGTTAATTTAAGTTGTGTTGGAGGTGTATTTGGCTCAGAAACAGTCTTGGGTAGCTGCTCTTTTTTGTGAGAGCCTTTGCTGCGCTCAGAGGAAGATTCGTGAGATGACTTCTTGGCGCATTTTCTGACAGGTTCTTTATCTGACTGCAAAGGATCCCCGACCCTTTTTGAGGAGATTTTAGAAATTTTTGAGGAGGTTGACTGCTCTCAGAGTCTGACACAGGGTCGGACCTAGTTTTTAATTTCTGAAGCCAGATCAAAAGACGTCCTTCTCGATCTCTCAGGGTTTTGTTAGAAAATGTGCGACAAATCTTGCAGTCTGTAGCCTTATGAGATGGGTACAAACAATAAATGCAGTCTTTGAGGGTCCTCTATATAAAGCCTTTTCTTCAAACAAGTGGCACATTCTCTGAAGAGAGCCTTCTTAGCCTGATCAGCCATAGTCCAGTCAGATTTAGTAATCCACCAACAAATAAATTATATATATATATATATATATATATATATATATATATATTAATATTACCTACTGGCAGTCGCCAGTAGGTAGTTATAGTTAGGACCTATTTTCCATAGGAAAAGCATTTTTTGTTTTCCTAATAACTTTGGCGTCGTTTTACGAAACTTTGCGAAATTTTCAAAACTAGTGGGGCGCTCCGGTCAGCTCCCGTCTTGAAAGTTTCGGGGTGATTTGCGAAGCGGGGGCCGAGAAAAAAGGGGGTTCCCAAAACGTGTTTTCCCCATGTTATTTTTCATAGGAAACTTTAGACACGGCTACAGCCCGAACTGCTGAACGGAATTATACCAAGTTTGGCAAAAAGGTAGCCCTTGGTTCAGAAAGAGTCCTTTTTAGGTCAAGCCTAGAGTAGCGCGCAAGCGCTGCTCTGCGAGACTTTATATAAGGGGCATTAAAAAGCCGACCACACAATGGCCTTTTCCGTGCGGTTACCCGCACGGCCGCCATCTGTATCCAATTATCGTGCCCAGACGCGGGCGTGATAATTGGAAACACATGGCGGCCGTGCGGGTAACCGCAAGCAAAAGGCCATTGTGCACAAGCGTGTGGTCAGCTCAGCAGGCTGCCGCGCTCGCTCGCCCCCACTCCTCGGACGCTGCCGAAAGCAGAGCCTGCCCTCTGTCACGAATGACGTGCCCCACACACGCGCCCATCTATTTTTACAAGCCATTGATTATTGATTTATTATAAAATTCGTAAGCATTTGCATTCTTTCATTCATTGTACATTCTTGGGGTGTCTGCCAATATCGTTTTCAAATGTAGAATTCACATATCCGTTCTCACTTTTTGGCCTCTTTGGGAGACCAGTGATTTAATTCGTCGAGCCACGCTTTATCAGTGCAATAAATTATCCACCTGTTAATTCAACCAGGTCCACTCTTTTCTTCCCAAGCTCTCGGCCGGTTGGCCTTTCAGGGGTAGAAGGCAACACTCCCCCTCCCCCTCCCCCCCCCCCCCTCACCCCCACGCCCTGGGTGCAGGGTACGAAGGCCTGAGGCTATCTCCGAAGGAACACGTGGGAAGGCAGCTGCGCCACAACTGTCCGAAATAGCAATCCCAGCCACGCCTGCCTTCCAGGAGCCCTTCTGTAAATAGTTGGTTCTGAGAAGAAGGCTTCCTGAAGGAAGGCTGGGGTTGCAGGTCAGTTGTTATCGGAGCCGATAAAGAGGCCTACGTGCACTGCTGCATTAGAGCCTGCGCGTGGAAGGAGTTCAAGAGTCAGCCCCGCATACAACGATATTCTGCCAAATGGATGAATGTTTTAAGCTTAATTAATATATGACCACCAGCCAGTCAAGTAGCAAAAATATGTCAATTGTAGATGTCAATGCTGAAAGTTAGTACGTTTCCAAGCACGTTCAGTTTTTAGCAGATGTATTTGTTATTTCATTGATCAATTCGGCTACTCTACGAGGTAAAAACACTTGAAGGCCTACCACCGCAACTGTGGTCTTGCCACAGAGTCTAGTGAATGACACAAGCATACCGTATTAATAGGGCCACTGGAATTATGCATCAAGAAAAAAAGGGAAATTATTTTGTGATAGTATTACTTCATTATTTAGTCATTTTTTAAACGTGTAAACACTGTCTAGGCATCAGTAATTAGTACCAGTTTAACACCCAAGTATAGCAATAAGCTACAGAAAGATGAGCAGTCAACCTTTGTAAAGGTCCTTCCACTAAGCGTCAACACATGTTGCTGCATTTTTACAAACTTTTGAAATGTTTGAGCTAGAAAGAAACAATTTTTTTGTTAAAATCTGCAGTTTATATAGCAAATCGACAATTGCTGCTGCACTTGTTTTTTATTGCGGATTATGCAGGCCGGCAGAAACCCAGGGACTCTCGCCGGGATTTAAGGCGGCGCGCGCAAGTGAGGCCAGCCGTGGACGCTGCCTTTCAAAAATCCAGCCTCGCGCCAGGCAAACCACAACGAACCCATAGACTATAATTGAGTTTCACAGCATGATATGGGGTTAGGGTGTTAAATGCCATCTTTTAATGTAATTTGCCGCAGCCACGGGCAGGCCTTTATTCAATTATAAACAGCGCCGCTTTCACTTTCAATTTAAGAACCAGAGGTGAGCGCTGCCCTTAAACATACGCCTTTATTTCTGCATGGCGCCGCGCATCTCCCCCCCTGCTGTTGGTTGCTTTCCCTTATTCCCAACGTGCCATTACAAGTGTTTCCGGGCCATAAATGATCGGGTTTCAAACTCCGGACCGGTTGATTCCTTGCCCGTAGCCTGTGGCTAATGTTGCAAGGCAGGGGCACAAACATTCTCGGTCACCTCTCCTCCCCTGCAGCAGTCCGGGTGGAGCAGACAGTGCTCCTGCTGGACAGGTATAAGTGCGACCTGGAACCTGGCTCTACCTCCCTACAACCACCCACTCCAACCCACACTCCCCCTGACAGTTTCTGCCTGCTCAGAACAGACAAAGATTCAGTCGTGTTTTTTTCGGCAAAATGGTGACAAATTGAGTGGTAAAGCACCAAGTAACACAGGTCCGAGCAGTTATTCCCAATTTCAGGGGGGGGGCCGGAATCTAATGATTGGACTTTCCTGCAGAGATACCAGCTACTCATTTTAATTACAGCATCCCGGTATCTTCACACCAAAGTTTAGCCTTTCGTAATAAGAGCCAAAGACTGCATGTTTCCATTATACACAGAAAAGTTGTAAGTCCGCAGCAGTGTAGTTCGGTACATTTTGCCCAAATTTCTCTACGCTTGTTTACAGAAACACCGTGCTAGAGAAGCATACAGTACGATCTTCCCTCACACAACTGAATTTGAGCAGCTTGGACTAAAAGTGCATGCTTCTCACTCCGAAAACAAGCACTTTCCAGTGAACTTAGCAAGCTCCCCTCACACAGAAAATAAGACAGTCATTAGAGGTGCAAGCTTCACCTATAGGCAGGGCCACTGGAATTATGCGGCAGTGGAAAGCCAAATTATGCGGCAAGGTTGAGTAAATTATGCAGCAAGAAAATGCGCACATTTTGTGATAGTATTACTTCATTCATTGTCAATTTTAAACTTGTTAACACTGTCTGGGCATTAGTTGCACCTCTTTAGTACCAATTTAACACACAAATATAGCAATAAGCAACAGAAAGGTGACCAGTACAACTTTGCATAGCGCTTTCCACTGTACGGCTACACCGGTCACTGCGTTTTTAGTAACTTTTGAACCGTTTGAGCTAAAAACTACATTTTTGGGGGGTAAAATCTTCAGATTATGCAGCAGATGCTGGACTATGTGGCAAATGAGGCAAATCTATAATGTGAAAATCGCCACTGCGTCACAATCGCATAATTCCATTAGCCCTGCCTATAGGCATAAACGATACAGCAAAAGCAGCAGCGATGAACCTCCACACAAAAACTGTGACAGCACTTGACAGGAGTGCAAGCTATACACACAGTATAGCATTTCCTCACACAGTGAGGAGCCCCTGGAGCATATGTTACCTTACTCTCTCTCATGTGCTGCTAAACCCTCACTCAAACCCTCCCCCTCCCCCCTTGATTCCACTTCAACCGCTCCTCCGCTGCAAGCCTACCCATTGTGGTCCTTCAAATACAATGATATCATTTTTTTTTTTTTAATTCCGAGGCGCCAGCAACTGTCATTTTCTAGTGTGCCCAAACAAGCTGCCATTTTCTGACAGACGCTTCACTACATGAAAAGCGTTGCACACTTAAAATATCTTTCTTTTTAATTTAGCAATCCAAGAATCTAAGTGGCGTCCAGCTTTTTAAATCGGCCAATAAAAACAAGCATTGGCATAAGCAATAGGTCTCGCCTTTGGGACCTTATAAGTGTTTAGCCATGCAACAGTTGATGTTGTTGCACCAAGGATATTGTGCTGCATAACTAAATACTTATAAGGTCCCAAAGGCGAGACCTATTGGCTATGCCAATGCTTGTTGTTAAATGGTGTAAATCCGTTCAGTAGTTCCTGACAAATTCAAACAAGCATTTGCAATGCAATAGGTCTCGCAGTTGTGAGAGTTTGAGCTATTGGCATTGTAAATGGCAATGCCTTTTATTTACGTGTTGGTTTTTAAAACATAAATAAAAGGCAGTCATTTACAACGCCAATAGCTTAAACTCTGCAAATGCGAGACCTATTGCATTGCAAATGCTTGTTTAGACTGGATGTGGTTTTCAGTGCAGGCACTGTGAAAAAGGATGCACAGGAGTGGGGCCACGTGTTTTGGGGCTCTCTAGACAGTTTGTCAAGGAATGTATTGAGGCATCCTATACATATGATGTTAAACCAGCCCAGGTATGGCATCATCACTGTGAAGATCAACACAATTATCCGGATTTTTCGCAGGAGTGTCAATGAATTGCAATAAGGGGCATACTCGGGCATGTGTATCCCTCATAATAATAATAGTAAAAAAAACACACTTAGCCCACTCAACGGTCGCCTCTGTGTCCCTGCATACAGCATGTCTGTGCATGCATCCCTACTTGGGAATAAACACATCAACAGGCAAGAGGTCTGCACGGTATAAAATGTGGACGAGACAGAGGGTGGGATGTGTCCTGCGACAGATCTCCATGGGTGATGTGCCCTGCGAGGAAATTCTGCAGGAGCGAGATCTATTAGGGAGATGGATCAGAAGGGGAGATCTACTCTGGGAAAGAGGGTAAAGAAGGGGCACGTGGCACCCAGAGGAGATGTGCAGGCGAGCCGAGGTGACGATCTGATGAAGCCTTTGATGTACACGGGGGTGCTCAAGATCCACTGAGGTCGGCAGGCGTAAAGTGCAGTGGGACAGAGCTGCTGAGGGGGGAGAAGTGCCCGAGGGAGATCACGGGGGGCCGCTGCGGTGAGGGAGGGCTCGCTGGAGGCTAGCCTCGCTGCAGAGGTGTCACAGGGGGGATGCTCCGGGTTTTGCTGGGGTGGGAGTAGCGTAGAACTGTAAGGAAGTGTGTTTCTGTTGCAGTAACCCCCCCACTTTTTGCCAGACCACTGATGCACTTTGACTTGATGTGCCCTGGGTCCCTGCCAATCAGGTTCCCAGGGCCTGTGTTCTTTCCCCCAAAACTGTACCCAATTGGCATCTCTGGCCACAGGTCAGCCCCTGGTAAGCGGTACAACAGGTACCCAGGGCACTGTGACCAGGGAAGACCTCTAAGGGCTGCAGCACTTATTGTGCCATTGTGCCACCCTTAGAGGCCCTGTACCCTGACACTCACACTCTGCCTTTGCAGACTGCATGTCTTGGTGCAGAACAAAGTGAAGAGTCGACATGGCCCACATCCCTGTGTGCCATGCCCACAAACCACTGCCCTGGCATACATCAGTCACCCCTCTAGCTGGATGCCCTATGCCAGTGGTGAGGGTACAGGTGTATGAGCCCTGTAACCCTACAATACCCAGGTCCATTCCTGGGCACTGTAAGTGCAGTGCTGCCATTAAGAGTATATGGTGCTGGGAGTGTGTCATTACGAACTCCACAGCACCATAATGGCTACACTGAAGACTGGGAAGTTTGGTATCAAACTTCTCAGCACATTAAACCCACACTGATGCCAGTGTGGGATTTAATGTAAGATGCACGACAGAGGGCAACTTAGAGTTGCCCCCTGAACCTAACCCACCATCCATGTCCTGCCTGAGAGGCTGCCTAGGCTGCCACCCAGCAGACATGTTGCTGGACCCCTGGGTTGAGAGCCATCCGCTCTCCTGGGCCTGCAACAATGCACGTCCTGGGCGAGGTGCTAGGTCTCCTCCCCCAGGATGGGCAGGGGGAAGCTTCAAAGGCATGCCGCCTTTGTGAGCCTCCCCAGACCACTTGCTGTACTCAGCAAATGGTCCCCACCGGTTCTAGCCCCCACTCTGGCGGGAAGACTTGCGGGAAACCCAAAGTGAGGAAAGGGGGTGTGCCAGCCTCTGCCAACCCCACCCCTCAGGTGGGGGAGGCGAGGTGAAGCACATCTCCGGGCTCTCACCATCTTGAAGATGGGGAGCCCTGCCCAATCAGGACTAGGCTCCTGCCCCCCTCCCACTGGAGAGTGGCAGGATAGGGGGTGTACCCACCCCAGGGAAGGGACCCATTGGTCCCTACCCTTTACCTACCTGTAACAACCCTAAATTTAGTATTTAGGGACACCCTGAACCTTCCTTCCTCAGATCCCGAATCCGAAACAAGCAAGAAGAACAAGAAGAAAGAAGACCTGCCGTGCAGCTGCTCACAAGAGGAAGACACCAACTGACTTGGCCCCAGCCCTACAGGCCTGTCGACCCTCGAACCTGCTAAACCCCGGCGTCTCCAGTGGTCAGCAACCTCGAAAACCCCGGAGGACCTGACTGCCTTGTGACTCTAAAAGACTGGGACTCCCACGAGCAGTGGTACTGCTCAAAGCAAGTAAACCCCTGGTGCCAGCCAGGAACCGCGACTCCTGCACACTCTGCACCCGCCGAGCTCGGCCTGTGCCTGAGTGGACAAAGACCACGAGGACGTCCCCCCAGCGACTGTGACCCAGAATCCAGCACCCAAGGACCCTCCTCGACGCTCCTGACGACGCCTGCAGCGCCAGAACCAGGGACCCCTCCAACCGCGACCAGCAGAGGGTAAGATTTCCCGACGCGAAAAGACACCCCTGCACCCGCCGCCCTGCGGCCCCCTGTGCCCAACTCCGGGGTGCCTACCTATCCTCCAACTACCCAACTTACCTCTCGAAGTGGTGGTCACACCTGAAGAATCTCCGTCCCCGAGCTTGCAGCCTTTGTTCAACTTCCAGCTTCTCCATAGAAATACATTGAGCGCCCGACGGCTCAAAAGCACCCTGCACCCAGCCGCCCGAGTCCCCTTGGGAGTGCAACACATATCCTATTCTACTTCCCCACTTGCCCTGTGTAAGTGACCAGGAGCCCAGCTCCCACAGCCGCGTGGCCTGCCTGCTAGCAGCCACCAACCAAGGGCCCCCTGCCCGCCATAGGCTAACATTGGGCCTAACTCACTCTGCACCCGGCCGCCCCTGTGCCGCTGAGGGTGTACCAACTGTACCTACCTGACCCTGGGAGACCCCAGAGTCTATGCCCAGAACCTTAACTCTGCCAGTCGAGTACTTACCTGAAAGTCAATAACCTACATTTTCTCCATAGGGTAACATTGACTGGTTTACACTGATATTTCTTCTAAGTGTCGGGTTTTGAAACTTTCAAATATTCCTTAAAAATCGCCCGATCAACAAAAACGAAATTTCTCACCTGTTATCAGGAGAGATCCCAGTGCTGGATCTTGGTGCCCAGCACTGACCCTGAAAAGCAATTACAACTGTACTTACAGATAACTTGATTTTCCTCCATAGGATAACATTGCCTGGTTTTCTCCAGAAATTCTTCTGTCGATTTTTGAAACAAAAATATTCCTTAAAAATCGCCTGTGTAACAAAAACGATTTCTTTCAACTGTTTACAGGAAATGCACCAGGGTTGAATCCAGGATCCAACCCAGAGTAAGAAAATCATACGTAAAGTAACTGAAACTGCTTTTACTTAAAAACTCCCATTGAGCTCAATGTTATAATTGTGTTTGAATTGTGTTGCCTATTGCAACAACTGTAGCTATTGCATTTAAAAGTCTATTGTGTATTGAAAGTATATAACTAAAGCATCTCATTCTGAGAAAGTATTTTTGTACCTACTTGTGGTTCTAAAATAAAACAATATATTTTTATATACAAAACCATTGGCCTAGAGTTCAGTTCTTGAGTGTGTGAGACCATTTGCTGACTGTGTGTACAACAAATGCTTTACACTGTCCTCTGATACTGCCTTACTGCTCGACCAAGCTACCACTTTAGAGAGTAAGGTTATATCCAACTTTAGCCTCTGCCAAACCTCTGGGGACTCTGTGCACACTGAACCTTACTTTGGTTCAGTACATACAGAGCCACTTTCTTACAAGAACAGTCTCGTCTCGCTCCGCAGTGACCAAAACTCAAGTGCGGTGTCACTGGCGTGAGAGGGCATCAGTTCACTGCAGTGTGAGCAGCAAAGGGTAATAATTAGTGCAGTGAAGGCCGCTCGCAGTGTGGCACTGATGCAACGGTAAGCGCGCCCAGTGAGCTGCAGTAAGAGACAGCATCCTGTGAGTAATAGCATCACTAAAGTAAAGACCGCTGTCACTGTCCAGAGACAACAGCAGGGGCTCTCAGTGTGATGGACTAGTGTAAGTGCAGCTCTCGGTGTGATGTCCCTGCAGTAAGGGACAACATTCTGTGCGCAGTGACTGTAGCAGGGGCTAGCTCCCAGTGTGATGGGCCTTGAGTGAGCGCAGCTGGCAGTGTGCTCGTGTTGCAGTAAAAGCAAGCTCCCAGTAGAATATTGCCGGGGTAAAACTAGCTCCCAGTGTGGGTTACTAGCACCCGGTGTGACGTCACTGCATTAAAGGCTAGCTCCCTTGCGCGGTCACTGCAGTATGGACACAGTCTGGTGCAGGTCACATTGTAAAGAAAGTGCAGTCAAAGAGGTAGGAGACGCTAACGTGCCGTCACTGCACGGGGGGGGGGGGCTCTGTTTCTAGCCTAATGCCACCGACATGACAAGCTTCAAGTGTAAAATAAGAAGGGTGACCCGATGCAAATCTGATGCGACTAATAATTACAGCTACCAGTGTGGTGTCACTGCAGTAGGGAAAGTCGGTTTCCAGTGTGCGTCAATGTAGCAGGGACGGCTCCCAGAGCCCTTAGCTGCCCCAGATAAGCACTTGAGATCTCTTTGTACGGGTTCTTTTCTGTGTGATGTGCAAGCGCTATGTGCAATGGGCACACTGCCTAGTAGTGCACACAGCCTGATGACACATAATACACCTCTGAGCGTGCTTGCACTCGCGTCCGATAGTTCTTCTGTCCCCCGTGCTCATGCATATGCTCTTTGGTGCGCATGCGTATAGTGTCAGAAACGCACGCTTACATAAAACTAACAACTTAAAACTGGAGGCTCGGTACTCACAGAAGGCGAATCGTCCATGGCTGCAGAGGAGGTCGCGCACAGCACAAAGAAACAAAGGAGTTGGCCATAGCTGGCAAGGTTTCAGATGACTATGTGGAGGTGAGGCTAAGGCGCGGAGAGGAGGAGAAAGCGTGCGGACAACGAAAACAAAACACACATCACTGCATAGACCGGTCGGAGATGGTCCACCAATGAGAGTGCTTATCTTCCAGTCGCTAACCAATGAGAGCCGACTGGCGCGTGCTCCAGGCGTGAAGGAGGCATGGTTGCAGGAAGCCCGGAGCGTGCAGTACACGTGACGCCTCGTAAAGATAAGATTCATTTGCGACACACGGAAAGCAGACGAGCCAGTCCGGGTGGGCCGGCCCAAAAAGCGAAAGGGAGGCAACCCAAACAGCTAATTTCCAATGGCAGGCCACCGTTTACCATAAACGGTGACGCCAGCCAATGGAAATAAGGGGCGGGGCTTCAAGCCCTTTTCTCAAAGTTCTTGTTCACAATAAATCTCGCCGAGCGAGCAACTCATGCGCTGCAACGCTAGGCGAGACCTAAAAAATTAGAGTTGTCCACTTTCCTTCCGTTTCCCATCAGGAAGTTAGTAATGAGCTCCCCAATTCATAGCAACATGGTCACCATGAGGATGTCTCTATAATCTAATGATCTGCAATGGTTCAGCTTTAAAAGGGACAGCTGTTGGAGCCCATGGTTTAAGGCCCTGCAGTCTACTTTCAGTAAGCCCTCCAATACATTATAAAGTGTGATTTTGGATATTTTCACAGCTTTTCACGTACCCTGTGCATATATCTGAAATCATTAAGCATTCTCCAGTGTTTGCCTTTAGCTGTGTAAACTAGATGTTTTTGTTTTTACTTTTCATTCATGTGATTCACTTTAGCATTGGTTTGTTGTAAATAGCTGCAGGTATCGGTTCTCAGTATACACTTTCGCTTGGAGTAGAGTGATGCAGAGTGATGCAGAGTAGAGTGATGCAGAGTGATGCAGAGTAGAGTGATGCAGAGTGATGCAGAGTAGAGTGATGCAGAGTGATGCAGAGTAGAGTGATGCAGAGTGATGCAGAGTAGAGTGATGCAGAGTGATGCAGAGTAGAGTGATGCAGAGTAGAGTGATGCAGAGTGATGCAGAGTAGAGTGATGCAGAGTGATGCAGAGTAGAGTGATGCAGAGTGATGCAGAGTGATGCAGAGTGATGCGGAGTGATGCAGAGTGATGCAGAGTGATGCAGAGTGATGCGGAGTGATGCGGAGTGATGCAGAGTAGAGTGATGCGGAGTGATGCAGAGTAGAGTGATGCAGAGTGATGCAGAGTGATGCGGAGTGATGCAGAGTGATGCAGAGTAGAGTGATGCAGAGTAGAGTGATGCAGAGTAGAGTGATGCAGAGTAGAGTGATGCAGAGTAGAGTGATGCAGAGTAGAGTGATGCAGAGTAGAGTGATGCAGAGTAGAGTGATGCAGAGTAGAGTGATGCAGAGTAGAGTGATGCAGAGTAGAGTGATGCAGAGTAGAGTGATGCAGAGTAGAGTGATGCAGAGTAGAGTGATGCAGAGTAGAGTGATGCAGAGTAGAGTGATGCAGAGTAGAGTGATGCAGAGTAGAGTGATGCAGAGTAGAGTGATGCAGAGTAGAGTGATGCAGAGTAGAGTGATGCAGAGTAGAGTGATGCAGAGTAGAGTGATGCAGAGTAGAGTGATGCAGAGTAGAGTGATGCAGAGTAGAGTGATGCAGAGTAGAGTGATGCAGAGTAGAGTGATGCAGAGCAGAGTGATGCAGAGCAGAGTGATGCAGAGCAGAGTGATGCAGAGCAGAGTGATGCAGAGCAGAGTGATGCAGAGCAGAGTGATGCAGAGCAGAGTGATGCAGAGCAGAGTGATGCAGAGCAGAGTGATGCAGAGCAGAGTGATGCAGAGCAGAGTGATGCAGAGCAGAGTGATGCAGAGCAGAGTGATGCAGAGCAGAGTGATGCAGAGCAGAGTGATGCAGAGCAGAGTGATGCAGAGCAGAGTGATGCAGAGCAGAGTGATGCAGAGCAGAGTGATGCAGAGCAGAGTGATGCAGAGCAGAGTGATGCAGAGCAGAGTGATGCAGAGCAGAGTGATGCAGAGCAGAGTGATGCAGAGCAGAGTGATGCAGAGCAGAGTGATGCAGAGCAGAGTGATGCAGAGCAGAGTGATGCAGAGCAGAGTGATGCAGAGCAGTGATGCAGAGCAGAGTGATGCAGAGCAGAGTGATGCAGAGCAGAGTGATGCAGAGCAGAGTGATGCAGAGTGATGCAGAGCGGAGCGATGCGGAGCGATGCAGAGCGGAGCGATGCAGAGCGGAGCGATGCAGAGCGGAGCGATGCAGAGTAGAGTGGAGCGATGCAGAGTAGAGTGGAGTGATGCAGAGTAGAGTGGAGTGATGCAGAGTAGAGTGGAGTGATGCAGAGTAGAGTGGAGTGATGCAGAGTAGAGTGGAGTGATGCAGAGTAGAGTGGAGTGATGCAGAGTGGAGTGATGCAAGGTAGAGTGCAGTGGCGTGGAGTGATACAGAGCGTAGTATGCATTGGCGTAGAGAAGAGTGATGCAGAGTAGAGTGCAGTGGCGTAGAGTGACAGAGTTTAGTGGCAGTGTTTCAGAGTAGGGTGAAGTGGCGTGATGCAAGGTAGAGTGGAGTATTGCAGGGTAGAGTGGCGTGGCACAGAGCAGTGGTGCAGAGTGCAGTGGTATAGAATGGAGTGGTGCAGGGTGGAGTAGAGTGGCATAGAGTGCAGTGGTGTAGAGTAGATTGTTTCAGAGTAGAGCATGGTGGAGTGGAGCAGGGTAGAGTGCAGTGGCAGAGTATTGGAGCAGATTGCATTGGCATAGAATGCAGTGGTATAGAGTTCAGTGTTGTAGAGTGGCATAGATTAGAAAGGCATGGAGTGGAGTGGTGTAGACTGCAGTGGTACATAGTAGAGTGGGGTAGAGTGCATTGGCAGAGTAGAGGGGCATAGAGTGAAGTTGTGCAGAATGCATTCGCGTAAAGTGCAGTAGAGTGGCGTAGAGTGGTGCAGAATAGAGTGCAGTGGCATAGCATGCAGTGATGCTGAGTAGAGTGGCGTAGAGTGCATTGTTGCAGAGTAGAGTTGCGGAGTTCAGTGGTGTAGAGTAGTGACGTAGAATGCATTAGTGTAGAGTGCAGTGGCATATGGTGGTGGAGAGTAAAGTGACGTTCAGTGCAATGGTGTAGAGTGGCATATAGTAGACTGTTGCAGAGAAGAGTATAGGCACGTAGAGTGCAGTGGTGCAGAGTAGTTTGGCGTATTGTGCAGTGGCGTAAAGTGTATTGGTTTTGAGTAAATTGGCATAAAGTACATTGGCGCCGAGTACAGTGAAGTAGAGTGCAACGGCGTAGAATAGAGTGGCGTGAAGTGGTACAGGGTAGATTGCAGTGGCGTAGAGTGGAGTGGCCTGGAGAGGAATACAGTAACAGAGTAGATTGTTTCAGAGTAGAGTCAGTGGCGTAGAGAGCAATGGCATAGAGTTGTGTCGTAGAGTGCAGTGGTGCAGAGTAGATTAGAGTGGATTGTCTTAGAATGCACTTGCGTATTGTGGATTTATGCAGAGTAGATTGGCGAAGAGTGTAGTGGCGTATAGTGCATTGGCATAGATTGGCGTAGAGTAATGTGGTGCAGAGTAGAGTGCAGTGGCATAGAGCGCAGTGGTGCAGAGAAGAGTGGCTTTGAGTTAGTGGCGGAGAGTGCAGTGTTGCAGAGTAGAGTGGCGTGGAGTGGTGGAGAATGCAGTGGAAAAGGGTGCAGTGGTGCACAGTAGAGCAGTGCGCGGTGGAGTGTTTTGACAGAGTAGTGTAGAGAAGAAAGGCGTAGAGTGAAGTGACGTAGAGTGGAGCGGTGCAGAGTAGAGTGCAGAGGTGGAGTAGTGTGGAGTGGTGTAGAGTGGAGTGGTGTAGAGTGGAGTGGTGTAGAGTGGAGTGGTGTAGAGTGGAGTGGTGTAGAGTGGAGTGGTGTAGAGTGGAGTGGTGTAGAGTGGAGTGGTGTAGAGTGGAGTGGTGTAGAGTGGTGTAGAGTGGTGTAGAGTGGAGTGGTGTAGAGTGGAGTGGTGTAGAGTGGAGTGGTGTAGAGTGGAGTGGTGTAGAGTGGAGTGGTGTAGAGTGGAGTGGTGTAGAGTGGAGTGGTGTGGAGTGGTGTGGAGTGGTGTGGAGTGGAGTGGAGTGGTGTGGAGTGGAGTGGTGTAGAGTGGAGTGGTGTAGAGTGGAGTGGTGTAGAGTGGAGTGGAGTAGAGTGGAGTGGTGTAGAGTGGAGTGGTGTAGAGTGGAGTGGTGTAGAGTGGAGTGGTGTAGAGTGGAGTGGTGTAGAGTGGAGTGGTGTAGAGTGGAGTGGTGTAGAGTGGAGTGGTGTAGAGTGGAGTGGAGTGGTGTAGAGTGGAGTGGTGTAGAGGGGAGTGGTGTAGAGGGGAGTGGTGTAGAGGGGAGTGGTGTAGAGGGGAGTGGTGTAGAGGGGAGTGGTGTAGAGTGGAGTGGTGTGGAGTGGTGTAGAGTGGAGTGGTGTAGAGGGGAGTGGTGTAGAGTGGAGTGGTGTGGAGTGGTGTAGAGTGGAGTGGTGTAGAGTGGAGTGGAGTGGTGTAGAGTAGAGTGGAGTATGCAGTGTGGTAGCGCACTGCCAATACAGACAACACATCTTCAATTGAAATAACCATTACATTTGCACAGACAGTGATAAAAGTATACAGCGCACAAACGATAATATGTAGAAATGTCATCACCTAGTGTATTGATTTGCTTTGATTGTATTAAAATATTTGTTTTCACCACACTTCAGAATAACCCAAAAATGTGCTCTATTTGTGCTTTTCTAATTCTGATAGTGTAATATCTGCGCAGTTCATTTATGAAATTTAAATTTTGTTGTGTGCTAGAAAAGAAATAACATCTTACAACCTTCCTCAAGCACACCCCCAGTAGCCAGCATGATTGTCACATAAATTCTCTCACTTTGAAGTCAGAGAAAGAAAAGTAAACACCAAGCTCCCTGGAAGAGAGCCTGACATTTGACCTCTGTCTTTGAATGGACAGCAAATGTGACAAGATGAGAACAAGATGTAAAGGCCTGTTTACAGAAAACCATTACCGATGGAATACTGTAAATATGGTTTGGGCAATGGAAGGGACAACCTAAAACAAATAGAGTCAGCAAATGGAAAGCAAGCAAATGTGAGTTACAAACCACAAAGCCAATGGTAAGCAATGGACGGAATGCATTCTGAATGTCCCCAAGAGGTCTTTAGCAAACCAGACTGTCTGGTAGGCTTTGACCTAAAAAGAAGGGTGTAATGCTAGAAGGAAGCTTGCGATTACAGAGCACCTCTGCTTTGTGGCAACTGGGAATAGTAACCGATGAAAAAGCACCCTGAGTGACCCGTTTAGTCACTGCAGCATTAGATAAAATAAACACACTCGCGCTCGACCTGTAAAGCGGCGCGGGGATGGGGCAACCCTCCAGGATGACCCCAACCCTTCAAGGGGTCCCCTATTCAGGACAAGCCCAATGAATATCTATAAGATAGAGGTGACTCCGGGGCCCTCATAACACCCTGCAGGGTGGCCCCATCATACTGTGTTACACCACTGCCATAAAGCCCCGTCGATTAATCATACTGCCCAAAATCCCATAAAAATCTGTCTTGATGAAAGGACCGTTGCCGGCTTTTGATAAACCCGTTTTAATACTAGAAGGATTCTTTTTAAGAACAAGAAAGAAAAACACGTAAAGCTCTACACACAGGGAAAAGAGTTCTGGAAAGTATATACCCTCTTTAGGCAAATGGAATCCCTTTGGGAAGGAAGTGGAATATCTTAAGCCCGTTTCTTCACAGGTTGGTGCCATAAATGGCTGCTGGGAACCACACGGAAAAGAACACAGCGTCTATGTGGATAAGATGTGCTAGTCTAGTGTAGGCGCTGGCCTCGGTTTCGGCTGGTTCCAGTGACCTGGAATTGCAAACTACTGGCACGGGGCGTCTGAGCACAGAGTGTGGGTGTTTCCAATGCTGGGCTCGAGCGCCAGGAAAAATAGTTCCGCACTGATTAGAAGGGAGGCAGCTCACTACACTGGAGTTTGTGGTGGGTGGCTACACGCAGGAAGCTTCTGGCTGCCACGGTCTCAGATGCTCCCCGCTCGTACTCTTAAAAGAACATTTTGTGAGCATAGCAGGCTGCCAGCAAAGAGTCGGCATGCCCTGCTGAAATGGTTGTGCTTACAGGCCCTCGCAGCAAACCAGAGCGCGCATGGCTAACTCATTCCAGGGAGGCTATCCAGGAGACCCTAACATCCTGGCCCTGCTGCCTCCCATAATGCTTGGAGGGCCGGGTGCAAGTATGTTCGGCTGCTACAAGTTGTCCACAGGCCAGATGAACCACCTAGAGATATAGACCAGCAGGCCCCTTTGGTGGGGCCCATGTATGTAAATCCTCTCACTGTCCAGTCCCACAGACATCTTTGCAGTTGATTATGTTTTCAACTGGCTCAACAGACCATCAGATTGCCCTCTGAGGAGGTCCCACGTGCAGAAAGAAAATGCCAGTGACGAAGGTCACCGAGATGATGACATCAGCAAGTGTTAAGGAAGTGACTAAGGTACGTAGGTGCCTTATTAGTTATGAAAATGTGCAGGTCAGAAAGACCTTCTACCCTTTTTCTGCTGGCGCCATTTTGTGGACGTTTCTTACTCGAGGGTGCAGCTCGAGTAAGCCATGATATACGCCCTCTAGCCAGCAGTCTTCCGGCTCCTGGAGCTTTGTTGGTGACTTTGGAGATTTTTTAAAATTTTGCTTATATTTTTGTTTCTCTTCCTGTTACACGTTTGATTATCCTCGCTCGACTTCTACTAGCAGGCGAGTCTCTACTTTGGCAGAGCATAGACTACACCTGCTCATTCTAAGCATAAAATGAACATGTGATGCTCTGTAGGGGGTGCATCTAATCAGACCATTTTACTTCTCCAACTCTTTAATTTCAGAGCCCAGGAAATGTCCTATAATGTGACTCACAAGTAAGGAGTAAACCGTGCTTGTGAAGCATACCCTCCTGATATGCAGAGCGGAGCTCATTTCATGTGATTCTCAACAAGCACACACCAGAGGAAACTAACTTCACTTGCATACTTCTTTTGCTTCTAATCTTTGCACTGCAGATTGTCTGCACCCCTAGGGCTATGATTAAGGCTCCCAGTTTTCCACTGCTACTGATTTTTACAGATAAATATAGACAGAAAACAATTTGTTTCCTGTCTGTATTAATTTTTAAAAGTGGAAAAATACAAAAAAAAAAGGGCTTCTTGTGAAGGACTCTGCATGCTGTCTCATGAATTCCAGGCCAACAGCTGAGCATACAGACAGCATGGAAAGTTGAAATACAAGATGACATTTCCTAAATTGCAGTCATATGTTGACACATAATTGTATGCAATGCTAATATTTTACCTGTGGGTGTAGTGTTTTGTTATATTTGGCTGCTTAATTTGCTAAACACTACAGGTATCAAAGTGTGACTGCATGTTTATCAGTTAAACAAAACGTGGAAACATACCGTTTATGACTTCATTTATTCTCAAAATATAAACTAAATATGGATTAATACCAATAAGATGGCCCAAAAATAAATATGAATACATACACACATCTTTAAAAAAATATAGGTACCAAAAAGCTGGAAGCCCTGGTTATGATCCATGTACAATTAGATATCTTCGCCTATTTTTCCTCTTCTGGATAACATTTCCCGGTGCCCATTGGCCACTGCCGTCCCCAGGACCACGAGAAGAGGTTTCACGGGGTGAATGTCGCAGAAGGTGGGTGCTGCCGGCGTCGAGACAGCAGGAATGCCCGGGCATGTTGGAGAATGAGGGAGGGGTTGTTAGGCTATTCATGCAGGCAGTAGGAATGTGTGTGGGTATGCTGGATAACGAGTGAAGTGTGGAGGTGCCGTGGGTGTGTGCACGAGTTCTGGGTGCGCAGGAGGGCGAGCCGGGGAACATGGAATACACCAGAGAGTGATGTCATGCTGCAGATCACATACTGTAAGTGCGTTACCAGTTCGTTTGCATGTACCCATGCACAACAAAACAAGAAAGGCGCTGGAAAAAAAAAAAAAAAAAACATGACTGGAGGAGTGACAGACTTCAACTAATCCTTTGATCCGACGAGACAGCCGCGCTTGGCAGGGCTGCGAAGGGAAATCCAGGCGTCATGCAGCAGTTCAGAGGCTCGGAGAACAAGAGGCAGAAGATAGCCGGGCAGGAACCCTGCTGCGCAGCCTGCAGGACACACATGACCACATGTCTCCCACGCACACAGTCACACACGCTAGTACTGAAGGCTGAAAAAACACAGAGGCAGTCAAAAACAACGGCACTAACTTGAACCAAACCGAGAAGGGCAGAAAGTGAAAACGTTACTACAAAGCTTGGCGTAAAAGTCCCGTGGCGAATGCTTCCTATTTAGGAAGTAAACAGGGCCTGGGAGCTATATTCGCTCCTGGCTCTCGCTAGGTGATGTCACAGAAAGAGAGAGCGGGAGAGAGAGAGAAAGAGAGAGCGGGAGAGAGCGAGCGAGAGAGCCCGGGAGTGCTGCGTGCGTGCGCAGTCTGCTCTTTTTGGAAGCACTGCACTCGTGCTTGTGGCGCGCCCCTGCTCGCTCCCGCAAGCTGGATGCCGCCACAAGCACGAGTGTGTGCTTCCAAAAAGAGCAGAGCGACTGCTAAAGGTCCTCCTATGCAGCGCATGCGTGCTGCGTAGGCGAGACCTAAAAATAGAGGTCGGAAAATCAATTTCCCATAGGAAACTTTAGACACGGCTACAGCCCGAACTGCTGAACGGAATTACAACAAATTTGGCAAAAAGGTAGTGCTTGGTTCAGAAAGCGACCTTTTTTTAAATGGTGTAAATCCGTTCAGTAGTTGCTGAGAAATTCAAAAAATGAAAGTTTCGATATCTAGGGACGCGGTGGATTCGCGAACCCTCCCGACCACGAGCTTCACTGTGACTGGCTGCCAACACTCCAAACCAGGAAGTGTTGGCAGCCATCTTGTGACTCGGTAGAACCGAGTCACAAGAAAACAGTGAAACAAGCATGAAAAACAAGAAACGGGGGCAGGGTAGAAACACCCTGACCCCTAGGCCTGCTCAGGGGTCCCACAAGGACCCCCAGGGCCCAAAAAGCATTTTCTTTTTTAAATTTCGGCGGAATTCGCATTGGGGTCGCGAATCCCGCCGAAATTAAAAAAAAAATGAAGCGCGGGCTCCCCCGCTTAATTTAAATGAGGCCCCCGGGTGGGCCAGGTCCCGGGGGCATTCCTAATAAAATTATAGTGGGGGCCCCCGCAGCCCACCACCTCCCCGGGGCTTTGCACTTTAAATGCGGGGGGCACGCGGCCCCCCGCAGCCCCGGGGACCGCCACCTCCCCGGGGCTTTCTTTAAAAAATAAATTTAAAAAAACCTGTGGGGGGGGCTCGAGCCCCCCCCACACGCCCTGGGGACCGCCACCTCCCCGGGGCTCTATTTTTAATTTTAAAAAAACCTGTGGGGGGGCCTGATGTGACGTGTGCAAACACGCCCTGTGGCGTGTTTTAAGTTGGGGGATTAAGTCCCCTTGAATCCTGAGGGTCCCTGGGGGCCCAACTAGCCCACCAGGTACCTCCAGGAAGCGTCACAGAGTTGCGTTGCAGAGAGGTGTAAAAAGGGGCGTGGCCTCGGACCACCTCTCTGGAACACAGCCCTGTGGCGCTTACTGGAGGTACCTGGTGGGCTAGTTAGCCCCCAGGGACCCTCAGGATTCAAGGGGACTTAATCCCAGAACTTAAAACGCGCCAGGGGGCGCGTTTGCACAGTGGTGCAGGGAGGGGGCGGGGCCTCAAATAACAAGTAGCAATCTTGCTGTGTGGGACTTACTGGAGGTAATAAAAGGGGTAGTTGGCCCCCAAGGTTGACGTTGGGGGCTAACTACCCCCGCCTGTTACCTCCAGTAAATCCCACACAGTGGGATTGCTAAAAGGTGTTTGGAGGCCACGCTCACCTTTCTCCACCACTCTGAAAACGAGACTGCTATTTTATAGTTAGAAATTAGCATTTAAAAAACCTTAGAAATTCACTGAAATAACCATAGGTTTCAGGGACGTTATAGTTAGAAATTAGCATTTAAAAAACCTTGGAAATTCACTGAAAAAACCATAGTTTCAGGGACGTTATAGTTAGTTGGAGATTTCACTCGTACAGAACCAGAGAAATTCCACCGTTATAGTTAGTTCAGCTAACTATAACTCGCGCCCCCGCAATGCACTGCTGATGACGTCACACATTACATCATTCATGACATGGTCAGTGACATCACTGATGACATCTCAAATGACATCACTGATGACATCATCCAGTGACTGTTTCTATAAAATTTAAATATGTTTTAAAAATATATGCCAAGGTGTATTGAAGAATGAGTGGGTGTATAAGTGTCTGGATGGAGGATTTAGTAGGTGCGTGACTGACTATAAGTGAGTGATTAAATGTGTCTTACTGAATGCATGGGTTAGTGAGTAAACTGTGAATGTCTATTAGTCTGTCTGTTGTTGTGTAAGCTGCTGCATGGGTTGGTGAGTAGCTACACGAGTGTCTATACGGGTTATTGTGGAGTTCGTAATGACAAACTCCCAGCACCATATACTCTTAATGGCAGAACTGCACTTACAGTGCCCAGGAATGGACCTGGGTACTGTAGGGGTACAGGGCTCATGCACCTGTACCCTCACCACTGGCATAGTGCACCCTGCTAGAGGGGTGACTGATCTATGCCAGGGCAGTGGTTTGTGGGCATGGCACACAGATGTGTGCCATGTCGACTCTTCACTTTGTTCTGCACCAAAACACACAGCCTGCAAAGGCAGTGTGTGAGTGTCAGGGTACAGGACCTCTAAGGGTGGCACAATAAGTGCTGCAGCCCTTAGAGGCCTTCTCTGGTCTCAGTGCCCTGGGTAACTGTGGTACCATTTACCAGGGGCTGACCTGTGGCCAGAGATGCCAATTGGGTTTAGGCTTCAATGCAATTTTAGGGAAGGAACATAGGCCCTGGGTACCTGATTAGCAGGAGCCCAGGGCACACTCAGTCAAAGAACATCAGCAATTCAGCAAAAAGTGGGGGCATACCATGCAGAAAGAGGGCACTTTCTCACACTAGTCTATACCCATCAGTGTACCATTACTTCTACTAAGTCTATTACGACTATTTTAAGTACCGGGGACTCACATCATGACGACGGGGAATGATTCAAGCATGTGAATCTATGAAAGTTCCAATACTGAAGTAACATTATCCGTTCGAGCCATGTAAGCTGTAGATCACATGCTTTGCATAGACTATACAGAAGTATTTTCCCAAAGCGGTGGCTAACCTGTAGCTGTTGGAGCGGTCTGAAAGTGTTTTAAGTACTGCCTGGCCCACATCTACACAATAGTGCTTAGTGAATGTGTGTGGTGTAGACCATGTTGCAGCTTTACAAATGTCAACTATGGGGATGTTACCTAAGAAAGCCATGGTATCCCCTATTTTGCGATGGGAATGCGCTTTAGAGGGTATTGTTAACGTTCTTTTTGCTTTTGCATAACAAGTCTGAATGCATTTAACAATCCATCTGGCAATACCCGACTTGGATATGGGATTGCCCTTGTGTGGTGGTGCAAAAGCAATAAAAGTGGTTTAGTTTTACGAAATGATTGTTCTTTCAATGTAATGTAAAGGGCTCTTCGAACATCTAAGGTGTGTAGAGCTCGTTCTGCCACAGAATCAGGTTGAGGAAAGAATACAGGTAACTCAACCGACTGATGTGAAAGGCAGAAAATACCTTAGGTAGAAACGAATAGTTTACCTGTCGGTATAGTTTTGCAGCTTGAAGACTTTCTGGATTCACTATGCTGTGCATTATTCCGCGGTCTAGTGGTTGGGTCCGGAATCGTAGTCTTTTTTTTTTTTTTGTGTAGCCCAGGTGGGCGTCGACACCCCACCATTTGGTGTCCTTCCGTGACATCGGCGCGCTTCCTCCGGAAGCTCCCACCCTTGGGCGCCATCTTCGGATTCTTTTTTTTTTTTTTTGGTCTTGTGCTTGTGTTGTTTATCCTTTTACCCTTTTTAAAGGTGTTTTCCATTTGTTAGTCCCATCTTCCTCCTGTCTCATCTTTCTGGCGGAGGCGGGTGGGTTCGCTAGTGAATCCAGAAAGTCTTCAAGCTGCAAAACTATACCGACAGGTAAGAAACTATTCGTTTTGCAGCGTGAATCTTTCTGGATTCACTATGCTGTGCATAGATTTTGTAGCGGTTTGCTATATTTGTGGCGGCTGGGTGGAAGATGAGCGTTGGTTGTTGAATATATGTTGAAGCACTTTTTGACCTACTTGTGCTTCCTTGTTCATCTGTATATCCACGCAGTAGTGCTTAGTGAATGTGTGCACTGAAGCCCATGTTGCCGCCAGGCAAATGTCTTGGATAGGTGTTTGCGCAGGAAGGCTATTGTTGCTCCCTTTTTCCTGGTTGAGTGAGCCTGAGCTGCTCCCTGTAGCTCTTGGCCTGCCTGTTTGTGGCAGTATTGAATTGTTTGTGCGATCCATCGTGCAATGGTATTTTTCGTCACTGGCCTGCCCAGGAAACTGCTTGCGAAGGACACAAAACTGCTTTGTTTTTCTACAATCTTTAGTCCTTTCGATGTAATGCATTACTGCTCTCCTGGCATCCAGAGTGTGCAGTGCCCTCTCAGCGCTGGTGGATGGTTTCTGGAAGAAACTGGGAATTTGTATAGTTTGGTTTATATGGAACCTGGACACCACCTTTGGCATGAAGTGTGGGACCGTCTTCATTACCACCCTGTCATTGCGAATCTGAATGTAGGGTTCTTGTAGTGTGAGTGCCTGCAACTCGCTGACCCTACGTAGCGAGGTAACCGCTACCAGAAAGGCCGTCTTTATTGTGAGCATATGTAGCGATGCCTTGTGGATGGGTTCGAACGGTGCTTTCATAAGCTGTGTTAGAACTACATTGAGGTTCCATGCAGGCGGTGGCATCCTCTTTGGCGGTGCTATTCTTTTGGCTCCTTCTAGGAATCTTTTTACTACTTGAGATGTAAAGAAGCTTTTCCCCGTTTCTCCTCTTGTATAGACTACTATTGCTGCCAGGTGCACTCTTAGAGAAGTGCAGCTTAGGTTACTTTTTAGTAAGTGTGTTAAGTATTTTAGCACAGTTGATTCTTTAGTGATTCTCCTGTGGAGCTTTTTGTTGATGCACCATTCAGTGAATCTCTTCCACTTTGCTGCATAGCATTTCCGTGTGGTGGGTCTCCTCGCTTCTCGCAGCACTGCCAGCGTGCTTTGTGGAAGCTTGAGGTGAGCGAACTCTAAGTCCTCAGGAGCCACGCTGCTAGGCTGAGGCTCTCTGGTTCTGGATAGAGTACCCTTCCGTTTTGTAGCGAGAGCAGGTCTTTCCTTCTTGGGAACTTCTGTGGTGGTCCCTGTGCCATCTCCACGATCTGCGAGAACCAGGACTGCCTGGCCCACTGTGGTGCTACCAGAATTAGTGTCATGTTGCTTGTTCTGCATTTGCTGAGCACTTTGTGTATCAGCGGTATCGGTGGAAAAGCGTAGGCAAATGTCTTTGACCAGCTCATCCATAGGGCATTTCCTTGGGATTGATGGCCTGGCTGCCTGGATGCGAAGTATTGGCATTTTGCATTCTGGTGTGTTGCAAACAGGTCTAGTTGTGGGGTCCCCACTTCTTGAATAGTTTTTGCGTCTCCTGCGCGTTGAGCTCCCACTCGTGTGAGATTGACGTCTGTCTGCTCAGTCTGTCTGCTTCCACATTGTCCTTCCCTGGCAGATGTATTGCCAGGAGGTCTATTTGTAATGGAATTGCCCATTTCCATATCTGTTGTGCTAGATCTGAGAGCGCCACTGAGTGTGTTCCTCCCTGCTTGTTGATGTAGAACATCGTTGTGGTGTTGTCTGTTTGTACTAACACCCTTTGGCCGTACAGCTGTTTCTGGAACGCTTTTAGGGCAAGGAACACGGTCTTGAGTTCTAGGTAGTTGATGTGTTTGACGGCATCTGTTTGTGTCCATAACCCCCTTACCTTGAGCAGTTTCATGTGCGCTCCCCACCCCATCTGGGATGCGTCTGTTGTGATGGTCACTGTTGGAGTTGGTGGTGTGAATGGGTTTCCCCTTGTTATGTTGCCCCTGTTCCACCATGCTATCTCTTTCTGCACTGCGTGCGTTACAACCACTAGATCTTCCCAACTCCCTGTTGACTGTGACCATTGCTGTTGCAGCCATTCCTGGAATGGTCTCATGTGTAGCCGAATATTGGGGACTAAATGTATGCAGGATGCCATCATGCCCATGAGCTTGCTCACTGTCCTCACTGTCAGACGTTGCCCCTTCAGGTAGCGGCGAGTCTCCTTCAGTAGTGCGAGGATCCTTTTCTCGCTGGGGAACACTCTCCCCTGAATGGTGTCGATCTTCGCACCCAGGAAGATCTTCACTTGTTCTGGTTCCAGCGATGACTTCTCCTTGTGTATGGAGAAGCCTAGTTTTGTCAGCGTTTGTGTGACTTGCTGAGTATGTAGTTTGCATTGGTTGTAGGAGTTCACTTTTACCAACCAGTCGTCTAGGTAGGGGTATACGTGTATCCCCTGTCTTCGCAGATGTGCTGCTACGGCAGCTAGGCATTTGGTGAATACTCTTGGCGCTGATTTGAGGCCGAAGGCTAGGGCCGTGAACTGGTAGTGCGTCATGCTGATGGTGAATCTGAGCAGACGCTTGTGTCCTTGGTTTATGGGGATGTGTAGGTAGGCATCCTTGAGGTCTATTGTGGACATAAAATCCCCGTGCCTTATTTGAGGTATGACCTCTTGTAAGGACGTCATCTTGAACTTTTGAGTTTTGATGTATTTGTTTAGGAACCGTAAGTCCAGTATGGGCCTTAACGTTTCGTCTACTTTTGGTACGAGGAAGTAGTTGGAGTACACTCCTGTGCCCTTTTCTCTGTACGGCACCTTTTCTATAGCCGGTTTGTGGAGGAGTTCTTGTGCTTCCTGCCACAATAGTGACGGCTCTTTTGTTGAATGTTTTTTGTTTGTTGGCCTCTTGTTTGGTGTCCTCTTTACGAGTTCTATGCAGTATCCGAACTGTATGATGTTGAGTATCCACTTGTCGGTTATCTTCTCCCACTCCTGGGAGAAGTGTTTTAGTCTTCCTCCTACGGGCGTTGTATGATGGTAAATTTGTAAATTTTGTCTGTGTCCTTTGTTGTGCCGCGGCACTAGCGATGTTGGGGGTGCGGGCACGTGTTGTAGTGTGGAGTCACTTGGGGGCGGGCTGATGGCCGCCTCTTCTTGTATTGCCTCGTCCGTTTGGTCGGCTACGAAAGGACTGTCCCCTCTGTTGGTTCTGCCAGCCTTGTTGCTGCTGACCCTGTTGTGCCTGGCTGCTTCCCTGAAATGTTTGCTGGAAGGCCTGGTGCGATGTTCCCGGCTGGTTTCCACCTCTGCCGTTTGGTCTTCGTGAGGGGTGCCCCTTCTCATACCCCTGAACTGTAGTGCTCCCATGGACCTTGCCGTTTCGTTATCTTTTTTGAGCTGCGTCAGCGTCTCGTCCACGGGCGTGCCGAACAGCTTTTCCCCGTTGAAGGGCAACTTCAGGATGTTGTTTTGTACCTCTGGCTTGAACCCGGAGATCCTGAGCCAGGCATGTCTCCTCTCTGTCACCCCAATCATCATCAGCCTGCTTGATGTATCAGCTGCGTCTAGGGCCGACTTTAGGCAGGTGTTGGCCATGTTCTTCCCCTCCTCCACCAGGTGTGCCGCTCTCTGCTGGTTTTCTGTGGGGAGCAGTTTGAGCAACTGCCCAACTTCTTCCCAGTGCTGGTAGGCGTGCCTATTTATAAGGGCGTTGGAGTTGGCAATGCGCCA
This sequence comes from Calotriton arnoldi, assembly GCA_963921515.1. Lineage (NCBI taxonomy): Eukaryota > Metazoa > Chordata > Amphibia > Caudata > Salamandridae > Calotriton > Calotriton arnoldi. Next base: position 137,702 of record CAWUFW010003894.1, on the reverse strand, counting down.
ATGTATTGCCGCATTCCTTTCAATTTTCCTCCCTGTGAGGTCTATCCTCTTGCTCTCCTTGTCTGGGGGCGGACCGGAGTTTGTGGGAACGTTGGCCCTCTTCCTGGCTGTTGCTGTTATTATTGAATCAGCTGGCACAGATCCCTGGATATATGGTGGATCCTTTGAAGAGTGTTTATATTTTTCTCAGTTCTGGGTGTGAGCGATCTGCAGGTAGATGGCTCCTTGAAAGCTTCCCTGCCTTGGTCTAGCACACTAGGGAGCATAGGAAGGAATTGGCTCCTAGTTTGTGTTGGTAGCAGTGTTTCCAGGAGAAAACAGGCTTTAGGCTTTTCCTCCTCCATTTCCACTCTATAGGTGGCTGCCGCGTTCCTGACGACCATGTTGTACACTCCTATGTCGTCTGGCGGCGAAGGCCTCGACGGATATGTCTCCACGGCCTCCTCCGGGTCTTCGGCGTCGAGATCCTGCCATTCCAGGTCTTGAGCCTCCGAGGGTGTCGAGCCGTAGTGCGTCTGCTGGTCGTCATCACCCTCCGTATAATCGTACAGGACCTCTTCGTCCTGTTGTTCCGACGGTTCGGGAGTTTTCGGCGGCTCGGTGCTGTCGAACTCCTCTTGCGTTTCCGCTTCGACGACCGTCGAGGGCTTCGAAGGGATGGTGTATCTACTCATCCGGTCGTCGAAGTCCTTCTTCTTTTGGATGATACTGGCCATTTCGGCCTCAAGCCTTTTCTTCTTCCTCTCCATCTCCGCCGCTTGATCGGCGTCGAGAGTTTCGGCAGTTCTCTTCGAGGTCGTAGTTTACGTCGGAGGTGCCTTCTGCTCTTTCCCCTTCGGCGTCGAGTGCGGTTTCTCGGAACCGTGCTTCGACGACCTGGGTGTGTCAAGAGCTTTCGCCGACCGGGAGTCCTTTTCGAAGGATCCGCTGGGCTGTTTGTCCCTGGATGCAGCTTCGGTCGTCGAGTGCTTCGACGCCGGTGCTTCTTTCGAGGACTTTGGCTCGGATTTTCGAGAGTCTGTCGGGGTTCTTTGGGTCGACGTGTCTCTTACCTCCTTCCTGGAAGTGTTATCGGTCTCTACGACCGTGCAGTCCTCTGGTCCCTCGGCGATGTTGTCCTCTTCCCCACTGGAGAGGCCCAGGTCCCGCAGCGACGGAGGTGGCCCTTGGCCCTGCATGCTGTAGTTTGCTGTCCTCTGTCTGTCCCTCACCCTGAGGGTCTTGGCGGCGAATGCTGCGCAGGCGTTGCAGTCGTCGCTTCGATGGTCGATCGGTAGGCAGAGGTTGCAGACTGGATGTTGGTCTTTCTGTGCGAACTTGTGGTGGCAGTTACGACAGAACTTGAATGGTGTCTTGTCCATTCCCGCGCTCAGGGAGCCCCCTGTGTGCGCATTCTCCGTTGGACGTCGAAGTTTCTTCTACCTCTCACCAGCTTCGTCGTCCCGGTAGTATGTTCTTTGTCTTGTGATGAAGATCTCCAATTTTTCTCGGTTCTTTCTGCTTTTCTCTTACTTCTTCTCTCCTCTTCCAACTCTGGAGCTCTTCACGACGATCCAGACCCAACGGCGGAAAAAAGAATCTGAAGATGGCGCCCAAGGGTGGGAGCTTCCGGAGGAAGCGCGCCGACGTCACGGAAGGACACCAAATGGTGGGGCGTCAACGCCCACCTGGGCTACACAAAAAAGAAAAAAGAAAAAAGAAAAAAAGAAAAAAGACTACGATTCCGGACCCAACCACTAGACCGCGGAATAATGCACAGCATAGTGAATCCAGAAAGATTCACGCTGCAAAACTTGGGGTTAGTACGAAGAACCACTTTGTCTCTGTGAAGTTGGAAAAAAGGTTCTTCTATGGTTAGTGCCTGTAGTTAACCCACTCTCCTCAGTGAAGTGATTGCAATGAGGAATGCGGTTTTCCAGGAGAGAAACTGTAGTTCTCATTTATGCATGGGTTCAAAAGGTGGGCCAATTAGTCTTCTAAGGACTGTTTTGAGATTCCACACTGGGGTAGGTGGAAGTCTTGGTGGGATAACTCTTTTAAGTCCTTCCATGAAAGCTTTGATTACTGGCACTCTAAAAAGAGATGAGTGTTGCCTATTTTGTAGATAAGCAGCTATTGCAGCGAGATGTAGTCAGATAGAGGTGTAAGCTAACCCCGACTGCTTCAAGTGTAGCAGATAAATGATATTTTGTATTGAAGCATCAAGCGGATTGATGTTATTACTGCAATAGATAACAAAACGTTTCCATTTAGCTGCATAACAGGCTCTTGTAGTAGGCCTTCTGGTCTCTCTAATGATGTTCATACAGACTGGTGGGAGATTTAGGTAACCAAACTATGATTTCAAGAGCCAGATCGCGAGGTTCAGATCTGAAAAGACCCTGTGATTGGTTCCACTGACTTGCTAAACATTCCTGGAGGGGAAGCATGTGAAGCCTGGCATGGGGAACAATGATGATGCAAGAGGCCATCATTCCCAGCAGTTGCATATACTCTCGAGCTGGCAGCGAGTGAGTGGGCTGAAACTGGAGAACTAGAGCCTGAATATTGAGAGTTCTGGCTGCATTGCGGAAGGCTAGAGCCCTTTGAGTATCTAAAGTGGCTTCTAAATAGTTTTGAGTGTTGGAAAGTTGAAGATGCAATTTCAGTACATTGACCCCAGTTGGTGCAGTAACTGCAGTGTCCTGTGAGTGTGTTAGAGACACTTTGGATACGTACTAGCTTTGATGAGCCAGTCGTCCAAGCAGGGGAAGACATGAATGTGTTGTCTTCTTAGGTGAGTAGGGACCACTGCCAGACACTTTGTATAGACTGGGAGCTGTGGTAACTCCAAACGGGAGTACCTTGAACTGGTAACGATGGCCCGCTACAACAAATCTGAGAAATTTGCGATGAGCGGGATGTAGTGGAATATGGAAGTACGCGTCCTTTAAGTCTAGAGTAGACAGAAAGTCGCCCTGTTGCAGAAGTGGGAGTGTAGGAAGCTGGCTCTGAATATACTATACCAAAGTGAGGTATAGTGTGCACAGAGTCTAGTCGAACCCCAAAAGGAAGGCAGAGGTAAAAGTAGATAGCACCTTACTCTCTATTTGTGGTAGTGTGCTCGAGCAGTAAGGCTTTATCAGAGGACAGTGTTAAGCATTTGTTGTAAACACTCAGTCAGCAAATTATTTCACACACTCAAAGACTGAACTTCGGACCAATTGTTTTGTATAAAAATATTCTTTTAATAATTTTATTTTCTAGAACCAAGCAAGCCTGGCACAGTTAAGCAATAAATACTTTACAGTAGTAATGCAGTTGTAACAGTTTGGATTGCAATTGTATATTGTAAGAAACTGGCTCTATATATACTGCACCAAAGTGAGGTACAGTGTGTATAGAGTCCAAGGGTCTCCAGAGGTTTGGCAGAGGTTAAAGTTAGATAGAACCTTACTCTCTAAAGTGGTAGCTTGGTCGAGCAGTAAGGCAGTATCAGAGGACAGTGTAAAGCATTTGATGTACACACTCAGTCAGCAAATGAATCCACACACTCAAGAACTGAACTCTAGGCCAATTGTTTTGTATAAAAAAAAAATATACTGTTTTATTATAGAACCACAGGTTTGCATAAAATACTTTCTCAAGATAAGATGCTGTTTGTTGAATACTTTCAATGAGTAGACTTTAAATGCAATATAGTACAGGGGTTGCAATAGGCAGCACAATACTTGGTATACTATAACATTGAGCTCAATGGGATTTTCAAGTAAACTGCAATAGAATTACTTTACGAACGTTTTTCTTACTCTCGGCTGGATCCTGGATTCAGCCCTGGTGCATTTCCTGTAAACAGTTGAAAGAAATCGTTTTTGTTACACAGGCGATTAAGGAATATTTGTATGTTGCAAAAATCGACACTTGGAAGGATTTCTGGTAAAAACCAGGCAATGTTATCCTACGGAGGAAAGTCAAGTTACCGGAAAATCACAGTTGTAATCACTTTTTCTAGTCAGTGCTGGGTACCTAAATCCAGCACTGGGATCTCTCCTGAGAACAGGTGAGTAATTTCAATTTTGGTATTCGGACGATTTTTAGTGAATATTTCAAAGTTCCAGAACTCGACACTTAGAAGAATTTCCAAGTGAAAACCAGTCAATGTTACCCTATGGAGAAAATGCAAGTTATCGGCTTTCAGGTAAGTACTCGGCTGGCAGAGTTAAGGTTCTGGGGCAAGACTCAGGGGGTCTCCCAGGTTCAGGTTTGTACTGTTACACCCTCAGCGGCACAGGGGCGGCCGGGTGCAGAGAGAGTAGGCCCAACGTTAGCCTATGGCGGGCGGGGGGCCTTTGGTTGGTGGCTACTGGCAGGCAGGCCACTCTGCTGTGGGAGCAAAGCTCCTGGTCACTTACTCAGGGCAAGTGGGGAAGTCGAACAGGGTAGTTGGTGCACCCTCAGCAGCACTGGGGCGGCTGGGTGCAGTGGGCTTTTGGGCCGTCGGGCACCCAATGGATTTCAATGGGAAAGCTGCAAGACGAACAAAGGCTGCAAACTCGGGGACAGTGATTCTTCAGGTGCGACCACCACTTCGAGAGGTAAGTTGGGATGCTGTAGGAGGGGTAGACACCCAGGAGTTGGGCACAGGGGGCCGTGGGGCGCCGGGTGCAGGGGTATCTTTAGGCGTCGGGAAATCTTACCCTCTGCTGGTCGCGGTTGGAGGGGTCCCTGGTGTTGAGGCTGCAGGCGTCGTCAGGAGCGTCGAGGTGAGTCCTTGGGTGCTGGATTCTTGGTCACAGTCGCCGGGGGGACGTCCTCGTGGTCTTTGTCCATTTTGGCTCGGGCCGGGCTCCTCGGGTGCAGAGTGGGCAGGATCCGCGGTCTCAGGCCGGGGCTGCAGATGTTTGAGCAGAACCACTGCTCGTGGGAGTCCCAGTCTTTTAGTTGAGCAAGGCAGTCAGGTCCTCCGGGGTTTTCAAGGTTGCTGACCACTGAAGAGGCCGGGGTTTAGCAGGAGCAGGTTCGACAGGCCGGTAGGGCTGGGGCCAAGTCAGTTGGTGTTGTCCTCTTGTTAGCAGCTGCACGGCTGGTCTTCTTTCTTCTTGTTGTTTCGGAATCGGGATCTGAGGAAGGAAGGTTCAGGGTGCCCCTAAATACTGAATTTAGGGGCGTTACAGGTAGGTTGAGGGCAGGGACCAATAGGTCCCTTCCCTGGGGTGGATACACCCCCTACTCTGCCACTCTCCAGTGGGAGGGGGGCAGGAGCCTGTCCTGGGTTGGCTGGGTCCCCCCATCCTCAAAATGGCGGGGACTCTAGGTTGTGCTTCACCTCGCCTCCCCCACCTTAGGGGTGGAGTTGGCAGAGGTGGGCACACCTCTCTTCCTCACTTTGTTTTTCCCGCCGGGTCTCCCGCCCAAAGGGGGGGGGGGAAGAACCAGTGGGGACCAGTTGCTGAGTACAGCAAGTGGTCTGGAGAGGCTCACAAAGGCGGTATGCCTTTGAAGCTTCTCATTCGTGTACCCTGCCCATCCTGGGGGACCACCTCGTCCCAGGATGTGCATTGTTTCAGGCCCCCGAGAGCAGCGAGCTCTCGATCCAGGGGTCCAGAAACATGTCTGGTGGTGGCAGCCTCGGCAGCCACTCAGTCAGGCCACTGGAAGTTGGTCGAGTTTCAGGGGGCATCTCTAAGATGCCCTCTGTTGTGCATTTTACATTAAATCTCACACTGGCATCCGGGTGGGTTTAATGTGCTGAGAAGTTTGATACCAAACTTCCCAGTCTTTAGTGTAGCCATTATGGTGCTGTGGAGTTCGTAATGACAAACTCCCAGCACCATATACTCTTAATGGCAGCACTGCACACAGTGCCCAGGAATGGACCTGGGTACTGTAGGGGTACAGGGCTCATGCACCTGTACCCTCACCACTGGCATAGGGCACCCAGCTAGAGGGGTGACTGGTATGCCAGGGCAGTGGTTTGTGGGCATGGAACACAGGGATGTGTGCCATGTCGACTCTTCACTTTGTTCTGCACCAAGACACGCAGTCTGCAGAGTGTGAGTGTCAGGGTACAGGGCCTCTAAGGGTGGCACAATAAGTGCTGCAGCCCTTGGAGGCCTTCTCTGGTCACAGTGCCCTGGGTACCTGTGGTACCACTTACCAGGGGCTTACCTGTGGCCAGAGATGCCAATTGGGTTTAGGCTTCAATGCAGTTAAGGGAAGGAACACAGGCCCTGGGTACCTGATTGGCAGGAGCCCAGGGCACACTCAGTCAAAGCACATCAGCAATTCAGCAAAAAGTGGGGGCATACCATGCAAGAAAGAGGGCACGTTCTCACATATATGCACCTTGGTTTGATTACAGAACTGTTACTGAAAATGCAATGCTTTGGTAATACAATACATATACTTTGTATATGCTTTTTAGTAAAATGACCAGTAGATTACTTTGCAGATTACTTTTCTTACACAGTGCAGTATACCTGGATACTGCACTGGGACATTTCCTGTAAACAGGCGAGTAAAAGCGTTTTTGTTATTTAGTACACTTTTACAAGGATTTCTTAGGTTTTCCAACTCCACACTTGGAAACTTTTCAAAGAAAAACAGTCAATGTTATCCTATGGAGGAAAATAGTGTTATCGGTTAACCGGTAAGTACTTTGTTGTGGGAGTTGGTATTCTGGGGTTAGACTCAGGGGTCCCCCAGGGTCAAGGATGTACTCTTGGTTACACCCTCAGCGGCACTAGGGCGGCTGGGTGCAGAGTGCTGAGGCCCAATGTTATCCAATTGGGGATAGGGGGCCTCCGGTTGGTGGCTGCTGACGAGCAGGCCACTGGGTTGCGGGAGCAAAGCTCCTGGACTTAAGTTCAGGACAAATGGGGTTTAGGCCAGCACAAAAGGTGCACCCTCAGCGGCACTGGGGCGGCCGGGTGCAGAGTGCTGTTTTGGCGTCGGGACCCCATTAGCTTTCAATGGGGAGTCTCCGGTTTGCAAACACTGCAGGCTCAGGGACGAAGGTCTTCTGGATGCGACCACCACTTGGAGAGGTAAGTTGGGATGCTGGGGGTTGGCTAGGCACCGTCTGTTGGGCCACCCAAGGCCGTGGGGCGTCGGGTGCAGGGGTGCCTTTTAGGGTCGGATCTTACCAGCTCCTGCTCGCGGTTGGGGGGACCTTCCGGTTTGAGGCTGCAGGCGTCGGCAGGAGGCTTGAGGTAGGTCAGGGATCACCGGATCTCGGGTCAGGATCTCCAGGGAGACCTCCTCTTGGTGTTGGGCCACTCGAACTCAGGCCGTGGGCGTCGGGTGCAGACCCGCGGATCCTTGCGGAGCTGGAGTCTGCTGATGAACAAATCCGGTGTTCACGGGAGACAGTCTCTGGGATGGAAGGCAGGCAGGTCCTCCGGGTTTCTCGAGGTTGCTGGCTGCAGGGCACACCGGGATTTCGCTGCAGCAGGTTCGAGGTGGGGACAGGCCGGTAGGGCTGGGGCCAAGTCAGTGGGCGTCGTCCTCTTGTTAGCTTCGACACGGCTGTTCGGTCCTTCTTTTCTTCTTCTGGTTTCTTGCCTCAGGAAGCAAGGTTCAGGGGTGCCCCTAAATACTAGATTTAAGGGAGTTACAGGTAGGTAAAAAGGTTAGGACCAATAGGTCCCTTCCCTGGGGTGGGTACACCCCCTATTATGCCACCCTTCAGTGGAAGGGGGGCATAAGCCTTTCCCTGGTTGGCTGGGTCCCCCCATCTGCAAGATGGCGGGGACTGATAGTTGTGCTCCACCTCGCCTCCCCCACCTGAGGGGTGGAGTTGGCAGAGGTGGGCACACCTCTTCCTCACTTGTTTTTCCCGCCAGTTCTTCCGCCCACAGTGGGGGTCAGAACCAGTGGGGACCAGTTGCTGAAAGCAGCAAGTGGCCTGGGGAAGCTCACAAAGGCGGCAAGCCTTTGAAGCGTCCCCTTCGTGGACCCTGCCCACCCTGGGGGAGGAGGCTTGGCACCTCGTCCCAGGATGTGCATTGTTTCAGGCCCTCGAGAGCAGCAGGCGCTCGACCCAGGGGTCCAGAAACATGTCTGGTGGTGGCAGCTGAAAGCAGCCACTCAGCCTGGACACTAGTGGTAGGTCGTTTTTCAGAGGGCATCTCTAAGATGCCCTCTGTGTGCATTTTTTATTAAATCTCACACTGGCATCAGTGTGGGTTTAATGTGCCGAGAAATTTGATACCAAACTTCTCAGTTTTCAGTGTAGCCATTATGGTGCTATGGAGTTCGTAATGACAAACTCCCAGCACCATATACTCTTAATGGCAGCACTGCACTTACAATGTCTAAGAATGGACTTCAACACTGTAGGGGCACAGGGCTCATGCACCTGTACCCTCACCACTGGTATAGTGCCCCCAGCTAGAGGGGTGACTGATCTATGCCAGGGCAGTGGGTTGTAGGCATGGCACACAGGGATGTGTGCCATGTCGACTCCTCACTTTGTTCTGCACCAAAACACGCAGCCTGCAGAGGCAGTGTGTGAGTGTAAAGGTACAGGGCCTCTAAGGGTGGCACAATAAGTGCTGCAGCCCTTAGAGGTCTTCCCTGGTCATAGTGCCCTGGGTACCTGTGGTACCATCTACCAGGGGCCGACCTGTGGCCAGGGATGCCAATTGGGTTTGGTTTTCAATGCAGTTTTAGGGAAAGAACATAGGCCCTGGGTACCCGATTGGCAGGAGCCGAGGGCACACTCAGTCAAAGCACATCAGCAGTTCAGCAAAAAGTGGGGGAACTCTCTCACAGGGAGGCGGTGTCTGAGGAGGTGTTTTTGGACCCACCCAGATAGGAGCGTCGAAAGGAGCCGCGGCCTGAAGGTGACTGGAGGGCTCCCATGGATTTCACCACCTGTGTGTCCTTTTTCATCTTTTCTAATGATGTGTCTACTACAGGGCCAAAGAGGTGTTTGTCAAATGGTGTGTTCAGAATGGAAGCCTGAACCTCTGGTTTGAAACCAGAAATGAGTAGCCAGACATGCCTTAAGAGAACGCTGTTAACAGCTCTAGCAGCAGTGTCAGCAGCATCTAACGCGCACCTGATGGAATTGTTCGAGATGAGCTGCCCCTCCCGCACTAGGTCTTGAGCTTTGGACTTGTGCTCATCAGGTAGAAATTGGAGCAATTGCTCCATTTCATCCCAATGCGCCCTATCGTACCTAGATAGAAGTGCTTGTGTATTGGAAATGCGCCAAAAGTTTGCAGCTTGGGAGGCTATTCTTTTGCCAGGGGCGTCTATCAATTTAGACTCTTTGGGGGTGGAGCATCCCCTGACGTTTGGGAATTAGCCCTCTTACGTGCATTAGACACGACTGGAGAATCTAATGGTAACTGCCCCCTGATGTAAGCGGATTCTGATGGTGCAGATTTATATTTGTCTACCCTGGGGGTGAGGATACGTGCGCACACAGGATCATTAAAAATGTAATCTACATGTCTGAGCATACCCTTGAGCATTGGAAGTGAATGCAAGGATTTTTGTGAACTGCTAAGAGTTTTGAAAAGGAAATCTTCTAGGGATTCCTTATGTAACTGGACCCCATGGTAATTAGCAGCTCTGTTTAACAATTCTTTAAATCCTACACTGTCGACTGGTGGAGAGGGCTTAGTAGGGTACAGATCAGGATAGTTTCCTGTGGGAGAATTAGTGTCAACCTCCCCAGGGGTCTGTAGGTGGTGGATCATTGTCCCCAGCACCATTCCCGTCCCCATCATCCTGATTATCAGGTATATATGGTGGTGGTGAGTCAGCAGGTGAAATTAGTAATGGTTGAGAGTCAGCAGGAGGAGGAGAAGGGTTAGTGCCCACGTTCTTCCTTTTTAAAGGGATGTGGTAAACTTCCTCAGTCTCTGGTTTACGTTTTAGTGTCACTTTGGTGGTAATATGTCCAGTTGTTGGATGAATGTAGAATTCTTCGTTTAGGGTCTCGAGGGTGGAACATCGAAATGGAGCTCCTATTCTGGAGTCATCGCCTCCTTCTGTTTCGGCTCCGGTGTTTTGGATGCCGAGTTTTTCGGATCCGAAGATGTTTTCGGCGAAGAGGGTTGGGCTGAACCTGACTGACTTCGATATCGAAGGTTTCGGCTCGGTGCCAGATTTAGAGCGACTCAGTTCGGAGCCGGAAGGCTTTGGGGTGTGTTTCGGTGCCGAGCATTAGAAACATGTTCAGTGCCGACCGTGGCCCTCAGGCGGAGGTTGGACTGGAGCCTTCTTCTTAGTCTTAGGTGGACTTTGGGGCAAGGGAGGATCAGTACTCACGGTACGCTGCCCTTGCGGGATGTCTTCGTCCCCATCGGAGCCGGATTCCGAGACGGAGACGAGATCCTGTTCTTCCTCGGCTCATATGGCTTCTCCGGTTTCCTGTTCCGAATCTTCTCTGAAGAGGTCCAGAATGGAACCCGTGTGTTGGCTTTACATGTCGCGACGTCGAGCCAGACGATCGCAAAGTGTCTTCTTCGATCGGAAAGCCTTACACACGTCGCAGTCCTGTTCTTTGTGCTCCGGTGACAAGGACAAGTTGCACACTTCGTGTGAGACGGTGCGCGGGAACTTCGCGTGGCACTGAGGGCACAATTTAAATGGAGTCCGTTCCATCTACTGCGAGGCGGACCGACTAGGGTAGACCCGACGGCCTTCCACGAGCTACCCGATCGAAAGAGGGATTTTGAGTAAATACAATAGGCGGAGAATGAAGATACCCGATCGAAAACAATACCGTTGAGGGTGAGTATTGCGCACCGAGGGGAACCCCAGAAACTGAGTCGAACCGGAGCGCAGCAATTCACGTCTGAACCCGATGGCGGAAAAACAATCTAACAATGGAGTCGATGCCCATGCACACTATCACCGAAAGGAGGAGTCACCTACCTTGTGACTGGAAAGACTTCTTCGAACAAAAACAACTTGCAAACATCTGGACCCAACACTAGATGGCAAAGCATGTGATCTACAGCTCACATGCCTCGAACACTTAATTACTTACCTTTTCTCTAGGAAATGTGTAAGTGTGATATCTAGGCATATCACACGGATTAGAAAAAGTAACTTAAATTTTAATCTGAAAAGTAACGTGCAAAGTAATCTCAAAAGTAACTGTAAAGTAATTTTGACTGTTGCCTTACCTGTAAACCAACACACTGCATTCAAAAATGCATTCAACTTGTATTTCACTGCATAAATCTTGCAAAGTATTATTCTTACCTGTACCAGGCCTGGCTAGGTTCTAGAAATAAAATAACGAAGGAAAATGCTACTTATCCAGTATGCATCTGTTCTTGGCATATAGAGCTGTAGAGTCATATGCTAAGCACAGATCGCCATCTAATGTTGGGTCCGGATGTTTGCACTTTGTTTTTCTTCGAAGAAGTCTTTACAGTCATGAGGTTGGGGACTCCAGCTTTCGGTGATAGTGCGCTTGGGCATCGACTCCATTGTTAGCTTGTTTTCCCGCAGAGGGTGATAATGGAGATAGTAGGAGTAGTAAAAAGAGATGTCCATGAATGCATGCATTAAAGTAAGATGTTACTGCAACAGGTATAGGTACCGGGGAGGTGGGTGGGCGCATATGACTCTACAGCTCTATATGCCAAGAACAGATGCATACTGGGTAAGTAGCATTTTCCGTTCGAGGCATATGAGCTGTAGATCATATGCTATGCATAGACTATATAGCAGTTATTTCCCAAAGCGGTGGCTAACCTGTATCTGTTGCAGTGGTCTGAAATAGTGTACGTAAAACTGCCTGGCCCACTCTAGCTTGTTGTCTTGCTAACACATCTACACAATAGTGTTTTGTGAATGTGCGAGGTGTAGACCATGTTGCAGCTTTGCATATGTCATCTATGGGTATATTTCCTAAGAATGCCATAGAAGCCCCCAGTTTGCGTGTAGAGTGCGCTCTAGGGGGAACTGTTAAAGTTAGTTTTGCTTTTGCGTAGCATATTTGAATGCATTTGACTATACACCTTGCAATTCCTGATTTTGATATGGGATTGCCTTTGTGTGGTGGAGCAAAAGCAACAAAATGTTGATTTGTGTTACGGAAAGGTTTTGTCCTTTCTATGTAATACAGCAATGATCTCTTTACATCTAATGTGTGTAGTGCACATTCTGCTATTGAATCTGGTTGAGGGAAGAACACTGGTAACTCAACAGATTGATCGATGTGAAAAGCAGAAATGACTTTAGGAAGGAATTTAGGATTAGTCCGAAGAACCACTTTATTGTGGTGCATTTGTAAAAAAGGCTCTTCTATAATGCCTGAAGCTCACCCACTCTTCTGCGTGATAGGACAGCCACAAGGAAAGCAGTTTTCCATGTGAGAAATTGCAGTTCACATTTGTGCAATGGCTCAAAGGGTGGACCCATTAGTCTAGTGAAGACAATGTTGAGATTCCATACTGGAGCAGGTGGACGTCTTGGGGGAATGACTCTTGAGTCCCTCCATAAAGGCTTTGATAACAGGCACTCTAAAAAGAGAGTGATGTTGCCTATTCTGTAGGTATGCAGCTATTGCAGCCAAGTGCAACCGTATGCAAGTGTACACTAAATTGGACCGCTGTCGATGTAACAAATAACATGTTTTGTACAGAAGCATCGAGCGGGTTGATGTGGTTGTTATTACAGTAGATTACAAACCGCTTCCATTTTGCTGCATAGTAGGACGTCTAGCCTCTGATAATATTCATGCAGTCTGGCGGTAGATTAAGATAGCCAAACTCTAAGACTTCAGGAGCCAGATCGCCAGATTGAGGTGACTGGGGTGCGGATGTCTTATGTCTCCATGGCTCTGTGTGAGAAGATGGGTGTCAGAAGTAATTTTTGGTGAGGAACTAGTGGGAGTTCCAATAGGGTTGTGAACCACGGTTGCCGTTTCCATGTGGGAGCAACTAGGATTAGTGCCAGGGACGCTTGTTTGAGTTTCTGAACCACTAATGGAATGAGTGGGAGAGGCGGAAAAGCGTAAGCAAATATCCCTGACTAATTCATCCATAGTGCATTGCCTTTGGACAATGGGTGTGGATACCTGGACGCAAAGTTTGGGCATTTTGCGTTTTGGTACGTGGCGAACAGGTCTATGTGAGGGACTCCCCAACGTTGAAAGTATGGAAGGAGGACCTGAGGGTGGAGTTCCCATTCGTGTATTTGCTGTCTCTGCCTGCTGAGATCTGCAATCTGGTTGTCGACTCCTGGGAGATGTTACGCTAGGAGATACATTTTGTGGTGAATTGCCAAAGTCCAGATGTCTTGGGCCAAGCTGGACAGTTGGAGAGAATGTGTCCCCCCCTGTTTTGTATATAATACACAGCTGTCATGTTGTCTGTAAGAATTAGGACAGCTTTTCCCTTTAAGTGAGTTTGAAACTCCTTGAGTGCTAGGAATATTGCAAGTAGCTCTAGGTGATTGATATGAAAAAACCTCTGGTGTTGGCTCCACAAGCCTTGCACCGTGTGCGGTTGTAGATGAGCTCCCGAGCCAGTGAAGGATGCATCCGCTGTCAGTACTATCTGTGGAACCAGGTCTAGGAACAGCCGTCCTTTTGACAAATTTTGTGTTCCACCGCTGCAAAGAGCGATTAGCACGGCCGCTTACCAACACTAGATCGGTTAATAGACCGTTTGACTGGTCCACTGATTGGCTAAGCATTCCTGAAGTGGACGCATGCGCAATCTGGCATGGGGAACAATTATGATGCAAGATGCCATTATCCCCAGCAGTTGCATATAAACCCTGAGCTGGAAGTGATTGATTGGGTTGAAACTGGAGAACTAAAGCTTGAATGTTGCGAATTCTGGCTGCGTTGGGAAACGCTAGAGACTTTTGAGTACCTAAGGTGGCTCCTAGATAGTTCTGAGTCTTGTCTGGTCGAAGATGTGATTTTAGCACGTTGACTGTGAACCCTAGGTTGATGTAGTAACTGAATGGTTATGGAAGTATGCTTGAGACATTGTTGGTACGTGCTGGCCTTGATGAGCAAGCCGTCCAAGTATGGGAAGACACGGATGCTTTGTCTTCTCAGGTGAGCAGCTACTACCACCAAACACTTTGTGAAGACTCTGGGGGCAGTGGTGACTCCAGATGGAAGTACCTTGAACTGGTAATGTTGGCCCGCTAACACAAACCTGAGAAATTTGCGATGAGCAGGGTGGATTGGAATATGAAAGTATGCGTCCTTTAAGTCTAGAGTAGACAGAAAGTCGTCCTTTTGCAAAAGAAGCAGTACCTGTTGAAGTGTTACCATGTGGAAATGGTCTGACTATGTAAAAATTTAGCTCACAGATCTAATATAGGTCTGAGTGAGCCGTCTTTTTTGGGTATTAGGAAGTAAAAGGAGTACACTCCGGACCTTTGGTGATGTAGTGGTACGGGTTCTATAGCTCCTTTTAGAAGTAACAACTGTACCTCTTGTTTGAGGAGGTGTAGGTGATCCTGTGAAAGTTTGTGTGACTTTGGAGGAATGTTTGGAGGAGTGTTGATGAACTCCAGGCAGTAACCAGAACAGATTATCTCTAAAACCCATTTGTCTGTTATTGACTGCCAAGTTGGTAGGAAATCTGACAGTCTTCCCCCGACCGGTGTTAAGTGGTCGGGGGGGGAAGTACAGGTAAGTCACAGTTTTGTATTGGAGGGGGAGGTGCGTGTGTTTAAACCTCTACCTCTGCCTTTGCCGCTGTTTCCTCTGTAACCCCCTCTGAAGTAATTTTTAGAGCCAGAGGGCTGGTTATTACCGTTGTAGGTGGATGTAGTGTCTGAGGAAGTACTTTTTGACCCTGCTCGATAGAATGAATGCCGAAAGGAACCACGGCACGGCCTTGTGTTGACTGAAGGGTTCCCATGGATTTTGCCACTTCTGTGTCCTTTTTCATTTTCTCGAATGAAGAATCTACCACTGGGCCAAAAAAGTGCTCCTTATCAAAAGGTGTATTTAGTATGGAGGTTTGGACCTCTGATTTGAACCCAGATATACGTAGCCAGGCGTGCCTTCTTAAAAGGACACTGGTGTTTACAGCTCTAGCAGCTGTGTCTGCAGCAATCAGGGAGCATCTAATTTGATTATTAGAAATCAGTTGACTCTATCTCACTAGGTCTTGAGCTTTAGCTCTATACTCTTGTGGTAGAAATTGGAGTAATTGTTCCAATCTGAAATAAACAGTTAGTTATAGATTCCTTACCTTAGAATTACCCCCAGGCGTCAGACTGGAACCGGAAAATTTTTCGTCAGCAGTACCCCTGTGCGTCGGAAGGTGGCGTCGGTCGACTCCACGATAGTAGTCGTCGCTACATAGACACCGCCCCTCGCGTGCTGACATCAGTTTATTCTTTTTCCACGCCAGCAAGCGCAGATCCGGAGATAGCGGTACCTCCAGTCATTTTTTGACTCACTTTTTTCTCGACTTTTGTCGAATTAGTTTTTCGAGTCCATCGACTCCTGGTGCACGAGGGTTGCCCGGCTTCAAGGCCTGCAGTTCCTGTAACAGACTGATGTCGGTGACAGATCCGCACAGCGTGTGCCTCTATTGCCTGGGGCGCGACCACGACCCCAAGTCGTGCTCCGACTGCCGGACCATGGCCCGAAGTCTTTGCGGGAGCAGTCCCGAAAGCTACTCGAGGCCCGGCAGTCGGCTCCGCGTCGCTCGAGGTCCCGGTCGCGGAAGTGGTCGAGGGACCGGTCGCGGAGCCAACACCATTCTTCGTCTAAGTCTTCGCACTCGGGGTCAGGTAAGTCAAAGCACAAAAAGAAGTCGAAGAAGCATTGTCGCTCATAGACTTCTCCAAGTCTGGCCGACGCGACGAGGGATGCGGGTGGTGCCCCTAATGCGGCTCCGCGTGCGGAGTCTGTAGGGTCGGCTCCAGGTTTCCCCCCCTTCCCAGGAGCGGCCCCTGCCCAGCTTAGTCAGTTTAACGAAGCGATGCACACCATCTTTGGGCAGCCCGACTCTGCCGGCGCGCCTTCGGGCTCGGCTGGGGGCCCTGGGTCTTCGGCGCCGCAGGGTCCCCTTGGATCCAGATCGGCACCGGTCGACCTGGTTACGCCTCCCCCGGCGCCGATTCCACCGACAGCACGTCCGCCACCGGCGTCGGCTGTGTCCCCAGCTGACGTCGACCCCGGCCTCCACCTCGAGGTAGACACTGAGTCGGACAGGCGTCGACCGACGCCGGATCCGACGCCGATGGGTACTTTTGTGCCCCTGTTCAACCCTGGCTCTTTGAGACCAGGTTGGCAGCCAGAGGAGGAGGAGGAGGAGGACTGGGGGAGGTCTGGGGACCCTTTAACCGACCAGTTGACCGATGAGCAGGACTGGAGAGAGGAACTGGGGGAAGCCAGTGGTCTGGATACCTCACCAGACCTTGGCATGTTGTCTCCTCCTACTGTGGCTTCGGAGGAGGGAGCGTCATACGCAGTGGTGTTGCGTAGGGTGGCCAAGTCTCTTCACCTCGAGCTACCTACGGTGGCAGTCAGGACTAACCTCCTGACAGAGGTCCTTCAACCGGCAGCGAGCTCTTCAGAGCCCCTGCTGTCGTTTAATGAAGCCCTCACGGACATCCTTTTGGGCGGGAAACAACCTTTACTACGCATGCATTACATTGCATGCCATTAGATCGCGGTCTTTACAACGCAAGTCGTTACAACGACTTGCGCTGGAGGGCACTATAGGACAAGGAATAGTTTAATTTACTATCAAACACCTTCCCTACTGTACGTAGGCTGGAGTTGGAATAGTAAATTTAACTACTCCCAAGTCCAGCGCTCTCCAACGAAAGTCGTTGTAACGACTTGCGTGGTAAAAACCGCGATCTAATAGCATGCGATGTGAATGCATGCGTTGTATAATCATACATTCCTTTTGGGCACCTGGTCCAGGCCCAACACAGGGGCTCCGGTGGACAGGATGATTGCCCGACGCCACCGCCCGGCCCAGGGCGACCCCACTTTCCTCTCCTAACACCCCACCCCTGAGAGCTTGGTGGTCCAAGCCTCCACTTCCAAAGGCGCATTCCCTAACGCACCACCCGATAGGGAATCCAAAAAGCTGGACCACTATGGAAGGAAAATGCTACTTACCAGTATGCATCTGTTCTTGGCATGTAGAGCTGCAGAATATCATACTTTTGCATAGATTGCCATCTGGTGTTGGGCTTGGATGCTTGCACCTTGTTGTCTTGGAAGAAGTCTTTTGTAGTCACGAGATAGGCGACTCCTCCCTTGGACGATAGTGCGCATGGACTCCATCTTCAGATTGTTTTGCGCCATGATGGGAAATGATGGAGTTTGTAAGAAACAGAAAAGATGTCCATGTGAATGTATCCAAGTAAGATAACACTGGAACAGGTACAGGTTCCGGGGAGGCGTATGATATTCTGCAGCTCTACATCCCAAGAACAGATGCATACTGGTAAGTAGCATTTTCCGTTCGAGGCATATGAGCTGCAGAATTCATACTTTTGCATAGACTGTACAGCAGTGTCTCCCCTAGCGGTGGTCACCTGTACCTGTTGCAGTGGTTTGGAAAAGTGTCTTAAGAACAGCTTGGCCTACAGAAGCCTGTTGCTTTGCCTGCACGTCTACACAATAGTGTTTGGTGAAGGTGTGTGTAGTAGACCATGTAGCTGCTTTACAAATGTCTTCTAGGGGAATGTTCCCTAAGAATGCCATGGAAGCCCCTAGTTTGCGTGTTGAGTGCGCTCTAGGGGGAATTGTTAATGTGCGTTTTGCCTTCTGGTAGCATATTTGAATGCATTTAACTATCCACCTGGCAATTCCAGCTTTGGAGATGGGGTTGCCATTATGAGGTGGAGAGAAAGCTACAAACAGTTGGTTTGTCTTTCTAAAAGGTTTAGTCCTGTCAATATAATAAAGTAAAGCTCTTTTGACGTCAAGTGTGTGAAGAGCTCTCTCTGCTACGGAATCTGGGTTTTTGGAAAAACACTGGTAACTCTACAGATTGATTAAGATGGAAAGCAGAGATTACTTTGGGAAGGAATTTAGGATTTGTTCTAAGAACCACCTTGTTACGATGTATTTGTAAGACTGGTTCTTGTATGGTTAAAGCCTGGATTTCACTTACTCTCCTGAGAGGTGATTGCGACAAGGAAAGCTACTTTCCATGTAAGAAACTGCAGTTCACATTTGTGTAATGGCTCAAATGGGGGACCCATGAGCCTAGTAAGGACAATGTTTAGGTTCCACACTGGAGAGGGTGGCAGTGTGGGAGGAATTATCCTTTTAAGGCCTTCCATAAAGGCTTTGATAGCGGGTACTCTAAACAATGACAAATGTTGTCTGTTTTGCAGGTAGGCGGCAAGGGCAGCCAGATGTAATCTTATGAATGAGTATGCTAGATTACATCTTTGTAGATGCAACAAATAGCAAATGATATTCTGAATGGAAGCATCTAGCGGGTCAGATTTGTTATTGCAGTAAATGACAAATCTTTTCCATTTGGCTGCATAGCAAGCTCTAGTAGTAGGGCGTCTGGCTTCTTTGATAATGTTCATACAGTCCGGTGGGAGGTTTAGGTAACCGAACTCTAGGACTTCAGGAGCCAGATTGCTAGATTCATTTGTGCTGAATCTGGGTGCCTTATCTCTCCATGGTTCTGCGTTAGCAGCTTTGGGGAGAGAAAAAGTTTTTGGTGTGGAACTATTGAGAGTTCCAGGAGTGTTGTGAACCATGGTTGCCGTGCCCATGTGGGAGCAACTAGGATCATTTTGAGGGACTGTTGCTTGAGCTTGCGTACTACTAGCGGAATGAGTGGGATTGGCAGAAAAGCGTATGCAAATCTGCCTGACCAGTTCATCCATATCGCATTGCCTTTGGACAACGGGTGTGGAAACCTGGCGGCGAAGGTTGGGCATTTTGCGTTTGCGTGTGTGGCGAACAAATCTATGTCTGGGTGGCCCCACATGTGGAAAAATGGTTGAAGAACTTGAGGATGAAGTTCCCATTCGTGTATCTGCTGTGTCTGACGACTTAGCAGATCCGCAATCTGATTGTGCACTCCTGGAAGATGTTCTGCCAGAAGATATATGTTTTGCGGAATGGCCCATCTCCATATGCTTTGCGCTAGATGAGATAGCTGCAAAGAATGTCTTCCTCCTTGTTTCTGTATGTAATACATTGCTGTCATATTGTCCGTGCGGACCAGGACTGTCTTGTTGAGGAGATGTGCTTGAAATGATGTTAGCGCTAGAAATATTGCCAGTAGTTCTAGGTGATTGATGTGGAGCACTTTTTGTTGAGTGGTCCACCTGCCCTGAATTGTGTGGCTTAGAAGATGAGTTCCCCAGCCGGTGAGTGATGCGTCCGCTGTTAGCACTATCTGTGGAACTGGCTCTAGGAACAGCCGCCCTTTGGAAAGGTTTTGTGTGTTCCACCACTGCAGAGAGCGATGTGTGCGGCTGTCCACCAACACCAGATCTGTAAGTTCACCTTGATTCCACTGACGTGCTAAGCATTCTTGTAAGGGGCGCATCTAATGTCTTGCGTGAGGTATAATGAAAATGCAAGAGGCCATCATTCCTATGAGCTGCATAAACACTCGAGCTGGAAGGGAGTGTTGGGGTTGAAATTTTTTGATGAGGGTTTGCATACTGGCTATCCTGGCTGGATTGGGGTATGCTAGAGCTTTGGAAGTGTCTATTGTGGCCCCTGATACTTATGTAGGTAGGAGGGCTGTAGATGTGACTTGGCGTGGTTTATTGTGAACCCCAAGTGGTGTAGCAGCTGAATTGTTTGGCGAGTGTGATGAACACACTGACTGTGTGACTTGGCTTTTATCAGCCAGTCGTCCAGGTATGGGAACACATGGATTTGCGGTCTTCGCAAGTGTGCGGCTACTACCGCGAGACACTTTGTGAAGACCCTGGGTGCTGTGGTTACTCCGAATGGGAGAACCTTGAACTGATAGTGCTGGCCGTCCACTGTGAACCTTAGATATTTCCTGTGAGCAGGGTGTATGAGAATATGGAAGTAGGTGTCCTTGAGATCTAATGTGGCAAGGAAGTCGCCTTGTTGCAGCAGTGGAAGGACCTGTTGGAGAGTGATCATGTGAAAGTGATCTGACTATGTAGAAATTGAGAGGTCTGAGGTCCAGTATTGGCCTGAGAGTACCGTCCTTCTTGGGGATTAGAAAGTACAGGGAGTAAACCCCTGTCCCTTGATGCTCTAGGGGAACTGGTTCTATTGCGTGCTTTTGAAGCAGTGAGAGAACTTCCTGTTTGAGAAGCGTTATATGTTCCGTGGACATTGGACGCTGTTTGGGCGGTATGTTGGGGGGAGTTGCAGTAAGTTCCAGGCAGTAACCATACTGGATAATTTGTCTTACCCACCTGTCTGTAGTGATGGAATTCCAGACAGGTAGGAACTGTGAGAGTCTTCCTCCGACCGGAGTGGAATGGTCTGGAGGGAGCGGAGGGAAGTCATTGTTTATTAGTGGGGGAGGTGCGAGTGTTGTTACCTTGGCCTCTCCCTTTGTTATTTCCCCTGTACCCACCTCTAAAATATCCTTTGTTGGGGGATGTTTGTGTGGGACTTTTATAGGAGGAGGAAGCAGTGTCTGTGCTGATGTTCTTGGATGCACCCCTATAAAAGGAGCGACGAAAAGAGCCTCGTGTAGATGGACTGTAATGCTCTCATAGATTTCGCAGTCTGTCTTTTTTCATTTTCTCTAAGGCTGTCTCTACAGCTGGTCCAAAAAGTTGTTCCTGATTGAACGGCTGATTCAGTATAGTAGTTTGCACTTCTTGTTTGAACCCAGAAATGCGCAACCAAGCATGTCTTCGTAATAACACGCTAGTGTTGATTGATCTAGATGCAGCGTCTGCTGCATCGAGGGCACATTTAATGGATGCATTTGTGATTAACTTGCCCTCCTGAATCAAATCATTGGCCTTGTATTGGTCAGGCAAATGCTGCATTAGGCCCTCAAACTCGTCGTAGTGAGCCCTATCGTATCTGGCAAGTAATGCTTGTGCATTAGCTATCCTCCAGTGATTAGCTGCCTGGGCGGCAACTCGTTTGCCTGAAGCGTCTAGTAATTTAGACACTGTCTGGAGGTGGAGCATCACCGGAGGTCTGAGAGTTGGCACGCTTCCTAGCATTGGTCACTACCAGGGAATCTAAGGGGAGTTGTCCTTTAATGTAAGTGGGATCATTAGGGGCGGGTATATATTTTATCAGTCAGAGGATTGAGAATCCTGGTCCCGACAGGGTCTTTGAAGACGTCTGGAGCATGTTTGATGACACCTTTCAGCATGGGTAATGTTTGTACTGTCTTTTGTGACTGTGCAAAAGTGTCTACTAGGAAGTCTTCCTCTGTGGGGTCTGAATGCATTTGAACGCCATGATGTTGGGCAGCCCCATCAATGAGCTGACTAAACCCAATGTTGTCATCTGGGGGAGATGGCCTTGTTGGGTATGCATCCGGATCAGGAAGGTCTGGAGGATCTAAAGGGTGATTGTAGTCGTCCCATGTGTCCTGTGGTATGCTAGTGTCATCATCAGGATCAACGAAACGGTCATTATGTCCACCCCCACCCCCTAGGTCATCATCATCCTGTTGTGGTGGTGGTGAGTATGGGAGACTTTGGAGGAGACAAAGGCTTAGTAGGAAGAGGGTCTTATTGGTGAAGTTGCAGTCTCTTATCTTCCCAGGCACCTCAGGGATGTGTGGGGTGTCGAATTTCCTCTTGTTCTGCGGGATATTGACAATATGGCCTGTTTTAGGTTCCACATGCAGTGTTTTCTGTTTCGGATCGATAGGATCCGGTAGAAACAGTTCTTCCTCGTTGGCGTCTCCCTTCGGCGCCGATTTTTTCGGTTCCGAACGTGGTTTAGATTTCTGCTCTGGAGCCTGAGAAGGGGTTTTTGGGTCCTTCGGCTTCGGTGTGGTGTCCGAAATCTTTTTCGGATCCGAAGGTTGTCGAGGTTTCTTCGGATCAGAGGCCTTGTGTTCTTTCGGTGCCGAAGTGCTCGGTGCAGAGGCCTTTTTGAAGACAGCGGGAGTAGGATGTGTTCCCGCTTTCGGCACCGACAGTGTTTTTGGGGCACCGACGTGCGGCTTGCTCTGTCTGGAGCCGCCGGAAGGCTTCTCCTTTGTCTTCGGAGCCGGGCCTGGAGGCGGGGCTTCTGAAGTTCTCTTTGGGTCGCGACTAAGGCCTTCAGGCGAAGTCTTGACCGAAGTCTTCTTTTTTTCGGTTGGGGCAGGGGCAGTTGTACTCATTCGTTGACCTGGAGTGATGTGGTCATCGGAGTCGTTGTCATCTGCTTCGGATACGATGTCGAGATCCTCCGAATCCTCTGCCTCTGGAACGTCGGGCCTTCATCGAAGGTCTTCTGGCACCGATGCAGCCTGTTGCACCATAACGTGTCGTTGAGCCCGGCGATCACGGATAGTCTTCTTGGACCGGAAGGAGGCGCAGGCTTGGTAATCTTTTTCTTCGTGTTCGGGCGAGAGACAAAGGTTGCAGACCTTGTGTTGGTCGCTGTGTGGGAATTTAGCTCCACACTGGGAGCATTTTTTGAATGGAGTCCTTTCCATTAGCCGTAGGCCCGAAAGGCGTTGATACCGTCGAGTTTGCGATGGTTTGCGCGCCGAAAAGGTTTGGAAAACACGGTACCGAACCGGAGCGCTGAAGTTACATCCGAACCCGATGGCGGAAAAAAACAATCTGAAGATGGAGTCGATGCCCATGCGCACTATCGTCCAAGGGAGGAGTCACCTATCTCGTGACTACTAAAGACTTCTTCCAAGACAACATCAAGGTGCAAGCATCCGAGCCCAACACCAGATGGCGATCTATGCAAAAGTATGAATTCTGCAGCTCATATGCCTCGAACAGAAAATGTTCTCTTCCGCCAGCTTGGGACTGCGGTCAGTAAACACCGCATGTCTGTTGGGCAGTTATACCCACTCTGTGTGGGATACGGTAGCGCAGGTGCTGCCCCAGTGCCCCGAGGAGGCCCAGGCCGTGCTCTCCCGTGCAGTTGCCGAGGGGAGAGACGCAGCGAAGTTTACCATCCGCTGTGGGCTGGATACCGCAGACGCACTTGGCAGGACGATTTCCACGTCAGTAGCCCTTCGACGCTACGCCTGGTTGCGGTCGACTAATTTTTCCGGGGATGTCCAATCCACTCTTATGGACATGCCTTTTGATGGCCGTCGCCTTTTAGGCGACAAGGCAGACAACGCGCTGGAGCGATTTAAGTACTCTCGGGCTACGGCCAGGTCCTTGGGCCTCTCCACCACCGACCCTGCGCAGTCTGCCTTTCGCCCCTTTCGTGGCTACGGAAGGGGTGCCCCGCATCGTCCCACCCAGGGCCACAGGCTGGCGCAAGCTGTTCAGCCTCTGCGCAGCCGGGGACATGGGAACCAGCACCGTGGTTCTGGGGGCCAGCGGGCGTGCCAGTCCACCACAGCCCCCTCTGCAGCAGCCTCCAAACCCTCCTAGTCCGACCTTTCAGGGCCACCAAACGCCAGTGGGCGGCAGGGTTCGCCATCACCTCCCCCACTAGCACACCATCTTTGCAAATAGTCCGAAGGGGCTACTCCCTCCCCTTCGAGACTACCCCTCCATCCATGCCACCTCAGTACCATCGCATGTCGGAGGATCATCTGGCCCTTCTCCAACAGGAAGTTTCGGCACTCTTGGCCAAGGGAGCCGTCAAGCGCGTTCCTGCCCCAGAAGTAGGTCGTGGTTGCTATTCCCACTACTTTCTGGTGCCCAAGAAGGACAAAGGCCTGCGTCCTATCTTGGATTTCAGGATCAACCGCTTCCTCCAGAAGTTCAAAATGTTGACGCTCGCTCAGGTCTTGTCTGCCCTCGACCCTGGATGGTAGCGTTGGACTTGCAGGACGCTTACTTTCACATTCCCGTTCTGCCGGCCCACCAGCGTTACCTGCGGTTCACGGTAGGCCACGAGCACTTTCAGTTTACCGTGCTCCCCTTTGGCCTTAGCAGCGCCCCTCGGGTGTTCACGAAAGTGATGGCGGTTGTCACAGCTCATCTGCGCAGATCAGGGGTTCCAGTCTTCCCCTATCTCGACTGGCTGTTGAAGGAGGGCTCGCCCCAGGCTGTCGTCTCCCACCTCCAGACTACGGCCGACCTCCTGCACTCACTGGGGTTCTCCATCAAAGTGCCGAAGTCACACCTGACTCCCTCTCAGAAGCTCTTCTTCGGAGCGGTTCTGGATACGATGCAGTTTCGGGTTTATCCTCCCGAACAGCGAGTCTGGGATATTCGGGCTATGACTCCGATCTTTTAGCCTCTATCCTGGGTTTCGGTCAGGATGGCCCTCAGGCTGCTGGGTCTGATGGCCTCCTGCATCCTGCTGGTGGACCATGCCAGATGGCATATGCGGGCTCCGCAGTGGGACCTGAAGTTCCAGTGGGCACAACATCAGGGGAATCTGTCTTGCACTCAAGGCATTCCTTCCCTCTGTACGGTGAAGAGTAATGCAGGTGTTCACGGACAACACCACTGCCATGTGGTACTGCAACAAACAAGGCGGGGTGGGGTCGTGGACTATGTCAGGAGGCCCTCCGCCTCTGGACATGGCTGGAACATCAGGGCATATCCCTCGTGGTTCAACACCTGGCAGGTTCTCTGAACGCCAGGGCAGACGAACTCAGCCGCAGGTGCATGATGGATCACGAATGGCGTCTTCACTCTGAGGTGGTGCAAGGTCTCTTTCAGCAGTGCGGAGAGCCTTGGTTAGATCTATTCGCCACTGAAGAGAACTCGCAATGTCAGGAGTTCTGCACGTTGGAATTTCCAAGGCGGCACTCGCTAGGCAACGCTTTTCGACGCGAGTGGAGTTGCGGTCTTCTATATGCCTTTCCGCCTTTACCACTTCTGCCCAGAGTGCTGAAGAAGATCAAGCGCGACCGGGCCCAAGTCATTCTTGTGGCTCCGGATTGGGCACGAAGAGTCTGGTATCCCGAGCTGCTCAACATGGCCATCGATCCTCCGATCCGACTGCCTCTTTGGGAGGATCTTCTGTTGCAGCAGCAGGGGACGGTCCTCCACCCGAACCTGTCCAGCCTCCACCTCCTTGCGTGGAGATTGAGAAGCGGCAGTTGACGTAGTTTGACCTGCCTCCCGAAATCTGCGATGTTATCTTGGCAGCCAGGCGTCCCTCCACTAAGACAGTATACGCCTGCAGATGGAACAAATTTGTGGCATGGTGCGCAGCAAAGGCTGTGGATCCCCTTTTCACCCCTCTGAGGTTTTCTTGTTCCTCCTTTGTTTGGCCCAGCAGGGCTCTGCTCTGGGCACTCTAAAGGGCTATCTCTCGGACATTTCAGCCTTTCTTAGGCTTCCTGATCAGCCTTCTCTTTTCAAGTCCTCTGTTGTAAATAGATTTCTTAAAGGCATTACTCATCTTTTTCCTCCTGTTCCCTTCGTAATGCCTCAGTGGGACTTGAACTTGGTTCTTACCCACCTCATGTGCGCTCCCTTTGAGCCGCTACATAACTGTCCTCTCAGACTTCTCACTTTGAAAACTGCCTTTCTGGTGGCCATCACCTCTGCACGCAGGGTGAGTGAGCTGCAAGCTCTTTCTTCCAAGCCTCCCTTTCTGGCTGTCCATCCGGACAAGGTCGTCCTAAGAACTAGACCGTCCTTTCTTCCCAAGGTGGTTACTTCTCTCCACATTGGCCAAACCATCACTTTGCCCACCTTCTTTCCGCCTCCTTCCAAAGAGGAAGAGAGGCTCCACCGTCTGGATCCAAAACGTGCGATTTCCTTCTACTTGGATCGCACCAAACAATTCTAGGTGGAAGACCAGCTCTTTGTTGGTTACGTGGGCGCTAAGAAAGATCGGGCCGTGCACAAACTAACCATCTCGAGGTGGGTCGTTCTGTGCATCAAAGCCTGCTACTCTTTGGCAAAGAAGGATCCTCCAGTGGGGCTGCGCGCCCATTCCACCAGGGCGACAGCAGCTACTACTGCTTTGGGACGAGGAGTCCCCCCCTAAATGACATCTGTCAGGCAGCTACGTGGGCATCGCTGCACACGTTCACCAAACACTACTGCCTAGACAGCCAAGTCCGGAGAGAGTGCTTCTTTGGCCGTTCTGTTCTCCAGGACTTTCTGGTGTAAACTTGGTTCGCAGACCCACCTCCGGGGTTGGTATTGCTGGGGTATCTATTCTAAGGTAAGGAATCTATAACTGTTTCTTTCAGATGAACAAGTTACTTACCTTCGGTAACGATATAACTGTAAGAAACATAGGTTAGTTATAGATTCCTTACCGACCTACCCGACCTCCCCGTTCTGCAAACTGACTTCTAGGGTTAAGGTCTTCCTTTCAGGGCCCTAGTTTGGTGCACCAGTGGTCAGTGTCTTGCATGGCTCTGCGCTTCTGGCGTGGAAAGTCGTGTACAGAACTGACAGCGCGCGAGGGCGGCGTCTATGTAGCTACCGCGACGTCATCCCGGCGACGATGAACACGGAGTCGACCGACGCCACCTGCCGACGCGCAGGGGTACTGCTGATGAAAAACTTTCTGGATCCAGTCTGACGCCTGGGGGTAATTCTAAGGTAAGGAATCTATGACTAACCTATGTTTCTTACAGATATATCGTTACTTAAGGTAAGTAACTTGTTCTTCGTCCCAGAGTGCACGGTCGTATCTGGCTAGCAATGCTTGTGTATTAGATATGCGCCAGAAGTTTGCTGCCTGAGAGGCCACACTTTTCCCTGAAGCATCAAGGAGCTTGGATTCTTTATCTGGGGCTGGAGCATCTCCTGTAGTTTGGGAGTTGGCTCTTTTACGTGCGTTGGATACCAGTAATTAATCCAATGGCAATTGTCCCCTTATGAACACTGGGTCAGATGGTGCAGACTTATTTTTTTTTTATCTACCCTAGGGGTAAGGATACGTGCCCTGACCAGATTAAATAAATCGGTTGACATGCCTAATCATTCCTTTGAGCATGGGTAACGTGTGTGTTGATTTTTGTGTACTGCTAAGGGTTTCAAAGTTGAAATCCTCTTCGAGGGACTCTTTATGGAGCTGCACCCCATGATAATTAGCAGCTCTGCCTAGCAATTCAATGTATCCTACACTGTCCTCTGGTGGAGAGTGCTTGGAAGGGTATAAGTCAGGATCATTGCCTGTTGGTGAGTCAGTGTTGTAGTCCCCCCCCCATGGGTCTGTAGGCACTGGCTGAATATCATCCCCATTACCATTGTCATCCCCATCATCCTGTGTCAGGTGTATGTGGTGGTGAATGCTCAGGTGAAGTTGGCACAGGCAGAGACTGAGGAGAATGGGTGATGGAATATGAAGAGGAA
Organism: Calotriton arnoldi; assembly: GCA_963921515.1. Taxonomy (NCBI): domain Eukaryota; kingdom Metazoa; phylum Chordata; class Amphibia; order Caudata; family Salamandridae; genus Calotriton; species Calotriton arnoldi. Next base: position 110,399 of record CAWUFW010003894.1, on the reverse strand, counting down.
GAGGAGGAGGGGAAGGGTTGGTTCCAACCGTTCTCTTTAAGGGAATGTGATTCCTCTTCTGCATCAGTTCTTTTTAAAGTCACTTTGGTGGTAATATTTCCAGTAGTGGGATGAATATACAACACTTTGTTTCGGGTCCGGTTTATCGAGTGGATCGTCTAAACTGTGCTTTTCTGGTGACTTTGGTGCATCAGGCTGTTTCTACGCCGAAGATTTCGGTGCCGACGGCTTCGGGGTTGGTGTTTTCGGATCCGAAGTGTGTTTCGGTGCAAAGTGTTGCAGGTCGGAGCCAGACAGACTCCAATCCCGTGGTTTTCGGCTCGGTGCCCGATTTGGCGTGAGGCTTTTCGGAGCCGGAAAGCTTTTTTGTAGGCTTTGGTGCAGAGCCAGAAGGCGGGGCGTCTGAAGCGTGGTCTCGGTGCCGACCGGAGCCCGAGGGCGCGGGTTGGTCCGGAGCCTTCTTTTTCGGTTGAGGTGGATTTCGGGGCGAGGGAGGATTTGTACTTACAGTACGCTGTCCATGTAGGATGTCTTCATCCTGGTAGGAGCTGCACTCGGAAAGGGAGATCGGTTCCTGTTCTTCCTGGGCGCCGATAGCATCTCCGGCTTCTTCCTCCGATTCAGTTCCGAAGAGGTCCAGAACGGAACCTGAGTGCTGGCTCTGCATTTCGCAACGTCGAGCCAGACAGTCGCAAAGCGTCTTCTTGGAGCGGAAAGCCCTGCACGCGTCGCAGTCCGGTTCACTGTGCTCAGGGGACAAGCACAGGTTACACACTTCGTGTGGGTCGGTGCGCGGGTACTTCGCGTGGCACCGAGGGCAGAATTTAAATTGAGTTCGTTCCATTGACTGCGAGTCGAACCGACGCGGGTAGGCCCGACGGCCCACCATGAGCTCACCGATCGAAAGAGGGTTTTTTTTATCAGTAAACACGACACACGAAGAATGGAATACGCGATCGGAAACAATACCGTCGAGGTAGAGTGTCTTGCGCACCGAGGTAAACCGAAGGAACTGTGTCGAACCCGAGCGCAGCGACTTACATCCGAACCCGATGGCGGAAAAAACCAATCTAACAATGGAGTCGATGCCCATGCGCACTATCACCGAAAGGAGGAGTCACCTACCTAGTGACTGGAAAGATTCTTCGAAGAAAAACATAGTGCAAACATCCGGACCCATCACTAGATGGCGATCTATGCATAGCGTATGATCTACAGCTCATATGCCTCGAACATATTTTTATACAAACAAATTGGTCCGAGTTCAGTCTTTGAGTGTGTGACATCATTTCTTGTCTGAGTGTGTACAATTAATGCTTAACACTACCCTCTGATAAAGCCTTACTGCTCACCCACACTACCACAAATAGAGTAAGGAATTATCTACTTTTACCTCTGCCTACCTTTGGGGTTCCACTGGACTTTGTGCACACTATATCTTACTTTGGTATAGTATATACAGAGTCCGCTTCCTACAGTGGTGTGGGCCATGGTTGGGATGCAGTGGCGGACCGGAAGGCTGTGTCTCCAGTTTTGGGCTCAAGGCCCACCCCCTAAAGGGGTGGTGGGCAACCGGATAGTGAAAGCTGCGAGAAGCTGTACTCACTGTCAACATCTTCTGAAATTTGCCAGGTGTGGGCTGCAGATCTGTGGTCTGAGAGACCAAAGATGCATCTGGCTCAGACCTGAAGCCACTTGTTCGGTGAAAGAGGTTACATCCGCTGCCCGTCCTTCCCGAAGATGTTTGGGTATCCTCGCCTTGCAGTTATTACATGGCAAGTAGAGCAAGCTGATGGATACAAACAGTTTTGGATGGTCTTAGACAAGAAGGTGAGGTTGGCACAGAAGGCGGGCTTGTCTTGCTCCAGCGACGAGCAGAGGTTGTCAGAAAGTGCCCTCTTCTTGCATGGTTGCCCCCACTTTTTGCTAAACTGCTGATGTACTTTGAGTGTGCCCTGGGTTCCTGCCAAACAGGTACACAGGGCCTATGTTTTTTCCCTAAACTGCATTTGAGACTAAACTCAATTGGCACTCTTTGGCCACAGGTCAGTCCCTTGTAAATGGCTGCAGCACTTATTGCAGCACTTATTGTGCCACCCTTAGAGGCCCTGTACCTTTACCCAGCCTTTGCACGCTGCGTATTTTGCTGCAGAACAAAGTGGAGTCGATATGGCACACATCCCTGTGTGCCATGCCTACAAACCACTGCCCTGGCATAGGTCAGCCACCCCTCTAGCTGGGTGCACTATACCAGCGGTGAGGGTACAGGTGCATGAGCCCTGTATCCCTACAGTGTCTAAGCCAATGCTTAGACATTGTAAGTGCAGTAATGCCATTAAGAGTATATATGGTGCTGGGAGTTTGTCATTACGAACTCCACAGTACCATAATGGCTTTCCTGAAAACTGGGAAGTTTGGTATCAAACTTCTCAGCACATTAAACCCACACTGATGCCAGTGTGGGATTTAATGTAAAATGCACAAAGGGGGCATCTTAGAGATGCCACCTGAAAAACTACCTAACACTAGAGGCCGAGTAGCTGCTCGCCAGCTGCCACCACCAGACATGTTCTGGACCCCTGGGTCAAGAGCCTGCTGCTCTCGGGGGTCTGAAACAATGCACATCCTGGGACGAGGTGCCAAGCCTCCTCCCCCAGGATGGGCAGGGTCCACTAAGGGGAAACTTCAAAGGCTTGCCGCCTTTGTGAGCTTCCCCAGGCCTTTGCTGCTTCCAGCAACTGTCCTCCACCGGTTCTGACCCACTTTGGGCGGGAGAATCGGTGGGAAAACCAAGTGAGGAAGGGAGGTGTGCCCACCTTTGCCAACCCCACCCCTCAGGTGGGGGAGGCAAGGTGAAGCATAACTCTGTCCCCACCATCTTGCAGATTGGGGGGGGGGGGGTTTCAGCCAACCAGAGTGAGGCATATGCCCCCCTCCCACTGGAGGTTGGCATAATAGGGGGGTGTACCTACCCCAAGGAAGTGACCCATTGGTCCCAACCTTTACATACCTGTAACGCCCCTAAATCTAGTATTTAGGGGCAACTCTGAACCTTGCCTCCTCAGGCAAGAACCGACCAAAAAGAAGAGGACGACGACCGAAGAGCCGTGCTGAAAGTAAGGACGACGACGCCCACTGACTTGGCCCCAGCCCTACCAGCCTGTCCACACCTCGAACCTGCTCCAGCGGAATCCCGTGTGTCCTGCAGCCCGCAACCTCAAGAACCCCGAGGACCTGCCCTGCCTTCCACAAGAAAGACTGTCTCCACCGTGAGCACCGGATTTGCTCACCCACAGACTCTGGCTCCGGCAAAATCCGCAAGTCTGCACCAGACGCCTAAGGACCAAGTTCGAGTGGCCCAACAACACAAGGTCTCCCCGGTGATCCTGCTCTGAGATCTGGTGATCTCTGACCTGCCTCGAACCTCCAAGCAAAGCCAGCCGCCTCTTTCTGGAGGATACCCCCGACCATGACCGGAGCTGGTAAGGAATACCTAATACCTAAAGACACCCCTGCACCTGAAGTCCTACGACCTTGGGTGGCCCAACCGACTGTGTCCCAGCATCCTCAGGCATCCCAACTTAACTCTCCAACCGGTGGTCCCCTCCAGAAGATCTTCGTCCCTGAGACTGCAGTCTTTGTTACAACCGGAGAATCCCCATTGCAAACAGGGCAGCCGACGCCAAAACAGCACCCTGCACCCAACTGCCCCTGCCAGTGTACTTGGGCAGCTAATTGGGATCCCCCTTTGCCCCGAGCCTAACACCAGGAGCTTTGCTCCCACAAGCTTGTGGCATGCTCGTGAGCAGCCACCAACCGAAGGCGCCCTATTCCCCCACTGGATAACAATGGGCCTCAGCACCTGGCTGCCCTAGTGCAGCTGAGGGTGCTTTGAGAGTGCATCCTTGACCCTGGGGGAACCCTGCTTCTTACCCCAGAATACCAACTCCCACAAACGTGTACTTACCTTTAAACCGATAACTCAATTTCCTTCCATAAGATTGCATTGACTGCCTTTTCCTAAAAAAATGTTGTGTGGAGTTTGTTTTGTATGAAACATTGAAAAACGAATAGTTTCTTACCTGTCGGTGTAGTTTTGCAGCTTGAAGACTTTCTGGATTCACTATGCTGTGCATTATTCCGCCATCTCATGGTTGGGTCCGGATTCGTAGTCTTTTCTTTATTTTTGTGTTTTGTTTTTTTTGTTGGCCCAGGTGGGCGGCGACGCCCCACCATTTGGTGTCTTCGGTGACGTCGTCGCGCTTCCTGCGGAAGCTCCCACCCTTGGTAGCCATCTTCGGATTCTTTTTTCTTTTCCTCTTACAGTTTTTGTCGTCTAGGTCTTTCTCTTTTATCTTTCAATTTTCCTTTTGATCCCTCTAAACTCTGTATGTAGTCTAGTTGTACCCTTAACCTCCTATGTTATCTTCCTGGCGGAGGCGGGTGGGATCGCTAGAGAATCCAGAAAGTCTTCAAGCTGCAAAACTACACCGACAGGTAAGAAACTATTCGTTTTGCAGCGTGAATCTTTCTGGATTCACTATGCTGTGCATAAACTTTGTAGCGGTTTTGTTATTGCGGTGGTTGGGTGGAAGATGAGCATTGGTTGCTGAAAATGTGCTGTAAGACCTTCTGTCCTACTTGTGCCTCTTTGTTCATCTGGATATCCACACAGTAGTGTTTGGTGAACATGTGCACGGAAGACCATGTTGCCGCTTGGCAAATGTCTTGTATAGGTGTGTTCGCTAGGAACGCAACCGTTGCTCCCTTCTTCCTTGTTGAGTGAGCCTGGGCGGCTCCCTCTAATTCTTGTCCTGCCTGCTTGTGGCAGAGTTGTATTGCTTGTGCAATCCATCGTGCTATGGTATTTTTTGTTACTGGCCGTCCCAGGAAACTGCTTGCGAAGGAAACAAAGAGTTGTTTTGTTTTCCTGCATGCCTTCGTCCTTTCTATGTAGTGCATCACTGCCCTTCTGGCGTCCAGCGTGTGTAGCGCCTTTTCTGTGGGCGTTGATGGTTTCTGGAAGAAACTTGGTATCTGTATTGTCTGGTTAATATGGAACCGCGACACCACCTTTGGCAGGAAGTGTGGGTCTGTTCTCAAGACAATTCTGTCCTTGTGTATTTGCAAGTAGGGCTCTTGTAGTGTAAGAGCCTGCAGTTCACTGACCCTTCGCAGTGACGTGATAGCCACTAAGAATGCCGTTTTTAGTGTGAGCATGTGCAGTGTGATCTTGTGTATGGGCTCAAATGGTGGTTTCATCAACTGTGTTAGCACAGTGTTGAGGTTCCAGCTTGGGGCTGGCATTCTTTAGGGGGCTATTCTTTTAGCCCCTTCCAGGAATCTTTTGACCACCTGGGAGGTGAAGAAGCTTTTCCCCGCATCTCCCCTGGTGTAGGCCACTATGGCTGCTAAGTGAACCCTTAGTGACGAGTAACTCTGCCCGCTGTGTAGTAGGTGCGTTAAGTATTGTAGTACCGTTGATTCTTTTGTGACCTTTCGTTGCAGTCCCTCTTTAATGCACCATTGCGAGAACCTTTTCCACTTTGCAATGTAACATTTTCTTGTAGTGGGTCTCCTTGCTTCTCTGAGAACTGCCATGGTGCTTGGTGGTAGCTTGAGGTGTGCGAATTCTAGGTCCTCAGGAGCCATGCTGCTAGGCTGAGGCTCTCTGGTTCTGGGTGGAGCACTTTTCCGTCTTGCATTGTCAGGAGGTCTTTCCTTCTGCTGAACCTGTGTGCTGGTTCCTGCGCCATTTCCATTATTTGTGAGAACCATGATTGTCTGGCCCACTGAGGTGCCACCAGTATGAGTGTCATGCTGCTGCTCCTGCATTTGCTGAGTACCTTGTGTAACAGTGGTATCGGGGGAAAAGCGTATGCAAATTCGTTCGACCAACTTCTCCATAGCGCATTCCCTAGGGACCTTTGGTCCGGTTGTCTGGATGCGTAATGTTGGCATTTTGCATTCTGGAGTGTTGCAAACAGGTCTATCCGTGGTGTACCCCACTTTTGGAACAGCCGCTGCACCTCCTGTTGGTTGAGCTCCCATTCGTGGGATGCCGACGTCTGTCTGCTGAGTCGGTCTGCCTCTACATTGTCTATTCCTGGGAGGTGTATTGCCAGTAGGTCTATCCTTAGAGGGATGGCCCATCTCCAAATTTCCTGTGCTAGGTTTGATAGCGGTGCTGACTGTGTACCACCTTGTTTGTTGATGTAGAACATGGTGGTTGTGTTGTCTGTTTGTATCAGCACTTTCTGTCCGTAAAGCTGCTTTTGAAAGGCTTTTAAGGCTAGGAACACAGTTTTTAGTTCTAGGTAGTTGATGTGTTTCACTGCATCTTGTTGTGACCACAGCCCCCTGACGCGGAGTCTGTGCATGTGCGCGCCCCAGCCCTGCTGTGAGGCGTCTGTTGTGATGGTCACTGTTGGAGTTGGCTGTGTGAATGGCTTCCCTTGTAATATGTTCTCTTCCTTCCACCACGCTATTTCTTGCTGCACTGCGTGTGTGACAACCACTAGATCTTCCCAACTCCCCGTCGCTTGTGACCACTGCTGCTGTATCCATTCTTGGAACGGTCTCATGTGCAGCCTGATATGTGGGACTAGGTGGATGCACGATGCCATCATCCCCATTATTCTGCTCACCGTCCTCACTGTCAGAACTTGCCCCTTGCGGTAATGACGTGTTTCCCTCAGGAGCGCTATAGTTCTCTTGTCGCTGGGGAACACCTTGGACTGTGTGCTGTCTATTTGTGCCCCTAAGAATATTTTGATCTGCTGCGGTTTTGTTGACGATTTCTCCCAATGTATTGAGAAACCTAGTCTGGACAGTGTTTGTATGACTTGATTGATGTGATCCTTGCAGTGTCTGTATGATCCTGCTTTCACAAGCCAGTCGTCGAGGTAGGGGTATACATGTATGCCCTTCCTCCGAAGGTGCGCTGCAGCTGCTGCTAGGCATTTTGTGAACACCCTTGGTGCGGACTTTAGTCCGAAGGCTAGCACTGTGAACTGGTAGTGATTGTGGCCTATCACGAATCTTAGTAGACGTTTGTGTTTGTGGTTGACGGGTATGTGCAGATATGCATCTTTCAAGTCTATGGTCGCCATGTAATCCCCTTGTTGGATTTGGGGTATTACTTCCTGAAGTGAAGTCATTTTGAATTTTTGAGTTTTTACGAACTTGTTCAGGAATCTGAGGTCCAGTATTGGTCTTAGTGTCTCGTCTACCTTTGGCACTAGGAAGTACGTTGAGTATACTCCCTTGTTCCTTTCGTTTATTGGAACTGGTTCTATTGCTCTTTTTTGTAGCAGCTCCTCTGCTTCTAGACGTAGGAGGGCGAGCTCCCTTGCGGGAATTGCCCGGTGTCTTGGTTTTTTGCCTGGGGGTGTTTTTGGAGTTCTATGCAGTACCCGTGCTGTATGATGTTCAGTATCCACTTGTCCGTGGTAATGTTCCTCCATTGTGGGAGGAACTTTCCTATTCTGCCCCCAACTGGGGTTGTATGCTCGGTGGTTATTTTTTGGCTGTGTGTTTTTTTTATTTTGTCCTTTTGTTGACTTCTCCTCTCCCTTGGTGTTAATAGGGGAGGGTTTGGTTTGTTTGTGGAGTCACTTTGAGGTGGGCTGCTGTCCCCCTCTTCGGGCCTGTCCCCGTCCGTAACCGCGCCCTCGAAAGGACCGTCCTCTGGGTTGGTACTGCCAATTTTGCTGCTGTTGTCCCTGTTGGCTTTGGCCCTGGTTGTTCCCCTGGTATCCTTGCTGGGGGGACTGGTGTGAAGTGGTGGGTGCATTGCCCCCTCTACCACTGGGCCGCCTTGAGGGGTTTCCTCTTCTCATCCCCCTGAACTGCAGTGCTCCCATGGACCTCGCAGTTTCGTTGTCCTCTTTTAGTTGCGTCAACTTGTCGTCGACCGGTGCTCCAAACAGTTTCTCCCCGTCGAAAGGTGTGTTGAGGATGTTACTCTGTACCTCCGGCTTGAAGCCCGAGATCCTGAGCCATGCGTGTCTCCTTTCAGTCACCCCTATCATCATTTGCCTGCTGGAGTTCTCTGCTGCGTCCAAGGCTGACTTTAGGCAAGTGTTCGCGATAGCCTTGCCCTCCTCCGCTAGGTAATTAGCCCTTTGTTGGTATTCTTCTGGCAGGTGTGTAATGAGCTGGCTCATTTCATCCCAATGCTGGTATGCATGCCTGCTGATGAGGGCGTTGGAGTTGGCGATGCGCCAGTGTATGGCTGCGTTCCTCTCCACCTTTCGTCCTGTGAGGTCTATTCGCTTGCTCTCCTTGTCTGGAGGTGGGCCTGTGTTGGTGGGCACACCGGCCCTTTTCCTGGCCGTTGCTGCGATAATGGAGTCTGCTGGCACTGACCCTTGGATGTACGCAGGGTCTTTTGTGGAATGCTTATATTTCTTTTCGCTTCTAGGTGTAACCGCCTTGCAGACTGCAGGTTCTCTGAAGGCCTCCCTTCCCTGGTCCAGGACGCCGGGCAACATGGGTAGGAATTGGCTCTTTGTTTGTTGAGGGAGCAGGGTTTCGAAGAGGAAACCTGCTTTTGTCTTTTCCTCCTGCATTTCGACCCCATATGTCTTTGCAGCCTTCTGGACGACTCCATTGTAGACTCCGATGTCGTCTGGCGGCGAAGGCCTCGAGGGGTAAGAGTCTACCCCTCTTCTGGTGACTCTGCGTCGAGGTCTTGCCAGTCCAAGTCTTGTGCCTCCGAGGGCTCTGAGTCCTGGTAAGACTGCATCTCTTCTTCGCCTTCGGCTTTGAAGTCGTAGTCTTCTTCGTCCTGGTCTTCGAGCGGTTCGGGTGTTTTCGGGGGCTCGATGTATTCGGCGTCGAACTCCTCGAGTGCCTCGTGCGCTGGCTTCGATGGAATAGCGTATTGCTTCATCTTCTCGTCGAAGTCTTTTTACGTTGCAGGATGCTCGCCATCTCTGCCTCGAGCCTTCTCTTCTTTTTCGCCATCTCGTGGGCCTTTTCGGCGTAGAGTGGTGCAGCGCCTCTCTTTGTGGTCGCGGTCGTCGAAGATGACGCCGGGCCTTCCTTTCTCGGTGTCGAGGCTTCCTTTTCGGAGGTGACCTTAGACGCCTTTGTTTTTTCGGAGGCTTTCGCCGATTGGGAGTCCTTTTCGAAGGATCCGCTCGGTTGCTTGTCCTTGGATGCTGTTGCTTTCGTCGAGGGTTTCGGCGGCAACGCTCCCTTTGAGGACTTTTCTACACTTCTAAGAGTGTCGCTCGGGGTTCTGGCTTCACTCTTTCGAGCGTCGCTTGGGTGCCTTGGGGTCGACGACTCCCTTACCTCCTTCGACGTTTTCTTATGGACCTCAGACGACAGAGCAGTCCTCCGGTCCCTCTGCGATGTTGTCTTCCTCTCCGCTCGAGAGGCCCAGGTCTCGGAGCGATGGTGCTGGTCCCTGGCCCTGCATGTTGTAGTTCGCCCTTCTCTGTCTCTCTCTTACCCGGAGGGTCTTCGGGTGAACGCCGAACACGCGTTGCAGTCTTCACTGATGTGTTCGAGCGGCAAGCAGAGGTTACAGACTGGGTGCTGGTCCTTCTGGGCGTACTTGTGGTGACAGTTCTGGCAAAACTTAAACAGTGTCTTGTCCATAACCGCTCTCAGGGAGCCCCTGTGAGCGCATTCTCTGTAGGCGTCGAGATTTCGGTCGTGGACCTTCTACCTCGTCGTCCTTCTTGTTGTCTCCGGTTTACTTGTGTCGTCGTCCGGTGTCTCGGGAAACGATCCTCTGTGGTGATATTCGACTTTGAGATTCCTCGTCCAAAGTTTCTGGAACTTCTCGGCAACGATCCAGACCCCACGGCGGAAAAAGAATCTGAAGATGGCTACCAAGGGTGGGAGCTTCCGCAGGAAGCGCGACAACGTCACCGAAGACACCAAATGGTGGGCGTCGCCGCCCACCTGGGCCAACAAAAAAAAAACAAAAAACACAAAAACAAAGAAAAGACTACGAATCCGGACCCAACCACGAGATGGCGGAATAATGCACAGCATAGTGAATCCAGAAAGATTCACGCTGCAAAACTGCAAATAACCATAAACTGCTTTACTTACCTTTTCTCTAGGAAATGACCCAGTATGATATCTAGGCATATCACACCGAGTAGAAAAAGTAATCCGTAAAGTAATCCGTAAAGTAATTTCCACAGTATTGAAAGCATTTACAAACTTGTACCAAAGTCATTTTCATTCAGCTTGCTTGTATTGTTCAACCTGCCATGAAACCATTTACACTTACCTGTACCAGGGTTGCTTGGTTCTAGAAAATAAATATAACTAAATAATATTTTTATACAAATCAAATTGGTCTGAGTTCAGTCTTTGAGTGTGTGACATCATTTGCTGATTGTGTGTACAACAAATGCTAACTTTACCCTCTGATAAAGCCTTACTGCTTGCCCACACTACCACAAATAGAGAGTAAGGTGCCATCTACTTTTACCTCTGTAAGCCTTTGGGGATCCACTGGACTCTGTATATACTATACCAAGGTAAGGTATAGTGTGCACAGAGCCAGCTTCCTACAGAGGTTGCAGAACAAGTGCTGATTTGTCCATGAATACTTTGAGTGGGACTGTGGAGAGTAACGAAAATGCGTTCCTCCCATCACGGTCTACGCATTCACGCTAACAAAGTGGAACCACAACAGAAATAAAACAGGTTTCAAAGAAAGCGTTCGTCTCTAGCTAAAAGGAGCTGAAGACTGGAGAGGCACAGACGATCACCACGCAGTGTTGACTCCGAGGCCCAGTAATGCACGTCCGACCCAGACGGCGGAAGAAAATCCAACAATGGAGCCGATGCCCATGCGCATTAAAAGTCACAGAAGAGTCACTACACCTCGGGACTCAAAAGAACACTAGACGGCAGAAGTATGCAGAGCATGTGTATCTACAGCTACACATGCCATGAACATGATATTCCCCAAACACGACGTCTAATGTTTTTAACATAATCCTAAGCCCTAGGAAATGAAAGATTTTAGAAAGGGTCTTAGAGGCTTTTTTAAACTATAAAGTAGGATCCAATCATAAATAGGACATGAAAAATAATAGCCCCTCTTACCCAATCTCAAAAGGGTTCGAGTTGAGCGAATCCGGGAGTATTAGACGACTGGATGAGGAATCAATGATGAAGCATGCCACACTAATTGTGTGTGGCTGAGAGTCCTTTTAACTAGAAAGGGTATTTGCCCCATGGGGTAGTGATGCGAGTAGGGACCAAAAAGAAATGTATAGGAAGTTCGCTCTTATTTGTTGTACTTTACACTAATTATCTGGGGAAAACCAGACTACTGTTCATAGATACTTCCCTCCCTCTTTCAGTGAATTTTCTTGCTAAAACCCTCCTTTGACAGTTCAATTCAACCTTGATACAACCCAAGAATGCCACCCTGAGCTGTTCCAAGTCAAATCCTATGTAGTCACCTTTGAGGTAGAGTGTTCTTCTGTAGGTGGGGCCGAATACTCAATGACTAGCACCGAAGGTCTTGGAGAAGATGTTGATGGTCCTGGAACAGGAATGTTCATATCGGATAGTTATTTCCACCATCTGAGGTAGAGCCTTTGTACTGGTGAATTGTGAACTAAGGGAGGATGCACAAAACAAATTCAGAGCAAATGCTTCTTCAAACAAAAACCTGAAAATGTCCAGGCCCAACCACTAAATGGCAGAAGTATGCAGAGCATGTGCATCTACACCAACAAGTGCTACAAACCTGTACTTACAGGTAAGTAGCTTGTTTCTTCTCCTGTATTAAGAGTTGTTTTTATATGTTCACATGCCTCAGAGTAGAAAGCAGTGTATCTACAATGTAAACATAGTTGGTGATTGCAACCTCTACAGCATAGAAAATCCACTGAAATGGCATACAAAGCAGAATGAGACTCATCTATTGAAATAGTTGCTGAAGAACTGACTGACAAACTGCCAGTTCTCTGTACACCTCCTTGATAAGGCAGTACTGTCGAGTAAAGGTATAGCAGCTCTTCCAGGTCGCCATTGCAGGCTACAAGTCTTGATGCAGACAAAAGTTAAAACGCGACAGGTCACATCCCTTTGTGCCATGTCCCCTACCACTGCATGTAATATTTGTAAGTTACCACTACAGCAGGCCTAACAGCCCTAAGGCAGGGTGCTGAATATTACTTGTGAGGGCATACTTGCATGAGCAGATATGCCCCTGTGCTGGTCAGTCCTATTACTGCCAGTACAAGTGACCAGGGAAGGAATTTTAGACCGTGCTGGAAACTGGTGAAAATGAGTTACCCAGCTACACGATAGCTTCACTTAAAATAGGGATGTTTGGCATCAAACATTTCGCATTGGTAAACCCACACTGATGCCAGTGTCAGATTTACCGATGCATGCACCTAGAGGACACCTTAGAGGTACCCCCTGAAAACATACTAGCCTCTGATGTCATTGCTGACTGGTTTCTGCCAGCCTGACACCCGAGACTCTGTTCTGACCTCCTAGGGTGAGAGTCTTTGCTATCAGGAGGCCAAGAACAAAAGACTGTTCGGGAAGAGGGTGCAACACCCACTCCCAATGGATTACCTGCTGATTAGCCTCCTTGGGTCAGCGAGCTTCAAAGAAGCGGTCGCCCTTGGAATGCAAATCTGGATCCCCTCACAGGAGAGGAAGCCACCCCTGGGTACAGGGCCCCCTTGGCAAGGGCAGCCGGGTGCTTATTAGGTGTCAGGAGCCCAACGCGTTTCAATGGAGGATGTCGGTTGCAGAAAAGAACTGCAGGCTGGGGCCAGAAGACTGGACGTAGGGTACCAACGATTGGAGGATGAAGTTGAAGAGTTGCTGGACACCAGGACACTGGTCAGGCATCTCAGGTCACAGGAGCTGTGGATGAAGGGGTGTCCTTTTGTGTCTGGTTCTTCTCACCGGTTCCGGTCACGCTTGGGGGACCCTTCTGAATTAGGCTGCAGGCATTAAGGAGAAGATTGGTGGAGGTCATCCAACGCTGGATCACAGATCAGGATCACAAGGGGGGGGGGGACCTCGCTGGGGTGTTGGGCCACTCGAACATAGGCTGTGGGCATCGGGTGCAGAGTGGTGAGGACTTGCGAATCCGACCGGATCTGTAGTCCTGTCTTGGGTTGGACAAATCTGGTGTCCACAGGAGATAAGAGTTCTTTGTGAAGGCAAGGCAGGTCAGGTCTTCGGGGTTCTTGGAGGCTGCTGGCTGCAGGACACCAGGTTTAGCTCGCAAGGGTTTTCAGAGCAGGAGACAGGCCGGTAGGGCTGCGGCCAAAGTAGTTATCGTCGGCCTCCTCTTCTGCAGCACGGCTCTTCGGTCCTCCTTGTAACGTTGAATCTGAAGATGCAAGGTTCAGGGGGGTCCCTAAATACTAGATTTAGAGGAGTTACAGGGGTGTGCAGGTTGGGACCAATGGGTCCCTTCCCTTGGGTGTTTACCCCCCCCAGTATGCCACCCTCCAGTGGGAGGGGGGGCATAGGCCTATTCCTGACTGGAGGGTCCCCCCCATCTTCTAGATGGTGGGGACAGATGTGTGCTTAATGTGCAGGGAAGCTTGATACCAAACTTCCCAGAATTCAGTAAAGCAATAATGGAGATGTGGAGTTCGTGATGACAAACTCCCAGCCCATGTACTCAAAATGGCTTCACTGCACTTACGTCTGTGAATGGCACAGACACTGTAGGGGCATATTGCTCATGCAGCTATGCCCTCACCTGTTTGGTGCACCCTGCCTTTAGGGCTGCAAGGCCTGCTAGAAGGGTGACTTACCCATACCGCAGGTAGTTTAGGTGGGCATGGCACACAGGGATGTGTCCCATGTCGACTCTTCAGTTTGGTCTACACCAAAACACTGTTATGTTATGTTAATTAGGTATTTATAAAGCGCACGGCTACTCCCAGGAGTGTCCCGGCGCTAAGCAAAAACCGCATAAACAGACACAGAGGAGAGCCAAGGCGAAAAACCTGCCAAACGGGATTAAAGTTGGAAAAGCCACGTCTTAAGTTTTTTTCTAAAGGTGAGAAGGTCCTGAACCTGTCTGAGGGCCAAGGGGAGACTGTTCCATAGGTGGGAGGCGACCACTTGAAAAGATCGACCTCCGACCCGAGCAAGTGAAATTTTAGGAACAGGAATCAAGAGTTGAGATAAGGACCTCAGAGTACGTTGGGGAGTGTAGTGGGGAAATCTTTGTCTGAGATAAGGGGCTCCAATCTGATTAAAAGCTTTGAAAACCAGAATCAGCGCTTTAAAGTGGATTCTTTTCTGAACAGGGAGCCAATGCAGGGATAACAAAAGAGGGGACGAATGAGTTCTAGGGCCAGCCAAAAAGATGGCCCTAGCAGCCGTGTTTTGAATCACCTGCAAACGGGCAATTAAATAACTGGGAAGTCCCAAATACAGAGAGTTAACGTAATCCAATCTCGAGATTACCAGAGCTTGGACAATGGTCTTTCTGTGAGAGACAGAGAGCAGGGGAAGAAAATTCTTCACCATTTTTAAGATCCCAAAGCAAGTCCCAGCTACGGATTGAATCTGGGACTTCATAGAAAGCGTGGCATCCAGCCTGACACCAAGGTTCTTAACCATGGTCACAGACGACCTGGGGGGGGTCAAATCCTGCGGCCACCAGTCATACCAAGTCTCACATGGTCGAGAACCAAAAAGATAATCTCCGAATTATCAGGATTACATTTCATTTGATTATCCTTCAGCCACAAAAAAACTGCTGAGAGACATGAGTTAATTGCATGTCCATCAAACTCAACACCCTTCTCGCAAGTGAACAACAACTGAGTATCGCCTGCATACGATACGATCTTAGCCCCATGTTGTTCAGCCAAAAGGGCGATAGGGGCCATATAAAGATTGAACAAGGTAGGGCTCAGGATAGAGCCCTGCGGGACTCCAACATTCATAGGAGGAATAGCAGCAGAGAAAGGGGGGGACCATATAGTTTGGAGGCGGTCGCTGAGAAATGACAATCCACCTCAGGGCTAGGCCACCGACACCACCCTCCACCAATCTTTGCACCAGTCTATTGTGGGGCACGGTGTCAAAAGCCGCGGAGAGATCCAAAAGTACCAGGACCGCATTGCCTCTATCTAGCGTGGTTTTTATAGTTTCCACCACTTTTAAAAGGGCCGATTCAGTACTAAAATTTGCCCTGAAACCTGACTGACTAGGATGCAAGAGGTGATTGGTCTCAATATAATCAGTAATAATAGAATTAACATATTTCTCCAAAACCTTGGAGAAGAAAGGTAGCAGAGATATAGGGCGGTAGTTACCGGCTACCTCAGGGTCAGCCGTAGGTTTTTTTAGTAGAGGAAGAATTTTAGCATGTTTCCAGCAGGGAGGCATATAACCCTCCCGCAAAGCGTTGTTTAAAATCAGATTTACCGTGGGATTAATCACCTCAGCAATTGCTGATAACACCTTGGCAGGACAGGGGTCGGTCGGAGAGCCCGACTTCAAGGACTTCATAAGAGTTAAAGATTGATCCATAGAAATAGCAGGAAACTGCCTAAGGGAGAATTCAGAATTTACCACAGCGCTGGGGGAATCAGGATCAACAATATGCGCCGGTGGCTGTATTTCAAAAGAGTCCTGTATTTTCCTAATTTTGTCATAAAAGAGGCCATCATATTCGTCCATTCACTGGTTGGTGCAAACGGGCATTTGATAGCAACAGGCGATGAGAAATTTTTGACAATATTGTAAAGTTCTCTACACTCACTCTACGATGGCAGGGTGGGGGGTGTTAAAGTAAGTGGTCTCTTAGGGTGGCACAATACATGCTGTAGCCTTCAGAGGTCCTCTCTGGTCACAAGGCACTTGGTACCAGAGGTACCTTTTACAAGAGACTTACAGGTGGCCCATAGGTATGCCAATCGTGGGTAACAAAGGTACAGTTTTGGGAAAGAACACAGTTGCTGGGGCCTAGTTAGCAGGACCCCAGCACACACACACACACACACACAATCATGTTGGCATCAGGTATCTGGCAAAAAGTTAGAGGGTAACCATGCAAAAAGGGGCACTTTCCTAAAGAAGGTTAACAGAAGGGCCTATTTTTGTATGATCACACCCCAAATTTTGGACCGATTCTTTACTCTGTTATGTGCTGGACCCTGCTGACCAGGCCCCAGTGCTTGTGCTCTGACTCCTCAGTGTATGTGCAATCGGCTAAACCCTGACTGGCATACTTATCTTACCTAGAATACTCTAGTATTTGGTACAAAGTATACCCAGGGCTAGTAAACTAAATGTCACTAGTGGATTGCAGCACGTATTGTGCCACCAGTACTGTGACAAAGTGAAAACATGCCTCAAGATCTGCCACTGAAGCCTAGTCAGGCAGCTTTTAAACTGCCAACACAACATAGAAAAATAAACCCTTCTGCTAGGTCAAAACCTTCCTTTTTAATATTTACAAGACACTCCTAGGGAAGGCCTTAAGGCAGGGTGATGAATATAAAAGAGAAGGACATGTTCCTTTTTAAACTTTACATGTCTTCACAGTGAATACTTGAAAATATAGTTTACTGTAGCAAGGGAGATGGCCCCATTGGCTAGTATAGAGTTTCACTAGCCCATTCGCTAAGTGCTAACTTCTATTTGGGGTCACCAAATCTACGTCTCCAAGGAATCAAATTAACTGCTATTGCATTGTAACAGGTTTTTTGCTGGTTTACTCCCACTTTGTGCCCCCATTTGGAATACTAGGTACTGGTGTAAAGGCTCTGAAATGCCCTGAGCACTGCTAATCAGGACTCTGAGCAGGTGCTCTGACCCCTAAAATGGTGAATGTTTAATTGACTTGCCCCCAAATGGCATAGACTCATTGTAAGCCCTTACTTTATGGTACGAGTGGTACTCAAGACCTGTAAGTTGGTGTGCCCCCCACATGCCCCACCGAGACTGTGCCACCCTAAGTGGGAGGTGTTAAAACATGGTTCCCAGTCTGCCACTTCAGACTGGAAGGGCAGTAATAATCTGCTAACTCGACTATGCTATTTAAGGTAATGGCAAAGCCCGAACCTCCCCTTTTCACATACGTAAGTTAGGCCTGACACCCATTATGACAGAGTGCTTATGTTAAAAATTCGAACATGTCGTTTTATATGTTCCAGCAATAAAAACCCTAAATTGTCGTTTTTACTGTGAAAGGGCTAGTAGCCTCATTGGCAAGTACAGAGTACAGAGCTGCAGGCTGACACCTCAGCCTTGCTAACTTCTGAATGGGACGACTACAGTTGGTACTGTAAGGTATCAAAAGAACCAATGCATTAAATGAGATTTAATGGTCAAATCGAATTTAATATCACTGTTGGGCGAAGAGCAACTTCAGAGACTATACCGGCATGGACTGCGCCTCCTGAACCTGGTGGCTGCATTCCTGATCGAGGAGAAGAAGTCTCCAGAGCCCAGCCAAAGCTAAGAGACTCCATGGGTCAGTGAGTTGGCCTCCCCTGCACAGTCTTCAATCCGCTGCCAACTGCTGCCGTGCAGCACCACGGACCAGATGCACAAAATTGCACCAGAAGTTGCTGAATCCAGGAGTATTGGAGTGCATCTGGGACCTACAACGGATGAGTTATCGATACGGAAAGAGACTGGCCTGAGACTTACTGGGGCGACTGGTAGTCCAGTGGTAACTGGACTTGTGCCAGCACCGAGAGGAGTTACAGGGACATCGATCCTGTGACCAGGACCACCTCACACCCTTATTGGACCAAGGAGTAGTCGCAGCAAGTCCCCCGTCGACCACATCGCATCAACAGCATACTTTGAGCGTCTTCAGCATCCTTCATCCACTGCATCAGGACCACTTTTATAGGTAAGCCCTGCAAAGGATAAAAGTGCCTGAAACAGACTAAATACTGCTTCTCCTGGTGAGGTAAAATGTTTGACTAGGACCTTGCTGGTCCCCCCCGATTGGCTCCCCAACGGCGTTGGTCACCTAAAGTGACTCCAAGTGACTACATAACTAGCCCAAACTTTTTAGTCAAAAGGTTTCCAAGTGTCAAATGTGTTGAATTTGCCAATGCTTGTTCGCAGTTGAGAGAAATAACCTATTTACTATAACTTGCAAATTCTAGATCCATGGAACCCTCCAGTGGATCTTTTTTGTTGTGGTGTATAAAAATACAGTACGGTCATAAATTGGTGTCGGATTTCTTTGGCGTCCTATAAATTTCTTCAGTTGTTTTAGTGCTGTTTAAATGCTTTACACTTGTTCCTTTGTGTATTGCTGCTCAGAGCCACAGCCACCCAGGGTTGAGCTGAAGGTTTGACAAACCAAACCTAAGGGTCCTAAACGGGCTGGTAAGTATTACACTGATGTCACAACCAAACCATATAATACACCCCATTTCCTCACAAACTCCATGCACATTAATGTTTCTGAATTCAAACAGCTTCTCTCCCCTCTCTCGCTCCTACCCCCATCCTGCAATGCTTCAAGCCTCAATTTAAACCCCTTCTGCTCACCATCACTCTTGCACTGAACATTGAGTGCCTTTCCACTCCATCCAGCTCTCTAATGCTCTTCAATTTTTTTTTTAAATCAATCCTCCCATTACATCATCCGACTAAACTCGGTTGTACAACCAGCTCATGCTCTTGACTTTACTCAACCTAAAATCCAACCATCTCCACTCCGCCAACCAGATCAAATTAATGAGTGAAATCCCCTTGATATGAACCACTGTGTGCTATGTACTATTAGGATTTGATCCATCCCTTCTGATGTATCGCCATTTCAGGGCTTTTGTGGTGAACTCCATTGAAGCAAATGACCTTCTACTGCAAAATCAAGCTAGACTGAATAACTCACACCGAACAACAATGGTTACTTGCCTGTACGAGTAGTTTTGCTGCTTGAAGACATTTCTGGATTCACAAGCTATGCATTATTCTGCCATCTAGTGGTTGGGTACGAAATGGTCTGAGGCCCTTGTTTTTGCAGGTGTCTGAGTTGTCAACTACTTGGTGCTCTGTCCTTCCTTGCAGGATGTCATACGTACACCCCGGAAGCCCTTCAGTGTAGCTGCCATCTTCAGATTCTTTTTCTTCCCCTTTAGTGACTCTCGTGTTTAGTGCTTCTCTTTTATGTACCCCTACCTCCTTCTGTTGCAATTCACCTCATTTTGGGGACAAGCGAAGGTCAAATGCAAATCCACAAAATTCTTGAAGCTGAAAAACTACTCCTACAGGTACACAGCCATTTCATTTTGCACTGTGAATCTTTTCTGTATTCACATGCTGTGCATTGATGGTTTAGTCACTTTAGTGGCATTCTCTGTTGGAATGCCTGGTTGAAATTAGTGTATATTTGCAGAGTTGTCTCATTGCTTTGTCTCACCTGCGTTTCCTTGACAGCTAGCATTTCCACGCAGTGATGTTTTGTGAAGGCATGCACGGAAGACCATGTGACTGCCATGCAGACGTAATTTTCGGACACCTTTGCCAAGAAAGAGTGCCGCTCTCTCTTTCCTCAGTGTGCCCTTGGTTTTTCTCCAGTACACTCCTGTTACCTTGCAGCATGACGAGACTTTCCACCTTGCAATAATTTAACTCGGAGGTATGGTCTTTTGGCAGACAAAGGTTACACTCCTTGTGGCGTTCTTTCTGGACGAACGTGTAGTGGCACTTTGGGCAGAATCTAAAGAGTATTCTCAATTTCCCACTGTTCGTTCTCCGACCAACGTGGTAGAGGTAAAAACCTCCAACTTTAGTGCTGTTCGGAGCTTTCCTGGTCTATCTCAAGGTCTTTTGATGGTAGTTTTTTCCCCAATTGGCCAGAGTCTCAGTTCCTTCATTGAAAAAAAATATACATCTTCACTCCTTCAGCTCTGGAGCGCTCAGATGTACTTCCAGAACCAATAGCAAAAGAATCAGAATTTGCTGATCAGGCTGAGGGGTTCCTGGAGCATACAGCTGACGTCATACTAGGAGGTACTTTGCACCAAAAGGTTGACAAGGCCCACAAGAAAAAGATGTGACTAAAAGAATTTAGGGCCTAACCATTAAAATGAGGAAACATGAGCAGCATGTGAATCTAGAAAAGATTCATGTTGCAAAACCAGAGCTTTTACGAAATTAACTGTACACTTCATGGTAAAAAAGGGAAGAGGAAAAAGATTCATGAAGCTTTTTTTTCTCCTTCTAGCTCTCATCTTCATTAATCTTAACTGATGCCCCATTCTTTGTCTATCAATCAAATATATTATATATTAAGACAGTACTATCTTGGTTTCTCGTATTAGTTGTATTTGAGATGTCAAATCAACTGCATTTGTCCGATCGTTTGTACACCCCTTTTGCTGAACCTCAAACAATGAAAAGAATTGAGCATGTTGCAGCATGATCCACTGGGGGGGAAAAAAAAACAACAAAAAAAAAACGGCAGCCAGTTAGCAACTCGGTCGCGTGCTCTTGAAAGGGGAGAACAAATATGCAGATGTTATCCTTTTTCCCCTGGCTCTTGTGCCGCTAAATGGCACCCGTTTGTTTCGTCTGTCTTAAGAGACCCAAAATACTCCATCCCCCCCCCCCCCCCCCAAAAAAAAGGAATCAAGAACTCTTACTGGCTAATGTATAGGATGGCAAAATAGTACCAGAACAAGAGTATGTCCCATTATTACACAAAATTGTGCTGAAATAGTTAAAAATAAATTCAACTTTTGCCACTCTTCAGCAAAACTAATGCTCAGCCGGCCGAGTCCAGTTTCATAAGAGAATATACAAACATCTGACTGACATTTAGACAAAAAAAATTGACCAAAATCAAAACATCAGAACCACCATATAAGATGCTGACATACTGGCTGTAAAAATAAAGGGTTCTTATTTACTCACCCAGTGGTTTGATATGTGAAGTAGCTTTTATAGTCTACAGGGCAATTCTAGATGAACCCCATGCAGACTATAGTTACGGACCTAGGTCTCAGTTGAACACTAGATATTTGTAGACACCTAGAGCTCACAGAGTACGTTAGTGAACTGAGAAGGCCAGCACGTGCTCTTACCTTGTGGGTGATTGCTTGTCAGAGTCTGAGCTCAGTGAGCGGGCAGCGGGAGAGGTAGTGCTGCGCTTAACCCAGGCATTTTCCTTGGGCGGCGGGGCTGGCATCACCTTCAGGGGAAGGGGGGACTCTGCTTTTGGACCTTTGGAGCTGGGAGAGGTTGATTCCTCATCTTTATTAAAAACTTCATTTTCCACAGACTTGTCGCTTTCCCTCCTTCGTGTGCCTGAAGGGGAACAAACCAACATAATAAATGTTCTCATCCAAGTACAGTAGGTGGTGGTGTGGGGGGGGGAGGGGATGGGTGGAGAACTAAGCCTGGATGGAATTTTAGCTGTGGATTATGTTAGGATTACATCATAATTACCAAGTTCGTGCACTGGGTAGAACAGTGCACCCTTTGTTGATCAAAGGATCTTACTTGCCAGACAGGAAAGGAAAATGCTACTTACCCAGTATGCATCTGTTCTCGGCATGTAGAGCTGTAGAATCTCATGCTTATGCATAGATCGCCATCTAGTGTTGGGCCCGGATGTTTGCACTTTGTTTTTCTTCGAAGAAGTCTTCCTAGTCACAAGGTAGGTGGTGACTCCTTTCGGCGATAGTGCGCATGGTCATCGACTCCATCTTCAGATTGTTTTCCCGCAGAGGGTGAGAGAATGGAGTAGTAGTAAAGAATAGAGATGTCCATGTGTATGTATGAATAGTAACAAGAGAACTACAGCAGGCACAGGTACCCGGGGAGGTGGGTGGGCGCATGAGATTCTACAGCTCTACATGCCAACAGATGCATACTGGGTAAGTAGCATTTTCAGTTGGAGGCATGTGAGCTGTAGATCACATGCTTATGCATAGACTATACAGCAGTCTCCCCTAAGCGGTGGCTATACTGTAACTGTTGGGGTTGTCTGAAATAACGTTTTAAGTACTGCTTGGCCCACATTAGCTTGTTGTCTGGCTAACATCTACACAATAATGCTTAGTGAATGTGTGTGGTGTGGACCATGTTGCAGCTTTGCAGATGTCAGTAATAGGGATGTTCCCTAAGAAAGCCATAGTAGCCCCTAGCTTACGAGTGGAATGTGCTCTAGGGGGTATCGTTCGAGTCCTTTTGGCTTTTGCATAGCAAATCTGAATACATTAAACAATCCACCTAGCAATACCGGATAGGATTGCCCTTGTGAGGTGGTGCAAAAGCGACAGAGTTGCTTGGTCTTACGAAAAGGTTTTGTTCTTTCAGTAGATTACAACGGTGCTCTTCTAACATCTAAGGTGTGTAGAGCTCTTTCTGCAACAGTCAGGTTGAGGCAGAAAACTGGTAATCCAACCGACTGATGTGTGAAATGCAGATACTACCTTAGGTAGGAATTTGGGATTGGTACGAAGAACCACTTTATCTTTGTGTAGCTGGAAAAAAGGTTCTTCTATGGTTAGTGCCTGAAGTTCACCCACTCTCCTTAATGAAGTGATTGCAATGAGGAAAGCTGTTTTCCAAGTGAGGAATTGTAGTTCACATTTGTACATGGGTTCAAATGGTGGGCCCATTAACCTTGTGAGGACTATATTAAGATTCCACACTGGGGCAGGTGGAAGTCTTGGTGGTATAACTTTTCAGTCCTTCCATAAATTCTTTGATTACAGGCACTCTAAAGAGCGATAAATGTTGCCTATTGTGAAGATAGGCAGCAATTGCAGCGAGATGCAGTCTGATGGATGTATAGGCCAATGATGACTGCAGCAAATGTAACAGGTAGCAAATAATGTTTTGTATGGAGGCATCAAGAGGGTTGATGTTATTGTTATTGCAATAGATAACAAATCGCTTCCATTTAGCTGCGTAGCAGGCTCTTGTGGTAGGTCTTCTGGCCTCCTTAATAATGTTCATACAGTCTGGTGGAAGGTTCAGATAACCAAACTATGACTTCAGGAGCAAGATCGCGAGGTTCAATTGTTTGGGATCTGGGTGTTTGATTTCTCCATGGCTCTGTGTGAGGAGAGTGGGAGTTAAATGTAATTTTTGATGCGTTACCAGAGAAAGTTCCAGCAGGTTTGTGAACCATGGCTGACGTGCCCATGTTGGAGCTACTAGGATTAGTGTGAGATGTTTGCCTGAGTTTCCGAACCACTAATGGAATGAGTGGGAGAGGCGGAAAAGCGCAAGCAAATATCCCTGACCAGTTCATCCATAGAGCATTGCCTTTGGATAACGGGTGTGGATACCTGGAGGCGAAGCTTTGGCATTTTGCATTTTGGAGTGTTGCAAACAGATCTATGTGAGGGACTCCCCAAGCTTGGAAGTATGGGTGGAGAACTGGATGGTGAAGTTCCCATTCGTGTATTTGATACCTCTGTCTGCTGAGGAGGTCCGCAATCTGGTTGTTTACTCCTGGGAGGTGTTCTGCTAGGAGATCGATATTGTGGTGAATAGCCCACCTCCAGATGTCTTGGGCTAAGTGGGACAGCTGGAGAGAGTGTGTGTCCCCTTGTTTCTGTATGTAATACATAGCTGTCATGTTGTCGGTTCGGACCAAGACAGCTTTGCCAGACAGGTGATCTTGAAAGGCTTTGAGAGCTAGAAAGATTGCCATCAGCTCTAAATGATTGATGTGGAGCAACATTTGCTGGTGGCTTCACAGACCTTGCACTGTGTGTTGTTAAAGATGAGCTCCCCAGCAAGTGAGGGACGCGTCTGCTGTTAATACTGTCTGTGGAACTGGGTCTATGAACGGCTGCCCTTTTGACAAATTTTGTGTGTTCCACCACTGCAGAGAGCGAGGAGTACAGCCGCTTACCAACACTAGATCGGTTAATAGACCTTGAGACTGGTTCCACTGACTGGCTAAGCATTCTTGAAGTGGACACATGTGCAGCTTGGCATGGGGAACGATTATGATGCAAGACACCATCATTCCCAACAGCTGCATGAAAACTTAAGCTGGAAGTGACTGATTGGCTTGAAACTGGAGAATTAATGCCTGAATGTTTCTAATTCTGGCTGCGTTGGGAAACGCCAGAGCCCTTTGAGTATCTAAAGTGGCTCCTAGGTAGTTTTGAGTTTTGGCTGGCTGAAGATGTGATTTTAACACATTGACTGTAAACCCCAGTTGGTGAAGTAACTGAATGGTTATGGAAGTATGCTTGCGGCATTGTTGGTACGCGTTGGCTTTGATGAGCCAGTCGTCCAAGTATGGGAAGACATGGATGCTTTGTCTTCTTAGATGAGCAGCTACTACCGCCAGGCACTCTGTGAAGACTCTGGAGGCCGTGGTGACTCCGAATGGGAGTACCTTGAATTGGTAGTGTTGACCTGCTACCACAAACCTGAGAAATTTGCGGTGAGCTGGGTGGATTGGAATATGAAAGTAGGCGTCCTTTAAGTCTAGAGTAGACAGAAAGTCCTTTTTGCAAAAGAGGTAGTACCTGTTGAAGTGTTACCATGTGGAAGTGGTCTGACTGTATGTAAAAATTTAGTTCTCTCAGATCCAATATCGGTCTGAGAGAGCCGTCCTTTTTGGGAATTAGGAAGTAAAAGGAGTACACGCCCGACCCTTGATGTTTTGGTGGTACAGGCTCTATAGCTTCTTTTAGTAGTAGTGATTGTACCTCGTTTGAGGAGGTGTAGGTGATCCTGTGAAAGTTTGTGTGACCTTGGGGGAATGTTTGGAGGAGTGTTGATTAACTCCAGGCAGTAACCAGAACGGATATTGTAGAACCCACTTGTCTGTTATTGACTGCCACTTTGGTAGGAATTGTGACAGTCTTCCCCCGACAGGTGTTAAGTGGTCGGGGGGAATGATAGGCAAGTCACTGCTTTGTATTAGAGAGGGGAGGTACGCGAGTTAGAACCTCTGCCGTTGTTCCCTCTGTAGTAATTTTTCGAGCCCGAGGGTTGGTTATTGCCCTTCTAGATGGATGCAGTTTCCGAGGAAGTATTTTTGGACCCTGCCCAATAGAAAGAGCGTTGAAAGGAGCCACGGCCTTGTGTATACTGAAGGGCTCCCATAGATTTAGCCACTTCAGTATCTTTTTTAATCTTCTCAAGTGAAGAATCTACCACTGGCCCAAAAAGGTGTTCTTTATCAAAAGGTGTGTTCAATATGAAGGCCTGAACCTCAGGTTTGAACCCCGATATACGTAGCCATGCGTGTCTTCTTAACAGGACACTATTGTTTACCGCTCTGGCCGATGTGTCAGCAGCATCTAGGGAGCAACGAATTTGGTTGTTGGAAATTAACTGTCCCTCACGTAACAGTTCTTGCGCTTTAGATTTATGTTCTTGGGGTAGAAATTGGATGAGTAGTTCCATTTCATCCCAATGCGCACGGTCGTATCTGGCTAGCAATGCTTGTGTATTAGATATGCGCCATAAGTTAGCTGCTGAGAAGCTACCCTTTTCCCTGAGGCATCGAGAAGCTTTGACTTTATCTTGGGGTGGAGCGTCTCCAGTGGTTTGGGAGTTTGCCCTTTTTCTTGCATTTGAAACTACCAGGGAGTCTAAGTGTAATTGTCCTTTTATGTAGACTGGATCAGATGGTGCAGGCTTGTATTTTTTATCCACCCTAGGGGTAAGGATACGTGCCCTGACATGATCCTTATATATGTCGCCACATGCCTGGTCATTCCTTTCAGCATGGGTAACATGTGTTGACTTTTGTGGGCTGTTTAATGTTTCAAAAAGGAAATCCTCTTCAAGGGATTCTTTATGGAGCTGGACCCCATGGTAACTGGCAGCCCTGCCTAGCAATTCAATGTAGCCTACACTGTCATCTGGTGGAGAGGGCCTGGTAGGATATAGGTCAGGATGATTGTGTGTGGGCGAGTGAATGTTGTAGTAATCCCACTCATCTATTGGTCCTGGCTGAACATCATCATTATCATCCCCATCCCAGTCAACCTGATTGTCAGGTGTATGTGGTGGTGAGTTTTCAGGTGAAGTTAGCACATGTAGAGATTGAGGCGAAGGTGGTAGAGGAGGAGGAAGAGGAAGAAGGGTTTGTTGCAATATTTCTCTTCTTCAATGGAATATGATTCCTCTTCTGTATTAGCCCCTCTTTTTAAAGTCACTTTAGTGGTTATATGTCCAGTTTTAGGATGTATGACCAATATTTTCTGTTTTGGGTCCGATTTTTGGAGCGGATCACCGAAACTGTGCTTTTAAGGCAACTTTGGTGCATCCGCCTGTTTCGGCGCCGAAGGTTTCAGTGCCGACGGCTTCGGGGTTAGTATTTTCGGATCCGAGGTGGTTTTCGGTGCCGAGTGGCGAGGTTCGGAGCCGGACTTTGGCTACGACCCCCAGGGCTTTGGCTCGGTACCCGACTTGGCATGGGGTTTCTCAGTGCCGGAAGGCTTTTTGGTAGGCTTTGGTGCCGAGCCAGAAGGCGGGGCGTCGGAAGCGTGGTCTCGGGGCCGACCGGGGCCAGAGGGCGTGGGTTGGTCCGGAGCATTCTTTTTCGGTTGGCCTGGGATTCGGGGCGAAGTAGGGACTG
The DNA here is from genome assembly GCA_963921515.1 of Calotriton arnoldi. Classification (NCBI taxonomy): domain Eukaryota; kingdom Metazoa; phylum Chordata; class Amphibia; order Caudata; family Salamandridae; genus Calotriton; species Calotriton arnoldi. Next base: position 83,869 of record CAWUFW010003894.1, on the reverse strand, counting down.
TACTTATCCATGCGGGATGTCTTCATCCTGTTCGGAGCCGTCGTCGGAAAGGGAGATTCCTGTTCCTCCTCGGCTCCGATAGCGTCGCCGGCTTCTTTATTAGATTCAGGTCCGAATAGGTCCGGAATGGAGCCTGTGTGTTGGCTCTGCATGTTGCGTCGTCGAGCCAGATGGTCGCGAAGAGTCTTTTTGGAGCGGAAAGCTCGGCACGCATCGCAGTCCTGTTCACTGTGTTCCGGTGACAAACACAGGTTGCACACTTCGTGTGAGTCGGTGCGCGGGTATTTCGCGTGGCACCGAGGACAGAATTTAACGGGAGTTCATTCCATCGACTGCGAGTCGAACCGGGGGATAGGCCCGACGGCCTACCATGAGCTCTCCGATCGAAATAGGGTTTTTTTTTTTTTAAATAAACACGCTACGCGAAGAATGGAACACGCAATCGGAAACAATACCGTCGAGGGTGAGTGTTCTACGCACTGAGGGAGACCGAAGGATCGGCGTCGAACTGGAGCGCAGCGAGTAACATCCGAACCCGATGACGGAAAAAAACAATCTGAAGATGGAGTCGATGACCATGCGCACTATCTCTGAAAGGAGGAGTCACCTACAACGTGACTAGGAAGACTTCTTTGTTTTTCTTCAAAGTGCAAACATCCGGGCCCAACACTAGATGGCGATCTATGCATAAGCATGTGATCTACAGCTCACATGCCTCGAACACTACTTTTAAGAACAAGCATTGGCAAAGCCAACAGGTTACATCTTTTGGCTTTGCCAAGGCAGACCATTTGAGTCATCACACATGCACCATGATGCTAAAACAGGCCCATTGTGACGGGGTGTGCATGCGCTGCCACAATGAATCATGACACCCACCATTTTGCTTTGTTTGATTTATCACTCCAAGCTGGTGGATAAAGTAAATTAAAAGAAAAAATGTGTGGGACAGCACATTTGCAGAAAAAAAGCAGCCACAGTGTAAATTGGAGCTGGTAGGGGCCATCTTAAAAAGTTTAACAGATGGGGCTCCGAGGGTAGGGATGTTTGTTTAAAGAAGAGAAACAAGCATTTGCAATGCAATAGGTCTCGCATTTTAGAAACTTTGACCTACTAGTATTGTAAATGACAATGCCTTTTATTTTTGCAGGTGTTTTTTAAAACACATAAATAAATGACATTGTCATTTACAATTCCATAGGTCAAAATCTCGCAATTGCGAGACCTATTGCATTGCAAATGCTTGTTGTTTTTGTATACTCAAATGTTGCAGAAGACTAAAGAAATTGGATCAATCACATGAGCAAATGCAATGCAACTTTGCCTCACATGCAAGTACTGCATGTTTAGTGCAAGTTTCCTCAACATATGACATAAGCATAATAATGAAAACATAGCAAAGTTACTGCACATACACGAAGTTAGGAGCAAAGGTACATGCGACATTTACTGCACAAGTGGCAACAGTGTAACCTTCTACCCCTCATACACGTCATACCACCAGTCCCCGCATGAACGTACCATACATTGGTATGAGCAGAGCAAGCTTCCCTTACAGAGGAGGGACCACACAGGCAGCAAAAGTGCACCACCCACTTGGATAGTTACAGCACAGGCAGCATGAGTAAATACTTCCAACACACAACAACTAAACAGCATCTAAAGTGCATGCTAGGAAGACAGAGGACAAGTGACAGTTTGGGGAAATAAAACCTAGAGGTAATAAAGCCACAAACTGAGATTGGTTTCGAATCAATTTTTACTATAATCGGCAGAGGCTTCGTCCTGCTCAATATGCAGTGTCATTTCAGCACATTTCCCCAAGTCATCTGCTGCAATCAACTGGGGGCATTGGGTGCAGGGCAATGGCTCTCACCAACAACTGAAACCAGGATTGTATTTTTATTTCTAGAATAGGGTTATAAAGTGCAGCGTGCTCGTTTCCTTTCCGTCTTGTAGTGTAGCTCCTATTTCCCTAATAGGCTCTGCGCATTGCAATAATATATCCTATAGGTTTGACATAAAACTAAGGTCAGTATGTCCCTATCGAGTATATTAAACTTAATTACTTGTGCCAGCTAGCTCAGAGGCCACTAGAAACTCCTTGACAACAAGGGAGTAGTTTCTGGCAGCCGCAAAACATGACCAATATGTTTCCTTTTAGAATCAGAACGTGTCCCAGAGTCGTGGAAACACTAGATAACTATTTCACTCAGCTCAGTCGTGCATGCTTAGTTTTCCTCAGAGTTACACAGAAATAATAGACGGGCGTTTTCAATAAAAGATGTATTGAACAGTCTTGTTTCTGGTGTAAGTAAAATGTACTGTTACCATCACAAGACAGTATGCGAGATAAATAATGTACAGGGTGAGCAGTAGAAATAAATAATACTGCGATAGCATTATCTTTTAGTACAAATGCGGTTACATAAATAACAGACTAAAAATGAGAGTACTCATACGATGCGGTGCTAAGCTAGTTCTACCCCAATGTACCTAACCTAGGTGTAGGACAAGGTATGAAGTAGGTGAAGTATTCCTTACTATGGTATACTAAGAGTATGTTAAGTCTAGTATGCCTAGTATGCCAAGAGTCCCTCTAGGTTCTTATCAGCTCCATACCCGAGGAATGAGAGAGGTTGGAATCTCTTTGCCAGACTCGAACTCCAACACCCCGCAAGGGAAGTTAGATCACTGGAAGCTGGACTCTCTGCGTGCAGGAATGACAGCGTCTTCTCAGTGCGTCAGGCCGGGATACGGGCTCCTCTGAAGTCGAGGTCTCCTCTAGTTTACAGGGGCTAGGGAAGGTATATTTATACCTGAGAGTACCTTAGGAATGTTAGCATTGACGTGAATTGGACAGCGAAAGAAGTCATGAATGAACCCCTAAGGAATAATGGTTCATGCATAATAGATGAGGCCTTGAAGAAATCAATAGTCCTGGGCTAGGGAAACTCCCGCAGCCTAAGGGTCTGCTCTTCATGAACTCGTTGTGACGTTAGGGTGGACGGATGTCAGAGACCATGCCTGTATTTGGAGTGCACGGTTTAATGCCTAAATAAGGCCTGGGATTCTATGCCTATATAAGGGCAGGGCGAATTGTGCCTATATAAGGACATGATATTGGAAAGCCCGTTATGGACACCCTAAGAGGAATACAACACCCACTCCACTTTCGTGTATACGATAATACATAAATGCTAAACATTTAAAATGCTAAACATAAAAATGGAGTACCACATTTCTAAAATATTTCATAAAACCATTTAAAAAAGGCATTTAAAAAAAAACATTAGAATGCAAAAAGGTACTGTACATTCGAAGCATTGCTTATTTCAGGCATAAAGTTCGAAAATAAATGCAATTGGAATGAACTAAGCAGTAATATTTACATGTGACAGAAAATGATCGATAAGTTGTTCATAATTCAAAGTCATTTCATGTCAGGAACATTAAATGAACTGTTTTTTAGACACATAAGATGACTAAATGTCTTTGGAAGGACCGTCAAGTCTGTACTATAAGGCTAGTTCTACTTTAAGCAGATTGAAGTTCCATTTTCCTTTGAAAAAATGGGAAAAAGTTCAATTTTTGGTAGAGTTCCAAGTTTTTGAAAAATGAAGGCCAAATTGTTGCTGTATTTCTGGAACACTGTATGCTGAATCAGAGTCAGTTTACGGATCTGGTGTAAACATTAGATCATCTATTTCTATAGACAAAACATCATCCACTGTAGTTGGTGTGAGTTGGAACACCTCGTGAAGCAGGTTAATCGCACAGAGATGTGAAGCATTGCTTTCAATTGTCGCAATGTTCGCGTCCGTTGTTACCTGTGTGCCTGTAGTTCTTTCTCGTACCTCAGCAGCTGCCGGAATCGTCTGTGAGATCTCAATGAATGCGGTCATCAGGATAGGAAGCCGCTGGGGACAACACATAGCATGGGCCGTTATCTGGTCCAGCAGAGTATCGACGTCCGTTGGCGCATCCGATGGAAATGTTAGACAGGTGTCCAACACGCATTCTACACCGCATAGCAGGCATCGTAGAACAGGTAAGATGCAATCTTGCCAGATTGGTCTAAAGGACAGGAACCATGTGGTATTAAGGTCCCGTAGACTATTTATGCCCAAAAGCTGTACTATTTGCTCACTGCACTTTCGTTCAAGGAGAGCTTTCTCCATGTCGCTCGGAGTGATGTCGGCGAATTGGATGGCCATAGCGCAATAGCAGGAAGAGAAATAGAATTCCGGCAACAAGTGCTAGAATTAATGGTATGCCACCAAACACCGAATGTGCAAAGTTCGGGATGATTCCGAGTATTGCCTGGAAAGGTGCTAACAGACCCGAGCAGATGCCCTTAAATACATGTACAATTCCTGTTGTATCAGACATGTTGAAAATTCGTCCTATCATTTCCACGAAATGTATAGGGCAGTTTGTACGTATTAAAGTCTATCTCAGCCGAAGTCCTTGCAATTTGCAGATCATAGGTTTCTTTGGCAGAGGTCAGAGGCACTGTTTGTTGTAAAAGCATGGCTTTCATTCTGCTTAAAGTATCAAATCTTATAAAAGAGATGTTCAGCGAAGGCCATAGAGGCGACTCCCTGACTGTGTCTATTGGGGCAAACTATACTTGCATACAGCAAGTGACCCTGGAGTTGACCGTTACTAGATATGGGATACCTGTCAGCATGCCACAGCAACTCTGATCATTCAACATGAGGTAACTCCCATTAGAAAGTTGTCCGAACGTTGGATTAATCACAGCAGCTGGTGTACCCTGCTGATGGCAAGACAAATTTGCCACAGAACCATTATAAGCCCCGTGCAAGGAAATGTCCTGACATACAAGTCTTACAAGTTGGGGGCCAACAAATCTTGTATCCAGCGACTTCAAAGAGTACAAAATGCAGCCGCTCGTACCTTGCTGGCACTTCCGAGATCCTGCTCAGTGTCTAGCTCTCTGTCCAGGTTTCACTGGCTGCCAGTGGATAGAAGGATTCAGTTTAAGACCTTGTGTGGCCCATAAAATTCTGAACCATCGAGCCCCAAAGGTCCTTGCGAATCTGCTAGTGCCGTATATTCCAACTCGATCTCTCCGCTCCACAGATAAAAGGCTAGTCTGTATCCCCCAAGTTTTTAGAGCCAGAGCCGGGGGCCGTTCGTTTAAGGTGTTAGCAGCTAGGCTTTGGAACTCCCTTCCCTTTGGGATTAGAGAACTGCAGAACTATTTAGAGTTCAGGAAAGCCATAAAGACCTGGCTTTTTCCGGGCTAGCTCTCTTTGACATCTTCCTTCCGTCCCCCGTCTGTGTTCCTGGGTAGCGCTGGGACGCCCCGTCGCTGGGGCAGCTATGCGCTGTACAAAATTAGTAAATAAATACAAGTGAACCGCTTAGTGCACGTTTACAGTTTTTACCGCTTAAAAACACTTCACGATCCCCGCTCCAACATCTATATGTATACGGTAAAGCCCAAGATGTCTTAATGTATTCCTTACCCAACCTTTCATATTTGCCTGCTTGCATTTGTCTGAGGCAATACTGAAACTGAAAAGTAGTCACAGGTAGTGTAATTTTGCCATGAATAAGCCATTCTGTAGCTGGTTTTTCTGCCACTGTGAATGGTAACTTTTCCAGTTTTTCAATGCTCAGCACTGTATACTTTGCTACTCTTTGTGCCATTTCGATCTGTTTATCAGTTAGATTGTATTCTGCAAACAGAGCCGTTGTGTTGATGAAACGCCAAGGCACATAGCCCGCTCGCAATGATTGCAGCGTCCAGCATAATAACATAATAGACCTTAATTGAGATTGGCCTTGTTGTAACATCGCCAAATCTTGTTCTAGAATGTCGATAGCAGAGGATACAATGCCATCCAATGAATATATTCTGGAGGACAAAGTTGTTAACCCATTGTCGACCAGAGTGTGTTTTCTCTAAATTAATACGATCAAGTTCACGTATTCGTTCTGCGGCCTCTATCTGTGATACCTTCCAAGCTTCATTATAAGCAGCATAAATGCCGGCATATATGAAACGTTTGATGCGGTTTTCTTGGTCCAAGCAAGAAATCCCTAAGATCTGCGTCTTTTGCAAGTAAGGATAAGTGTTGTTTCACATCCTGTAGTGTAGATGTATGCAGCCAATCGAGGCATAATTTCCCTACACTGTATGTTGTTACTACCCCCGGATGTTGTCTTTGGACGTATCTTGGGTCTGGCCTGTGAATGGTAAAACCCTGAGTTTTATTCAGGAATCTTTCCTGACAGTTATTCGTGTCTGTGGGCCAGATCAACCATTTTTTCCAATCAGGATTAGATCTGTTGAGTTGTAGTATATTCTCAACTGTCACCACTGCCTTGGTCTTATTTTCACTGGCAGGTGTTGGTACAGAAGGTGTGTTCATCTCTTTGATCTTGGCTAATCCAAGACAAGATGTTTGTTGGATAGTTTCATTCAAAAACATTTGTTCAGGGATGATGCAGGCTCTAAATAAAGCTTCTATCCCCTGTACTTGCCATTCTTTAGTACCCCCCAACGTTTTTGTGTCTATTGTGTCTTTCCAAAAGTCGAAACCCTGTCTAGACAGTTGGGTATTAAATATTGCAGAATAAATCTGTTTTGTATTTAACATAATTTTCAGTCCTGTTTTGTTTACATTCTTATAGTAAAACATTTCTGGATCAGATGTATTGTAACCTGAAAAATATGGAAATTTACTGGCAAATGTTTTTGAACTACCTTTAGGTGGTGTAGGACAATGTTCCCATTGGTTAAACAAACATTTCTTGGATATGCAGATTTATGCAAAAAATGACCATAGTGGTTATAACAATACAGTTGTTCATAGTCTGATGAACCCTCTAAATATTCATTTTTAGAAAATGCAGCAGATTTTTCTAGGTCAAACATAATGTCAGTCACAGTTTCAAAGTCCCAATCATCAGAATAGGTACTGGACGAGATTAGATCACTTAGTGAAATTTTAAACAAATGTGGAATGTTCAATTCTTCCGTCGGACCGAATATATCAAAATCTGTTTTGTCCCACACTATACCATCGTGTATAGGAACAGCTGTGATGTTCGTGAAGTCTCTTGCTTCACGATGGGAAGATTTATGAGGTTTCAAAAGTACGTTTACGTCTTTTCCTTCAGTGTTCACATGGATGTATCTGCCACTTATAAGCACGCTTACAGTTGTTACCAAAGCTAGCCAGAGCAGGAAAACAAAAAGTCCAGATGTAATCCAGAGTTCAATCCATGGAGAAACCAAATAAATCTTTCAGAAAGTGAAGAAAGTCTTGTATTTGCTGCTTGAATTTCAATGACACTGGCGTCGTTTCAGTTTCACTCGGATCTTCTGAGAACGTATCAAAGTTAATGAAGTAGCCAGAAGCAGTTCTGTCAATTGTTGGAATTGCATCAGGATTTGTAGAAATCACTGGAACCAGTTCATCACTTGTTACGTTGGTGTAGACAGGTGTATTTGGACGAACTGTTACTTGGTGTTCAAGAGGGATGAGTTCCATTGCGTTGTTGCATAGTCCTCCGTCTGTTACAGCTGAATTCGATAGTTATCAGTCTTTCAGTCTGAACCTCTTGGATAGTAGCGAGAGGAGTGCGTTTGCTACTAGGTCGGAGTCCACAAGGCCTACTATTTAGTATTGACCACGTACTGTGGTTTGATGAGGTCGATGGACACAAATCTTTTCTCCTTTCTTCCAGCAAGGGGCGGCAGAAGTACTGTTCTGCTAGGACAGATACTGGTTGTCTGTAAGAAGGTCCAAATTCCTTCTTGTCTGCAATTTTTTCTCTGACTAGATCCCCAACTTTAGGAATCCAGACAGGCCTTGCTGGGACAGCCGGTTGATCCCCAGTGGTGGTTGACTGTAGGAATACGTTGCTTTGTTTGGTTCTTAATTTGTTTAAATCCTGTAAAACAGCCAAACGATCTTTGATATCAAAGGGTTTATTTTCCACCACTGTGCCTACGTTTTCTAAGTCTGGTACCCACATTCTTGTCCCAAATAGGACCTCATATGGAGTGACCCCCCCTAGAGAACTTCTTGGCAGGTTGTTAAGTGCACGTTGAACTCCACTAAGGTGTTTGACCCACCCGTCACCCGAGCCTAATACTCTAGCTGTTATAGACTGCTTTATGTCCCGGTTTTTCCTTTCCACAACCGAATTTCCCTCAGGATGGAATGGAGAGGAGTACCGCAATGCAACGCCCAGACTGGCCATGGCGTCTTTGTAAGCCCGAGAGCTAAATGCAGGACCCTGGTCAGAATGTAGCGTGCCTATTGCGTATATGCCGATAAAGACTCGCAAATCTTTTATAACAGTTCCAGCGTCAGCTGAGCGCTGAGGCCATAACCATAGGAACCTAGATTCAGTATTTGTGGGAATGCCTTTGTCCAGTAGGACGCAGGTGCGTAGAAAGTCTAATGCTGTCTAACAGTGGTGTCTGTACTGGGCTGCCGCATTCGCAGCATGGTGTCTGGTGGCTCTTTCGCTGTAATTTACAGTCTAAGCAGTTGTTGATGAATATGTGAATTTCTGTATTCATCCCAGGCCATCTCTTTTAAAGTACATCTCTTTTAAAGTCAAGATAGTTTTAGAGATCCCTTGATGTGACAGACCCTCCCCCAAATGCGTTTCATAAATCAAGGCTGCTCTACGTTCCAAGTTTGGAATTACCCTATCCCCCACTCCAGGGATTCGAGCAAAAGGAACGTTGTTCGCATCAATTACATAAGAGTACTCGAGTGGAAACTTTTTTGGTAACGCTGCACTGCTGCCTTTGCTTGAAGCATTGCCAGCCAACATTATCTCACCGTCTATTTTTGTTTTTGAACGAGTGATCGCAGCTACGGAAGCCGTTTGCACAGCCCCCTTTGCGGCTTCATCAGCCAATGAATTCCCTGCAACGTGAACGCCATCACGTTGATGACTCAGTGTGTGGATCACGTGAGCCTTTGGTAGTTCGTTTTTCAACTGAACTACTTGTTCCCAAAGCAATTTGTGCTTTATTGTGCCACCTTTCGCATCTCTGAAACCATTTTCAAGCCAGTTTTGTATATATTCATTATACGACTGCACACAGTAAAAGGAATCGCACACGATTAGTGTGGGAAATTCTCGATCTGTACTTTCAAGTGCCAGTTTGAATGCTTGTAGTTCAGCTCACTGAGCTGTACAATCCCCTAGAGATTGTGTTTTTGTGACCATAGGTCTGAAGATGCCATTTCGCATGCGACCTTTAACGATTGCACACGCTGCACTGTAAGCTTGCTTACCCCCTATTGCGGGTTGTGCGGATCCGTCAGTGTAAATTATGAATTCGTACTGATCGAGAGGCAGAATTTCAGTAGGCAGGGGACATTCATGTTCATACTGTAGGAATGCTTGTGTTTTTAAATCTGGATCAAAAACATTCAACATCTGTTGCAGCAAGAGAATTAACCCATTGTATCCATCTTGGATGCAATGCTTTAGCATTTGGAATGCTTGCTTTTGTAACCGCTTCTAATGCAGGTACTGGGGTTACGATAATGCGTTTCCCTTGGGCTAAGGCTCTTTCTTTTGCTACAGCGGTTTGAACTGCTGTTAGAATTTTTTCAGTAGAACTGAAGCGCATTTCCGCTTGTGTGTACAAGTGTGATTTATACGCTATTGGTATTTTTTCACCCTCATTGAAAGTTAAGTAGGTGAATCCGCATTGACCCGAAATTATTCGGATCACCAAATTTCGTTCACTTACGCGTGTTTGTAAGTGATGTGTTGCTAACATGTTAGCCTGGAGTGAACGCAAAATTTCTGTGTGTTCCTGTGTCCAGTTTTTGATTGAAAAATCAGGTTTGATTAATGCGTAGAGAGGTTTAACCCTTTCTGCGTAGTTTAGAATGTATGTTCTTCCAAAATTTAAGAAATCCAGGATGGATTGTAAGTTTTTTAGCATTTTTGGAGGTTGGAGCAGCGCACACTTTTCTAAAAAGTTAGCTGCCAAGCTCTTGCCTTCACTTGAAAGCTCATATCCTAGAAATAGGACATGGAGATGGGCAATTCTGGACTTTTTAAAGTTGAATTTGTAACCCTCAGAGGCGAATCCCAGTATAATGGTGCTCACCCTGTTCAAGTGTTTTTCCAGGTCATCGTCTGTCAGATATATGTCAGACATAGGACAATGCCTCATTGTCATAAATTTGTAGTAACTCCATTACCCTCGCTGAGAATAAACCTGGGCTATTCTTGAACCCTTGTGGGAGTCGACAAAAGTGACGCTGGGTCCCCATTATGGAGAATGCTGTTAAGTACCTGCTTTCAGGTGCTATGTTTTGACAAAAGAAACCATTTGAGATGTCGAATGTTTTATATTTTTTACGCACAATGTTATTCATTAATGCTGTGCTATGTGCATTTTGCACTGCAAAAGTTTTAGAACAAGTGTTTAAGTGTCTGTAATCCAAAACTAGACGATAGGTGTTGTCTGGTTGGGAGACAGGAAACAAAGGATTGTTCATTGAGGAGGTGCATGTTTCAATCACCCCTTGGTATTCAAGTTGATCTAAGATCTCCCTGACCTGTTTTTTAGCTTCTTGCTTAATAGGATACTGCCGTTGTGCAGTTGGTTCATGTTTCAGATGTATTTTATGGTGAGGTGAATCCTCATCCCATCCTACATGATTTTTATATAATGCTGGGGCCTGGGCCACTGCCCATTTCCTGGCATATGTATATCTTAGATGCATTGGTATATGGTTGGAGAAGGCAGGCATAATAATGTCCTCGCCATGTGGGCACTCCCTGACAAATTGTGGTGGCCAGTCTTTTTCTGCTAGAAGTATGTCATAGCCCTTTGATAGTCTTTCCCAAAAAAGTGCTTTCACCTGTCTAGGTTTGTCTCCCTCCATCCGGAGGGATATTTCATATAACCTTTGTGGAGTACTAACCCAGGTGTCTACAGTCTCTACTGTGATGTACTCATTCAAGTCCACTATCTCCAGAAGTTCCCTCAGGTTCTGGCAAACTATTGTGACTTCTGCTGCACTGTCCAGCATGGTCTGAGCCCATTCTCCGTTCTTGAGTTGTGTTCTCAGTATTCTCGGCATGTCTAATCTTTAGACCTGCTACTTTCTTTTTGGAGAATTGAGGTTTTGCTTTAGTTTTTGGAGCGTGTTTGTAGTCTTTCGATGTCACACGTTCTTCTCTGTGTTCTGTCCGTCCTCTTCTTTCCGAAGTCTGTGGTGAGATCTGAAAGGGACGAGAGGAACGTGTATCAGTATCATGATACCTATCAGGTTTTCTCAAATTATCCCTATTCCTGAGGTTATACCTCCTTTCAGAGGGCTCCTTTTGAGGAGACCTACCTCGGGATTGAGAACGTTTCTCATTTGATTTTTGTTTAGTAGACTCCCACTTCTTTTTAGAAGATGTAGGAGTTTGTTTAATTGAGTCCTTCTCAGGACTTTCAGATAGTTTCGGCTTCAGTGGTCTTCCACCCAAACTATCTCTGCCTAAGTCTGCATAAGATTGTTCAATTATTCTGGGTAGCTCAGTTTGATGTTCTGTAACATCGAATTCCCTCAATTTTGGGCGGATCGCCACTGCTGCTGCCTCCCCTTTAATATTAGATAATATTATTGGTGAGACCTGGTCGAAATTTTTCAGTAATTTCATACCTAAATTTAGAGCAGGCTCTGCCCCGTATTAGTTTTGAATTTGTTTTAGGACATCAGGTATTACCGCAATTGACGGAATACCATGCGTTTTAGTATAGATGGCAGCAAAGACTGAGCCCCAAGTGGTGCAGTCTTCCAGTTGTGGTGTGATCCCCATCGGTAAACTGATTGTTAGGATTCTGTGTTTCTCATGCGGGCTAGTATTTGGAAATACTGCTTCGATTTGAGTAATTTTTTGAGCTATCCAAAACGGAATTTGCTCACGTTTTGTGGGCATTTTACCCATGACTGAATTGAGAGACTGGTGTAATTTTTAGTGTATTCCCCTGTTGGGGAGTTGGATTTGGATATGTCAATGGTGGTCGGACTGTAAAAGTCTGCATGACATATTGGACCAATTGTCTGTAAATTTTTATTAACTCTTTTGAGTATGTAATTCCTCATCTGTCATTATATCCAGTTCAGGATGAGGTGTGTAGCCGGCTAAAATCGGCCATGTTGCTCCTGGTCTACCTAGTGGACCGAGCCTGGTAATGTTTTTGTGATGTTTTAGGGCGCCTTTAAACCAGAGCTGATGCTCTTGGTATGTTAATGGAATTTCAATATCCTCGAAAGGAATGTATTCCTCTGGTAGATCATCTTCTTTGTAGAAGTGAAATGTTTGTGATGTTGGATTGCATTCCGGAAGTAGTACCCATGAATAGAATACCTCTGTCTGAAATGATTCATGTGCCTCTATTACGAAAACTGCTCTACCTCCTCTTGGCGATAGGCCATGTTTTATAAGTTTTAGAGTTATGGCTCTTCTTAAGTTTTGAGGATGTGAACCACACCCTCCTCAGTTTCATTTAAACCTGTAAGGTTAAAAACTGCTGCTTGGGCTGGATCAGCCGCAGCTCCACCGTTTCCGGTGTCTTCAGTCATTTTGTTTTTTGAAAAATGTAGAACAAGTTTCAAGGAAACAAAGATTAGGTGCACAATATTTTGGAACACTGTATCCCTCAACGTTGAGCAAACCAAACAGCTAATATATAGGGTACTTCCCTATGTAGCCTTGGTGGATACTAAACCCTGCCCACTCCAGACGTCTTTTGGACTATATGGGTAGGGGTCTTTGAGAGAAAATAGCACGGCTGAGTTACTCAGTATCTAACGTTGAATTACCGCCTTACCAAACCGTTGGGCGCCATGTAGTGTAGCTCCTATTTCCCTAATAGGCTCTGCGCATTGGAATAATATATCCTATAGGTTTGACATAGGACTAAGGTCAGTATGTCCCTATCGAGTATATTAAACTTAATTACTTGTGCCAGCTAGCTCAGAGGCCACTAGAAACTCCTTGACAACAAGAAGGAGTAGTTTCTGGCAGCCGCAAAACATGACCAATATGTTTCCCTTTAGAATCAGAACGTGTCCCAGAGTCGTGGAAACACTAGATAACTATTTCACTCAGCTCAGTCGTGCATGCTTAGTTTTCCTCAGAGTTACACAGAAATAATAGACGGGCGTTTTCAATAAAAGATTTATTGAACAGTCTTGTTTCTGGTGTAAGTAAAATGTACTGTTACCATCACAAGACAGTATGCGAGATAAATAATGTACAGGGTGAGCAGTAGAAATAAATACTGCGATAGCATTATCTTTTAGTACAAATGCTGTTACATAAATAACACAGACTAAAAATGCGAGTACTCATACGATGCGGTGCTAAGCTAGTTCTACCCCAATGTACCTAACCTAGGTGTAGGACAAGGTATGAAGTAGGTGAAGTATTCCTTACTATGGTATACTAAGAGTATGTTAAGTCTAGTATTCCTAGTATGCCAAGAGTCCCTCTAGGTTCTTATCAGCTCCATACCTGAGGAATGAGAGGTTGGAATCTCTTTGCCAGACTCGAACTCCAACACCCCGCAAGGGAAGTCAGATCACTGGAAGCTGGGCTCTCTGCGTGCAGGGAATGGCAGCGTCTTCTCAGTGCGTCAGGCCGGGATACGGGCTCCTCTGAATTCGAGGTCTCCTCTAGTTTACAGGGGCTAGGGAAGGTATATTTATACCCGAGAGTACCTTAGGAATGTTAGCATTGACGTGAATTGGACAGCGAAAGACGTCATGAATGAACCCCTAAGGAATAATGGTTCATGCATAATAGATGAGGCCTTGAAGAAATCAATAGTCCTGGGCTAGGGAAACTCCTGCAGCCTAAGGGTCTGTTCTTCATGAACTCGTTGTGACGTTAGGGTGGACGGATGTCATAGACCATGCCTGTATTTGGAGTGCACGGTTTAATGCCTAAATAAGGCCTGGGATTCTATGCCTATATAAGGGCAGGGCGAATTGTGCCTATATAAGGACATGATATTGGAAAGCCCGTTATGGACACCCTAAGAGGAATACAACAGTCTCTGCTGGGAGATAAGGTGACTCCTGGCAGGGACAATTAAGTTCTGCAACTGTGCGATTCAGAAGGCATCTTTGTGAAGTCTGGCTTGGCTCCCAGCGCCAGGCGATTGTTAGGTGCAGCGGGAGTCAGAAGGAAGGAGGCACGGCATTTACATCATCCAATCGAATATTCCAGAATACCCACTAAAGTTACTAACCACATGCTGCATTAAACTGAAGTATTTTATATTGCCGGCAATCAATACATTATGAATGTAATCTTGCATGCACTGCACACAGTTGGAAATGTTTATTACAGCTTAATTTGTAAAATATTAAGTGCCAGGGCTCTGACCAGGAGGCCTCTGCAGCTTGCACCACCCGTCACCCTTTTCATCGCTGCCAAAACTACTAACCATCTCTCTCGCATGTAAATGCGACAGTTCAGATTATTCCAGGTCCCCAAAGCTAAAGGAATGGCTGGGGAGGTAGGTATTAGGAATTTGTAATGTATATTGTATTCCTAAACAACCGTTGTTCTGCTCATCTCTAAATTAGATGAGCAGCTCCACCATGTGGTAGACTGTACTAAGTATGGTGTTGACAATTAGGTGCCGAGCTCCGGAAACCAATTAAGTGCCGGTGCTGAGCACCGGCTCGAATTAAGCACTGCTGATCCACCGTCATGTAGAGGTAACATGGCACCTAAGGTTGTCAGCACAGGAGTCGTGTTTTTAAGGTGTCATTTTCTTCCTGCTGTTTGAAGTGCTTCCTTCCTTTTTTCTTTTCTTTTGAGAGGCTTCCTTGTGATCTGTGAGAAATAATCTAAACTCTGCAAAATATATGTTAACACTCCTGGCTTCTTCAAAATTGTGTATAGGACCCTTTCCATTTTAACAGACATCACACACTTCTCCCGGCCAACAAAGCTCATTTGGGGGGGGGCGTAATCCTTCCATGTCAGTATTCGAGGGCCGGACCGGCCTGCCTTTAATTCCAGCGGGCCTTTCTTTCGTGGGGCGCATCTCTGGGAGGCTGCTTTTGGGTTCTGCAGTCAGCCCAGTCCGTCTCTAGAGTAGGAATCCCTGTGGATCGGGTAGTTTAGAGGTTCGGGAAAAGGAGATTCTCCGGGAATATATGCTAAGGTCCCAAACTGACTCAAATCACTGTATTGCTTTAACCCGAAGGGAACAATGATACCGTAATAAAAATTAAAGTTGTTCCTATTTTCTGGTGAAGCCGTAGGTAGTTCTCAGTCAGAACATATCCAAACCGGAGTGCAGTTACAATCAGTTGAGAGACCGAAGACAGGCAAGTGCTGTGGTTGCTGTAGGTAGTGCGGAGGTGACGAGGGATAGGATTGAGTCTGGGCCAGTTTATTATATATCTATATAATAAATAGCTCTTTTGTTATGTTGTATTATTTTATGTTGCTGTATATTCTAGGTCTCGCTCTACTGTCTTCTGCTCTCGCTCTACTCCTCCACGTCAGCTAGAGTTCTAGAGTGTTGAGTTGTAGACGCAGAGCTGAGAAGAGTGCGGAGGCGTTTCTCTGCTGAACCAGTGTTCTTGGAAATAAATACTTCAAACTCAGATTACCGTGTTCGACCAGTCTTTACACGACGAGCGGAACACTGGCAGGACCTACGCATCGAATAACTGTTTCTGATTCATTTCTATTTTCGACCTACTCCGACTTTGGAAGACTTCACTGCAGCCAGTCATCGAGAACGGGACAGGAATCACCATATTCTCCTACCCATGATGTTGTGCTGGACTACTTCCTAAGGTCGTATTTGCCTGCTATCTTATTTTCTTGAGTATTACTACCCTCTCCACTGTTTAAATTTGAACCTTCAACTGTCATTCGCGAGCGCACTTACCTTGCGCACCTTGTCGAATGTAGAATCTTCAGCGGAGTTCGCCTTCCCTGCTGCCTCTTCGTCATACTTCGACGTCAATTACACTGTGACGTCGGAGGTCACGCTTCGTGACCTTTACGTGCCGCCATTTTGTCAGGCACCAACGTTTACACAGCTGTTTGCTTCAAAGCTACGCGGTGATGCACACACCTTATTAATTATTTAATCGTGCATCTCGCTTTACGCTGTTATACAACGCTTTGTCCACAACGGTCTCTACTAATGCTTCTTGATATACACAGTGATGCGCGCACCAAGTTTATTATTTAATTGCGCATCTCGTTTCAAGCAACATTTCCCTGCAGCTGTTCTGTCAAGTTCTACTTAATGCACACTCTCCTAATTGGTTAATTGTGCTCTTCGTTATTAATCCTTCTACGGTGATGCGCACACCTTTTACTGCTGCGCATAATCTCATTTTGGATCCTACAGTGATGCGCACACTCTTCATGTAATTCTCTTTCCCCAAGTATAGTACATCTTATTCAGCGCGGTGACGCGCACACCTCCATTTACTATCATTTTATTTTGACATTTTGAAGTTTTTTTTATATTTTTGTTTCTGATCTTCACTATGACAAGTCAAAGTTATTCAATTCAGCCTCCTCAAGCTTTCTGGCCTGCTGGATCTGATCCATGCATGAAGTGGTCGGAGTGGAAAGCCTACTTTCTAAACTTTATAGACACTATTGATGAAGACGGGAAAATGACACCTGATAGGAAAAAGAAACTCCTACTGCATTCCGTTGGTCCAGGAGGATTAAGGGCTTATGAAGGAATGTCAAAGGCTTTAGGAGGTGGTGATGTCAATGTATTTGATGCTATAATGAACGATTTTGACACCTACTTTGCACCAAAAGTTTGTATTGGGATTGTGAGGTTTCGTTTTTTTCACAGGAAGCAAGAAGCTAATGAAACTGTCGATGAATATGTGTCAGCCTTAAGAAAACTTGCTGCTGATTGTAAGTTTGATCATTTAGTTGATCAGTTTATCAGAGATCAAGTAGTTATGCATAGCAATGACCCGGCTGTACAAGATAGACTGTGGATAAATGGGGATGCTGAATTAAAAGACGTTTTGAGCATAGTTAGAAAAGCTGAAATGTCTAGTCGTAGCGCAAAGGTGCTTAAACAAGATGCTGCTATCACAGAAACCTCTGCAGAAGTAGTCAGCAAGATTAAAGCCAAAATGTCCACTCCCAAAACAAATATTCCAGTCCAACATAAAATTGACACCATTAAAAAGAGAGTTTAATCGCAATACCAATTTCAGATGCTACCGTTGCGATAGTCCCACACATCTAGCATCCAGTAAAACATGTCCAGCCTTAAGGCAACAGTATTCCAATTGTGATTTAGTGGGTCATTTTACCAAAGCTTGTAGGAGGAAGATTAGGAAAAAAATCAAATGTTTGGATGAAGCTGACTGACGAGTGATTGTGAGAGTAGTATTAAGAAACTTTCCATTAATGATTCTGGTGGTAGTTCTCAAACCTTGAATTCCAAAGAGTTATACATTTGGAATGTAAATGATAGCAGTGTGTCTTTGAAGAAGCCGTTTTGTACAATGTCCATTGGGGGTATTTCTGTGCAAATGTATGCTCACTCCGGTTCGCCATATACTATTGTTGACGAGAAAATTTGGAAATCTTTATTTGCTGCACGTTTGGGTGATAAACTCCTGGAATCTGATATTCACCCAGAAGGATTTTCTGGGGAGAAAATTGATATGGTTGGGTACAGATCTTTAGTTTTTTAATTTAAGAACAGACAGACCTCCAGCAAACTGTATGTCGCCAAGAAGGGACCTGCAGTTTTAGGCTGGAAAGACCAGGCTAAATTAGATATAATTCTCAACCCTAATAGTCCAGATCCTGTCATGGTGCTTAATGATGATGATTTACTCTGCAAGGAAATGTTAAAGAAGTTTCCCAGAGTTTTTAATGGGAGCATAGGGAATCTCAATGATTTTGAACATCGAATTGTTTTGAAGTCTAGTGCTTGCCCTAAAATACACAAAGACACATTCCTGTTCTTCTCAGGGATGATGTCGAAAGGGAGCTAAATAAATTGGTTAAGGCTGACATCATTGAACCCATCGAATCTGCGGAGTGGATTTCTCAGATTGTAGTGGCAAGACGTAGCAACGGCAAATTGAGATTGTGTATTGATCTTAGGCATTTAAACAATAATATCATCGTAGATAAATTCCCTCTCCCGAAGATTTCTGAAATGCTGTCCCTGGTGAAGAGTGCCGAGTGGTTTTCGTCAATAGACCTTTCTGCTGCTTATCAGATTTCCCTTGCAGATGAAAAACAATTGACAGCTTTTATTACCCCATTCGGCTGTTTCCAGTATAAGAGACTTCCCTTTGGTCTAGCTTCTGCGGCTGCTCTCTTTCAGAGGTTGATGTACCATTTATTTTGCCAAATTAAAAAAGTCAGGTGTTTTCAAGACTATATTCTTGTTTTTGGTGCAAATAGGTCTGAACATGACAAAATTTTGAATGAAGTTCTTACCATCCTGGAATCCAAAGGGTTAACAGTTGAGCATTCCAAATGTAGGTTCGCTGTCAAATCCATCACGTACTTGGGTCATATTCTCAGTAGAGAAGGTATTTCACCAAAACCCTCTTTGATAGAAGCAATTTGTGATGCGTCCAACCCCAAGAGTAAGGAGGAAGTTCGGTCCTTCCTAGGACTTGCAGAATTCTACTCTAGATTTGTACGAAATTTTTCCTCCAAAATGTTCCACATTAGACAACTTCAAGAATAGGGTCAAATTCTTGTGGGATGCAGAGTGTCAGTCGGAATTCGACATCAAACGTGCAATTGTAGAAGCCCCCGCTCTTAAGGGATTTGATCCTGACTTAGATAATATTGTCACTGTGGACGCTAGTAACAAGGGATTGGGGGGTGTTTTATCCCAAATAAGGGCTGATGGCAAAGAGAATATTGTTGGGTATGCTTCCCGTGCCTTATCTCCTTCTGAGGAAAATTTTTCTGCAATTGAAAAAGAGACTCTGGCATGTGCATGGGCCATGGACCATTTTAGATCTTTTGTCTGGGGTAAATCCTGTGTAATACGTACTGATCACAAACCCTTGGTCAAATTACTCACCACTGAGGGAATCTTGAATGCTTCAGCTAGAATTGCTAGACTGTCCTTGCGGTTACAAGAATACATTTACCAGATTGTGTATGTTCCTGGCAAAAAGAACGTAATTGCCGACTTCTTGTCTAGATTACCCATTGATATGTGTGAATGTGACCATCCTGACTTGGAGGTTGAACAAGTTGCCTTAATTCACAATCAAGGTTTATCTAACTTTGATGAGAAAGAATGGTCAAATGGTTATAGACTTGATTCTATTTTACAACAATTGTATTTATCAATACTGGTTGGCCTTGCAAAAGCAAACTTCCTGAGATCTTTAGACCTTTTTGGGAAATCAGACAGGAAGTTTCTGTTTATAATGGGTCTATTTTCAGGGGTGATAAGGTTATTCCTCCGCTTTCCTTGAGAATGAAAATTGTTAAACTTTGTCATGAGGAACACAGTGGTATTGTTAAAACTAAGCAAAGAGTCAAGCAATGGTTCTGGTGGCCCGGCATTGATGTCCTAATTGAGAGAGTTGTACGTGATGGTTTACCTTGCTGTAATTCAGATAAATCTTTAGTTACCTTGAGACCTAAGTTAGGTGAGACTTTCGTTCCTACCAAACCATGGCACACTATTGCCATCGACATTATGGGCCCAATTGGTTTGGGGAAGAAGTAAGTTATAGCACTCATTGACATTTTCTCAAGGTGGCCTGTCATTAAAGTGGTCGACAAAATTAATTCTGAAGAAATTTTGAAGTTCCTTGACAGGACTTTCATTGAAGGTTTACCTGTCCAAGTTATTTCAGACAATGGAGTCCAATTCATGTCCAATATGACTCAGGAATATTTTAGAAGAGCTGGCATTAAACACAGGACTACTTCTCTTTACAATCCTTCTGGTAATGGCATGATTGAAAGATTTAACAGAGTTCTAAAGAATTCTATTCAAATGGCTGTCCAGAATGATTGTGATTGGGAAGTACACATTTTTAAAACTGTATGGATGTATAGAACCACACCTCATGATTCCTTGGAAGTCTCCCTTTTGAAGTCATGAGGGGTCGTGGTGCCAGAACTAAGTGCAATCCCGAGTGGTTATTAGAAGCTGCTTCTAGCACTGTCCCTGTTGAGGTCATCAGGTCAAGGATTGTTGACAGATGTAACAAGTACCAAGAAGTGTATAACCAAAAACATCATACAAGAAATGTTTGTATCAAAGTTGGTTCCTGGGTTAGGGTCAAGAAACCCTGGAAAACTAGTAAAGGTGAAAGTCAATACTTCAAACCTTTGAGAGTTAACAAGGTTTTAAAAAATACTGTACAATTGTCAGATGGTAAAGTTTGGAACTTTAAGAGAGTAGCCATTTTTCGCCCCTCTTCATGTTGGTCTCGTAAATCTTCTCCGCTAAGGTCTACTGCCTCTCCTGATCCTAACTCTGAGTGGGACATTATCACAGAGAAGAGTGTTCCTACCAACTCTGATGAAAATTGTGACAGCACTCCTGATTGCGTTAATAGTTCTGATTCTTCTAATGTGAACAATGGTGTTGTTGTTGCTTCCAATGGAGGTGGTGAGGTAGTTTTACCATCTAGTGGGGAGCAAAATGTGGATTTACCATCTCGTGAGGTACGAAACAGTACTAATGTGGAACAAAATGTGGAATTACCTTCCTGTGGGGAACAAAGCAACACTGATGTAGACTTACCAAGTGGTGACAAACGTATTCGTTCTAAACCAAAGTGGATGATGGATTATTTTTGTGATGTTTTAGTTCATAGTTTTTTTTTCTTTTGTTTTATTTTAAAGGGAGGAAGATGTGTTATGTTGTATTATTTTATGTTGCTGTATATTCTATGTCTCGCTCTACTGTCTTCTGCTCTCGCTCTACTCCTCCACGTCAGCTAGAGTTCTAGAGTGTTGAGTTGTGGACGCAGAGCTGAGAAGAGTGCGGAGGCGTTTCTCTGCTGAACCAGTGTTCTTGGAAATAAATACTTCAAACTCAGATTACCGTGTTCGACCTGTCTTTACTTCTTTGTACAGCCAAGGAGAGGAAGTTATCGGAAAGCGAGAGACGTGCAGCAGAGCGTACTACGCTGGGTTGGACAGAACGTCTTCTTGCATAAACACACAGTACTTCCCAGGCTTCAGCTCGAGTGCGTTGTTGATTAAGCTCCCGCTGGGAGTGGGCTGGCTGGCGCGACAGCTGCTGTTTATGTAGAAAATGTATCCTTTGCCCAACCCCCAGGGCACTTTTTTTTACAATAAACAAGGTGTAAAGCCGAAAGGAAAATGCAGAGAAGACCTTAACAAAACGCCAGAGCACTCGTCAATTAAAACAAAACGAGCGAGCCACGCATTTGTAAATATTACGCATGCCGCCATTGCAAATAAAACAAGAAAAATTTGACAAAACTGGGTGCCATGCTAAAATATAAAGCACGGCGCCTGTGTTTAAAAGATGAAAGTGGGTGCTGCGCCGCCACAATTGTTTACGGGCTGCCTGCATGGATTGCAGCGCTTGAGTGAAAGGTTATTTATAAGAGTTTAGGCAGCGTCTAAAAAGTACTTGCCTTATCAGTTACAACAGACGCTTCAGTCAATCTCGACAACGACTAACTTTCACAATGTTCAGCACTGTAAACCATGATTTTACAGTGCGAAGATTAAAGCGGACGTGCTGAATCAGGCGCGGTTGCTATTGTTTAACATAGCGCGCATGGCGCGCTGCATGAAGTGCCTGCAGGACCAGAAACTAATTAAAGAAAATAGTGCTTACAGACAAAAATAAACATACCGTGTAATAGAAGTAAAAGGTGCAGTCGTTGTGGGCGGCAACAAATGGAGACAAGGCAGTACCAAGGAGGGACTAACGAGCCTAATTACGAATCAGAAGCCAGCATTTATGAAGGGCAATGACATAAGCCAATTACAAATATGGGCGGAGAGTGGGCGACGCTTCAAGAACATACCCTAATACAGCATGACTCGCAGAACGAGCAGCGCATGCGCTGCCCTTAGGCTCGATCTAAAAAAACAGCAGGAAGGGGAGAGAAGGGTCAAGCAATGCATAGCTGCCAAGGTTTCAGAGTGCTTAGTTGTGACATTTCCATAATTTCAGTGTAATTTTGAGAGACATTCAATGTCTATGAGGGACACTTTCTCACAAGCAAAAATTCAAGCAATGAAGACTGGGGAAACCTATAAATAACTAAAATGGCAAACATTTGAGCAACAAGAAACTAAGCGCCGTACGCTGTCCTCACCCTCACATCTTTCCAGCTCGATTATCATGATTCTAGAGAAGTCATAAATAATAATGCCTGTGCGCATTTTAATTGGCCGTTACGCAGTTCAAAACAAAACTTCAAATTTAACAAGAAAATGTGTACAAAAATAAATGAGTCGAGTTGATACACATGGCATGCATGAGCACACTGTCCAGGTTTTTAAACGACCGAAATGGAAAAATGAAAGTACAGATTCAGAGTCCACATTCAGAGTCCAGATTTCTAACACCAGACACCTTGTACCGATCACACTTGGGGCTTTTCTAAAACGTGTTTGCCACGTCCGTGTCCACAACCTCATCTGGGCTAATCATCTCCTGATATCTTTACTAGTGTTCTTGATATAAATTATCAACATGTCAGTGATTGAACAGACGAGTTTTACAGCACGGCATCTTAAGTTAGACAGTCAGATTTTTGAAAACATGGTCTGCAGCATGACAGAGTTCTCTCGGGTCTCCGAATGATTGTGCATGATGAGGCACAGCACGCACCAAACTGCCGGCACACGCAACGGTGCGGCATAGAAACATAACCGCCCCCGTGGCCAAAGAAGCTAGCTTCAGTCTCATCACTTCTAGTTCAAATTAACACACTGTTAATTGTTGTTACACGACCCTATGTCACGTGATGCGGCCGGCCCGGGCTGAGTGAGTCTCAGCATCTGAACAGATAACATGAATACAGCCATCACAGCAGAGTCACCAGGCCCGTGCTAATCACTGCCATGAGTGAACTTCAACTAACAGCTGTAGCAGGCAGCATTATACAATGTGCCATCGGCAAAGTACACTCTACAAGAGCAGTGCGCAGTCCCCGCTACGAGCGCTTTTAAAGGGCG
The DNA here is from genome assembly GCA_963921515.1 of Calotriton arnoldi. Lineage (NCBI taxonomy): Eukaryota > Metazoa > Chordata > Amphibia > Caudata > Salamandridae > Calotriton > Calotriton arnoldi. Next base: position 60,652 of record CAWUFW010003894.1, on the reverse strand, counting down.
GCATTTCTGTCTAGGGTGTTATCACCTGTAGTGTTAGGAGGCGCTATATCGAATGTGTGTGCACAAGCACACTTGGAACTGAAGCAGCCAGCATGAAACCAGAATGAACGGAATGAATGATTTTATGCCTAATTCCATGGTGCTAAGCACACTTATTTTTGGAGCGAGAGCAGGCAGCTGCAATTAACACTGGCTAGTCCACCTCTCTGCAACAGGTGGTCGGCCTCCGGCCATTACGTGGCTCGCACGGATCAGCGCTACCTGCAGAGTCCGGGGTTCCGGTGCTCTGGGCAACTGAGCTGCGAATGAACCACCACTCCAGCCGCTGCTTTGAGTCTCTGTTCAACCCAACCGTCGTGCCTGTGGTGGGCCCCGCTACGGCGCTGGTCACGGGATTCATTTACACTGTGAGCTCATTGCAATGCGCTTGACGTCAGACAATTAATACCGACGTCCATTCTATCACGATGCCACGCCTCAGCGCGGTGACTGAACATAGTAGCAAGAGCTGGATGAGCTCAGCCAGCCCCCAAGTCGGCCGGGCAGGGCGCACTTGGTGCTGGCTGCCACTCGACTCTGCAAATTAATAGTGTATTATAATTAAGAGCTAGCGCTCTCGGGCCGCTTGACGGGCACAGCTGAAGAGGCGTTATATGCGTGACTTCGCATTTCAGTGCGGTGATGCAGACCACCATTCTGAAATGCATTAGTCTAACGCCTGATGCATTGTACTTGGCAGGGCTGGCAATGGACGAGCTGAGGGAGTGGGAATATAGTAAGTAGGGTAAGCGGGAGTGAAAGCAGAAGCATCACAGGTGACAGCTCGATTACAAGAGCACACAAGCACTCCCATAGAGTTTTAAAGGCAAAAGAAAAAAGTAGTTCCCTGAAAGTAAGCAACAGAAGTGTAAAAATCAGCCACTAAAAAGGGTGGTAAAGAAGCTATGCTTCAGAGGGCGGACAAATGCAAGAGGGAGTGAAGCCATTAAATAAGAAGTAAGCAAATGAGATCGACAAGAAAGCTAACCAATCGCATGCAATGGGCTGACCAGGATCACAATAAGTATTGGTATCATCTATAATTGGTCTTTTGCCAATACATAGCTAAAACCTTCTGTATGCCAAACATAAAAAGACCTACTGTTCTTAGTGAATTTGGAGCAGCACGGTGTACAGGCAATTTCTGGTCGCTCCAGTTCTACTTACTACGGGAAGACGTCCCTGTGCTACCAGTCTGGGAGGACTCGCTGCCTGTCCTGGATCGCTCTTGGGTGTTTTCTTCACTGCGCCAGCTCGGGTGTCTACGGTCAATAGGAAAATGAGGGTTACAGAACTTATAAAATGCTTGGCACAAGAGCATCACAGGATGTCAAACTAAATATTAAATTTGCTTTTTTGAGCGTCAAAAACAATCCACAAATATTTTCCCCTTTACCAATCTGTAGATCATTGTAGTATAGAAGCCAACAAATAATTTCCTTTTTGCCCATATAAAGATACTTCACCCTGTTTTAATTGTCCAACTTTCCCTTTCCTCCTTATTGAGGGCTACCCCCTTTCATGGAATCCTAGTCTTCCTGTATTTCTACTCAAATTAAACTGAAATAAACTTACAGAAAATTCAAGTCACCACAAATGTTAAATTCCCATTCACAAAGCACAATGCCACAGCATTCAATTAATTGAGTGCAACCAATAAATTGGGTGCCTCTATGATCGTTGGGTCTTTAGGAGGTGGAACTCAGGTACACATTTTTTCTCTCAGACCAAAGACCCTTCTGAATTACTGCTGTATGTGCGCCTTCTCAACTGTATCCTTTTTGTTCCCCTTGATTGCATATCCCTTCACTTGATAGACACACTTAACACTGCCTTAAAAGCTTCTTTTTGTCTTCACCTTTCTCTAGGCTTTCGCTCTAATCTCGGGCGCTCGTCATCCAGATGGCGTGTTAGTTTCTCCTGTTCTTTCTGTAGCCGCTCCTCTACCTCCCGTTCCCTGGCAGCTGTGTCCACTGGCTTTGCTCCGCCAAAAATGGAAGCAGCCCGGCTTGAGGGTGTTGACCCTCCAGCTGAATCTGGCTCCTTGGGTGCTGTTCGAGGCTTTAGGACCAGTTTGGGTCTTTGAGTAGGGCCTGCTTCAGAATGATAAAAGAGATTAATTTACTGCAGCCACTTAACAATCAAGGCTCATTCAGAAAAAAGCGCAACAGAAGCACAAGCTTTGGCACACCTAGCAAAAATGGCATATATGTGATATCTTACAGATGATCCTAAAGCTGCCAATCTTTTAGTAGAAAGGAAGCGGATTTTCTAGTGTCCCTATGATTCTAACATTACACTCTATTAATGCTCAGATTTAGATCAGCATGCATACAGAACATTGGTTCAAAACAACTGTAGAGCATACAAATGGTAAGTGTAAGACATTGGGTTGTTGGTTGACTGGTGGGAGCCCTGGACAAGCAGCAACAATCCTTCTCAGGGTGATGAACAAGCTAACCCTAAATTAACCTGTGCTCAACCCTCTGGTAGCTTGGCACAGAGCACTCAGGCTTAACTTGGAGGCAATGTGTAAAGTATTTGTGCAACACTTCAAACAGTAATAAAGTGAAAACATCACACAAAGGATCCCACACCATATTACAAAAAGAAAGTGATTTTTAATAATTAAAACAAGAACAAAATGACAAAAATCTAATCCGTAGAACCGGAGATATGCAGATTTTTAGATTTCACTGAAATTACGCTAAAAAGCACAAAGCGCCAACTGTGGCTATCTTGTCACGCAGGACCAGCACAAAGTTACAAGTTCAGGCTGACCGTGATTGAGTGCGAGCAGACTACAGGGACCCTGTTAGGCCCGCTGAACAGAGTACCTTAAATCCTGGTTTGTGGAGCGTTGTTAGGACCTGCTAAGATGAGTCGTGCAGCCGAAGTGATGAGTCTGAGTTGCAGTGAGGTTACAATGCGAGGTCCTGCATAGTCCATGAGGATTCCGTTAATGAGGGCTTGCAATGCGAAGTCTGGCATAGAGGGTGTGTCTTGCAGTCAGGGCGATCGTCCGTTCCGAGGCTGCAATGCGGAGTCAATCATCCTCAAAGCTGCCCGTCAACAAGGGATGCGAGGGCCTGCGCTGAGGGTTAGTCGCGCAGCGGCGGTTCCAATAGGGCAACGGGCTGCAATGCGGGTCCTTGCGGCAGTACCAATCCAGGCACCAGCGGTGATGATTGGGGTTGCACCACGCAGAAGAGATGCATCCGTTCCACTGGATCCAAAGAAGCTGGCAGAGCACTTTAGGCCCACTTCCAAAGGTCCAGGACTGAGGTGGCATCACTTCACAGGGTAACCTCACAGATGGCAGAGTCCAAGTGCTGGGGTACAGTTTGTTAGAACCTTCTGTCCTGCGGCTCAAGTCAGGAGGCCAACCAAATATCCCTTGGAGTCAAACTGGTGGTCCTGGGATCAACAGATGCAGGTCCAGCCCTACTCACCCAGGCAAGAGTGCAGCAGGTCAGGGCAATAGTCCGGCAGAGTGGCAGTCCTTTCAGCAGCACAGCAGTCTCCATTCCTGGCAGAGTATCCACAGGTTCAGAAGTGTAACGAAGAGTTAATGTGTCTGAGGTCCAGCATTTATACCCCGTTGTGCCTTTGAAGTGGGGAGAAGCTTCTAGATGCATGCCTTTTAAGTGCACAGGTGCCTTGCCTTCCTTGCCCTGGCGCCAGACTGATTACAGGGGGTATGCAGTCCTTTGTGTGGAGGCAGGACACAGCCTATTCAATCCTAAGTGGGGCTGTGCCTAGCTCCTCCCTCCCATCCTGCCAGTGATGGCCCACTCAGGCACATCTAAGCTCCCTATTGAGTGTGGCAGTCTAGGAGGAATATACAAAGCCCAACTGTCAACTACACCCAGTCATGTGACCCAGAGACCTGTTTCGGCCACCAAACTGCCAAGGCAGGAAAATGCCAACTTTCGAAAAGTGGCATTTCCAAAACTGTAATTTACAATCTGACTTTACCATAAGTTAGGATTTTTCATTACCATTCCAAAGACAAACATGAACGAGTTACCTGTTCCCATTTGGAAGTTACAGCTTATTAAATGTAATAAGGTAACTCCACAGTGTTAGTTTATGGGAGTGGTAAGCCTTGCAGTAGTGAATGGATTAAAGAATTGTTCATTACCAGCACATGTAAAACTTAAAAGCACAGGTCCTACTTAAATACATTGCACTCTCGGCTGTCCAGCGCCAACTCTAGGGGTGACATATGTATTAACAAGCATTTACAATGCAATAGGTCTCACAATGACATTGTTTTGAGCTATTGGCATTGAAAATGTTATTGTTTTTTTTTTCCCTTCGTGAAGCATTAATCAAGTAATGGCGTTGTAAATGACAATGTCTTTTACCCCCCGTTGACCCCCGCAAAGCTCATCAGCATGTGCCCATCATAAAAAGGAATATCTGACAATCGCATCTTAAACATTTTGCAACATGTCTATAGTTTCAGCTCTGAGCTAATATTTGCGCTCTTTTGGACGCGGCCTGTAGTAAACATCGCCTCACCTCGGAGTAATCCCCTCCCTGCGCCGCTGCTAGGCAGGGCGCACTAATAACCAGCCTGCTGACAGCGACATAAAAGAGCTGCTCACGGACCCGATTAAATTACTTTATTACTATCATTAATTCGTGTCTGGGCACCTCTGTACCGAACGGTCCTAGGGAAAAAAAAAAAAAAAAAAAGAACCCAGCAGTGCGTGAGCAGGAAAGCGCTGCTATGGAGCAGTGTGGAGATTTAGACAGCAGGTAGGTGGAGTAGCTCAGTGAGCTAAGTGCATGCGGAGGATAAGATTAAATCCGAATTGGGAGCAGTCTTTTGCTATGTAAAATGCGGTAAAGGACACGTACTAGTTAAAAATAGCAAATCCAGTTATTTGAAACTCTTTCAGGTGCAAGTAGCTCTACGTAATTACTGCATACTTTCTCTGCCGGGTAAAAAGTTGCGTTTCTGCTTTGCGTGTGTTTTTGTTTTGTCTGCTCGCAGGGCGCATTCCGAACAGCAGATGGCAGGAAGTTTTGCAGTGTCACGCTGCACATACATATTGGGGGCTTCGCATTCTACGAAGTCCTCCGTTTAGCTATGACAGCTTTGGCGGGAAAGATCACAAGGCCAGAACCAGTATTTTTTTTATTTATTTTTTACGAAAAACCTTTGTAAAGACGAATGCGAGTGCTTGAATGAGAGCATTTGCAAAACAAAATCACGCAATGTCTGCTAGACATACAGTAAAAATAGACTGAGTTGAGTGGTTGATGATGATGAAGGTTAAATAAGCTATGGGGTTAGGGCTGTAGACACCGTTCTAAGATTGGTTCAAAGCTGATCTTAAAAGGCAGGGTGTGGCACACCTCAAATGAAAGTAGTGAGTCCGGGGAAGGGTTGCAGAGACCTTTGTGCAACATACGAGTCACATATTCTAAATCAGGCCCCACAACCGCTCATCCTTCGCATGACGATGGCGTGAGAACTACCGCTTAATAGGAAAACACACGATCTACAAAACCTTGCTTTTGGTATTTTGAAAAGCGTGTGGAGTTTTCTGGCGTAATGGCTCTGAATCCGGGACGACATCCGACCAGACTATCCCCACCCATTTAAATCTTCAAAATAAGTATCAAAAAAGCTGCTGCTTCAAACACACTTCGAGAGCTACAGCATATCCCATACCGAAAAGGACCTTAGACCAGCCCCTTTCAAAACCGAATGCCTTAGGACATAATATTTAATTCAGCTTAGTTGCACAACAAGAAAAGGAACTAGAGGAACTGTGCACTTCTGACATGTGTATATATGTATTGTTAGTGGTAAGAGGAAATATTCATAACTACGAAATATCCATTTCAAATGGAAGAACAGAGACTATGCCATTGCAAATCGAGTAAATTAGAGCGTACATACGAACGGGTGTCCCAGCATACTAAATGCCATCTGAAACTTCTATGGATCTACAGAATTTGTATGTACTGCATGTCCCGTGTTTGTAAATATTTATTCAATGCAATAAATCTGTTTCCCCTGAAATACCCCATGTTCTCATACAATTATGTATCACGCTCTGTCTTAATGAGTCTGTGCTTTACAAAAACACAATTCTGCCAAGTGTGTTCTGGGATAGACAGACACGAGAGACTGCCATACACTGCCCTGCTGACACATTTGATGCACACTACTGTCTCATGTTACGCAGGTAAAAGCAAATATTTGCTGGTGAATAAAAAAAGAACACATAGGAGAGATCCCCTTAAATAACAGAACAGGCAGTGTAATATGCATATATTACCACAAAGTCAACATGGATTTGGAAGCCGGGGGAGGGGGCGCAGTTAAAATGAAGTGAAGCCGCTGGATGGAAGTATGGTATGCTTTATGCAGCCCAATTAATTTAATTGGGAGCACTTCGGAGTTCAATCGTTCGGCAATCGTCTTTGCAAAGCACTGCTGTGACCCCGTCACATGGAGGCCGGCAGGAGCCTGAAGCGATCAAAAACCGAAAGCTTAGGCACAGTCCAAGCCACAAGGCCCATATGGTGGATTGGGAACTGGATTGACATTCGGAGCTAAATATTACACAAGCTGCGAAGTTTTACTCAACCACCTGAGAACAGGTGAGGGTCCAAGGTCTCGTCCAACCGTGCTCATACCGACATAAGCAAATTAACATAGCGTTACACAAGTAGACACTGCTGAGAGCAGGACTGTGTCAAGCGTTCAAGGTTTTTAGCCTGTAAAGTTCACGTGGGTACACAGGAGGCAGTAAGCTAGAACTGAAGCCCAGCACGGCAGAGTAAATAACACACAAAACGAATGTCTAAGACACAACATTTAAACTGCTAAGTAAATGATAAATAGGGAATGTGTCCAGTGATAACGCACAAAAAGACTCGGGCATCAAAATACACGGGAAGGCAGCCGCTTGTTTATATTTGCATCGCGCTTTCACTTTCAGTGAAAGCGCGATGCAAAAATAAACACGCGGCTGAGTGAAAACAGATGGCCCCCTAAAGATAAGAAAATGCTTCGCGACAGCCGCAAAGCAGACGATCCTGTCCGGATGGGCCGGAGGAAAAGGGGAAAGGGCGGCAACAAAAAACCTAATTTCCAATGGCAGGCCACCGTTTAGCATAAACGGTGACGCCAGCCAATGAAAAAGAGGGGCGGGGCTTCAAGTCCCCTTCGGAAATCTCCTCTCAATCTCCTCTCTCACTACAAGTCTCGCCGAGCGAGCAGCGCATGCGCTGCAACGCTAGGCGAGACCCAAGAAGGAAGGTTTGGGCCTGGCAAATTGTTTATTTTGCCAGGTCAAAATGGTAGTTTAAAACGGCACACAGCCTGCAATGGTAGACCTCAAACATGTTTAAAGTGCTACTTAGGTGGGTAGCACAAGAAGTGCTGCAGGCCCACTAGTGCAAAAGGAACAAATGTGGCATTTAATTTACAGGCCCTGGAAGTGACACTTTACTAGGTACGTGTGAGAAAGTGCCCTCTTTCTGCATGGTTGCCCCCACTTTTTGCTGAACTGCTGATGTGCTTTGACTGAGTGTGCCCTGGGCTCCTGCCAATCAGGTACCCTGGGCCGATGTTCTTTCCCTAAAACTGCATTGAAAACAAAACCCAACTGGCATCTCTGGCCACAGGTCATCCCCTGGTAAATGGTACCACAGGTACCCAGGGCACTGTGACCAGGGAAGACCTCTAAGGGCTGCAGCACTTATTGCGCCACACTTAGAGGCCCTGTACCTTTACACTCACACACTGCCTTTGCAGGCTCCGTGTGTTGGTGCAGAACAAAGTGAAGAGTCGACATGGCACACATCCCTGTGTGCCATGCCTACAACCCACTGCCCTGGCATAGATCAGTCACCCCTCTAGCTGGGTGCACTATACCAGTGGTGAGGATACAGGTGCATGAGCCCTGTACCCCTACAGTGCAAGTCCATTCTTAGACATTGCAAGTGCAGTGCTGCCATTAAGAGTATATGGTGCTGTGAGTCTGTCATTACGAACTCCACAGCACCATAATGGCTACACTTAAAACTGAGAAGTTTGGTATCAAACTTCTCAGCACATTAAACCCACACTGATGCCAGTGTGGGATTAAATGAAAAAAAGCACACAGAGGGCATCTTAGAGATGTCCCCTGAAAAACAACCTACCACTTGTGTCCAGGCTGAGTGGCTGCTTTCAGATGCCACCACCAGACAGGTTTCTGGACCTCTGGGTCGAGAGCCTGCTGCTCTCGGGGGCCTGAAACATGCACATCCTGGGACGAGGTGCCAAGCCTCTTCCCCCAGGATGGGCAAGGTCCACAAAGGGGAAGCTTCAAAGGCTTGCCACCTTTGTGAGCTTCCCCAGGCCACTTGCTGCTTTCAGCAACTGGTCCCCACTGGTTCTGACCCTCACTTTGGGCGGGAGAACAGGCAGGAAAAACAAATGAGGAGGAGAGGTGTGCCCACCTCTGCCCAATCCACCCCTCTTGCAACCAGGGAAAGGCTTATGCCCCCCTCCCACTGGAGGGTGGCATAATACGGGGTGTGCCCCCCGAGTCTAACCCCAGAATACCAACTCCCACAACAAAGTACTTACCTGCTAACCGATAACACTATTTTCCTCCATAGGATAACATTGACTGTTTTTCAGTGAAAAGGTTCTTAGTGTGGAGTTGGAAAATCTATGAAAACCTTTAAAACTAACTAAATACCAAAAATGCTTTTACTTACCTGTTTACAGGAAATGTCCCAGTGCAGTATCCAGGTATACTGGACTGTGTAAGAAAAGTAATCTGTAAAGTAATCTACTTGGCATTCTACTAAAAAGCCAATACAAAGTATATGTACAGTATTTCAAAAGCATTGCATTACTAGTAGCTCTACTGTAATCATATCAAAGTGCATATACAATTGAAAATTTTAAACTGTTTACAAACTGCATTACTACTGTAAAGTATTTATTGCTTACCTGAGCCAGGCTTGCTTGGTTCTAGGAAATAAAATAAGTAAAAGAATATTTTTATACAAAACCAATTGGTCTGAAGTTCAGTCTTTGAGTGTGTGATATCATTTGCTGAGTGTGTACAGCAAATGCTTAACACTACCCTCTAATAAAGCCTTACTGCACGCCCACACTACCATAAAGAGTGTAAGGTGCCATCTACTTTTACCTCTGCCTACCTTTGGGGTTCCACTGGACTCTGTGCACACTATACCTCATTTTGGTATAGTATATACAGAGCCAGCTTCCTACAACAGATAACACTTTTCTAGTGAAATGACCAGTAAATGTGTACAGACATACCTTGTTACTAATAAACTATGCAGCACACAAACAATAATGTGTGGAAATCGTGTTGCAGTAAATATTTCATCAAGTGTGTTGATTTGTTTTGTTTCTATTAAAATCTTTGTTTCCACCACATTTCAGAATTACAAAGAAATGCTTCATTTGTGTTATCCACAATGCAAATATATTCTACATATTAGTTTAGTTCATTTACTGGAATTTTAATTGTGTGCTAGAAAAAAATTACAGCCTTTTAACACTTCCAGTACCCAGCAACTTTATTGCATAGTTCACATTACAAAATTCTCTCATTTTGCAGTTAGACAAAGAAAAGTAAACGACAACCTCCATTTTAAAAGAATAACCAGCATTTTGTCAGAAGAGACAGCCTGACATTTGACCCCTGTCTTTAAACACACAGCAAATGTGCGAAGAATAAAACAAAAATTAAAGGGTCTTTAGTGCCCATTCGACTTTTGAACTTCTACCGGATTGATGAACTCGTAGTTCCAGAGACAAATGTCCAAACAGTCATGCAGAAAGATGATTCTCAGAGTAAAAGAACTGCTTGGACCCAGTGTGGAGAGAAACCTGAAGTGGTCTACCATCAGTGGTGGATTGGATATTAAATCATACTTTTCACCCAAAATTACAGCAACGCACATAGGATGTAGTAAATCTTATCAAAGAAATACAGTACTATTACTACAACTCACCAAACTACAGCTGCTCCCTGAACTAGCATACAGGGGAGACAGCTGAAATCACATTCCATAAGGAGTACCTAAAAAAAAAAAAAAGTTCCTGGAAAACCAGCACTTGTGGAAAAATATAAGGAGCCAGTCAGAGAGGTGGTAAAGAGGGGGGAGTGGGATATACCCTTCCACCAACTGAATCCATAAATGAGCATGACCAGGGCAAGTAAGGTGATCACGTGAAATGTGCAGGCCTCAACAACATGAGAAAGCATCCAGCATATGTTAAAGGCAGGGGGCACAGGTAGTTATGCTGCAAGAGACACCTGTTGAAAGGAGAAGCCAGGCTCTTCAAAGGCGATAGAGGGGACAGATGTTTAATACGCATTACTTGGCATATGCGAGGGGGGTCTCATATGGATCCGCCCCCTAACAGAAAACCCAGGTGACTTGATGCGATTCTGTGTGGTTTGCTGGAAGGTTAAGACATTACCTTTATTAATGCGTACATCCCCAACAATTACCAAGAGGGATACTTGAGATGACCTGTTGCAGTGCATAGCCAACTCAACACGTTACTCAAAAATATCGGGGACTGTAATTGCATAACAGATACACCTAGACAGATCTCACTCCCACCACCATCCCCCCACGTCTGCAGTAGTCAAGGTGGCTAGGGCATTCCAGCGTTGGGATGAACAATGGCACCTGATTAATGGCGAGCGCTCTACCTGGGGGAGAAGGACTATTCCTTTTACTTGGGCAGGCATACCCTACACATTTGATTGGATAGATTCTTGTGCTCCCCAAGTACCTGTGGTTCAGGGGCACACACTGAATATACCTTCTTAGATTCCACACAGACCATAATCCATTATGAATATGACTGAACTGGAATGGCAAAAGGGCAGAGATCCCAACATGGAGATTGAAAGTTGAAGCCTTGGAAGATCAAGTATTTTAAGAAACATTTAGAAAAGACATACAAAACTACTTCAAAGAAAATCAAGGCTCCACATCGTCCTGGTTAACGGAATGGGAGGCCTTTAAGTTGGTGATAAGGGGAAGACCAACCTTGGTGAGTGAAGTTGACAAGCAGGAAAAGATTTGGGCCTTGGAGAAAGAGGTCTTATCACACCGGAGCTTGCTGATACATTGGCCGTATAAAGAGAAATACGCTCATTGTATAGAATGGTTCCAGGGGGTTGATAAAGATCTAGTTTGATCACAGGGAGAGCAGGCTGTTAGCTTGGTTGGCTAACCCCCAAAAGGGAGGCAGCCCCATAGTAGAAATTCTTAATACACAAGGAGACAGAGTGTGCATGCAGCACGAAATCAACAAGGCCTTCGTAGACTATTAGGACATACTATGCAGCACTGGAGATGGTTGAGGACCAAGACTCTACCATACAAACTAGAAGTGGGATTGGTAGCGATCGCCCCTGCAGGCACGGACGCTATGGGATGTGAGGTGGTAGAGGAGATGAGGAAAGGTAGCAGGGTCAGGCAGTCTGCGGATACATTTTTGCACCTTCTATCCTGAACATTTAACTTCAACCCTAGCTTTGTTTCATGGAGCAAGGCAAGAACGTCAACTGATACCCTCGATGTAAACTGCAATAATGGTAGCTCTTTCCAAACATGGAAGCGATACAACACACCTGTATCAATGCTCAAAGAGAACAAGGTCCTCAGCAGAATACTAGCAAATAGACTCTTACCTCACATTTACAGGTTGACGCACGTACTTGAGTGTACTGACACTGACAGCCCCTGTACAGTGGTGCTTTGCATAGACATAGAAAAAGCATTCAACTCCTTGTACTGGGGCTTCTTGTATGCCACAATGGAAAAGCTGGGACTGGGAAAGGCCTATATATGATGGACTCAGCTACTTTATACTAACCCAACAGAGCTAAAGAGTGCACAGATTGGACTACCTCCAAGGGCTAAACAGTTAGAAGGGGCACTAGGAAGGGATGTCCATATTCCTCCCCCTCCTTTTTTCGACTGCAGTGGAGACGCTCGCTGAGATGTGTAGAAGCAGAAGAAAGTTCAGGGGAATTGAGGTGGGGTGGAAGATGCATTATATTTCTCTCTATGCAGGTGACATTTTGATTCACGTACGAGACGGTAGAGCAGATATGGAGGGGGCAATAGAGATGTTCCATAAATTTGGGTTCGTTTCTGGCATAAAGGTAAACTGGAGCAAAACGAGGGCTTTCACGGTACACCAGTGGGGACACCCAACAGGCAAACCAATATTGAAGGGTATTATTTAAAAAGGAGGAAAAAAAGAGAAAAAGCCCGGCGCTGCTTCTCAGATCCCCGTTTTCCTTACAGGGAATATACTATATATTGAATCATGAACTGAGAAAAACAAAATACAAATATGAATGTCCATATAAATCCTTATTTTATTTTCCGTCCTTCTCTTGGACGCTTGAGAAATTCGTCTTCAGTTGATTGAGAACACAGGTATTACGTTCCAAGAAATACATCGGTGACCATCTTCATATACGCGATCCAGTACTTCATTCAAAGATTTCCTTCAATAGCGTGCTCATGGCTATAGCCTCCCGTCAGTTAAGATGCCAGATCGCAAAGGATTGTGGGAACTGGATATTATAAGTTTAGAATTATAATTGTTTGGAATCTTTTTTGCAAAGCCCTGAAGAAGCGAAACTTTTTCCGCGAAACACGTGTTGGCTGTGTTGTATTACCACATGTACATAAAGATGGTCACCGAGGCTGTGTTGTATTACCACATATATATATGAAGATGTCACCAATGTATTTGTTGGAATGTAAAACCTGTGTTCTCAATCAACTGAAGACTAATTTCGCAAGCGTCCAAGAGAAGGACGGAAAATAAAATAAGGATTTATATGGACATTCATATCTGTAGTGTGTTTTTCTCAGTTCATGATTCAATGTTGAAGAGTGGTCTGACCTGGGAGACTGGCACCATAAAATATTTGGGGACCCAAATTTATATGAGGAGGAAGACGTAGTAAGGAGAACATTAAGCTAGCAATTGAGGGCATGAGAAGCAGCGTGAAGTTCAGAAAAACACTCCCTCTGGCAGTGCCCAGACAGCGCTTGTGAAAATGTACTCCTGCCTCGGCTGCTTTGCTACCAATTGTAGGAAGCTGGCTCTGTATATACTATACCAAAGTGAGGCATAGTGTGCACAGAGTCCAGTGGATCCCCAAAGGTAGGCAAAGGCTAAAGCAGATAGTACCTTACTCTCCATTTGTGGTAGTGTGGGCGAGCAGTAAGGCCTTATCAGAGGGTAGTGTTAAGCATTTATTGTACATATTCAGGCAAGAAATGATTTCACACACTCAAGGACTGAACTCTGACCAATTTGTTTTGTATAAAAATATTTAGTTGTATTTTATTTCTAGAACCAAGCCAGGCCTGGTACAGGTAAGTGAAATAATACTTTTCAGAAACAATATAGTTGAATGCAGTTGTATGTACTTGGTTTGTATACAGGTAGGTCAGTTATACAGAAACAGCTAAAATTACTTTTCAGTTACTATACGATTACTTTTAGATTACTTTTCAAGTTACTTTTCTACTCCGTGTGATATGTCTAAATATCACACTGGGACATTTCCGAAATAAAAGGCAAGTTAATCAGTTTTTGTAAGTACACAATTTCCCAACTCCACACTTAAAACATTTTTCACAGAAAAGCAGTCAATTAAATCGTTTGGGAGGAAATGAAGTTATTGGTTTACAGGTACTTCGTTTTGAGAGATGGTTTTCTGGGGTTAGAACAAGGGTTCCCCCAGGGTCAAGGATGCACTCCAAGAGCACCCTCAGCAGTACTAGGGCGGGCAGGAGCAGAGTGCTGAGGCTCAATGTTATCCAATGGGGGATAGGGGACCTCCGGTTGGTGGCTGCTCACGATTTAAGCTCAAGGCAAACAGGTGTTCAAGTGAGCACTCAAGGTGCACCCTCAGCAGCACTAGGGCGGCCAGGTGCAGGGCTGTCTTTTGGCGTCTGGTTTTTCTAATCGGCTCGGGTCGCGGGGAGGGGGTGGATCCTCCAGAAAGGGTCTGCAGGCGTCGGCAGGAGACTCGAGGCAGGTCAGGGATCACCAGATCCCAGGTCAGGATCGCAGTGGAGACCTCCTCGTGGGGTTGGGCCACTCGAACTCTTGCCGTGGGGTGCAGAGTGGTGCAGACTCGTGGATTTGGCCGAAGCCAGAGTCTGTTGGTGAGCAAATCTGGTGCACACAGGAGACAGTTTTTTCAGGGAGGGCAGGTCCTCCGGGTTCTGGGGAGCTGCTAGCTGCAGGACATACTGGGATTCTGCTGGAGCAGGTCGAGGTCGGGACAGGCCAGTAGGGCTGGGGCCAAGTTAGTTGGTGTCCTCTTCTTCCTTCAGCACGGCTCTTCGTTCCTTCTGGTTTCTTCTTGTCTGAGGAGGCAAGGTTCAGGGTTGCCCCTAAATACTAGATTTAGGGGTGTTTCAGGTAGGTACGGGTTGGGACCAATGGGTCCCTTCCTTGGGGTGGGTACACCCGCTATTATGCCACCCTTCAGTGGGAGGGGGGCATAAGCCACTCTGGCTGGCTGGGTCCCCCCCCCCCCAACTTTAAGATGTTGGGGACTTAGAGTTGTGCTTCGCCTCCTCCACCTGAGGGGTGGGGTTGGCAAAGGTGGGCCCACTTCTCCTCCCAACTTGGTTTTCCCGCCGATTCTCCCGCCCAAAGTGGGGGGTCAGAACCGGTGGGGGCCAGTTGCTGGGAACAGCAAATGGCTTGGTCAGCTTACAAAGGCGGCAAGCCTTTGACGCTTCCCCTTCGTGGACCCTGCCCATCCTGGGGGAGGAGGCTTGGCACCTCTGCCCAGGATGTGCTTTGTTTCAGGTCCCCAAGAGCGGGAGGCTCTCGACCCAGGGGTCCAGAAACATGTCTGGGGGTGGCAGCTGGCGAGCAGCCACTCAGCCAAGACACTAGGGTTAGGTCGTTTCAGGGGGCATCTCAAAGATGCCCTCCGAGTGCATTTTTCATTAAATCCCACACTGGCATCCGTGTGGGTTTAATGTGCTGTGAAGTTTGATACCAAACTTCCCAGGTTTCAGTAAAGCCATTATGGTACTGTGGAGTTTGTAATGACAAACTCCCAGTCCATTTACTCTTCATGGCTTTACTGCACTTACAATGTCTATGAATAGACTTGGACGCTGTAGGAGTACAGGGCTCATGCACCTGTACCCTCACCAGTGGCATAGTGCACCCAGCTAGAGGGTTGGCTGACCTAGGCCATAGGAAGTGGGTTGTAGGCATGGCACACAGGGATGTGTGCCATGTCGACTCTTCACTTTGTTCTGCACCAAAACATGCAGCGTACAATGGAAGTGTGTGTGGGTTAAGGTACATGGCCTCTAAGGGTGGAACAATAAGTGCTGCAGGCCTTAAAAGCCTTCCCTGGTCACAGGGCCCTTGGTACCTAGGGTACCTTTTACAAGGGGCTTACATGTGGGGGTACAAAGTACAGTTTTAGGAAAACATTGGCCCTGGGTACCTGGTTGGCAGGAACCCAGGGCACTCTTATTCAAAGAGCATCAACATCAGGCAAAAAGTGGGGGGCAACCATGCAAAAAGGGGCACTTTCCTACATCATCCCTTCCCTCCCAAAATGAAAGAGGATAAGACTATCCTTTCCCTAGGAAGTCTTCATTGTCTAAGTGGAAGAACCTGGAAAGTCCATCTGGATTGGCATGGGCAGTCCCAGGTCTATGTTCCACTGTAAAGTCCATTCCCTGTAGGGAAATAGACCACCTAAAAAGTTTGGATTTTCACCTTTCATTTGCATTAGCCATTTGAGAGGTCTGCGGTCAGTTTAAACTGTGAAGTGAGTACCAAACAAGTATGGTCTAAACGTTTTCAGGGACCAAACCACAGCAAAGGCCCCCCTCTCAATGGCACTCCAACGCTGCTCCCTGGTGAGTACCCTCCTGCTTATAAAAGCAACAGGCTGGTCTTGTCCATCATCACTGGTCAGGAATAGGACCGCTCCTATCCCTAGCTCACAGGCATCAGTTTGCACAATGAACTGATTGGTATAGTATGGAGCTTTGAGAATTGGCGCTGAGCACATTGCCTCTTTCAGGGCCTCAAAAGCCTTTTGAGAGCTAACTGTCCAGTTTACCTTTTTGGGCATTTTCTTGGAGGCAAGTCCTGTGAGGGGTGTCACAATGGATCCATACCCCTTCACAAACAACCTGTAGTACCCAGTCAAGCCAAGGAATGCCCTGACTTGGGTCTGGGTTGTTGGAGACTCCCAGTCCAGGATAGCCTGGATCTTGGGCTGTAGGGGTTGCACTTGGCCTCCACCAACAAGGTGGCCCAAGTATACAACTGTGCCATGCCCTATCTGGCCTCTGGATGCCTTGATTGTTAGGCCTGAAGTTTGCAGGGCCTGTAAAACCTTCCCCGGGTGGATCAGGTGATCCTGCCAGGTAGAGCTAAAGAATGCAATATCATCAAGATATGCTTCAATAAAGGCCTCCAATCCAGCAAGGACTTGATTCACCAACCTTTGGAAGGTGGCAGGGGCATTCTTTGAGCCTAAGGGCATAACAGTAAACTGATACTGCCCATCAGACGTGGGGAATGCTGTTTTTTCTTAGGCTCCTGGGGCCACGCCAATCTGCAAGTACCCTGCAGCTAAGTCAATGGTACTAAGGGATTTGGCTGCACCCAATTTATCAACTCATCATCCCTTGGTATAGGGTGAGCATCTGTCTTGGTGACAGAGTTGAGACCTCTGTAGTCCACACAAAACCTCGTTTCTCTTTGCACCCTGTGGGTGATGTTTGGGGACTAAGACCACTGGGCTGGCCCAGGGGCTCGCAGAGGGTTCAATAACCCCTAACTTCAGCATCTTGCTGACCTCAGCTTTGATGCTCTCCTTAACTTGATCAGAAGATTGAAAGATTTTGTTTTTGACAGGTACACCAGTGTGTCTGACCAGGGGTCAAGGAGAAGAGCTTAGCATACTGCTGAAAGACTTGCTTACAGTAAGCCTGCTGTTGAGCAGAGAGGGTGTCTGAGTAGACCGCTCCATCCACTGACTCCTCTTTGGGGCTGTAAGAGGAGGTCAGGGAGAGGTTCACTGTCTCCTGATCATTAGTAACCATCAGCATGGTTATGTCAGCCCTGCCATGGAAAAGCTTAAGGCGGTTCACATGGATCATCCTTTTGGGTGTCCTGCTTGTGCTCAGGTCCACCAAGTAGGTGACCTCACTTTTCTTTTATAAGACGAGGTAAGGGCCACTCCATTTGTCCTGGAGGGCCCTTGGTGCCACAGACTCCAAACCCCACACCTTCTGCCCTGGTTGGAATTCCACCAGTGCAGCTTTTTGGTTATACCAGTGATCCTAGAGCTCCTGGCTGGCCTCAAGATTTTTGGAAGCTTTTTCCATGTACACTGCCATTCTGGACCTTAGGCCTACTACATAGTCCACAATATCCTGTTTAGGTTCTCGGAGAGGCTTCTCCCAACCCTCTCTAACAAGACAGTGTTCGCCTAACCGGGTGGTCAAACAGAAGTTCAAAGGGGGAAAACCCTACTCCCTTCTGAGGCACCTCCCTGTAGGCGAAAAGCAAGCATGGCAAGAGGACATCCCATCTCCTTTTGAGTTTTTCAGGGAGCCCCATGATCATGCCATTCAATGTCTTGTTAAACCCTTCAACACTACCATTGGTTTGTGGATTATAGGTAGGCTGTCTGGTTTTAGGTTTAAACCTATAATAACTGATAAAACCCCACTGGAAGGGAAATAGCTCTCACCAGTGTAAACATATAAACACTGAAAAAACCCATGCACAACCACAAACTAAATGCCATTCAAAGAAAGGAAAATGAGTGTGTAAGAGTCATTTTTATTTCTTCCTGAAGGGGCCAATACAATGCAACTTTGTTATATAAGGTAGCAGTAAGAAAGACTGGGCTAACATTCTGCTTGAGTTTTGTTGTTTAGGGATATCACTTAAATATTGTTTCTTCCTTTTTTCAGTTTTGTGGTCTTTGGTCTAAAGATACAGGGGTTAGAAGCATGTTTTAGGTGTTTATTTTATAAACTGTAGAGAATCAGGAAATATCAAAATCATATTTGATTTTTGGCTACATTTGAGTCTTTCACTGACAGGAAAAATTTAGGTTTCAAAAGAATCTTTACCAATATGTAGCATCACATTTACCCACAGAGAATGGGTAAAAACCCTTGATACATCAGCTTCCTTTTCTAGTGAGTCAGGATTTCACCATGTGAATTGCCAAACACCCAAGCTTTAAACATTCAATGCCAGGTATAGTGACAGGTATATGTGAAAAGAGTGCAGTCACAAAGCACCTGGGAAACTGGTGAAAACATGACACCAGACTTTTGGAAAACATGGAACTCAGTGTCACTTGGAATGCTGCTGCAAAAAGTTCTTACCAAGTTCAAAAAAGATTGGAGTGATTTTGTTTGTATTTGCAGTGATTCAGCTACGTATATGAAAAAGTTGTGTGAGGACCTGTCACAATCGATACCTGAGCCGAAGTGCTTCCCTGTAAGAGATCCTTGCCACTTGTTAGATGGTATGCTGAAAGCATCTTTACAATCTTCAAGAGTTAATGAAGAATACTATTGACTTTTTAGTCCATTCTGGTGAATGTATGATGATACAACGCGTACCATCACAACGCAGTATCTTACATTGCGGTCTTGACAACGCAAATCGTTACATCGACTTGTGCTGGAGGGCGCTGGACTTAGGAATAGTGTGAATTACTATTCCAACTCCAGTCTACGTACAGTAGGGAAGGTGTTGGAATAGTAATTCACACTATTCCTTAGTCTAGAGCGCCCTCCAGTGCAAGTCGATGTAACGACTTGCGTTGTGAAAACCACGATGTAACCATACCGCGTTGTAATGGTTTCGTGGTAAAGGATGTTTCCCATTCTGGTGCACTGTTTTGTTATGCATGGAAACTAAAACACAAATATTTGACATTTTGTGCTTTGTGTGGCATCAAAGAAAGAGTCATCCCAACTGTGTCACTTATCTGGTGGTTCTCAGTCCTAGAGGCCATGAATGCTATATTATCTATGTGGCAACTGTTTACAGAACTTTTGCTGAGTGATGATGCCAAAGACAAGAAATGTAATCTTTGATCACATATTGATAGTGATTTGAAAAAAAGTACACTACTGCATTCTTAGATTTTTACAGGAAAGCATGACTGCTGTAGTGGACATAAGAGAAACTAGAGTCTGAAAACACCCTTGTCTACCAAGTGTTAATCATAATTGGTGTAGATGTGAAACATCTCCTTGAGAGTAGGCTGGGCGACACTTTTAGTGACTTTGGCACTGCAACATATTCCATGTTAGAGTGCTTGCCACTTGGTAAGCAAAGAAATGTTGAGGAGCAATTCAGGAACTTTTATTTTACAATGTATGAGAAATAGCCCTTCACCAACCATGGCATTTGAAGTCAATGAAGCCTCACTGTGGTACTCTGCACAAGTTATAGATCCCTTCTGTAAAGGGAAATTTTCTCCGGAGTTTCATAAGTGCAACCTAATTTTTGACCGCTTCAATAACTGAGGGCATATGCGCCCAGTTCAACGCATATCTTGCAGAACCTGTCGCAGAGAATCACAATCTTCAGGTGCACCAGTATTGGCATGGAAAGCTGCGTCAGTGGCCAGAGTTAGCAAATTGTGTACTGGCTAATTTGGCGTTGCCCGTCTCAAGTTCCAATGTTGAGAGGGCCTTTTCACAGATAAAAGTTTACATGGGAAGGAAAGAGCAAGCGTGCATGACCAAAGACTCACTGAAGTAGTATTCTATGGTGTACTACGATAAATTTGATTTGTAAAAATGTATTTGGACCTCATTTACACTGTACGTACACTGTCTATATACCATGCACTATCAGTGCAGAAAGCAAGCAATATTAAAAGCAAAAAGTTCCATAAACACCGGAAACACACTGTTATTTTTATTGGTGCGAAAATGTTTAACCACTGATAACCACTGTTTTTTTAAGGTATTGAAATCACTTGAAAACACACAAAAAAAAAAAACCAGAATTTACCAAAAATAGAAACTGAAAACAGGAAAGCCTAATTATAGGTTGTAGTAAACTTGTACTGCACTCCTCACTCATGCCACATGTGTTTTAGGTATGCAGACATGAAGTTTGACCCTCTGTCTAACACCACCTCCTTAGGAAACCCTACCATGGTGAAGACACCAATGAGGGCCTTGGCTACTGCAGGAGCTGTAGTATTCCTAAGGGGAATTGCTTCAGGATGCCTGGTGGCATGATCAACTACCACCAGTATAAATTTGTTTCCGGAGGCTGTGGGAGGTTCAAGTGGACCCACTATGTCCACACCTACCCTTTCAAAGGGAACCCCAACCACTGGCAGTGGAATTAAGGGGGCATTTGGGTGTCCACCTGTTTTGCCACTGGCTTGACAGGTGACACAGGAGCTGACAAACTCCTTTACTTTCTGGGACATCTGGGGCCAGTAAAAAATGGGACAAAGTGAGTAAAATCTCTGCACATCTGAGGCACTACGACTCTCCTAGTGGCAACAGGGTTGGGGTCTCTGGCCTCAGTATACAGGAGTCCCTCCTCCCAATAGGCTCTGTTAGTACCACGGACATCTCCCTTTTCCTGTGCAGCAGCTTGCTGCCTCAGGCTTTTAAGAGTTGGACAGGTCTCCTGTCCAAGGCACAGCTATTCCCTAGTGGGTCCCCCTGGGCCTAAGAGCTCAACCTGGTATGGGTCAAGTTCCATGGGCTCAGTTCCCTCTGGGGCTGACAAGTACTCTCCCGGAGGAGAGGGGTCCTGACTCTTTTGCTGTCCAGAAGCAGGTGCCCCAGTCTTCTTGCCTTTTCTCTTGAAAGGTTGGGCCATTCTTCCAGGCTCCAACACTTCTTTTTCACCCTGTGCTCGGGTTTGTGCTCTAGTCTTGACACAATCTCAGGGATGTCCAGCATTGTTGCATGGGTTTTCATTTCTACCTCAGCCCATGCTGAGGTCTCCAGGTCGTTTCAAAGCAGACAGGCAGCTAGAAGTTTTGAGGAGACCACTACCTGTTTCAGGCCAGTAAACCCCCCCCCCCCCGTCTAACGTTACCATAGCCATGGCATGGTTAGTAGTAACACTGTCAGAGTTGGTGACCGGATATGACTTTCCAATCAGGCATTGCTCTGGGGAAACCACTGTCTCACAATGGTGACACTGGCACCTGTATCCCTCAGGGTTCTATTCTAGTCCCATTTATCCAGGGGTGTTGTAAATACTTCTTTAAGTTGGGAGGCCACACAGCTAAAGTGGCAAACTCAACTTCACCCTCTGTGCCTAGAACTGGTTCAGTATGAACCCCGATTTGCTCTGGGCACACTGTTGATCCCATCTGGAGATTGGCTACACCAGTAATAATTGGAGGACTAGGGGGGCTTCATGTTAGGACAAGTAGCGTCTCCAGTTCAGTGTCCCAACGTCTTAACGTTGAAACACCAGGCTTTCTGCAGATCAAGGTTTTTCCCTTTATACCCACCATTGGACTGGGAAGAGTTTTGGGACCCATCCCCCTGAACAGGTTTTTGGGGCCCTTTTGAGGATTCTTGGTTTTTGTCTTTGGGGTTCTCAACCCCTTTCCCCTGGGGAGGTTTGGTAACCCCTTTCTTTTGGTCACCCCCAGTGGCTGTTTGTTACCCTAGTCTTGACCCAATGGCCTGCCTTCTTTCCAAATTCTTGGGGAGAAATTAGACCTAGGTCTACCAGATGTTGATGCAACTTCTCATTAGTGCAATTACTCAAAATATGTTCATTAAAAAAAGATTGTAAAGTCCATTGAAATCATGCACATTATTTCCAGTTAACCCTCCATGTAGTGTCTTAACTGAGTAGTCAATGAAGTCAACCCAGGACTGGCTCTGGGGTTGTGAGCCCCCTGAATCTAATTCTATATTCCTCAGTGGTGAGCGCAAAGCCCTCAGAGTGTTTTTCATGAGGTCATAAGACCCAGCATTTGCCCCAGTATGGTCAGGAGTCTGTCCCTGCAGTTAACAGTTCCCAAATGAGTGTCCCCCAGTGTGACTACCTCACTTTTCTCATTTTACAGGCCCTCTCAAAGGCTGTGAACCATTTGGTGATGTCATCACATTCCTCAAATTTGGGGACAATCCCTTTGGGTATTTTAGGATCATAAGATTGTTCTCTATCCTTGTTATTTAAGTTGCTGCCACTATTGATGGGTGCTAGGCGCATCTCTGCTCTTTTTTTTTTTTTTCTAGAGTCAGGTCTCTAGGTCTAACCTTTAGGCCAACCTTACTAAAATGTTGGTCTCCTCATTGAGGCGGTCCTCAATGGACTCAGAAGCACCTGACCCACCTGTGTGGGATCTAGGTGCTGTGAGTAGTATTCTTGGCGTCAGGGGCACAGTGACCCTGTTTCTCCCTAGGAAGTGAGGAGCGTTGGAAGTTATCCTCCTCCCCTCCATCCTCTTCCCCATCTGAGAGGTCTTCACCTTGCTCAGAGGGTTGGTCCTTGGCATACCCTACCAACAGCTCCTGGAGCTTTTGTTTGGAGGGATGGAACCCCATGGTAATGTTTTAAGTTTACATAGAGACCTTAACTCCCTGAATTCCAGGTGGAGGAAAGGGGTGAGGTCGAGCTCCTCAACCATGTTCTCTGTCATTGGTTATATTTTCACTAATGGCTGGGTTCTTGTTAAGAGACATTCTACAAAAAGAATCTAAGCCCTCTTAGCCCTTAACTATAGTGATTTTTCATTTTTCTAAAATTCTAAGGGGACTTAACCAAGGCCCTAAATAGACTTTTTGGAATTTGAAAAAATTATCAATTCAAAAAATTCAGAATTCTAAAGACAATTTAGGAGTTCTGTCGTGTGATCAGGTGTTGACCAATTCAGTCTAACAAATGCAAAGTTGTAGACCACACCGCTGACCCACCAATGTAGGAAGCTGGCTCTGTATATACTATACCAAGGTAAGGTATAGTGTGCACAGAGTCCAGTGGATTCCCAAAGGCTTATAGAGGTAAAAGTAAATAGCACCTTACTCTCTATTTGTGGTAGTGCGGGCGAGCAGTAAGGGTTTGACAGAGGGTAGTGTTAAGCATTTATTGTACACACTCAGGCAAGAAATCAAGTCACACACTCAAAGACTGAACCAATTGTTTGCATAAAAAATATTTCTTTAGTTGTATTTTATTGTTAGATCCAAGCACGACTTGGTGCAGGTAAGTAAAGTTGTACTTTCCAAGACAGACTGATAAGAATATGCAAGCTGAAGAAAACTGGCTTTGTTACAGATTTGTAAAACATTTAAAAATAGTTAACATTACTTTGTGATTACTTTTTGGGTTACTTTTTCTACTCAGTGTGGTATGCCTAGATATCACAGTGGGACATTTCCTAGACAAAGGTAAGTAAACCACTTTGGCATTAAAACACAGTTGCTGGGGTTTACATACAAACAACTCAAAACTTAGAACTTTTTCAGATGAAAAACAGTCGATGCAATCCTATGGAGGAAAATGTTATCAGTTTGCAGGTAAGCAATCTGTTTTGAGAGTTAAGTTTGAGGTTAGAACAAGGGTCCCCCCAGGGTCAATGATGCACTCAAAGAGCACCCTCAGCGGCACTAGGGCAACCGGGTGCTGAGGCCCAATGTTAACCAATGGGGTTAGGGGGCTTTCGGTTGATGGCTGTTCTCGAGCAAGCCAATGGGTTGTGGGAGCAACGCTCCTAGGGTTAAGCTAAGGGCGACGGGGGATCAGAGTTCGCACACAAGGTGCACCCACAGCAGCACAGGGGCGACCAGGTGCAGGGTGCTGAGTTGACGTCGGGTGCCCTGTTGTTTTCAAGGGAGATGTCTGGTCGGAAGAAAGACTGCAGGCTCGGGCAGGGAGGCTTCCTGGAAGCGACCACCGCCTGGAGAGGTAAGTTGGGATGCTTGAACACCGTCGGTTGGGCCACCCAAGGCAGTGGGGCGTCGGGCACAGTGGTGTCTTTAGGCGTCGGGTTTCCTTACCAGCTCCGTTCGCGGTCTTGGGGACCCTCCAGATAGATGCTGCAGGTGTCTGCTGGAGGCAGGTTGGGGATCACCAGATCCCAAGTCATATTCGCGTGGGGGGGGGGTGTGGGGGGGGAACCTCCTCATGGTGGTGGGCCACTCAGCCGTGGGGTGCAGAGTGGTGCAGACTCGCGGATCCAGCTGGAACCAGAGTCTGCGGCTTGAGCAAGTCCGGTGCTCATGGGAGACAGTCTTTGCAGGAAAGACAGGGCAGGTCCTCTGTGTTCTGGGATGCTGCTGGCTACGCCGGCATTCCACTGGAACAGGTCGAGGTCGGGACAGGCCAGTAGGGCTGGGGCCAAGGAAGGTGGTGTCCTCTTCTTTCTTCAGCACGGCTCTTCGGTTCTCCTCCTTGCATGTCTGAGGCAGGGTTCGGGGTCACCCCGGCGTTTCAGGTAGGTACAGGTCGGGACCAATGGGTCCCTTCCTTCGGGTGGGTACATCCCCTATTATGCCACCCTCCAGTGGGAGGGGGTATAAGCCTCTATGGTTGGTTGGGTACCCCCCCGACCCACTTCAAGATTGCGGGGACTGAGAGGTGTGCTTTGCCTCCCATCCCTCACCTGAGGGGTGGAGTTGGCAAAGGTGGGCATACCTCTCCTCCTATCCTTGTTTTCCCGCCAATCCTCCCTCCCAAAGTGGGTGTCGGAACCGGTGGGAGCCAGTTGCTGGGAGCAGAAAATGGCTGGGTCAGCTTCCAAAGCGGCAAGTCTTTGAAGCTTTCCCTTCGTGGACCCTTCCCATCCGTGCTTTGTTTCAGGACCTCGAGAGCGCGAGGCTCTCGACCCAGGGGTCCAGAGACTTGTCTAGCGGTGGCAGCTGCGAGCAACCGCCCAGCCAGGACACTAGAGTTATGTCATTTTTCAAGGGGCATCTCTAATATGCCCTCAGTGCATTTGTCATTTAATCCAACACTGGCATCAGTGTCAGTTTAATGGGCTGAGAAGTTTGATACCAAACCTCAGTCTTCAGTACAGTCATCATGGAGCTGTGGAGCTTGGGGTACCAAACTCCCAGCCCATGGTTTAAAAATGGCTTTACTGCACTTACAATACCTGTGAATTGCACAGGCACTGTAGGGGCCCAGGGCTCATGCTACTGTGCCCTCACCTGTGGTATAGTGCACCCTGCCTTAGGGCTGTAAGGCCAGCTAGAGGGGTGACTGACCTATGCCACAGGGATGTGTGCCATGTCGACTTGTAGTTTTAGGGTCTCCCCCTGGCACACAGACTAGTGTGTATGGGTCAGGGGAGGAGTCTGAGGGTGGCATAATATATGCTTCAGCCATCAGAGACTTTCTCTGGCTACAAGGCCCTTGGTACCCCTTTTACATGGGACTTATATGTAGGACTGAGGAGTGCCAATGTGGGAGCAAAGGTACAGTTTTGCGGCAAGAACACAGGCCCTGGGTACCAGATTAGCAGGAACCCAAAGCACACTTAGTCAAGGAGCATCAAACATCCGCAAAAAGTGTGTGTGTGGGGGGGGGAGTTACTGCAACAGAAACACTTTCCTACATCAAGTGCTACAATTATTCCTTTTTCATAGGCTTGAAATGTGGTTCAATCAATCTGAAAGGAATGATGCAAGAACTGGCTTGGAGGGGAAGTTTTCCCACTTGAGGAAACATTATCCCAAGACATTTTTAATCACTGGTATCGTGAAAAAAGTTGCCTGAGAAGGAAATCTACAGTAAGATACACTGATAGCCAAATGTACCTTAACAAAGAAGAACTGAAAGTGATTTAGACAGAAAAAATTCAAGTAAGATTTGTTTCTTGCTGGGCAAAGTTTCACAGAATCTGCAGACACCAGATGCAGATCCTCATTAGGCCTGGGCGGAATTATTAATTCAGCCAAAGGAATCGGAGGAATTTTGTAATTACACGTTAATCAGTTACAGGAATTAATCTGCAGTAGGTTTTTTGTTTTTAAACAGGGCTGGAAGAGGGAGCAGGGTTTAAAAAACAATGCAGATTAAAGTTTAATCTGCAGTGATTTTTAAACAGGGACAGCTCCATCTTCTGGCTTCTTTAGTAATCACTGTATGCACTCTAGGGATATGCAGTTATGTACTCAAGTGCATACCGCTCAGTGCCTCCACATACTCTGCAGTAATCACTGCAGAGTATGTAAGAGCGCAGAGTTGTATGCTCTGTAGAGTATTAGGTATTTGTCGGCGCTACTTAGCGCAAAATGCATTTTCACATCCATTTCTGGACGAGAGGGTGCATTTTGCGCTAAGAAAATACGGTCAAATGCCCACGCCGCCCATTGCAGAATTCCACTGAATCTCGCATAATTTTAATGTAATTGCGCAGAATCAAATTCCGCCCACCCCCTAATCCTCTCGCACTCAAAAGCATACAAATAACCTATGGAAGGGTGTCTGGCTTTCTTTACGATGGGTAAATGGACATCTAGAATGTTTAAATTCTATGTAGGGATTCAGACAGCCAAGCAGATAAGTTCAGCGATAGACGGCTGGAGTGGAGAATCATTGCTGTCTCCTGCGTGATCAAATGGCTGCAAAATATCCAGATGCTACCAACTGGAAAGAAAAGTCTTGAGCCTTGAGAATCATTTTGGTTTTGTATGACTTTAACTTGGAGACCACTTTCAGATAATGTAGAATTGGAGGAAATGTATATAGAAACTTCCTAGGCAAGTCTGTCTAAAGAGCATTTCCCTTAGAAAAAAGCTCTGGTAACCTGGAGGCATAGACTGACCGTTTCTAATTTTCTTCTGTGTTGAACATGTACGTACTTGGGCATTCCCATGATGTGAACACTTTGGAGAGCACTTCACTCTTTAACACCCACTATCTCTGTTCTGGAGGTGTCTGCTAAGCTTGTCCGCTTTGAATGTCTGATATTCAGTGATGGATTGCTCTTACTCAGCCACATTTTCAACTAGTGTCAGATTGTCTGAATGTACTTCTAAATGAGACTGTAAGAAACTGGCTCTATATATACTGCACCAAAGTGAGGTACAGTGTGTATAGAGTCCAAGAGTCCCCAAAGGTAGGAAGAGGTTAAAGTTCGATAGAACCTTACTCTCGAATAGTGGTAGCTTGGTCGAGCAGTAAGGCAGTATCAGAGGACAGTGTTAAGCATTTGATGTACACACTCAGTCAGCAAATGAATTCACACACTCAAAGACTGAACTTCAGACCAATTGGTTTTGTATAAAAATATACTGTTTATTTTTAGAACCAAGCAAGCCTGGCACAGGTAAGCAGTAAATACTTTTCAGTAATAAGTTACTGGATATAGAACAGTTGAAAAATGCAATAGAAATTGTACTTTGTTTGATTTACAGGGGAGCAGTAGTATGCAACACTTAGCAAATACAGTACATTGAAATGAATGGGCTTTTTCAGTAAATTGCAGGTAAGTTACTTTTACGTTACTTTTTCTAACTCAGTGCTGGATGCCTAGATTCAGCACTGGGACATTTCCTGCAAACAGGTGAGAAAACACGTTTTGGTTAATTGTACGATTTTTAAAGAATCTTTAGTTTTCAAAACTCCACACTATCGTTTTTGGAAGAAAAATTGTCCATGTTATCCTATGGAGGAAAAACAGGTTGTCGGTTTGCAGGCAAGTAAACGACTGTGGGAGTTAAGGTTCTGGGGTTAGAACAAGGGTTACCCCAGGGTCAGTGATGCACTGTTGCACCCTCAGTGGCACTAGGGCGGCCGGGTGCAGAGTGTGGAGGCCCAATGTTATCCTAAGGAGGAAAGGGGGTCTCCGGTTGGTGTCTGCTGGCAAGCAGGCCACTGGGTTGTGGGAGCAAAGCTCCTAGGGTTTAGGTCAGGGCAATTGGGGAAACAAATTGGCACAAAAAGTGCACCCTCAGCGGCACTGGGGCGGCCGGGTGCAGAGTGCTGTTTCGGCGTCGGACGCCCTGTTTTCTATGGAGAACCTCCGGTTTGAAGAAGCACTGCAGGCTCGGGGACGAGGATCTTCTGGGTGCGACCACCACTTCGAGGGGTAAGGTGGGATGTCTTGGGTTGGTTAGGCACCGTTGGTTTCGGCACACAAGGCCGTGGGGGCCCGGTGCAGGGGTGCCTTTTAGGGTCGGATTTTCTTACCCACTCTGGTCGCAGTAGAGGGAATCCTCTGGATTGAGGCTGCAGGCATCGTCTGGAGGCTTGAGGCAGGCCAGGAGTCGCCGGATCTCGTGTCAGGATCGCCGGGGTGACCTCCTCGTGGTGTTTTCCACTCTAGCTCGGGCCGGGTTCGGCGGGTGCAGAGTGGGCTGGATTCGCGGTGTCCGGCCGGAGCCAGAAGCTGCAGTTTGAACACGTCCGGTGTTCACGGGAGAAACAGTCTTGGAAGTGAAGGCAGGCAGGTGCTCCGGGCTTTGTGAGGTTGCTGGCTGCTGGACACGCCGGGATTTCGCAGGAGCAGGTTCGAGGGGAGACAGGCCTGTAGGGCTGGGGCCAAGTCAGTGGGCGTCGTCCTCTTGTTAGCTCTGCACGGCTCTTCGTCCTTTTCTTCTTGTAGGTAAGCTGGATCTGAGGAAGTAAGGTTCAGGGTGCCCACTAAAAACTAAATTTAGGGGTGTTACAGGTGGGTAAAGGGCAGGGACCAATGAGTCCCTTCCCTGGGGTGGGTACACCCCCTATTCTGCCACTCTCCAGTGGGAGGGGGGTAAGAGCCTGTCCCTGGTTGGCTGGGTCCCCCCATCCTCAAGATGGCGGGGACTCGAGGTTGTGCTTCACCTCGCCTCACCCACCTGAGGGGTGGAGTTGGCAGAGGTGGGCACACCTCCCTTCCTCACTTGTTTTTCCCGCTGGTTCTCCCGCCCAAAGTGGGGGGTAGAACCAGTGGGGACCAGTTGCTGAAAGCAGCAAATGGTCTGGAGAGGCGCATAAAAGGCGGCATGCCTTTGAAGCTTCTCCTTCGTGAACACTGCCCATCCTGGGGGAGGAGGCTTGGCACCTCGTCCCAGGATGTGCATTGTTTCAGGCCCCCGAGAGCAGCAGGCTCTCGACCCAGGGGTCCAGAAACATGTCTGGTGGTGGCAGCCTAAGCAGCCACTCAGTCAGGTCACTAGAAGTTGGTCGAGTTTCAGGGGGCATCTCTAAGATGCCCTCTGTGGTGCATTTTACATTAAATACCACACTGGCATCAGTGTGGGTTTAATGTGCTGAGAAGTTGGATACCAAACTTCCCAGTCTTCAGTGTAGCCATCATGGTGCTGTGGAGTTCGTAATGACAAACTCCCAGCACCATATACTCTTAATGGCAGAACTGCACTTACAGTGCCCAGGAATGGACTTGGGCACTGTAGGGGCACAGGGCTCATGCACCTGTACCCTCACCACTGGCATAGGGCAACCAGCTAGAGGGGTGACTGATGTATGCTAGGGCAGTGGTTTGTGGGCATGGCACACAGGGGTGTGTGCCATGTCTACTCTTCACTTTGTTCTGCACCAAGACACGCAGCCTGCAAAGGCAGTGTGTGAGTGTCAGGGTACAGGGCCTCTAAGGGTGGCACAATAAGTGCTGCAGCCCTTAGAGGTCTTCCCTGGTCACAGTGCCCTGGGTACCTGGAGTACCATTTACCAGGGGCTGACATGTGGCCAGAGATGCCAATTTGGTTTAGGCTTAAATGCAGTTTTAGGGAAGGAACACAGGCCCTGGGCACCTGATTAGCAGGAGCCCAGGGCACACTCAGTCAAAGAACATCAGCAATTCAGCAAAAAATGGTGGCATACCATGCAGAAAGAGGGCACTTTCTCTATCAACCTCCTCCCCCCCCCCCCCCAACGAAAGATGATGAGACCAACCTTTCCCTAGAGAGTCTTCATTGTCTAAGTGGAAGAACCTAGAAAGTCCATCTGCATTGGCAGTCCCAGGTCTGTGTTCCACTTCAAAGTCCATTCCCTGTAGGGAGATGGACCACCTCAACAGTTTAGGATTTTCCCCTTTCATTAGCCATCTGAGAGGTCTGTGATCAGTTTGAACTAGGAAGTGAGTACCAAACAAGTATGGTCTCAACTTCTTCAGGGACCAAACCACAGCAAAGGCCTCCCTCTCAATGGCACTCCAACGCTGCTCCCTGGGGAGAAGCCTTCTGCTTATAAAAGCAACAGGTTGGTCTTGGCCTTCATCATTGGTCTGGGATAGGACCGCTCCTATCCCTAGCTCAGAGGCATCAATCTGCACAATGAACTGCTTGGCATAATCTGGAGCCTTCAGAATTGGTGCTGTGCACATTGCTTCTTTCAGGGTGTCAAAAGCCTTTTGGCAACTAACTGTCCAGTCAACCTTCTTGGG
This sequence comes from Calotriton arnoldi, assembly GCA_963921515.1. NCBI lineage: Eukaryota > Metazoa > Chordata > Amphibia > Caudata > Salamandridae > Calotriton > Calotriton arnoldi. The sequence goes on along the minus strand of CAWUFW010003894.1, from coordinate 30,200 downwards.
CATTTTCTTGGAGGTGAGTTCTGTGAGGGGAGTCACAATGGACCCATATCCCTTCACAAACCTCCTGTAGTACCCAGTCAAGCCAAGGAATGCCCTGACTTGGGTCTGGGTTGTTGGAGCTGCCCAGTCCAGGATGGCCTGGATCTTGGGCTGTAAGGGCTGTACCTAGCCTCCACCAACAAGGTGGCCCAAGTACACCACAGTGCCCTGCCCTATCTGGCATTTGGATGCCTTGATAGTTAGACCTGAAGGGCTTTTAAAACCTTCCCAGGGTGGATCAGGTGATCCTGCCAGGTGGAGCTAAAGACAGCAATATCATCAATATAAGCTGCACTAAAGGACTCCAACCCAGCAAGGACTTGATTCACCAACCTCTGGAAGGTGGCAGGGGCATTCTTTAAACCAAAGTGCATAACAGTGAACTGATAGTGCCCATCAGGTGTGGAGAATGCGGTTTTCTCTTTTGTTCCTGGTGCCATGCCAATCTGCCAGTACCCTGCAGTTAAGTCAAAGGTACTTAAGAATTTGGCTGCACCCAACATATCTATCCACTCATCTGCTCTTGGGATAGGGTGAGCATCTGTCTTGGTGACAGAGTTGAGCCCTCTGTAATCCACACAAAACCTCATTTCTCTTTCCATCCTGTGGGTGAGGTTTGGGGACCAGAACCACTGGGCTAGCCCAGGGGCTCTCAGAGGGTTCAATAACCCCTAACTCCAGCATCTTGCTGACCTCAGCTCTGATGCTTTCCTTGACTTGGTCTGACTGTCGATACATCTTGTTTTTGACAGGTGCACTGTCACCAGTGTCCACATCATGGGTACACCAGTTTGTCAGACCAGGGGACAAGGAAAAGAGCTTAGCATACTGTTGCAAGACTTGCTTGCAGTCAGTCTGCTGTTGGGCAGAGAGGGTGTCTGAAAAGACAACTCCATCAACTGACCCATCTTTTGGGCTGTATGAGAGGAGGTCAGGGAGGGGTTCACTCTCTGCTTCCTGCTCCTCATCAGTCACCATCAGCATGGTGATGTCAGCCCTGTCATTGTAGAGCTTTAGGCGGTTCACATGGATAACCCTTTTGGGTGTCCTGCTTGTGCCCAGGTCAACTAAGTAGGTGACCTCACTCTTTTCTCTAGGATAGGGTAAGGGCCACTCCATCTGTCCTTGAGTGCCCTTGGTGCCACTGGCTCCAAAACCCACACCTGTTGCCCAGGTTGAAATTCAACCAGTGCAGCTTTTTGGTCATACCAGGGCTTCTGAAGCTCCTGGCTGGCCTCAAGATTCTTGGATGCCTTTTCCATGTACTCAGCCATTCTGGACCTTAGGCCAAGCACAGTCCACAATATCTTGTTTGGGTTCTTGGAGAGGCTTCTCCCAACCCTCTTTTACAAGACAGAGTGGTCCCCTCACAGGATGGCCAAACAGAAGTTCAAAGGGGGAAAAACCTACTCCCTTCTGTGGCACTTCTCTGTAAGCGAAAAGCAGACATGGTAAGAGGACATCCCATCTCCTTTTGAGTTTCTCAGGGAGCCCCATACTCATGCCTTTCAATGTCTTGTTAAATCTCTCAACAAGGCCATTGGTCTGTGGGTGATAGGGTGTAGTAAACTTGTACTGCACTCCACACTCTTTCCACATGTGTTTCAGGTAAGCAGACATGAAGTTAGAACCTGTCTGAAACCACCTCCTTAGGAAACACTACCCTGGTGAAGACACCAATGAGGGCCTTGGCTATTGCAGGAGCTGTAGTAGTCCTAAGTGGGATTGCTTCAGGGTACCTAGTGGCAAGATCCACTACCACTAGTATGAATTTGTTCCCTGAGGCTGTGGGCGGTTCAAGTGGACCCACTATGTCCACACCTACCCTCTCAAAGGGAACCCCCACCACAGGCAGTGGTATCAGGGGGGCCTTTGGGTGGCCACCTGTCTTGCCACTGGCTTGACAGGTAACAGGAGCTGACAAACTCCTTCACCTTTTGGTGCATCTGGGGCCAGTAAAAGTGGCTGACTAACCTTTCCCAAGTCTTGGTTTGGCCCAGATGTCCAGCTAGGGGAATGTCATGAGCTAAAGTTAGGAGGAACTCCCTGTACCTCTGTGGCACTACCACTCTCCTGGTAGCTCCAGGATTGGGGTCTCTTGCTTCAGTGTACAGTAATCCCTCTTCCCAATAGACTCTGTGGGTACCACTGACAACTCCCTTTGCTTCTGAAACAGCTTGCTGCCTCAGGCTTTCAAGAGTGGGACAGTCTTTCTGCCCCTGGCACAGCTCTTCCCTAGAGGGTCCCCCCTGGGCCTAAGAGTTCAACCTGGTAAGGGTCAAGCTCCATAGGCTCAGTTCCCTCTGGGGTGTCCAAGTCCTCTCCCCGAGGAGAGGGGTCCTGATCCTTTTGCTGAACAGAAGCTGGTTCCCCAGTCTTCTTAACTTTTCTCTTGTTAGGTTGGGCCATACTTTCAGGCTCCAACACTTTTTCACCCTGCATTTTCCTCTGTGCTCTTGTTTTTACACACCAATTCAGGGATATCCAGCATTGCTGCATGGGTTTTTAGTTCAACCTCAGCCCAGGCTGAGGTTTCCAGGTCATTGCCAAGCAGACATGCAGTTGGTAGCTTTGGAGAGACCACTACCCGTTTCAGGCCAGTAACCTCCCACCCCCCCCAGTCTAATGTCACCATAGCCATTGCATGGTTAGTGGTAACACTATCAGCATTGGTGACTGGGTAAGTACGCCCAATCAAATATTGCTCAGGGGAAACCAGTGTGTCTCTCACCATAGTGACACTGGCACCTGTATCCCTCAGAGCCTCTATCCTAGTTCCATTGATCCAAGGGTATTGTAAGTATTTCTTTAAGTTGGGTGGCCACACAGCTACAGTGGCAAACTCAACTTCTTCCTCTGAAACTAGAACTGCTTCAGTGTGCAACTTAATTTGCTCTGGGCACACTGCTGATCCTATCTGGAGACTGGCTACACCAGTAGTAGCTGTAGGACTAGGGGCCTTCTTGCTAGGGCAAGCCTCGTCTCCAGTTAAGTGTCCCAACTTCTTACAGTTGTTACACCAGGCCTTTGCAGGATCAAAGTTCTTCCCCCTTTAGGGCTGTAGAGTATAGGGAGTATTTTGGGACCCACCCCCCTGTGCAGGTTTTTATGGCCCTTTGGAAGACTCACTTTTTATCTTGGGGATTCTCACCACCTTTCCCCTGGGGAGGTTTTGTAACCCCTTTCTTTTGGTCACCCCCAGTGGTTGTCTTAGTCACCCTAGTCTTGACCCAGTGGTCTGCCTTCTTTCCCAATTCTTGGGGAGAAATTAGACCTAGGTCTACCAAATGCTGATGTAACTTCATTCGTGCAATTACTTAAAATATGTTCCTTCATAAACAAATTGTAAAGTCCGGTAAAGTCATGCACATTGTGTCCAGTTAACCAACCATCTAGTGTCTTTACTGAGTAGTCTACAAAATCAATCCAGAACTGGTTTTCTGAGCCCCCCTGAATCTAATTCTGTACTCCTCAGCGGTGAGTCCAAATCCATCAGAGTTCTCTTCATGAGGTCATAGGACCCAGCATCTGGCCCAGAAAGGGTCAGAAGCCTGACTCTGCAGTTACCAGAGAACAGTTCCCACAGGAGTGCCCCCCAGAGAGGTTTCTTCACTTTTCTCATGTCACAAGCCCTCTCAAAGGATGTGAACCACTTAGTGATGTCATCACCCTTCTCAAATTTAGGGACAATCCCTTTGGGGATTTTAGGATCATAAGATTGCTCTTTATCCTTATTAAGATTGCTGCCACCATTGATGGGTGCTAAACCCATCTCCTTTCTTTCTTTCTCTAGAGCCAGGAGTCTGGACTCTAGATCCAGTCTTTTGGCCAGCCTTGCTAAAAGGCCGTCCTCCTCATTGAGGCTGTCCTTAATGTCCTCACCAGAACCTGAGCCACCTGTGTGGCCTCTAGGTCCCCAGAGGTTAACTCTTGGAAATAAGGGTGCAGGGACCCTATCTTCCCTAGGAAGTGGTGGAGGTGGGCACCTATCTCCATCCTCCTCATTCCTTTCCTCATCTGACTGGACATCACCATTTTCAGTGGGGTGGGCCTTTGAATACTCAGCCAATAGCTCCTGGAGCTTTTGTTTGGTTGGATGAGGGCCCATTGGTATATTGTTAAGTTTACATAAGGACCTTACTTCCTTGAAAGACAAGTGAAGGTAAGGGGTGAGGTCAAGCTCCTCAACCATGTCCTGTATGTCATTATCATCTTCACTAATAGTTGGGTTCTTGAGACATTCTAACAAAAAAGTTCTAACCCCTCTACCCTTGACTATAGCGACTTTATTTTCTAAAATTCTAAAGGGACTTAAGCAAGGCCCTAACAAGACTTTTAGTAGTTTGGTAAAAATGCCAATTTGAAAAAAATCAGAATTCTAAAGGCAATTTAAGAGTTCTGTCGTGTGATCAGGTGGTAACCAAGTAGTCAACAAATGCAAGTTGTATATCCCACCGCTGATCCACCAATGTAAGAAACTGGCTCTATATATACTGCACTAAAGTGAGGTACAGTGTGTATAGAGTCCAAGAGTCCCCAAAGGTAGGAAGAGGTTTAAGTTAGATAGAACCTTACTCTCTAATAGTGATAGCTTGGTCGAGCAGTAAGGCAGTATCAGAGAACAGTGTTAAGCATTTGATGTACACACTCAGTCAGCAAATGAATTCACACACTCAAGAACTGAACTCTAGGCCAATTGTTTTTGTATAAAAATATACTGTTTATTTTCAGAACCAAGCAAGCCTGGCACAGGTAAGCATTAAATACTTTTCAGTAATATGTTACTGGATATAGAACAGTTGAAAAATGCAATAGAAATTGTACTTTGTTTGATTTACAGGGGAGCAGTAGTATGCAACACTTAGCAAATACAGTACATTGAAATGAATGGGCTTTTTCAGTAAATAGTAGGGAAGTTACTTTTACGTTACTTTTTCTAACTCAGTGCTGGATGCCTAGATTCAGCACTGGGACATTTCCTGCAAACAGGTGAGAAAACACGTTTTGGTTAATTGTACGATTTTTAAAGAATCTTTAGTTTTCAAAACTCCACACTATCGTTTTTTGGAAGAAAAATTGTCCATGTTATCCTATGGAGGAAAAACAGGTTATCGGTTTGCAGGTAAGTAAACGACTGTGGGAGTTAAGGTTCTGGGGTTAGAACAAGGGTTCCCCCAGGGTCAGTGATGCACTGTTGCACCCTCAGCGGCACTAGGGCAGCCGGGTGCAGAGTGTTGAGGCCCAATGTTATCCTATGGAGGATAGGGGGTCTCCGGTTGGTGTCTGCTGGCAAGCAGGCCACTGGGTTGTGGGAGCAAAGCTCCTAGGGTTTAGGTCAAGGCAATTGGGGAAACAAGTTGGCACAAAAAGTGCACCCTCAGCGGCACTGGGGCGGCCGGGTGCAGAGTGCTGTTTAGGCGTCGGACACCCTGTTTTCTATGGAGAACCTCCGGTTTGAAGAGGCACTGCAGGCTCTGGGACGAGGATCTTCTGGGTGCGACCACCACTTTGAGGGGTAAGTTGGGATGTCTTGGGTTGGTTAGGCACCGTTGGTTTGGGCACACAAGGCCGTGGGGCACCCGGTGCAGGGGTGCCTTTTAGGGTCGGATTTTCTTACCCACTCTGGTCGCAGTAGAGGGGATCCTCTGGATTGAGGCTGCAGGCATCGTCTGGAGGCTTGAGGCAGGTCAGGAGTCACCGGATCTCGGGTCAGGATCGCCGGGGTGACCTCCTCGTGGTGTTTTTCCACTCTAGCTCGGGCCGGGTTCGGCGGGGGCAGAGTGGGCTGGATTCGCGGTGTCCGGCCGGAGCCAGAAGCTGCAGTTTGAACACGTCCGGTGTTCACGGGAGAAACAGTCTTGGAAGTGAAGGCAGGTAAATCCTCCGGGGTTTGTGAGGTTGCTGGCTGCTGGACACACCGGGATTTTGCAGGAGCAGGTTCGAGGGGAGACAGGCCTGTAGGGCTGGGGCCAAGTCAGTGGGCGTCGTCCTCTTGTTAGCTCTGCACGGCTCTTCGTCCTTTTCTTCTTGTAGGTAAGCTGGATCTGAGGAAGTAAGGTTCAGGGTGCCCCCTAAATACTAAATTTAGGGGCTTTACAGGTAGGTACAGGGCAGGGACCAATGTGTCCCTTCCCTGGGGTGGGTACACCCCCTATTCTGCCACTCTCCAGTGGGAGGGGGGCAGGAGCCTGTCCCTGATTGGCTGGGTCCCCCCCCATCCTCAAGATGGCGGGGACTCGAGGTTGTGCTTCACCTCGCCTCCCCCACCTGAGGGGTGGAGTTGGCAGAGGTGGGCACACCTCCCTTCCTCACTTGTTTTTCCCACTGGTTCTCCCGCCCAAAGTGGGGGGTAGAACCAGTTGCTGAAAGCAGCAAATGGTCTGGAGAGGCTCACAAAGGCGGCATGCCTTTGAAGCTTCTCCTTCGTGAACCCTGCCCATCCTGGGGGAGGAGGCTTGGCAACTCGTTCCAGGATGTGCATTGTTTCAGGCCCCCCGAGAGCAGCAGGCTCTCGACCCAGGGGTCCAGAAACATGTCTGGTGGTGGCAGCATAAGCAGCCACTCAGTCAGGTCACTAGAAGTTGGTCGAGTTTCAGGGGGCATCTCCAAGATGCCCTCTGTTGTGCATTTTACATTAAATCCCACACTGACATCAGTGTGGGTTTATTGTGCTGAGAAGTTTGATACCAAACTTCCCAGTCTTCAGTGTAGCCATCATGGTGCTGTGGAGTTCGTAATGACAAACTCCCAGCACCATATACTCTTAATGGCAGCATTGCACACAGTGCCCAGGAATGGACTTGGGCACTGTAGGGGTACAGGGCTCATGCACCTGTACCCTCACCACTGGCATAGGGCACCCAGCTAGAGGGGTGACTGATGTATGCCAGGGCAGTGGTTTGTGGGCATGGCACACAGGGATGTGTGCCATGTCGACTTCACTTTGTTCTGCACCAAGACACGCAGCCTGCAAAGGCAGTGTGTGAGTGTCAGGGTACAGGGCCTCTAAGGGTGGCACAATAAGTGCTGCAGCCCTTAGAGGCCTTCTCTTGTCACAGTGCCCTGGGTAGCTGGGGGACCATTTACCAGGGGCTGACATGTGGCCAGAGATGCCAATTGGGTTTAGGCTTAAATGCAGTTTTAGGGAAGGAACATAGGCCCTGAGCACCTGATTAGCAGGAGCCCAGGGCACAATCAAAGAACATCAGCAATTCAGCAAAAAATGGGGGCATACCATGCAGAAAGAGGGCACTTTCTCACAGACTCCGTAACTCTCTTTCCTTTAATTCAAACAATTCATATCAGTGATGTGGTTCCTAGGTTGTGGCCGTCAGAAGAGTTAGCGATCTACAAAACCAGTTTTACAGCTATAACCTTAAGTGCACTTTACTGAACTTTCCCTTCGCATTAAGTAAACAGCCTTCGGGTGGCTAACAGAGAATCTTATGGAGCAAAACAAGTCCAAATATTGTGTGGACAATTAAGCTTCAGAGGCTTCACACTGCCAAAAGGATTATGTTACTTACCCTGTGTACGAAGCTGGCTCTGTCTATACTATACCAAAATGAGGTATAGTGTGCACTGAGTCCAGTGGAACCACAAAGGTAGGCAGAGGTAAATGTAGATAGCACCTTACTCTCCATTTGTGGTAGTGAGGGCGAGCAGTAAGGCTTTATCAGAGGGTAGTGTTAAGCAATTGTTGTACACACTCAGCATATGAAGTCACACAAAGACTGAACTCAGACAAATTTGATTTGTATAAAAATATTATTCAGTTATATTTATTTTCTAGAACCAAGCAAGCCTGGTACAGGTAAGTGTAAATGGTACTTTTCAAGGCAGGTTGAACAATACAAGCAAGCTGAATGAAAAGGACTTTGGTACATGTTTGTAAATGCTTTCAATACAGTGGAAATTACTGTTAGATTACTTTATGGATTACTTTTTCTACTCAGTGTGATATGCCTAGATATCACACTGGGACATTTCCTAGAGAAAAGGTAAGTAAAGCAGTTTAGTTATTTGCAGTTTTTCAATGTTTCATACAAAACCAACTCCACACTTAAAACAATTTTTAGGAAAAAGCAGTCAATGCAATCCTATGGAAGGAAATTGAGTTATCGCTTTAAAGGCAAGTACAAGGTTTTGGAAGTTGGTATTCTGGGGTAAGAACCGGGGTTCCCCGAGGGTCAAGGATGCACTCTACAAAGCACCCTCAGCGGCACAAGGGTGGCCGGGTGCAGAGTGCTGAGGCCCAATGATATCCAATGGGGGATAGGAGGCCTCCGGTTGTTGGCTGCTCACAAGCAGGCCACAGGTTGTGGGAGCAAAGCTCCTGGTGTTAGGCTCAGGGCAAAGGGGGGTCTGAGTTAGCACCCAAAGTACACCTGCAGCGGCGCAGGGGAAGCTGGCTGCAGGGTGCTGTTTTGGCGTCGGGTGCCCTGTTGATTTCAAATGGGATTCTCCGGTTGTAACAAAGACTGTGCTCGGGGACGAAGATCTTCTGGGGGTGACTACCGGTTGGAGAGGTAAGTTGGGATGCCTGGGGATGCTGGGACACTGTCGGTTGGGCCACCCAAGGCCGTGGGACTTCGGATGCAGGGGTGTCTTTAGGCGTCGGGTTTTCCTTACCAGCTCCAGTCGCGGTCGGGGGATCCTCCAGAAAGAGCCTGCAGGCTTCGCTTGGAGATTCGAGGCAGGTCAGAGATCACCAGATCTCAGGTCAGGATCACCGGAGAGACCTCCTCATTGTGTTGGGCCACTCGAGCCGTAGCCGTCGGGCGCAGAGTGGTGCAGACTCCCGAATTTGCCCGGAGCCAGAGTCTGTGGGTGAGCAAATCCGGTGCTCACGGGAGACAAAGTCTTTGGCTTGGAAGGCAGGACAGGTCCTTCGGGTTCTTGAGGCTGCAGGACACACCGAAATTTCGCTTTTGCAGGTTCGAGGTGGGGACAGACTGGTAAGGGCTGGGGCCAAGTCAGTGGGCTTCCTCCTCTTCTTAGCTTTAGCACGGCTTCTTCAGTAGTTGTCCTTTTCTTCTAGGTCGGTTCTTGTCTGAGGAGGCAAGGTTCAGGGTTGCCCCTAAATACTAGATTTAGGGGCGTTACAGGTAGGTAAAGGTTGCGACCAATGGGTCCCTTCCTTGGAGTGGGTACACCCCCTATTATGCCACCCTCCAGTGGGAGGGGGGCATATGCCTCACTCTGGTTGGCTGGGTCCCCCCATCGGCAAAATGGCGGGGACTGAGAGTTGCGCTTCACCTAGTCTCCCCCACCTGAGGGGTGGGGTTGGCAAAGGTGGGCACACCTCCCTTCCTCACTCTGTTTTTCTGCCGATTCTCCTGCCCAAAGTGGGGGTCAGAACTGGTGGGGGCCAGTTGCTGGAAGCAGCAAAGTCCTGGGGAAGCTCAATAAAGCAGCAAGCCTTTGAAGCTTCCCCTTCATGGACCCTGCCCAACCAGGGGGGAGGCTTGCTTGGCACCTCGTCCCAGGATGTGCATTGTTTCATACACCCTTCCTCCCCCCCCAGAGCAGCAGGCTCTCGACCCGGGGGCCCAGAAACATGTCTGGTGGTGGCAGCTGGCAAGCAGCCACTCAGCCTGGACACTAGTGTTAGGTCGTTTGTCCTCTGTGTGCATTTTTCATTAAATCCCACACTGCCATCAGTGTGGGTTTAATGTGCTGAGAAGTTAAAGGTATAGCCATTATGGTACTGTAGAGTTCGTAATGACAATCTCCCAGCACCATATACTCTTAATGGCATTACTGCACTTACGTCTAAGAATTGGCTTAGACACTGTAGGGGTAAAGGGCTCATGTACCTGTACCCTCACCACTGGTATAGTGCACCCAGCTAGAGGGGTGGTTGACCTATGCTAGGGCAGTGGTTTGTAGGCATGGCACACAAGAATGTGTGCCATGTCGACTTCACTTGGTTCTGCACCAAAACACGCAGCCTGCAAAGGCAGTGTGTGTGTGTAAAGGTACAGGGCCTCTAAGGGTGGCACAATAAGTACTGCAGCCCATAGGGGCCTTCCCTGGCCACAGTGCCCTTGGTACCATTTACAAGTGACTGACCTGTGGCCAAAGAATGCCAGTTGGGTTTTGTCTTCAATGCAGTTTAGGGAAAGAACATAGGCCCTGGGTACCTGTTTGGCAGGAACCCAGGGCACACACAGTCAAAGCACATCAGCAGTTTAGCAAAAAAGTGGGGCAACCATGCAAAAAGAGGGCACTTTCTTACACCATGTAAGCATCTGCTCTTGGCATGTAGGGCTGTAGATTCACATGCTTTGCAAACTCCTACCATCTAGTGTCGGGTAAGGATGTCTGCAAGTTGTTTTTTTTCTTCAAAGTCGTCTTTCGAGTCACGAGGTAAGGCGACCAACTCCTCTTGGTAATCGTACACATGGTAATCGACTCCATTGTTTTCCCGTAAGAGGATAAGAATGGAGTACGTGTAAGTAAAGAGATGCCCATGCATGTGTGGTGTAAACGAGAACTGCAACGACCATAGGTGTCCGGGGAGGAGGGAGGGTGCATGATAATCAATAGCACTACATGCCAAGAAGAGATGATTACAGGGTAAGTAACAATCAGTTCGAGGCATGTGTGCTGCAGATACACATGCTTTGCATAGACTGTTTAGCAGTGCCCTCCAAAAAGCGGTGGCAAACCAGAGGGCTTTGTAGTTGTTTGAAAGTGTTCATAGCACCGCCTGCCCTACATTAGCTTGTTGGCGTGCTAACACATCCACAATTAGTGTTTGGTAAATGTGTGGTGTAGACCATGTAGCTGCTTTACAAAATGTCAGTTATGGGAATGTTACCTAAAAAAAGCCATAGATGCTCCTATTTTAGGAATAGTGTGTGCTCTAGGAGGTGTAGATAAAGTCGATTTGGCTTTAATATAGCATGTCTAGATACATTTAACAATTCATCTAGGAATACCAGATTTTGAAATAGGTTTCCCTTTGTGAGGGGGAGCAAATGCAACAAAAATGTGTTTTGTTTTACCAAAATCTTTTGTCCTGTATGCAATACATTAATGATCTTTTAACATCTAATGTATGAAGAGCTCTTTCTGCTACAGAATCTGGTTGGGGAAAGAAAACTGGTAGCTCAACCGATTGGTTAATATGAAAAGCAGATACTACCTTTGGAAGGAATTTTGGGTTGGCACAAAGAACCACCCTATCCCTGTGAAGCTGGAAGAATGGTTCTTCCAAGGTTGGTTCCTGAAGCTCACTCACACCTTAATGAGGTGAGAGCAATTAAAAAAGCAACCTTCCAAGAAAGAAATTGGAGGGGACAATTATGTAAAGGTTCAAAAGGTGAACCCATAAGACTGGTTAGAACATTAAGATTCCATGTAGGTGCAGTGGGACCTTTGGTGATATCACTCTTAAGGCCTTCCATAAAAGTACTGGTACACTGAACAAAGATAAGTGTAGATGTATGGAGGTGTACGCCATACCCGAGCGTTGTAAATGCAAAAGAAAGTTTTGTATAATTGCAGTTAGTGTATCAATTGTTTGAGTACAATGAACAAACCTTTTCCACTTGGCTGCATAGCAAGCTCTAGTGGTAGGTTTACGTGCTTCCTTAAGAATGTTCATGGATTCTGATGGCAGATTTAGATATCCAAACTCTATTATTTCAGCAGCCAAATCGCTAGGTTTAGTTCCTTTGGGTTTGGATGTCTGATTTCACCATGGTTCTGAGTGAGGTTTGGCACGAGAGGAAGCTTCTCGTGTGGAACTACTGAAAGTTCAAGTAGTGTTGTAAACCATGGTTGACGAGCCAGTGTGGGAACTACTAGAATAAGGATGAGAGACATCTGCCTGAGCTTCCGAACCAGAAATGGAAAAAGAGAAAGGCGGAAAAGCATGGGAAAATATTCCTGACTAATTCATCCAAAGGGCATTGCCTTTGGACAGAGGGTGTGGTAAACCTGGAGGTGAAGTTTTGGCATTTTGCATTTTGTGCTGTCACAAAGAAATATATTTGTGGAAACCCTCATTTGTGGAAGTATGGGAGGAGGACCTGTGGGGGGGAGTTCCCACTCGTGGATCCTGCTGAGGAGACTGGCAAAGTTGTCTGTCCCTGGAAGGTGTTCTGCTAGCAGGTGGATTGTGTCTTTTTTCACTTCTCTAAGGATTCATCCACTTGTGGGCTGAAGAGAGGTTTATCAAATAGAACATTTAATAATGTCTGTTGGACTTCTAGTTTAAAACCAGAGACACCCAACCAGGCATGGCTCCTTAAGAGAACGTTGATATGGATCCCTCTGGCAGCGGTGTCAGACGCATCCAATAGAGGAATTTGACATTAATTTTACTTCCTGCACTAAATCCTCTCCCTTTTTCTCATGCTCCTCTGGGACATATTAGAGCAATTCTTCCATCTCATCACAGTGAGCTCGGACGTATCTGGCAAGAAGACCCTGTGTATTGGCTATACGCCAGTGACTGGCTGATTGTGCAGCCACTCTTTTGCCTGAGGTATCTATCAGCTTTGACTGTCAGGAGGTGGTGCATCAGCTGTTTGTGAGTTTGCTCTTTTGCAAGCATTAGACACAACCAATACGGTGGAAGCTGACCTCTAATAAAAATTGTGTCAGATGGTGGATGTTTGTACATTGCCCAACCTAGGAGTAGTAATGCGTGCACATGCAGGGTCCTTAAAAACATCCTTTGCATGGTGCATCCATTCCCTTTAACATTGGAAGAGACATAGGTTTGTGTGAAGTACCGGAGGGTACAAAAAGTCTGTGTAAAGTGACCTCATGATATGAGGCTGCCTTGGCTATGAGCTCCTGATACGAGGTTATCAGGAGGTGAGGGTTTTGCAGGATAAAGATCATGATCTGTGTCTCCTTGAGGATCTAGATCATAATCCTGCCAAGGGTCTGGTGGTGCTTCATAATTGTTGTCATCCCCTAAATCTAGGTCTGTGGGAGGAGAACCCAGAGATGTAATATTTAGAGGGTTTGTAGGTGAAGGTACCAGGGGTACAGGTGAATGTGGTTGTGGAGAAGGAGGAATAGGGTGCAGGGGACTGGTAGCTATGTCCTTTTTCAAAGGTATCTAATATCTAGTGTCTTGTAGGAACAAAGTTTTCCTTATGGAAGATGGTACTGGCGCAGGTTTTGCTGTGTGTCCAGTGTCTGGATGAAAATGTATTTTCTTTTGTTCTGGATCAAGTCTTTCTTGCATGGTTTGTAGGATCGTCTCTGGTAGTGTAGGAGGAGCAGATTTATGATTCAGCGCCGAAGTTTTCAGAACTGAAGAGGTCTTCTTTCGGTACTGATCATTTGGGAGCCGAAGAGATGCAGTCTCAGCTCGGTGCAGATCCAGAAGACTATCTGTGCTTTCGGCGCCGAGCCAGAGGGCGGAGCATTCGAAGCAGTCTTGGTGCCTACCATGGCCGGATGGCAGTGGTGGCCCAGAAGCCCTTTGTTTAAAAGAAGTAGGTTTTTGTGTGGGCAAAGGGGTTTGGGTACTTAGGGCACCCTGACCAGCTGTAAGATCATGGAACTCCAGGTCGATTTGAAGTTCGCAGCCAGAGTCTTGAACGGACAAGGCCTCTTCTTCGGAGGCAGACTCTTCCATGACTTTGTTGTTGTTCGATATCTTCTTGGACGAAGATATCAGGGGTGTTTTCAGCCTCTGAATTTCTCTACATCAAGCCAGACGGTCCCGCAAGGTCTTTTTAGACCAAAAAAACCAACAGGAGTCACACTCTTCTTTGTGCTCTGGAAATAAGCACAAATTGCAAACTTTATGAAGATCGGTGAGCGGGTACCCAAAGCGGCACAGAGGGTGGAGTTGAAACAGAGTGGCGGAAGTGAAACAGAGTCCGTTCCATCAGCTTATGTTGATGGAGTTGGTATGCAGTAGAAGGTAACCCGGACGACTAGTCCCAAGGCCGCAGGTGGGGTGTCCCGACCAGATGAGTGAAGTTCTCTGAATTTCGATACGTGAGGGATGGAAAACCTGTTCGAAACAATACAGATGAGGGTAGAGTGGATTGCGCACCCAAAGGATCCAAAAGAACGGTCTCGAACTGAAGTGCCGAAATACACGTCCAAACCCGATGGCGGAAAGAAAACAATTTAGCAATGGAGTCGATGACCATGCGCACTATTACCAAGAGGAGGAGTCACCTTACCTCGTGACTCGAAAGTTCTTCGGAAAAAAAAATACTTGCAGGCATCCGGACCCAACACTGGATAGCAGGAGTATGCAAAGCATGGGTATCTACAGCACACATGCCTCAAACACTATTTTTGTAACTATGATGGATACAGGCGATAGTCCTTAATACCTCTGGATGCCCAAATGTGCAAGGAAAGATAACGCATGTCAAACAAAATTTGGTAATCAATACACAAGTCTTATAGCCCCATTTGATGAGTAAAGGTTGCCATCACATTCTGCAATATGAGCAGATTTAAAAAGGATAAGGTATCTAAAAAGCATAAGTATAATTATAGCCCTTAAAAAAAGACCGGATTTGAGTCAATCTGTATGTTTAATCTCCTGGCATGAAAGGTGGATAATTTCACAGCAGAAAAGAGAAAGACTATGCAGACATTTACCAAAACAAATACAGTGCAAAAGAGGCTGTATTAAAACATGAGACCACAAAAATGTCTATTGCCCTCACTCTTCGATCAAAAAACAAAGGAAGCAAAAGAGACCTGGTTTGCTCCGTTGGTAAAAAAGAATGGCTGAATAAGGACAGTGACATATACAACCAGACTATATGCAAGGTGCTGCCTGGCACGGCTGGACTCACATCCCAGGTATTAACACATTTCAAATTACAATAAATAGTCCAGCTAAGGAGGGAGGCTCACAAGTGTGAAACAATATGCTGCATAGGTTTGGTATAGTGTGCTCAGTATTAACTAAAAACAATAAAACAAAGGCGCACTGTATGAGACCCAAGAATTCCACATGACCAAACTATGAGACGGAGGGACAACAGTTCAAGAGGTAAAGCTTGTGCATATTAAATGTACTGTTGTGTACGCATTAATAAAGAAACGGACAGATTTCACATTCGAAGATTCAATTGTAGGCCAGAAAAAAAACAGGTCTGGGAATGCATTGAAGATTGCAAATCAGATGTGAGATGAACTGTCCATTGTAAGTGAAGAGTTTAATTAGGCGAGAGAATTAAACAGAAATCTTTAACAGTCTGAAGTTTGCCAGTAAAAGTCTAGGAAGTCATTTCTGAAAGATTTGGCTGTACCCCCGGCCCAAACATACCTTACATTTTACAAAACCCTCCAGCAGAGCACACCTACCTCTCTCCTCTCGTCGGAAATCATCCCTGGGGGATTCAGTCCACCTGTCCCTGTCGTCACGCCGCTCTGATCGATCACCATAGCGGTCTCCACCGCCCCTGAAATCATCCCTCTTCTCATAGTCCTGCCGGTAGCCAGTGCCAAAGGCTCTCCGACTGCCCCGGGAGTCGTCAAATCCTCCCCCGCCTGAGAACAACAACAGACATCAGGGTTCCACAGCCTGTGATTGGCTCAAAGCATTGCATCATACACCAAAGGATATGTCAAGAGGACAGCCACATGCAGATCGGCAAACAGCGCCACAAGAGATTGGCGAGGGTTGTGTCAGGGACAATTACCAGAAAAGAAAAAGGAGCACAAAATTCAAAGCAGATAGACACTTTACAACCACCACCCCAATTCTGCAATACCAGTGCCACCTTACTCATGTACTTCAGAAATGCTCTGCAATTACTACACATGCTGTATACTGCCTAGAATAAATAGCATCACCTCACTTACAAAGACATAGCCTCCTAACACCAATACTCTGAATCTTCAAAACAAGTCAAGTAGAAATGCTTCATCAATATACATTACGAAAAGCAAACTACAAAACCTCTGGTGCCTCTAGCCCATACACTACTGATCCTGAGAGCTAGAACACAGACTGCAGAAACCACTATAAACTTTGCAAAGCCTGGCACATAGATCAATTTACCGCCCACCCATGTCACAAGAACCAATCGCATTACAGCACCAAAATAGGTCTCTTCTGAAGACCTCAATTACGATACAGCTACTGCTTAATATTTACCATCTTTTTATAGTTAAAGAAATCTTTTTTGGAATCGGTTACAAATTTGAGACCAAAGCCAGGAGCAACAATGAACCTGTATACCTACGTAAATCCAGTTCTAGATTGGTGGTGACAACATCATGAAGGATAATCTGTACTAAAATTATTAAAAAATACTAGCAGTAAGATACTCCTCCATATTCTGCTCTGGAACCATGACATCAAGCTATACTAATTGATCGGTACAGTCCGACTGCTTAGAGTGCAATGGATTGGAGAGGGATGGAGTGGAAAGGAGGGACGGAGTCAGGAATTGTATTTGGCAGTGCGAGGGGCATGGACACACCGATTACTATGGTCACGTTTCAAGGCCCTGACTGGATCCCAGTGCATCAAGATTAAAGCACACACAGAGCCTGTCAGTCATTCAAATGCCTCCTCTACCCCCGCCCCATCCCAAAGTGCACGTACATCATTTTTAAGGAGACAAAAAAGAACCTTGTGGAAAATAAACAGGCCTCATTGAAGGAAACGGATTCTCAGAAAATAAAAATGTTAAAGCTTGCAAAAACAAATACAAGCACTCCATAAAAGAAAAACTAAAAGTACACAGAATAAAAACCAGGGTCCACAAATGTACCTTCATGTGGTTTTTGCACTTGTGCTTGACCTCCATACTACTTTGTGGTTAAAAAAAAAGTATTGGTGCATGGCTGCCATCACTGCCACAATGAGGTGAATTGCTGGTGGTCAGCTGTGGTGGAACTGTAATCTAGAGGTATACAGCAGAGAAACAACTCATCCCAACATAGAAAAGCTGAAGGCCAGAGAGCAGCAAGTGCAGAGCCTTTCTGTAACGACAAGACATGTATACCTAAGATTTTGTAATGCAGATGACGCTGGGCTTAGACCATGAAGAGCAACAATGATGGTGACACCTGGAGATGAGGAATCCAAGGAGACACCTCTGAGGGCTGCATTCAGCTGCCTCCCAAGGAGCCCAGAGGATCAGATGGCCCGGGAAGGTGAGTAATTTGTATCATCACAAGAGATGCGTTGTGGAAACCAGATAGGGCAGAACCTGAAGAGAAGCAGCAGGAGGCAGACAGGAACAGAGGATTAGGGCCACCCGTCACCAATACCCCAGACAGGGCAAGAAGTTGCTGTTGGTGCCCCAAACCACATGAAAATCATGAGCAAGAAGGGTGAAATGCCAGGAGATCCACGACTGTAGAGTCCAGCCCAGCCGGGGAGTGGGGGGGGGGGGGGTGTGTATTTAAGCTAGGTTGCATGGACTCTCAGTCTGACAGACTTAAAGATTATGCCTATCCTCTAGCAGTGCAAGGGTTGGAATAGGATGATGGTTTGATTATACACACAAGAGAGGGAACTGTGCTGAGCGTTAAACTACTGGGAAACTTGTTCCTAGAGGAAACTGGATGTAGAAAGGAATACAGACCTCCAATAGCTCCACTTTAACAAAGCTCAGTTCCAGGAAACATCTAAATCGAGCGGGACAGGTGTGAAAGGCCTCACAGTGTGGCTAAACTAGGGACTGGTTCTTCCCAGACAACACTCACCGAAGATTCCTGCCCCGTTTCATGTGGGCACACCAAAAGGAGAGTGGCACAATTTGTTTTGCTAATTCAGATCACTAAAGAAAAACCAAACAAAGAAGGTGGTGACTAATTACGTCACCACTTTTGCTGGACAAGTGCACAGTAATTTAACTCTCCCACGATGATCTGCGATAGAATCGACAGGCAGCAATTTGTATCCTAAGGCCATCACTAAGGAAGTCTTGCGATCCAGTCTCTTCACCTTTAAAAATAAACTGAGAAGAGAGATAAGACTGGGCATACAAAAATATGGTGGATATTAAAAAACAGTTGTGATCTGAGAGAGACATGCTCAGAAATGATGTGGACTCCAGGATACTAGAGGCCGAAGCCAAGATAGACCAGCTTGAATGGAAAGAAAGCAGACAGAGTGGAAATCAAGGCTCTGCAGGTCCAAGCAGAGGCCATTATCTTCAGGAGTGAGAATATCAACAAGAGGGCAAGACGAGAAAACATCCAGGTTTGAGGACTGGAGGCAGGAGTAGAGGGAGCACACCTAATGTTCTTTGCAATTGGCCTGGATGATGAACATTCACCAATTTGACTGGTGGTGCTCCACAGCTTCAGAGACTAGGAGAAATTCCTCTAAGCGGCAAGCCTCCTTTAAAAACTTCAGTTCACTCTACCAGGATATTGCCTCTGCAACTTCAGTAATTTCCAGCTTTTTACAGAGAAACTATGGGCTGAACACACAAGGTATTGCTGGACCTACCAATTTGGCATTACATTTGGCTCCTAGCATAAAACCCATCACTTTACAGAGATAACTAAGGCAGCTCAACTTCTGAAGATCCAACTGCATGAACCAGAATTTACATGGACCACAGCACCAAAAGCACTAGGGAGTCAGAAGATACTAGGACACCATGGAGGAACGAGCAGAGAGATGGGGTGAAAAGAAACAAAAAAGACAGCAACAAGTGGCTAAAAATACCAAGAAATGTAACAATGTTCCCAGACTGTAGACTGCACTAGTTGTTGAGGAGGTGGAGAGGATCAAATGGCTCAACTAGGATTTAGCAATGCCCCCACTCCATCTATTGAAAGAGTGGGGGGGGATAAACAAGAAGCATTGAGACACCAATAGTTGCAAATGATTTGAATTGGTGGTGTTTAACTTCTTGTACAAGTCATTTTATGTGCATGTAGCAACATGGATTGCTGACATGTTTCAAATGAAAAGATGGGGTCCTGGAGGACCCCTGGGTGTTCACCCCATACAGCACAGCAGGCCCAATGTTTGTGGTCCAAGTTGGCTTAAATTGTATTCCTGGTCTTCTGCAGCACAACACAGTGAAACATAACAGGTGGTTCAATATTTTCAAGGACAACTAGGCTTCAAACTTCTGACCCACAAAAGTGAGAGGGTGGTTAGGTCATGCTTTCAGGATTTCCCCAGGATAAATAGATCACAGTTGCTACACTATACGTCACAAATAAGGGTCAGGACTTGCTCTTGACATCCTTCCTCAATACTCTGGGAGACTTTGGAGTTCGAAACCTAAATATAGCAGGAGATTGACTGTCTGGGACAAATGCAATGCTACTCTGTTTCTGGGGACTTTACTAAACAAGCATTTGCAATGCAATAGGTCTCGCATTTACGCGAGTTTGAGCTATTGACATTGCAAATAATGCCTTTTATTTTTGTTTTTAAAACATAAATAAAAGGCATTGTGATTTACAATGCCAATAGCTTAAACTCGCATAAATGCGAGACCTATTGCATTGCAAATGCTTTTATTTTCAAAAAATCCCTCTTTCAAAATGTTGCATCTACCCTTGGTGCGTTTCTAAAAACTCCTTAAACCAGATCAGATCTATTGCACGGAGGACCAACCCCGATCATTAAAGTGCTTCTACCCCGCTTCTGGCGCTGAACGCTGGTGAGAGACGAGTCCATAAGGAGGGTGTGCAGCACAGCAGTTTTGTTTGTAAGCCACTGAATCCTTTATTTCACATACACAATCAAGACAGGGACACGCCAACAGGGAGGTTGTGCAGTCAAGTTTGAAAACACGACTTTTCACCCAACCGCTGGCTCTACCCTTTCATTTCTAGCACTAGAGGGCCCCGTTGTGGATAACAGGGCGTTCTGCAAAAACCAAAAATAAATAAAATAAACAATCTTCTCCACTAGGTGGGCAATGCCGACCTCACTGAATGGTAGTGGAGTACTGGTGAGAGTTGTAGCAAGCCACTAATAGTGGACTTCCTGTGCAAGAACGACACACTAAATGTCACTGGGCATGCATACAACCTGGTGTGCAAAGTAGGTGCGGCGCAGTCGGGCTTGCAGCTACCGGAGAGAAATGCCCAGCGCGGGTCAGAGCCTTCGGGGCAATCTGCGCATTTCTATCGCCTATATATCTGTTGAGGGGCACAACTCACCTAAAGCTACTAATTCTGGATGCAGGTCACCCACAGCAAAATGTATGGAGTTTTAGAATTTAGTTTACATCCCTTTACACAACTCTAGACAGAAGGAGCACTCCCAAATTTGGACTGTCATTCATGAAATGGCATGAACAGACCCTTCACATAATTGCTCACTGCACGCCGCCTGCATTTTTTCAGTGACAAATCTGATGTTCTTGCCCCTTCACACGCATGCAGAGCATGTATTTTTCGTGTCTCTTAACACCCCTGGGTCTAAGAAAATGCCTCATGACTCAAAGGAGACAGCGACCAGATGTATATGAAAGTGCTGAAGCTTACAGGGACCTCTTTCCGAAGTTATTCATACAACCAGTGCCAATGAACGTGCGCACATCGAACATGCTAAGCATCTTTCAGAAACCAAAGGGAGGTAACTTTTATGCAGTGCTCGGGGTTTTCGATAATCAGGGTCGAATTCACAAAATTTGTGAACCCGCCTCGGACTCAAAAAAAACTATTCTTCCTTTGCAAGGCTCCGTGGCTCCAGGAGATGCGAGCAGTCTACTTTGTAATATTCAGTGGGGTGCTTTGCCCTCCCAGTAACAGACCTGTGAGGAAAGCCATTGATAACGTGCCATGGGTGAATGGCTAATATTTCTGCTGATGGTGTGAACGAATAGCTGACACTGAAGTGGTAGACAATGAAGTAATAAGAGCTTGCCAAGGTACATAGAAGGTTAAATGAGGGATTCGATGAACACGTTTAAATCAGGATTATGAAGATTTAATGAGGGAATGTAAGATGTACAGCTAAACGGGGGTAGGGCGGTGCAGGGGGAGAAGGAAGAACAGGTGGGTCGAAGGAGGGCAGGGGAGAGATCGATAAGGAAAGAGGCATGTAAACAAAGGCAGACATGAACGACTGGGTGAATTCATCACTGATCAAAAGAACGAATAAACGAACTGGATGGCTTAATGTGAGAACAAACAGCTTAATTAACAAGTGGACGGCAATATTACTAAGGGCACCGATGATTAATTGGTTCAGTGAGTGAACAGACAGGGGACCAAGCGAACAAATGAGCTGAAAACATGGCAGAGTCGTGAATAAACAAAAGAACAAGCGGTGCAACCAGTGGCGGGTCATGTTAATGAGCAGGTAACCTAATTTGTGTACGAACGAATGGATAAATAAACGCATAGGTGGATACGCAAGTGGGTTAATGGAGGAGTGAATAAGTGATGGAGCAAACTGGAGGATACCTTAATGGGTGGACACAACAGGTGAATAAACCAGTGCTTGGGTTGATGGGAGGACTGACTGGGTGGATAAAGGGTGGCTAAATAGTAAATGAAAGACATCGGGAAGTTGAGGGAGTGGAAGAGCTTGTGAGGTTCCCTTGCTGTCTAGCCGCCCAGTGCCTCCCCACGCTGGTAGAGCTTGCAGAGGGCCGCCCTGGGTGCCAGGAAGTCCCGGTGCCGCAGATTCTTGGCGCTGCTCTCCTTAAACCACATGCCGGGCACTGGAGAGGCTCCACCAGGACGTAATGCGAAGCTGAGCACCCAGAGAGTATCTGACACTTGGAGGCCCTGGTGAAGCGGCTTTCCGCCCACCGACTCCATAGTAGCAGACCCCCTGGTGGCGGCAGCCATACAGCTGGGGATAGCGGAGAGTGGAACCGGTAACCATAGACATGAGAGGCTAGAGCGGCTCAACCATAGTGTCTGAAGATCCTCGAGCAGATGGAGCCCAGGATGGGGCTAGAGCGTCTCAACAAAATGAGTCTGAGGATCCCAGAGTGAATAGAGCCCAGGAGGGCTTTGAGCATCTCAACCAACGGAGTCTCAGGTTGCCAAGGCGGATAGAGACTAGGTTGAGGCTAGAGCAGCTTACACCAGCGAGACAAGAAATATGATATAGCGGCTCACCTCAGAAATAATCACAGAGAACAGACTGTACCCTGAAACGAAAGGGAGGACCCCTACCCCCTCGGGACGGTAAGCACAAAAGCATGGCCACGGGCACTAGGAAAACAAGAACCAAATAAACTGGGTCTACACGCTGTGTAAAGGATACACACTGGCACACAAAAACGCGCCTTTGCACAGGGATTATGGAAGCAAGTCTCGGCGCCGGCGCGACATCCCATGTCCTTGTCTAACATAACTGGTGCTCATGTGAAGCGCTCCAAAAGCTTCGGGTCGAGTTTGCGCTATATAAATCTGGAGGAAAAAAAAGTAATACAAAGTTAACGTGACCTTGTGTAATAAAACTTGTGCTCATCTAAAGCGCTCCAATACCTTCCAGTCTAGTTCCCGCTATATAAAACTGCAAAAAGAAATGTAAAAACTTAAAACCACGGACAAAGGAACCAGGCAAAAAACACAATGGCACTGGTCGAAATGCAACACCGTACCACAATGTTAAACACCCATTACACGAATGGTAAAAAAAAAAGTGTTTACCCAATAATTAAAAGACTCCGTGTACTACCGCAAGTAAAAGATCCAGTCCGGGTGGGCGGGGCCAAAAGGAGACAGGGCGGTAAGAAGGAGGGACTAAAAAGCCTCACTGACAATAGAAAGACAGGGTTTAGCATGCACGATGACGCAAGCCAATCGAAAGAAGGGGCGGAGCCTAGACTCCACTTCTGAAATTGGCTTGATTACAAGAAGCCTCGCAGAGCGAGCAGCGCATGCGCGCTGCAACGCTAGGCGAGACCTAAAACACTGAGGAATATGGGCCGAATGGATCCATGACAGGAAAAGCATGTAAGCCAAACATACTGTGTTTTTCTAGCACTTACATGGAACACACTCAAGAACTGATAATATCTTCATAACCAACAGGCTCATGCACCTGGCACACATCAAAATACACCTAATGACTTCAGACCATACCTAGGTGTAGTCTACTTTACCATAGGAAATGAAAACCGCCCCACAAGGCAAACTGATACTTCACCCAGCATTACTTAGAAATCAGGTGTTGAGGGAGGTATTAAAGATTCATTACAGAATATTTCCAAATGAATCACCCAGAAGATGCCAGTTATGCTTATAACCGGGATGTGGCTACAGAGGTTTTGGGGAAAAAGTATATAGGCATGATGGCAAAATTTAAATAATAAAAACACAGGAAACATATTGGAGGAAGAACTTTAGCTAGCAGAGAGAACACAAAGAGAAACAAAACAGGCTACTATAGCGTAAAGTTAGGACCCTTAAAGGCAAGTTGAATGTCCAAGCCACAAAGCCAAAATTAATCTCCTTCAACCTAAAAAGACTGCCTACAAATAAGTAAGCTAAGTAGAGACAAACATGCCCAAACAACCTAGGCAAAATAAGGAGACTAGCTATACATGTGATGTATTGCAAACCTCAGGGCAAACTGCAACGGATGAGAAGGGGAAGCTGAAAGCCTTTCAGGAATTCTATACCACCTTGTACAGGCATGCACTACTACCAGAGACGAAAAAAAAACAGTCCATGGAGTCAGCTGCCCTCCCGCAGCTGACTAGCGACCAGCGAGAAATCCTACGCACTCCTATCTCTGAAGAGGAGATCTTAGCAGTAATAAAGTCACTTGAGCTACAAAAAGCTCTAAGCCTTGATGGGCATACAGCACATTTTTACAAAACCTTTGCTTCACAATTAGCACTTTTCCCAATCTAATTGTTCAATGTACTAGTTCGGGAAGGAGACTCGTATGATGTGAGACGCTCCCATAACTACAAACCCCCAAACGAGATAGACCGCATAGTACGCCTCCTACACTCCCACATGCTTATGTAATGTTGATGCAAAATTGTAAACCAAAATACTAGCAACTAGAACAAAGATCTTACTGCTAAATCTGCACCCTGACCAGTCGCAAAAGCACAACAATATTTGTAGGATAGACCACCTGGTCAAAAAAAAAAACCCAGAAAAAGGCTATACCAGCTTTCCTAGTGTCTGGACACGAAAAAGACGGATCAGGTGGACCGGAAGCAATGGACTAAACACCATGTTAACCTCTGCGACACGGTTACCAAACATCATAATTGGACTACCATCCTTTCCCCACATCTCCCCTTTACACCATAACCCCGCTTTCACACCAGCCTTAGATCCAGGCCAGTTTGACAAATGGAAGTAAAGCAACTGCCTAACCATTTCCGACATGTTTCGAGGCCATGAAATCTCCTGCTTTGACACCTATAAGTGAATTTATTTGGATGAATCTGAATGATAACGCTATACGCTAATTCAGCATCTAGTCTTGCACCCACACACTAAAAATGCCACTACTGGGGAACTTAATCCACGTGAAAACAATTTTGGCACAGCTGGTGAATCAACATACTTTATAGGTGTAAGAAAGTGGCTCTGTATACACTGCACCCAGGTAAGGTACAGTGTGCACAGAGTCCAGCAGTCCCCAAAGGTAGGCAGAGGTTAAAGTTAGATAGAACCTTACTCTCTAATAGTGGTAGCTTGGTCGAGCAGTAAGGCAGTATCAGAGGACAGTGTTAATGCATTTATTGTACCCACTCAATCAAATGAATTCACACACTCAAACTAAACTCAAGACCAATTGTTTTTGTATAAAAAAAAAATATAAAATTAATTTATTTTAGAGCCAAGTAAGCTTGGTGCAGTTGAGCATAAAATACTTTACAGGTTTAAGATGCTGTTGTTGAATACTTTCAATATACAGTAGACTTGGTATGCAATTCGAGTTACAGGGGTTGCAAGGCAATGCAATACTTAGTACACTCAATACATATGAATCAATAGGCTTTTTAAGAAAAATGCAGATAATTACTTTTCGGATTACTTTTTCTACCACAGTGCTGGATCCTAGATTCAGCACCAGGACATTTCCTGAAAACAGTTGAGAAAATGCGTTTTGGTTGGAGGTACGATTTTTAAAGAATATTCTTGTATTTCAAAAGTTGACACTTAAAAACTTTTTCACAGAGAACCACCAATGTTATCCTATGGAAGGAAATTCAATTCACAGGTAAGTTACTTTTACAATACTTTTCCTATTCAGTGCTGGGTACCTAGACTCAGCACTGGGACATTTCCTGCAAACAGTTGAAAGAATACGAGTTGATTATTTGTGCGATTTTTAACGAATATTCTTAGTTTTCAAAAGTCGACACTTAGAAACTTTCTGGGAGAAAAAGTGTCAATGTTATCCTATGAGGAAAAACAGGTCATCAGTTTCGAGGTAAGTACTCGGTCTTTGGAGTTAGAGTTCTGGGGTTAAGTCAAGGGTTCCCCCAGGGTCTGTGATGCACTGAGATTGCACCCTCAGCGGCACTAGGGCGGCCGGGTGCAGTGTGTTGAGGCCCAATGTTATCCTATAGAGGATAGGGGGCCTCCGGTTGGTGGCGGCTGGCAAGCAGGCCACACGGCTGTGGGAGCAAAGCTCCTAGAGTTTAGGTCAGGGCAAATGGGGAAACAGTGGAGCACAAAAAGTGCACCCTCAGCGACACTAGGGCGGCCGGGTGAGGAGTGCTGTTTTGACGTCGGGCGCCCTGTTATTTTCTATGGAGAGCCTCCGGTTTGCAAACGTGCTGCAGGCAGGGAGACGAAGGGCTTCTGGGTGTGATCACCACTTCGAGAGGTAAGTTGGGAAGTGGGGGGTTGGCTAGGCACCGTTGGTTGGGGCACACAAGGCCGTGGGGCGTCGGGTGCAGGGGTGCCTTTTGGGGTCGGATCTTCCTACCAGCTCCGGTCGTGGTTAGGGGGGGCCTTCTGGATTTCGACTGCAGGCGTCGGCGGGAGGCTTGAGGCAGATCAGGAGTCACCAGTTCTCGGGTCAGGATCGCCGGGGGGACCTCCTCGGTGTTTTTCCACTCGAGCTCGGGCCGGGTTCGGCGGGTGCAGAGTGGGCTGGATTCGCGGTCTCGGGCTGCTGCCAGAGGTTGCAAAAGATGAACAGTTCTGCTGTTCTCAGGAGACAATCTTTAGAAGTGAAGGCAGGCAGGTCCTCCGGGTTTGTTGAGGTTGCTGGCTGCAGGACACGCCGGTATTTCGCAGAAGGCAGGTTCGAGGGGAGACAGGCCGGTAGGGCTGGGGCCAAGTCAGTGGGCATCCTCTTGTTAGCTCTGCACGGCTTTTCGTCCTTCTCATCTTCTTCCTTGTTTTAGTTTCTGGATCTCCGGAATCCAGGTTCAGGGTGCCCCTAAATACTAAATTTAGGGGCGTTACAAGTAGGGCAAAGGCAGGAACCAATGGGTCCCTTTCTTGGAGTGAGTACACCCCCTACTCAGCCACTCTCCAGGGGGAGGGGGGCAGGATCCTGTCCCTGGTTGGCTAGGGCTCCCCATCTTCAAGATGGCGAGAGCCCGGAGTTGTGCTTCACCTCGCCTCCCCCACCTGAGGGGTGGGGTTGGCAAAGGCTGGCACACCTCCTTTCCTCACTTGTTTTTCCCGCCGAATCTCCAGCCCAAAGTGGGGGTCAGAACCGGTGGGGACCAGTTGCTGAGTACAGCAAGTGGTCTGGAGAAGCTCACAAAGGCGGCAGGCCTTTGAAGCTTCCCCTGCCCATCCTGTGGGAAGTGAGCCTAGCACCTCGTCCCAGGATGTGCATTGTTGCAGGCCCTCGAGAGCGGATGGCTCTCGACCCAGGGGTCCAGCAACATGTCTGGTGGGTGGCAGCCTAAGCAGCCACTCAGTCGGGACACTGGTTGTGGGTCGAGTTCAGGGGGCATTTCTAAAATGCCCTCTGTCGTGCGTTTTACATTGAAACCCACACTGGCATCAGTGTGGGTACAATGTGCTGAGACGTTTGATATCAAACTTCCCAGACTTCAGTGTATCCATCATGGTACTGTGGAGTTCGTAATGACAAACTCCCAGCACCATATACTCTTTAATGGTACACTGCACTTACAATGTCTGAGAATGGACTCAGACACTGTAGGGGCACAGGGCTCATGCCTCTGTGCCCTCACCACTGGCATAGTGCACCCAGCTAGAGGGGTGACTGACCTAGGCCAGGGCAGTGGTTTGTAGGCATGGCACACAGGGATGTGTGCCATGTCGACTCTTCACTTTTGATCTGCACCAAGACACGCAGCCTGCAAGGCAGTGTGTTTGTGAAAGGTGCAGGGCCCCTAAGGGTGGCACAATAGGTGCTGCAGCCCTTAGGAGCCTTCTCTGGTCACAGTGCCCTGGGTACATGGGGTACCATTTACCAGGGACCTACCTGTGGCCAGAGTTGCCAATTGGGTTTAGGCATCAATGCAGTTTTAGGGAAGGAACATAGTCCCTGGGCTCCTGATTAGCAGGAACTCAGGGCGCACACAGTCAAAGAACATCAGCAATTCAGCAAAAAGTGGGGGCATACCATGTGGAAAGATGGCACTTTCTCACAATAGGGGACTGAGGTGAAAATCAATAGAAGACCCCTTTGGCCATTCGTCCATAATTTGTCCCACCCACAGTACAACCGGCATGGAAGCCCACTGTAAGATGAAATTTGATTTGGCAAACATAGCTCTATGAAATTGCTAAGTACTAACCAAATGTTAGCAGACAATGCTGGAGGGGTGTGGGCTGTTGGAGGACTAAAACAGCTTAGAATTGCTTGCAAATTAAACTATATTGGATCAAGATACTAGCAGTAATGTGAACATTAGTAGGTTATCTGAGAATCTGTCATATTGGGCCTCAAAAATTGAAACAAAACAGGACCAACAAATGTTGTGGAACTGTTTGGGAGCAACAAACATCACATTAACTGCATATTGGAAGAAAAATAAACTACCGCCCTTATGGTCCTATTTTTGGCTACTTTATATGCATTCTACAATGGCAACACATACAAGTACCTTTGCTGATAACTACAGCGGCTTCGACTCCCCTAGTTGACCATCTATTAAAGGGCATCCCCATGGAATCCTGTTCCACCTGCTTACAAGCAATGAACTTCTTCAACTACTGAAATTGAAGATAATGTTTCGTGGGATGAGGTAGCACTTCTCTAAAGAGCCCTTTACTTACCAGACCAGTGTATGGCTGAATTCACGATCTGACTATTAGCGGTGTCATTTGATTTGTCAAGCACATCTACCTCAAGTTTTATCATGGGCTGGGAGTGGTGTGGGTGCTGCAAAGGCGTTGGGGGGAGTTGAACGTTTATATAGCTGTAGGAAGCTGGCTCTATGCGATACATCAAAAAGATGATATACCCTGTAAAGGTTCTAGGGGTTCCCTTATGAGTGGACAGGGATTGCTATGCAATCCCCAATGTGCTCTGTTAGGGGTAGTGTGGTCGAGCAGCCTTAGGCTTAACACAGAGGAATTCAAGACATTTGCAAATACACACAATGATCAATAAATTACTTCACTAATCAAGAAGGAGATCCACACCAATTTATAAAAATAGCAAGTATTTTGATATATGTTTAGGCATCGGAGAAAAATCGTTCAGGTAAGTACGCTTTCGAAGATTAATTCTTTTCACTTTAAAAAGTGGACACTGCAATTTTCAAAGTCTGCTGTGTATTCCTATGGAAGGAAGAACAAGTTCTGCAAACTGGTACAGTACATCGACTTACAGGACCAATCTTCCAGAGTCAAGGTGAGCGGAGGGCAATGTCCAAGGGAGCACCAACAGTACACCACCAAAGACAAGTGTGTGATGTTCGGGGACGTAGGGACACCTGGGTCCTCTTCTCCACTACCCAGGGGCTACGGACGCAGAGATGCCTTTAGGCATCAGGTTTCTCATACCGGGAGCAGTCGCGGTTGAGGGGGCCTGCGTGCAAAGGCTGCAGGCAATGTCAGTGAGTCCACGAGGGGTGATACCACGACGGACTCGAGCTCTGGGGAACCTTGTTGGCACCAGTGGCTGATATGGGGTGATACCCCAAAATCGGTCCCAGGATGCTTAAATCCGGTCCAGGGAGGGCCTGGCAGTTCAGGCTGGACTGTTCCCATGGGGAGCAGGGTCAATGCTGACTTGCATATAGTTGGGTTTAAACTGGAATCGCATGTGAAACAAAAAGGATAAGTTACTTACCTGTAATCCTAGTTCTTTTCCAGGGGTATCCTCATCAAAGTCATAAGCACTGAATATTCCCGCCCATGTGCGGGGACCCCGGAAATAATAAAAAATATATATGAAAAACATATATACACACAGATATATATATGTATACATACACACTTTTTTCCTCATACCAATGCAGCCCCCAAATAGGAGGCTAAACAATGCCATAATAAATAACTGCTTTTGTAAACACAAAATGAATATATAGAGCACAGGAGGGCAAGTATCACTTGAACTCTTTAATGAGTAAAACTCATGAAAACTGCAAAAGAGCAGGCATTGTTAGCCTACAGGCTGCATTGTAAACCAATAGCTTAGAAAATGAAAGCAATTGTACAAAAACTGGCACCGTGCCTTTAAGGCAGCCATGACCCCTAGCTTCCCATCATGCCTCAGGGGTTGTTCTTTGCGGAGACCCAAAGGTCAGGGCACAAAGATATACTTCTAACATAACAGACATTCTCATTTGCCCGGGTAGGCGGGTGGGTTGCTTATGACTTTGAGGAGGATACCCCTGGAAGAGAACTAGGATTACAGGTAAGTAACTTATCCTTCTCTTCCAAGGGATCCTCATCAATAGTCATAAGCACTGAATAGAATAGCAAGCCCATCCTCCACCTGCGGGCAAATAGAGAGAATGACCCAATCAACAAGAAGAGTAAATCAGTAATGGAACAGATTCCTCAAGGAGGCCTAGCCTACTTGGGTGTCTGCTCTTGTATCTGAATCAAGACAATGTCTTGTAAACGTATGTATAGATCTCCAAGTAGCTGCTTTACAGATCTTGGAAATCGGCACATTGTTAAGGAAAGCAGCAGTGTGAGAAAGTGCCCTCTTTCTTGCATGCTATGCCCCCACTTTTTGCTGATGTGCTTTGACTGAGTGTGCCCTGGGCTCCTGCCAATCAGGTACCCAGGGCCTGTGCTCCTTCCCTAAAACTGCATTGAAGCCTAAACCCAATTGACATCTCTGGCCACAGGTAAGCCCCTGGTAAATGGTACCACAGGTACCCAGGGCA